>CM062819.1:582384640-583858778 GCA_031772625.1 Pinus tabuliformis | reverse complement strand
AATCAAGGATTTTACAACATGGTTCTTGTCTTGATCAAGCTCATTAAAAAATGAAACAAAGGGTCATAGGTTATATAGGTAGATTGTAATAGAAGACGCGAGGATAGTTTGTTCCTGTCTCAACCTCGTTAAAAAATGAAACCGATGTCTTGAGCATAGTTCCTTTTCTTGTGTCAAGCTCGTTAAAAAATGAATCAAGGATTTTAGAGCATAGTTCCTTGTCTTGTGTCAAGCTCGTTAAAAAATGAATCAAGGATTTTAGAGCATAGTTCCTTGTCTTGTGTCAAGCTCGTTAAAAAATGAATCAAGGATTTTAGAGCATAGTTCCTTGTCTTGTGTCAAGCTCGTTAAAAAATGAATCAAGGATTTTAGAACATATTTCTTATCTTAGATTGTAGAGAGTAGTCATGAGCATAGTTCCTTATCTTGTGTCAAGCTCGTTTAAAAAATGAAACAAGGGTTTTGAGGATACTTCTTTTCCTGTGTCAACCTCACTAAAAAATGAAACAACTCCCTTTTCGAGTCGATTCTTTCCAAGATCTCGAAAGTAAACCTTCATTCCATCCACCCGGTTGAATGTAATGAAGCTTGGGGGGCATGTACCTCGTTTTGCGTCATTATGCTGGGGGCATACGAACTTATAACAAGCATAGTTTTCGTTTCAAGCTGTGTAAACATGAAACCGAATCCAAGCAATATTCTTTATGGTTCAAGCTTATGTAAAAATGAACCCATGCCCGTTTTACATCTCGTGATTGCCTTTTTTATCCGCTAAATTCTGTTAGATGAGCCTTGGTTGTTTTCATTCCATCGAAACCATCTCTTTGGCTGATCATATGCTTTCACTTGGTTGTTTACCCTTCCTGAGGGACCGCAGTTATGAGTGGTTTTATTAGCCAGCCTCTTAACCATTACATGTTTTGAGCAGTTCCTCCATTGCCGGAACCAGTTGCTTCCCTTTATACCACTCGTTCCTCTAGGACGAGCCCTCTTTAAGCTCTTTTTTGACTCGTAAAATATGAAAAGATTGTCGAGTTTTTCTTTTTAAGCTCGTTAAAACGGAATTAAAAGGACGGTTCACTTACAGCTCTTTTCTGAACGTATAAACATGAAAAGATTGCCGAATTTTTGTCATTTCAAATTCGATATCGGTTATAAAACGACGTGTCGTTGATCGCTTTTTTACTTTTTTAGATCAGAGACACTAATTATGAAAATTACTCCTTGATCGTAATGGTCAAGCGGTTCTCTCAAGTATTATTTTATACTTTTTCAGGCTTGGGAGACACAAGTTTACGAAAAAGGACAACCATGGAGTTTTCTTAAGTTTTTTCAGACTCCCTAAAATTGAAAAACTCTAAGTTTCTCCTATACTGGACTCGTTAAAATTTAATAGTAAAGGACCTGTTCAATTACAGACAGGAACGGACCACTCCTTCTTAGGGTTTGAATTTAAACTAAGTTGGACTCATCTGAAGGATGAGCTTATAATCAAGCAAATGTTATCATCCTCAAGCTTGTCAAAAATAAATAGGTACTTGCCAGAAATGGTGGGGGAAAAGGGAGAAAAATGAACCTGTTTGTCATACTTTGTGTCTCAGAAAAACATTTAACCACTCTTGAACACGACACTTTTTTTTCACCTGGGTTGGGAAATCCTTTGCCTAACAGTTAATAAAACCATATTGAAAGTCTTCAGCCGGTTTCTGGTTATTAGCTTTGGGTCAATTGTCATCAAACCATCTGCAGTGTCGTTATGTGTTCAAGAGGTCAGTGCAAATAAACCATTCATCTGCAAAATATCTGTCATCCATCTTGACCATCCCTGAGTCAGTCCTTGCAACTATATTTCTTCAAACTTGATCTATGATTTCGTGTTGTGGGCTTGCCTACGACGGATCACTTTCTATCGACTTCAGCTCATTATCTAGAAAGATGATCTAGAAATCGTCAGTGCCTTGGGATCTGCATGCCTCAATGGCAGGTTTCTCGCCTTCGACGATAGGTTGCATCATTGACCTTCGATCAAAGGATTCCGTGACATGTTCGATATCAACACATCTATTCACATTTCATGGATTGTACTGAGTACTTTGAGAGCCATTGACATTAATGGTGGTTTCTCTCACACTTGTTAACAGTCTACATCATTGACTGGTAATCAAGTGGTTTCTACCATGTTCGACTTCGACACATTCATTCACATGGATAAAATCGTACTATTTTGGGAAGTAGAAATCAAGACCCTAGATCTAGTTTCCACCATCCATGTTGCGAGGAATTTTGTATTCATTATACAGTGGACTATTCATAAATAGGTGGTTGCGTCCATACTGTGTCTACATGTGTCTATACTTGTGATGTATTGCAAGATCATTCCTATATCAGAGCAGTTTAGTTATTTTTCTAGTCAGTTTTGATCTGAGTATGGGAATGCCTACCTCAGCGATGATATGATCTCATATATATATTTTGTACTGAATGTTTTTACAGGTTCCAACCAGGCTCTCCACAAGATGATCCTCGAAATGATAAAGTACTTCACTCTTCTTAGATGATAAATGAAATCCTCATCTACTACAGACTTCGCACTTTAGGGGGCAATCTATTACACAAAATACTGTCACCATGACTATTTGCAGTCAGTGTGAGTCTATCACCACTCATATTGTCTTCCTTTGCAAGTCTCAAACCTCAGCTCTTCATGTCAAGCTTTAAAAATGAGAGAAAGTCCTTGAAAATCAATAAAGCTCTGGTTCCGCACTTTCTCTTACCATTACCTGTGGTCCCGCACCCCTTGGTCATGTTACCTGCGGACCTGCCCGCTCTATCGCTAAAGGAGTGGGTGCGGACCCGAGGTAGGCCTAAAACACCTATTTGCCTTTATTTATAAATTGCATATTTAGAGAAAGATAGAATTTGTTTGGTTTCCTTGTCGCTAGATATCATTAGATACTAGGGAGATCGGTCTTGTCCGCAAGAACGATTTATCCGCCCGACAGTCTCTTTGGAGCCAAAGTTATTATTGTTTGTTCAATACAACCAAATATTCCATCCTCACTGAACAACCAGAGGAAAATATTAAAAACCCAGGGAAAGGTATCCTTGTCTTCTCTCCCTAGCAATGACACCAATTAATGTTGTCCCTTAAGAAACCAATTTCCTGGCTGTGTATAAATTGTGCTTAAGACATTAATGTTTATAATTTTTGTCACTTAATTGTATGTTGTATTCTTAAATGAAGGACCTAAAATACTTTATTTTTTTAACCCTTAACACTTAGCCGACATGAAAATCTCATAATGCCATTTGATTGCTGAATATAAATCATGAATGAAGAAAGCTTGAAGAAGTCAGAGACAATATGTTGTTTATCAGAATCTACTATCTATGACACTTGGAGAAGTTAAAGATAATATGTTGTCTTACACAGAAACTACTATATATAACTTAGAAGAATTGTAGAGGTAGGAAATTCAAGTATAGGAGCACTCTTTTAAGGGATTTTAACTTCATTTACATAAGCAAATAAAGACCTGCAGCTTCATTACCATACTTAAAGGAAGAAAACATATGATGACACATAACAAAGAAGTCACAAAATCATACCCAACAATGTGTGGAAAAATTCTTATTCTTTCATTAATCAACAGTGTTATCAAGAATATTGTGGCCTAGTCTCTAGGTTCTCCATGGTTCGAACCCTTTCTCTGTAAATTTTCCTCTTTTTATACATTAAGAGACAGTTGGTAATCACCAAAACTGTCAAACTGCTTAACTATCTACTAACTGTCTAAAGTAAAAATCACTACAAAATATTACATTAGAGGGTAAAAGACACCTCATTCTCAAGAAAATAAAATAACAAGAAGTAACCAAATTTAGAATGGTTGTTCGCTATTCAGATCTGTGACTTGGCTACTGATGATGTTCTGATAATGGTTAAACTATTTTAACACAACAAACTACATTTTGACAATACTCCTTGCGTGGACTTGGGCCCACTTATGTATCAGGAGTGTTCCGATTTGCGGAAACACAAAGAAACACGACCAATTACCGTTGCCTTTGGAATTTTAGTCATTCGTCTCTAACTTTGGTTATTTTACTAAAACAACAATATCGGTTGATTTACGCGAAATATGGCAAATCACAGAACTGAAAAGGATTTAGACTCTTGTTCATAAACTTATCATGTCTTCCTGAGTTGTGTGTGATCACCGTCCGATCACCCAGTCAATAGATGGTCTGATCCTTCGGAATTCAACGAAACTTTAAACCTGTTGAACAAAACCTTATTGTGTCTGTTTTTTCAACAACCCTTTGACTCACACACAGACCTGATAAGAAATAAAACTTCTAGTTAAAGATTTATCGAGTCCGATTTTAAAAATAAAACCCGATTAATTTTTGACGCGATATCTGTCGGATCTCATCCCTTTCAATTGACGACTGCGATTGATCTAGACTTCAATGGATTAAACTACATTTCATATACCATCGCGTTCGATTTCGAAAATAAACTTCGTTCTAGTTACCCACGCAATTGCCATCGGATCTATTGCCTTGCAAGTGAACAGATCAGATCTTCTTGCGGGTTTCTCACATTCAAAAGCCGTCAATAAAAGAAAATAAGTTATTTCTTTCAAATTTCCTCTTTTCCCCTTATTTCACTACAACATAATATTTTATTTTTTTCATTTTTGTAATAAAACTGAAAGTAAAATTAAAAGGATGATGGATTGGTACCCTCAAAGTAGAAAAGGATAAATCCATTTCATCAATGGGAATTATTTGTTCTTCGTTGGGTTTTGGTTATTCTATGTTGTGGTTTGACCATCGTGTGAAAATTCCTACACTGAAGGAACCCCTACTGCAGCAAATCTGAATCTACTTCACCTACTTGAATTCTAAATTACATTCATCAAGTTATTATTTTGAATACTGAAGCAAATTACTTCTGCAACCTACACTAATTAAATATTTGATCTCATGAAACAGAAAACAAAGCAAAGAATAAGATACATAAGACACACTTATTTTTGGACACAATAGTCCCTATAAAAACCCAATGCGAGAAAATTGGTGCCACAGTTCTGAGGGTTTATTATTATGCAAGAGAAATATCTGAATACAAATATAGGATTCTCGTCTAGAAATCCTTTATAGAGAAAATACTGGTGGAAAATATGATTGAGTTTTACCTCACTTCGCCCTGTAGAATTCCAGCTGATCCGGCACAAGACTGGCTAACCTCGACTACTTATGAACTGGCCCTGCTTAGGCCCTGCGTCAGCTCCTTTGCCCTCTGTGTCATCTATCCCATCTATTCTAGAAATTCGTGGCAGTTCCAGTTGTTTCCTGCAGTTCCAGCTTCTACGTGACAAGCAACGTTTTCCTTTGCACAGTCCTTTTTGGCTCTGCGTCAAGACTCAGTGGGCCTAGACTAGCCCAACGTCAACTCTCCCAGCTACTACACCGCCCCTCTGTAAGCTCTCTCCACCTCTCTATCAGTATTCTTCGGAAATTCCTTCTCCTAGATTCTCACTGCCCCTCTGCTGCAAAATTATCACCTAGTTTGAATTTCTCAGCTTCCTAGCCCCAGAAATTGAACTCCAGATCAATTCGTTCTCTCTGTGCGTGTTTCCAAATGACTTGATCTGTCTTCTAGATCATTCTCACCCATATTTTGATTAATACCCATTACAAATATTAATTATTTTAATAAAATATAATCCGAGTGGAATTTCACGAAATGGGTTTTGGGTTCTTTAGAACTCATGTGCCTTAGCTTCTCCACCAATTTTCAAGGCTAGAGCACTTCCGATGCTACCAAAAACTAACACTCCCTCTTAGTGAGGAAAGTGCTCTAGCAACAATATCCACATGCATGCTGCTCTATTTCAAAAGAACCTCCTTTTTGCACTATTGCTACCACTAACATTGTGTTGATGTTACTATTGTACTGTTGTCCATGACACTGCCACTTCCACTGTTGCATCTGTACTACAAATGTTGCATCTGCTATGCTGCTAGCACTGCCACTGCTAACACTACATCCATACTACAACTCAGTTGTTGACAGAAGCAACTAAAAAACATCCAAAATTAGCTAAACTTAACTGTGTTCAACATAATACAATGGATGTTGGAATCTGAATGCTCTAGTCTCTGACCCTCTAAACCTTCTGTGCTATTGCTGACTTTTGCACTATGCCAACTGTACTATTGCCAACCTTGCCCTATGTTGATCAGCTCCTGGTCTCAGGCTACTACATCTATCCTCCAAATAATCCACTACATCATCTGACACTAATTCCATCTCACTACTGCTGAATTTTGGGCTCCCTTAGAAAGGAATTGATCCAAGAGGTGGACTCCTCAAGGATCCTGCCCACATGTAGTCCTCCCAATTATAGCTCAATATCACCCCATCTCCCTCCTAGAGATGTGAGGGCACTCATGGCAAAATCATCTTCATCAATCATTATTGAAGCGGCCTTAGGATCATGTTTCTAATCCTTATCCTTTTTCTTCAAAGGACACTGGGATGCATAATGGACCATCTCACCATAATTGAAACATTTCACCTTTGAAATTTCCTTCTTTCACTTCATCTTTTGTTGTCCCTTCAATGCTAGAGATGTGTTTTCATCCTCCTCCTTTGTCTTTGTTCCACTCCCATTGTTGCCATTGAGGTTGACCTTTATTAGGTCCCTCCTTAACTCCTCCTATTGAAGAGCTGCCTACATCTCCTCCCATGATGGTAGTTTTTCCCTACCTAATATGCTTTGGACAAAAAATTTCCATTCATCTGACACTCCTTTTAGGGCTATCCTCACCATCGCGATTGGCTGAGGAGTGGACCCCACTGCAGCAAGCTGGTCTCTAGTATCCTGAAGACATTGAAGATAGACGTTCACCCCTTCTCCTTTCTGCATCAAAGTCCATTGGAACTTTTGCTCTAAATACATCTTCTGTTGTTTGGAAGAGCCTTCATACAGAGAAGACAAGGCTTCCCACATATCTCCGGCTGTATCCTTGCCCTGCAAGTTTGAGACCACGTGATCGGGAACTCCATCAAGAATGAGCCTCTTTTCCTTCCCCTGCGTAGCCTTGTATTTCTTCCTTTGATTGTTGTCAATAGGAACAACCACAATACTCTTGACGTAGGCCTCAAGATCATATTCCTCTAGAACAGTTAAGATTTTGGTCTTCCATATGACATAGTTGGAGGCTCCGTCCAACCTGTCCTGATCTTTGAGCCCATGCGATGCCATCTCACCCAATTGTCGAACTAACTCCTCCAGTCACTCCTTAGCACTGCTCACTTGCTCAGCAAGTGAGAAATTCAAACTTTCTGCTGGAAAGTTCTCTGAGGAGAAAAATCTCCTTCTACGTGTCTTCATTCTTTTCTAGAGGATTTGTGCTCCGGTAGAAACTGCTCCCTTCAAGCACTACATTGAGGCTCTACATCACTCCCTCTACCTCTACAAACTCACGAACTAGAAATCATACTTCTCTGTCGTCGCACTCAGAGAGAGATTTCCTCGGATCTGCTTCTTGACAAGGACTGCGCAGTCCCTTCAAGGGGATTTGAATTTCTTCAAGGTGCAGCTTTCGGCATCACTGCTTAGCACTGGATCTTCTCTTCCTGTTTCAAAATCAATGCTCTAATACCATGTGAAAATTCCTGCACTGAAGTAACCCCTACTGTAGCAAATCTGAATCTACTTCACCTACTTGATTTTTAAATTACATTCATCAAGTTATTATTTTGAATACTGAATCAGATTACTTCTACAACCTACACTAATTAAATATTTGATCTCATGAAACAAAAAGTAGAGCAAAGAACAAGACACATAGGTCACACTTATTTTTGGACACAATAGTCCCCGGAAAAACCCAATGCAGGAAAATCGATGCATTTAATATTATGTAGGAGAAATATTTTAATACAAATCTAGGATGCTCATATAGAAATCCTTTACAGAGAAAATACTAGCCGAAAACCTGAGCGAGTTTTACCTCACTTCACCTGGCAGAATTCTGGTTAATCCGGCACAACACTGCCTAACGCAGGCTACTTCTGTGTTGGCTCTGCATACGCCCTGCGTTAGCTCCTCTGACCTTTGTGTTAGCTATCCCTACTGTTCTGGGAGTTCCCAATAGTTCCGACTATTTCCGGCAGTTCCGACTGTTTCCGGCAGTTCCAACTTCTGCGTGACAGGCAACTTTTCCCTGTGCACCGTCCTTTCTAGCTCTACGTTAAGTCAATGTGGGCCCAACCTGGCCTAGCATCAACTCTCTTGGCTACTACGCTGCCCCTCTGCAAGCTCTCTCTGCCTCTCTATCAGTATTCTCCGGAAAGTCCTTCTCCCAGATTCTCACTGCCCCTCTACTACAAAATGATCACCTAGTTTGATTTGTTCTCTCTGTGTGTGTTTCCAAATGAACCCCAAACCTCCATCTTATACATTTCCTGTTGAGACTTCAGCGACCGATATTAAGTCTCTAATCAACAGCTAAGATCAAAATATGACTTCATCCACCTCCTAGATCATTCTTACCCATATTTTGATTAATACTTATTAATATTTTAATTTCCCTAAGTTTAGACTTAGGAACTCCATTAAAAATATTAATTATTTTAATAAAATATAATCCGGATGGAATTTAACCAAACGATTTCTGGGTTATCTATAAATCATGTACCTTAGCCTCTCCACCATTTTTCAACTCTAGATCACTTACGATGCTACCAAAAACTAATACATCACGCGTTTGGGTTCTCACTAGGTTTGGTGGTAACCAAGTTTTCTGCAATTTGATATGGTGATTTTGTTTAAGGTGTGATTTAAGATTTTTCTCAATTTTAGACTAAAATTTTAGGAAACGAAAAAAGAAAAAAATCCATTAGACTTCTTACCTAGAACACAAGGAAGATATATGTCATTGATTGGAAAATAGTTGTAGACAAAGGATGAATAATGTTTCCCAATAACCCTTAAAAACATATATTGTGATCCCAAATTCACAAAAAATAGGGTTTTGGGCACATAAAAACTAGTTGCACAAGAATTTGTGTGTGTTACTAAGAGCACATGCACTTTCTTAGGAAGGTCTGCATATTCCTAGGAACACATGCACATTCTTTGGAAGGTGTGCATATTTTTAAGAGCGTGTGCACATTCTTAGGATTGCACATTTTCTCGTGATCCATGCTAACCTGATGGCCTAGTTGGTATCTTGGATCACATCTTAGGGCTTGCTAAACTTGGATGCCTACGAATGCATGCATGCTCCTAGGATAACACATGTGCTTTAGTGGGTGTGCATTTGTGATGGCCTGATTGCCACTTTTGAGGGCATCATCTTCATGTGAGCACCTTATTTAATTTCAAATTTTTTGGGGGCCTACTATTTCCATGCTCAAATGTTGAGAATTTTATGGTTTTGTGGTTTAAGAACTGTTTGTTACCAGTAAAGAATTTGCCCCACAATACCACTTTCTTACTTTATTGTATATACCCTCTATAAATCTTTGGCATAAATTATACTAGCCACCTAAGTCCTTGGTGCTTGAAGAAGTTGATGTGTTGAAATATTTGCTTTCATTAGTGGTGGAGCAACAACAAAAGACATGGACTAGGTTAATAGGATATGCATATTCCAAGTAGCATTGTATTGTGAGAAATTTGTAATAAGACCTTCAAATTATTATCATATATCTATATATATATATATATATATATTGCAAAGTTAATTGATGATTATGCATATAATCCATGCTCACTGTAACTACTTTTATCCTCATATATTCTAAAATTAAACATTATATATTGCATAGGTTAAAGATGAACTAATAACCATCAACAAACAAATAATTGTAATGTATAAAGAATTTTTCAGAGGAATCACGTTGAAGATTTTGGTCGATGCATTTTGAACCAGTGAGTGTCATCTTTCGCCCGACTGATCCCGACACGGCCAAATTAGTTGAGATCTCCTTCACTTCTACCTTTTTTTGTTTTGAAGGTGAGTTCTATGAACAAACCTGTGGGGTTACCATGGGTTCCGCCCTATCCCCTATCATCGCTAACTTGTTCATGGAAGATTTTGAATCCAAGGCTTTATCCTCCACTTTGTTTAAACCCAAGCTTTGGAAAAGATTAGTTGATGACACATGCACCAGATGGCAGCACAGGCCTAAAAAATTAGACCTGTTTTTCCAACATCTCAATAATTAGTCTAACTCCATCCAGTTTACGATGGAGCGTGAGGTCAATGGTTTCCTTCCTTTTCTTGATGTCCTCATTTCTAGGAAAGTTGATGGATCTTCTTCCCATGAGGTATATCGAAAAAAGACTCATACTGAGCAGTATCTTCATGCCAATACTCACCATTTTCCTGCTCAGAAGATAGGTGTCCTCAACACGTTAGCCACTCGGGCTCTTAGAATTTCTGATGAAGACCACTTTTCTAAAGAAAAATCCCATCTCCTTAATGTTTTTGTCCAAAATGGCTATAGTAGGCAGCAGGGTGTCAAAGCTTTCCTCAAAGCAAGCAAAGGTCCCAAGGTCAAGAAAGAACCCTTTAATCGCAGTTCAAGAGTCCACCTCCCATTCATCTAAGGGACGACAGACAGGATTGCGAGAATCTTGAGGAAGCATAATATTTCCTCGACCTTTAGACCCCTCAACACCATTAGAAGTTCCCTTAAGTCGATTAAAGACCACGTAAACCCTATGGATATGAAAGGTGTTTATGTCATCCCTTGTTCTTGTGGAACCTCATACATCGGTGAAACTGGTCGTTCTATTAACCAGAGGATCAAGGAACACGTTTTTGATATCAAGCACGGGAGGACCAAATCTTCAGCTTTAGCCGAACATGCAGAGAATACCAATCATCATATATGCATTGAGGAGGCTAGGGTTATCGCTATGATTCCTCATTTCCACCATCGGAAGTTTAGGGAAGCCATTGAAATTGAGAGGTCTTCTAGTAATATTAATAGGGACGATGACTGGAAAATTAGCCGATGTTGGATTCCCGCCCTCTCTTCTTAGTTTTCTCCTTCTTTGTCAAGGGTTTTTTTTTTTTTGAATAATATTTAATTATCAATAATATTTATCATTTTCAGCATTATTTTATTTATACTAATGTTTTAGATATTAGAATCTCTTTTTTATACAATGGAATGTATTTAGATTTATATATTTAATCTTTATTTTATTGGTTTAATAGTAAATAATATAATTAAGAATATAATTATCAAAATTATTTTTATTTATACTAATGTTTTAGTAATATTAGAATCTCTTTTTATTAAATGTTAAACTTTAATTATGCATAGAATATACATATATATATATACATATATATATATATATATATATATATATATATATATATATATATATATATATATATATATATATATATATATATATATATATATATATATATATATATATATATATATATATATATATATATATATATAATCTTTATTATTAGTTTAACATTTGATTATATAGTTATATATATAAATGAAATAAAAAGAATCAAATATCTCTAAAAACCCTAATCTTTAATCTTTTATATATAGATCATTAAATTTGATTCTTTAAATTTAGATTATTAAAGGTTATATATATCATTTAGCAGAAACACAAAGAAACCTGACCAATTACCATTGCCTTTGGAATTTTAGTCGTTCGTCTGTAACTTTGGTTATTTTACAAAAACAACAATATCAGTTGATTTACGCGAAATATGGCAAATCACGGAACTGAAAAGGATTTAGACTCTGGTTCATAAACTTATCACGTCTGCCTGAGCTCTGTGCGATCACTGTCCGATAACCCAGTCAATGGATAGTCTGATCCTTCGGAATTCAACGAAAATTTAAACCTATTGAAGAAAAGCTTATCGCGTTCATTTTTCAACAACCCTTTGACTCCCACACGGACCCGATAAGAAATAAAACTGCTAGTTAACGATCTATCGGGTTCGATTTTAAAAATAAAACCCGATTACTTTTCGACGTGATATCCGTCGGATCTCGTCCCTTTCAATTGATGACTGCGATTGATCCGGACTTCAACGGATTAAACTCCATATCATACACCATCGCATCCGATTTTGGAAATAAACTTCGTTCTAGTTACCCACATGATTGTCGTTGGATCTGTTTCCTTGCAAGCGAATGGATCAAATCTTCTCGCTAGTTTCTCACATTCAAAAGCCGTCAATAAAATAAAATAAGTTATTTCTTTCAAATTTTCGCTTTTTCCCTTATTTCGCTACAACATAATATTTGATTTTTTTCATTCTCGTAATAAAACTAAAAGTAAAATTAAAAGGAAAATGGATGCTACAACACCTTTGATTTTCATGTGCAAATGTATTGATGTATATATGGATTTTGATGGCTGATATGTTTATTGTATTTATGTTCCTATTATGCTTTTTTTTTATGCACATTTCCCCCGGAGGTTGTTACATCCTTTTAGGTATATCTACCTAGTACAATTATTTTATGGATCTAACGGTCACCGATCTCTGGGGACCACAAACCACATAGAAAAAAAAATGATTTCCATTACAAGAGGATTATGGGTAGGGGGATTATGCCTTCATCTAAGTGGACAAGGACCTAGTGTTAGGTTTCACCTAGCATTTTATGTATCTTGTGTAGACTCACGATCCACCCCTTGGGTTTCTCCCATGTCAAAGTAGTTTATATGGAGTCCTAGCCTGAACTTTTCCCATAACTTTCTTAAGAAATATAGAGGTACCTCCCTATTATTATAAGGAGGTTTATGAAATTCCATGAATCGCCCATCCATCCAATTTTATTGAAATGGTTGGTATGTGCACCAGTCCATACAAATGTGTTTTCCGTTTACTCGTAAACATTTTTCATTCCTTGGGTAAGTGAAAACCAGCAAAAACTCTTGTTTAGCAATGTTAATGTCTCAAATTTGGTTTTTATTAAGACTAGTTCTATAGTGCTCATACATCCTAGGTATGTAATAAGAAATATTGTAACTAGCACTATCCATTGGAAATGGATGATACAATTGAATTTAATGAACTTGTAAGAGACAATTTTGAGGGATCTCTTGTGTTTTGCAAATCCTGTATAGGTACCCTCAAAGTAGAAAAGGATAAATCCATTTCATCAATGGGAATTATTTGTTCTTGGTTGGGTTTTGGTTATTCTAAGTTGTGGTTTGACCATTGTGTGAAAATTCCTACACTGAAGGAACCCCTACTGCGGAAAATCTGAATCTACTTTACCTACTTGATTTTTAAATTACATTCATCAAGTTATTCTTTTGAATACTGAAGAAAATTACTTCTGCAACCTCCACTAATTAAATATTTGATCTCATGAAATAGAAAATAGAGCAAAGAATAAGATACATAAGACACACTTATTTTTGGACACAATAGTCCCCATAAAAACACAATACTGAAGATCGGTGCCACAGTTCTGAGGGTTTATTATTATGCAAGAGAAATATCTAAATAAAAATCTAGGATGCTCATCAAGAAATCCTTTACAGAGAAAATACTGGTGGAAAATATGATTGAGTTTCACCTCACTTCACCCCGCAAAATTTCAGCTGATCCGACACAAGACTGGCTAACCTCGACTACTTATGCGCCGACCCTACATAGGCCTTGCGTTAGCTCCTCTACCCTTTTCGTCAGCTATCCCGTCTATTCTGGAAATTCCTAGCAGTTCCAGTTGTTTCCCGTAGTTCCGGCTTCTACGTGACAGACAACTTTTCCCTCTGCATAGTCCTTTTTGGCTCTGCGTCAAGACTCAGTGTGCCTAGACTGGCCCAACATCAACTCTCCCGGCTACTACACCGCCTCTCTGTAAGCTCTGTCCACCTCTCTGTCAGTATTCTCCGGAAAGTCCTTCTCTTGGATTCTCACTACCCCTCTACTGCAGAATGATCACCTAGTTTGAATTTCTCAGCTTCCTAGCCCCAGAAATCGAACTCTAGATCAATTCATTCTCTCTGTGTGTGTTTCCAAATGAAACCCAAACCTCCATCTTATACTTTTCCAGTTGAGACTTCAACGACTGAGATTAAGTCTCTAATCAATGGCTAGGATTAACACATGACTTGATCTGTCTTCTAGATCATTCTCACCCATATTTTGATTAATAACGATTAATGTTTTAATTTCCCTAAGTTTAGACTTAGGAACTCCATTAAAAATATTAATTATTTTAATAAAATATAATCTGAGTGGAATTTCACCAAATGGATTTTGGGTTCTTTAGAACTCATGTGCCTTAGCCTCTCTACCAATTTTCAAGGCTAGATCACTTCCGATGCTACCAAAAACTAACACTCCCTCTTAGCGAGGAAAGTGCTCTAGCAACAATATCCACGTGCATGCTGCTCTATTTCAAAAGCACCTCCTTTTTTGCACTGTTGCTGCCACCAACATTGTGTTGATGTTTCTATTGCACTGTTGTCCATGACACTGCCACTTCCACTGTTGGATCTGTACTACAAACGTTGCATCTGCTATGCTGCTAGTACTGCCACTGCAAACACTGCATCCATACTGCAACTCAATTGTTGACAGAAGCAACTAAAAAACATCCAAAATTAGCTAAACTTAACTGTGTTCAACATAATACCATGGATGTTGGAATCTGACTACTCTAGTCTCTGACCCTTTGAATCTTCTATGCTATTGCTGACTTTTGCACTATGCCAACTACACTACTGCCAACCTTGCTTTATGTTGATCAGCTCCTAGTCTCGGGCTACTACATCTATCCTCCAAACAATCCACTGCATCATCTGACACTAATTCCATCTCGCTATTGCTAAATTTTGGGCTCCCTTAGCAAGGAATTGATCCAAGAGGTGGACTCCTCAAGGATCCTGCCCACATGTAGTCCTCCCGATTACAACTCAATATCGCCCCATCTCCCTGTTGGAGATGCAACATCACTCATGTAAAACTCATCTTCATCAATCTTTATTGAAGTGGCCTTAGGATCATGTTTCTCATCCTTATCCTTTTTCTTCAAAGGACACTAGGATGCATAATGGACCATCTCACCACAATTGAAACATTTCACCTTCGAAATGTCCTTCTTTCGCTTCGTCTTAAGCTGTCCCTTCAATGCTAGAGCTTTGTTTTCCTCCTCCTCCTTTGTCTTTGTTCCACTCCCATTGTTTCCATTGAAGTTGACCTTTACTAGGTCCCTCCTTAACTCCTCCTATTGAAGAGCTGCCTACATCTCCTCCCATGATGGTAGTTTTTCCCTACCTAATATGCTATGGACGAAAAATATCCATTCATCTGAGACACCATTCAGGGCTATCCTCACCATCGTGGTTGGCTGAGTAGTGGACCCCACTACAGCAAGCTGGTCTCTAGTGTCCTGAAGACATTGAAGATAGACATTCACCCCTTCTCCTTTCTGCATCAAAGTCCACAACAACTTTTTCTCTAAATACATCTTTCGTTGTTCGGAAGAGCCTTCATACAGAGAAGACAAGGCTTCCCTCATATCTTAGGCTGTATCCTTGCCCTGCAAGCATGAGACCACGTGATCGGGAACTCTATTGAGAATGAGCCTCTTTTCCTTCCCCTGCTCAGCCTTGTACTTCTTCCTTTGATTTTTGTCAATAGGAACAACCACAGTACCCTTGACGTAGGCCTCAAGATCATATTCCTCCATAACAGTTAAGATTCTGGTCTTCCATATGACATAATTGGAGGCTCCGTCCAACCTGTCCTGATCTTTGAGCCCATGCGATGCCATCTCACCCAATTGTCGAACTGACTCCTCTAGTCACTCCTTAGCACTGCTCACTTGCTCAGCAAGTGAGAAATTCAAACTTTCTCATGAAAATTTCTCTGAGGAGAAAAATCTCCTTCTACGTGTCTTCGTTCTTTCCTAGAGGATTTATGCCCTGGCAGAAACTACGCCCTTCAATCATTGCGTTGAGGCTGTGCATCACTCCCTCTGCGTATGCAAACTCACGAACTAGAAATCATACATCTCTTTCGTCTCACTCAGAGAGAGATTTCCTCGGATCTGCTTCTTGACAAGGACTGCACAATCCCTTCAAGGGGATTTGAATTTCTTCCAAGTACAGCTTTCAGCCTCACTGCTCAGCACTGGATCTTCTCTTCATCTTTCAAAATCAATTCTATAATACCATGTGAAAATTCCTCCATTGAAGGAACCCCTACTGCAGCAAATCTGAATCTACTTCACCTACTTGATTTTTAAATTACATTCATCAAGTTATTATTTTTAATACTGAACCAGATTACTTCTACAACCTACATTAATTAAATATTTGATCTCATGAAACAGAAAATAGAGAAAAGAACAAGACACATAGGTCACACTTATTTTTGGACACAATAGTCCCCGAAAAAACCCAATGCGAGAAAATTGGTGCAATAGTTATGAGGGTTTAATATTATGTAGGAGAAATATTTGAATACAAATCTAGGATGCTCATATAGAAATCCTTTACAAAGAAAATACTAGCGGAAAACTTGAGTGAGTTTTACCTCACTTCACCTGGTAGAATTCCGGTTAATCCGGCACAAGACTGCCTAATGCAGGCTACTTCTATGTTGGCCCTGCATAGGCCTTGCGTTAGCTCCTCTGCCCTTTGTGTCAGCTATCCCTACTGTTCGGGGAGTTCCCGATAGTTCTAACTGTTTTCGGCAGTTCAAGCTTCTGCGTGATAGGGAACTTTTCCCTGTGCACAGTCCTTTCTGGTTCTATGTTAAGTCAACGTGGGCCCAACCAGGCCTAACATCAACTCTCTCGGCTACTGTGCTACCCCTCTACAAGCTCTCTCAGCCTCTTTATCAGTATTCTCCGGAAAGTCCTTCTCCCGGATTCTCACTGCCCCTCTACTGCAGAATGATCACCTAGTTCAATTTGTTCTCTTTGTGTGTGTTTCGAAATGAACCCCAAACCTCCATCTTATACTTTTCCTGTTGAGACTTCAATGACCAAGATTAAGTCTCTAATCAACAGCTAACATTAAAACATGAGTTGATCTGCCTTCTAAATCATTCTTACCCATCTTTTGATTAATACTTATTAATATTTTGATTTCCATAAGTTTAGACTTAGGAACTCCATTAAAAATATTAATTATTTTAATAAAATATAATCCAGTTGGAATTTAACCAAACAATTTCTGGGTTATTTATAACTCATGTACCTTAGCCTCTCCACCATTTTTCAACTCTAGATCACTTACGATGCTACCAAAAACCAATACATCACGGGTTTGGGTTCTCACTAGGTTTGGTGGTAACCAAGTTTTCTGCAATTCGATATGGTGATTTTGTTTAAGGTGTGATTTAAGATTTTTCTCAATTTTAGACTAAAATTTTAGGCAACAAAAAAAGAAAAAAATCCATTAGACTTCTTACCTAGAACACAAGGAAGATGTATGTCATTGATTGGAAAATAGTTGTAGACAAAGGATGAATAATTTTTCCCAATAACCCTTAAAAACATATATTGTGATCCCAAAATCACAAAAAATAGGGTTTTGGGCACATAAAAACTAGTTGCACAAGAATTTGTGTGTGTTACTAAGAGCACATGCACTTTCTTAGGAAGGTCTGCATATTCCTAGGAACACATGCACATTCTTTGGAAGGTGTGCATATTTTTAAGAGCGTGTGCACATTCTTAGGATTTCACATTTGCTCGTGATCCATGCTAACCTGATGGCCTAGTTGGTATCTTGGTTCACATCTTAGGGCTTGCTAAACTTGGATGCCTATGAATGCATGCATGCTCCTAGGATAAGACATGTGCTTCAGTGGGTGTGCATTTGTGATGGCCTGATTGCCAATTTTGAGGGCATCATCTTCATGTGAGCACCTTATTTAATTTCAAATTTTTGGGGGGCCTACTATTTCCATGCTCAAATGTTGATAATTTTATGGTTTTGTGGTTTAAGAACTGTTTGTTACCAGTAAAGAATTCTGCCCCACAATACCACTTTCTTACTTTATTGTATATACCCTCTATAAATCTTTGGCATAAATTATACTAGCCACCTAAGTCCTTATTGCTTGAAGAAGTTGTTGTGTTGAAATATTTGCTTTCATTAGTGGTGGAGCAACAACAAAAGACATGGACTAGGTTAATAGGATATGCATATTCCAAGTAGCATTGTATTGTGAGAAAGTTGTAATAAGACCTTCAAATTATTATCATATATATATTGCAAAGTTAATTGATGATTATGCATATAATGCATGCTCACTGTAACTACTTTTATCCTCATATATTCTAAAATTAAACATTATATATTGCATAGGTTAAAGATGAACTAATAACCATCAACAAACAAATAATTGTAATGTATAAAGAATTTTTCGGAGGAATCACGTTGAAGATTTTGCTCGACACGTTTTGAACCAGCGAGTGTCATCTTTCGCCTAACTGATCCTGACACGGCCAAATTTGTTGAGATCTCCCTCACCTCTACTTTTTTCTATTTTGAAGGTGAGTTCTATGAACAAACCTGTGGGGTTACCATGGGTTCCACCCTATCCCCTATCATCGCTAACCTATTCATGGAAGATTTTGAATCCAAGGCTTTATCCTCCACTTTATTTAAACCCAAGCTTTGGAAAAGATTCGTTGATGACACGTGCACTATATGGCAGCACAGGGCTAAGAAATTAGACCTGTTTTTCCAGCATCTCAATAATTAGTCTAACTCCATCCAGTTTACGATGGAGAGTGAGGTCAATGGTTTCCTTCCTTTTCTTGTTGTCCTCATTTCTAGGAAAGTTGATGGATCTTTTTCCCATGAGGTATATCAAAAAAAGTCTCATACTGAGCAGTATCTTCATGCCAATACTCACCATTTTCTTAATCAGAAGATAGGTTTCCTCAACACGTTAGCCACTCGGGCTCTTAGAATTTATGATGAAGACCACTTTTCTAAAGAAAAATCCCATCTCCTTAATGTTTTTGTCCAAAATGGCTATAGTAGGTAGCAAGGTGTCAAAGCTTTCCTCAAAGCAAGCAAAGGTCCCAAGGTCAAGAAAGAACCCTTTAATCGCAGTTCAAGAGTCCACCTCCCATTCATCCAAGGGACGACAGACAGGATTGTGAGAATCTTGAGAAAGCAGAATATTTCCTCGACCTTTAGACCCCTCAACACCCTTAGAAGTTCCCTTAAGTCGATTAAAGACCATGTAAACCCTATGGATATGAAAGGTGTTTATGTCATCCCTTGTTCCTGTGGAACCTCATACATCGGTGAAACTAGTCGTTCTGTTAACCAGAGGATCAAGGAACATGTTGCTGATATCAAGCACGGGAGGACCAAATCTTCAGCGTTAGCCGAACATGCAAAGAATACCAATCATCATATATGCATTGAGGAGGCTAGGGTTATCGCTAAGATTCCTCATTTCCACCATCGGAAGTTTAGGGAAGCCATTGAAATTTAGAGGTCTTTTAGTAATATTAATAGGGACGACGACTGGAAAATTAGCCGATGTTGGATTCCCGCCCTCTCTTCTTAGTTTTCTCCTTCTTTGTCAAGGGTTTTTTTTTTTGAATAATATTTAATTATCAATAATGTTTATCATTTTCAGAATTATTTTATTTATACTAATGTTTTAGATATTAGAATCTCTTTTTTATACAATGGAATGTATTTAGATTTATATATTTAATCTTTATTTTATTGGTTTAATAGTAAATAATATAATTAAGAATATAATTATCAACATTATTTTTATTTATACTAATGTTTTAGTAATATTAGAATCTCTTTTTATTAAATGTTAAACTTTAAAGTATATATATATATATATATATATATATATATATATATATATATATATATAATATTTATTATTAGTTTAACCTTTGATTATATAGTTATATATATAAATGAAATAAAAAGAATCAAATATCTCTAAAAACCCTCATCTTTAGTCTTTTATATATAGATCATTAAATTTGATTCTTTATATTTAGATTATTAAAGGTTATATATATCGTTTTAAATAACTATAGTATAAATTTATATATTGATATTAATTTATATAATTTATTAATATATTATAATCAGATATATTACAATAAAATTTAAAAGAATAAACCTATAAAAATTTAAATTAAAAATCATATGATTGTTGTTACACTTTTCCAGGCCTTTATCAAAAACCAATGTCGAGGAAGTTCAACGAAATTTGAAAAGCGTGCCTCGCATCCGGACGTTAGGCGCTCTAAATTCAATCCATCTTATCAAAATATTGTGAGATTTTCAAATCAAAAAAACAATCCGATCGTCAGATTTAATAACTACAGTATAATTTATATATATAATATATGATTGATCAGACAAATAACAAACTTGCTGTTCAGGTCTGCATGGACTTTAACAAATAGGTTTCCTCGTTCTTGAATGTGTTTATTAGTTTAACAAAATTTCAAAAGCATGACTTGCATCCCGACAAAACTCCATCGTCAGGCGCTCTAAATTCAATCCATCTCCATTTGGATTCGGTACTTGGTCGTCAAACGGTGGCATAGAAAACAGAATATTTTGATTTACATTTACATTTGTTGGAGATTTAATAGAATATAGCGTATTAACAAATCTATAAAATTATATGTACATACTTTATATATTCTTCGCATATATTCTTCGATGAAAGAGTTCTGAGGCTCGGTGAAAGAGTTAAAAACATACTCTATATATTCTTCGGTGAAAGTGTTCTGAGGCTCGGTGAAAGAGTTAAAAACATACTCTATATATTCTTGGCATATATTCTTACTCTATATATTCTTCGCATATATTCTTCAGTGAAAGAGTTCTGAGGCTCGGTGAAAAAGTTAAACACGTACTCTATATATACTTGTGTGAAAGAGTTCTGAGGCTCGGTGAAAGAGTTAAACACGTACTTTATATATTCTTCTCATATATTCTTCAGTGAAAGAGTTCTAAGGCTTAGTGAAAGAATTAAAAACGTACTCTATATATTCTTCGCATATATTCTTCAGTCTACGGGCTGCAGTGGGCACGGGCGATCTGCAGTCAGTTACCAAAGATTACCAAGGGCAGACGGGCGATCTGCAGTCAGGTTTGTTGATATCAGGTGCACACATTCCTTATCTTTTTCTTTTTCTAATACATATTTGCTCATATAATTTCAAGTATGAATATTTCACCACAGTTACCAAAGATTACCAAGGGAAGACCTAGCACAGTTACTCTACAAGGCCTTTATGAGTATATAGAGTCTTTAGAGAAACGTAGAGAAGAAAGAGAAGCCAAGCTACAAAAAGAGTTAGAAGCCATGCTAGAAAATAAATTTGCATCTCTTGAAGACACGATCCAAAAACAAATAGAAAATAAAATAGAACTACTGGAGAATAAAATGGAGGCAATGGAGGCTAGACTGCAGGTTATAGAGAAACAAAACCAAGATACTAACCAACCATCCCAGCAAGGAGATGCTAATACTTTAGAGAGTCTTAAAATGGAAGACATGATTAAAGAACTAGAAGAAAAAGTTAATAGCTGCCTCACCCTAAATAATGTGGTAGATAAGTTAGATATCAAACCAATTAAAGATGAAATGAAAAAATTAATAGAATTAGACCACGAACGTAACAAAAGGGCCTTAAACCTTATAATATTCGGTTTAAAAGAGGAAGTAGATGAAGATACTTTAGCCTTAGCCTAGACAGAACTACATAATAGATTACAAATTGAAACAGTGTGTCTCACAGAAGCAACAAGGTTGGTGAAATTAACCAAGAATAAAGGAAGACTAATCCGCATAAAGGTGAGCTCCACTGATCATAAGCACGACATACTTAGTAAAACCTCAAGTCTAAAAGGAACGGGAATATTCATAAATGAAGATCTCATTCCAGAAGATCAAGCAGGATTAAGAAAGGAGGTTCAAAAGGTAAAAGAAGCTAGAAAGGAAGGAAAATGGGCAATAATCAGAAATAGAAAAGCCTTTATTCGAGATAGAAACCAAAAAGATAGTAATCAATAGCAACTAAACATGCTCTGGATCCTTTCTTGGAATTTTCGGGGCTTCCCATGGAACAAAGGCCCCAAGATAAGTTGGATTTCAAATGATGTTGATATTATTTTGCTTGTTGAAACTTGGGAGCACGAAGAATCTAAGGTCCCTAACATAGATGGCTTTATGCTATGGTCTACCTGGAACAAGCGATCCTCCCGTAGAGGCATTGGGGGAATAGCTTGTTACATTAAGAAGAACATCTCCCCCCATGTTAGGATTTATAAAAACGACCCTCACAACCAATATAGTTGGATAGAGATCAAAGACATTAATAATAAAAAGTCCTACATAGCAATATGTTATTTTCCCCCCATTAATTCTAACTTCTATAAGAATAAGAATCTAGATAAAACTAACCCTTACAATGGTTTAGAGAATGATATTTCTAGCCTAAGGAATGACGGTAATATCCTTTTAATAGGTGACTTTAATGCTTGAACTTCAAACAACCAAGCTATTATTCTAAGCAATCATTCCAACCCTAATCCTCTTTGGTTAGACGAAGACCCTACTCTGGCTAGCAGGTACAAAAGGAGCTCTGAAGACCTCAGGGAAAATTTGTTTGGGTCGGAGCTAGTCAAGCTCTGTAGTGCTCAAGATCTCATAATTTGCAACGGTCTAAAGAAGTGGCCCAATTCCAGCAAGATGACCTGCATCCATGGACTTGGTAGTAGCATGGTAGACTACGTTATTTCCGATCTCCCATTATACAACGAAATAATAAATTTTGACATCTTAAACGACCACGAACCTGACTTTGATCATAGGCCTTTACTTATAACTCTTAATTTTTTCATGCATAGAGTTCCCATAGAAAATAATACTTATAGCCAAAAGAACTTAATATTTGATAGAAATAAAAATGATCTCTTTCTAAATGAATTAAAAACTAATTTGCTTCCTTTATCTAGTATAGACAACATAGAAGACCTCTATCATAATTTTACTACAACCCTCTCATATTCTATTAACAAGTTCTCAATTGAAGTTTCAAATAATAAAAGAAATAGCAAAACCAATCCATGGTATGACAAAGATTGTAAAAGTGCGAGGAGAGCAATTAAGGAAGCTGTTGATGAATCTCTTAAAATGGACAAGATAAAAATATACAAAGCCCTAACTAAAAGGAAAAAGAGGCAGTACATTCGTCAAAGACAGGAGAATCTCTTAGACCTCTCTAAGGTAGCTCCTAAGAAATTTTGGAGGCAGATTCTAACTAGGAAGACTAAGGATAATAATAAAATTGCTCTTCACGATTGGAAGTCCTATCTTAAAAAGCTTTATGAATCTCCAAATGTCATGGATAATTTGGAAACCCTTCTCACAACGAAAGAAGTTTTCTCTTTAGAAGACATTAATTTTGGGGTTAATCGCCTCGCTAATGGGAAAGCTAAGGACATTGAAGGTTACCAAGCGGAAATCTTAAAAATTGGAGGTCCTGTCCTCATCCCCCGCATCCACAAGCTTTTCAATCAAGCAGTCAAGCAAGGGTTCCCTAAACCTTGCACTGAGAGCCTCATTATCCCTATTTTTAAAAGTGGGGATACAAATAACCCCTCTAATTATCGAACAATTATGATCAGCCCTCTCTTAGCCAAGTTATATGGTAGTATTTTGGAAAAGAAGTTAAGCATATGGCTTGAAAGTGAAGGTAAGCGGGCTAAAGTCCAAGCAGGTTTCAAAAGGCATCACTCAACAACAGACCACTTTGTTACGCTTAGGATCATTGCGGAGGAATGTCGTAATGATAAATCCAATTTATTTTGTTGCTTTGTGGACTTTAGAAAGGCTTTTGATACAGTTCCTAGATACAACCTTTGGAATAGATTAGAAGAGGTAAAGGTTCCTCTTGAGTTGAGAGCTGCAGCTATAAGGTTATACGAGAATGTAATTGCCAAGCTAAAGAGCAATGAGGGGTGGTCGAAAGATATTAAGTGTAACATCGGAGTTAAACAAGGTTGCCCCCTCTCCCCTACCCTATTTGGCATTTACATCGATAAGCTTGAAGGCTATTTAGAGGAAGCAGGATGTGATGGCACGATCTTAGCTGGGATAGTCGTCATCCTTCTTCTTTATGCTGACGATATTGTTCTTTTGGCAAGGTGCCCATCTGATCTTGATAAGCAACTCAGGCTTCTTAAGGATTTCTGCTCTACCATGGGTATGACTATTAACACTGACAAAACAAAAGTTATGATTATCAAATCCAAGAAGGACACTTACGCTAACTTTATGTATGACAATAATAACTTGGAGGAAGTGTATTCTTACAAGTACCTAGGAATTGATATTCATCACAAGGTCAACTAGAACCATAGCATTGAGAAAAGGATTAATGGGGGGTGGAAAGCTTATTTTGGTCTTGAAAATAATTGTAAAATAACAAACCTCGTAATGTGGGATAAAAAGAAGTTCCTCTTTGAAACTTTAGTCACTCCTGTTATCTTATATGGCTGTGAGGTTTGGGGTTGCAGCATCTCCAGAGAATCATGGAGAAAGATCGAGCAAATCCAGAAGCGTTTTATAACTTATAACCTGAAAATTAAAAGTAATACACCCTATCCTATTCTCCTTATAGAAGCAGGTCTTTCCCCTATTGAGAGCCTAGCTATGCTTAGGTTTCTGTTGTACAAGAACAAAATCAATAACATAGACGATCATAGACTTCCTAAGCTAGCTTTAAATTCTAGCCAAAACCACCTAAGGCTCAATCGAGGGTGGCATAAAGACACAAGGGCCTGGTTAAACTATTGGGAGATCAACGAAAATGATGCATTGCAAAACATAAATAACATTAAAGATATTGTTACTTCTAAGTTCAAAGAAAAAATGTGGTGTGAGAAAGATTTAGCAGCTAAAAGAAAATTAAGTTATTATAAGAAGGTCATCAACCCCACCCTAGAAGATCAAAAGTATCTCTCTATTTTAACTAGCTCAAAGAAGAAAATTAATATAGCAAAGATCAGAACGAATTCTCATGAGCTCCATAGTGAAACAGGTCGTTGGGCAGTTCCTAAAACGCCATGGATGGAAAGGATCTGCCATATATGTGAGAATAGGAACATCGAGGATGAAAACCACTTCCTCTTAGAGTGCCCCGCGTACAACCACATTAGATCTCAGTTTCACAATCTTTGTTACAATACTGACCTTCCTAGCCTTTTACAATGTCAAAATTATAGTGAGCTCGGGAGGCTTCTCTCCAAGCTTTTTGAGCATAGGAATAAAATCTTAAATCAAAATAAATAATTTGTTTCTTTAGGTCCGATAGACCATTGTTTGGTCTCAGCGGACGTTAACCATCATCATCATCATCATCATAATTGATGTGCTTTGTGATAAGGATATTTCAATTTACAAATATACAATAACTCAAATCTAAGCATTTCTCTTCTTCCTCAATAGAATAATAAACTCAAATCTAAGTGTTTTTCTCTTCTTCCTCAATAGAATCATAAGGCCAAAGGGTCACTTGTTTTTCAATAATGATGTGAAACAGCCTGTATCAAAAACCAATCAAAAGCATGCCTCGCATAATAGGTTTCCTCGTTATGCTACCATCCGCCTTATTTGAATTCACGGACCAACTCTTCCATCGTCAGCCCTCTAAATTCAATCCATTTGAATTCACGGACCAACTCCATGTCAAGCGGTGACGCATAAGGAACTTTATTGTCCAAACCTATAAATTCCCAAGTTTAATATCCGTATCACACACATTGGAGCAAGATGCCTTATATAATGGATGCACAGACCCAACAGCTGAGTAGTGTCATTCAGAAGCTCATATCCAATGGCGTGAACAACCTGAAGGTGCAGGACAGATATATTTTTCCTCCCCATGAACGCCTACAGAAGTCCGACATCTCTTACTCTGAGAGCATCCCTGTGATAGACCTAAAAGACCTGGATGGCCCTAATAGAGCAACAGTAGTCCATCAAATCCGACTTGCATTTGAGGAGGATGGTTTCTTCTAGGTGCACACCTCAGTTTCTACCTCCCCTCAAATACTTGGTTAAATTTATGTCACACTTGCAGACTATTGAGTCTATACATCTTTGTTGGTATGCTTGTATTAATATAGTGACTGTGTCAAGTTTCATATCTGATTGACTAATTTTTTATTGATATCAGATAGTGAACCATGGCGTGCCAAACAATGTTATGGAAACCATGATGGGCATAGCCAAAGAGTTCTTCGAAATGCCCATCGAAGACCGAGCATGCCTCTACTCAGAGGACATGAAGCAGCTAGCCCGGGTTTCTACCAGCTTCAATCTTAACGAAGACAAGGTTCTCAACTGGTTGGACTATCTCACTCACCCTTGTCATCTTCTAGAAGAAGTCATCGACTCTTGGCCTGGAAAACCAGCAGCCTACAGGTAATCAGAAAACCTTTATCTGTTATAAAATATCTAAGACAGAACACTAGAAAAGATTCATCTTAACCCACCATGGAAAAGTTTAGCTGTTTTGACTTGAGTTTTGTTACAGAGAAATTGCGGGCAAGTACTCTGGTGAGCTGAGAGCACTGATATTAAGGTTGTTGGCTGCAATTTCAGAAGCTCTGGGGCTAGATTCGAATTACTTGAATAAAATTCTTGGAAAACATAGCCATCTGATGAGTATAAATTATTATCCTCCATGCCCAAACCCAGATCTTACTATTGGTGCAACAAGCCATTCAGATGCAAGTGCCATCACTGTGTTAATGCAAAGCGATAATGTCAGTGACCTGCAAGTATTCAGAAATGAGAAGTGGGTTTGTGTAGAACCCATAGCTAACGCGTTTGTGGTCAATTTGGGAGATCAGCTGCAGGTGAGAGAGAATGAGCAGATCTATAAAGTTAAGTTATTTTTTCTCTCTGTGCAAGAATTTGATACTAATCATTCAATTTGTGTTATGTGTCACGATTTGAATTGTATAAGGTTGTGAGCAATGGGAAATTTAAGAGCGTGGACCATCGAGCAAAAACAAATACGCAGAGTGCACGCATATCAATTCCCACTTTTTATTCTCCTGGACACGATGCTTTTATTGCTCCTGCAACGAGCATGGTGGTTGAACATCACCCGGCTGTGTATAGAGGATACAAGTTTGAAGAGTTTGAAGGAGCTTTCTGGAACCAGGAATTAAAGGGAAAGAGTATACTGGATCTTTTCAAGATCTAATGAAAGATCTATTGAACACTCATTTATGTTGGTCTTTCATGTAGGCATGAAGAATTTGAATTCAATGAACCAAATAAATAATATATGTAATGTATGCATTGAATTAATAATTTAGGATTTATTAAGAAATGTATAAGTAATTGAGTTTCAAGATCTATACTGGATCGTTTCAAGATCTATTGAACACTCATTTATGTTGGTCTTTCATGTAGGCATCAAGAATTTGAATTCAATGAACCAAATAAATAATATATGTAATGTATGTATTGAATTAATAATTTTTGATTTATTAAGAAATGTATAAGTAATTGAGTTTTTCAAAATATTTTTTTAATAATAATAAAGCTTTAAATAAAAGGTTTAAGGTTTATAATGTATTTTTATTTTCCATTAAAAATAATTTATTTAATTTTTAGTTTATATGGGTCTTGGATAGATGGTGATCAAATGTAATATATCTACCCAAACTCATGTAATTACATGATATTATTATTTAACTTGTTGAAGTCTTGAATCAAGAAGTAGTTATGGAACGACTTGTAACTACCATTGTCGGTTCCAAAAAAATGATCGGAGTAATGTGAGCAAGTTAAATGGTTTTCTTTCCTTCTAGTGGATGGGGGAAAAATAATTTAAGAAACATATAGTCACAACATTTGAAGTTTGGTACTTGGACTCATTTTATAAGCTCAACAGAAAGGCCCGAATTGTAGTAACATCATGCTCCTCTATACTCTTGTAGTTTTCATTGCTAAATACCTGCATGAGAACTTTGTTATGATACTTCCTGGGAAACAAATGCATAATAACTTTGTACATAAATGATAGAGAAACTATGTTGGTTTCTTGAAAATAACTATGTGAAAAGAACACATATGAATAAGCATAGAAACGATAGTTGGTTATATGCATGAAAATAGAACTATTGTGTTAGATATTTTAAGGAGAAACATGTATTTGTGTGGAGAACATAATAAGTATTACGGAAAGTAAAACAAGTAGTTACTTGGAATAAATGTACTAGCTTTCCTTGTATTATGGAAAGTAAAACAAGTAGTTACTTGGAATAAATGTACTATCTTTCCTTTCTTAAATACATATATCCGCATGCAAGAAATAACGACTAAAGCATTAGTTCTAGTTTAGAGAAATGCATGTATTTGTGCATACAACATATTTTATAAATAGATCTATCTTGGGAAAGATGCTTTTTGAAAATGGGCTTACATTTGCATGCATAATAATAATGTCTATCATGTTAGCTTCCCCTTAGAAGGGCACATCTACTTTATTGGAAAGATTACTTAGTTACATGCACAAAGAAGAAGCTAAGGGGCTAGCTCTCTTCCAATAAGTTTTTATCTAATTACATGCATGAAAAACATACATAAGTTTCTAGTATCCTTTACGTGAAATGGATGGTTACAGTGGTTTCCTTTAGATATGAATGTGTGCTGGTGTGACTATGATCACAGTAATGGGGTAATTATTTTGACATGCTTAATAATTATTTGTTATACATGCTCAATGTTGTTAGAAGAAGCATGTTGTTATATTATATTTACATCTCATGTATGCGCACATGAATAGATGTTAAAAGATCACTTTTAAAGAATGATTATTGATTGATTAATACTTTATCTAATCATGTTACCAAAGATTAAGGAGAAGAATGAGTTGTTTTTTTAGATTTTTGGAAAATATCATGTTGTTGCATTTTGCATGGAAAGATTAAAAAATTATAATAGATTTCCGATATATATATATATATATATATATATATATATATATATATATATATATATATATATATATATTAAAAATAAAATATATTACTATGTGTAGATAAAGATAGATTTTTATATATTTTTCTTCGTTAAGAAAATATATTACTACATGTAGATAAAGATTGTTATTATATATTTTTGTTGGTAGACAAAATAGATTATTGCATGTAGATAAAGATTGATTTTTATATATTTTTCTTGGTTAAGAAAATATATTACTACATGTAAATAAAGATTGTTATTTTATACCCAGATGCGGGTGATTTTCATGCTCATTAATGGTGACAATTAAGAGTGACGGCGCTCAGCCCTGCCAGCTACTGGCCAACGCTATTCCCCAAGCCCATACTTGGCTCATCCTAGCTCACATAAGGTGCGAGTAGGTCTGCCTGCAGATTGAATTTAATGTTCACATTGGCCGAGACAAGGCATCTGTTGGTTTAATCATGGAGCATTCGGCCTTCGAACCCATTGTTTGCTCCCCGTTCTCTAGCCTCTGCCCTTCCAATGTAGGAATCCTTTGTAGCAGAACGGTTTTAAGCAATCACTGCTGGCTCCTGTTGGCTTTTGATTTTGGAATTGGATGGTCTTTCTCCCATTTTCAGCCTTTCTCTCTAAGCCCTTCTCAGGATCTTTCTGTGCAGTCTCGGCTCCCCCCTAAAGTTTCCAGTGCTTCCGAGCTTTCCCCTCGCCACTCAGCCATGGTGCATCATCGCATGAGAAGTCGCCATGGAGGGTGCCGTGGTGGTCGCGCGCAGCCTCAGACAGCTCAATCAGTTGATCAGCCTCTGCCCCCTGCTCCTCTACCTTCATCCCAAGAGAATTCTCCTCCTCCCAGCCCTTCTCACAGACCTTTCCTGCATAATGCCTTCCAAACTACTCATTTCAAATTTCAGAGTAGCCTGAACAGGCCCATTATTACGGCTAATATCACCATCATTTTCTCTGAGGAAGAAGCTCAGATTCAAGCTCCTACGCGTACTGTGGTAGAGCATCCTCAGGGCATTCACAGAACTGCGGGCTGCCTTGCCACTGTGCAGAATTCGGTAGAAGAAGGTATGGCGAAAAGGCGTGGCGATCCGCATGGGGAGGGTGAAAATCCAAGCAACTCTTGGCCACCAGGTGGTAGCGCACATGATGCCACAGTCTCGATGACCATTACGGGTAGCTCTAGTGGCACCCATCTAGCGGAGGACCCTCCAGGCGGCAGCAGGGATGGTGTCGTGGTTCGGGATGGAGAAATCTGGTATGGCAATGCATGCCCTATCGTGGAGGAGCCATTGGACCCCATGTGATGCCACCTGGTCAGGTTCGGACGTTTATGGTTTTTATGCTCTGGTTCTGTTTCTACGGCTCGGAAGTTTGGTTCTATGTCTATGTGGCTTGGAAGTATGTGGTTTTATGGCTGCCATGTACAGCATCTCGGTCTTTAGGTGTTTGTCTCCACTGTTTCAAAGAGGGCTATCCCAAGTCCCCATTTTGGCTTCCTTGCAGTATTCAGGCTCCTATGTATGGATTTTTGCTCACAGTAACTGGTTTCCCCAATTTTGGGACAGTTTTGCTGACCTGAAAGCAGTCAAATGCTCTCGGCTGAGGCTTTTGCCTCTTTGTAACTTTATTCTTTTTTCCTTTTAATAGAATTAGTCTTTACAGAGAAAAAAAAAAGATTGTTATTTTATATTTCTTGGTAGACAAAATAGATTACTGCATGTAGATAAAGATTGATTTTTATATATTTTTCTTGGTTAAGAAAATATATTACTACATGTAGATAAAGATTGTTATTTTATATTTTTCTTGGTATAAAAAATAGATTACTGCACGTAGATAAATATTGATTTTTATATATTTTTCTTGGTTAAGAAAATATATTACTGCATGTAGATAAAGATTGTTATTATATATTTTTCTTGGTAGAGAAAATATATTACTACATGTAGATAAAGATTGTTATTACTATATATAGAAAAATATTGTTGTAGCGTTAAAAGATAAATAACCTTTCTTGTCTTTATATAACATTGCATATGCCTTTTATGTAAGAAAAGATAGGATGCATGCTCTTTTCTTGAAAATGGATTTCCTAGTCATTTTCTTGGAAGTGAATATAGATTAAATCGGGTAATTTGTAAAATATTCTCATGGGCAGGAGAGTTCTTTTGAAAAATAATACTTAGTTAAAAGAAAATATAATAACCTATGCATAGATGAAATGCATAGAGATAATATAAGTCATATGAATCTTCTTTGGAAAGAATATGTTTTTCTTGTGGGTGAAAGATAAGTTAATTGTGTTAATTCATTTGCAAGAGTTTGCAAAAGTTACATGTTTTGGTGAGTAAAAATGTTTTTCTTGCTCGTGAAAGATAAGTTAATTGTCTTAATTCATTTGTGAGAGTTTGCAAAAGTTACATGTTTTGGTGAATAAAAAGGTAAATGATTTATGTGTTGCATATTGGATAATTTGATTTAATTGCATGGTTTAATGCATAAAAGGTTACCATTACTACTATCTTAGTTCTTATGCCCAAAAGAAAGGTTGATTATGATACTTTCTTGAAAACAAATGCATGAGAACTTTGTTATGATACTTCCTTCGAAACAAATGCATAATAAATTTGTACATAAATGATAGAGAAACTATGTTGGGTTCTTGAAAATAACTATGTGAAAACAACACATATGAAGAAGCATAGAAACAATAGTTGGTTATATGAATGAAAATAGAACTATTGTGTTACATATTTTAAGGAGAAACATGTGCATAAAAGGCTACCATTACTACTATCTTAGTTCTTATGCCCAAAAGAAAGGTTGATTATGATACTTTCTTGAAAAAAAATGCATGAGAACTTTGTTATGATACTTCCTTGGAAACAAATGCATAATAACTTTGTACATAAATGATAGAGAAACTATGTTGGGTTCTTGAAAATAACTATGTGAAAAGAACACATATGAAGAAGCATATAAACGATAGTTGGTTATATGCATGAAAATAGAACTATTGTGTTAGATATTTTAAGGAGAAACATGTATTTGTGTGCAGAATATAATAAGTATTATGGAAAGTAAAACAAGCAGTTACTTGGAATAAATGTACTAGCTTTCCTTGTATTATGGAAATTATAACAAGTAGTTACTTGGAATAAATGTACTAGCTTTCCTTTCTTAAATACATATATCCGCATGCAAGAATTAATGACTAACACATTAGTTCTCATTTAGAGCAATCCATGTCTTTGTGCATACAATGGATTTTATAAATAGCTCTATCTTGGGAAAGATGCTTTTTGAAAATGGGCTTACATTTGCATGCATGATAATAATGTCTATCATGTTAGCTTCCCCTTAGAACAAAACATCTACTTTATTGGAAAGATTACTTAGTTACATGCACAAAGAAGAAGCTAAGGGGCTAGCTCTCTTCGAATAAGTTTTTATTTAATTACATGCATGAAAAACAAACATAAGTTTCTAGTATCCTTTAAGTGAAATGGATGGCTACAGTGGTTTCCTTTAGATATGAACGTGTGCTGGTGCGAGTATGGTCATAGTAATGGGGTAATTATTTTGACATGCTTAATAATTATTTGTTATACATGCTCAATGTTGTTAGAAGAAGCATGTTGTTATATTATATTTACATCTCATGTATGCACACATGAATAGATGTTAAAAGATCACTTTTAAATAATGATCACTTATTGATTAATACTTTATCTAATCATGTTACCAAAGATTATTGATGACAACAATGACAGGAAAGGATGGTGATTTGTGCAAAAGACAAATTATGTTTAACATTGTGGCAGATAAAGAACTAACGGTCAATGCTCATGAGTACGAGTTGCGGAATGGTACACTGATCGAGCAATCATGCCACAAGGATGTAGAGAGTGGTGATATGTAGGCAAAGTGTTTCATGACAATTGTAATAGCTTTTAGCTAGGTATGTGGTATTTTAACGATATTTCATTGTAATATTTTATAACAATGGATAAGGGATGGAATCCCTTATAAGCCATTAAGTGAGGGGTGAACATACTCACGAGCATTTAATAATAAAATTAAACGTTTGCTAGTTTTCACCCTACGGGGTTTCTAAGGTATATCGGTTTTCAATGATGTGATTGATTATTGTGTCTGTTTGATGATGTTGATTCCTTATCTGATGTGATAATCATAATGTCAATTATGTGATTAATTAATTTGGTTAAGAGAATCATGAAATGGATGCAAGGTTCATCAAACAATTTATGTTAATATACTACAACAGTGGTTGTTAAGGGTTATGCAACTTATTGTCTTCTATTGAAAGTTACTTTATGTACTAATGAACATTCTATATAATGGTTAATGAGGAATTTGGAATAATTATTTGGATAATTACTTGTGGGTAATTTGTATAAAAAAAATCTAGCTCCTTGCATTTTCATTTGAGGTTACCGGGGTATGTTACAAGTGGTTTCAGAGCTAAAGGTTGCAGCACTAACGAATTTGGGAATTTTTAAGTAGAAAGGAAATCGAGGTATGCTACTAGTGAGCATCAACTCAAGTATGAGTCTAACAACCTACATATTAATATATGCAATAGGCTACTTTTGACATGATATGTGTGATTCATATTTATAACTGCAAGGAGTAGTAAGTAATAAAGTTTGCTACAAAACTATGTTCATGACATTTGAATCCTGATGAGGATAAAAGATAATAAAACATTTGTCACACTTATGAACAATCTTGAAAACTCACTAAGGAAAGTGACAATTAACTACCAACTTTTGCAAATATGGAAATATTAATGATACATTTAATGAACATGAAAGTTACATGCACTACTTTTAATGAGTGAATGCATGAATGTAAATATGGGGAACATCCTTGAATAGGACAATAGAGTGTTTTAAAAGGACATTGGAAGAACCCCTTTAGATATTGAAAATAAACAATGAATCAAGTAGTGAGACTTGATTGTAATAACTAATTGTTGATTAAGTTTTGTCATGGCTGCATTAAGATGGTTGGTAGTTGTGATTGGTTAGTGTTTCACGACTAACTAATAAAACTTATATGCATGAATTGAATTTGATTTAAGCTTATTACAATTCGTAAACAAGTGATTATTGTAGTTACTTCATGTATTGGCCTGTTAATAACATTGTGGAAATTGGAAATGATTCAGAAAAATTGGAAATGATTCAAAAAGTGAATACTTGTTAAATAATGCATATTTATGACTAACGTTGCTGATGGGATTAAGTAGTGGTAGCTTAATGGCCAAGTGAATACTTGTTAAATAATGCATATTTATGACTAACGTTGCTGATGGGATTAAGTAGTGGCAGCTTAATGGCCACAAGAAAACCTGTCAAGGTAAAATCACATTACAACCATAAATGAGAAAGTATAATGTTATATGATATGCATGATTGTGTTACTTGGAAAATCAAAATGCATACAACATGTATGTTAGTTATGTTTCCTATCAATCTAGATATTGTGGAACTATGTTGAGGGTTAAGTGTAAATGCATGTTTATTTTGTTAATGATAATGTTCATATGGTTCATTATGTAAATTGTTATGGGAAAGAGTGCTAAAGAGAGAAATTTAACATGCCAGACAGTTTTGAAAGCCCATAAGGCCTTGGGTTGATGGTGGTTGCCTGTCCTGAGGGGTTGATGGCACTTTCCTGCCCGGATTTCCTCTCGCTAGAGATAAATGATCTCAGTAAGGGAAAAGAGTTGGCCAAGCTGGTGAAGAGCATAAAAATCCCGAGGAAGATATGTTGATTTGGAGCCTGTTGGAGGAGGCCCAAAATTTCCCATAGATGGGACGTTGTCAGAGGAATAGGTAGGACGCTGCAAAGAGGAATCCTATATTGGACCTTATGTGGTCATTGAAATTATTGAGCTGGTTGGATGATGGAATTTTGTACTAGACCTGGTATGGTCTCTGTCAAGGAACTATCTAGATGTGAAAATGACTCGATATGGTTGTGGAAACCAGTTCCCATGGGTTGGGAGGAGCATTCTTTAGCCTATTCTGGTTCTCATAGCTAAACAAATTAACTAATCAACTATGTGTTATGTTAAAAACGAATTTTATATATAATTGTGTAAATATTTTATTTACTTTTTTGACCTAAAATGAGCCTAGCACTCAGAAAGGAATTACTGGAAGTGTAAGTTTTTTTTATTAATAATATTTTCAATATCTTAGCAGGGGCCAGGACAGTATGAATTTGGTGCATTTATTAGTTATTTCGATGATCAGAGAGCGTTAGCTGCTCTATGGGTACTTTTAGAAGTACTGTGTGGATGTCTTTAGTGGGAGCTAAGACAACATGCACATGGTGGAGGGATTTATCAGTTTGATGATTAGAGTGTTAGTGCTCTCTAAGTACTTGTAAAAGTACTATGATTTAAATATCACCTGTCATTGCATAATTGATTGATAGTTAAAAGTATTTCATTTGATTAAAAATTTTGTGACTAATGTGATTGAATTTGTTAGTCATACATTACAGGTTACTTACCATGGAGTGTTGATGGGTCGTCCAATCACTATTGAAGTGCTTGCATAAAAGTGACCATGACTTGTAAGAGTAATTGGTAAGTAATGGTAAGTTGGTATAGATATTTTGTTTTGTTTCTATATAATTGAATAGTGGATAAGTTATGGAAAGTAGAAATTGCTTTGTTTTGCAGTTATAAATGCTTATGACTATAGATCACCATTATTTATTTTTCTTATTGGTATTCGTTGGAAATGGAATCCTTCATTTTAAAGTGAAAGGATCTCATTTTCTGTTATTTGGATTCTTATACATAGAGTAGGAATTAAGTCCCAGTAATACATGAACATCGAGGACGATGTTCTCTTTAAGGGGGGAAGTATGTAATATACCTACCGAAACTCATGTAATTACATAATATTATTATTTAACTCGTTGACCTCAGGAATCAAGAAGTAGTTATGGAACGACTTGTAACTACCATTGTCGGTTCCAAGAAAATGATTGGAGTGATGTGAGCGGGATAAATGGTTTTCTTTCCTTTGAGTGGATGGGGGAAAAGTAATTTAAGAAACATATAGTCAGAACACTTGAAGTTTGGTACTTGGGGGAATCGACTCATTTTATAAGATCAACAGAAAGGCCTGAATTGTAGAATGTTTCCATTGATATTCGCCCTTTTTCCTTGATAATCACCGCATGATGTTCTATACTCATTTAGTTTTCATTGCTAAATACCTGCACAAACAAAAGATCAAGGAAACACAATCGCTCTCAGAGTAGTAGCTTGGCAACAAATACTCTTCGCTGGCCTCAGTCTCCTCTTCATAGTGGGTAAAGAAAGAGTTGTCAATCGTAATTAACACCAACAACCTTCCAAATCAAGGACTATTGAAAGGCACGGTGTTTTTCTCTCATCTACAAGAGATTATCCAAATATATTATACTAACAAATAAGTAACCACATTCTTTATGTAGAAGAATAAGTTGTTTTTTTAGATTTTTGGAAAATATCACGTTGTTGCGTTTTGCATGGAAAGATTAAGAAATTATGATAGATTTCCAAAAATAAATATAAATATAGTAAAAAGAAAATATATTGCCACATGTAGATAAAGATTAATTTCTATATATTTTTCTTGGTTAAGAAAATATATTACTACATGTAGATAAAGATTGTTATTATATATTTTTTTTGCTAGAGAAAATAGATTACTGCATGTAGATAAAGATTGATTTTTATATATTTTTCTTGGTTAAGAAAATATATTACTACATGCAAATGAAGATTGTTATTATATATTTTTGTTGGTAGATAAAATAGATTACTGCATGTAGATAAAGATTGATTTTTATATATTTTTCTAGGTTAAGAAAATATATTACTACATGTAGATAAAGATTGTTATTATATATTTTTCTTGGTAGAGAAAATATAGTACTACATGTAGATAAAAATTGTTGTTACTATATATAGAAAAAGATTGTTGCAACGTTAAAAGACAAGTAACCTTTCTTGTCTTTATATAACATTGCATATGCCTTTTATGTAAGAAAATATAGGATGCATGGTCTTTTCTTAAAAACGGATTTCGTAGTCATTTTCCTTGAAGTGAATATATATTAAAGAGGGTAATTTGTGAAATATTCTCATGGGTAAGAGAGTTCTTTTGATAAAGAATACTTAGTTATGAGAAAATATAATAACCTATGCATAGAGATAATATAAGTCATATGAATCTTCTTTGGAAAGAATATGTTTTTCTTGTGGGTGAAAGATAAGTTAATTGTGTTAATTCATTTGCAAGAGTTTGCAAAAGTTACATGTTTTGGTGAGTAAAAAGGTAAGATAAGTTAATTGTGTTAATTCATTTGCAAGAGTTTGCAAAAGTTACATGTTTTGGTGAGTAAAAAGGTAAATGATTTTTGTGTTGCATATTGGATAATTTGATTTAATTGCATGGTTTAATGCATAAAAGGTTACCATTACTACTATCTTAGTTCTTATGCCCAAAAGAAAGGTTGATTATGATACTTTCTTGAAAACAAATGCATGAGTAATTTGTTATGATACTTCCTTCGAAACAAATGCATAATAACTTTGTACATAAATGATAGAGAAACTATGTTGGGTTTTTGAAAATAACTATGTGAAAAGAACACATGTAAAGAAGCATAGAAACGATAGTTGGTTATATGCATGAAAATATAACTATTGTGTTAGCTATTTTAAGGAGAAACATGTATTTGTGTACAGAAGAGAATAAGTATTATGGAAAGTAAAACAGGTAGTTACTTGGAATAAATGTACTAGCTTTCCTTTGTTAAATACATATATCTGCATGAAAGAAATAATGACTAACACATTAGTTCTTGTTTAGAGGAATGCATGTCTTTGTGCATACAACAGATTTTATAAATAGCTCTATCTTGAGAAATATGCTTTTTGAAAATGGGCTTACATTTACATGCAGGATAATAATGTCTATCATGTTAGCTTCCCCTTAGAAGGGAACATCTACTTTATTGAAAAGATTACTTAGTTACATGCACAAAGAAGAAGCTAAGGGGCTAGCTCTCTTTGAATAAGTTTTTATTTAATTACACGCATGAAAAACAAAAATAAGTTTCTAGTATCCTTTAAGTGAAATGGATGGTTATAGTGGTTTCCTTTGAATATGATTGTGTGTTGGTGCGAGTATGATCATAGTAATGGGGTAATTATTTTGACATGCTTAATAATTATTTGCTACACATGCTCAATGTTTTTAAAAGAAGCATGTTGTGATATTATATTTACATCTCATGTATGCACATTAATAGATGTTAAAAGATCGCTTTTAAAGAATGATTATTGATTGATTAATTCTTTATCTAATCATGTTACCAAAGATTGTTGATGACAATAATGATAGGAAAGGATGGTGATTTGTGCAAAAGAAAAATTATGTTTAACATTGTGGCAGATAAACAACTAACAGTCCATGCTCATGAGTACGAATTTCGGAGTGGTACATTGATGGAGCAATCATGCCACAATGATGTAGAGAGTGGTGATATGTAGGTAAATGGTTTCATGACAATTGTAGTAGCTTTTATCTAGGTATGTAGTATTTTAATGATATTTCATTGTAATATTTTATAAGAATGGATAAGGGATGGAATCCCTTATAATCCATTAAGTGAGGGGTGAACACCCTCACAAGCGTTTAATAATAAAATTAAGCATTTGTTTGTTATCACCCTACGGGGTTTCCATGGTATATCGGTGTTCAATGATGTGATTGATTATTGTGTCAGTTTGGTGTTGAATGATGTAAATATTGTAACGAGCTGTGTTATAAGGCTCCACTATGTGGTATGGGTATTATGTTATTATGTTATCAGGTGGATATGTTATCATGATGTTATGATGTCATATGAGTTTTCTTAAGCAGCATGATCATTGTAAATACCGTAATGATATGTGTTATAAAGCTCCACTATGTGGTATGTTGTCATGTTTTCACAATGTTATGTCTTGAGCATATCTTTCATTATAAATACTACATTGAGCTGGGATATAAAGCTCCATGAGCAGTATGTGTTCTCTCAGCAGGTTGTTGAGGTATATGTATGATTGAACACCGAGGATGGTGTTCCCCAAGGGCGAGGGTTCTGTAACAGCCCTAGTGAAAATTCCATGTAATAAATATTAAAAACAATAACCACAGATGACTGGGATGTAGAAATTGCCACTGTAGATCAATAGATTATGCAATAGACTAAAGCAAAATACAAGATCTACTTCTACAACAAACTCTACGGAAGCTTAATCGAATTGAGAAAGATCAATGAGAACACATATAACTAAGAATGAGAAATCAATCACACATAACACAGAAGAAATAACCCGGGGAAAGCCTCAGCCTAAAACCCCAATCTCTGTATTATCATACAAGTCGAAATATGTTCAAGTTACAAAAAGAATCAGCTCTCAAGCTATCCTACTCTCTCTGCAATCAAACAACACTGCACATAGACAGTCAAAGGTTCTCACAACCTTCTCCTCTACCCTCCAAGCCTCTCATTTCCTTGCACAGTTTTTCCTGGGGTCCAGTGCTTCCACTTGTGTGAATTCCCACCTCACACTGCTCACTTGGCTTAAAAATAATTTCACAAACTTGAAGGAGAAAATCCTTCTGCATGGATGAGTTTCCTTTATAGGAAAAATTCATCCAACTGATAGTACAATGTCCCTCCTCTGATCTCAACTGGGTCTCTGACAGAACTGACATGCATGAGTTATTTATGAGAGAATATTCAATTATGTGAAGTGCAGCAGTTACATGCATGCAAGCATTAACTAACTGAACTCACAATTAATTCCACAAACTGTTGGAACTAATCTAACTGGACTTAACTCAGTTAACTGAGCTAACTAATTACAACTCAAATTACAACTCATCCTTATCTCTTTAACTGATGGATAAATTCCTCAATTAATGGAGAAACTCTTGCATGTCCCCACATAGACTTCATGTTTGATTTTATTCAAATAATTAACTCATGGTGAATTAATTAATTATTTTACAAATAGCTTCCAAGATCAAATTCGAATTTTTACTTCACTATTTTAGTTGAGGGACTAACTAAAATAAGAAGGTATCCCGAAATGCTATTTATAGCAATGGTATTTTTAGCACTTCCATTTTTCATTCCTTGTTGCTATGTCCAACACTGGTACCCAAACTACTATTTATAGCAGTGTTATTTTTAGCACTTCTATTTTTAGCATTTCTTGTTGCTATTTTCAACCCTCCCTCTCAACAAGAAAGGCATTCAAATCGAACCCGATCCTAAACCTTTCGAATGTTCTACATGCAACACTTCTCCCAAGTGTTATTGTTCCAGCAACTCTAGAAACAAAAAATCTCCCAACTGACCTCCCTGTTGGGCTAGACACATCCTCTGATGTTGAAGCTTCCTCTGCCACTGACAGGTGCTCCCTCTATGAACTCTGAGCTGCTACAACACTCCATGCATCTCGCACCATTGCACATCTCTCTGTGCCATCCTGCACTGGTTCAACACTCTTATGCCCCTCGCATTGTTGCAGCCTGCTAGCTCTGCACTGTCTTGGGATTCCTGCAATGTAGCTCTCTCTGCCGCTCCATCCGCATCTACCTCTACCCACTCAGCTAGTCCTGCTACTCCTCGTTGGGGCTCCTGTAGCAAGGTCTAATCAAAGAGGTTAGGTACCTCAATGATCCTGCCCCTATTCCAGCCTTCTTGGGACTATCACTCCACATCGCCCCACCTCCTACCTAGAGGTATGGATGCATGTGATCCCTCTACCCACTTGGCTCGAAATTTCCCCCTACTGGAGGTCTCTTCATGAGTAGATGTCTCTACTCGATCTCCTCTCGGCTTCTCTAGTTGTGGCTACTCCACAACCTCCTAAACTTGCTTCACCAATTACGGCTACTCCACAATCATCTAAGACTTCTCCTGTGGCTGCATGCTGAGAGGTGATGTACTCTCCCTCTCAACAACCAAGTCTCCAATAGTTGTCTTACTCCTCAAGGCTTTGCATGCATCTTGTACCTCAAGTGCATATAGGTTCTTGGCTAGCAGACCAATCTTTTCCGCCGTCACTAAATTTTCTGGAAGAAGAGCTGATTTTAAATGAGCGATATCTCCCTCATCCAAGTTCCAATTCAGCTGATTTTTTTTTGAATTTGGGTATCTTTTCGCAGGGAATCCAGATCTGCTATTTGTTTCTGAAAATTTTGCACAAAAAATTCCAGATCTTCTCTGCAAACTCGTGGCCCAATATTTTTTTCTTACTTCGAATTCTCTTCTTCATATACTGTTCACTGCTTTAATTACCTTTGCTCTGATAAATTTGGCTCTGATACCATGTAGAAATTTCTCTATAGATCAGCTAGCTCTGATACCATGTAGAAATTCCCACTGTAGATCAACAGATTATGCAATAGACTAAAGCAAAATACAAGATCTACTTCTACAACAAACTCTACGGAAGCTTAATCAAATTGAGCAAGATCAATGAAAACACATATAACTAAGAATGAGAAATCAATCACACATAACACAGAAGAAATAACCTGGGGAAAGCCTTAGCCTAAAACCCCAATCTCTGTATTATCATACAAGTGGAAATATGTTTAAGTTACAAAAAGAATCAGCTCTCAAGCTATCCTACTCTCTCTGCAATCAAACAATACTGTTCATAGACAGTCAAAGGCTCTCACAACCTTCTCCTCTACCCTCCAAGCCTCTTATTTCCTTGCACAATTTTTCCTGGGTCCAGTGCTTCCACCTGTGTGAATTCCCACCTCACACTACTCACTTGGCTCAGAAATAACTGCACAAACCTGAAGGAGATAAATCTTTCTGCATGGATGATTTTCCTTTATACGAAAAATTCATCCAACTGATAGTAAACTGTCCCTCCTTTAATCTCAACTGGGTCTCTGACAGAACTAACATGCATGAGTTATTTATGAGAGAATATTCAGTTATCTAAAGTGCAGCAGTTACATGCATGCAAGCATTAACTAATTGAACTCACAATTAATTCCACAAACTGTTGGAACTAATCTAACTAGACTTAACTCAGTTAACTGAGCTAACTAATTACAATTCAAATTACAACTCATCCTTATCTCTTTAACTAATGGATAAATTCCTCAATTAATGGAGAAACTGTTGCATGTCCCCACATAGACTTCATGTTTGATTTTCTTCAACTAATTAACTCATGGTGAATTAATTAAATATTTTACAAACAACTGCTAAGATCAAATTCGAATTTTTACTTCACTATTTTAGTTGAGGGACTAACTAAAGTAGGAAGGTATCCTAAAATGCTATTTATAGCAATGTTATTTTTAGCACTTCCATTTTTCATTCCTTGTTGCTATGTCCAACATTGGTACCCGAACTGCTATTTATAGTAGTGCTATTTTTAGCATTTCTTGTTGCTATTTTCAACATGGGACATGGTGGGCAAGACAGCATAGGGGGTGTTCATTTGATTGTTTATGGCTAAGGAAATTGGAAAAAGGCAATGGCTAAGGCATTAAAGAGGCAAAAAGGTATTTTGGTACATTTATTTATGAAAATAATGGAAATTAGGAGAAAAGGAAGGTGAAAGGTCACATTTTACATGTGAGGAGGAAATTGAAGGAAAATAATGGAAAATGAAGAAAATAGAAGCCTCATTAATAAAAAGGCTTATGAGGATCAGTGGGCAAGAATTGGTCAGTTCAGTTTTGGAGCTCTCTCATTATTCTCTCTCTCTCTCTCATACTCTTGGTTACTTAGAGTTTTCTTGGAGCACTCTTGGAGGGTGTGGCATACTTGGATTCTTGGAGCAAGAAGGCAAAGGAAGAGAAAGAAAGTGCAAGAAGGCATCAGCATCAGTAGCTACATCAGATTTTCTTGCAGGTACTGAGTTGCATGTATGATTTATTCACTAGTTTTGACATGCATGGCACATGCATGTGGTTTCTTGGTTGTGATCTATCATTGGCATAGAGGATTGCCTGGATTGATAGTGGATTTCCTAGCCTTTGCATTTCTTGGATAGCCATGGTGATTATGGGTTTACTTTCATTTCTTTGCTTTTGTTGGTTCTCATGTTTCCTTAGTTTGGGTTGAGTTATTAGTCCTGGAAGCCCTGGTTGAACAAACGCTCTGGAAGTCTTGTAACATCTTGGGTTGAGTTACTAGTCCTGGAAGCCCTGGTTGGACAAACACTCTAGAAGCCCTTGGTCAGTTGAGTTACTAGTCTTGGAAGCCTTGGTTAGACAAACGTTCTAGAAGCCCTATATAAGCTGTGGGTTGAGTTACTAGTTCTTGAAGCCTTGGTTGGACAAATGCTCTGGAAGCCCTATAAGGCTTGGATGGAGACCAATCTGATGAGGGTTTTTGGTGATGTCCGACCATGAGATGGAATCATTGTTAGATGGGTTGAGGTGGGTAGCCTCTGGAAGCCATGGATGAGTTTTGATTGATGTGTTCTATGAGATCCCACATTCATGCTTGGAATATGGCACGGGGGTGATTGGCTAAAGAGAGACTTGGATCAACCAATCTATGATCGGTTTGAACGTGGTAGTCCCATCTCTGATTGGTTCATTATATTTATTAATGAAAAAAATTCATTCCCTTTGTTGTCCCTTAAGAAACCAATTTCTTGGCTGTGTAGAAATTGTGATTAAGACATTAACGTTTATAATTATTGTCACTTCATTGTATGTTGTATTCTTAAATGAAGGACCTAAAAGACTTGGTTTTTTTAACCCTTAATACTTAGGTGACATGAAAATCTCAGAATGCCATTTGATTTCTGAATATAAATGATGAATGAAGAAAGCTTGAAGAAGTCAGAGACAATATGTTGTTTTACACAGAATCTACTATCTATGACACTTCGAGAAGTTAAAGATAATATGTTCTCTTACACAGAAACTATTATATGTAACTTAAAAGAATTGTAGAGGTAGGAATTTCAAGTATAGGAGTGCTCTTTTAAGGGATTTTAACTTACCATTACCATATTTTAACTTCATTAATATCTACTAACTGTCTAAAGTAAAAATCACTACAGAATATTACATTAGAGGGTAAAAGACACCTCATTCTCAAGAAGATAAAATAACAAGAAGTAACATAATTTAGAATGGTTGTTCGTTGTTCAGATCTGTGACTTGGCTGCTGATGATGTTCTGATAATGGTTAAATGATTTTAACACAACAAACTTCATTTTGATAAAACTCCGTGCGTGGACTTGGGCCCACGTATGTATCGGGAGTGTTTTGATTGGAAAAAACATAAAGAAACCCAACCAATTATCATTGCCTTTGAAGTTATAGTCGTTCATCTCTAACTTTTCTTATTTTGCTAAACCAACAAAATTAGTTGATTTACGAGAAATATTGCAAATAATGGTACTGAAAAGGATTTAGACTCTGGTTCATAAACTTATTATGTCTACCTGAGCTATGCATGATCACCATCCAATCACCTAGTCAATGGACGGTCCAATCCTTTGGAATTCAACGAAACTTTAAACCTAATGAATAAAACCTTATCACATCCATTTTTTCAACAACCCTTGACTCCCACATGGACCCGATAAGAAATAAAACTGTTAGTTAAAGATTTAGCGGGTCCGATTTTAAAAATAAAACCCGATTACTTTTCAACGCGATATCTGTCGGATCTCGTCCCCTTCAATGGACAGCTGCGATTGATCCAGACTTGAACGGATTAAACTGCATTTCATACACCATCACATCCAATTTCGAAAATAAATTTCATTCTAGTTACACACGCGATTGTCATCGGATATGTTGCGTTGCAAGCGAACGGCTCAGATCTTCTCGTGTGTTTCTCACATTCAAAAGCCATCAATAAAATAAAATAAGTTATTTCTTTCAAATTTCTGCTTTTCCCCTTATTTCGCTACAACATAATATTTATTTTTTTTATTTTTGTAATAAAATTGAAAATAAAATTAAAAGGACAATGGATGCTACAACATTTGGCTCCACCTGGGGATAGTGCTTTTGCCATAGAAGCACTAAGAACCGCATATCAGTGCCTTCACCTCGGGCATGGAGTCACACATTTCTTAGCCAATTAAACTTCTATGGAATTTGTACAATGGATTCACTCTGGTATCTACAATGACAGGATGCTTATGCTTCAGAACTAGAAGTAATCTTTGAGGTACTGCCCATTGACAGGTAGCTGCAAAGATTCACCATCAAGATTCTCCAAGAATAATGTATTATTTGTCCTTGCTTCTATAATTCTGAATGGGCCATGTTAGTGTCGGTCTTGAAAGCCCTCCATCAGTGATCAAAGCTCTTTGCATTTGCATTAGTAGGTGTCTCATCAGTGTCAAAGTTTTCATTCCGTTAGGCATGCCATAACCCTGATGGAGGAGCTGGTTTATTTTTACCCCTCTTGGCTTTGCTGGATCAGGTCATATCAGTCAATGAGTTTTTCAAGCTTGTCTTGTTTTGTCTTAAGGTCAAAAGTTTTAGGTCTAGGGTTTTCGGCATTTGTCTCAGCAAGGTCATGTCTTTGAGAGTCCTTGAGTGCCCAGGAAGCCAGAGGGAGGGTTGTAAGCATGTTCCTTTGATATTTTCATCATGTACAGTTCATTTCTAACCTTGGATTTAAAAACTCTGTTTTTAAAGCCAAGGTCATGTTAAATTTTTTTGTAAAAAGAATAAATTTCCAAAAAATCTTCAAAAAGGCAGCAATAACCCTGGTCCCCTTGCCACAGTCCTTCAGATGATCTACCTGCAAAAAGAATCGAGGCAAAGCACTCAAAAAGTCAAATTCAGAATAAAGGAAACCAAAAAGTCAGTGTTTTAAAAAGTGTCAAAAATAAACTTTATAAAGTGGGTTTATGGATGAAATTTTTTCAAATGAAGTTTATAAAGGTTCAACTTCCCACCATTTTACTCTTATTATGCATCTCAACGATTGAAAGAGTGGTTTGAGAGAGTGATTGGCGAAAGGAGCAAAATCGCAGTGATTTTGGGTTGCAGAGAGGTGCGCGACCCGTTGAAGGAGGTGCGCGACCTGTTGGGCGGTGCGCGACCCGTCCAGGACCCCTCCGCAGTGAAAAAATACTACGGGCGCGACCCGTTGGGAGGTGCGCGACCCGTTGGGAGGCCTACGCGACCCGTTGAGCTGTTTGCCTCCAAACTTCAAACGAATTCCTCAATCTCCCTTCAACTCATCTCAATCGATCGAGGTAGGCTCTTTACACATTGATTTGGAGAATGGTGATGAATATAAGCTTGTATGCTATGATTCTAACCTCAAATCATGCAAATGAAAAGACTTATATGGCTGCAAAATTCATATGCAAACTGTGCTAGGGTTTTATGATGTTTCAAGTTGTTTCTTCCCTTCAGTTGATTTCCTTTCCCTTTCCTTTTGCCCACACTCATATGTACATTTCCTTTTCCCATGATTATTTTCTAAATGACATACAAATCCCCTTCCCATCCCTAAATCACTAAAACTAAAAACCCTACCCTTCTCCCAGAGCATCAAAACAAAACAAAGTGAAACCCTAATTCCCCTCTACCATATGCATATGAAAGATAATAAAAACTGTTGATAAAATGTCAACATGTGTGGTGTATGGTTTCCCTTTTGTTTTTCCCTATTAAACATGTATGCATATGTTCTCATGTTCACTTGTATGCATGTTTTTTCGCATATGTAATACTCTTTGCAAATGATTTCCCTATTATAGATATGTGTTCCTATATGAATATGATTTGCAAAATTTCCCTTAAAAACTCCCTGTTATTTTTATATATTCCCATTCCTGGTTTAAAAGTTCCCTCCCCTAACATTTCCCTCATGTTTGGTTCCCCTTGAAACAGCATAGATTTCAGCACTTTTTGCAGGCAGAGACAGCAGTTTAGTTTGTCCACTTTGCTCCAAAACCATGTCAGAAACCGAAACTTATGAGCAAAGTGATGACCATTCATCATCTACAGAGGTTGAGGAACAGAGGAGGCCTAGTAGAGGGGGTAAGGGAGGACATCATAGGCGGGAGGAGCCTACTTCTTTGGCAAAATTACAGGCCTGTCCTTTGGCAGTGAATTGCTTCCAGTACATGTCTTGCTATCAGTTTTGTGAGAGGATCTGTCAGATTCAACATCATAGAGAGTTGGCTCGCTTGTTTGTCTTACACCTCCATGATGGACATGTCACTCTGGCAGGGGTGAACTTCACATTGACACCAGAGGTGATCTCACAGGCTACAGGGATACCAAATGTGGGTGAGGTGTGGCCTAAGCGCAGATTACTTGATTTTGTTCACTTTGAGCCCTATGTCCGGCCATCATTTGTGAGACTTTTGACGGGTGTTTTCCCATTTAGATTTCTTCGGAGCGAGTATGCTCCCCTCATGAGGATTATTATGCATTATTTTACCTGTGAGGGCAGATTTTCACAGGTGTATTCATATCACATTCGCCTTTTGATGCATTTCACCGGAGTGAGGATGATGAATATCCTGGTCTTCTTGTTTCATAACATTCAGAGGATGGTGCCCATGTTGCAGAGGAAGACCCCGGCCCAGCAGTACAGGAGCCTTTGCCATTATGGTTTGATTCAGCTCATAGTCTCATATCAGTTGACACAGCAGAGCATCTCATGGGAGGAGTTCATCTCCCGTGAGTTTTTCACAATACCACCTCAGCCACATCAGGAGGTCATTCATGAGGAGGGAGGACCATCTCAGCAGCCTGATGCTCCCGTCGCCCGACATGTCAGCTCCACTCCTTTGGTCACTTATCGAAAGGCCCAAGGGCCTTATTTGCAGCAGCTAGGCGAGTACTATCTCCACAGCAGGTGGAAGGGGTCTCGCCTTCATCTTCAGCTCAGCGAGTGTTATCTCCACATCAGGTGGAAGGGGCCTCGCTTTCTTCATCAGCACGGGTATTGCAGAGGGGTAAAGAGCCCATGATTCATGAGGATCTGGTGATTGATCTCGAGGCCAGTTCTCCTAGCCAAGAGGCGAAGGAGATCATTCAACATCTCAGGGCTGAAAATGATGTTTTACAGAGGAGACTTGAGGGTGCCCAATGGACCATCACCTACCTGGAGCAGCGGAACACACAGCTAGAGGAGGAGAAGGCACTTGATGAGCTATGGAGGATTCGTAGCGACCAAGTTTTGAACCGTAGGAGGCCGGGTGATCCATTGCCTGCTGACCGGGAGTCATTGCTTATTCGGGAGAATGCCCACTTGGAGAGGCTGTTGGCTAAGGCCAACCAAGAGAAAAAGCTGCTGAGAAACATGAAGAATCACTATTGGGCAAGGATGCATGTTTGCAAGGCAAAAATGAAAATGTTCCAAAGGAGGTTGTCCGAGGCTCTTAGGCGGAAGAAGAAGACCAACCCACTCCGTATCTTGGCTGAGGCATCCCTCAAGGATCATGGCACTCACTAGCATCAACTACAGCACAAATCCCAAAATTTTTTGAGAATTTTGGGTAATTTTGGTATTTTTGGGAAATTTACATGTTTTGGCTTCTCAACAGGTCTCACCCCCGGTGAGACCCTTTGTCATCGTAGCCCTTTGTCATCGTAGCTCCGTTTTGCAAAAACTCAACATTTCTAGATTTTTCATGCAAAGTTACACATGCCTATGGATGGACTTGAGTTTTTATGGAGTTTTGGGCCTCCAAAAGGTCAAAATACAGGCAAAATTTGACTTTCTGCCCCTTTTTTGAGTTGCAGAAGCAGTCTTGGGAGAATTGACTTTTGACTGGGCAACTAACCTCCAAATCCAAAAATTCGGGTTGGGTTGGAAAGTAGACTCCGAGACCTTTCCAACGAGCTATCCTGCACCTCATTCTGACATCGGGAAGACCTCCAAACAGAGCTCCAAAGTGCACGACCCGTTGAGGAAATTGTGCCAGATTTGACCAGTTCAGCCCTGAAAACGCAGTTTGGCTCCAGTTTGACTTTTTGAGGTGGATGGGGGTCCTCTTGGATGTAATTATGACACTTTTTGGATACTTTTACTCTTTTTTAACTCTTCTAGAAGTTTCTTTCATGTAAAGGGTAAAAATTGAATGTATGAACTCGTTTCCAAGTTTATAGAGGCAAGTTGTTTTGACTGCCTATTTTCTAGTGCTTAGTTTAGAAGTGGTTCAAACAGCTCCTAGGATAGTGAGCTCGACCCATGGAGGCAGGGAAAGAGGTTAGATCATCTATATTATGTACTTTCTTGCTCATTTTCATGGTTGGACTCTTGAGGCAGCAGCTATCATTGTATATTTCACTGTATCTCTGCAATTTTTGGCAAGGAAGACCAGGGTTTTGCAGTCATCTTTGGGATTCTTGTGGACTCATGTGTTGATGGTGTGTTTCTCCATGTTATTGTAAGCTTTGTTATGTGATTCATTTCCTTTCTATACTTCTGCATATTAAACAAATGAAATGTTAAAGTAAGAATTCATGCTTGCCATGCTCTGCTTTTAAGTTTGTTTAATTTCGATGTTTTCTACTGTCTAAAGAGAATTCAAATTCATTGTTTGCTCTCTTTAGCCTTCTTATCTTTCATTCCTAACCATCCACTTCAGTCAAAGGCATCAGCACTGTCTCCTACCTCGCCCCAAGGAACCCCCTGCAAAAACTGTGTCCAATCCCCGCACCCAAAAATTGCCCTCTACTCAATTTGCCACCAAAAAACCCAAAAACCCCAAATCAACCTTTTTAATCGGTTTACTAGCCTAATATCAGTGTTACCTTGTTGGTCATCTCATCCCATTGAAGATCTGCCGAGATTGACCGGAGAGAGCCTTCTCCTGCCCCGTAGGGCTAGCTACGAGGCTAAATGGTTTGATGTGGCCTTGAGGTTTACCTTTCTCAGCCTGAGGTGAAATTTCAAGCGCTAACAGGCCATACAAGATAGGATCAAGCTTTCCATGTTTACCATTATCTTCTCTTCTAATACCCCACCTTAATACCATGTATCCAACTTTAAAATCAATCTCTCTAGCTTTTCTGTCAAAAATACTCTTCATCTTTGATTGATACATAATGAAGTTGTCTCTTACCTTATCCCTATTTTCACTCAAATCCACTACCTTATTCATTCTTCTTATCAGAGCATTAAGCTCTTCTTTTGCCTCCTGAATCATTGCAATCATAGGCTTCACAAGCTGACTTGGGAACAGAGCTTGAGTTCCATACACTAACTCAAAAGATGATTTGCCTGTGGACCTTCTTGTAGTCACTCTAGCAGCCCATAGAGCAAACTTTAACTTAGAATCCCAGTCTTTCTGGTTCTCTGCAATAGTTTTCTTAAGGATCTTCATCAAAGTCTTGTTAGTGGATTCAGCTAATCCATTTCCTTGTGGATGATAAGTTGTTGAATGGGATAAAATAACATTATACTTTTGACAAAAAGCAATAAACTTACTTGAATTGAAGACTTGAGCATTGTCTGTTATGATTTTGACAGGGCATCCAAATCTGCTAAAAATATTCTCCTCTAAGAACTTCATCACCACCTGATCATTTGCCCTTTTAGTAGGTATAGCTTCTACCCACTTGGTGAAATAATCAGTAGCTATGAGAACCCACTTGGTGAAATAATCAATAGCTATGAGAACCCACTTGTGTTGTCCACTTAAAGGTGGGTTAATCTCTCCAACAAAGACCAATCCCCATTGTCTGAATGGTTCTTCTATGAAGACTGGGATCAGAGGCAAGGGAGCTAACCTCTTCTTCTCAGCAAAAAGCTGACACTTTTGACAGCTTCTGACAAACTTATATGTATCACCAAATAGAGTAGGCCAATAAAACCCTGCCTGGAGGATTTTGTGTGCAGTAGCCTTCCAACTATAATGTCCTCCATATAACTTCCCAAGATAATATTTAATGGTCTCTGTAAATTCATCCTATGTTAAACATAACAACAAAATTCCTACAGGATCCTTCCAATACAATCTGCCCTCAACAATCACATATGGCTGGCCTTTGATCGTTAATGCTATATACTTTGTTCTATCCAAAGATTGACGACAAGAAAGGAAACAAAAATAATGGACTATGTGCTTGTACCATTCTAAACATAAAAACTTATACCTGATCTTCATACCTGAGTCTAATTTTTCTTCACCTTCTTCAATTATTTCTTCATTCCTAAGTGTCAGCAAGTTGATTCCCAATGCCTAAAAGTTTGACTCTATCAACATCTTCTCCAATCCTTGCCCTTTCACCAGCCTTGTGGGCTTTATGTCCAAGTCATACTCTTCGATCTTGCCTATCCATTTTCCTCTTTTTCCTTCTACATCACTCCAAACTAAGACATCCTTTACTGCAGCATTTGGCACATAAGAAATGATCTTTGACTGCAATACGTAAGTCCTGAAGGCCTTTAGGGATTTTCCCAAATCATATACCTATTTTTCAAGAATATTATACTTTAGTTCATCATCTCTGAGAATCTTGCCAAAGAAAGCAACTGGTTGCTCCTTTTCTTCATCGTTTTTCTGCAACAAGACAACAACTATTGAATTAGGTGATGCAAATGAAAAAACTTGGAAAGGTTTTTGATTATTAGGACTTCTTAGGACTGGAGTATCTTGCAATGCTTATTTAATCTTGGAGAATGACTCTTTGGCTTCCTTGGTCCAATGCACTTCATTCTCTTTCTTCAACATATTAGTAATTTCTTTTACAATTTCTGCATAATTGGACACAAACCTCCTTAAAAAGTTTATTTTTCCCATAAATTTCTGAATGTCCTTCTTACTCCTGGGCAAAGGTATTTTCTGCATAGCTTGCACTCTTGTTGGATCTATCTTCACTCCATCTCTAGAAACAATGTGCCCCAGCAGTTTTCCCTCCTCTAGAGCAAAAATGGACTTCTTAGGATTCAAGGAAAGCCCAAATATTCTACATTTCTCAAAAGTCTTTTTTAGATGGTCCAGATGCTCCTCATCAGACTTAGAGAAAACAATGATGTCATCCAAGTATATCACTACAAACTTATCTCCCACAAAAGCAATGTCCATAGCCCTCTGAAATGTAGCACCTGCATTCATCAACCCAACAGACATTCTAGCATACATAAAGGTTCCCCAAGGAGTTGTGAATGCAATCTTCTTTTGATCTTCTTTATCCACAACCACCTGGTTATACCCAAAAAACCCATCCAGCATTGACATCCTGAATGATCTTGTTACCTTCTGCAGCACATGATCCATTTTAGGTAACGAATAGTTATCTTTCAAGGAAGTCCTATTGAGATTTCTAAAGTCTACACATAGCCTTATCTCTCTATGCTTCTTCCTTCCAGGCACTAAATTGGCCACCCAGTAAGAGTACCTGAGTGGAACTATAATCTTGGCATCAAGAAACTTTTTGACTTCTTTCTCGATCAATGGTAAAAGAAGAGGGTTTATCTGCCTGAGCTTCTGCTTAAATGGTTTAATCCCCTCTTTCAAGGGAATCTTGTGCTGAATAATACTTACATCATATGTTTTAAGATCCTCATAGGACCAAGATAAAACATCAACATAGTCCTTGAAAAGTTTAATATATCTCTCCTTATAATTAGGTGGAGCTCCATTGAATAATTTGACTAACCTAGGCTCCTCCTAGGTTCTAATATTGTAATCTTGAATCTGCTCATCCTATGGAATTTTCTGTGAACTAACAGCTAGATCATTGGAGTTAAAAAGTCTTTCAAGAGGGACAAGTCCCCTTGGCATAGTATTATCTTTCAATTGAATAATCTTTTGATCAACTTTAGAATTTTGCAAACCACTTACCTCTGCACCTTCTATTGCTTCATCTTCATCTTGATCAATCTTTGTGCCCTAAAAATCTTCAATCATAGTCAAGAATTCCTTAATCTGCTGATCATCTTCAAAAATCTGCCAGTGATTTATATTATCAGGAATAGAAGGCCTGTGCCTCATTTCAACCTCATATCTTAGCTTCAGATTAATAAGAGGCCTAAAAGTACTAGCAGCCATAGCCAAAGAATCTGCTAATCTGTTTCCATCTCTTGGAATAAACTGAATGTTGAAAGTTTCAAAGAAGTTCTCAACCAAATCTCACACCTTGTTTCTGTATGCCCTAAGACTAGGGTGTTTTGTATGACAGCGGTTCTTTATTTGCTTTATAATTAGCTTTGAATCTCCAAAGACATAAATTGACTTGACTCCCATTTGTTTTGCTGTTTGCAGAGCAATGATCAAGGACTCATATTCTGCCACATCGTTTCTTACTTCGAACTCCAATTTAAAAGAAAAAGGGAACATATTACGTCTAAGTGCAATTATAAGGAAACCAGCACCTATTCCTTCCTTAAAATAGGCTCCATCAAAGAATCACTTCCACACCCCTTTGGTTTGTAGCTCTGTATTTACACTAGTTGAAGCAAGCTGCCTCTGGTTATCTTCAGCCAATTCTGCATTATCATGCAGCACGAAGCAAGAAAAATCATCTTTCTCTTGACTATATACAGGTGAATTACTTGCCACGTTTTTTGTGATTGTTTTTACAAATCTGGTTTCTCTATACAACCACGTTTCTTCTCCACCAGTTTCTTCTCCACCAAAAATTGGTATAACATCATATGTAAAATCTAGTTTCAAAACACCACCCAATTTCGCTCCCATGACCTAGATAACAACATTCCAAACCTAGTAGGGATATCTGCTACCACTACATCCATTACCAAGCTTCTAGCTGGGATCTGGGCTAGTGAAACCACCATATCTTTAATGATCCTCAGACACTTGAATTTATTTGAATCAAAAGAATACAAGTCTCTGTAAGGTTTAGTAACTTGTAAGTTTAGTTGTTTCATCACTGATAGTGGCATAAGGTTATGTGAATCTCCTAAATCAAACATACAATTGTGTAAGAGGAAATCATGAATCAATAGAGAAATGTAGAAAGGAGGGGTTGAAGAATCCACCTCCTCCACATGTGGACCAAAAACCACTACTCGTTTATCTTCTTACAGATTCACAGTGTCATTTACATTCACATTCTCTCTTATATTGATAAACTCAACAATCTCTTTATGATAAACTAGTGTTTTGACCAACTCTGTGAGGGGCACTTGAATTCTTATTTTCTCTAATTCTTTAGTTAGACTAAACACATGACCCTATTTAGTATTCCTTTCATTTTCATCTTCACCTCTCTTCATGACTAAAATCTCTTGTGGAATGGAAACAATTTTTTCTAAAGGAAATTTTTCGCTTTTGTCTTAGGAAGACTCACCTTGAAGCATTTGTGTCTCGCTACTTGTATTCTGCTGCTGCTTTCCTTTATTCAATTGTTTTAAAAGTTGTGGTTCTTGTGGAGTCGCCTTCTATAAGGGAGCTGGAACTTGCTGCTCACCTTCATCTTCTTGACTTCTAGACCTTTTCCTTGATCTCAAGTCATATTTCTTATGTAGTTCTGCCTACATAAAATCAGAAAACTGCTTCCAATACTCATCAATTTCATTCTCATCCTAAATGGAATTTGTTTCAGCATATTCATATTATTCTCCCTTAACACCTAGTTCATCTTCGTCTACTACATACAATGTGGAAATCTGATAATCATGGTCCCTGAAATGCTCTGGTATTTGATCAGGATTTGCTTCTATATACAGTGGTGCTTGAATCTGATATTGATATTTTCTCTCCTTTTGAAAAATTTGCAGAGGTTGTCTTCTATATTGAGGATTAAAATTTTTGTTCTGTTGTGCTTGCCTCTGAGAATTCTTACTCTCCAACTCTAATTTAATCAATTTATTCGACAAAGTTTTAATTACATTACTCATATCCTCTAATGTTTGACTTTCAGAGGACTCTACTTTAGCATTTCCCTTATCTTGGATAGGTTGTGTCTCTAGTGTTTTACCTGCAGCCACTAGATTTGCTTCTATCTCCAATGCATTAGTTTGGATCTTCTCAAGGGTTGTAGATCTTCTCTCCCTCAATGTAAATCCAAAATTTGACTCAAAAACCCCTGCAAAATTTATTTTTGCACCAGCAGGAGGAGGCTTAATCACCATTGGAAGACTTTTGTACAATTTATTAAACCTTCTGATGAATTCAACAACACTTTCATCAGATTTCTTCTTGATAGCATTAAACTCTGTGAGTGAATACCCATGGTCTCTTTTCTCTCCCCATCTCTGGGTGAACAGGCGCTCCATCTCTTCCCATGTTGTAATAGAGTTATTAGGAAGCCCTTTAAACCATTTTCTTGCTTCTCCATCCAAGGATTGGACAAAAAGTCTTAGAACAACATCTAGGTGTTCAACATTTAGGTTTTCTACGAAATTACAAAATACTGATATATGATTCTCTGTTGTTTGTTCATCCTCCCCTGTGAAACGAGGAAGAATCTTCAAGTATTCTTGTGGCATTTGATTCAACTGTTGTGGCAATTGAATAGGTGCATACCTATTCATAAAAAATGCAAGTGCTGCCATATTTGCTCCTGAGTTTGTTGAACCTTGATTACCAGCAGATGTGGAACCTGACTAAGGAGTAAATGGAGTGTGCAGAGGTGGTAATGTAGTTATAGGTTCACGCTAAATAAATATAGCACATACTGAAAAAGAATCAGACTCTAAAGACTGTTCTTGACAATTGGGTTCTTGAAATGAATTGGATGTAAATGGTGACTCTTGGTCAATAAAAGATGAATGTGAAAGATGTGATGAACTGTTGCCTGTTGCAGACAATGTAGGACTTGCTCTAAGTGGAGTTTTAGGCCTTCCAACCCTCTTGGAAACTAGCCTCCCAAGATCTGAAAGGGCTTGAACTTTCTGCTGTGAGGTATCTGACCTTGTATGGGGTCTCTTCGGAGCCAAAGTTATTATTGTTTGTTCAATATAGACAAATATTTCATCCTCACTGAACAACCAGAGGAAAATATTAAAAGCCCAGGGAAAAGTATCCTTGTCTTCTCTCCCCGGCAACGACGCCAATTAATGTTGTCCCTTAAGAAACCAATTTCCTGGCTGTGTAGAAATTGTGCTTAAGACATTAATGTTTATAATTTTTGTCACTTAATTGTATGTTGTATTCTAAAATGAAGGACCTAAAAGACTTGGTTTTTTTAACCCTTAATACTTAGCTGACATGAAAATCTCAGAATGCCATTTGATTGCTGAATATAAAGGATGAATGAAGAAAGCTTGAAGAAGTCAAAGACAATATGTTGTTTATCAGAATCTACTATCTGTGACACTTGGAGAAGTTAAAGATAATATGTTTTCTTACACAGAAACTACTATATGTAACTTAGAAGAATTGTAGAGGTAGGAACTTCAAGTATAGGAGCACTCTTTTAAGGGATTTTAACTTCATTTATATAAGAAAATAAAGACCTGCATCTTCATTACCATACTTAAAGGAAGAAAACATATGATGACACATAACAAAGAAGTCACAAAATCACACCCAACAATGTGTGGAAAACTTCTTATTCTTTCATTAATCAACAGTGTTATCAAGAATACCGTGGCCTAGTCTCTAGGTTCTCCAAGGTTCGAACCCTTTCTCTGTAAATTTTCCTCTTTTTATACATTAAGAGACAGTTGGTAATCACCAAAACTGTCAAACTGCTTAACTATCTACTAACTATCTAAAGTAAAAATCACTACAAAATATTACATTAGAGGGTAAAAGACACCTCATTCTCAAGAAAATAAAATAACAAGAAGTAACCAAATTTAGAATGGTTGTTCGCTATTCAGATCTGTGACTTGGCTGTTGATGATGTTCTGATAATGGTTAAACTGTTTTACCACAACAAACTACATTTTGACAATACTCCTTGCGTGGACTTGGGCCCACTTATGTATCAGGAGTGTTCCGATTTGAGGAAACACAAAGAAACACGACCAATTACCGTTGCCTTTGGAATTTTAGCCGTTCGTCTCTAACTTTGGTTATTTTACTAAAACAACAATATCGGTTGATTTATGCGAAATATGGCAAATCACGGAGCTGAAAAGGATTTAGACTCTGGTTCATAAACTTATCATGTCTGCCTGAGTTGTGCGTGATCACCATCCGATCACCCAATCAATGGATGGTCTGATCCTTCAGAATTCAATGAAACTTTAAACCTGTTGAACAAAACCTTATTGTGTCTATGTTTTCAACAACCCTTTGACTCACACACAGACCCGATAAGAAATAAAACTGCTAGTTAAAGATTTATCGAGTCTGATTTTAAAAATAAAACCCGATTACTTTTTGACGCGATATCCGTCGGATCTCATCCCTTTTGATTGACGACTGTGATTGATCTGGACTTCAACAGATTAAACTACATTTCATAGACCATCGTGTTCGATTTCGAAAATAAACTTCGTCCTAGTTACCCACGCAATTGCCGTCGGATCTGTTGCCTTACAAGTGAACAGATCAGATCTTCTTGCGGGTTTCTCACATTCAAAAGCCGTCAATAAAAGAAAATAAGTTATTTCTTTCAAATTTCTTCTTTTCCCCTTATTTCACTACAACATAATATTTGATTTTTTTCATTTTTGTAATAAAACTGAAAGTAAAATTAAAAGGAAAATGGATGCTACAACACCTTTGATTTTCATGTGCAAATGTACTGATGTATATATAGATTTTGACAGCTGATATGTTTATTGTGTTTATGTTCCTATTATGTTTTTTTTTTTATGCACATTTACCCTGAAGGTTGTTACATCCTTTCAGGTATATCTACCTAGTACAATTATTTTATGGATGTAGCGGTCACTGATCTCTGGGACCACAAACCACATAGAAAAAAAAAATGATATCCATTACAAGAGGATGTTGGGTAGGGGGATTATGTCGTCATCTAAGTGGACAAGGACCTAGCATTTTATGTATCTTGTGTAGACTCACGATCCACCCCTTGGGTTTCTCCCATGTCAAAGTAGTTTATATGGAGTCTTAGCCTAAAGTTTTCCCATAAATTTCTTAAGAAATATAGAGGTACCTCCCTATTATTATAAGGAGGTTTATCAAATACCATGAATCGCCTATCCATCCAATTGTATTGAAATGGTTGGTATGTGCACGAGTCCATACAAATGTGTTTTTCCTTTACTCGTAAACATTTGTCATTCCTTGGGTAAGTCAAAACCAACAAAAACTCTTGTTTAGCAATGTTAATGTCTCTAATTTGGTCTTTATTAAGACTAGTTCTATAGCGCTCATACATCCTAGGTGTGTAATAAGATATATTGGTTAACTATCACTATCCATTGGAAATGGATGATACAATTGAATTTAATGAACTTGCAAGAGACAATTTTGAGGGATCTCTTGTGTTTTGCAGATCCTGTATTGGTACCCTCAAAGTAGAAAAGGATAAATCCATTTCATCAATGGGAATTATTTGTTCTTGGTTGGGTTTTGGTTATTCTATGTTGTGGTTTGACCATCGTGTGAAAATTCCTACACTGAAGGAACCCCTACTGCAGCAAATCTGAATCTACTTCACCTACTTGATTTTTAAATTACATTCATCAAGTTATTCTTTTGAATACTGAAGCAAATTACTTCTACAACCTACACTAATTAAATATTTGATCTCATGAAACAAAAAACAAAGCAAAGAATAAGATACATAAGACACACTTATTTTTGGACACAATAGTCCCTATAAAATCCCAATGCGGGAAAATTGGTGCCACAGCTCTGAGGTTTTATTATTATGCAAGAGAAAAATCTGAATACAAATCTAGGATTCTCATCTAGAAATCCTTTATAGAGAAAATACTGGCGGAAAATGTGATTGAGTTTTACCTCACTTCACCCCGCAGAATTTCGGCAGATCCGGCACAAGACTGGCTAACCTCGACTACTTATGCACTGGCCCTGCTTAGGCCCTGCGTCAGCTCCTCTGCCCCCTGCGTCAGCTATCCCGTCTATTCTAGAAATTCGTGGCAGTTCCAGTTGTTTCCCGCAGTTCCAGCTTCTACGTGACAAGCAACTTTTTCCTCTGCAGAGTCCTTTTTGGCTCTACGTCAAGACTCAGTGGGCCCAGACTAGCCCAACGACAACTCTCCCAGCTACTACACCACCTCTCTGTAAGCTATCTCCACCTCTCTGTCAGTATTCTCCGGAAAGTCCTTCTCCTAGATTCTCATTGCCCCTCTGCTGCAGAATGATCACCTAGTTTGACTTTCTCAGCTTCCTAGCCCCGGAAATTGAACTCTAGATCAATTCGTTCTCTCTGTGTGTGTTTCCAAATGAATTGATCTGTCTTCTAGATCATTCTCACCCATATTTTGATTAATACCCATTAATATTTTAATTTCCCTAAGTTTAGACTTAGGAACTCCATTAAAAATATTAATTATTTTAATAAAATATAATCCGAGTGGAATTTCACCAAACGGGTTTTGGGTTCTTTAGAACTCATGTGCCTTAGCCTCTCCACCAATTTTTAAGGCTAGAACACTTCCGATGCTACCAAAAACTAACACTCCCTCTTAGCGAGGAAAGTGCTCTAACAACAATATCCACATGCATGCTGCTCTATTTCAAAAGCACCTCCTTTTTGCACTGTTGCTGCCACTAACATTGTGTTGATGTTACTATTGTACTGTTGTCCATGACACTACCACTTCCACCGTTGCATCTGTACTACAAATGTTGCATCTGCTATGCTGCTAGCACTGCCACTTCTAACACCGCATCCATACTGCAACTCGGTTGTTGACAGAAGCAACTAAAAAACATCCAAAATTAGCTAAACTTAACTGTGTTCAACATAATACCATGGATGTTGGAATCTGACTGCTCTAGTCTCTGACCCTCTAAACCTTCTATGCTATTGCTAGCTTTTGCACTATGCCAACTGCACTATTGCCAACCTTGCCCTATGTTGATCAGTTCCTGGTCTCAGGCTACTACATCTATCCTCCAAATAATCCACTGTATCATCTGACACTAATTCCATCTCGCTACTGCTGAATTTTGGGCTCCCTTAGCAAGGAATTGATCCAAGAGGTGGACTCCTCAAGGATCCTACCCACATGTAGTCCTCCCGATTACAGCTCAATATCGCCCCATCTCCCTCCTAGAGATGCAAGGGCACTCATGGCAAACTCATATTCATCAATCATTATTGAAGCGGCCTTAAAATCATGTTTCTCATCCTTATCCTTTTTCTTCAAAGGACACTGGGATGCATAATGGACCATCTCACCACAATTGAAACATTTCTCCTTTCAAATGTCCTTCTTTCGCTTCATCTTATGTTGTCACTTCAATGCTAGAGCTGTTTTTTCATCCTCCTCCTTTGTCTTTGTTCCACTCGCATTGTTTCCATTGAGGTTGACCTTTATTAGGTCCCTCCTTAACTCCTCATATTGAAGAGCTGCCTACATCTCCTCCCATGACGGTAGTTTTTCCCTACCTAATATGCTTTGGACAAAAATTTTCCATTCATATGAGACTCCTTTCAGGGCTATCCTCACCATCGCGGTTGGCTGAGAAGTGGACCCCACTACCAAGCTGGTCTCTAGTGTCCTGAAGACATTGAAGATAGATGTTCACCCCTTCTCCTTTCTGCATCAAAGTCCGCTGCAAATTTTTCTCTAAATACATCTTCTGTTGTTTGGAAGAGCCTTCATACAGAGAAGACAAGGCTTCCCACATATCTCGGGCTGTATCCTTGCCCTGCAAGTGTCAAACCACGTGATCGGGAACTCCATCGAGAATGTGCCTCTTTTCCTTCCCCTGCTCGGCCTTGTATTTCTTCCTTTGATTGTTGTCAACAGGAGCAACCACAATACTCTTGACGTAGGCCTCAAGATCATATTCCTCTAGAACAGTTAAGATTTTGGTCTTCCATATGACATATTTGGAGGCTCCGTCCAACCTGTCCTGATATTTGAGCCCATGCGATGCCATCTCACCCAATTGTCGAACTAACTCCTCCAGTCACTCCTTAGCACTTCTCACTTGCTCAGCAAGTGAGAAATTCAAACTTTCTGGCAGAAAGTTCTCTGAGGAGAAAAATCTCCTTCTACGTGTCTTCGTTCTTTTCTAGAGGATTTGTGCCCCAGTAGAAACTGCTCCCTTCAAGCACTGTATTGAGGCTCTGCATCACACCCTCTACCTCTTAAAACTCACGAACTAGAAATCATACTTCTCTGTCGTCTCACTCAGAGCAAGCAAAGGTCCCAAGGTCAAGAAAGAACCCTTTAATCGCAGTTCAAGAGTCCACCTCCCATTCAACCAAGGGACGACAGACAGGATTGCGAGAATCTTGAGGAAGCATAATATTTCCTTGGCCTTTAGACCCCTCAACACCATTAGAAGTTCCCTTAAGTCGATTAAAGACCATGTAAACCCTATGGATATGAAAGGTGTTTATGTCATCCCTTGTTCCTGTGGAACCTCATACATCGGTGAAATTGGTCGTTTTGTTATCCAAAGGATCAAGGAACACGTTGCTGATATCAAGCACGGGAGGACCAAATCTTCAGCTTTAGCCGAACATGCAGAGAATACCAATCATCATATATGCATTGAGGAGGCTAGGGTTATCGCTAAGATTCCTCATTTCCACCATCAGAAGTTTAGGGAAGCCATTGAAATTGAGAGGTCTTCTAGTAATATTAATAGGGACGATGACTGGAAAATTAGCTGATGTTGGATTCCCGCCCTCTCTTCTTAGTTTTCTCCTTTGTCAAGGGTTTTTTTTTTTAATAATATTTAATTATCAATAATATTTATCATTTTCAACATTATTTTATTTATACTAATGTTTTAGATATTAGAATCTTTTTTTTATACAATGGATTGTATTTAGATTTATATATTTAATCTTTATTTTATTGGTTTAATAGTAAATAATATAATTAAGAATATAATTATCAACATTATTTTTATTTATACTAATGTTTTAGTAATATTAGAATCTCTTTTTATTAAATGTTAAACTTTAATTATGCATAGAATATATATATATATATATATATATATATATATATATATATATATATATATATAATCTTTATTATTAGTTTAACCTTTTATTATATAGTTATATATATAAATGAAATAAAAAGAATTAAATATCCCTAAAAACCCTAATCTTTAATCTTTTATATATAGATCATAAAATTTGATTCTTTATATTTAGATTATTAAAGGTTATATATAACGTTTAGCAGAAACACAAAGAAACCTGACTAATTACCGTTGCCTTTGGAATTTTAGTTTTTCGTCTCTAACTTTGGTTATTTTACTAAAACAAAAATATCGGTTGATTTACGCGAAATATGGCAAATCACGGAAGTGAAAAGGATTTAGACTCTGGTTCATAAACTTATCACGTCTGCCTAAGCTCTGTGCGATCACTGTCCGATAACCCAGTCAATGGATGGTCCGATCCTTCAGAATTCAACGAAACTTTAAACCTGTTGAAGAAAACCTTATCGTGTTCGTTTTTCAACAACCCTTTGACTCCCACACGGACCCGATAAGAAATAAAACTGCTAGTTAAAGATTTATCGGGTTCGATTTTAAAAATAAAACCTGATTACTTTTCGACGTGATATCCATTGGATCTCATCCCTTTCAATTGACGACTGCGATTGATCCAGACTTCAACATATTAAACTGCATATCATACACCATCGCATCCGATTTTGAAAATAAACTTCGTTCTAGTTACCCACATGATTGTCATTGGATCTATTGCCTTGCAAGCAAATGGATCAAATCTTCTCGCTGGTTTCTCACATTCAAAAGCCGTCAATAAAATAAAATAAGTTATTTCTTTCAAATTTTCGCTTTTTCCCTTATTTCGCTACAACATAATATTTGATTTTTTTCATTTTTCTAATAAAACTGAAAGTAAAATTAAAAGGAAAATGGATGCTACAACACCTTTGATTTTCATGTGCAAATGTACTAATCTATATATGGATTTTGATGGCTGATATGTTTATTGTATTTATGTTCCTATTATGTTTTTTTTTTTATGCACATTTACCCCAGAGGTTGTTACATCCTTTCAGGTATATCTACCTAGTACAATTATTTTATGGATCTAACGGTCACCGATCTTTGGGGACCAAAAACCACATAGAAAAAAAAAATTGATTTCCATTACAAGAGGATGTTGGGTAGGGGGATTATGCCTTTGTCTAAGTGGACAAGGACCTAGTGTTAGGTTTCACCTAGAATTTTATGTATCTTGTGTAGACTCACGATCCACCCCTTGGGTTTCTCCCATGTCAAAGTAGTTTATATGGAGTCCTAGCCTGAACTTTTCCCATAACTTTCTTAAGAAATATAGAGGTACCTCCCTATTATTATAAGGAGGTTTATCAAATACCATGAATCTCCTATCCATCCAATTTTATTGAAATGGTTGGTATGTGCACCAATCCATACAAATGTGTTTTCCGTTTACTCGTAAACATTTTTCATTCCTTGGGTAAGTGAAAACCAACAAAAACTCTTGTTTAGCAATGTTAATGTCTCAAATTTGGTTTGTATTAAGACTAGTTCTATAGTGCTCATACATCCTAGGTCTGTAATAAGAAATATTGGTTAACTAGCACTATCCATTGGAAATGGATGATACAATTGAATTTAATGAACTTGCAAGAGACAATTTTGAGGGATCTCTTGTTTTTGCAAATCATCGTGTTACTGCATCTACTTCATCAAAGCAACCTCAGATCTCATGAAATAGAGGATAAATCCACTTCATCAATGGGAATTATTTGTTCTTGGTTGGGTTTTGGTTATTCTAAGTTGTGGTTTGACCATCGTGTGAAAATTCCTACATTGAAGGAACCCCTACTGCGGAAAATCTGAATCTACTTCACCTACTTGATTTTTAAATTACATTCATCAAGTTATTCTTTTGAATACTAAAGCAAATTACTTCCGCAACCTCCACTAATTAAATATTTGATCTCATGAAATAGAAAACAGAGCAAATAATAAGATACATAAGACACACTCATTTTAAGACACAATAGTCCCCATAAAAACCCAATGTTGAAGATCGGTGCCACAGTTCTGAGGGTTTATTATTATGCAAGAGAAATATCTAAATACAAATCTAGGATGCTCATCAAGAAATCCTTTACAGAGAAAATACTGGCGGAAAATATGATTGAGTTTCACCTCACTTCACCCTGCAAAATTTCGGCTGATCCGGCACAAGAATGGCTAACCTCGACTACTTATGTGCCGACCCTGCATAGGCCATGCGTTAGCTCCTCTACCCTTTGCGTCAACTACCCCGTCTATTCTGGAAATTCCTAGCAGTTCCGGTTGTTTCCCGCAGTTCCGGCTTCTACGTGACAGGCAACTTTTCCCTCTGCATAGTCCTTTTTGGCTCTGCGTCAAGACTCAGTGTGCCCAGACTAGCCCAACATCAACTCTCCCGGCTACTACACCGCCTCTCTGTAAGCTCTCTCCACCTCTTTGTCAGTATTCTCTGGAAAGTCCTTCTCCTGGATTCTCACTGCCCCTCTGCTGCAAAATGATCACCTAGTTTGAATTTCTCAGCTTCCTAGCCCCAGAAATCGAACTCTAGATCAATTCATTCTCTCTGTGTGTGTTTCCAAATGAAACCCAAGCCTCCATCTTATACTTTTCCAGTTGAGACTTCAACGACTGAGATTAAGCCTCTAATCAATGGCTAGGATTAACACATGACTTGATCTGTCTTCTAGATCATTCTCACCCATATTTTGATTATTACCCATTAATGTTTTAATTTCCCTAAGTTTAGACTTAGGAACTCCATTAAAAATATTAATTATTTTAATAAAATATAATCTGAGTGGAATTTCACCAAATGGATTTTGGGTTCTTTAGAACTCATGTGCCATAGCCTCTCCACCAATTTTCAAGGCTAGAGCACTTCTGATGCTACCAAAAACTAACACTCCCTCTTAGCGAGGAAAGTGCTCTAGCAACAATATCCACGTGCATGCTGCTCTATTTCAAAAGCACCTCCTTTTTCGCACTGTTGCTACCACCAACATTGTGTTGATGTTACTATTGCACTGTTGTCCATGACACTGCCACTTCCATTGTTGGATCTGTACTACAAATGTTACATCTGCTATGCTGCTAGCACTGCCACTGCAAACACTACATCCATACTGCAACTCAGTTGTTGACAGAAGCAACTAAAAAACATCCAAAATTAGCTAAACTTAACTGTGTTCAACATAATACCATGGATGTTGGAATCTGACTGCTCTAGTCTCTGACCCTTTGAATCTTCTACGCTATTGCTGACTTTTGCACTATGCCAACTGCACTACTGCCAACCTTGCTCTATGTTGATCAGCTCCTGGTCTCGGGCTACTACATCTATCCTCCAAATAATCCACTGCATCATCTGACACTAATTCCATCTCGCTACTGTTGAATTTTGGGCTCCCTTAGCAAGGAATTGATCCAAGAGGTGGACTCCTCAAGGATCCTGCCCACATGTAGTCCTCCCGATTACAGCTCAATATCGCCCCATCTCCCTCTTGGAGATGTGACAGCACTCATGGAAAACTCATCTTCATCAATATTTATTGAAGTGGCCTTAGGATCATGTTTCTCATCCTTATCCTTTTTCTTCAAAGGACACTAGGATGCATAATGGACCATCTCACCACAATTGAAACATTTCACCTTCGAAATGTCCTTCTTTCACTTCGACTTATGCTGTCCCTTCAACGCTAGAGCTGTGTTTTCCTCCTCCTCCTTTGTCTTTGTTCCACTCCCATTGTTGCCATTGAAGTTGACCTTTACTAGGTCCCTCCTTAACTCCTCCTATTGAAGAGCTACCTACATCTCCTCCCATGATGGTAGTTTTTCCCTGCCTAATATGCTTTGGACGAAAAATATCCATTCATCTGAGACTCCATTCAGGGCTATCCTCACCATCGCGGTTGGCTGAGGAGTGGACCTGCAGCAAGCTGGTCTCTAGTGTCCTGAAGACATTGAAGATAGACATTCACCCTTTCTCCTTTCTACATCAAAGTCCATAGAAACGTTTGCTCTAAATACATCTTCCATTGTTCGGAAGATCCTTCATATAGAGAAGACAAGGCTTCCCTCATATATCACGTTGTATCTTTGCCTTGCAAGCGTGAGACCACGTGATCGGGAACTCCATCGAGAATGAGCCTCTTTTCCTTCCCCTGCTCAGCCTTGTGCTTCTTCCTTTGATTTTTTTCAATAGGAACAACCACAGTACCCTTGATGTAGGCCTCAAGATCATATTCGTCCATAACAGTTAAGATTCTGGTCTTCCATATGACATAATTGGAGGCTCTGTCCAACCTGTCCTGATCTTTGAGCCCATGCGATGCCATCTCACCCAATTGTCGAGCTGACTCCTCTAGTCACTCCTTAGCACTGCTAACTTGCTCAGCAAGTGAGAAATTCAAACTTTCTCATGAAAAGTTCTTCGAGGAGAAAAATCTCCTTCTACGTGTCTTCGTTCTTTTCTAGAGGATTTATGCCCTGGCAGAAACTGCGCCCTTCAAGCATTACGTTGAGGCTCTGCATCACTCCCTCTACCTCTACAAACTCACGAACTAGAAATCATACATCTCTTTCATCTCACTCAGAGAGAGATTTCCTCGGATCTGCTTCTTGACAAGGACTGCGCAATCCCTTCAAGGGGATTTGAATTTCTTCCAAGTACAGCTTTCGGCCTCACTGCTCAGCACTGGATCTTCTCTTCCTGTTTCAAAATCAATGCTCTGATACCATGTGAAAATTCCTCCACTGAAGGAACCCCTACTGTAGCAAATCTGAATCTACTTCACCTACTTGATTTTTAAATTACATTCATCAAGTTATTATTTTGAATACTGAATCAGATTACTTCTACAACCTACACTAATTAAATATTTGATCTCATGAAACAAAAAATAGAGCAAAGAACAAGACACATAGGTCACACTTATTTTTGGACACAATAGTCCCCGAAAAAACCCAATGCGAGAAAATTGGTGCAATAGTTCTGAGGGTTTAATATTATGTAGGAGAAATATTTGAATACAAATCTAGGATGCTCATATAGAAATCCTTTACAAAGAAAATACTAGAGGAAAACCTGAGTGAGTTTTACCTCACTTCACCTGGTAGAATTCCCATTAATCTGGCACAAGACTGCCTAATGCAGGTTACTTTTGTGTTGGCCCTGCATAGGGCTTGCGTCAGCTCCTCTGCCCTTTGTGTGAGCTATCCCTATTGTTCGGGGAGTTCCCGATAGTTCCGACTGTTTTCGGCAGTTCCAGCTTCTGCGTGACAAGGAACTTTTCCCTGTGCACAGTCCCTTCTGGTTCTACGTTAAGTCAATGTGGGCCCAACCTGGCCTGACATCAACTCTCTCGGCTACTGTGCTACCCCTCTACAAGCTCTCTCCGCCTCTCTATCAGTATTCTCCGGAAAGTCCTTCTCCCGGATTCTCACTGCCCCTGTACTGCAGAATGATCACCTAGTTCAATTTGTTCTCTCTGTGTGTGTTTCGAAATGAACCCCAAACCTCCAACTTATACTTTTCCTCTTGAGACTTCAATGACCAAGATTAAGTCTTTAATCAACAGCTAACATTAAAACATGAGTTGATCCGCCTTCTAGATCATTCTTACCCATATTTTGATTAATACTTATTAATATTTTAATTTCCATAAGTTTAGACTTAGGAACTCCATTAAAAATATTAATTATTTTAATAAAATATATCCAGGTGGAATTTATCCAAATGATTTCTGGGTTATTTATAACTCATGTACCTTAGCCTCTCCACCATTTTTCAACTCTATAACGCTTACGATGCTACCAAAAACTAATACATCACGGGTTTGGGTTCTCACAAGGTTTGGTGGTAACCAAGTTTTCTACAATTCGATATGGTGATTTTGTTTAAGGTGTGATTTAAGATTTTTCTCAATTTTAGACTAAAATTTTAGGAAACGAAAAAAGAAAAAAATCCATTAGACTTCTTATTTAGAACACAAGGAAGATGTATGTCATTGATTGGAAAATAGTTGTAGACAAAGGATGAATAATTTTTCCCAATAACCCTTAAAAACATATATTGTGATCCCAAAATCACAAAAAATAGGGTTTTGGGCACATAAAAACTAGTTGCACAAGAATTTGTGTGTGATACTAAGAGCACATGCACTTTCTTAGGAAGGTCTGCATATTCCTAGAAACATATGCACATTCTTTTGAAGGTGTTCATATTTTTAAGAGCGTGTGCACATTCTTAGGATTGCGCATTTGCTCGTGATCCATGCTAACCTGATGGCCTAGTTGGTATCTTGGTTCACATCTTAGGGCTTGCTAAACTTGGATGCCTACGAATGCATGCATGCTCCTAGGATAACACATGTGCGTCAGTGGGTGTGCATTTGTGATGGCCTGATTGCCACTTTTGAGGGCATCATCTTCATGTGAGCACCTTATTTAATTTCAAATTTTTGGGGGGCCTACTATTTCCATGCTCAAATGTTGAGAATTTAATGGTTTTGTGGTTTAAGAACTGTTTGTTACCAGTAAAGAATTCTGCCCCACAATACCACTTTCTTACTTCATTGTATATACCCTTTATAAATCTTTGGCATAAATTATACTAGCCACCTAAGTCCTTGGTGCTTGAAGAAGTTGTTGTGTTGAAATATTTGCTTTCATTAGTGGTGGAGCAAGAACAAAAGACATGGACTAGGTTAATAGGATATGCATATTCCAAGTAGCATTGTATTGTGAGAAAGTTGTAATAAGACCTTCAAATTATTATCATATATATATATTGCAAAGTTAATTGATGATTATGCATATAATCCATGCTCACTGTAACTACTTTTATCCTCATATATTCTAAAATTAAACATTATATATCGCATAGGTTAAAGATGAACTAATAACCATCAACAAACAAATAATTGTAATGTATAAAGAATTTTTCGGAGGAATCACGTTCAAGATTTTGGTCGATGCGTTTTGAACCAGCGAGTGTCATCTTTCGCCTGACTGATCCCAACACGGCCAAATTAGTTGAGATCTCCCTCACTTCTACTTTTTTCTGTTTTGAAGGTGAGTTCTATGAACAAACCTGTGGGGTTACCATGGGTTCCGCCCTATCCCCTATCATCGCTAACCTGTTCATGGAAGGTTTTGAATCCAAGGCTTTATCCTCTGCTTTATTTAAACCCAAGCTTTGGAAAAGATTCGATGGCAGCACAGGCCTAAGAAATTAGACCTATTTTTCCAGCATCTCAATAATTAGTCTAGCTCCATCCAGTTTACGATGGAGAGTGAGGTCAACGGTTTCCTTCCTTTTCTTGATGTCCTCATTTCTAGGAAAGTTGATGGATCTTTTTCCCATGAGGTATATCGAAAAAAGACTCATACTGAGCAGTATCTTCATGCCAATACTCACAATTTTCTTACTCAGAAGATAGGTGTCCTCAACACGTTAGCCACTCGGGCTCTTAGAATTTCTGATGAAGACCACTTTTCTAAAGAAAAATCCCATCTCCTTAATGTTTTTGTCCAAAATGGCTATAGTAGGCAGCAGGGTGTCAAAGCTTTCCTCAAAGCAAGCAAAGGTCCCAAGGTCAAGAAAGAACCCTTTAATTGCAGTTCAAGAGTCCACCTCCCATTCATCCAAGGGACGACAGACAGGATTGCGAGAATCTTGAGAAAGCATAATATTTCCTCGACCTTTAGACCCCTCAACACCCTTAGAAGTTCCCTTAAGTCGATTAAAGACCATGTAAACCCTATGGATATGAAAGGTGTTTATGTCATCCCTTGTTCCTGTGGAACCTCATACATCGGTGAAACTAGTCGTTCTGTTAACCAGAGGATCAAGGAACACGTTGCTGATATCAATCACGGGAGGACCAAATCTTCAGCGTTAGCCGAACATGCAAAGAATACCAATCATCATATATGCATTGAGGAGGCTAGGGTTATTGCTAAGATTCCTCATTTCCACCATCGGAAGTTTAGGGAAGCCATTGAAATTGAGAGGTCTTCTAGTAATATTAATAGGGACGACGACTAGAAAATTAGCCGATGTTGGATTCCCGCCCTCTCTTCTTAGTTTTCTCCTTCTTTGTCAAGGGTTTTTTTTGAATAATATTTAATTATCAATAATATTTATCATTTTCAGCATTATTTTATTTATACTAATGTTTTAGATATTAGAATCTCTTTTTTATACAACGGAATGTATTTAGATTTATATATTTAATCTTTATTTTATTGGTTTAATAGTAAATAATATAATTAAGAATATAATTATCAACATTATTTTTATTTATACTAATGTTTTAGTAATATTAGAATGTCTTTTTATTAAATGTTAAACTTTAATTTTATATATATATATATATATATATATAATCTTTATTATTAGTTTAACCTTTGATTATATAGTTATATATATAAATGAAATAAAAAGAATCAAATATCTCTAAAAACCCTCATCTTTAATCTTTTATATATAAATCATTAAATTTGATTCCTTATATTTAGATTATTAAAGGTTATATATATCGTTTTAAATAACTATATTATAAATTTATATATTGATATTAATTTATATAATTTATTAATAGATTATAATCAGATATATTACAATAAAATTTAAAAGCATAAACCTATAAAAATTAAATTAAAAATCATATGATTGTTGTTACACTTTTCCAGGCCTTTATCAAAAACCAATGTCGAGGAAGTTCAACGAAATTTGAAAAGCGTGCCTCGCATCCGGACGTCAGGCGCTCTAAATTCAATCCATCCTATCAAAATATTGTGAGATTTTCAAATCAAAAAAACAATCCGATCGTCAGATTTAATAACTATAGTATAATTTATATATATAATATATAATTGATCGGACAAATAACAAACTTGCCGTTCAGGTCTGCATGGACTTTAACAAATAGGTTTCCTCGTTCTTGAATGTGTTTATAACTCCGTCGTCAGGCGCTCTAAATTCAATCGATCTTACCAAACTTGCTGTTCAGGTCATGGACTTTAACAAATAGGTTTCCTCGTTCTTGAATGTGTTTATAACTTTATATAATAGAATGTGTTTATAACTCTAACAAATACGAATGTGTTTATAATTCACGGACCACCTCTTCCGTCGTCAGCGCTCTAAATTCAATCCATCTCTTCCACAAGAAGGAAAACTATCCATTTGGATTGGGTCGTCAACGGTGGCGCAGAAGGATTGCTGGATTGTTATCTAATATTACCAGAAAAGTAATATTGATGTACTCTACAAATAGGTTTCCTCGTTCTTGAATGTGTTTATAACTATAAATTCAATCCATCTCCATTTGGATCCGGTACATATAAATAAAAAAATCAAATCGAAACTAAGTGAGATGAACGATGAAGTCACTGAACGAAGAAACTAAGTGAGATGAACGACAATAACTCAAATCTAAGTGTTTTTCTCTTCTTCCTCAATAGAATCCATCTTATCAAAATATTGTCAGATCTTCAAATAATAATAAAAAAATCCGATTAGACTACTAGACCATCAAATTTCAAAAACGTGACTCGCATCCCGACAAAAATCCGTCTCCAATTTCAATCCGTCTTATCCAATTATATATAATATATAATTGATCGGACAAATAACAAACTTGCTGTTCACGTCTGCATGGACTTTAACAAATAGGTTTCAATCCATCTCCATTTGGACCCGGTACTTGGTCGTCAAACGGTGGCGCAGAAGGAATGTGTTTATAACAGAATATTTTGATTTACATTTATTGGAGATTTAATAGAATATAGCGTATTAACAAATCTATAAAATTATATGTACATTTAATTGATGTGCTCTGTACCTGGTCGTCAAACGGTGGCGGAGAAGGATTATCTAAACTCTATAAATTCCCAAGTTTAACATCCGTATGACACACATTGGAGCAAGATGTCTTCTACAATGGATGCGCAGACCCAACAGCTGAGTAGTGCCATTCAGAAGCTCATATCCAATGGAACAAACAACCTGGAGGTGCAGGAAAGATATATCCTGCCTCCCCATGAACGCCTACAGAAGTCCGACATCTCTTTCTCTGAGAGCATCCCTGTGATAGACCTAAAAGACCTGGATGGCCCTAACAGAGCAACAGTAGTCCATCAAATCCGACTTGCATGCGAAGAGGATGGTTTCTTCCAGGTGCACACCTCATTTTCTACCTCCCCTCAGATACTTAAACTTTTGGTTGAATTTCTGTCACACTTGCAGACTATTGAGTCTATACATCTCTGTTGGTATGCTTGTATTAATATAGTGACTGTGTCAAGTTTCATATCTGATTGACTAATTTTTTATTGATATCAGATAGTGAACCATGGCGTGCCAAACAATGTCATGGAAAGCATGATGGGCATAGCCAAAGAGTTCTTCGAAATGCCCATCGAAGACCGAGCATGCCTCTACTCAGAGGACATGAAGCAGCTAGCCCGGGTTTCTACCAGCTTCAATCTTAACAAAGACAAGGTTCTCAACTGGTTGGACTATCTCACTCACCCTTGTCATCCTCTAGAAGAAGTCATCGGCTCTTGGCCTGAAAAACCAGCAGCCTACAGGTAATCAGCAAACCTTTATCTGTTATAAAATATCTAAGACAGAACACTAGAAAAGATTCATCTTAACCCACCATGGAAAAGTTTAGCTGTTTTGACTTGAGTTTTGTTACAGAGAAATTGCGGGCAAGTACTCTGGTGAGCTGAGAGCACTGATATTAAGGTTGCTGGCTGCAATTTCAGAAGCTCTGGGGCTAGATTCCAATTACTTGAATAAAATTCTTGGAAAACATAGCCATATGATGAGTATAAATTATTATCCTCCATGCCCAAACCCAGATCTTACTATTGGTGCAGCAAGCCATTCAGATGCAAGTGCCATCACTGTGTTAATGCAAAGCGATAATGTCAGTGGCCTGCAAGTATTCAGAAATGGAAAGTGGGTTTCTGTAGAACCCATAGCTGACGCGTTTGTGGTCAATTTGGGAGATCAGCTGCAGGTGAGAAAGAATGCGCAGATCTATAAAGTTAAGTTATTTTTTCTCTCTGTGCAAGAATTTGATACTAATCATTCAATTTATGTTGTGCGTGATTTAATACTACTAATCATTCAATTTATGTTGTGCGTGATTTGAATTGTATTAGGTTGTGAGCAATGGGAAATTTAAGAGCGTGGATCATCGAGTAATAACGAATAAGCAGAGTGCACGCATATCAATTCCCACTTTTTATTCTCCTGGACACGATGCTTTTATTGCTCCTGCAACTAGCATGGTGGATGAACATCAGCCGGCTGTGTATAGAGGATACAAGTTTGAAGAGTTTGAAGGAGCTTTCTGGAACCAGGAATTAAAGGGAAAGAGTATACTGGATCGTTTCAAGATCTAATGAAAGATCTATTGAACACTCATTTATGTTGGTCTTTCATGTAGGCATCAAGAATTTGAATTCAATGAACCAAATAAATAATATATGTAATGTATGCATTGAATTAATAATTTAGGATTTATTAAGAAATGTATAAGTAATTGAGTTTCAAGATCTATACTGGATCGTTTCAAGATCTATTGAACACTCATTTATGTTGGTCTTTCATGTAGGCATCAAGAATTTGAATTCAATGAACCAATAAATAATATATGTATCTATTGAACACTCATTTATGTTGGTCTTTCATGTAGGCATCAAGAATTTGAATTCAATGAACCAAATAAATAATATATGTATTGAATTAATAATTTTGGATTTATTAAGAAATGTATAAGTAATTGAGTTTTTCAAAATATTTTTTTAATAATAATAAAGCTTTAAATAAAAGGTTTAAGGTTTATAATGTATTTTTATTTTCTATTAAAAATAATTTATTTAATTTTTAGTTTATATGGGTTTTGAATAGATGGTGATCAAATGTAATATATCTACCCAAACTCATGTAATTACATAATATTATTATTTAACTTGTTGAAATCTTGAATCAAGAAGTAGTTATGGAACGACTTGTAACTACCATTGTCGGTTCCAAGAAAATGATTGGAGTAATGTGAGCAAGTTAAATGGTTTTCTTTCCTTCTAGTGGATGGGGGAAAAATAATTTGAGAAACATATAGTCACAACACTTGAGGTTTGGTACTTGGACTCATTTTATAAGCTCAACAGAAAGGCCCGAATTGTAGTAACAGCATGCTGCTCTATACTCTTGTAGTTTTCATTGCTAAATACCTGCATGATAACTTTGTTATGATACTTCCTTGGAAACAAATGCATAATAACTTTGTACATAAATCATAGAGAAACTATGTTGGGTTCTTGAAAATAACTATGTGAAAAGAACACATATGAATAAGCATAGAAACTATGGTTATATGCATGAAAATAGAACTATTGTGTTAGATATCTTAAGGAGAAACATGTATTTGTGTGCAGAACATAATAAGTATTATGGAAAGTAAAACAAGTAGTTACTTGGAATAAATGTACTAGCTTTCCTTGTATTATGGAAATTAAAACAAGTAGTTAATTGGAATAAATGTACTAGCTTTCCTTTCTTAAATACATATATCCGCTTGCAAGAATTAATGACTAACACATTAGTTCTCGTTTAGAACAATCCATGTCAGTCTTTGTGCATACAATAGATTTTATAAATAGCTCTATCTTGGGAAAGATGCTTTTTGAAAATGGGATTACGTTTGCATGCATGATAATAATGTCTATCATGTTAGGTTACCCTTAGAACGAAACATCTACTTTATTGGAAAGATTACTTAATTACATGCACAAAGAAGAAGCTAAGGGGCTAGCTCTCTTCAAATAAGTTTTTATCTAATTACATGCATTAAAAACAAACATAAGTTTCTAGTATCATTTAAGTGAAATGGATGGGTACAGTGGTTTCCTTTAGATATGAACGTGTGCTAGTGCGAGTATGATCATAGTAATGGGGTAATTATTTTGACATGCTTAATAATTATTTGTTATACATGCTCAATGTTGTTAGAAGAAGCATGTTGTTATATTATATTTACATATCATGTATGCGCACATGAATAGATGTTAAAAGATCGCTTTTAAATAATGATTACTAATTGATTAATACTTTATCTAATCATGTTACCAAAGATTATTGAAGACAACAATGACAGGAAAGGATGGTGATTTGTGCAAAAGACAAATTATGTTTAACATTGTGGCAGATAAAGAACTAATGGTCCATGCTCATGAGTACGAGTTGCGGAATGGTACACTGATGGAGCAATCATGCCACAAGGATGTAGAGAGTGGTGATATGTAGGCAAATAGTTTCATGACAATTGTAATAGATTTTAGCTAGGTATGTGGTATTTTAATGATATTTTATTGTAATATTTTATAACAATGGATAAAGGACGGAATCCCTTATAAGCCATTAAGTGAGGGGTGAACACCCTCACGAGCGTTTAATAATAAAATTAAATTTTTGCTGGTTTTCACCCTACGGGGTTTCGAGGGTATATCGGTGTTCAATGATGTGATTGATTATTGTGTCAGTTTGATGATGTTGATTCCTTGATGATGTCGATTCCTTATTTGATGTGATAATCATAATGTCAAGTATGTGATTAATTAATTTGGTTAAGGGAATCATGAAATGGATGCAAGTTTCATCAGACAATTTATGTTAATATACTACAACAGTGGTTGTTAATGGTTATGCAACTTATTGTCTTCTATTGAAAGTTACTTTATGTACTAATGAAAATTCTATCTAATGGTTAATGAGGAATTTGGAATAATGATTTGGATAATTACATATGGGTAATTCGTATAAAAAAAATTCTAGCTCCCTGCATGTTCATGTGAGGTTACCGAGGTATGTTACAAGTGGTTTCAGAGCTAAAGGTTGAAGCACTAACGAATTTGGGAATTTTTAAGTAGAAAGCAAATCGAGGTATGCTACTAGTGAGCATCAACTCACGTATGAGTCTAACAACCTACATATTAATATATGCAATAGGCTACTTTTGACATGATATGTGTGATTCATGTTTATAACTGCAAGGAGTAGTAAGTAATAAAGTTTGCTACAAAACTATGTTCATGACATTTGAATCCCGATGAGGATAAAAGATAATAAAACATTTGTCACACTTATGAACAATCTTGAACACTCACTAAGGAAAGTGACAATTAAATACCAACTTTTGCAAATATGGAAATATTAATGATACATTTAATGAACATGAAAGTTACATGCTCTACTTTTAATGAGTGAATGCATGAATGTAAATATGGGGAACATCCTTGAATAGGACAATAGAGTGTTTTAAAAGGACATTGGAAGAACCCCTTTAGATATTGAAAATAAACAATGAATCAAGTAGTGAGACTTGTAATAACTAATTGTTGATTAAGTTTTGTCATCGCTGCATTAATATGGTTGGTAGTTGTGATTGGTTAGTGTTTCACGACCAACTAATAAAACTTATATGCATGAATTCAATTTGATTTAAGCTTATTACAATTCGTAAACAAGTGATTATTGTAGTTACTTCATGTATCGACCTGTTAATAACACTGTGGAAATTGGAAATGATTCAGAAAAATTGGAAATGATTCAAAATGTGAATACTTGTTAAATAATATATATTTATGACTAACATTGTTGATGGGATTAAGTAGTGGTAGCTTAATGTCCAAGTGAATACTTGTTAAATAATGCATATTTATCACTAATGTTGCTGATGGGATTAAGTAGTGGCTGCTTAATGGCCACAAGAAAACCTGTCAAGGTAAAATCACATTACAACCATAAATTAGAAAGTATAATGTTATAAGATATGCATGATTGTGTTACTTGGAAAATCAGAATGCATACAACATGTATGTTAGTTATGTTTCCTATCAATCTAGATATTGTGGAACCATGTTGAGGGTTAAGTGTAAATGCATGTTTATTTTGTTATGATAATGTTCATATGGTTCATTATGTAAATTGTTATGGGAAAGAGTGCTAAAGAGAGAAATTTAACATGCCAGACAATTATGAAAGCCCAGAAGGCCTTAGGTTGATGGTGGTTACGTGTCAATAGGGGTTGATGGCACTTTCCTGCCTAATTTCCTCTCGCTAGAGATAAATGATCTCAGTAAGGGAAAAGAGTTGGCCAAGCTAGTGAAGAGCATAAAAATCCTGACGAAAATATGTTGATTTGGAGCCTATTGGAGGAGGCCCAAAAGTCATCATAGATGGGACATTGTCAGAGGAATAGGCAGGACGCTGCCAAGAGGAATCCGATGTTGGACCTTATGTGGTCATTGAAATTATTGAGCTGGTTGGACAATGGAATTCTGTACTAGACCTGGTATGGTCTCGATCAAGGAACTGTCTAGATGTGAAAATGACTCGTTATGGTTGTGGAAACCAGTTCCCATGGGTTGGGAGGAGAATTCTTTAGCCTATTGCAGTTCTCATAGCTAAACAAATTAACTAATCAGCTATCTGTTATGTTAAAACAAATTTGATATATAAATGTGTAAATATTTTATGTACATTTTGACCTAAAATGAGCCTAGTGCTCAGAAAGGAATTATTGGAAGTGTAAGTTTTTCTTGTTAATAATATTTTCAATGTCTTAGCAGGGCCTAGTACAGTATGAACTTGGTGCATTTATTAGTTATTTCGATGATCAGAGAGCGTTAGCTGCTCTATGGGTACTTTTAGAAGTACTATGTGGATGTCTTTAGTGGGAGCTAAGACAACATGCACGTGTTGGAGTGCTTTATTAGTTTGATGATTATAGTGTTAGTGCTCTCTAAGTACTTGTAAAAGTACTGTGATTTCAATATCATCTGTCATTGCATAATTGATTGATAGTTAAAAGTATTTCATTTGATTAAAAATTTTGTGACTAATGTGATTGAATTTGTTAGTCATACATTATAGGTTACTTACCATGGAGTGTTGATGGGTTGTCCAATCACTATTGAAGTGCTTGTGTAAAAGTGACCATGACTTGCAAGAGTAATTGGTAAGTAACGATAAGTTGGTATAGATATTTTGTTTTGTTTCTATATAATTGAATAGTGGATAAGTTATGGAAAGTAGAAATTGCTTCGTTTTGCAGTTATAAATGCTTATGACTATAGATCACCATTATTTATTTTGCTTATTAGTAATCGTTGGAAATGGAATCCTTCATTTTGAAGTGAAAGGATCTCATTTTCTGTTGTTTGGATTCTTATATATAGAGTAGTAATTAAGTCCTAGTGATAGATGAACATCAGGGACGGTGTTCTCTTTAAGGGGGGAAGTATGTAATATACCTACCGAAACTCAGTAATTACGTAATATTATTATTTAACTCGTTGACCTCAGGAATTAAGAAGTAGTTATGGAACAACTTGTAACTACCATTGTCAATTCCAAGAAAATGATTGGAGTGATGTGAGCGGGATAAATGGTTTTCTTTCCTTTGAGTGGATGGGGGAAAAATAATTTAAGAAACATATAGTCATAACACTTGAAGTTTGGTACTTGGGGGAATCGACTCATTTTATAAGCTCAACAGAAAGGCCTGAATTGCAGAATGTCGCCATTAATATTCGTCGTTTTTCCTTGATAATCACTGCATGATGTTCTATACTCATTTAGTTTTCATTGCTAAATACCTGCACAAACAAAAGATCAAGGAAACACAATCACTCTAAGAGTAGTAGCTTGGCGACAAATACTCTTCGTTGGCCTCAGTCTCCTCTTCATAGTGGGTAAAGAAAGAGTTGTCAATCGTAATTAACACCAACAACCTTCCAAATCATGGACTATTGAAAGGCGCGGTGTTTTTCTCTTGTATACAAGAGATTATCCAAATATATTATACTAACAAATAAGTAACCACATTCTTTATGTAGAAGAATAAGTTGTTTTTTAGATTTTTGGAAAATATCATGTTGTTGCGTTTTGCATGGAAAGATTAAGAAATTATGATAGATTTCCGAAAACAAATATAAATATAGTAAAAAGAAAATATATTGCTACATGTAGATAAAGATTAATTTCTATATATTTTTCTTGGTTAAGAAAATATATTACTACATGTAGATAAAGATTGTTATTATATATGTTTCTTGCTAGAGAAAATAGATTACTTCATGTAGATAAAGATTGATTTTTATATATTGTTTCACGACCAACTAATAAAACTTATATGCATGAATTAAATTTGATTTAAGCTTATTACAATTCGTAAACAAGTGATTATTGTAGTTACTTCATGTATCGACCTGTTAATAACACTGTGGAAATTGGAAATGATTCAGAATGTGAATACTTGTTAAATAATATATATTTATGACTAACATTGTTGATGGGATTAAGTAGTGGTAGCTTAATGTCCCAGTGAATACTTGTTAAATAATGCATATTTATGACTAACGTTGTTGATGGGATTAAGTAGTGGCTGCTTAATGGCCACAAGAAAACCTGTCAAGGTAAAATCACATTACAACCATAAATGAGAAAGTATAATGTTATAAGATATGCATGATTGTGTTACTTGGAAAATCAGAATGCATACAACATGTATGTTAGTTATGTTTCCTATCAATCTAGATATTGTGGAACCATGTTGAGGGTTAAGTGTAAATGCATGTTTATTTTGTTATGATAATGTTCATATGGTTCATAATGTAATTTGTTATGGGAAAGAGTGCTAAAGAGAGAAATTTAACATGCCAGACAATTATGAAAGCCCAGAAGGCCTTAGGTTGATGGTGGTTACCTGTCCAGAGGGGTTGATGGCACTTTCCTGCCTGATTTCCTCTCACTAGAGATAAATGATCACAGTAAGGGAAAAGAGTTGGCCAAGTTAGTGAAGAGCATAAAAATCCTGAGGAAAATATGTTGATTTGGAGCCTATTGGAGGAGGCCCAAAAGTCCTCATAGATGGGACGCTGTCAGAGGAATAGGCAGGACGCTACCAAGAGGAATCCGATGTTGGACCTTATGTGGTCATTGAAATTATTGAGTTGGTTGGACAATGGAATTCTGTACTAGACCTGGTATGGTCTCTATCAAGGAACTGTGTAGATGTGAAAATGACTCGTTATGGTTGTGGAAACCAGTTGCCATGGGTTGGGAGGAGAATTCTTTAGCCTATTGCAGTTCTCATAGCTAAACAAATTAACTAATCATCTATGTGTTATGTTAAAAACAAATTTTATATATAAATGTGTAAATATTTTATGTACATTTTGACCTAAAATGAGCCTAGTGCTCAGAAAGGAATTACTGGAAGTGTAAGTTTTTCTTGTTAATAATATTTTCAATGTCTTAGCAGGGGCTAGTATAGAATGAACTTGGTGCATTTATTAGTTATTTCGATGATCAGAGAGCGTTAGCTGCTCTATGGGTACTTTTAGAAGTACTGTGTGGATGTATTTAGTGGGAGCTAAGACAACATGCACGTGTTGGAGTGATTTATCAGTTTGATGATTAGAGTGTTAGTGATCTCTAAGTACTTGTAAAAGTACTATTATTTCAATATCATCTGTCATTGCATAATTGATTGATAGTTAAAAGTATTTCATTTGATTAAAAATTTTGTGACTAATGTGATTGAATTTGTTAGTCATACATTATAGGTTACTTACCATGGAGTGTTGATGGGTCGTCCAATCACTATTGAAGTGCTTGTGTAAAAGTGACCATGACTTGTAAGAGTAATTGGTAAGTAACGATAAGTTGGTATAGATAATTTTTTTTGTTTCTATATAATTGAATAGTGGATAAGTTATGGAAAGTATAAATTGCTTTGTTTTGCAGTTATAAATGCTTATGACTATAGATCACCATTATTTATTTTGCTTATTAGTATTCGTTGGAAATGGAATCCTTCATTTTGAAGTGAAAGGATCTCATTTTCTGTTGTTTGGATTCTTATATATAGAGTAGGAATTAAGTCCGAGTGATAGATGAACATCAGGGACGGTGTTCTCTTTAAGGCGGGAAGTATGTAATATACCTACAGAAACTCATGTAATTACATAATATTATTATTTAACTCGTTGACCTCAGGAATTAAGAAGTAGTTATGGAACGACTTGTAACTACCATTGTCAGTTCCAAGAAAATGATTGGAGTGATGTGAGCGGGATAAATGGTTTTCTTTCCTTTGAGTGGATGGGGGAAAAATAATTTAAGAAACATATAGTCATAACACTTGAAGTTTGGTACTTGGGGGAATCAACTCATTTTATAAGCTCAACAGAAAGGCCTGAATTGCAGAATGTCGCCATTAATATTCGTCGTTTTTCCTTGATAATCACCACATGATGTTCTATACTCGTGTACTTTTCATTGCTAAATACCTGCACAAACAAAAGATCAAGGAAACACAATCACTCTAAGAGTAGTAGCTTGGTGACAAATACTCTTCGTTGGCCTCAGTCTCCTCTTCATAGTGGGTAAAGAAAGAGTTGTCAATCGTAATTAACACCAACAACCTTCCAAATCATGGACTATTGAAAGGCACGGTGTTTTTCTCTCATCTACAAGAGATTATCCAAATATATTATACTAACAAATAAGTAACCACATTCTTTATGTACAAGAATAAGTTGTTTTTTAGATTTTTGGAAAATATCATGTTGTTGCGTTTTGCATGGAAAGATTAAGAAATTATGATAGATTTCCGAAAATAAATATAAATATAGTAAAAAGAAAATATATTGCTACATGTAGATAAAGATTAATTTCTATATATTTTTCTTGGTTAAGAAAATATATTACTACATGTAGATAAAGATTGTTATTATATATGTTTCTTGCTAGAGAAAATAGATTACTTCATGTAGATAAAGATTGATTTTTATATATTTTTCTTGGTTAAAAGAATATATTACTACATGGAGATAAAGATTGCTATTATATATTTTTTTTGGTAGATAAAATAGATTACTGCATGTAGATAAAGATTGATTTTTATATATTTTTCTAGGTTAAGAAAATGTATTACTGCATGTAGATAAAGATTGTTATTATATATTTTTCTTGGTAGAGAAAATATAGTACTACATGTAGATAAAAATTGTTATTACTATATATAGAAAAAGATTGTTGCAACGTTAAAAGATAAGTAACCTTTCTTGTCTTTATATAACATTGCATATGCCTTTTATGTAAGAAAAGATAGGATGCATGGTCTTTTCTTAAAAAGGTATTTCGTAGTCATTTTCCTCGAAGTGAATATAGATTAAAGAGGGTAATTTGTGAAATATTCTCATGGGTAAGAGAGTTCTTTTGATAAAGAATACTTAGTTATGAGAAAATATAATAACCTATGCATAGATGAAATGCATAGAGATAATATAAGTCATACGAATCTTCTTTGGAAAGAATATGTTTTTCTTGTGGGTGAAAGATAAGTTAATTGTGTTAATTCATTTGCAAGAGTTTGCAAAAGTTACATGTTTTGGTGAGTAAAAAGGTAAATGATTTGTGTGTTGCATATTGGATAATTTGATTTAATTGCATGGTTTAATGCATAAAAGGTTACCATTACTACTATCTTAGTTCTTATGCCCAAAAGAAAGGTTGATTATGATACTTTCTTGAAAACAAATGCATGAGAAGTTTGTTATGATACTTCCTTCGAAACAAATGCATAATAACTTTGTACATAAATGATAGAGAAACTATGTTGGGTTCTTGAAAATAACTATGTGAAAAGAACACATGTAAAGACGCATAGAAACGATAGTTGGTTATATGCATGAAAATATAACTATTTTGTTAGCTATTTTAAGGAGAAACATGTATTTGTGTGCAGAAGAGAATAAGTATTATGGAAAGTAAAACAGGTAGTTAATTGGAATAAATGTACTAGCTTTCTTTTGTTAAATACATATATCCGCATGCAAGAAATAATGACTAACACATTAGTTCTGGTTTTAGAGGAATGCATGTCTTTGTGCATACAACAGATTTTATAAATAGCTCTATCTTGAGAAATATGCTTTTTGAAAATGGGCTTACATTTACATGCATGATAATAATGTCTATCATGTTAGCTTCCCCTTAGAAGGGAACATCTACTTTATTGAAAAGATTACTTAGTTACATGCACAAAGAAGAAGCTAAGGGGCCATCTCTCTTCAAATAAGTTTTTATTTAATTACACGCATGAAAAACAAAAATAAGTTTCTAGTATCATTTAAGTGAAATGGATGGTTACAGTGGTTTCCTTTGAATATGAATGTGTGCTGGTGCGAGTATGATCATAGTAATGGGGTAATAACTTTGACATGCTTAATAATTATTTGTTATACATGCTCAATGTTGTTAGAAGAAGCATGTTGTGATATTATATTTACATCTCATGTATGCACATTAATAGATGTTAAAAGATCGCTTTTAAAGAATGATTATTGATTGATTAATACTTTATCTAATCATGTTACCAAAGATTGTTGATGACAATAATGACAGGAAAGGATGGTGATTTGTGCAAAAGAAAAATTATGTTTAACATTTTGGCAGATAAAGAACTAACAGTCCATGCTCATGAGTACGATTTGTGGAATGGTACATTGATGGAGCAATCATGCCACAATGATGTAGAGAGTGGTGATATGTAGGTAAAAAAGTGCCCAGTGAGGTTGCCTAAAGCCAGAGTGTTGTTACAGTCAACTTTTGAATGCCTTCCTCAACTCCAAATTGAGCTCATGATAGCTCATTGGAAATATATTTTTGTCTATCTATCATTTGGCTCATCAAGCAAGTCATTTGGCCAACCGAGCTAGGAGAAAACTTGATTTTCCCAAGGTCACTTCAGAGGTGCATCAATTCTCCCGAGGTGATTGTATTTTTGACTTTTCTCCAAAATCATGACACCTGTGTAAAAAGTGAAGGAGGTTTTTCTTCCTTGGTCTGTTTTGGACAAAAACCTCTCTCATTTTTCCCAAATTCATCTTTGATTGCTCAGAAACATCATTTGAGGGAAACCTATCCCGATGTGTGGGACAAGGGATTTGCCAAAATGAAGCGAAATGAGGGGGATAGGGGGCTTCTAAATTCTTGAGAAAATTTTGGGAAGTGGGTAGGGATGTTAGAAAGTAGGGGAAAGTGGAATCTCAGAAATTGAGTGAGGGGAAGGGGTCCAAAAAGGCAAAACACAGGTCCAACCTAGAAAATTGCCAAGTTGTAGCAAGAAACTAGGGTTTGTGCGAAAATGATGAATTTGGGGGATCTCAGTGATGGGAAGTGTTTGATAAGGTACTTTAAGGATAGGGGAAGGTGTATGAACATCAGGATACAAGTTTTGCCAATGATTTGACCCAGTGGAACTTGACATGATGATGACAACCCTTTGAATGATGGTACACTCAGCTAAACGGTGACATGGAACGTCATTTGGACAACTTTGACAAGGGTAAAATCAAACCCTAGAACTAATGCCTAGTGACAAAATTTTGCTTGAAGACTCACTGAAATGACAAAATTTGACCTTGACACCTTAAAATCACTTTGTAAGAGCATGTTTGATCACTAGAGGAAGGCTGCAAAGACTGACACTAACAATCACCACCTGATCATTTTCCATTTTAGTAGGTATAGCTTCTACCCACTTGGTGAAATAATCAATAGCTATGAGAACCCACTTGTGTTGTCCACTTAAAGGTGGGTTAATCTCTCCAACAAAGACCAATCCCCATTGTCTGAATGGTTCTTCTATGAAGACTAGGATCAGAGGCAAGGGAGCTAACCTCTTCTTCTCAGCAAAAAGCTGACACTTTTGACAGCTTTTGACAAACTTATATGTATCACCAAATAGAGTAGGCCAATAAAACCCTACTTGGAGGATTTTGTGTGCAGTAGCCTTCCAACTATAATGTCCTCCATATAACTTCCCAAGATAATCTTTAATGGTCTTTGTAAATTCATCCTATGTTAAACATAACAAAAAAATTCCTATAGGATCCTTCCAATACAATCTGCCCTCAACAATCACATATGGCTGGCCTTTGATCGTTAATGCTATATACTTTGTTCTATCCAAAGATTGACGACAAGAAAGGAAACAAAAATAATGGAATATGTGCATGTACCATTCTGAACATAAAAAATTATACCTGACTCTTTCAACGTCTTCCCCAATCCTTGCCCTTTCACCAGCCTTGTGGGCTTTATGTCCAAGTCATACTCTTCGATCTTGCCTATCCATTTTCCTCTTTTGCCTTCTACATCACTCCAAACTAAGACATCCTTTACTGCAGCATTTGGCACATAAGAAATGATCTGTGACTGCAATACGTAAGTCCTGAAGGCCTTTAGGGATTTTACCAAATCATATACCTATTTTTCAAGAATATTATACTTTAGTTCAGCATCTCTGAGAATCTTGCTAAAGAAAGCAACTGGCTGCTCCTTTTCTTCATCATTTTTCTGCAACAAGACAACAACTATTGAATTAGGTGATGCAAATGAAAAAACTTGGAAAGGTTTTTTATTATCAGGACTTATTAGGACTGGAGTATCTTGTAATGCTTATTTAATCTTGGAGAATGAATCTTTGGCTTCCTTGGTCCAATGCACTTCATTCTCTTTCTTCAACATATTAGTAATTTCTTTTACAATTTCCACATAATTGGACACAAACCTCCTTAAAAAGTTTATTTTTCCCAGAAATTTCTGAATGTCCTTCTTACCCCTGGGAAAAGGTATTTTCTACATAGCTTGCACCCTTGCTAGATCTATCTTCACTCCATCTCTAGAAACAATGTGCCCCAGCAGTTTTCCCTCCTCCAAAGAAAAAATGGACTTCTTAGGATTCAAGGAAAGCCCAAATATTCTACATTTCTCAAAAGTCTTTTTTAGATGGTCCAGATGCTCCTCATTAGACTTAGAGAAAACAATGATGTCATCCAAGTATATCACTACAAACTTATCTCCCACAAAAGCAATGTCCATAGCCCTATGAAATGTAGCACCTGCATTCATCAACCCAACAGACATTCTAGCATACATAAAGGTTCCCCAAGGAGTTGTGAATGCAATCTTCTTCTGATCTTCTTTATCCACAACCACCTGGTTATACCCAGAAAACCCATCCAGCATTGACATCCTGAATGATCTTGTTACCTTCTGCAGCACATGATCCATTTTAGGTAACGAATAGTTATCTTTCAAGGAAGTCCTATTGAGATTTCTAAAGTCTACACATAGCCTTATCTCTCCATGCTTCTTCCTTACAGGCACTAAATTGGCCACCCAGTCAGAGTACCTGAGTGGAACTATAATCTTGGCATCAAGAAACTTTTTGACTTCTTTCTTGATCAATGGTAAAACAATAGGGTTTATCTGCCTGAGCTTCTGCTTAAATGGTTTAATCCCCTCTTTCAAGGGAATCTTGTGCTGAATAATACTTACATCATATGTTTTAAGATCCTCATAGGACCAAGACAAAACATCAACATAGTCCTTGAAAAGTTTAATATATCTCTCCTTATAATTAGGTGGAGCTCCATTGAATAATTTGACTAACCTGGGCTCCTCCTAGGTTCTAATATTGTAATCTTGAATCTGCTCATCCTATGGAATTTTCTGTGAACTAACAGCTAGATCATTGGAGTTAAAAAGTCTTTCAAGAGGGACAAGTCCCCTTGGCATAGTATTATCTTTCAATTGAATAATCTTTTGATCAACTATAGAATTTTGCAAACCACTTACCTCCGCACCTTCTATTGCTTCATCTTCATCTTGATCAATCTTTGTGCCCTAAAAATCTTCAATCATAGTCAAGAATTCCTTAATCTGCTGATCATCTTCAAAAATCTGCCAGTAATTTATATTATCAGAAATAGAAGGTATGTGCCTCATTTCAACCTCATATCTCAGCTTCAGATTAATAAGAGGCCTCAAAGTACTAGCAGCCATAGCCAAAGAATCTGCTAATCTGTTTCCATCTCTTGGAATAAACTGAATGTTGGAAGTTTCAAAGAAGTTCTCCACCAAATCCCACACTTTGTTTCTGTATGCCCTAAGACTAGGGTGTTTTGTATGACAACAGTTCTTTATTTGCTTTATAATTAGCTTTGAATCTCCAAAGATAGAAATTGACTTGACTCCCATTTGTTTTGCTGTTTGCAGAGCAATGATCAAGGACTCATATTCTGCCACATCGTTTCTTACTTCGAACCCCAATTTAAAATAAAAATGGAACATATTACCTCTAAGTGCAATTAGAAGGAAACCAGCACCTATTCCTTCCTTAAAATAGGCTCCATCAAAGAATCACTTCCACACCCCTTCGGTTTGTAGCTCTGTATTTACACTAGATGAAGCACGTTGCCTCTGGTTATCTTCAGCCAATTCTGCATTATCGTGCAGCACGAAGCAAGAAAAATCATCTTTCTCTTGACTATATATAGGTGAATTACTTGCCCCGTTTGTTGTGATTATTTTTACAAATCTGGTTTCTCTATACAACCTCGTTTCTTCTCCACCAAAAATTGGTATAACATCATATGTAAAATCTAGTTTCAAAACACCACCCAATTTGGCTCCCATGACCTAGATAACAACATTCCAAACCTAGCAGGGATATCTGCTACCACTACATCCATTACCAAGCTTCTAGCTGGGATCTGGGCTAGTGAAACCACCATATCTTTAATGACCCTCACACACTTGAATTTATTTGAATCAAAAGAATACAAGTCTCTGTAAGGTTTAGTAACTTGTAAGTTTAGTTGTTTCATCACTGATAATGGCATAAGGTTATGTGAAGCTCCTGAATCAAACATACAATTGTGTAAGAGGAAATCATGAATCAATAGAGAAATGTAGAAAGGAGGGGTTGAAGAATCCACCTCCTCCACATGTGGACCAAAAACCACTACTCGTTTATCTTCTTACAGATTCACATTGTCATTTACATTCACATTCTCTCTTATATTGATAGACTCAACAATCTCTCTCTGATAAACTAGTGTTTTGACCAACTCTATGAGGGGCACTTGAATTCTGATTTTCTCTAATTCTTTAGTTAGACTAAACACATGACCCTATTTAGTATTCCTTTCATTTTCATCTTCACCTCTCTTCATGACTAAAATCTCTTGTGGAATGGAAACAAGTTTTTCTAAAGGAAATTTTTTGCTTTTGTCTTAGGAAGACTCACCTTGAAGCATTTGAGTCTCGCTACTTGTATTCTGCTGCTGCTTTCCTTTATTCAATTGTTTTAAAAGTTGTGGTTCTTGTGGAGTTGCCTTCTATAAGGGAGCTGGAACTTGCTGCTCACCTTCATCTTCTTGACTTCTAGACCTTTTCCTTGATCTCAAGTCATATTTCTTATGTAGTTCTGCCTACATAAAATCAGAAAACTGCTTCCAATACTCATCAATTTCATTCTCATCATAAATGGAATTTGTTTCAGCATATTCATATTATTCTCCCTTAACACCTAGTTCATCTTCGTCTACTACATACAATGTGGAAATCTGATAATCATGGTCCCTGGAATGCTCTGGTATTTGATCGGGATTTGCTTCTATATACAGTGGTGCTTGAATCTGATATTGATATTTTCTCTCCTTTTGCAAAATTTGCAGAGGTTGTCTTCTATATTGAGGATTAAAATTTTTGTTCTGTTGTGCTTGCCTCTGAGAATTCTTACTCTCCAACTCTAATTTAATCAATTTATTCGACAAAGTTTTAATTACATTACTCATATCCTCTAATGTTTGACTTTGCGAGGACTCTATTTTAGCATTTCCCTTATCTTGGATAGGTTGTGTCTCTAGTGTTTTACCTACAGCCACTAGATTTGCTTCTATCTCCAATGCATTAGTTTGGATCTGATCAAGGGTTGTAGATCTTCTCTCCCTCAATGTAAATCCAAAATTTGACTCAAAAGCCCCTGCAAAATTCATTTTTGCACCAGCAGGAGGAGGCTTAATCTCCATTGGAAGACTTTTGTACAATTTATTGAACCTTCTGATGAATTCAACAACACTTTCATCAGACTTCTTCTTGATAGCATTAAACTCTTTGAGTGAATACCCATGGTCTCTTTTCTCTCCCCATCTCTAGGTGAATGGGCGCTCCATCTCTTCCCATGTTGTAATAGAGTTATTAGGAAGCCCTTTAAACCATTTTCTTGCTTCTCCATCCAAGGATTGGACAAAAAGTTTTAGAACAACATCTAGGTGTTCAACATTTAGGTTTTCTACGAAATTACAAAATACTGATATATGATTCTCTGTTGTTTGTTCATCCTCCCCTATGAAATGAGTGAGAATCTTCAAGTATTCTTGTGGCATTTGATTCAACTGTTGTGGCAATTGAATAGGTGCATACCTATTCATAAAAAATGCAAGTGCTGCCATATTTTCTCCTGAGTTTCTTGAACCTTGATTACCAGCAAATGTGGAACCTGACTAAGGAGTAAATGGAGTGTGTAGAGGTGGTAATGTAGTTAAAGGTTCACGCTAAATAAATATAGCACATACTGAAAAAGAATCAGACTCTAAAGACTGTTCTTGACAATTGGGTTCTTGAAATGAATTGGATGTAAATGGTGACTCTTGGTCAATAAAAGATGAATGTGAAAGATGTGATGAGCTGCTGCCTGTTGCAAACAATGTAGGACTTGCTCTAAGTGGAGTTTTAGGCCTTCCAACCCTCTTGGAAACTAGCCTCTCAGGATCTGAAAGGGCTTGAACTTTCTGCTGTGAGGTATCTGACCTTGTATGGGGTCTTTTCGGAGCCAAAGTTATTATTGTTTGTTCAATATAGCCAAATATTTCATCCTCACTGAACAACCAGAGGAAAATATTAAAAACCCAGGGAAACGTATCCTTGTCTTCTCTCCCCGGCAACGACGCCAATTAATGTTGTCCCTTAAGAAACCAATTTCCTGGCTGTGTAGAAATTGTGCTTAAGACATTAATGTTTATAATTTTTGTCACTTAATTGTATGTTGTATTCTTAAATGAAGGACCTAAAAGACTTGGTTTTTTTAACCCTTAATACTTAGCTGACATGAAAATCTCAGAATGCCATTTGATTGTTGAATATAAATCATGAATGAAGAAAGCTTGAAGAAGTCAGAGACAATATGTTGTTTATCATAATCTACTATCTGTGACACTTGGAGAAGTTAAAGATAATATGTTGTCTTACACAGAAACTACTATATGTAACTTAGAATAATTGTAGAGGTAGGAACTTCAAGTATAGGAGCACTCTTTTAAGGGATTTTAACTTCATTTACATAAGCAAATAAAGACCTGCATCTTGATTACCATACTTAAAGGAAGAAAACATATGATGACACATAACAAAGAAGTCACAAAATCATACCCAACAATGTGTGGAAAACTTCTTATTCTTTCATTAATCAACAATGTTATCAAGAATACCGTGGCCTAGTCTCTAGGTTCTCCAAGGTTCGAACCCTTTCTCTGTAAATTTTCCTCTTTTTATACATTAAGAGACAGTTGGTAATCACCAAAACTGTCAAACTACTTAACTATCTACTAACTATCTAAAGTAAAAATCACTACAAAATATTACATTAGAGGGTAAAAGACACCTCATTCTCAAGAAAATAAAATAACAAGAAGTAACCAAATTTAGAATGGTTGTTCGTTATTCAGATCTGTGACTTGGCTGCTGATGATGTTCTGATAATGGTTAAACTGTTTTAACACAACAAACTACATTTTGAAAATACTCCTTGCGTGGACTTGGGCCCACTTATGTATCAAGAGTGTTCCAATTTACGGAAACACAAAGAAACACGACCAATTACCATTTCCTTTGGAATTTTAGTCGTTCATCTCTAACTTTGGTTATTTTACTAAAACAACAATATCGGTTGATTTACGCGAAATATGGAAAATCATGGAACTGAAAAGGATTTAGACTCTCGTTCATAAACTTATCACGTTTGCCTGAGTTGTACGTGATCACCGTCCAATCACCCAGTCAATGGATGGTCTGATCCTTTGGAATTCAACGAACCTTTAAACCTGTTGAACAAAACCTTATTGCGTCTATGTTTTCAACAACCCTTTGACTCACACATAGACCCGATAAGAAATAAAACTGCTAGTTAAAGATTTATCGACTCCGATTTTAAAAATAAAACCCGATTACTTTTTGACGCGATATTCGTCGGATCTCATCCCTTTCAATTGACGACTGTGATTGATCTGGACTTCAACGGATTAAACTACATTTCATATACCATCGCGTTCGATTTCAAAAATAAACTTCGTTCTAGTTACCCACGCAATTGCCGTCGGATCTGTTGCCTTACAAGTGAACGGATTAGATCTTCTTGCGGGTTTCTCACATTCAAAAGTCGTCAATAAAAGAAAATAAGTTATTTCTTTCAAATTTCTTCTTTTCCCCTTATTTCACTACAACATAATATTTGATTTTTTTCATTTTTGTAATAAAACTGAAAGTAAAATTAAAAGGACAATGGATGCTACAACACCTTTGATTTTCATGTGCAAATGTACTGATGTATATATAGATTTTGACAGCTGATATTTTTATTGTGTTTATGTTCCTATTATTTTTTTTTATGCACATTTACCCTGAAGGTTGTTACATCCTTTCAGGTATATCTACCTAGTACAATTATTTTATGGATGTAGCGGTCACTGATCTCTGGGGACCACAAACCACATAGAAAAAAAAATGAAATCCATTACAAGAGGATGTTGGGTAGGGGGATTATGTCATCATCTAAGTGGACAAGGACCTAGCATTAGGTTGCACCTAGCATTTTATGTATCTTATGTAGACTCACGATCCACCCCTTGGGTTTCTCCCATGTGAAAGTAGTTTATATGGAGTCTTAGCCTGAACTTTTCCCATAACTTTCTTAAGAAATATAGAGGTACCTCCCTATTATTATAAGGAGGTTTATCAAATACCATGAATCTCCTATCTATCCAATTGTATTGAAATGGTTGGTATGTGCACCAGTCCATACAAATGTGTTTTTCCTTTACTCGTAAAAATTTGTCATTCCTTGGGTAAGTGAAAACCAACAAAAACTCTTGTTTAGCAATGTTAATGTGTCTAATTTGGTTTTTATTAAGACTAGTTCTATAGCGCTCATACATCCTAGGTCTGTAATAAGAAATATTGGTTAACTAGCACTATCCATTGGAAATGGATGATACAATTGAATTTAATGAACTTGCAAAAGACAATTTTGAGGGATCTCTTGTGTTTTGTAGATCCTGTATTGGTACCCTCAAAGTAGAAAAGGATAAATCCATTTCATCAATGGGAATTATTTTTTCTTGGTTGGGTTTTGGTTATTCTATGTTGTGGTTTGACCATCGTGTGAAAATTCCTACACTGAAGGAACCCCTACTGCAACAAATCTGAATCTACTTCACCTACTTGATTTTTAAATTACATTCATCAAGTTATTCTTTTGAATACTGAAGAAAATTACTTCTACAACCTACACTAATTAAATATTTGATCTCATGAAAAAGAAAACAAAGCAAAGAATAAGATACATAAGACACACTTATTTTTGGACACAATAGTCCCTATAAAAACCCAATGCAGGAAAATTGGTGCCACAGTTCTGAGGGTTTATTATTATGCAAGAGAAATATTTGAATACAAATATAGGATTCTCATCTAGAAATCCTTTATAGAGAAAATACTGGAGGAAAATATGATTGAGTTTTACCTCACTTCACCCTGTAGAATTTCGGCTGATCCGGCACAAGACTGGCTAACCTCGACTACTTATGCACTGGCCCTGCTTAGGCCCTACATCAGCTCCTCTGCCTTCTACGTCAGCTATCCCGTCTATTCTAGAAATTCGTGGCAGTTCCAGTTGTTTCCCACAGTTCCAGCTTCTACGTGACAAGCAACTTTTTCCTCTGCAGAGTCCTTTTTGGCTCTATGTCAAGACTCAGTGGGCCCAGACTAGCCCAACGTCAACTCTCCCAGCTACTACACCACCTCTCTATAAGCTCTCTCCACCTCTCTGTCAGTATTCTCCAGAAAGTCCTTCTCCTAGATTCTCACTGCCCCTCTGCTGCAGAATGATCACCTAGTTTGAATTTCTCATCTTCCTAGCCCCAGAAATTGAACTCTAGATCAATTCGTTCTCTCTGTGTGTGTTTCCAAATGACTTGATCTGTCTTCTAGATCATTCTCTCCCATATTTTGATTAATACCCATTAGTATTTTAATTTCCCTAAGTTTAGACTTAGGAACTCCATTACAAATATTAATTATTTTAATAAAATATAATCCGAGTGGAATTTCACCAAACGGGTTTTGGGTTCTTTATAACTCATGTGCGTTAGCCTCTCCACCAATTTTCAAGGCTAGAGCACTTCCGATGCTACCAAAAACTAACACTCCCTCTTAGCGAAGAAAGTGTTCTAGCAACAATATCCACATGCATGCTACTCTATTTCAAAAGCACCTCCTCTTTGCACTGTTGCTGCCACTAACATTGTGCTGATGTTACTCTTGTACTGTTGTCCATGACACTGCCACTTCCACTGTTGCATCTGTGCTACAAATGTTGCATCTGCTATGCTACTAGCACTGCCACTGCTAACACTGCATCCATACTGCAACTCGGTTGTTGACAGAAGCAACTAAAAAACATCCAAAATTAGCTAAACTTAACTGTGTTCAACATAATACCATCGATGTTGGAATCTGACTGCTCTAGTCTCTGATCCTCTAAACCTTCTGCGCTATTGCTAACTTTTGCACTTTGCCAACTGCACTATTGCTAACCTTGCCCTATGTTGATCAGCTCCTGATCTCAGGCTACTACATCTATCCTCTAAATAATCCACTGTATCATCTGACACTAATTCCATCTCGCTACTGCTGAATTTTGGGCTCCCTTAGCAAGGAATTGATCCAAGAGGTGGACTCCTCAAGGATCCTGCCCACATGTAGTCCTCCCGATTACAGCTCAATATCGCCCCATCTCCGTCCTAGAGATGCGAGGGCACTCATGGCAAACTCATCTTCATCAATCATTATTGAAGCGGCCTTCAAATCCTGTTTCTCATCCTTATCCTTTTTCTTCAAAGGACACTGGGATGCATAATGGACAATCTCACCATAATTGAAACATTTCACCTTTCAAATGTCCTTCTTTCCCTTCATCTTATGTTGTCCCTTCAATGCTAGAGCTATTTTTCCATCCTCCTCCTTTGTCTTTGTTCCACTCCCATTGTTTCCATTGAGGTTGACCTCTATTAGGTCCCTCCTTAACTCCTCCTATTGAAGAGATGCCTACATCTCCTCCCATGATGGTAGTTTTTCCCTGCCTAATATGCTTTGGACGAAAATTTTCCATTCATATGAGACTCCTTTCAGGGCTATCCTCACCATCGCGGTTGGCTGAGGAGTGGACCCCACTACAACAAGTTGGTCTCTAGTGTCTTGAAGACATTGAAGGTAGACGTTCACCCCTTCTCCTTTCTGCATCAAAGTCCGCTGCAATTTTTTCTCTAAATACATCTTCTGTTGTTTGGAAGAGCCTTCATACAAAGAAGACAAGGCTTCCCACATATCTCGGGTTGTATCCTTGCCCTACAAGTGCGATACCACGTGATCGGGAACTCCATCGAGAATGTGCCTCTTTTCCTTCCCCTGCTTGGCCTTGTATTTCTTCCTTTGATTGTTGTCAACAGGAACAACCACAATACTCTTGACGTAGGCGTCAAGATCATATTCCTCTAGAACAGTTAAGATTTTGGTCTTCCATATGACATAGTTGGAGGCTCCATCCAACCTGTCCTGATCTTTGAGCCCATGTGATGCCATCTCACCCAATTGTCGAACTAACTCCTCCAATCACTCCTTAGCACTGCTCACTTGCTCAGCAAGTGAGAAATTCAAACTTTCTGGCAGAAAGTTCTCTGAGGAGAAAAATCTCCTTCTTCGTGTCTTCGTTCTTTTCTAGAGGATTTGTGCCCCGATAGAAACTGCTCCCTTCAAGCACTGCATTGAGGCTCTGCATCACTCCCTCTACCTCTGCAAACTCACGAACTAGAAATCATACTTCTCTGTCATTTCACTCAGAGAGATATTTCCTTGGATCTGCTTCTTGACAAGGACTGCACAGTCCCTTCAAGGGGATTTGAATTTCTTCTAGGTGTAGCTTTCGGCCTCACTACTCAGCACTGGATCTTCTCTTCCTGTTTCAAAATCAATGCTCTAATACCATGTGAAAATTCCTGCACTAAAGGAACCCCTACTGCAGAAAATCTGAATCTACTTCACCTACTTGATTTTTAAATTACATTCATCAAGTTATTATTTCGAATACTGAATCAGATTACTTCTAGAACCTACACTAATTAAATATTTGATCTCATGAAACAGAAAATAGAGCAAAGAACAAGACACATAGGTCACACTTATTTTTGGACACAATAGTCCCCGGAAAAACCCAATGCAGGAAAATCGGTGCATTTAATAGTATGTAGGAGAAATATTTGAATACAAATCTAGGATGCTCATATAGCAATCCTTTACAGAGAAAATACTAGCCGAAAACTTGAGTGCGTTTTACCTCACTTCACTTGGCAGAATTTTGGTTAATCCGGCACAACACTGCCTAACGCAGGCTACTTCTGTGTTGGCCCTGCATAGGCCCCGCGTTAGCTCCTCTGCCCTTTGTGTCAGCTATCCCTACTGTTCTGGGAGTTCTCGATAGTTCCGACTGTTTCCGGCAGTTCCAGCTCTGTGTGATAGGCAACTTTTCCCTGTGCACCCTCCTTTCTGACTCTACGTTAAGTCAATGTGGGCCCAACCTAGCCTAGCATCAACTCTCTTGGCTACTGCGATGCCCCTCTGCAAACTCTCTCCGCCTCTCTATCAGTATTCTCCAGAAAGTCCTTCTCCCGGATTCTCACTGCCCCTCTGCTGCAGAATGATCACCTAGTTCGATTTGTTCTCTCTGTGTCTGTTTCCAGATGAACCCCAAACCTCCATCTTATACTTTTCCTGTTGAGACTTCAGCGACCGAGATTAAGCCTCTAATCAATAGCTAAGATTAAAACATGACTTGATCCACCTTCTAGATCATTCTTACCCATATTTTGATTAATACTTATTAATATTTTAATTTCCTTAAGTTTAGACTTAGGAACTCCATTAAAAATATTAATTATTTAAAAAAAATATAATCCGGGTGGAATTTAACCAAACAATTTATGGGTTATCTATTACTCATGTACCTTAGCCTCTCCACCATTTTTCAACTCTAGATCACTTATGATGCTACCAAAAACTAATACATCACGAGTTTGGGTTCTCACTAGGTTTGGTGGTAACCAAGTTTTCTGCAATTCGATATGGTGATTTTGTTTAAGGTGTGATTTAAGATTTTTCTCAATTTTAGACTAAAAATTTAGGAAACGAAAAAAGAAAAAATTCCATTAGACTTCTTACCTAGAACACAAGGAAGATGTATGTCATTGATTGGAAAATAGTTGTAGACAAAGGATGAATAATTTTTCCCAATAACCCTTAAAAACATATATTGTGATCCCAAAATCACAAAAAATAGGGTTTTGGGCACATAAAAACTAGTTGCACAAGAATTTGTGTGTGTTACTAAGAGCACATGCACTTTCTTAGGAGGATCTGCATATTCCTAGGAACACATGCACATTCTTTGGAAGGTGTGCATATTTTTAAGAGCGTGTGCACATTCTTAGGATTGCGCATTTGCTTGTGATCCATGCTAACCTCATGGCCTAGTTGGTATCTTGGTTCACATCTTAGGGCTTGCTAAACTTGGATGCCTACGAATGCATGTATGCTCCTAGGATAAGACATGTGCTTCAGTGGGTGTGCATTTATCATGGCCTGATTGCCACTTTTGAGGGCATCATCTTCATGTGAGCACCTTATTTAATTTCAAATTTTTGGGGGGCCTACTATTTCCATGCTCAAATGTTGAGAATTTTATGGTTTTGTGGTTTAAGAACTGTTTGTTACCAGTAAAGAATTCTGCCCCACAATACCACTTTCTTACTTTATTGTATATACCCTCTATAAATCTTTGGCATAAATTATACTAGCCACCTAACTCCTTGGTGCTTGAAGAAGTTGTTGTGTTGAAATATTTGCTTTCATTAATGGTGGAGCAACAACAAAAGACATGGACTAGGTTAATAGGATATGCATATTCCAAGTAGCATTGTATTGTGAGAAAGTTGTAATAAGACCTTCAAATTATTATCATATATATATATATATATATATATATATATATATATATATATATATATATATATATTGATATTGCAAAGTTAATTAATGATTATGCATATAATCCATGCTCACTGTAACTACTTTTATCCTCATATATTCTAAAATTAAACATTATATATTGCATAGGTTAAAGATGAACTAATAAACATCAACAAACAAATAATTGTAATGTATAAAGAATTTTTCAGAGGAATCACATTGAAGATTTTGGTCGACGCATTTTGAACCAGCGAGTGTCATCTTTCGCCCGATTGATCCCGACACGGCCAAATTAGTTGAGATCTCCCTCACTTCTACCTTTTTCTGTTTTGAAGGTGAGTTCTATGAACAAACCTGTGGGGTTACCATGGGTTCCGCCCTATTCCCTATCATCACTAACCTGTTCATGGAAGATTTTGAATCCAAGGCTTTATCCTCTGCTTTATTTAAACCCAAGCTTTGGAAAAAATTCGTTGATGACACGTGCACCATATGGCAGCACAGGCCTGAGAAATTAGACCTGTTTTTCTAGCATCTCAATAATTAGTCTAACTCCATCATGTTTACGATGGAGAGTGAGGTCAATGGTTTCCTTCCTTTTCTTGATGTCCTCATTTCTAGGAAGGTTGATGGATCTTTTTCCCATGAGGTATATCGAAAAAAGACTCATACTGAGCAGTATCTTCATGCCAATACTCACCATTTTCCTGCTCAGAAGATAGGTGTCCTCAACATGTTAGCCACTCAAGCTCTTAGAAGTTCTGATGAAGACCACTTTTCTAACGAAAAATCCCATCTCCTTAATGTTTTTGTCCAAAATGGCTATAGTAGGCAGCAGGGTGTCAAAGCTTTCCTCAAAGCAAGCAAAGGTCCCAAGGTCAAGAAAGAACCCTTTAATCGCAATTCAAGAGTCCACCTCCCATTCATCCAAGGGACGACAGACAAGATTGCGAGAATCTTGAGGAAGCATAATATTTCCTTGACCTTTAGACCCCTCAATACCATTAGAAGTTCCCTTAAGTCGATTAAAGACCATGTAAACCCTATGGATATGAAAGGTGTTTATGTCATCCCCTGTTCCTGTGGAACCTCATACATCGGTGAAACTGGTTGTTCTGTTAACCAAAGGATCAAGGAACATGTTGCTGATATCAAGCACGGGAGGACCAAATCTTCATCTTTAGCCGAACATGCAGAGAATACCAATCATCATATATGCATTGAGGAGGCTAGGGTTATCGCTAAGATTCCTCATTTCCACCATCAAAAGTTTAGGGAAGCCATTGAAATTGAGAGGTCTTCTAGTAATATTAATAGGGACGATGACTGGAAAATTAGCCGATGTTGGATTCCCGCCCTCTCTTCTTAGTTTTCTCCTTCTTTGTCAAGGGTTTTTTTTTTTGAATAATATTTAATTATCAATAATATTTATCATTTTCAGCATTATTTTATTTATACTAATGTTTTGGATATTAGAATCTCTTTTTTATACAATGGAATGTATTTAGATTTATATATTTAATCTTTATTTTATTGGTTTAATAGTAAATAATATAATTAAGAATATAATAATCAACATTATTTTTATTTATACTAATGTTTTAGTAATATTAGAATCTCTTTTTATTAAATGTTAAACTTTAATTATGCATATAATATATATATATATACAGATATAGATATATATAATCTTTATTATTAGTTTAACCTTTGATTATATAGCTATATATATAAATGAAATAAAAGAAATTAAATATCTCTAAAAACCCTAATCTTTAATCTTTTATGTATAGATCATTAAATTTGATTCTTTATATTTAGATTATTAAAGGTTATATATATCGTTTAGCAGAAACACAAAGAAACCTGACTAATTACCGTTGCCTTTGGAATTTTAGTTTTTCGTCTCTAACTTTGGTTATTTTACTAAAACAACAATATCGGTTGATTTACGCGAAATATGGCAAATCACGGAAGTGAAAAGGATTTAGACTCTGGTTCATAAACTTATCACGTCTGCCTAAGCTCTGTGCGATCACCGTCTGATAACCCAGTCAATGGACGGTTCGATCCTTCGGAATTCAACGAAATTTTAAACCTGTTGAAGAAAACCTTATCGCGTTCGTTTTTCAACAACCCTTTGACTCCCACACGGACCCGATAAGAAATAAAACTGCTAGTTAAAGATTTATCGGGTTCGATTTTAAAAATAAAACCTGATTACTTTTCGACGTGATATCCATTGGATCTCGTCCCTTTCAATTGACGACTGCGATTGATCCGGACTTCAACATATTAAACTGCATATCATACACCATCGCATCCGATTTCGAAAATAAACTTCGTTCTAGTTACCTACATGATTGTCATTGGATCTATTGCCTTGCAAGAAAACGGATCAGATCTTCTCGCTGGTTTCTCACACTCAAAAGCCGTCAATAAAATAAAATAAGTTATTTCTTTCAAATTTTCGTTTTCTCCCTTATTTCGCTACAACATAATATTTAATTTTTTTCATTTTTCTAATAAAACTGAAAGTAAAATTAAAAGGAAAATGGATGCTACAACACCTTTGATTTTCATGTGCAAATGTACTGATGTATATATGGATTTTGATGGTTGATATGTTTATTGTATTTATGTTCCTATTATGTTTTTTTTTTATGCACGTTTACACCAGAGGTTGTTACATCCTTTCAGGTATATCTACCTAGTACAATTATTTTATGGATCTAGCGGTCACCGATCTTTGGGGACCACAAACCACATAGAAAAAAAAATGATTTCCATTACAAGAGGATGTTGGGTAGGGGGATTATGCCTTCGTCTAAGTGGACAAGGACCTAGTGTTAGTTTGCACCTAACATTTTATGTATCTTGTGTAGACTCACGATCCACCCCTTGGGTTTCTCCCATGTCAAAGTAGTTTATATGGAGTCCTAGCCTGAACTTTTCCCATAACTTTCTTAAGAAATATAGAGGTACCTCCCTATTATTATAAGGAGTTTTATCAAATACCATGAATCGTCTATCCATCCAATTTTATTGAGATGGTTGGTATGTGTACCAATCCATACAAATGTGTTTTCCGTTTACTTGTAAATATTTTTCATTCCTTGGGTAAGTGAAAACCAACAAAAACTCTTGTTTAGAAATGTTAATGTCTCAAATTTGGTTTTTATTAAGACTAGTTCTATAGCGCTCATACATCCTAGGTCTGTAATAAGAAATATTGGTTAACTAGCACTATCCATTGGAAATGGATGATACAATTGAATTTAATGAACTTGCAAGAGACAATTTTGAGGGATCTCTTGTGTTTTGCAAATCCTGTATAGGTACCCTCAAAGTAGAAAAGGATAAATCCACTTCATCAATGGGAATTATTTGTTCTTGGTTGGGTTTTGGTTATTCTAAGTTGTGGTTTCACCATCGTGTGAAAATTCCTACACTGAAGGAACCCCTACTGCGGAAAATATGAATCTACTTCACCTACTTGATTTTTAAATTACATTCATCAAGTTATTCTTTTGAATACTAAAGCAAATTACTTCTGCAACCTCCACTAATTAAATATTTGATCTCATGAAATAGAAAACAAAGCAAAGAATAAGATACATAGGACACACTCATTTTTGGACACAATAGTCCCCATAAAAACCCAATGCTGAAGATCAGTGCCGTAGTTCTAAGGGTTTATTATTATGCAAGAGAAATATCTAAATACAAATCTAGGATGCTCATCAAGAAATCCTTTACAGAGAAAATACTGGCGGAAAATATGATTGAGTTTCACCTCACTTCACCTTGCAAAATTTCGGCTGATCCGGCACAAGACTAGCTAACCTCGACTACTTATGCGCCGACCCTGCATAGGCCCTGCGTTAGCTCCTCTACCCTTTGCGTCAGCTACCCCGTCTATTCAGGAAATTCCTAGCAGTTTCGGTTGTTTCCCGCAATTCTGGCTTCTATGTGACCGGCAACTTTTCCCTCTACATAGTCCTTTCTGGCTCTACGTCAAGACTCAGTGTGCCCAGACTAGCCCAACATCAACTCTCCCGGCTACTACACTGCCTCTCTATAAGCTCTCTCCACCTCTCTGTCAGTATTCTCCGAAAAGTCCTTCTCCTGGATTCTCACTACCCCTCTGCTGCAAAATGATCACCTAGTTTGAATTTCTCAGCTTCCTAGCCCCAGAAATCAAACTCTAGATCAATTCATTCTCTCTGTGTGTGTTTCCAAATGAAACCCAAGCCTCCATCTTATACTTTTCCAGTTGAGACTTCAACGACTGAGATTAAGTCGCTAATAAATGGCTAGGATTAACACATGACTTGATCTGTCTTCTAGATCATTCTCACCCATATTTTGACTAATACCCATTAATGTTTTAATTTCCCTAAGTTTAGACTTAGGAGCTCCATTAAAAATATTAATTATTTTAATAAAATATAATCTGAGTGGAATTTCACCAAATGGATTTTGGGTTCTTTAGAACTCATGTGCCTTAGCCTCTCCACCAATTTTCAAGGCTAGAGCACTTCTGATGCTACCAAAAACTAACACTCCCTCTTAGCGAGGAAAGTGCTCTAGCAACAATATCCACGTGCATGCTGTTCTATTTCAAAAGCACCTCCTTTTTTGCACTGTCACTGCCACCAACATTGTGTTGATGTTACTATTGCACTGTTGTCCATGACACTGCCACTTCCATTGTTGGATCTGTACTACAAATGTTGCAGCTGCTATGCTGCTAGCACTGCCACTGCAAACACTACATCCATACTGCAACTCAGTTGTTGATAGAAGCAACTAAAAAACATCCAAAATTAGCTAAACTTAACTGTGTTCAACATAATACCATGGATGTTGGAATCTGACTGCTCTAGTCTCTGACCCTTTGAATCTTCTACGCTATTGCTGACTTTTGCACTATGCCAACTGCACTACTGCCAACCTTGCTCTATGTTGATCAGCTCCTGGTCTCGGCCTACTACATCTATCCTCCAAACAATCCACTACATCATCTGACACTAATTCCATCTCGCTACTGTTGAATTTTGGGCTCCCTTAGCAAGGAATTAATCCAAGAGGTGGACTCCTCAAGGATCCTGCCCACATGTAGTCCTCCCGATTACAGCTCAATATCGCCCCATCTCCCTTTTGGAGATGCGACAGCACTCATGGAAAACTCATCTTCATCAATATTTATTGAAGTGGCCTTAGGATCATGTTTCTCATCCTTATCCTTTTTCTTCAAAGGACACTAGGATGCATAATGGACCATCTCACCACAATTGAAACATTTCACCTTCGAAATGTCCTTCTTTCACATCGTCTTATGTTGTCCCTTCAATGCTAGAGCTGTGTTTTCCTCCTCCTTCTTTGTCTTTGTTCCAGTCACACTGTTGCCTTTGAAGTTGACCTTTACTAGGTTCCTCCTTAACTCCTCCTATTGAAGAGCTGCCTACATCTCCTCCCATGATGGTAGTTTTTCCCTGCCTAATATGCTTTGGACTAAAAATATCCATTCATCTGAGACTCCATTCAAGGCTATCCTCACCATCGTAGTTGGCTGAGGAGTGGACCTGCAACAAGCTGGTCTCTAGTGTCCTGAAGACATAAAAGATAGACATTCACCCCTTCTCCTTTCTGCATCAAAGTCCACAGCAACTTTTGCTCTAAATACATCTTCCATTATTCGGAAGAGCCTTCATATAGAGAAGACAAGGCTTCCCTCATATATCAAGCTGTATCCATGCCTTGCAAGCGTGAGACCACGTGATCGGGAACTCCATCGAGAATGAGCCTCTTTTCCTTCCCCTGCTCAGCCTTGTACTTCTTCCTTTGATTGTTGTCAATAGGAACAACCACAGTACCCTTGACGTAGGCCTCAAGATCATATTCCTCCATAACAGTTAAGATTTTGGTCTTCCACATGACATAATTGGAGGCTCTGTCCAACCTGTCCTGATCTTTGAGCCCATGCAATGCCATCTCACCCAATTGTCGAACTGACTCCTCTAGTCACTCCTTAGCACTGCTAACTTGCTCAGCAAGTGAGAAATTCAAACTTTCTCACGAAAAGTTCTCTGAGGAGAAAAATCTCCTTCTACGTGTCTTTGTTCTTTTCTAGAGGATTTATGCCCTGGCAGAAACTGCGCCCTTCAAGCATTGCGTTGAGGCTCTGCATCACTGCCTCTACCTCTACAAACTCACGAACTAGAAATCATACATCTCTTTCATCTCACTCAGAGAGAGATTTCCTCGGATCTGCTTCTTGACAAGGACTGCGCAATCCCTTCAAGGGGATTTGAATTTCTTCCAAGTAGAGCTTTCGGCCTCACTGCTCAGCACTGGATCTTCTCTTCCTGTTTCAAAATCAATGCTCTGATACCATGTGAAAATTCCTCCACTGAGGGAACCCCTACTGCAGCAAATCTGAATCTACTTCACCTACTTGATTTTTAAATTACATTCATCAAGTTATTATTTTGAATACTGAATCAGATTACTTCTACAACCTACACTAATTAAATATTTGATCTCATGAAACAGAAAATAGAGCAAAGAACAAGACACATAGGTCACACTTATTTTTGGACACAATAGTCCCCGAAAAAACCCAATGCGAGAAAATTGGTGCAATAGTTTTGAGGGTTTAATATTATGTAGGAGAAATATTTGAATACAAATCTAGGATGCTCATATAGAAATCCTTTACAAAGAAAATACTAGAGGAAAACCTGAGTGAGTTTTACCTCACTTCACCTGGTAGAATTCCGATTAATCCGGCACAAGACTGCCTAATGCAGGTTACTTCTGTGTTGGCCCTGCATAGGCCTTGCATCATCTCCTCTGCCCTTTGTGTCAGCTATCCCTATTGTTCGGGGAGTTCCCGATAGTTCCGACTGTTTTTGGCAGTTCCAGCTTCTGCGTGACAGGGAACGTTTCCCTGTGCACAGTCCTTTCTGGTTCTATGTTAAGTCAACGTGGACCCAACCTGGCCTAACATCAACTCTCTCGGCTACTGTGCTACCCCTCTACAAGCTCTCTCCGCCTCTCTATCAGTATTCTCCGGAAAGTCCTTCTCTCGGATTCTCACTGCCCGTCTACTGTAGAATGATCACCTAGTTCAATTTGTTCTCTCTGTGTGTGTTTCGAAATGAACCCCAAACCTCCATCTTATACTTTTCCTCTTGAGACTTCAATGACCAAAATTAAGTCTCTAATCAACAGCTAACATTAAAACATGAGTTGATCCACCTTCTAGATCATTCTTACCCATATTTTGATTAATACTTATTAATATTTTAATTTCCATAAGTTTAGACTTAGGAACTCCATTAAAAATATTAATTATTTTAATAAAATATATCCGGGTGGAATTTATCCAAATGATTTCTGGGTTATTTATAACTCATGTACCTTAGCCTCTCCACCATTTTTCAACTCTAGAACACTTACGATGCTACCAAAAACTAATACATCACGAGTTTGGGTTCTCACTAGGTTTGGTGGTAACCAAGTTTTCTGCAATTCGATATGGTGATTTTGTTTAAGGTGTGATTTAAGATTTTTCTCAATTTTAGACTAAAATTTTAGGAAACGAAAAAAGAAAAAAATCCATTAGACTTCTTATTTAGAACACAAGGAAGATCTATGTCATTGATTGGAAAATAGTTGTAGACAAAGGATGAATAATTTTTCCCAATAACCCTTAAAAACATATATTGTGATCCCAAAATCACAAAAAATAGGGTTTTGGGCACATAAAAACTAGTTGCACAAGAATTTGTGTGTGATACTAAGAGCACATGCACTTTCTTAGGAAGATCTGCATATTCCTAGGAACATATGCACATTCTTTTGAAGTTGTTCATGTTTTTAAGAGCGTGTGCACATTCTTAGGATTGCGCATTTGCTCGTGATCCATGCTAACCTGATGGCCTAGTTGGTATCTTGGTTCACATCTTAGGGCTTGCTAAACTTGGATGCCTACGAATGCATGCATGCTCCTAGGATAACACATGTGCCTCAGTGGGTGTGCATTTGTGATGGCCTGATTGCCACTTTTGAGGGCATCATCTTCATGTGAGCACCTTATTTAATTTCAAATTTTTGGGGGGCCTACTATTTCCATGCTCAAATGTTGAGAATTTTATGGTTTTGTGGTTTAAGAACTGTTTGTTACCAGTAAAGAATTCTACCCCACAATACCACTTTCTTACTTTATTGTATATACCCTCTATAAATCTTTGGCATAAATTATACTAGCCACCTAACTCCTTGGTGCTTGAAGAAGTTGTTGTGTTGAAATATTTGCTTTCATTAGTGGTGGAGCAAGAACAAAAGACATGGACTAGGTTAATAGGATATGCATATTCCAAGTAGCATTGTATTGTGAGAAAGTTGTAATAAGACCTTCAAATTATTATCATATATATATTGCAAAGTTAATTGATGATTATGCATATAATCCATGCTCACTGTAACTACTTTTATCCTCATATATTCTAAAATTAAACATTATATATTGCATAGGTTAAAGATGAACTAATAACCATCAACAAACAAATAATTGTAATGTATAAAGAATTTTTCGGAGGAATCACATTGAAGGTTTTGGTCGACTCGTTTTGAACCAGCGAGTGTCATCTTTCGCCTGACTGATCCCGACATGGCCAAATTAGTTGAGATCTCCCTCACTTCTACTTTTTTTTGTTTTGAAGGTGAGTTCTATGAACAAACCTGTGGGGTTACCATGGGTTCCACCCTATCCCCTATCATCGCTAACTTGTTCATGGAAGATTTTGAATCCAAGGCTTTATCCTCCGCTTTATTTAAACCCTAACTTTGGAAAAGATTCGTTGATGACACGTGTACCATATGGCAGAACAGGCCTGAGAAATTAGACCTGTTTTTCCAGCATCTCAATAATTAGTCTAACTCCATCCAGTTTACGATGGAGCGTGAGCTCAATGGTTTCCTTCCTTTTCTTGATGTCCTCATTTCTAAGAAAGTTGATGGATCTTTTTCCCATGAGGTATATCGAAAAGAGACTCATACTGAGCAGTATCTTCATGCCAATACTCACCATTTTCCTGCTCAGAAGATAGGTGTCCTCAACACGTTAGCCACTCTCGCTCTTAGAATTTTTGCTGAAGACCACTTTTCTAAAGAAAAATCCCATCTCCTTAATGTTTTTGTCCAAAATGGCTATAGTAGGCAGCAAGGTGTCAAAGATTTCCTCAAAGCAAGCAAAGGTCCCAAGGTCAAGAAAGAACCCTTTAATCGCAGTTCAAGAGTCCACCTCCCATTCATCCAAGGGATGACAGATAGGATTGCGAGAATCTTGAGGAAGCATAATATTTCCTCGACCTTTAGACCCCTCAACACCATTAGAAGTTCCCTTAAGTCGGTTAAAGACCACGTAAACCCTATGGATATGAAAGGTGTTTATATCATCCCTTGTTCCTGTGGAACCTCATACATCGATGAAACTGGTCGTTCTATTAACCAGAGGATCAAGGAACACGTTGCTGATATCAAGCATGGGAGGACCAAATCTTCAACGTTAGCCGAACATGCAAAGAATACCAATCATCATATATGGATTGATGAGGCTAGGGTTATTGCTAAGATTCCTCATTTCCACCATCGGAAGTTTAGGGAAGCCATTGAAATTGAGAGGTCTTCTAGTAATATTAATAGGGACGACGACTAGAAAATTAGCCGATGTTGGATTCCCGCCCTCTCTTCTTAGTTTTCTCCTTCTTTGTCAAGGGTTTTTTTTGAATAATATTTAATTATCAATAATATTTATCATTTTCAGCATTATTTTATTTATACTAATGTTTTAGATATTAGAATCTCTTTTTTATACAATGGAATGTATTTAGATTTATATATTTAATCTTTATTTTATTGGTTTAATAATAAATAATATAATTAAGAATATAATTATCAACATTATTTTTATTTATACTAATGTTTTTGTAATATTAGAATCTCTTTTTATTAAATGTTAAACTTTAATTAATTATATATATATATATATATATATATATAATCTTTATTATTAGTTTAACCTTTGATTATATAATTATATATATAAATGAAATAAAAAGAATCAAATATCTCTAAAAACCCTCATCTTTAATCTTTTATATATAAATCATTAAATTTGATTCTTTATATTTAGATTATTAAAGGTTATATATATCGTTTTAAATAACTAGATTATAAATTTATATATTGATATTAATTTATATAATTTATTAATAGATTATAATCAGATATATTACAATAAAATTTAAAAGCATAAACCTATAAAAATTAAATTAAAAATCATATGATTGTTGTTACACTTTTCCAGGTCTTTATCAAAAACCAATGTCGAGGAAGTTCAACGAAATTTGAAAAGCGTGCCTCGCATCCGCAACGAAATTCAATCCATCTTATCAAAATATTGTGAGATTTTCAAATCAAAAAAACAATCCGATCGTCAGATTAATAACTAATATATATAATATATAATATATATATATATTATATATATTTATATATTTATATATATAATATATAATTGATCGTACAAATAAAAAACTTGCCGTTCAGGTCTGCATGGACTTTAACAAATAGGTTTCCTCGTTATGCGCCTTATTTGAATTCACGGACCAACTCTTCCGTCGTCAGCGCTCTAAATTCAATCCATTTGAATGTGTTAACAAATAGGTTTCCTCGGTCATGGACTATATTGGAGATTTGATAGATGGACTATAAAATTATATGTACATTTATAATTGATGTGCTCTGTGATAAGGATATTTCAATCAATTATACAATAACTCAAATCTAAGTGTTTTTCTCTTCTTCCTCAATAGAATCCATCTTATCAAAATATTGTCAGATCTTCAAATAATAATAAAAATATCCGATTAGACTACTAGACCATCAAATTTCAAAAACGTGACTCGCATCCCAACAAAAATCCGTCTCCAATTTCAATCCATCTTATCCAATTATATATAATATATAATTGATCGGACAAATAACAAACTTGCTGTTCACGTCTGCATGGACTTTAACAAATAGGTTTCAATCCATCTCCATTTGGACCCGGTACTTGGTCGTCAAACGGTGGCGCAGAAGGAATGTGTTTATAATAGAATATTTTGATTTACATTTAGTGGAGATTTAATTATATGTACATTTAATTGATGTGCTCTGTACCTGGTCGTCAAACGGTGGCGGAGAAGGATTATCTAAACTCTATAAATTCCCAAGTTTAATATCCGTATGACACACATTGGAGCAAGATGTCTTCTACAATGGATGCGCAGACCCAACAGCTGAGTAGTGCCATTCAGAAGCTCATATCCAATGGCGTGAACAACCTGAAGGTGCAGGACAGATATATTTTGCCTCCCCATGAACGCCTACAGAAGTCCGACATCTCTTTCTCTGAGAGCATCCCTGTGATAGACCTAAAAGACCTGGATGGCCCTAACAGAGCAACAGTAGTCCACCAAATCCGACTTGCATGCGAAGAGGATGGTTTCTTCCAGGTGCACACCTCAGTTTCTACCTCCCCTCAAATACTTAAACTTTTGGTTGAATCTCTGTCACACTTGCAGACTATTGAGTCTATACATCTCTGTTGGTATGCTTGTATTAATATAGTGACTGTGTCAAGTTTCATATCTGATTGACTAATTTTTTATTGATATCAGATAGTGAACCATGGCGTGCCAAACAATGTCATGGAAAGCATGATGGGCATAGCCAAAGAGTTCTTCGAAATGCCCATCGAAGACCGAGCATGCCTCTACTCAGAGGACATGAAGCAGCTAGCCCGGGTTTCCACCAGCTTCAATCTTAACAAAGACAAGGTTCTCAACTGGTTGGACTATCTCACTCACCCTTGTCATCCTCTAGAAGAAGTCATCGGTTCTTGGCCTGTAAAACCAGCAGCCTACAGGTAATCAGCAAACCTTTATCTGTTATCAAATATCTAAGACAGAACACTAGAAAAGATTCATCTTAACCCACCATGGAAAAGTTTAGCTGTTTTGACTTGAGTTTTGTTACAGAGAAATTGCGGGCAAGTACTCTGGTGAGCTGAGAGCACTGATATTAAGGTTGCTGGCTGCAATTTCAGAAGCTCTGGGGCTAGATTCCAATTACTTGAATAAAATTCTTGGAAAACATAGCCATATGATGAGTATAAATTATTATCCTCCATGCCCAAACCCAGATCTTACTATTGGTGCAGCAAGCCATTCAGATGCAAGTGCCATCACTGTGTTAATGCAAAGCGATAATGTCAGTGGCCTGCAAGTATTCAGAAATGGAATGTGGGTTTCTGTAGAACCCATAGCTGACGCGTTTGTGGTCAATTTGGGAGATCAGCTGCAGGTGAGAAAGAATGTGCAGATCTATAAAGTTAAGTTACTTTTTCTCTCTGTGCAAGAATTTGATACTAATCAGTAATCATTCAATTTATGTTGTGCGTGATTTGAATTGTATTAGGTTGTGAGCAATGGGAAATTTAAGAGCGTGGATCATCGAGTAATAACGAATAAGCAGAGTGCACGCATATCAATTCCCACTTTTTATTCTCCTGGACACGATGCTTTTATTGCTCCTGCGATGAACATCAGCCGGCTGTGTAGGGAGGATACAAGTTTGAAGAGTTTGAAGGAGCTTTCTGGAACCAGGAATTAAAGGGAAAGAGTATACTGGATCGTTTCAAGATCTAATGAAAGATCTATTGAACACTCATTTATGTTGGTCTTTCATGTAGGCATCAAGAATTTGAATTCAATGAACCAAATAAATAATATATGTAATGTATGCATTGAATTAATAATTTAGGATTTATTAAGAAATGTATAAGTAATTGAGTTTCAAGATCTATACTGGATCGTTTCAAGATCTATTGAACACTCATTTATGTTGGTCTTTCATGTAGGCATCAAGAATTTGAATTCAATGAACCAAATGAATAATATATGTATTTATTGAACACTCATTTATGTTGGTCTTTCATGTAGGCATCAAAAATTTGAATTAAATGAACCAAATAAATAATATATGTATTGAATTAATAATTTTGGATTTATTAAGAAATGTATAAGTAATTGAGTTTTTCAAAATATTTTTTTAATAATAATAAAGTTTTAAATAAAAGGTTTAAGGTTTATAATGTATTTTTTTTTCTATTATAAATAATTTATTTAATTTTTAGTTTATATGGGTCTTGGATAGATGGTGATCAAATGTAATATATCTACCCAAACTCATGTAATTACATAATACTATTATTTAACTTGTTGAAGTCTTGAATGAAGAAGTAGTTATGGAACCACTTGTAACTACCATTGTCGGTTCCAAGAAAATGATTGGAGTAATGTGAGCAAGTTAAATGGTTTTCTTTCCTTCTAGTGGATGGGGAAAAAATAATTTAAGAAACATATAGTTACAACACTTGAAGTTTGGTACTTGGACTCATTTTATAAGCTCAACATAAAGGCCCGAATTGTAGTAACAACATGCTTCTCTATACTCTTGTAGTTTTCATTGCTCAATACCTGAATGAGAACTTTGTTATGATACTTCCTTGGAAACAAATGCATAATAACTTTGTACATAAATGATAGAGAAACTATGTTGGGTTCTTGAAAATAACTATGTGAAAAGAACACATATGAATAAGCATAGAAACTATGGTTATATGCATGAAAATAGAACTATTGTGTTAGATATTTTAAAGAGAAACATGTATTTGTGTGCAGAACATAATAAGTATTATGGAAAGTAAAACAAGTAGTTACTTGGAATAAATGTACTAGCTTTCCTTGTATTATGGAAATTAAAACAAGTAGTTAATTGGAATAAATGTACTAGCTTTCCTTTCTTAAATACATATACCGCATGCAAGAATTAATGACTAACACATTAGTTCTCGTTTAGAACAATCCATGTCTTTGTGCATACAACACATTTTATAAATAGCTCTATCTTGGGAAAGATGCTTTTTGAAAATGGGATTACGTTTGCATGCATGATAATAATGTCTATCATGTTAGCTTTCCCTTAGAACGAAACATCTACTTTATTGGAAAGATTACTTAATTACATGCACAAAGAAGAAGCTAAGGGGCTAGCTCTCTTCAAATAAGTTTTTATCTAATTACATGCATGGAAAACAAACATAAGTTTCTAGTATCCTTTAAGTGAAATGGATGGCTACAGTGGTTTCCTTTAAATATGAACGTGTGCTAGTGCGAGTATGATCATAGTAATGGGGTAATTATTTTGACATGCTTAATAATTATTTGTTATACATGCTCAATGTTGTTAGAAGAAGCATGTTGTTATATTATATTTACATATCATGTATGCGCACATGAATAGATGTTAAAAGATCGCTTTTAAATAATGATTACTGATTGATTAATACTTTATCTAATCATGTTACCAAAGATTATTGATGAAAACAATGACACGAAAGGATGGTGATTTGTGCAAAAGAAAAATTATGTTTAACATTGTGGCAGATAAAGAACTAATGGTCCATGCTCATGAGTACGAGTTGCGGAATGGTACACTGATGGAGCAATCATGCCACAAGGATGTAGAGAGTGGTGATATGTAGGCAAATAGTTTCATGACAATTGTAATAGATTTTAGCTAGGTATGTGGTATTTTAATGATATTGTATTGTAATATTTTATAACAATGGATAAAGGATGGAATCCCTTATAAGCCATTAAGTGAGGGGTGAACACCCTCACGAGCGTTTAATAATAAAATTAAATGTTTTCTGGTTTTCACCCTACGGGGTTTCGAGGGTATATCGGTGTTCAATGATGTGATTGATTATTGTGTCCATTTGATGATGTTGATTCCTTATTTGATGTGATAATCATAATGTCAAGTATGTGATTAATTAATTTGGTTAAGGGAATCATGAAATGGATGCAAGTTTCATCAGACAATTTATGTTAATATACTACAACAGTGGTTGTTAATGGTTATGCAACTTATTGTCTTCTATTGAAAGTTACTTTATGTACTAATGAACATTCTATCTAATGGTTAATGAGGAATTTGGAATAATGATTTGGATAATTACTTATGGGTAATTTGTATAAAAAAAATTCTAGCTCCCTGCATGTTCATGTGAGGTTACCGAGGTATGTTACAAGTGGTTTCAGAGCTAAAGGTTGTAGCACTAACAAATTTGGGAATTTTTAAGTAGAAAGCAAATCGAGGTATGCTACTAGTGAGCATCAACTCAGGTATGAGTCTAACAACCTACATATTAATATATGCAATATGCTACTTTTGACATGATATGTGTGATTCATGTTTATAACTGCAAGGAGTAGTAAGTAATAAAGTTTGCTACAAAACTATGTTCATGACATTTGAATCCCGATGAGGATAAAAGATAATAAAACATTTGTCACACTTATGAACAATCTTGAACACTCACTAAGGAAAGTGACAATTAACTACCAACTTTTGCAAATATGGAAATATTAATGATACATTTAATGAACATGAAAGTTACATGCCCTACTTTTAATGAGTGAATGCATGAATGTAAATATGGGGAACATCCTTGAATAGGACAATAGAGTGTTTTAAAAGGACATTGGAAGAACCCCTTTAGATATTGAAAATAAACAATGAATCAAGTAGTGAGACTTGTAATAACTAATTGTTGATTAAGTTTTGTCATCGCTGCATTAATATGGTTGGTAGTTGTGATTGGTTAGTGTTTCAAGACCAACTAATAAAACTTATATGCATGAATTCAATTTGATTTAAGCTTATTACAATTCGTAAACAAGTGATTATTGAAGTTACTTCATGTATCGACCTGTTAATAACACTGTGGAAATTGGAAATGATTCAGAAAAATTGGAAATGATTCAAAAAGTGAATACTTGTTAAATAATACAGATTTATGACTAACATTGTTGCTGGGATTAAGTAGTGGTAGCTTAATGTCCAAGTGAATACTTGTTAAATAATGCATATTTATGACTAACGTTGTTGACGGGATTAAGTAGTGGCTGCTTAATGGCCACAAGAAAACCTGTCAAGGTAAAATCACATTACAACCATAAATTAGAAAGTATAATGTTATAAGATATGCATGATTGTGTTACTTGGAAAATCAGAATGCATACAACATGTATGTTAATTATGTTTCCTATCAATCTAGATATTGTGGAACCATGTTGAGGGTTAAGTGTAAATGCATGTTTATTTTGTTATGATAATGTTCATATGGTTCATTATGTAAATTGTTATGGGAAAGAGTGCTAAAGAGAGAAATTTAACATGCCAGACAATTATGAAAGCCCAGAAGACCTTAGGTTGATGGTGGTTACCTGTCAAGAGGGGTTGATGGCACTTTCCTGCCTGATTTCCTCTCGCTGGAGATAAATGATCTCAGTAAGGGAAAAGAGTTGGCCAAGCTAGTGAAGAGCATAAAAATCCTGAGGAAAATATGTTGATTTGGAGCCTATTGGAGGAGGCCCAAAAGTCCTCATAGATGGGACGCTGTCAAAGGAATAGGCAGGACACTGCCAAGAGGAATCCGATGTTGGACCTTATGTGGTCATTGAAATTATTGAGTTGGTTGGACAATGGAATTCTATACTAGACCTGGTATGGTCTCTATCAAGGAACTGTCTAGATGTGAAAATGACTGGTTATGGTTGTGGAAACCAGTTCCCATGGGTTGGGAGGAAAATTCTTTAGACTATTGCAGTTCTCATAGCTAAACAAATTAACTAATCAGCTATGTGTTATGTTAAAAACAAATTTGATATATAAATGTGTAAATATTTTATGTACATTTTGACCTAAAATGAGCCTAGTGCTCAGAAAGGAATTACTGGAAGTGTAAGTTTTTCTTGTTAATAATATTTTCAATGTCTTAGCAGGGGCTAGTACAGTATGAACTTGGTGCATTTATTAGTTATTTCGATGATCAGAGAGCATTAGTTGCTCTATGGGTACTTTTAGAAGTACTGTGTGGATGTCTTTAGTGGGAGCTAAGACAACATGCACGTGTTGGAGTGATTTATCAGTTTGATGATTAGAGTGTTAGTGCTCTCTAAGTACTTGTAAAAGTATTGTGATTTCACTATCATCTGTCATTGCATAATTGATTGATAGTTAAAAGTATTTCATTTGATTAAAAATTTTGTGACTAATGTGATTCAATTTGTTAGTCATACATTATAGGTTACTTACCATGGAGTGTTGATGGGTCGTCCAATCACTATTGAAGTGCTTGTGTAAAAGTGACCATGACTTGTAAGAGTAATTGGTAAGTAACGATAAGTTGGTATAGATATTTTGTTTTGTTTCTATATAATTGAATAGTGGATAAGTTATGGAAAGTATAAATTGCTTTGTTTTGCAGTTATAAATGCTTATGACTATAGATCACCATTATTTATTTTGCTTATTAGTATTCGTTGGAAATGGAATCCTTCATTTTGAAGTGAAAGGATCTCATTTTCTGTTGTTTGGATTCTTATATATAGAGTAGGAATTAAGTCCCAGTGATAGATGAACATTAGGGACGGTGTTCTCTTTAAGGGGGGAAGTATGTAATATACCTACCGAAACTCAGTAATTACATAATATTATTATTTAACTCGTTGACCTCAGGAATTAAGAAGTAGTTATGGAACGACTTGTAACTACCATTGTGAGTTCCAAGAAAATGATTGGAGTGATGTGAGCGGGATAAATGGTTTTCTTTCCTTTGAGTGGATGGGGGAAAAATAATTTAAGAAACATATAGTCAGAACACTTGAAGTTTGGTACTTGGGGGAATCGACTCATTTTATAAGCTCAACAGAAAGGCCTGAATTGCAGAATGTCGCCATTAATATTCGTCGTTTTTCCTTGATAATCACCGCATGATGTTCTATACTCATTTAGTTTTCATTGCTAAATACCTGCACAAACAAAAGATCAGGGAAACACAATCACTCTAAGAGTAGTAGCTTGGCGACAAATACTCTTCGTTGGCCTCAGTATCCTCTTCATAGTGGGTAAAGAAAGAGTTGTCAATCGTAATTAACACCAACAACCTTCCAAATCATGGACTATTGAAAGGCACGGTGTTTTTCTCTCGTCTACAAAAGATTATCCAAATATATTATACTAACAAATAAGTAACCACATTCTTTATGTAGAAGAATAAGTTGTTTTTTAGATTTTTGGAAAATATCATGTTGTTGCATTTTGCATGGAAAGATTAAGAAATTATGATAGATTTCCGAAAATAAATATAAATATAGTAAAAAGAAAATATATTGCTACATGTAGATAAAGATTAATTTTGATATATTTTTCTTGGTTAAGAAAATATATTACTACATGTAGATAAAGATTGTTATTATATATGTTTCTTGCTAGAGAAAATAAATTACTTCATGTAGATAAAGATTGATTTTTATAAATTTTTCTTGGTTAAAAGAATATATTACTACATGGAGATAAAGATTGCTATTATATATTTTTGTTGGTAGATAAAATAGATTACTGCATGTAGATAAAGATTGATTTTTATATATTTTTCTAGGTTAAGAAAATATATTACTGCATGTAGATAAAGATTGTTATTATATATTTTTCTTGGTAGAGAAAATATAGTACTACATGTAGATAAAAATTGTTTTTACTATATATAGAAAAAGATTGTTGCAATGTTAAAAGATAAGTAACCTTTCTTGTGTTTATATAACATTGCATATGCCTTTTATGTAAGAAAAGATAGGATGCATGGTCTTTTCTTTAAAAGGTATTTCGTAGTCACTTTCCTCGAAGTGAATATATATTAAAGAGGGTAATTTGTGAAATATTCTCATGGGTAAGAGAGTTCTTTTGATAAAGAATACTTAGTTATGAGAAAACATAATAACCTATGCATAGATGAAATGCATAGAGATAATATAAGTCATACGAATCTTCTTTGGAAAGAATATGTTTTTCTTGTGGGTGAAAGATAAGTTAATTGTGTTAATTCATTTGCAAGAGTTTGCAAAAGTTACATGTTTTAGTGAGTAAAAAGGTAAGATAAGTTAATTGTGTTAATTCATTTGCAAGAGTTTGCAAAAGTTACATGTTTTGGTGAGTAAAAAGGTAAATTATTTGTGTACTCCATATTGGATAATTTGATTTAATTGCATGGTTTAATGCATAAAAGGTTACCATTACTACTATCTTAGTTCTTATGCCCAAAAGAAAGGTTGATTATGATACTTTCTTGAAAACAAATGCATGAGAAGTTTGTTATGATACTTCCTTCAAAACAAATGCATAATAACTTTGTACATAAATGACAGAGAAACGATGTTGGGTTCTTGAAAATAACTATGTGAAAAGAACACATGTAAAGACGCATAGAAACGATAGTTGGTTATATGCATGAAAATATAACTATTGTGTTAGCTATTTTAAGGAGAAACATATATTTGTGTGCAGAAGAGAATAAGTATTATGGAAAGTAAAACAGGTAGTTACTTGGAATAAATGTACTAGCTTTCTTTTGTTAAATACATATATCCACATGCAAGAAATAATGACTAACACATTAGTTCTGGTTTTAGAGGAATGCATGTCTTTGTGCATACAAGAGATTTTAGAAATAGCTCTATCTTGAGAAATATGCTTTTTGAAAATGGGCTTACATTTACATGCATGATAATAATGTCTATCATGTTAGCTTCCCCTTAGAAGGGAACATCTACTTTATTGAAAAGATTACTTAGTTACATGCACAAAGAAGAAGCTAAAGGGCCAGCTCTCTTCAAATAAGTTTTTATTTAATTACACGCATGAAAAACAAAAATAAGTTTCTAGTATCATTTAAGTGAAATGGATGGTTACAGTGGTTTCCTTTGAATATGAATGTGTGCTGGTGCGAGTATGATCATAGTAATGGGGTAATAACTTTGAAATGCTGAATAATTATTTGTTATACATGCTCAATGTTGTTAGAAGAAGCATGTTGTGATATTATATTTACATCTCATGTATGCACATAAATAGATGTTAAAAAATCGCTTTTAAAGAATGATTATTGATTGATTAATACTTTATCTAATCATGTTACCAAAGATTGTTGATGACAATAATGACAGGAAAGGATGGTGATTTGTGTAAAAGAAAAATTATGTTTAACATTGTGGCAGATAAAGAACTAACAGTCCATGCTCATGAGTACGATTTGCGGAATGGTACACTGATGGAGCAATCATGCCACAATGATGTAGAGAGTGGTGATATGTAGGTAAATGGTTTCATGAAAATTATAATAGCTTTTATCTAGGTATGTGGTATTTTAATGATATTTCATTATAATATTTTATAAGAATGGATAAGGGATGGAATCCCTTATAATCCATTAAGTGAGGGGTGAACACCCTCATGAGCATTTAATAATAAAATTAAATGTTTGTTGGTTATCACCCAACAGGGTTTCCAGGGTATATCGGTGTTCAATGATGTGATTGATTATTATGTTAGTTTGGTGTTCAATGATGTGATTGATTATTGTGTCAGTTTGATGATGTTGATTCCTTATCTGATGTGATAATCATAATTTCAAAATGTGATTAATTAATCTGGTTAAGGGAATCATGAAATGGATGCAAGGTTCATCAGACAATTTATGTTAATATACTACAACAATACTACAACAATGGTTGTTAATGCTTATGCAACTTATTGTCTTCTATTGAAAGTAACTTTATGTACTAATGAACATTCTATCTAATTGTTAATGAGGAATGTGGAATAGTGATTTGGATAATTACTTGTGGGTATTTGTGTAAAAAAAATTCTAACTCCCTGCATTTTCATGTGAGGTTACTGGGGTATGTTACAAGTGGTATCAGAGATAAAGGTTGCGGCAATAGCGCCTTTGGGAATGTTTAATCAGAAAGGAAATCGAGTTACGCTACTAGTGATCATCAAATCAGGTATGAGTCTAACAACCTACATATTAATATATGCAGTAGACTACTTTTGACATGATATGTGTGATTCATGTTTATAACTGCAAGGAGTAGTAAGTAATGAAGTTTGCTACAAAACTATGTTCATGACATTTGAATCCTAATGAGGATAAAAGATAATAAAACCTTTGTCACACTTATGAACAATATTGAACACTCACTAAGGAAAGTGATAATTAACTACCAACTTTTGCAAATATGGAAATATTAATGATACATTTAATGAACATGAAAGTTACATGCACTACTTTTAATGAGTGAATGCATGAATGTAAATATGGGGAACATCCTTAAATAGGAAAATAGAGTGTTTTAAAAGGGCATTTTAAGAACCCCTTTAGATATTGAAAATAAACAATGAATCAAGTAGTGAGACTTGATTGTAATAACTAATTGTTGATTAAGTTTTTTCAAGGCTGCATTAAGATGGTTGGTAGTTGTGATTGGTTAGTGTTTCACGAGTAACTAATAAAACTTATATGCATGAATTGAATTTTATTTAAGATTATTACAATTCGTAAACAAGTGATTATTGTAATTACTTCATGTATGGGTCTGTTAATGACAATACACTGTGGAAATTGGAAATGATTCAGAAAGTGGGTACTTGTTAAATAATGCATATTTATGACTCATGTTGTTGATGGCATTAAGTCGTGGTAGCTTAATGGCCACAAGAAAACCTGTCAAGGTAAAATCACATTATAACCGTAAATAAGAAAGTATAATGTTATATGATATGCATGATTGTTTTACTTGGAAAATCAAAATGCATACAACATGTATGTTAGTTATGTGTCCTACCAATCTAGATATTGTGGACCCATGTTGAGGGTTAAGTGTAAATTCATGGTGTAAATGCATGTTTATTTTGTTAATGATAATGTTCATATGGTTCATTATGTAAATTTTTATGGGAAAGAGTGCTAAAGAGAGAAATTTAACATGTCGGACAGTTGTGAAAGCCCAGAAGGCCTTCGGTTGATGGTGGCTTCATGCCGAGAGGGGTTGATGGCACTTTCCTACCCAAATTTCCTCTCCCTAGAGATAAATGATCTTAGTAAGGGACAAGAGTTTGCCAAGATGGTGAAGAGCGTAAAAATCCTGAGGCAACTCTGTTGATTTGGAGCCTGTTGGAGGAGGCCCAAAATTCCTCATATATGGGACGATGTCAGAGGAATAGGTGGGACGCTTCCAAGAGGAATCCTATATTGGACCTTATGTGGTCATTGGAATTCTTGAGGTGGTTTCCTAGTGGAATTCTGTACTAGACCTGGTATGGTCTCTGTCAAAGAACTGCCTGGATGCGAAAATGACTAGATCTGGTTGTGGAAACTAGTTCCCATGGGTTGGGAGGATCATTCTTTAGCCTATTGTGGTTCTAATAGCTAAACAAATTAACTAATCAGCTATGTGTTATGTTAAAAATGAATTTTATATATAATTGTGTAAATATTTTATGTACATTTTTGACATAAAATGAGCCTAGTGCTCAGAAAGGAATTACTGAAAGTGTAAGTTTTTTTTATTAATAATATTTTGAATGTCTTAGCAGGGACTAGGACAATATGCACTTGGTGCATTTATTGGTCATTTTGATGATCAAAGAGCATTAGCTGCTCTATGGGTACTTTTAGAAGTTCTATGTGGATGTCTCTAGCGGGACCTAAGATAGTGTGCACGTGGTGGAGTGATTTATCAATTTGATGATTAGAGTGTTAGTGCTCTCTAAGAACTTGTAAAAGTACTGTGATTTAAATATCACCTGTCATTGTATAATTGATTGATAGTTAAAAGTATTTCATTTGATTAAAAAAATTATGACTAATGTGATTGAATTTGTTAGTCATACATTACAGGTTACTTACCATGGAGTGTTGATGGGTTGTCCAATCACTATTGAAGTGCTTGCGTAAAAGTGACCATGACTTGTAAGAGTAATTGGTAAGAAACAGTAAGTTGGTATAGATATTCTATTTTGTTTCTATATAATTGAATAGTGGATAAGTTATGGAAAGTCGAAATTGCTTTGTTTTGCAGTTATAAATGCTTATGACTATAGATCACCATTATTTCTTTTTCTTATTGGTATTCGTTGGAAATGGAATCCTTCATTTTGAAGTTAAAGGATCTCATTTTCGGTGGTTTGGATTCTTATATATAGAGTAGCAATTAAGTCCCAGTGATAGATGAACATCGGGGACGATGTTCTCTTTAAGGGGGGGAAGTATGTAATATACCTACCGAAACTCATGTAATTACATAATATTATTATTTAACTTGTTGACGTGTGGAATCAAGAAGTAGTTATAGAACGACTTGTAACTAGCATTATCTGTTCCAAGAAAATGATTGGAGCGATGTGAGCGGGTTAAATGGTTTTCTTTCCTTCGAGTGGATGGGGGAAAAATAATTTAAGAAACATATAGTCAGAACACTTGAAGTTTGGTACTTGGGGGAAACGACTCATTTTATAAGCTCAACAGAAAGGCCAGAATTGCAGAATGCCACCATTAATATTCGCCCTTTTTCCTTGGTAGTCACCGCATGATGCTCTATACTCATGTAGTTTTCATTGCTAAATACCTACACAAACAAAATATGAGGGAAATATAATCGCTCTAAGCGTAGTAGCTTGGCGATAGATACTCTTCGATGACCTAAGTATCCTCTTCATAGTGGGTAAAGAAAGAGTTGCCAATCGTAAATAATGCCAACAACCTTCCAAATCATGGGCTATTGAAAGGCACGGTGTTTTTCTCTCGTCTGCAAGAGATTATCCAAATATATTATACTAACAGATAAGTAGTTGCATTCTTTATGGAGAAGAATAAATTGTTTTTTTAGATTTTTGGAAAATATCATGTTGTTGCATTTTGCATGGAAAGATTAAGAAATTATGATAGATTTCCGAAAATAAATATATATAGTAAAAATAAAATATATTACTACATGTAGATAAAGGTTGATTTTTATATATCTTTCTTGGTTAAGAAAATATATTACTACATGTAGATAAAGATTGTTATTATATATTTTTCTTGGTAAAGAAAATAGATTATTGCATGTAGATAAAGATTGATTTTTATATATTTTTCTTAGTTAAGAAAATATATTACTAGATGGAGATAAAGATTGTTATTATATATTTTTCTTGGTTGATTTTTATATATTTTTCTTGGTTAAGAAAATATATTACTACATGTAAATAAAGATTGTTATTATATATTTTTCTTGGTAGAGAAGATAGATTACTACATGTAGGTAAAGATTGATTTTTATATATTTTTCTTGGTTAAGAAAATATATTATCGCATGTAGATAAAAATTGTTATTATCCATTTTTCTTGGTAGAGAAAATATATTACTACATGTAGATAAAGATTGTTATTACTATATATAGAAAAATATTGTTTCAGCGTTAAAATATAAGTAACCTTTGTTGCCTTTATTTAACATTGCATATGACTTTTATGTAAGAAAAGATAGGATGCATGCTCTCTTCTTAAAAAGGGATTTTGTAGTCATTTTCCTGGAAGTGAATATAGATTAAAGAGGGTAATTTGTGAAATATTCTCATGGGTAAGAGAGTTTTTTTGAGAAAAAATACTTAGTTATGAGAAAATATAATAACCTATGCATAGATGAAATGCATAAAGATAATATAAGTCATACGAATCCTCTTTGGAAAGAATATGTTTTTCTTGTGTGTGAAAGATAAGTTAGTTGTGTTAATTCATTTGCAAGAGTTTGCAAAAGTTACATGTTTTGGTTAGTAAAAAGGTTTTTCTTGTGCGTGAAAGATAAGTTAATTGTGTTAATTCATTTGCAAGAGTTTGCAAAGGTTAGATGTTTTGGTGAGTAAAAAGGTAAATGATTTGTGTGTTTCATATTGGATAATTTGATTTAATTGCATGGTTTAATGCATAAAAGGCTATCATTACTACTATCTTAGTTCTTATGCCCAAAAAAAAGGTCGATTATGATGCTTTCTTGAAAACAAATGCATGAGAACTTTGTTATGATACTTCCTTCGAAACAAATGCATAATAACATTGTACTTAAATGATAGAGAAACTATGCTGGGTTCTTGAAAATAACTATGTGAAAAGAGCACATATGAAGAAGGATAGAAACGATAGTTGGTTATATGCATGAAAATATAACTATTGTGTTAGATATTTTAAGGAGAAACATGTATTTGTGTGTAGAACAGAATAAGTATTAAGGAAAGTAAAACAAGTAGTTACTCAGAATAATTGTACTAGCTTTCCTTTGTTAAATACATATATCTGCATGCAAGAAATAATAACTAACACATTAGTTCTAGTTTAGAGCAATGCATGTCTTTGTGCATACAACAAATTTCATAAATAGCTCTATCTTGGGAAAGATGCTTTTTGAAAATGGGCTTACATTTGCATGCATGATAATAATGTCTATCATGTTAGCTTCCCCTTAGAAGGGAACATCTACTTTATTGGAAAAATTACTTAGTTAGATGCACAAAGAAGAAGCTAAGAGGCTAGCTCTCTTTGAATAAGTTTTTATCTAATTACACGCATGAAAAGAAAACATAAGTTTCATGTATCCTTTAAGTGAAATGGATGGTTACAGTTGTTTCCTTTGGATATGAACGTGTGTTGGTGAGAGTATGATGATAGTAATGGGGTAATTATTTTGACATGCTTAATAATTATTTGTTATACATGCTCAATGTTGTTAGAGGAAACATGTTGTGATATTATATTTACATCTCATGTATGCACATGAATAGATGTTAAAAGATCACTTTTAAAGAATGATTATTGATAGATTAATACTTTATCTAATCATGTTACCAAATATTGTTGATGCAACAATGACAGGAAAGGATGATGATTTGTGTAAAAGACAATTTATCTTTAACATTGTGGTAGATAAAGAACTAATGGTCCATGCTCATGAGTACGAGTTGCAAAATGGTACACTGATGGAGAAATCATGCCATAAGGATGTAGAGAGTGGTGATATGTAGGTAAATGGTTTCATGACAATTATAATAGCGTTTAGCTAGGTATGTGGTATTTTAATGATATTTCACTGCAATATTTTATAACAATGGATAAGGGATGGAATCCCTTATAAGCCATTAAGTGAGGGGTGAACATCCTCATGAGCGTTTAATAATAAAATAAATGTTTGCTTGTTTTCACCCTACGGGGTTTCTAGGGTATATCGGTGTTCAATGATGTGATTGATTATTGTGTCAATTTGATGATGTTGATTCCTTGATGATCTTGATTCCTTATCTGATGTGATAATAATAAAATTAAGTATATGATTAATTAATCTGGTTAAGGGAATCACGAAATGGATGCAAGGTTCATCAGATAATTTATGCTAATATACTACAATAGTGGTTGTTAATGGCTATGCAACTTACTAAATTCTATTGAAAGTTACTTTATGTACTAATGAAAATTATATCTAATGGTTAATGAGGAATGTGGAATAGTGATTTGGATAATAACTTGTGGGTAATTTGTGTAAAAAAAATTCTAGCTCCCTGCATTTTCAATGTAGGTTACCAAGGTATGTTACAAGTGGTATCAAAGCTAAAGGTTGCAGCATTGGTGCCTTTGGGAATTTTTAAGAAGAAAGGAAATCAAGGTATGCTACTAGTGAGCATTAACTCAGGTATGAATCTAACAACCTACATATTAATATATGTAGTAGACTACTTTTGACATGATATGTGTGATTCACGTTTATAACTGCAAGGAGTAGTAAGTAATGAAGTTTGCTAAAACACTATGTTCATGACATTTGAATCCTGATGAGGATAAAATATAATAAAAGCATTGTCACACTTATGAACAATCTTGAACACTCACTAAGGAAAGTGACAATTAACTACCAACTTTTACAAATATGGAAATATTAATGATACATTTAATGAACATGAAAGTTACATGCGCTACTTTTAATGAGTGAATGCATGAATGTAAATATGGGGAACATCCTTGAATAGGACAATAGAGTTTTTTAAAAGGACATTGGAAGAACCCCTTTAGATATTGAAAATAAACAATGAATCAAGTATTGAGACTTGATTGTAATAACTAATTGTGTTGGAATTATGATGCATGTGTTGTACTTAATGGCAACCCACCTATAGCAGAACATCTCACTTATATATATATCTAGATGAATCTACAGAAGAGATATCAAATGTGACAGAATACATGGGATGCAGGACAACTCAAAGGAATCAGTTCAGATATAATGAACAATGACAACTCATTAAGATGATAGTTCTCAGTATGACAAGTTAGCTTTGCCATCAAGTCCAAAGGGGGAGATTGTTAGCATTATGATACAGGTGTTGTCCTTGATGGCAACTTACTAAGATGACAGATCTCAGTTCAGGCTCACAGAATGAAGAAAAGAGATATACGCAAGCTACCCTTGATAAAGCCGCGTACACACACAGGTTATCCGATCAAAAGGTGCGTATACGTATACACGCACTTTCATGCAAGGGAAGGCGCGTACATTGGGTTTTGGTCCATGGTATTTAGTCCTTGGTATTTGAACCTATGGTTTTGGACCATGGTATCTCGTCTAAAGTGTTGAACCCAAGTATTTGGTCCAAGGTATTGATTATCTATGGTTTTGGACCATGGTATTGAGTAAGGCATAAGACTATAAAAGGAGAAGAAGATCATTAGGTAAAGGTATGGAGAAAGTCTTGAATATCTGATGAAGTATGAGATCCAGTATGCAGCTTATGGGTTCATGATGCTTTGCTTGATCTGAGCTAAGGAGGAATCTCACCGGTTGATGGAGAACAAGATCTAAGGATAGATCGAGATCAAATGGTTTGGAATGAATCATCTCTATATGGTTTGATTATGCTTATTCTAGATCTTTATACTGATGCATGTAATGTTCTCGTCTGGGTATAACTTAAGTTTGAAATAGCTGCAACTCATGAATGAATATTTACAGATGTATATGCTAGTTGACTTTGATAAAAGCGCGTACATACGTAGGTTATATACATCTAAGTAGCATATACCATATGAGCTGTGATGTTTGAAGTTACAGGTGTTTCTGGTTGTTGATGAGTTCTGATGACTATTTACTAGTGTCAGTATTCTGCATATCCAGATTGATTGATTGATTATGTTTAGCTTCAGTGTTGATGGATGAGATCTATAATGGATCAGGATCAGAATGACTTATCTTTATGTGATCTGATGAACTAGATCTGGTTGCTAACGTACATATTATCCTTGTATATGTAATGATCTGAGTATGTTTGAAGTCAGGAAGTGCAGCAAAGTTATAAGTAAGTAATTAATGAGATATACGTTGGTTCGCTTTGGTGAAGTTGCATATACACACTGGTTCGGCACTTCCAAGTAGCGTATGAACTTTGATGCATGATTTTTTATTTTGAATATTGTTGCTGAGTTCAGTGTTCTGCTATATGTTCTGGTGACTGCATTTTGTTGACAGGGTTTCAGTGATTCAGTACTGAGTGATTCATAGATTAATGATGCTAGTGTTGATTGATTGTGTGCTTCAATGATATTGATGGGTCCAGTATGAAAATTGGATGAAACATGGCCTTCAGATTATGGTATTGTGCTTCAGGAGTATCCAGTCTGAAAATTTATGAAACGTGGTACCTGGAGGAAGAAAGAGAAGATTGTATCCTTCTGTAGGTCGACACCTACGTACTAGTACATCAGCTAGTACAAGAGCTAAGGGGGTGGTAGCTCCCTTCCAGTAGCAGCTGGAAAATGAGTGAAGGTTGGAGCATTCAATAGGCCGGCACCTACGTACTAGTAAAAGGATCGGCTAGTACAAGAGCTAAGGGGGTTGTAGCTCCCTTCCAGGAGAAGCTGGAGAATGAGAGAAGGTTGTAGCCTTCTGCAGGTAGAAGCCTATGTACTGGTATAAGACTGCACCAGTACAGAAATATTGTAAAAAGAAGTTTCTTATTAAAAGAAGATAGAGACGACTTGCAGCAGGTGGTTTTCACCCACATTGGGTTTCCACCTTATATCATGGTGTTCATGTGTGCTTCTTGTGTGTGATGATCTATTTTGTTTTACTGTTGTTGTTTACTGTTCATATGGCTAATAATGTTTTGATGCACTCATTAAGGATCAACTAACTAAATCATAAGTTTACTGGATATACGCTTGTTGCACTACACACAGTTGCGTATACACGCAGTTTGCCTTAACTGAAGTAGCATATATGAATCTTAATATGGAAATGAAAAAGTTATATTGATTTGATAATACTGATTCACCCCCCCTCTCAGTATTATTCCCAACAAACTGTTGATTACGTTTTTTCATTGTTGCAATAAGATGGTTGGTAGTTGTGATTGGTTAGTGTTTCACGAATAACTAATAAGACTTATATGCATGAATTGAATTTGATTTAAGCTTATTACATTTCGTAGACAAGTGATTATTGTAGTTACTCCATGTATCAGTCTGTTAATGACAATACACTGTGGAAATTGGAAATGATTCATAAAGTGAATACTTATTAAATAATGCATATTTATGACTGATGTTGCTGACGGGATTAAGTAGTGGTAGCTTAATGGCCACAAGAAAACCTGTCAAGGTAAAATCACATTACAATCGTAAATGAGAGAGTATAATGTTATATGATATGCATGATTGTGCCGGAAAACCAGAATGCATAGAACATGTATATATTAGTTATGTTTACTATCAATCTAGATATTGTGGACCCATGTTGAGGGTTAATTGTAAATTCATGGTGTACATGCATGTTTATTTTGTTAATGACAATGTTCATATGGTTCATTATGTAAATTGTTATGGGAAAGAGTGCTAAAGAGAGAAATTTAGCATGCCAGAAAGTTGTGAAATCCCATAAGGCCTTGGTTTGATGGCGGTTTCCTGCCCGGAGAAGTTGATGGCACTTGTCTACCTGGATTTCCTCCCCCTAGAGATAAATTATCTCAGTAAGAGAAAAGAGTTGGCCAAGATGGTGAAGAGCATAAAAAGCCTGAGGAAACTCTGTTGATTTGGAGCCTATTGGAGGAGCCCCAAAATTCCTCAAAGATGCCAGGACGCTATCAAAGGAATAGGAAAGACGCTGCCAAGAGGAATACTATATTGGACCTTATGTGGTCATTGGAATTCTTGATCTGATTGGCTAGTGGAATTTTGTACTAGATGATGGGCCTCTAAATTAGACATAAATTAAGGCCCATGCCTCTAAATTAAACAATAATTAAGGCCCGGGACCATCCTTCAGCACATTAAACCTCTCTTTCTGCATTAGATAGATTATTTTTAACTTTAATATATTCATTAGGAAGGTTTATGAATAATTGAATATTTGTGCCTAATATTATTTATTTTTGTGGAATATTATGAGAATATTAGGCAGATTATGAAGATTTGGAGGAGGAGATAATTTAGGGACTTCCTCCCTACTACAAGAGGATCAATAATGATAAGAAATCAACAAGATATCATGGAATTTTGGCATATATTGTGGAACTCCAATGATTGAGAAAAGCTAGGAATGTGTTCCTTGCCATTTAATGCAAATTCCTAGTATTGGGGACCAGATCCACTAATCAAGGTATTTTGGTGGGTAAAGCTTCCTCCATTCATGGGGAATGATTCCTAATCATTTTTTATAAGTACCAAGTCAAATTTTCCTCTAGGGAATGATTGAGAAAATCTAGGAATGTGTTCCCTGCCATTTAATGCAGTTTCCTAGTATTGGGGACCATATCCAGTAATCAAGGGATTTTGGTGGGGAAAGCTTCCTCCATTCATGGGGAATGATTCCTAATCATTTTGTATAAGTACCAAGTCAAATTTTCCTCTAGGGATAGATATTTTCATTACTGTTATTGTGGATAGAGCTTTTATTTTTGCAACTCCATTGTATTTTCTTGCAGGGATGTAATTGTATTGATGAAAATAATGAAGATTGGTGTCATGTTCAGCTTCTAAATATTGTTCTCCTCCATAGGTCTCTGAGTTTCCTTGGGCTTTTCCATTCCAGGAGCCTTAGAGCCCTTTTTGTATCATTTTCTTTTCTTCTTTTCACTTCTTATTCACATACATCTCTTGTTTTTATTTCTTTATATTTCTTCATTTAGTATTAATGATTTCTTGTTGTAGGATTGAGTTAAATGGTTGATGTAAGATTTTTTGCAGGATCACAAGCATTATTTCATCCTGGGAAAAGCTTTGGAAGTTCATATTAATCATTGGGATGCTTGGATTAGTCTTCTTATTTCCAAATCTAGATTTCTGGAACTCCTTTGTGGCAAAGAACAATAAATTTATGTTAATTTTTAGAGCATGCTAACGAGCTTCAATCGAGTTGTTTACACTTGCATTATATCACAAAAACATTCTAGTTCATAACAAAAATCACCCCGTTTCATTTTCACTTGATTAGGTTAGGCATTTTTTAGATTTACTAACTCACTACTTCTCAAATTTCTAGATTTTCGACTAGTAATGTTTTTCTATTTTTTAGCATGGGTTAACAGAGGTATTTTTGAGTGACTCCACTTGGAATGGGGATCTAAGACATCCTAGTTAATAAAAAAAATTGTCCCATCTATTTTGGATCTGAGTTGCTTGGTCATTCGATGACTTATATTATATTTGTACATCCTGTAGGAAATCACTATAGCCTCCTGTAGGAAAGCCTGTTTGAGCCCGAATTGAGAAAAATCATCATTGGAGCTAGGATTAGACCTCTACTTTACCTCCATGCCATCAAGACCATTTTAACCCTCTTGCTCCACACTTAGGTCAGCATTTAGCTAGTTTTCAAGGGTAGGATTTGATTTCCATTTCTTCTATCTTCAGTATTACATTGGATCTCATCAATGTTTTATATCATTCTACAAAGTTTTCCTCATGCATGAAGTAGACAACTAGCTCATGAAATTCTATTTCCTTTAGATAATTGAAATTCTTCTTGTTTGCATGATTTTTGGGTAAATGTCAATGTTTGATGCAGTTCAGGTGTTTTAGGAGTATAGAGAGATTTCATAGTCAGCAACCTCATCCCAACTTCATCCACCCATGGTCCTAACTTTCTTTCACTAAACCCTCACCAATTTCATCATTTCACAAGGAAACGTCTCCAAGCTTTTTGAGCAAATCCAACCATCTCCCAACTTTAGTTTTGAGTTCTGAAGTTGTCCTAGGCACTCCCTTGCCTCATTCCATCCACCAACCATGTTCCCTAAGCTTTCCATCACCTTCAACATCCATCCTTTTGCTCTCGGTTGTATCCTTTAGGCTTTCAAGTGATCCTGTAGGTTTTTAGGGGATCTTGTAGGTTTTCCTGTAGTGGCCTCTTTTGAGGCTGAATTGAGGAAAAGGCCTCTAGGAAGCTAGCAAAGGGTCCCTACTTGTCTCCTAAGCCTTATAACCATTCACCATCGTCTCCAAGCCACCTACCACATCACCAAAAGAGATTAGCTTTCACACTCTCACATGAAAAAAGACAAAAAGAAAAACAGATTTATTTTATTCATTTTCATGCACAGCAGTAGAAGATTTGATGGCTTGAATCTACATGCTTAGGACAGTCGGATTGCATACATGTTAACTTAGCATTCTTTTGAAGCAAAGCCTCTTAGCAGTTAGTTAGAAAATGGTGTGTTTTAGCATTTGATTTCAGTCTCTTTCCTTGTACTTTCTTTCTTCCAATAGGTTAAGGTTTCATTTTGAACATTTCATTTTCTGCAATTAGTTTAGGATTTGGCTTTAGCACATGCACTCCATTACATCATGGCAGCAAAGGAAGGACACATTGTATGCCGCACATATAGTGTCGATATCTCTTAAGTTTGTACAAACCCCAAGTTGATAATTAAAGTCAGTAGCCTTGGCAGTTAATATCGAGGCTCATCACTTTTTGGTGCCATTAGCGGGGAGGTGTCAAAGTATGCATTGTTTTCTTCCCTAGTTGATCCATTTCTTTTTACTTTCTGCAAAAACAAAAAATATTTTCATTAGGCATATTTCATTTCAAAAATAGAAAATTTCATTGCATTAGTGTTTTCATTCAATCATAAAAACAAAACAAAAAATCTCCAACACCAACCACCCCCCCCCCATTTTATCACGTAGTGAAATTAGAGCCACATCACCATTCACTTTTGCAGGTAGAAGAAGAATATGGCAAAGAATGTAGAAGAAATGGATGGAGATGATGACAATGAGGAAGATCCTCTCAGATTTCCCATTCAATATATTGATGGTAGTGTGCACTTGAAGAACATCCCTCCATATTTTCTTCCAAAATTTCATGGTCTAAGGTTAGAGCATCTGGAAATCTTTCTCTTTGAATTTGAAATTGTTTTTAGATCTTATGGTTACTTATTAAAAACTCAAAAACTGAGATTGTTTCCAAAAACATTGAAGAATAGAGCTCTTAAATGGTTCATGAGTTTAGGGACTAATTCAATAAGATCATGGAATGATATGCAAAAGATATTTCTAGAAAAATATAAACATCATGATCTTAAAGAAGAAATCTTTAGAATGAATCAAAGAGAAGATGAGAGCCTTGAGGATCTAATAGAGAGGTTCATGTATAATGTTAAGAGGGAAAACTACATCATTTAGGATCTGACACACTAAAAACCCTCTTACTTAGAACAATTAGGGATGAATGGATTAATGTCTTTGATCTCATGAGTAGAGGTGATGTATATCAATTATCATTTGAGGAAATTTGTGAAACATGCAAATACATATCAAGAGGAAAAGAAAGAGTAGGTAAATCAGCATCAAGATTGGTAAGTCAAGCTAAACTTGGAAATTTGTTTGATGATTTTAAAACATAAATTGTTAGTAATCTAACAAAACAAGTAGTAATGTTAAGAATGCAAGATGAAGGAAAATAAAATGTTGATATTTGTGTTGCAGAATCACATGATGTTAAAAATTTTCCATCATTACCAAGGTTGAAGGAAGTTCACTAAGAGGACAATGGAGCAAGTCAATTGCCAATGCAGCAATGTTATGTAGCTCCAAGAGGACCATGGCAGCCTATTCAGCCTGATATGATGCAAGAGCCTAATTCACAATTTCAAGCTTATGCACATCCACCTCAAAGTAATTTGAACACACCATTTCCTTGGAAACATTGGCCATCTCAACCCAAAATCAATCTTGGCAACAAGGTTAGCAAGGGACGTACGGGAGCCATCCACAATATCCTCAATAATTTCCTCAATATCCTCCATACCCAACTCTATATTATCCCTACCATTCATCACCACCCCAACCATAACCCCATCCACATCCATCTCAAATATACACTCCCACTCAACTACCTATACCACCATATCCAAACCCACACATTGATGTAGCTCAACCTACTTACAATGCTGAGGTACAACACTTCCAAACATCTCCTTTTGAGCTCAATGGTATTCACCATAGCTCAGGAAGAGTATTGTAAAAAATAGATTCTCTTGATACCATTGAAGGACTACATCCATAGGAAGAAGATTCGAAAGGGAAGATCAAAGAATCATGGGTTGCACTCGATGAAGAGAAAACATCAAAATCATAGATTGAGAAAGCTCCCTCATGGTTACCATCAAATCCTCCATGTATTCAAGAGATCAATCAGCAAAAATAGGAAGACTTGAAGGTCATGATAGAAGAAGACATTCAAGATGGTCCAAATCAACAAGTGGACCAGAGGCATCACAACTATATTGAAATATGTTTCTAGAAAGTCACTAAGTTGCAGCAATACTCTCTTCTTCAATTGTGCTTGATATCGTCAAGGTAAAATCATTTGGTCTCTGAAATCTAGGTACATGTCAAAGCATACATTTCAAGCCTACACGTCAGTTTTTCTATCATCTTGATGTGCACATGGCTCCATTGGAAGTATTCTTATACTTGAAAGTGATTTTGTTTTTTAAGTAGAGTAAGGTAAAAAAAAAAAATTTGAAAAATAAGAGAAAAAATAAAAATATCAAGTGAAAACCTCCTTGGAGGCGCCTTAGATTGGCTCATTGATTGAAAATATCCATGAGGTGGTCAATGGGTTGGAAAAAAGAAAAAAAAAAGAAAAAAAAAAAGATCCTAGGTGAAAACCTCCTTTAAGGTGCCTAAGCAGACGTACTAGTTGAAAACCTCATTGAGGCGGCTAGTAGACATAGAAGAAAAAAAGAGGAAAACATAAATAAAAGAAATCCTTGCTCCATGCATCTCTTTGATGAGTGCAAGTACTCTCCAACATCTGCAAGCAACAAGAACAAGTTGGTACCAAAAGGAAAATTAGTCAAGCCTAGTCAAAAGAAGTCAAATTTTGACTTTCTCCTCCTTTGCTCAAATGCTCCAACAAGGCCAAGGCCATGCCAATCCATCACCCTCATCTATTTTCACCATCCACCCATCATTCTCAAGCTTCTACCATTCAGTTTGCTTGATGTCCTAAAAAACTACAAGATGTTATGTTTTACTATAGGATACAAAAATACATAGAGCAGAAATTTGTTTTTGCCATAACTTGAAAAAAATGCATCCATTTGCCAAGATGTTTCAGGGGGAGATGCATATGGATGATGGTAACATGCTCAAGCAATTTTAGCAAATTCCAGTGCACAGTTTTCGAGAAATCAGCCTCCATCACCTACAACTAGTTTTGCATTTTCTCGATATCTGTGCATCCATTTAAAAAGTTGTTTCGTGGGGGCATGCATATGGATGATGGTAACATGCCCAAGAAATTTCAGCAAATTCCAGTGCACGCTTTCCAAGAAATCGACCTCCATCACCTTCAACCACGTTTAGTTTTTCTCGATATCCATGCATCCATTGACTGAATATTTTTTATGGGGAGGTGCATAATGATGATGGAAACATGCTCAAAAAGTTTCATGTCAATCCATTCTACCATTTGGGAGAAATGGACAAAACAAATCATTGTCCTGAAAACCTACAGGATTCCCTGAGATCCTACAGGATACAGAACAACACCTATAGGATTGGTAGTGAGCAGTTTTAAAAGGGAAAATTAGAGGTTGGCTTCATCAAGCAGTGTTAAGGAGGTAGGCTCTACATTTCCCCACCTTTTTCCAAGTGAAAGGAACATAAAAAACCCTTCTAGTTTGTTGAAAGTGATTGCAGCATAAGGGAATTGTATACATAGAATTTTTAAATTTGGGATCAGACATATACAAACCTCCATCCAGCAAGAAAAATGACAGGGGGAACCCATCAACACAGTGAGGATTCATCAACACCCTCCTGTACTAGAGATATTCACAAGGCATAATTGGATGGGTTTCATTAAAAAGTTGAGGGGATATGATGATGAAGTAGCCAGAAAATTGCAATCAGCTTCAACATGGAGATCCAAAGGTCAAAGAAGTTCCTTAAGAGCTTAGCAGCAGCATCAGGATCATCAGCATCACCATCCAACACTTGCACATCAACATCAAATCAGCAACAACATGCATGTCTCTCCAACAACCATCAGGTAGGTACAGATATGCAATATTCTTGACCTCTTCTCTTGAGCATATTATAGTTAGAAATTTGTTGTCAATGCATGAGAGATAAGGTTTTATAAGCTAAGGATGGGTCAGCAGTCTCAACCGCCTTCAACTAGTTAATTGTAGTTCACTCCTTCACTTATGCAATGTTGAAAAGTCAAATTATAAAGGGTGATGATTTCAAATAATGAGGACAGTAGTTAAAAGAAGAAATTTTTGCAAAGGCTAAGTCACCACAACACTCCAAGATGTCCATCCACTTCATATTCACTATATATTCATCATTCATGCATACCATTTCATTCTTGAAAAAAAAAAACAAACAGAGCATCCTCTCCATTTTCACAAACCTACACTACTCCCTTTGAGCCTTAGCATCATCATCCAATCCCTCTTCATCATTTATCATCACTCCCATACAGATAGAAGACCCTGAAAGAGAAGGAATAATTACTACAGGAAGGCAGAATGTTGCTACAAGAAGGAAGAAATGAACAAATTTTGCTAAACCCCAAGATGCAGAGCTTAAGAGAGACCTAATCAAAATAGAGAACTCCAAGGCCATTAGGCAGTCATCTCAGCCACAAGAGAGAAGAAGAAGGCAACAAAAGGAAATGAGGCATTCACCATCAAAACAAAACTCAAACTACAGTGATGAAAAGATGTTTTCCAAGGGGTCTCCAATCTCTTTCTAGCTTTTGTCCAAGGCCTAAAAATGGGAAAAAGGCATGGGAGTCAAGCTGAGGGCCTGTCATAGGCTCAGAATATCATTTATTCTCAAAAAGGGTTTCTTGTAGTTTTAACAGGGTTTCCTATAGTTTTGATAGAAATTACTACAGGATGTCCTAGTTCTCATCTAAAAGCATTTTGAAGGTGTTAGAGGTGTCCAAATGGCAGAACAAGGTAGCAGAAGGTTGATAAGGGTGTGGAATACCTTTCCAAACTAAAAGATATTCAATAACCCATCTTGAATAAAGAGAAGAAAGCAAGCTAATGGTCTCAAGAAACAATGATTTTTCTTTGCACAAATATGTTTTTGGGCTTGTCCTTGCAGAACTTACAACCAAGATTCTTAATGCACAAGAGAGAGGCCACCAGGGCCATGAATGAGGCACAATGAGGTCACTAAGTTGCTCAGAGGATGAGAAACACTTTCAGTAGGGGGGTATGATGGGCCTATAAATTAGACATAAATTAAGGCCCATGCCTCTGAATTAAACAATAATTTAAGGCATATGACCATCCTTCAGCACATTAAACCTCTCTTTTTGCATTAGATAATTTATTTTTAACTTTAATATATTCATTAGGAAGGTTTATGAATAATTGAATATGTGTGCCTAATATTATTTATTTTTGTGGAATATTATGAGAATATTGGGCAGATTATGAAGATTTGGAGGAGATAATTTAGGGACTTTCTCCCTACTACAAGAGGATCCATAATAAATAATAAATCAACAAGATATCATGGAATTATGGCATAGATTGTGGAACTCCAGTGATTCAGAAAATCTAGGAATGTGTTCCCTGCCATTTAATGCAGATTCTTAGTATTAGGGACCAGATCCAATAATGAAGGGATTTCGGTGGGGAAATCTTCCTCCATTCATGGGGAATGATTCCTAATCATTTTTTATAAGTACCAAGTCAAATTTTCCTCTAGAGAATGATTGAGAAAATCTAGGAATGTGTTCCCTGCCATTTAATGCAGATTCATAGTATTGGGGACCAGATCCACTAATCAAAGGATTTTGGTGGGGAAAGCTTCCTTCATTCATGGGGAATGATTCCTAATCATTTTTTATAAGTACAAAGTTGAATTTTCCTCTAGGAACAAATATTTTCATTAGTGTTATTATGGAGAGAGCTTGTATTTTTGCAGCTCCATTGTATTTTCTTGCAGGGATGTAATTGCATTGATGAAAATAATGAAAATTGGTGTCATGTTCAGCTTCTAAATCTTATTCTCCTCCATAGGTCTCTGATTTTCCTTGGGCTTGGAAATTCCAAGAGCCTCAGAGCCCTTTTTGTATCATTTTCTTTCCTTCTTTTCACTTCTTATTCACATACATCTCTTGTTTTTATTTCTTTCTATTTCTTCATTTAGTATTAATGATTTCATGTTGTATGATTGAGTTAACTGGTTGATGTAAGTTCTTTTGCAAGATAACAAAAATTATTTCATCCTTGGAAAAGCTTTGGAAGTTCATAGTAGTCATTGGGCTGCTTGGATTAGTCTTCTTATTCCCAATCTAGATTTCTGGAACTCCTTTGTGGCAAAAAACAGTAAATTTCTGCTATTTTTTAGAGCATGCTAACGAGCTTCAATCAAGTTGGTTCCACTTGAATTAGATCATAAAAACATTCTAGTTCATAACAAAAATTACCCCATTACATTTTCACTTGATTATGATAGGCATTTTTTAGATTTACTAGCTCACTAGTTCCCGAATTTCTAGATTTTCGACTAGTAATGTTTTTCTATTTTTTAGCATGGGTTAACAGAGGTATTTTTGAGTGATTCCACCTAGAATGGGGACCTAAGACATCCTAGTTAATAAAAAAAAACTTCCCATCCAATTTGGATCTGAGTTGCTTGGTCATTCTATGAATTATAGTAAATTTGTACATCCTATAGGAAATCTCTATAGCATCTTGTAGGAAAGCCTGTTTTGATCCCGAATTGAGAAAAATCATCATTGAAGCTGGGATTAGGCCTCTACTTGACCTCCATTCCATCAAGACCATTTTAACCCTCTTGCTCCACACTTAGGTCAACATTTTGCTAGTTTTCAAGGGTAGAATTTCATTTCCATTTCTTCTATCTCCAGTCTTACATTAGATCTCATCAATGTTTTATATCATTCTAAAAAGTTTTCCTCATGCATGAAGTAGATAGCTAGCTCATGAAATTATGTTTCCTTTAGATAACTGAAATTATTCCTGTTTGCTTTATTTTTGGGTAAATGTCAATGTTTGATGCAGTGCAGGTGTTTCAGGAGTACAGAGAGATTTCATAGTCAACAACCTCATCCCAACTTCATCCACCCATGGTCCTCACTTTCTTTCACTAAACCCTCACCAATTGCATCATTTCACAAGGAAACTTCCTCAAGCTTTTTGAGAAAATCCAATGATCTGCCAACTTTGGTTTTGAGTTCTGAAGTGGTCCTAGGCACTCCCTTGCCTCATTCCATCCACCAACCACCTTCCCAAAGCTTTCCATCACCTTCAACATGCATCCTTTTGCTCTCGGCTATATCTTGTAGGTTTTTAGGGGATCCTGTAAGTTTTCATAGGATCTTGTAGGTTTTCCTGTATTGGCCTACTTTGAGGCCAAATTGAGGAAAAAGCCTCTAGGAAGCTAGAAAAGGGTCCCTACTTGTCTCCCAAGCCTTCTGACCATTCCCCATCATCTCCAAGCCACCTTCCACATCACCAAAATAGATTAGCTTTCACACTCTCACATGAAAAAAGACAAAAAGAAAAACAAATTTATTTTATTGATTTTCATGCACAATAGTAGAAGGTTTGATGGTTTGAATCTGCATGCTTAGGACAATAGGATTGCATACATGTTAACTTAGTATTCTTTTGAAGCAAAGCCTCTTAGCAGTTAGTTAGACAATGGTGTGCTTTAACAATTGATTTTAGTCTCATTCCTTGTACTTTCTTTCTTGCAATAGGTTAAGGTTCCATTTCGAAAATTTCATTTTTTGCAATTAGTTTAGAATTTGGCTTTAGTACATGCACTCCATTACATCATGACAGTAAAGGAAGGACACATTGTATGCTGCACATATAGTTATGATACCTCTTAAGTTTGTACGAACCTTAGGTTGATAATTAAAGTCGATAGGCTTGGGAGTTGCAGCATTCTTGTTGCAATACCGAGGCTCATCACTAGACCTGGTATGGTCTCTATCAAAGAACTATCTATATGGGAAAATGACTCGATCTGGTTTTGGAAACCATTTCCCATGGGTTGGGAGGAGCATTCTTTAGCCTATTGTGGTTCTCATATCTAAACAAATTAACTAATCATCTATGTGTTATGTTAAAGATGAATTTTATATATAGTTGTGTAAATATTTTATGTACATTTTTTACATAAAATGAGCCTAGTGCTCAGAAAGGAATTACTGGAAGTGCAAGTTTTTTTTATTAAAATTATTTTGAATGTCTTAGCAGGGGCTAGGACAGTATGCACTTGGTGCATTTATTAGTCATTTTGATGATCAGAGAGCATTATCTTCTCTATGGGTACTTTTAGAAGTACTGTGTGGATGTATTTAGCAGGAGCTAAGACAGTGTGCATGTGGTGGAGTGATTTATGATTAGAGTGTTAGTGCTCTCTAAGTACTTGTAAAACTAATATGATTTAAATATCACCTACATTGCATAATTGATTGATAGTTAAAAGTATTTCATTTGATTAAAAATTTTGTGACTAATGTGATTGAATTTGCTAGTCATACATTATAGGTTACTTACCATGGAGTGTTGATGGGTTGTCCAATCACTATTGAAGTGCTTGCGTAAAAGTGACCATGACTTGTAAGAGTAATCGGTAAGTAACGGTAAGTTGGTATAGATATTTTCTTTTGTTTCTATATAATTGAATAGTGGCTAAGTTATGGAAAGTAGAAATTGCTTTGTTTTGCAGTGATAAATTCTTATGACTATAGATCGCCATTATTTCCTTTGCTTATTGGTATTCGTTGGAAATGGAATCCTTCATTTTGAAGTGAAAGGATCTCGTTTTCAGTTGTTTGGATTCTTATATATAGAGTAGTAATTAAGTCCCAGTGATAGATGAACATCGCAGATGGTGTTCTCTTTAAGGGGGGAAGTATGTAATATACCTACCGAAACTCATGTAATTACATGCTATTATTATTTAACTTGTTGATGTATGGAATCAAGAAGTAGTTATGGAACGAGTTGTAGCTACCATTGTCGGTTCCAAGAAAATGATTGGAGCAATGTGAGAGGGTTAAATGGTTTTCTTTCCTTCGAGTGGATGGGGGAAAAATAATTTAAGAAACATATAGTCATAACACTTGAAGTTTGGTACTTGGGGGAATCGACTCATTTTATAAGCTCAACAGAAAGGCCCGAATTGCAGAATGCTGCCATTAATATTTTCCCTTTTTCCTTGGTAGTCACCACATGATGCTCTATACTCGTGTAGTTTTCATTGCTAAATACCTACACACACAAAAGATGAGGGAAAGACAATCGCTCTAAGCGCAGTAGCTTGGCGACAGATACTCTTCGCTGGCCTAAGTCTCCTCTTCATAGTGGGTAAAGAAAGAGTTTCCAATCGTAATTAACGTCGACAACCTTCCAAATCATGGACTATTGAAAGGCACGGTGTTTTTCTCTCGTCTACAAGAGATTATCCAAATATATTATACTAACAGATAAGTAACTACATTCTTTATGGAGAAGAATAAGTTGTTTTTTTACATTTTTGGAAAATATCATGTTGTTGTGTTTTGCATGGAAAAATTAATAATTTATGATAGATTTCCAAAAATAAATATAAATATAGTAAAAACAAAATATATTACTACATGTAGATAAAGATTGATTTTTATATATTTTTCTTGGTTAAGAAAATATATTACTACATGTAGATAAAGATTGTTATTATATATTTTTCTTGGTAGAGAAAATAGATTACTGCATGTAGATAAAGATTGTTATTATATATTTTTCTTGGTAGAGAAAATAGATTACTGCATGTAGATAAAGATTGATTTTTATATATTTTACTTGGTCAAGAAAATATATTACTGCATGTAGATAAAGATTGTTATTATATATTTTTCTAGGTAGAGAAAATAGATTACTATGTGTAAATAAAGATTGATTTTATATATTTTTCTTGGTTAAGAAAATATATTACTGCATGTAGAGATTGTTTTTTTTTTTTGGTCAAGTAAGAGTGGAACCTTCAATTAACCTAACAAAGATTACATATGGTACACGCCTTTACCAGTGTAAAGCCCAAAAAGACAGACCCATTGATGATCAACAAACAACAGGGTTGACAGAACCCAATACCTTCCATACATGACACAAAAATCCCCTGGGCAATAAACCTAAGTGTTCAGAATGCTGATCTCGCTGCAATTCTTCTCATTCAATTCTTGCCACTCTATCTCCCCAAATCTTATCCCTCCGTCTCCACCATCTATCTAACTTTCAAACGGACGGTTTATAAATTCTCCGACCAACCGTGATCCACCGTCGCTCTTACCTTTAATCGGACGGTTGAAAATCGCTCCAATCAACTGAGTTGCACAGTGATCCTGCACCATAGATCAACACCCACTTAATCTGACGGTCCTTAAGTTATCGCTTCGGAAACTTGCGTAGTACTTACCCGCTTTACGGATCCGATATAGATTAAAACCTTGATCTATAAAGAATTCGGGTCCGCTCTTCGACTTAACCTCCGATCATGTTGGAACCCGATATCCATTCGATGTCGAAGACCAACAGATCCTATGGCCTGTGGCCCTTCAACTAGCACATTGTTTATCACCTCCTCAACCCCCGTAGTTGACTATGACATGAGCATTGCCTGCAGGATCGACGGTTAGGATTTACTGCGGCACTGCGACCCGGCTCCAGTACTTCCGCTCTGTCCTACTCCCGCTAGTCTACCTCCTGCCCATTATTCATGATCTGGAAGTACTCAATGTCTTTGGCCGCCTGTCGATGACAATCTTCCCTCAGTTTACTAGAGGGTATAGACTCCCAGTCGTACCATATATAGTTTTCCTTGCATATCACACCTTCATTCGCCAGACGATCAGCTAACATATTGGCTTTTCTTCGTACATGAACAAAACTAACGGTTCTCAGGGTTCGCAAGTGGGAATGAATACGCTGAAAGACCTGCGAGAGCCTCCAGTGTTTCGACACTTTTCCAGGTGTCGTTCCATTACACATTCTCTTGGCCGCATTAATGACCAGCTCCGAGTCAGCTTCAATGATGGTATTGTGTAAATTTAACTCATTCAAGATTTCCAAGCACTGATCTAAGGCCATGAGCTCTGCCATGTTATTAGTGGCAGTCCCCAAATGACTGTGGAAAATATCCTTTATGCTCCCCTGCTTATCTCTTATAACTCCTCCAAATCCAGCCATCCCTGGGTTGCCCTTAGAGGCCCCATCTATATTGATTTTCAAAACACCATGAGGGGGAGGCTGCCAAATATCTTTACCAGTAGTTGTTTTTCTCACACCCTTAACAACGCCTAGGGGAACCAGAGAATGTAGAACCAACTGCCTCAGTATGCGAGCCTCCTGGACCATAGGGGGGTTCTCAAAAAATTTCCACATTAGGGCTCCTACTGTATCTTTGATCTGTCATAGAATTTGGACAATGATCTTTTGGGTCGAGCCTGCTTTGTTCTTGAAAATCCTGTTGTTGCGTTCTTTCCAAACATCCCAGATAATAAAGCCTGGAACCAGAGTCTAAACTTTGTTGATGATTTCAGTACCTAAGAAGTCTTTCCTCCAATTCTTCAGTGTGTTGGTGATGCTGAGTCTGTCCTTGTCAATTTGCCTGAAGACTAAGGCTGCCCAATCCCACAAGGTAGAGGTGATGGGGCAGATGTTTAGTAAGTGCTCCACATTTTTTCCTGTAAACCACATAGATGGAATTTGGATAGGCCAACAAATCCCCTTTTTAGAATATTCTCCCATGTGAGAATTTTCTTTTGGTGAACCAACCACATAAACAACTTAACTTTCATCCATTGCGAGTTCCTCCAAAGGTCATTCCAAACCTAGTTAGGGTTTGGATAATCAAAACCTAGAACCTTACATTTGTCTTCTTTGAGGTTAAAGGTTCCTTTGGTGTTTCTACCTCATCTCAGTTGGTCAGACGAGGCAGACACTAAAATCTTCCTCTTCTCTAAGTCAAGAGCAAGGGAATCCACCTCGGCTTTCAAAGGACTCTCTTCACTGTAACCAAGATTCTTCCACATTCTTTATTTACCATTGTCCCTTACCTGGTCCCAGAAGTCACTTACCATGAGTAAACCTTTGCTGTCAGTGTCATTTTTGAGAGTAATTAGTTCTTCTCTAAACAAATTTGGTTCTTGCTGCCAGTTATCCTCCCAAAACCGTGCAAGGTTCCCAGCTCCAATCTCCCAGAAACTATGCTACTGGACAATGACTCTATTCTCCCAGGCAAGGTTCCAAATGAGGGAGCCCTTGATGAGCCCTGACATTCTGATATGATCCCTCTCCTGCCAATTATTTTCATATTTCTACTTCCAAAGCTTGGCCCAAGGGGTTGTCATTTCCTTGAGCCACCTCCACCAAAGTTTGGCTCCCGATACTCTGCTAAGGATTTCAGGGTCATGAAGCCCCAAACCACCATGGTCCTTAGGCTTGCAGAGCTTGTCCCAAGCTACCAAAGCCCACTTCTTTTTCTCTTCCCCTTTTCCCCAAAGAAAATCTCGTTGAATACTCCTGATTTGTTGTATAACTCCTTTGGGAGCAGGAAGAGCTGAAAACATGAAAATGGGTATAGCCTGTAGGACAGCCTTTGTAAGCACAAGATGCCCCGCCAAATTCAAAGACCTGCAGGTCCATTTCCTGACTTTATCTTGAAGTTTATTAGTTACCAGCTCCCACACTCCCTTACTCAGAGGTTTGTCAGTAAGAGGCATTCCAAGGTACTTGGAAGGTAACTGAGCCCTTTGAAACCCAAGAATTCTCGTGAGGTTCCTCTGAATAGCAATGTTAGTATTGAAAAAAAAAAACCTTTGATTTATCAAGGCTTACCTCTATACCAGCAGCCAATGCAAAGTCGTTTAGGATTTGTTTGAAAGCTCTGGCTTCCTTGACTGTAGGAATGCCCTGTAGCATTGTATCATTCACAAATTGTTGATGAGTAGAGGTAGCCCCAGCCAGGGTAAGTTCCAGCCCCTAGATTCTTCCTTCAACATTTGCCATTTTGATTGCTCTGCCTAGTCCTTCCATCATGAGAACAAAGAGGAAGGGGGAGAGCAGATCCCCTTGTCTGAGGCCCCTAGAGGGTATAAAGGTTCTAGAAGGAGAGTCATTAAGCATAATGGAGAAACTAGTCATGGATACAAGGGCCATAACCCATCTTATCCAGTTGTGGTCGAAACCATAAGCTCTTAGCACTTCCCTGATGTATGCCCAACTTAGCTTATCATAAGCTTTCACTAGGTCCAGTTGCATGATCATACCAGCTTGCTTATTTCTCTTAAGAGAGTGTACTACCTCGTGAGCTTGTATGATGTTGTTGAGAATCTGTCTTCCTTCCAGAAAACCTGTTTGCTCCTCTGAAACGAGAGCAGGAAGAAGAGGCTTGAGTTTGTTAGCGATCACTTTGGAAATAATTTTATACACCACATTACATAAGGCGATGGGTCTGAATCTGTCCAGTGTCATAGCTTTTTCCTACTTTGGAATCAAAGCTATGAAAGAGGCATTAAGATCTTTCAAAATAGTTTTGGATCTCCTAGAGTCTTCCACAACCTTAAGGATATCTTGTTTGACTGTTTTCCAACAAGCATTGAAGAAATCCACATTGAACCCATCCGGGCCAGGGGCTTTCCCATTTTGAATCTCATTGATAAATTCACTCACCTCCTCTTCAGACACTGTCCTGTTAAGATTGTGGTTGTCTTCCCTAGTTACAAGCTTAGGAATGAACTTTGTGAATTTGTTAATGAACCGAGATCTGTCAACGAGAGGCTCCTCTACTATGCTAAGGAAGTGTTGAACTAGGATAGATTCTATATCTTTGTGAGAGATGAGCTCTTTCCCTTGAGAGTCTTTAAGTTTAGAAATTTTGTTGTGAGATCTGTGATCCAAGGTTGATATATGAAAAAACTTTGTGTTTCTTTCTCCTTCTCTAATCCACTGCACCCTCGATTTTTGTCTCTAGAAAATCTCCTCTTGCATGCACCGATCTTCCCATTCGTTCTGAAGAGAGTCAGCCTGAATTTCCCGTTCCTCGGTAAAACCCTCTGTGATGATGATCTGATTAATCTCCTGGAGTTTCTGCTCAACTTCTTTTTTGGCTTTAAAAATATTTCCAAACTCTTGTTTGTTCCAATCTTTAAGCCTAGATTTGATGTGTTTGAGTCTCTGCTGCAACATGAACATTTTAGTGCCTTGAACGGGCCTATCTTTCATCCACCATTTGTCAATATTGTTGGTGAAATCAGGGTGAGAGAGCCAGATATTTTCAAACCTAAAAGGTTTGTTCCTCGGTGTACCCATAAAAGTGGCTTCCAGTTGGACAGGCCAGTGGTCTGAGCCTCCAAAGGGAAGGATTAAAGCTGACATATCAAGGCCTGTGATAAGGAGGTCCTCTGAGATTATGAATCTATCTAATTTAGAGGCGACTTGAGAAGCCCCTCCCCTCTTATTATTCCAAGTAAAAATGCCATTTACTGTTTCTGTGTCCACAAGCCCCATGTTATTCATGAAGTTCTAGAAAGCAAGGGAGTCCCTACCTAGTTTTCTAGTCCTGCCTTTTTTCTCTGTAAGAGATTTGATCATGTTGAAATCCCTTGCCAGAATCCAAGGTCTATTAGGATATCTCTCCCTCAATTCCTCAAGGGAGGTGAGAAGCTTTAGTTTGTCTTCTAGTTTTTGAGGGCCATAGATGTTAGTGATCATGTAGATCTCCTTATCCCCCAAAGGTTGAATCACCATCGATAGATAATTCCTAGAAGCTTCAGCATCCAGGATTCCAAGTTTTTGAGGATCCCATAGAGTGAGAATCCCACCCGCCAAGTTATCCACTTTAACCTCTAGATATTCATACTTGATTAACCATTTGTTGTGTATCTCTCTGATCTTGTCTATTGAACATTTTGTTTCCTAAATAAAAACCATATCTTATTTTTCTTCCTTTATTCTACTACTAAGGTTTCTTTGTTTCCTTTTACTTCCTAGACCCCTAATGTTCCAGGTTGTAAGCTTCATTAAGATAGGTTTGTAAAGGAGTAACTGGTAAGATCCCTCATCTTACCTGAGTTAATCATAAGTTTCCCACATTCGGACAACAACTCATTCTATTTTTTCCTTCCTCTTTTCCTACCTGGGTTCTTGGAAGAAAGCATCAATGTATCCTCCATCGTTTTCACTCCCCTATTCTCCTGGCTGTCATGGTTTCTTTTGACTCTAGAACACTTTGTTTGTGCTCTCCAGAGGAAGAGTTGTTGAACCCTATCAAACTCCTCTTTTGGCAGAGAGTATACCCCTTTGGTGATTCCCTGCTCCATAAACTTTTCAAGATCTAAATTCTCCCTCTCTAGAATCTCTTATAGTTCATGGTCTTCCATTCCTGTCTCACTTGGGGTAATCTATTTGTCTCTGCTGAGCTCCATCATGCTCGGAAAATCATCCATTTGTTTGTTGTTTTCTGGTATATCCTCCATATCAGCATCCCTTTCCTTCTCGGTGGGAATATTCTCCACTTCCTGGTTCATCCCATTGTTTTCGACTTCTTTTTCTAAGATCTTGAAATTATTGTGGTTCAGTTGTCCATCTTTAGTAATTTTCTTTTGGTATCGCTTTCTCCTTTCCCTTTACCTCCAACCTTAGTAAAACCTTCGGGATCCTTGTCTGTAGTGGCTTTTATATTTCTCTCTGTCTTGTTCATTGGGCAGTCCCTATATAAGTGCCCGTTTTCATGGCACTTACGACACCTAAATGGGATGTGTTCATAGTCCACCGCCTACACCCATTCCTTGTCATACACTTCTAAAATGATTGCATCCGGAAGTGCCCCCGATAAGTCCATTTCCACACATATCTGGGCGAAGGAAGTGTATTTGCCTCTTAGAGTAGCATCTGAGATCTTTATAAAATGCCCTAGTTTGTTGCCAATAGCCTTTAGAGACTCCGGCAGCTAATAATTTAAAGGGAGGGAGTAGAGTCTTATCCATACCGGTACCGAGGTGAAAGTCTCTCGTTCTCAGACGAAGTTCATTACCCATGGTCTCATGTAGAGGCCTGCAGAAGTGTAAAAATAGGGTCCTCCCTCGAACACTTTGTCTTTGTCCTCTAAGCTTGTGAACACCACTGTGAAGAAGCCCTTGGACCCAAGGTGAAGGTCAATTTTCCCTTTTGGTTTCCAATGGTTTCTGATCCATGCTTGTAAAGCCTTCTCCATCGGCCAAATCCCAATAAATTTGCAGATAACAACATATTCCACCATGTGTTCTCTGTGCACCTGCAGTGCTGGGTCACTTAAAACAACTCGAGGAATGGTAGTCGACTTGGGTTTACAGGCCCAAGATGTGCTTGGAGGAGCAACTCTCTTACTGCTACCCTTTGTTCTCTTCTCCTTGCTAGCTTCCTCATACTTCTCTTCCTGTCCTTGAGGTCCAATGGTTCTTGATTTTTCTTTATTCTTATCCTCTGCTACTATCTTTGTTGGTTTCTTGAAGCGATGCGATCCACCTCCCTTTCTTCTATCCATAACCACTTGACTGTAGGAGGGAGCCGAACTCCCCCCTCCGCACCCCGCCATGGTGACCAGCGGCAAAACCCTAGAGAAAAACCCTAGTTCAGATCCCGGCACATCGACACACTTTCAATTATTCATTCATCTACATGTAGATAAAGATTGTTATTACTATATATAGAAAAATATTGTTGCAACGTTAAAAGATAAGTAACCTTTCTTGTCTTTATATAACATTGCATATGCCTTTTATGTAAGAAAATATAGGATGCATGCTTTTTCCTTAAAAAGGGATTTAATAGTCATTTTCCTCGAAGTGAATATAGATTAAAGAGGGTAATTTGTGAAATATTCTCATGGGTAAAAGAGTTCTTTTGAAAAACAATACTTAGTTATGATAAAATATAATAACCTATGCATAGATAAATGCATAGAGATAATATAAGTCATACGAATCTTCTTTGGAAAGAATATGTTTCTCTTGTGCATGAAAGATAAGTTAATTTTGTTAATTCATTTGAAATTCCACGTAGGCATGTAGCTCCATCCATCTCTAGCATAGCCTTCCACTGTTTATGGAATTAACCAACGTCTCCAGATTTTGTGGCATCATAAAATACTTGCATAAAGTTTTCAACTTGCCAGCTAGTGTATCTACTGCCAACTTACATTGAACCTTTATGCCTACACTAATTATGTTATCATGGAACCTCATAACAACTGGTACCAAATTTCATTGACATTGCACATAGTTAAATAACTCCATCGGTTGATATAACATTGATTGTGGCATGGGCCACATTAAAATGTGGCCATATGCCACCAAATATCTATTTTCCCAAATTTGTAGCTGTGCACTACCATCATTAGCATAATTGATGGCCTCTCATGTCTTCCATTTGCTCTAGTGCTCTAGAAACAATGATCTTTCCTCCAAATCAATTCCATAGAAAACAGATCGAATTTCCACAACAATCTTAATCCAGGTGGATGTTGATGGTCAATCGCCTATTCCACTTGGACCCCCACCACTGTCTCTTTTAGTTTTTTAGTTTCCTTAATTGTAGCATAGTTTACTATTTTTGGCAATTTTTTAGGCCTTGAACTTCCAGAGCCATTTTGAGGCCCTAAATGATATGTTTTGGGAAACCGGGGGCCAACATGGGTCAATTATCAATGTTGTTCACTAAAAAGTTGTATTCCTTAGATAGATATTTCTAACGAGGTATTTTGCGCATCAAATAGAGATCATATGCTAAAGTTATGACCCCAAGAAGTTAATGTACCAATTTACCCAAATGGGGCCCATAGTTTTGGCACTTCATCTCCTAGGGTTAGGTTTTTGGATGTATAGGGTTTTACATTGTTTATAAATAATAAATAGGCCTTCAAGCCTCATTTTAACACAATTCAGAGACATGTAGCCGCCACATCTCTTTTCATAGATAAGCTACCATTGCTCGAGCTAGTCTTATTTCCATTCTGTTTGTAAGCATATTTCAATATTTGATATTAATGAAATGAATTGTTATTTCTGCTACATCTCTCTATTTATGGTTATATCTGTAACTTGTTGTGTTCTTGTTTAAGTTTGGATCAGTGGTATCAGAGCGGTCTACTCTTTCTCTTTTTTTCTTTGCATGTCCCCAACGAGGTCAGGATATGAGTTAGGGCTTGAATTGGTCTAACCTTTGCAAGAACAACCTCACAAATTCTAACATCCTCCCATGGTGGAAGAGAAAAAATATGAGGGGGCAGGAGATCCTTTCAAAGTATTCCTCGAAGAATCCCTCGAGTGACAAAGCAACGCAATGCTGGACAATGTTGCCCAGATCCTTTAGTGACTACCCAAGGGCGACATGTCTCCTTCCAGCAACTACTCTAGAAGCACCACACCATTTAAGGTACAAGTTAAATTTCACATCCCCATACTTGAGGGTCAGACAGGTGCAAACGCCGTAGATAAATGGTTAAATCTGCTAGTAGGATATTTTTTTGTTCATGATTTTTCTAGTTGGGAAAAGATACTTTTGCACTTCTCAAAGCCGCCCCCCACATCAAGGACTGGTGAGAAACCTACTGTGAGGAAATGTTATGAAACCAGCTCAAGAAAATATAGAAAAGATAGATCAACGCCTTAGAATTCAGCCTCTTCGAGGGGGCAACCTCCTTTACATTACATAAATGAACAATTCTTCGATGATACAAATGACAAAACCTCCTTTCTATATATAGGAGTCTAAGGAGTCACAATATAATCCAGCCGACCTAACAATAATAATATAAAGCCACAAAAATAACAATAGAGGGATTCTATGGGAACAGAAATAACAATATGGGGGTAATAGGGGCACAACAATATAAATAAGGGGTATAACTACAATAGTAATGGGGTAATCACTAGTATTATAGGGACCCAACATGCCCCTCTCCTTCAAAAAAGTGTTGTCCTCAACGCTTGAGTAGTTCTGGATACTTCTGCATAAAATTCTCATCCTCCCATGTGGAATCTTCAGCGGATAAGTTCTTCCACTTGATAAGATACTCTGAAATTGATCGATTTCGTAGCTGTCGAGTTCTTGTTTCTATGACTGCTTCCGGTTCCAATATAATTTTTCCTTCCTCGTCAAGTTCTGGCAATATTGTTTGAATTGGGAGCTTGTCACCTATAACCTTCTTTAAACATGAAACATGGAAAACTGGGTGCAATCGAGAAGCTGCAGGAAGCTCCAATTTGTATGCCATAGTACCAATCTTTTGCAACACCTTGTACGGACCATAATACTTTGGTGATAATTTATTATCCTTCTTAGCTTGCTTTAGGGACATTTGCTTATATGGTTGTAGCCGTAGGAATACCCAATCACCTACATCAAAACTTCTTTCACTGCGATGTTGATCTGCCTGTTGTTTCATTCTATTTTGTGCCAACACGAGGTTATCCTTTAAGAGTTGGAGGACTTGTTGTTGATGTTCGATGTGATGTTCCACTGCCTGAACCTTAGAATTTTCTCTTAAATATGATGTGATGGATGGTGGTTGATACCCATAAAGTGCCATAAATGGGGTCATTTTTGTTGCTGTATGGAAGGAAGTGTTATACCACCATTCAGCCAGAGGCAACCATTTGACCCATTGTGTCTGTTTATCAGATACAAAGCAACGAAGATATCCTTCCAAACATTTGTTTACTATCTCAGTTTGCCCATCAGATTGAGGATGATAAGATGAGCTATGAGCTAACTGAGTACCAAGACAAGAAAATAATTCTGTCCAAAAATTTCCAGTGAAAATGGGATCTCTGTCACTTACAATAATCTTTGGGTTTCCATGTAGCTTTTGAACTGTTTCCATAAATGCAGTAGAAACTGTACTGGCTTTAAATGGATGTGATAATGCACAAAAGTGTGCATACTTGGTAAGTCTGTCAACTACCACCATGATGACACTCTTTCCCTCAGACTTGGGTAAACCTGTGATAAAATCCATTGAAACCTCCTCCCAACGTTGGCTTGGAATGGATAAAGGTTGTAATAGACCCGGTGTCTTAATTGTTTCAACTTTATTTTGCTGGCAAACCAAACATTCTGCCACAAACTTTTGAATATCTGATTTAAGGCCATCCCAAAAAAATTCCTTCTTAACCCTGTGGTAAGTTTTTAAAAATCCTGAGTGCCCTCCTAAGGGAGAAGTGTGCAATTCCATAAGAATCTTTTGTTTTAGCTGGGAATTCTTACAGAGGTATAAGCGATCTTTGTACCATAACGAATCATTTTGCCAGCTAAATGTATCAGAAGTACTGGAATCTTGTTGTAGCTTTCGAATAAGTGCCCACACTTCTTCGTCATTCTTCCATTCCTCCCTTGCTTCGTTTATCCAATCTGGTTGGATAATAGAAATGGCACACAACAATGCTTCCACATCCTCATCCTTTCTTGAGAGTGCATCTGCCACCACATTTTGCTTCCCTTTTTTGTAGATGATTTCAAAGTCATAACCCAACATCTTTGTGACCCACTTTTGTTGCTCTTCAGAGGATAATCTTTGTTCTAAAAAGTATTTAAGGCTATCATGATCCGTTTTTACCTTGAAGTGTCTTCCCATTAGGTAGGGTCGCCATTTCTTAAGTGCATGGAGTATTGCCAACATTTCCTTCTCATAAATAGCTTTGCTTAAAAACTTTCCCTTGATTGGACGACTTTCAAAAGCAATGGGTCTTTCATCTTGCATTAGAACAGCACCAATTCCATTTCCTGAAGCATCACATTCCACAATAAAGGTTTTTGTGAAGTCCGGTGTAGCTAAGACCGGTGCTTGGCACATTGCCTCTTTAAGATGTTCAAAGGCCTTTGTTGCTTCTGGAGTCCATGAAAATGAATCTTTCTTCAATAATGTTGTTAGAGGTGCTGCTATTCTCCCATAATTCTTAACAAACTTGCGATAATACCCTGTCAACCCAAGAAATCCTCGCAGATGCTTTATGGATGTGGGGATTTTCCATTCCTTAATGGCTTTAATTTTGCTAGGGTCTACCTTAACTCCTTCATGAGATACAATATGACCCAAATATTCCACCTCCTGGACTCCAAAGAAACATTTGGATCTTTTTGCATATAATTGTTTCTCCTCCAATAGTTGTAGCACCCTGTCAACATGTTCAACATGATCCTTCCAAGACTTGCTGTAGATTAGTATATCATCAAAAAATACTAACACAAATTTTCTAAGGAATGGTTTGAAAATTGAATTCATCAAACCTTGAAATGTTGAAGGTGCATTGGTAAGGCCAAAAGGCATGACCAAAAATTCATAATGACCCTCATGAGTTCTAAATGCCGTTTTCGGAATGTCTTCAATCTTCATTCTGATTTGATGATATCCCGAACGAAGATCCAACTTGGTGAAGTAAATTGATCCATGCAATTCATCCAGTAATTCATCAATAACAGGAATGGGGAACTTATCTTTAATAGTGAGCTTGTTGAGCTCCCTATAATCCGGACACATGCGCCATGATCCATCCTTCTTGTGCACCAATACTACTGGAGCTGAGAAAGAACTTTGACTCGGTTGAATTATACCAGCCTCTAGCATTTCTGCAACCATACGTTCAATTTCACTTTTTTGGACATAGGGATATCTGTACGGCCTGATGTTTGGAGGAACACTTCCTGGAATCAGATGAATAGCATGATCATGATCACGCATAGGTGGGAGACCTTTTGGAGTCTCAAATACCTTGGAATGATTGTCCAGGACTTTTTGGAGATCTGGAGAAATAGATGATTCCAATGTGGAAACATCTAGCGAACATAATTGTGCAATTACACCTCTTTGCTCCTTTTTTAGAAGCTTTGTCATGCCATTAGAGCTGATTATCTTTCCTGGTTTCCCTGCAATACCCCTTAATTCAACTTCCTTTCCTTCCGTAGAAAATTTGATGAAAAGTTCTTGAAAATTAAAAGCTATTGTACCCAAGGATTGTAGCCATTGGACTCCTAGTACAACATCAGCACCTCCCATTGGAATGGAAAGCATTGGGCTAGTCAATACATATTCTCCCATGGATAGCTTGATATTATGGCACTTTCCAGAGCAATTTATTGTTCCTCCATTTGCAATCATCACTTGACACTCTGGTGCTGGATATAGGAAGCAATTCAATTCTTTTGCTACCCTACAATGAATAAAATTGTGGGTGCTTCCTGAATCAATCAACACTATTACCTTTTTCTTCTTGATTTGTCCTTCTATCTTGATGGTTTGAGGAGTGGTAATTCCCGCCAATGCATTACAAGATATGGTCGGATTTATTTGTTCTTCATCTAGGCTTTGTTCCTGGAGTATATCTTCTTCTTTTGACCTTTCTTGCTCCTTTTCTTCTTCCTCTTCACAATCTATGTAGAATAATTTCTTCTCAGCACACTTATGACCTTTAGTGTATTTGCTATCACAACTGTAACAAAGCCCTTTTGCTCTTTTTTCTTCCAATTGTTGTGGTGTCAACCTTATAGGTTGTGGAAGACTAGGGGCAACAACACTTCCGTCTTTATAGTTGTGAGTGGTATGCTTCCTGGTTGCCATAATTTTGCTTTCCATTTTTCTTGCTAACCTGAATGCCTTCTCTAATGAATCAGGTTCCCAAAGGCGAACATCATGTTGGATATTATCCTTTAAAGACCCTATGAACACATCAATCCTATGCTCCTCTGGAATATATTTTACCCTTATGTTCAATTTTTGGAACTCCTCAATGTGCTCCATTACTGAACCCTTTTGTTTGAGACTTATCAATTGGCTAAAAAAAGTGTTGCTTTTTGTATCTTCATAATGTGCTATCAATTCTTCCGTAAAAATTGCCCAAGTGATAAATTGTTTACGAGAGCAAAGCCATTGATACCATACAAACTGATTTGGTTCCAAATATACAGTTGCCATACGTACCTTTTGTGCGTTTTGCACATTATTGAGATCGAAGAATTGCTCCATCTGTAATATCCATGTGGCGGGATCCTTGCCATCAAACTTCCTCATATCGATTTTTGGAATATGGTGATTCTTCGATCCAAAATTAGCGTCTATGGAATCATGATTAACATTTCTTTTGTTCTCATCATGAGTTTCCTTTACTACCTTTTCACCATTAGTGACCCTTTCTTGTAGCAACTTCTTCAATTCTTCCATGTCTGTCTTCAAATCTATCTTCAAATATGCCATGTCTCTCTTCAAATTTGTCTTCGAATCATCCATCTTAGCTTCCATGCCCTTTATCTTAGATTCCACGCCATTTATCTTAGATTCCACGCCACTTATCTTAGCTTCTGTTAGCTTTTGTGACCGTGACATTTGTTGCACTTGTTCTTGTAATTTTGATATATCATGTAGCATTTCTTCCTCTTCTTCATGAGTCATGCTAGAGCTTTCAGGTTCCTTACTAGGTGTTTGCATTTTCTTTCCTCGGGGCATCAATTACCGATAATAATGCTTTACTATGCCCTTTGAATTCCGTTAAACCAAGCTTACACAAAAATTTAAAAAAAAAACTACACACCTTTTTTCACTTTATAGAAGCCTGATATTGAATCTGATGTATCTCTGTAATTTCGGATCATCCAGTTCTGAAATTGCTACCTATAGTAGCCTTCTACGTCCTCTTTCCAATGCCACAATTCTAAGCCAAATTGGATTCTCCAAGGAAGAGTTATGTGAAATCTCCCACAGTGACTTGCTTTTAGACTGGTTCAGTAGAGTGAACTTGTACGATGTACCGCAAGTCACTGTTTCAACCTTTGAATCTGAAACACACACAAAAGAAACTACAGTTCGTCCTTTTTCTGTACATTCTTACGAAATTTCAATCCGATCCCCAGAGAGAAAGTTATGACAATTTTCCCCAGGTCACCTCTTTTGAATGTAATTCAGGAGTCTGCAAAACAACCAACTTCCTCAGATCATATCTCCGCAAATATCGCGCGAAAAGCTCTGAAATTTGGTCCCAAGGTTCAGTGCGATTTCTTCTCAAATGGGTTTTTTTTGCAACTTCTGAAACATCACAGAAAAAAAGTATAGCGAAAATGCCACGATGACCTGTTTGGAGCAGCGAAACCCTAGAATCCAAAGCTCTGATACCAAATGTTATGAAACCAGCTCAAGAAAAGATAGAAAAGATAGATCAACGCCTTAGAATTCAGCCTCTTCGAGGGGGAAACCTCCTTTACATTACATAAATGAAAAATTCTTCGATGATACAAATGACAAAACCTCCTTTCTATATATAGGAGTCTAAGGAGTCACAATATAATCCAGCCGACCTAACAATAATAATATAAAGCCACAAAAATAACAATAGAGGGATTCTATGGGCACATAAATAACAATATGGGGGTAATAGGGGCACAACAATATAAATAAGGGGTATAACTACAATAGTAATGGGGTAATCACTAGTATTATAGGGACCCAACAGTCCCCAACGAGGTCAGGATATGAGTTAGGGCTTGAATTGGTCTAACCTTTGCAAGAACAACCTAACAAATTATAACATCCTCCCATGGTGGAAGAGAAAAAATATGAGGGGGCAGGAGATCCTTTCAAAATATTCCTCGAAGAATCCCTCGAGTGACAAAGGAACACAATGGTGGACAATGTTGCCCAGATCCTTTAGTGACTGCCCAAGGGCGACACGTCTCCTTCCAGCAACTACTCTAGAAGCACCACACCATTTAAGGTACAAGTTAAATTTCACATCCCCATACTTGAGGGCCAGACAGGTGTAGACGCCATAGATAAATGGTTAAATCTGCTAGTAGGATATTTTTTTGTTCAAGATTTTTCTAGTTGGGAAAAGATACTTTTGCACTTCTCAAAGCCGCCCCCCACGTCAAGGACTGGTGGGAAACCTACTGTGAGGAAAATGAAATGGGAAAGTGGTATTAGTTCCATAAGAGCTCCACTCAAAACACAAGTGAGTGTCGGGTCAAGCAGTCACTGGTGGCAGAGATAAAGGCTTCCGAGTCAGACGCATGTTTCGACTCTGACTCAAAACCCGACAAGGGGAATGCCAAAGGGAAGTAGATCATTGACGTAGAGCCCAATGCCACTATGGCCACCACCAAGATCCACAAGATTGATCCTGAAGATCCATAGGAGGGGGAATGCCTATTCCACTCACAGATGTGGGTGAAGGGTTCTCTGTTGCAGTTCATTGTCGACAATGGGAGCCAAAATAACCTCATTTCAGTAGAGATCGTGAAGTGGATGGGCCTGTCGACTACAAAAAATCCATAACCGTACACCATTGGGTGGATTCACTAAGGACAATATATTCGCGTTAGGTAGTAGTGTCACCTTCCCTACAACATCAATCCCTTCACAGATGAGGTATTTTGTGATGTTTCCCCTCTTGAAGTTTGTGATGTATTATTAGGACAACCATACTTGTGGAAGCGACATGTTGTATATGAGTTTATACTTCATTATTTTATTATTTCTTTGGGTAGTAAGTTATATAAGATATTGGAGGTAGCCCCGCCTAATGCCATCTCTTTGACCTCTGCTAAGAAATGTAATAAGATCATCTCCCAGAGTGGGAAGTTTGTTTTCTTTCTGATTCACTCTCAAAGTAAGGGAAAGATCATAGCCACATCCATGGCCCTTGGGAAGGGTTCTTCAATGTAGCAAAAGTAAGTGGATATGGTTGTGGAAGAATACAAGGACATCTTCTCCTCAGCCATAGGGGTACCCTTGCACTGTCAAGTCAAGCATTCGATCGCTGCCCCATTCTAGAAAATGTAGAGATCAAGTAGAAAATCTAGGGCTTGCTGCAAAGAGGGCAGATCTGATGAAGTTCCTCACCTTGTGGAAGCCTAATTGTACTTGTACAGAAGAAGGATGGGACCAGGAGGCTCTACATTGATTATCAGGCTCTAAATAAAATCACTATCAGGAACAAGTATCCAATCCCATGGATGGATGATCTTCTGGACCAACTCAAGGGGGCCAATTATTTTAGGAAGATCGATCTGAAGTCTAGCTATCACCAAGTTCTAATAGAGCCCACAGATGTATGGAAGACCACCTTCAAATCCAAGGAATTCCTTTTTGAATGGTTGGTTATGCCCTTCAGGTTGACAAATTCCCCTAATACTTTTATGAGGCTAATGGATGACATCTTGTCACCCTTCACCAACTCATTCGTGGTTGTTTATCTCAGCAAAATCCTCATCTTCAGGAGTGATTGGTAAGAACACTTGCAACCCATTCGGTAGGTCCTTCAAACATTTCAACAGTACAACTTGTGTGCCAACTTGGATAAATGCACCTTTGGCATGAGCAAGGTCTAATATTTGGGTTAGATCATAGATGAGTGTGACATTGATGTGAATCTGACTAAGATCCATGTCATTTGGGATTGGTTAGCCCTGACCACTCTAACGAAGTTTCGTAGCTTTTTGGGCCTTACAAATTTTTATCAGAGGTTCGTCTTGGGATACTCCCATATCACCTGGACTTTGAGTCAAATTACTAAGGGAGGGGCAAAAGAAAAGTTTTCCTGGTATGAGTCCCAATAGAAGGCGTTCGTTGAATTAAAGCATCGACTCTTATTTGCACCAGTACTGACACTGCCAGGCCTGCAACAACCATTTGAATTGAGACAGATGCCTTAGATTATGCTATTGGTGTAGTCCTCACCCCACACGGGAATCGAGTGGCCTATCATATTGAGACACTTTTCGATACAATTCCAAACTTACCCCACCTATGATAAAGATATGTATTCCATTGTGTAGGCATGCCGACAATGGAAGCATTATATTTTGGTGAAGGACACAGTCATCCACACCGATCACCAACCTCTTGAGTTTATATAAATACAAGGGAAGTGGGAGAATGATCACCATCAGAAGTGGTATACATATCTACAACAATTCAACTTGAACATTAAATACAAAAAGCAAAGCACCAATCATGTTGTAGATTGCCTCAGCTGACCCCCAGTTGTAGCATGGACTACTGTTCTTAGCTCTTATGGCCACGAGACCCCTAGATGGCCGCAACAATACAAAAGTGATCCACAGTTCACCTCCACATACTAGATGATAGTAGATGGCAAGAAAGTTCCTAATTTCCACCTCCATGACACATTATTATGCTACCTAAGCCACCTTTATTTTCCTTCAAGTGAGTGTGCCAAGATGATTTGGGAAGCGCACTATAATTGGGTCATAGGAGAGTTTGGTGTGGAGAAAATTGTGGCTGTACTACAAAATTACTTTTATTCACAAAAACGCCAACTAGATGTTGGGAAATATATTAGATCCTGCACTGCATGCACCATTTGCAATCCAACCATCAAGAAGCAATGCTTGTACACTCCTCTACCTACTCCCAACCTGTTGTGGGAATCCATCTCCATGGACTATATATCTAGTCTCCCTTCTACCAAACATGGTAGTGACTATGTATTTGTGGTTGTGGACAAATTTTCTAATATGGCTATATTGGTGGCCTACAAGAAGAGTATCACAACAGAGGACACTGGCAAACTCTTCTTTGAATGAGTGTGGGTATATTTTGAGATCCCGATGACCATTATATCAGATCGGGATAGAAGGTTCCTAAGCACATTATGGTCAAGCCTTTGGACACTATTGACACCAAACTCACCAAGTTGATTGCCTTCCATCCCCAGACTCATGTCTAGACAGAGGTCATCAATAGGATGATAGTGCACATACTCCCCATGTACAACTCCAATCATCCAGAAACTTGGAATGAGAGTTTTCCCTATGTGAAACACAGTTATAGCAGAGCTCTCCATAGCTCAACTGGTCACAGTCCCTTTCAAGTGGGTCTAGAATTTCAACCATTGTGTCTGATTAATGTTTCCATGCCTCATGTGACTATACAGACATAATCCACACATATATTGTTCGAGGCTAATAAAGTGACCCGATTTATTGAACACATCCAACACATCTACCAACAAGTTCATGACATCATGTAGAAGTCAAATGCCAAGTACAAGCATCAACATGATCAACATCGTGTGCCACATAGGTTTCAGGTGGGCAACAATGTTTGGTTGCATTTGTAGAAAGAACGTCTTATTGGAGCCCATCAAAAGCTTAGACCACTCTGATATGGTCCTTACACCATTACCAAGGCTATGGTAGATAATGATTTTGAGCTTATCCTTCCCCCATTCCTTGACCTGCACCCATTTTCAATGTGGATCGCCTTCGACCATACTTCCCACCATTAATGGACACATCTAACATTGCAGAACAACTCACACCAATAGAGTTAAACCCAGACTGCATGGAACATGACATAATTGATCAGGTTATGGACACACAGATCAAGAACACTCGCCAATAGAAGATCCAACTATATCAGGTTGTCAAAGCTGGCCAACTCCTGGACCAAGGCAAGTGGCTCACTAGGGACCAAGTTCAATAGAAATTTCTCCATCTCATGGGGGCAATCAATACAAGGGAGATCATTGCTTCCTAAGGGGGAGGACTGATCCAGGTGGATGTCGGTGGCCACCCACCTATTCCACTTGGACCCCCACCACTGTCTCTTTCAGTTTTTCAGTTTCCTTAATTGTAGCACAATTTACTATTTTTTGCAGTTTTTTGGGTCCTGAACTTCCGGAGCCATTTTGAGGTCCGAAACGATGTTTTTTGGGAAAAACAGGGCTAATGAGGGGTTTTAATTAATGTTTTCCAGTCAAAAGTTTTATTTATTGGATAGATCTTTCTAACGACGTATTGTGTGCATCAAACGAAGATTGTGTGCCAAAGTTACGAACCCCGGAAGTTGACGTACCAATTTACTCAAACAGGGCCCATAGTTTTGGCGCTTCATCTCCAAGGGTTAGGATTTTGGATGTTTAGGGGTTTCCATTGCTTCTCAATAATAAATAGGCCTTCGAGCCTCATTGTAACACAATTCAGAGGCATGTAGCCACCACATCTCTTCTTAGAGATAGGCTACCATCACCCGAGCTAGTCTTATTTCCAATATGTTTGTAAGCATATTTCAGTATTTGATATTAATGAAATGAAGTGTTATTTATACTGCATCTTTGTATTAATGGTTATATCTGTAATTTGTTATGTTCTTGTTTAATTTCAGATCACATTTGTAGTTCAATGGCTCACTTTTTGAAATGACTATTCTGACGACAACATGTGAGTAGCTTACAATTTCTAGTTTTGTATGCATCATCAAAGCCTTGTCTATTTTCAGCAATTCCACCTTTTGTTTTATATTAAACTTTATGAGATTTGATACTTACTTTCCTCCTGAAAATCATTCTATTGGAAGGGAGGAAAAATTAAAAAAATTGGAAAATTTAGCATTCTTGAAAATTTTTGTTGTTGCATAACTCTTGCATGACATATCCCTTCATGTTGGTTCGTGAATTTTACAATCACACTAGATGATACTAAATTCCTCTGCAAACTTTGTTAACCTGACTCAATTAGAAAGTAGAAAGATATCATATTGAATTTACAAGGTCCTAAAAAATACCATGTTTTTCCAGATCAATCTCTCCGCTATGGTGAGCTCCTTCACGCAAGATTTATCTAATCTGCAACTTGGAATCATCTACCTATAGATCTTAGCACATGGCTCATTCTAAGGAACTGTGTGGAGCCATTTCTGCTTATGTATGTGCTCTTGATGCAAATTTCCATACAACAGATCTAATGTTGATAGATAAGTCACCTCAAATCGATATCCTTTTTTTTACATGATTTTGTTCCCCTTTGCTACATGAAAATGTGGGTCAAATTATTTGAATGGCTCTATGGAGCTATCTTAAACTCATTTATGCAGTTCCTATCCATCGTAACCACCATATCATCATAAATTTGTGGTTACAAAACGTGCATTAGCACTCATGCCACATATTTTCTTGTATTGCACCCCCAATGCCAATGCAAATTCCATTGATCTCATTTCAAGAAGGAAGCACAAAATGTTGCCACCAGTATAAAAATATCGATCTTCTAGGAATTTTGCAGGAGAGATTTGGGATAATACGTAACCATTAAACATTGATTTGCATACCTAGGAGATAATGAACCAACTCCATTAATTGTCATAGAATGTTTCATGGACCATGTAATACGTGGCCATATGCCACCAAATGAGCCAACATCAATCCATTTTCTGAGTTAAAACAATCTCCCACCATATCTCCATAATAAAATATATCCACTTGCAATGTTGTGCCCTCAAATTTGCATTGCAGTAATTTTTTAACTATTCCACTATTTGAATTTCCATAGATCCAAATCATGGGGCCATTACATCGAGCTTGGCATGTGATCTAGCATGAAACTCGTAACAATCCACCATATTACATGGCCTAAATCATTTCCTACACCGTCATAGAGGCTTGGAATCCACAATTCTATTCATAATAAAAGAATTGGAAACCCTTCATTAGCTTCGACCCACCTGGAAATGCTTATCACAACAATTTGAAATACATTTATCGTAATAATATCATGGGTACATTGTATTTACATGCACAAATAAAACCGGGCAAGATTTCATTTAAGGATAAATGCAATCCATTGCTTACCGAGCCAACCGAATGAATTCTTCTTTAAATTGATTTCATTGTGGTTAGTTTCTTGATGGATTTTTCTAGGAATACTAACCACATGTTATACTTTTATAGAGTCCCTATCTTTGGTGGATTTCGCACGACTTTTCTCCAAGCTTGAGGGAACTGACACAGTTGAATCCTTCACATTTGTCAGCCATATTTTTCTCCTTTTTTACCTGAAGTGAAGGATCTCTCTGCTATGGTTTACTTTTTCATATGCCAATTTTTTTACCATAAGCTTTAAATCTCCAACATTCTACAAAAAAGTGATTATTCTTTCCACAAAAAGTACAAAATGTCACTTGTTTGGGAGAACCATTATACCTGAGAGACTTAGCCATGAATTGATCATCGAGGAACTTGTATTTTTTTTCTTGGTATTTTGGACTCGGACTTTGATGGGGAGAATTAACTCTTCTTTGCATGCGCTCATCCCCTTGTGGAGATAACTTTTCATCATTATTACCTGCATAGTATATTGCATCATTAATTTGTAGAAGTCCCTTTGAGACAAACTCAATATTGGACAATCTTCTTGCTTTGGTAATTTTGGAGCATTCTCCAATTTCTTCACATGTATATCCCAAGGATTTTTGAGGTTGTCTTATCGCCTTAATAGGATTGATGATGCCTTAACCATTAATTCCAAGTCATCTTCCTTCATAACCCAGTTTCAATAGCAGTTTCAACCTAATTCCTCAAGTGTGCTTCTCCAAGGAACCAAAAAAAACATTTTCTTCAGGGGAATTTAAAACAGTGTTGCTTACTTCATTTACCATAACATTCTGACACCTTTCTAGGGCCTCTTCTAAAGCTTGTTATTGCAATTCCATTGCTTGAAGTCTATCTTGAATCTCTTACTTCTCATCTTCCAATGCTTTCAATTGTTTCCGCAACTTATTACTTTCTCTGTTATTATCATACAACTCCTCTACCATTTTCTTCATGGTTAAAAACTTTTCAAACATCTTTAATTTTTTATAAAGATTTGTAAAGAAAGGATTAGGAAAGGACTCATTTTCTAAAATCAACATTTTGAAACTTAAGAAATTACCTTCTTAAGTGGTTTCCTTCTCCTTTCTTGAATTAAACTTGAAAAATATACCGACTAAGTCGGGCAATGAACTGCTCTTATATCAAGTGATTTGAAAAACTCAGAAGGCACTTAAAAATTTATAAACAAGAACTTTTGAGTAATCAGATGGGATTTAATAATTAAGTTACAATTCATCCAAATACATATTAATTTAATTGTAAAATTGTAACTTAAAATGCATGTAAATTAAATTGATCAAATCATGAATAGACAAAACATGCAACATGAAGATTGATAATGGAGTTCACCCCCTCCACTAAGCTACCTCTTTGAACTCGCCTCCAACAAGTCGAAACAATTTTATTGTCTTTCTAAAATGAAGAAGATGTACAATGCTCCTTTACAAATGAGTGGCCAAACCTAGAGTTGTCTTCTACACAAAGGAGTTCAAGACTTGTACATAAAAAACAATTCCTTTGAAATAACTCTTTAGCTCTCCAAGCTCTCCTAAAAATGAATCTCTCTAAGGCTTTTCAAAAAATCTCTCAACCTCTCTTCTCCTAAACTCTCATATCATCCAAATTACATAGGAGGGTTTTATATATCTTTCAAGATCCCAAAAACAAAGGAGAGAATATCTTCTTAGATCCCCTATTCCAAGGAGGAAATAACTCTATGAATCCCTTAAAATATGCTCCATGAAATTTATGTGGAGTAAATATCTCAAATCCTTCTATCAAGGACCTTATCCAAAACCTAAGGGATGAGAGAGAATCCCTTAAGCCTCTCGACTTCATCATGAATTTAGAAATTGAATTTGAGAAAATCCTCTCACAATTTCTATTTCTATTTTACAATTAGAAAAATTCAAATATGAGCACATTTACAATCAAAATTGAAATGCCCATAACTTAGGATTCAAATGAGTTTGTCTTCACTATGATTCTCCTTGGGAAATGTGTCAAGATCCTCCTGGATCATATGTGTCGATAGACAAAATCCTAGGACATGGAAAATTCAACTTGAAGCTCATGGGTGGAAGGATTATAACACCCACTAATGTTTTCCACATTCTAGTACTAGCCAAAAGTTTCATTTCTATAAGAAATTTTTGCAATCCAAATGTGAATACAATGTTTGAAAATGATACCTATAATATGGTTTCAAGAGCTATAGTATTTCTAAGAGGATTTTGGATTGAAATTCTATATAAGCTGTTAGGAATCACTATTAGTGATGGGCGCAACAAATCAATTGTTCCTAAAAGTGGAGAAAAATAAGGAGAAAATCCTAAAGTGTCTAGAGAAAAGATTATGTAATGGCATCAAATATTAGCTCATATCAAAGAAAAAGGTGTTCTAGTACTACATGCTAATGGTATGGTAGAAGGTATGTCTAAGTTATCCCTAGATTTTGATTTCTCTAAACATTATTTATATGGGAAGTAGAATTAGGTAAGATTCTCCTATGGTGTTGGGAATATTACAGTTGGTGGATAATGATGTGTTTGGATTTGTGTTGGTTCCATCATTGAGTAAATTTGTGTATTGTGTCTCATTTATAGGTGAATTCTTAAAGAATACATGGATTTATTTTCTCTGGAATAAATTTGAAGCTTCTGTCACATTCAAAGAATTTAAGGCTCTTGTGGAATATTATAAAAAGAAGAAAATTAAGGTTTGGAGGATAGATAATGGTGGAGAATTATGTGGGAATGAATTTGAAGAATTTTGCATGAAGTGTGGTATAGCAAGGTTGAAGACTACTCCATACACACCTTAGTAAAATGGAGTTGTAGAAAAGTTGAATAGACAATTGATGGAGAAAGCAAGGAGCATGTTTAGTGGTACCAAGTTACGTCAAGAATTCTAGGAAAGAGGCAAAGTATAATGTGTGTTACCTAGTAAATAGATCACCCTGATGAGAATTGGATGGCAAGACTCCATATGACATATGGATTAGTGAGAAACCCTCTCTTCAACTTATTAGGTTATTTTTACATTATGCTTATGTACATATTCTAAAGTATAATAATAAAGATGGTATGAAAAGGTATAATATTTGGAACCTAAAATATATGCAGGTTATGTATAGTAGAGATGTGCTATTTAGAAAAATGAAAGACATTTTCAAATAGGAAGTCCTACCATGGGAGAAAGAACTAAAGGATAGGGAGTTTGAATTAAGGGATGATGAATCAAACTCTAGAAAAGAATAAGAATCAAACCAAGAACCACATACTCCATTATTAAGGAGATTAGCTTAGGAGATAAGGAATCTATAAAGGTATACTCCACCTTATTTTTGTTCATTTTATTATTATTATTATTATTATTATTGATGATGATCCTATAACTATTAGGGAGGTGGTGGATTTGGAGGATGGGAAGGTCCAGAAAAATGCCATGGTTGAAGAAATGACAACATTAGACAAAAATGAGGTTGGATATCTAGTGGAGTTTTCAGCCAAAATAAATCCCAATGCTAGCAAACATGTCTTTAAGAATAATTTTAATGTAGAATGAAAAGTGGAGAAACACAAAGCTTGGTGAGTGGCAAAAGGTTAATCCGAAGTAAAGGGAATTGGATTCACTGACATTTTTCTCCTATTTCCATGTTAAATTCCATATATATATATATATATACATACTTGTTGCTTTTGATTTCGAAGTAGAAAATATGGATGTGAAGGCAACATTCCTACATGGAGATCTATAACAACAAATCTACATGAAGTAGTAAGAAGGACTTGCGGTGAAGGAGAAGAAAGACTTCATATGTAGGATGAAAAATATACTCTATAGGTTAAAGGAGTCACCAACGATGTGGTATCAAAATTTTGGCACATACACTGGGACTTGGCTTCACAAGGAGCAAAGTGGATCACTATGTGTATTTCAAATTGATTGGTGCTCATTTTATTTATTTGGTATTGTATGTGCATGATATATTGTTGATTGTAAATGACAAAGAAACAATCAAGGAAGTGAATTATTTAGTTTTCCACTAAATTTTAGATAAGGATCTTGGTGTTGCAAATTTCATTTTAGGAATGGAAATTAAAAGAGATTAAGACAACAAGAAACCTTGGTTAAATCAAAAGAACTGTGCTGAGACAATATTGTAAAGGTTTAATATGAAAGAATGTAATGTGTTTTATATGATAGTGCAATTGGAAGTTTGATGTATGTGAGGGTCTGTACTAGATCGGACATTACACATGCAATGGCAGTATTAATCAAGTATATATCAAAGATAGGGAAGGAGCATTAGAAATCAATAAAGAGGGTTTTCAGGTATTTTTGTGGCACTATTGGAAATCAATTGTACCATTAAGGAAGAACTGGATTGGACAGAGTGTTGAACATACATAGATTTTTTTTATGAAGAGTGGACTAGAAATATGGATCATAAAAGATCTAAAAGTGGTATTCATTTAACATGTTGGGAGGAGTAATCAATTGGATGAGAAAGAGAGTTTGTAGTGGAACTCTCAGCTACAAAGGTTAAATACATGGCATCAAATCATGCAAGAAAGGAAGAAATATGGTTATAAATATTGTGTGAAAGTATTGTATCGGTGAAACAAGTTGTAGGGATAGATTGTGATATTTAGAATGTATTTTCCTCGGCAAAGAGCCCAAATTATTAACGAAGACACAAAATATTGATATTCAATTTCATTTTATGGGAGATATGATTGAAGACAGGAAGGTGTTACTCGGAAAGGTAGACACTTTGAAGAATGTTGCATATTCATTAAAAAATATGTGAGCATACAAAAGTTCTCTTTGTGTAGAGAAGAAATGGGAATTATTGCCCTAGATTATTGATCATGTACTACTGTGACCCATTATGTGTAAAGAAAACAACAAGTGGGAGAATGTTATGTATGTGTTATATTCTTTTCATGACTACTTGCATGTGTTGTATTTTGTTTTAGATGCAGTAGTGGCAAAGCCACCTTGTGCGGTGTTTGGAGGCAAGGTGCGTGGTTTTTTTTAGGTTGTTCTTTCTGTGTTCATTTTTTTAGTTTTCGGCACACAATTTTTGTGTTAAATGTTTTTGTGGTGCATAGTGGTTTAGCCCATGGATTTATAGTTTATGTTAATGAATTATGGTTATCTTCTAATCCATGTTAAACAGATTGGCATTTTATGGATGCCATGATATATATATATATATATATATATATATATATATATATATATATATATATATATATATATATATATATATATATATATATATATACTAAAAAATATTAATATTTTTCCGAGTTTAGATTTCTAGGGTAAAATATTTGTGCTTTCCATTATATATGTTTAGTTTTTTAAGAGTTTGTTTGCAATGATTAATTTTATGAGGTTAAAGCCTACATCTTTGCTCCTCATAAATCAAGGCATAACAAGAAAAATCAAATACCCTGAGATGTCTCACTAAAATAATGTGGCCATACCACATTCCATATGGAGTATTATTTCAAAGAGCTTGAGATGGAAAAACTTTTTTCACAAATACTATACATAGAGCCACATCAGCCGAAAATATCAACTTTACATTATTTTAGCTACACCATTATGTTGAGGATTGTATGGGATTATGGTTTAACGTTGAATCCCATGTTGCAAAAGATAATTTTCAAATTCATTAGATGTATATTCTCCTCAATTATTAGTGCGAAGAGAGAAAATATGTGATTGTCCTTCATTTTGAATCAATACATGAAAATTTTTAAAAGTTTGAAAATATCAAGATTTATATTTAAATAAGTACACTCAAGACATCTTGGTGTAATAATCAACAAAAGACATGATAGTATTTATTTCCATTAAAAAATGAAATAGGCATGGGGCCACATAAATTAGAATGTATTAGTTCAATCTTTCTACGTGCTTTAGAAGTGGACTCATGGAAGGGTTGTTTGGTATGCTTTCCAAGGATAGAAACATTACATTAGGTTTGCTAGGAGTGGTAGACAAACTACAAACACTATTATTTTCCAATAACCAAAGGTTGTCACACTTAATATTTTCAAATCTATCATGCCATAGAAGATTATATGACAATGTACATTCATTCTCATGAGAGTGATATGCAAAACATTGTGAATGAGTAGATGTCCCTTTCAACTTCAACAATGTTTCATATTCCACTTTAGTCATGGCAACGATGTTCTTAGAAACCTTTTTTATTTGAAATTTTCTATCAAATATATAAATGGAGTGGCCTTGTTGTTAAATGTTTATAAGGGACAGAAAGTTCATTCACAACTTTGGAAGATAGAGCACATCATGTAGAAGTGAATCTAAGAAGTAACGAAAGTTAATCATTATGGTGTCAATCCTAAAGGTTTAAGACTTCACAAAATACACTACACCATCTATATTGTCACTAAATATTCAAAGAAGTGTCTATGGAAGATTGTGACATGTTACATCTATGTAAGCAATCATGCATCTCTCCAAGTAGGAAATAAGACTTCACAAAATACACTGCACCAGATATATTGTCACTAAATATTCAAAGAAGTGTCTTTGGAAGGTTGTGACATGTTACACCTATGTCAAGCAATCATGCATCTCTCCAAGAAGAAAATGAATTATGAAACAAATCATAAGTTATTTCAACATTGCAATGAAAAAGTAAGTAATAAGTAGATCATGGTGCTTTATGTTTTGTTGGATTATTGTTTTACCTTTGTCTACTTTCTAATTTTGTTTGTCTTTAATTTTCTCCTAGAGCATTCGAGAGGTTGTTACATCAGATCCATTTATGTTGCAACAAATACAATGAAGATTAAGTCTTTCTCCTCGATTTTTTTTACCCCTTATCTCTAGAATTCTTTTTTTGCCCCACCCCCTTTTAGTGCCATTTCCTCTAAAAGAATCATGTGGTTGATTCGTCTCCTTTTAAGCAATGCACACAATTTGTCTAGTGAGTTATGATGTTGTTTTCTTCTTTCCAAACAATTTCTTATGTTTTGCTACTCTTTCCACCAAAAAATCAAATGTGTTAAACTTGAATCAGTCACTAGCATACAAGGATTCAAAGTAGAAAATGTATATGGCAAAGGACCTTAATGAAAACCATGAGAAAAATATTTATATTCATTCCAATGGCATTTATATCATATATATAATGGATTGTATCTCAAAAACTATAACCCAAATCATCATCCTTCAATTCTAATTATACAAATTCCAGTTTCAATTGAAAATGCTCATAACACTCGTAAAGATTTATAGAAACACTCATACCACATAAATGGTCACTTCCAATTGAAAATACTCATAACATATTAATCTCAAGTTCAACTCTAATTATACAAATTCCAATTTCAATTGAAAATGCTCATAAAGATTTATAGAAACACTCATAACACATAAATAGTCAGTTCCAATTGAAAATACTCATAACATATCTATCTCAAGTTCAAGTTTAAAATAATACTGGTAACACACGTATTTCAATAGAAATTTATAAAATTGAAGCGGAGATTTATAAAGACAAAGTGAATGAACTTCTAACGAATCAATCATTACCTTTAAATGACGCATACACAATACAGTATAAGGTGTAGATTTGAACTATGTTATGAATTCAATGTTAGTAAAAGGATATAATATATATTGAAGATCATAGCATCAAATTCTATCTATGGAAGATTAGATGTGTACCAATAAGAATGAAAGAATATATATGAAATTAGATATGGATAAATAAGAATATAAATTATTTTAATTTTCAGATGAAAATTAAATTGGAATCGTGAGTACATTTAATGAATTTTTGAAAACGAAAAGGAAAAAAACCTTTTGAATTACCACCTTTCAACCCGGCAGAAGGAAAGGTTCACTTTGATCACGGCCTCCCAATGATTTCGCAAAGTTACATTGGAATCCAATGTATACAATAGCGTCACCTGCGAATCACGCATTACAACAATAAAACAGCCTTCTCGTGACTGTTTATGCAACAGCCTTGCTGCTGCTGCTCGGATCTTCATAGCATCAATGACCAAGCTTTTAATTACGACTCTCTCCTCCTTTCTTGGCTATCCAAATTACCAATAAAAAGATAAATACAATTTATATTATATTTATAATATAAATATATATTATATTACGTCCTTTCTTTTTGGGAGAGACGTAATATTGGTACCAAAAAGGGAGAGCCTCCTGCAATTATCACGAGTCTCGATATCGGAGAAAAGGGCGTCGATGTCAATTGCCGTATCATGCGCAACATCATGAACTCCAAATGTAATGCTCCAATAACTGGATCCACCAACTGCTTTACGTAGCTGTGCGCAGTATCCATTAAGGAGTTCACATCTTTGCACTTTACCATACCTTCTCTGATCCAGATGTGCGATATCACATGCACAGGAATGTACCAGTCCTCTGGAGCCATCATACAATACAGAAAACAGGTTTTCAAATGAGCATGGGGTAAACTATCGTAGCTTCATCTCAATTGTTGATATAGATCTCGATGAATGCGAGGATGAGTAATTGGAAAATTTGAATCCACTGTTTGAATCTGCCTTAAAGCAAGGTTGCCAATCATTGTTGAGGCTATTACATTTATAGCCAAGCGCAACCCTTGACACTCCTCCGCCACGACTCTGGCAATATGCTTTATTTTCTCAGGAACATCGCCCTCTTTGAAGGCTATTTTGCAAAACAATTCCCAGGCCTCCTCTCTTGGCAGTGGTTGTATTTGCATGGACTGGTCTGCATTCATTTATGGAACAGATCTCTATTTTGAGTAGAAAATACAACTTTTCTCCCTTTGTTCTCGCCAAATTCGACGCCCAAATCTTTGAGAGTGACTGCGCTCCACATGTCGTCAAAAATCAGGAAAAAAAACTTCGTCCTCAGACGTGCCGATAGCTTCATCTTCAGCGCATGAACATCATTATAGGAACAACTAATGATGTCTAGATTGATTGCAGAAGCCATACCACTCTGCAACTCTAGAATGGAAAATTGAACAATTGCAACTTAAATCATATGATAAAAAACATCATTGACCTTGTAGGTGTTGTAGACCTTTTCAAGCAAAGTTGTTTTTCCAACCCCGCCTGTCACACTTCTATCTTGGCGGTAGTCTTTCAACCGCACATAGGGAGGTGCGGCACCACTACCCAATTTCTTTTCACCAATACTCTCGAGTACGGACTACGTCTAACATTCAATACTTAGAATATTTTTCAACTTTTAGTAAGCATTCATCTTTTGACATAGTGGAAATACATTCATCATCATCATTTATAAAAATGTACCATGGATACAATCTTCTTTTAATGGGAGGGGCAACTCTCTCGTTAGAGTCTGCCCAAATAATAATAATAATAATAATAATACATTTTTACAAGTATTTTGACAATCATAGCCTTTGCCGGGTAACCCAAAGTTCACCATTACAAAACTACCAATTTTCAGTTCGGATTGTTGTTCACGGTCGCCCCACCCTAGGTCGCCCTTCGTTCAGCCTCACCCTTCTGTTCGTTTAGGGTAGCCCTCGTTCAGCCACGCCCTTCCACCATTGAGGGTTGCCCTCATCGTTCAACAATGCCCCCGTGTTCGTTTATGGTTGCCCCTTCGTTCAACAGCGCCACTGTGTTCGTTCAGGGTCGCACTCATTTAACAGCGCCCTTCATTCAACTCATTGGGAAGATGTGCCCCACTACAACTCGTTCGGGTAGGCGCGCCCCACTGTAGCTCGTCCACGGGCAAACACCCCTCCATAGCTCTTCTGGGCAGGGTTGCCCCACCGCAGCACGTTCGGGCAAAGGCTCCCCACTGCAGCTCATCCAGGCAGGGTTTCTCCACCGCAGCTCCCCCATTTAGATGCGCCCCGCCTACAACTATTCCGTCCACTGGTTCACCTTTCTTCACTCCTCCTTATGCCTCACAACACGCCAAAATTCAGACTAAGTTCTAATGTTAGATTTGCACTTGGATGCTTGGTTGAATCTCCTCAACTCGTCGCCAATATATATGTGTGCCCATCGTGTATGGAGGGGTGTTGGCCTTCAAGCCAACCTGACCATCCTAACTTGTCGCACCCCATCTTCACATCAGCTCACCCCCATACGTTGGCTCGTTGGGTACACTTACCCAACCATCCACCGTATAAGTTTGTCATCGCAATTTTCCATACCTAGCCATCTTTTCATTTCTTGGTTTTTCGACCCTCAAGTTGGCTCATCGCAACTCGTGTCTCGGGCACATTTAACTGACCATCCAACTCATCACATACCAACTCATCCCATCATCGCAACTTTCATCACATGTCACTCGACCATGTTTAACCGACCACCCGACTCGTTGCACCCAATGACTTGTCACCTTTAACCGAAGATGCCCACACCCCACCGTCGCACATCGCATGCGCTCAGCTCATGGGCGTGACATACCCCCCACTCTAAACAGTTGTCATCCTCGACAACACCATCATACGACATCGCAAAGTGTCATTAGCTCCAACATCCAAGATGTCCATGTTGCCCATCTCTACTCCACCATCGCACAAACCATCAAGGTTGATGACTCCATGAATAGGAAAGTCTTCTCAATCCATGATTATCAACCACATCCACCGCAAATCCACATGTTGTCCCACCATGGATGGCTGATCCCTCCAACTCAAGATACATGCTATCACTGCATTATACATAGCGTCGACCCCATCATGTATCGGCGTCATGTGAACTGTTGCCATGATACTCCAACCCAACTCAAACATATCTCAGTACGCTGACTTCCCCCATGACTCAAACTAGTCGGGTAGCTAATCTAATTGTCACGCTCAAACCATGAGAATGCACCTCCTAATGGCACCATCAGTCGTTTCTCTCAGCATCCTATCACAACATCGACCCAATCAAGAATCCATCCCAACTCCATAAAAATGTAAGTAAGCCATGCTCAAGACCATGAAGTAGTCTCCATCTCATCCATAACATGTTGTCCATGATGTAGGTGTCAATGTGTTGCATGTCAATTAGTCACATCTATGCAAAAATCATCATCCATCTGTGTATGTAAGATCCATCTCCTCAAAATGAATAGATCCTCTCATCAAACCGACTCTCAATGTGCCACATCCAAGTCCATGAAGTAACCTCCATCACATTTGTAATATGCCATACCTCAAGTCTGTCAAAAGGACAAGTATACACCTGTTTCATCATCCATGTGTTGCCCATGGTTAGAAACCAATTAGCTTCCATGTATCAAAAGTGGTTAAGTTTCAGCTCAACCCATGCCCTGTTGGGTGTGGAGCCTGATTATCTTCTGTATTCAAAGGTATCGCCGCATTGGACCCTAGTTTGTAATGGGGCGGCAACGCCGCCCATAAAATATTTCCTGTAGGGGGGTCTAGGAGGGGGCGACTGCGACCTTTGGAAGCCCACCCCTGGCAGGGGGATTGGGGGCAGTGCCCCCGAAGCTAAGAATAGAGGTAAAATTGCCTTGTAAAATGTTGTAATTTCGTAGTCAATCTGGATCGTTCATTAGGCGGAGATCTGATAGTAGAATTTATGTTTAATTTAGGGTTTTTTGCCCCAGAAGGCAACTCCTTGCTATATATGAGGGAATTGTATTGCGTCTATGTAGATCTAAATTCTGAGTGAGGAAGAGAGAGGAGATTGAGACTGAAGAGGGAATTACATCGAATCTGCTGTAGGTTGTATCTCTTTAGTTTGCTAGATAATATAAAAAGAAGGACTGGCTATTTCTCTGTGGACGTAGCCCAAACTGGGTGAACCACGTATATCTGTGTCTCTCTTGATTCATGCATTTTCTATGTTTATATTTCTGTAATATTTTATGTGTTCCATTGCTCTATAATATATAATTTTCTAACAACTGGTACCAAATCCAAAGGTCTTTTTTCTCTCATAAACTCACAGAAGAGAAGGGTTCATGGTTCGAGTGGGAGCAATGGTGGAAGATGGTAGGTTTAGGGTCGAAAAATTTCACGGCCAAAACTACTAGCTGTGGATGATGCAGATGGAAGATTATCTGTATTAAAGAGATCTGTACCAACCATTGAGTTGAAAGACAAAGAAGTCGACAAGTATGATAGACACAGAATGGGATATTCTTGATAGAAAATCACTTGGAACAATACGGTTGTGCCTAGCGGTGTCAGTAGCATTTAATATTTCAAAGGAAATGACAATAGAGGGTTTAATGTCAACATTGGCCGAACTATATGAAAAACCCTTGGCCTCAAATAAAGTATTTCTTATGAAACGTTAATTTAATATGAAAATGTCAGAAGATGGATCTATTGTTGATCATTTAAATGAGTTTAATACAGTTACCAGTCAGTTAAGTTCTGTAGGGGTAACTTTTGATGATGAAACTAGGGCTCTGTTATTTCTGTGCTCATTGCTAGAAAGTTGGAATGGTTTAGTTATGGCCATTAGTAACTCTATCTCTAGATCTAGTACTTTAAAGTTTGATGATGTTGTTAGTGCAATATTTAGCGAGGAAATGCGATGGAAAAGCTCCGGTGAGACATCAGGTAATGTTTTGACTGCAGAGACTAGGGGAAGAAAAATGGAAAGAGGCAAAAGCCCTGGATATCGCAGTAAGTCAAGAAAAGGCATGTCCAAGTCCAGATCGAGGATAGTGTGCTGGAAATGCGGGAAGAAATGACACCTGAAGAAAGACTGCAAGTCTCGAAAGGGAAAGGAAGGACACGCACCGTAACAAAATAATCATGAAGCAAATGTAACAGGTGATGTGTTGCAAGATGCTTTAATTCTTTCATTAAAAAATATTATTGAGGCTTGGGTGGTAAATTCAGGGGGCTCATTCCATGCCACACTTGATAGGAAACATTTTTATGATTATGTTCAAGGAGATTTTGGACAGGTTCAATTGGGTGATGATAAACCCTGTAAAATCATTGGAATGGATATAGTTTTCATAAAACAACAAAATGGAAATCAGTGGCTGTTGAAGGAGGTAAGGCATGTTCCATATCTGAAGAAAAATATGATTTCAACAGGGCAGTCGAGAGGTGAAGGTTGCATGACTACTTTCACAGATAAAACCTGGAAGGTCACTAAAGGATCCCTGGTAATAGCAAAAGGAGGAAAGGTTGGTACATTGTATTTATGCAATGGTATTTCTAATTCTGTTAATGCTTTAACCTCTACATGAGAAAATATGGTATTATGGCATCATAGGTTCGGACACATGAGTGAGAAGGGGATGCATATTCTTCACTCAAGAAATTTGTTGCCATGTTTGAAGCATGTTGATTTAAAATTTTGTGAGAATTGTGTTTATGGAAAATAGAAGAGAGTCAGATTCCTTAGAGTTGGGAAAGAAAAGAAGAGCGAAAAATTAGAGCTTGTCCATACGGATGTATGGGGACCTGCTCAGGTATCATCTCTTGGTGGCTCTCGTTATTATGTTACTTTTATTGATGATGCAACCAGAAAAACCTGGATTTATTGTATTTAGAATAAATATGATATATTTGATACTTTTAATAAATGGAAAGCTTTTGCTGAAAATGAAACAGGAAAAAGGTTGAAGTGTCTCAGATCAGACAATGGAGGTGAATATTGTAGCAAAGAGTTCGATAGGTACTATTCAGATAATGGAATTCGTAGAAAGAAGACAGTTCCAGGAACACCACAAGAAAATGGTGTGTCAGAAAGGATGAACAGGTCAATCATGGAGCGTGCAAGGTGCATGAGATTGTATGCAGGATTGTCTTTACAATTTTGGGCAGATGCTCTAGATACTGTTGTTTATCTAATAAACAGAGGGCCTTCAAGTTCCTTGGATAGTGGTATTCCAGAGGAGGCATGGATAGGTAAAAAGGTAAACTACTATTTTTTAAAGACTTTTGGTTGTGAAGCCTTTGTCCACATTAATAAAGAAAATAGAACAAAGCTTGAGGCAAAATCAAATAAATGTATCTTTATTGGATATGGTGTTAATAATTTTGGTTATCGCTTTTATGATTATGAAAAACAAAAAATCATTAGGAACAGAGATGTCATATTCAATGAAAAAGTTTTGTATAAGGATCAACTGCAGGAAAAAAAACAAGAAAAAGAAAACAAAGAATACACAGTGCTTGACGAGATCACAGGAAAAGTGATGGTTCCTAAAAATCACAATGATCAATAGCCTAAACAACAACCACAATAGTAACAAGCACCTCAAAACCTGAAAGTGGTGTTAGAAGATCTACCAGGATAAGTAGACCCCCTGAAAGATACTCTCCTTCATTATATTATGTATTGTTGACTAACTCTGGTGAACCAAAATGTTATGAAGAAGCAGTGCAGGTAAAAACCAGGAAGAAGTGGGAGCAAGCCATGAAAGAAGAGATGGACTCCTTAGCACATAACCAGACTTGGGACTTAGTCAGGTTACCTGTAGGTAAAACAACATTGTAGAATAAATGGGTTTACAAGTTGAAGGAAGAAGATGGAGGTAGAAAAAGGTATAAAGCTAGACTTGTGGTGAAAGGGTTTGCACAGAAAAAGGGTATAGACTTTGATGAAATATTTTCTCGTGTTGTTAAAATGAATTCAATCAAAACTATTTTAAGTCTAGTAGCAGCTGAAGATTTGCATCTTGAGCAGTTAGATGTAAAGACAACCTTTCTCCATGGGGATTTGGAGGAAGAGATATATATGTAGTAGCCACAAGGATATGAGGTAAAAGGGAAGGAGAAACTAGTGTGCACGTTGAAGAAGAGCTTGTGTGGCTTAAAACAGGCTCCAAGGCAGTGGTATCAAAAATTTGATAGGTTTATGTCTAAACAAGGTTATACTAGATGTCACTCTAATCATTGTGTTTATCTCAAAAGGAAAAATGATGGCAGCTATATTATGTTGTTATTGTATGTAGATGACATGCTTGTTGTAGGTTCTAACATGCAAGAAATAAATGTGCTCAAAATAAAATTGGCAAACTCATTTGCAATGAAGGATTTGGGTGTTGCAAAACAAATCCTTGGTATGAGAATAACTAGAGACAGGAAGAATAAAAAATTAACATTGTCTCAAAGTAAGTACATAGAAAAGGTGCTGAAAATGTTTAATATGCAGAATGCAAAACCATTTAGTATACCTTTGGCTAGCCATTTAAAATTAAGTAAGGAGGAGTGTCCCAAGACTCAGGAAAAAATGGCTCATATGTCTAAAGTTCCATATGCATCAGCAGTTGGAAGCTTAATGTATGCAATGGTCTGCACAAGGCTTGATATTTCACATTGGTGGAAGTTGTAATCAGGTACATGAACAATCCAGGAAAAAAACATTGGATGGCGGTGAAGTGGATTCTCAGGTATTTGAGAGGTACCACAAATCAAGCATTATGCTTTGGTGGTTCAAACATTTATCTACAGGGATATGTTGATCCAGATATGGCGGGTGATAGAGATAATAGGAGGAGCACAATAGGGTATGTGTTTACTGTAGGTGAACAGCGGTTAGTTGGGTCTCAAAACTGTAAAGTGTTGTTGCACTCTCAATAACAGAAGCAGAGTATGTTGCTGCTACAAAGGCTAGTAAAGAAATGATTTGGTTACAAAGTTTTCTTGATGAATTGGGTAAGAAGCAGGAGTTGGGCAAGTTATACAGTGACATCCAGAGTGCCATACATCTTGCAAAGAACTCTGCATTTCATTCTAAGACTAAACATATACAGCTCAAGTACCATTTCATACGGTCAACGTTGTAAGATGGACAGATGAAGCTGGAAAAGATACACACTAGCTAGAATCCTACAGATATGTTAACAAAAGTTGTAACCAGGAAGAAACCGAGAATTTGCTCAGTTTCAATTGGTCTTCAAGTATGATGAAGAAGATGAGAAACAATCAGGTCTAAAGAGGAGTCATTATCCAGCAAATAAAGTAGCGGTGGAGTTGCTATAATCAGTTTCCAAGTGGGAGATTGTTGGGTGCCGAGCCTGATTATCTTCTGTATTCAAAGATATCGCTACATTGGACCCCAGTTCTTAATGGACCGACAACACCACCCGTAAAATATTCGCTGCTGGGGGGGTCCAGGGGGGATTGGGGGCAGTGACCCCGAAGCTAAGAATAAATGTAAAATTTCCTTGTAAAATGTTGTAATTTTGTAGTCAATCTGGGCCATTCATTAGGCAGAGATCTGACTGTAGAACTTATGTTTAATTTAGGGTTTTTACCCTAGAAGGCAACCCTTTGCTATATATGAGGGAATTGTATTTCGACTATGTAGATCTGAATTCTGAGTGAGGAAGAGAGAGGAGATTGAGACCGAAGAGGGAATTACAGTGAATCTGTTGTAGGTTGTATCTCTTCAGTTTGTTGGAGAATATAAAAAGAAGGACTGGCTATTTCTCCATGGACGTAGCCCAAACTGGGTGAACCACATATATCTGTGTCTCTCTCGATTTATGTGTTTTCTATGTTTATATTTCTACAATATTTTATGTGTTCCATTGCTCTGTAATATATAATTTTCTAACATGCCCAAGTGTTTCCACCAAGGTATCATCATCTCTGCAACTCCATCAACTCCAAAGTGTCGCATCTCGATCATCCTCATCAAGTCACTCTCCCTAACACACCCATAAATGTGCTCAAAAGTATGCACCCCATACTACATCAAAGTCAAGTACACCACTAGCCTCAACTCCTCAGTGCATCAGATACTCCAAGTCCACTATAATATGAAGTCTCCAATAGCTACAACAATCTCATGTCATCATGAGCTCCGTGAATCCGGCAAGCATACATGTCTCGGCCTCAAAGCTCCCTACAAGATGCGTCAACTTTCCATGTAGTAGGAATGCTCTCATAGACTACTCACAAATCCAACTAGTCCATGGTCTTGTTGTACAAAATTGCACAACATCTCCATCGGCTCATAAAAAAATGTATCCATGTCGCATCAGCAAATCCATCCGCACAACATCCCTACCTTGGCACTACTCATTGGATACCCATAAGTGACCTCTTTATATAAGTGCACCTGCATAATGTCCCTGAATAGTGTCTTCCATTCTCCATCTATCCAACTCGATGTCCATGACTCAAGATGACCATGTTGTCCAACTAAGCAGACCCATCACAACATCGCTCATCTCATCCTAGTCACAAATCAGGTTTAGTACCCTCGGTCACTCAAACCATATATATGATTAAGTCACATAGGTCTCTTCCACCATCGCTCCCCCACTAAAGGTCCACCAAGACTGTCTCTTGGTCTCAACCATGAAGAAGTCTTCCCAGGTATTACCAAAACCTCAAATGTGTGCCCTTTCTCCAATCTGTCCATGAGTCATGCCGGGCACTTAGCCAATTCTTCATATGGCTTAAAGCATGACCCATCCTTTGCAATTATTGTCATGTTCCTCCCTTGTGATGAACATTTTCACCCCCTGCCATGAGGTCACAAATCTATCCAACAAGCTCTCCAACAATCAATGTTCCTTGCTTCTCCACACAAGGTCTCATTGTAGTCATCCATGGTAAGGTTGTCCATCACATCGACGAACTGTCTTTTCCCTTCTCTACATATGGCCCATCCTCCAAAAGCTCAAATGAAACACAAGTAGTAATAGGAATACTTACTACATCGTGAGGCTCCTCCATGCGAGTGCCTTCATCCATCAATGGCTGCATCGTCCTCGAATCTGGTTCAACTTGAGTAATCAATGGTACCTCAAGTCCTTCCTCTTTCATTGTTACATCTGCAACATCTTCCAAATTCGGTTCCGCTATGGTAGGTTCCATCCCACTATGCTCCTCTTTGTTATGTATTGCAACTTTCTCTTTATCATGAGTGAAAGCTATGAACTGCTCTCTCTCAGGAGTCAGCTATTCTCGAAGCACTTCTTGCTTCTTCCAAAGAAATTTCTTCGTTACTTTCAACTCCTTGAATTCTGCATCAAATAAGTCCACTTTTCCTGCAAGTTGGTAGAGTTCACATTTATTCATGTCAGAGATTCCTTCGTTAGCCAAAGAATGAAGAACATCCCTTGTTTCATACAATTCCTTGCTTAATTCTGCAATTCTTTGTTCAACATCACTCGATTCTTCAAGTAGAATTTTGCTTAGATTGACTTGGCCCCAAAGTGTGCCTATGCCATTCTTTAAAGCTCATAATTCATGCAAAGCCCATTTTCTGCAAAATGGACATACTTCTCGATTCTCTGAATCAAGCTCTGATACCAACTTGTCACGAAGTGCAAGTGTATCAACTTCACTTCAAGTATCAAATCGAGCCTTCTTGGTATTAGTCTTTCAATGACACATAGGTAAGTGCAGCACTGCTACCCAGTTTCTTTTCACCAATGCTCTTGAGTACAGACTACGCCTAACATTCAATACTTATAATATTTTTCAACTTTTACTAAGCATTCATCTTTTAACACAACAAAAATACATTCATCATCATCATTTATAAAAATTCACAACAGATACAATCTTCTTTTAATGGGAGGGACAACTCCATGGTTATATTCTGCCCAAATAATAACAATAATACACTTTTACAAGTATTTTTACAATCACAGCCTTTTCCAGGCAACCTCAAGTTCACCTTTGCAAAACTACCAATTTTCAGTTCGGACTGTCGTTCAGGGTCACCCCACCCTGGGTCACCCTTCTGTTCGTTCAGGGTGGCCCTCGTTCAGCCACGCCCTTTCGCCATTCAGGGTCACCCTTGTCGTTCAGCAGCACTTCCGTGTTGATTCAAGGTCTCCACTTGGTTTAACAATGCCCCCGTGTTCGTTCACGGTCACCCTCCTTTAGCAGTGCCCTTTTTTCAGCTCAATGGGTAGATGCGCCCCACTGCAACTTGTCTGCGAGAATACACACCCCTCTGCAGCTTGTCTAGGCAGGGTCGCCCACCGCAGCTCATCTAGGCAGAGGCACCCCACTACATCTTGTGTCGGCAGGGTTGCCCCACTGCAGCTCTCCCATTCAGACGCACCCCGCCTGCAACTATTCCATCCACCAGTTCACCTTTCTTCACTCCTCCTTATGCCTCCCAACACACCAAACTTCAGACTAAGTTCTAATGTTGGATTTGCACTTGGATTCTTGGTTGAATCTCCTCAACTAGTCGCTAATATATATGTGTGCCCATCGTGTATGGAGGGGCGTTGGCCTTCAAGTCGACCTGCCCATCCTAACTCATCGCACCCCATCTTCACTACAGATTGCTCCCATACGTTGCCTCGTCAGGTCCACTTACCCAACCATCCATCGTATAAGCTGGCAATCACAGTTTTCCATACTTAGCCATTTTTTCATTTCTCAGTTTTTCGACCCTCGAGTTGGCTCATTGCAACTCATGTCTCGGGCGCATTTAACCGACCGCCCAACTCACCGCACACCAACTCATCCCATCATCACAACTTTTGTCGCATGTGACTTGGGCACATTTAACTGACCACTCAACTTGTCGCACCCAATGACTCGTCACCTTTAACTGAAGATGCCCACGCCCTGACGTCGCACATCGCATGCACTCAGCTCGTGGGCGTGACACCACCCATCCTATATACAATAAATATCCAATCGCGGGGAGCTTTCGTAAGCCAATTCTCAAGCCATATTTCCATGCATTTAATTTCCAACCCTACCAGTCTAGTGTCTGGTTGGTCTTGAAGCAGTAGGCTTCCTTGGTGTGGTGTCACGGAGGCAATCTGTTGAGCACTGTGAAACACAAAGAAGTTGGTTTGAATATTGCGAAAGATCTGATCAAAAGTTGTCTTCCATCTCCAGATTTCTGTAGAAAGTTTAGGCTTGCAAAGGAGGCAACTGATACATTGATGCCACCTTCGAGAGAAATTGACCAATTCTCTTGCTTTTCCAACTGCATCTTGCATCCTTCACAGACAATTTTGAAGAGATTAAGGTGGCATCTTTTGCCGGTCTTGAAATTGATCACTAATATTGACTAGGAGACTCTTTATACAATTTAACTACCCTTCGAGAAGGTACGGCTCTCATCCAACCGAATAACATCGTTTATTTGCTAGATAAATGCAGGAATAATGGTACTGTAGGTATTGGTTATGACTCTAATGATAATAGCCATCATTGCCATTTTCTTTTGACTTTGTAGCAGAAGAAATCCCGCGTCTAAAGGGGCGAGAGACATTATAACACAGTCTAACAAACAAATTTAAATACAAAGAATTGACATGTTTGTTGTCAAATCATTGAGGAGATACAAAGTCATAGGTTGTTATTTGAAATGCAGACTGAGTTCATCTAACAAGGTTATTATATAGATGTGGAATCCATAAACAAATTGTCCAACTTTATATATAATCAAGTCAATCTTTCAACAAATATTGCTTAAACACATAAATTTTATCATCAATAACATATTCCTTAGATATGCAAGTACGATGACATGTGTCCTAATGTATACAAGCCTCCTTAAATGGAAGATGACGAAGGCTAGTCTATTTTAAGTTTGTTTTCCAATTGAAGAAATCAGGCCTCTCTCCGGTATACATAGTTTTTCTTGGCATTGTATCAAGAGCCCTATTTAGAAAAAATTTCCACAAATAACACTTGGACTACCGCGTCGAACTACTATGTTGTTCAGTTTCTTTCACTACTACATCAAGGGAAATTTTAAGACATTTTTTTAAGACAAAAGAAATTTTTTGTCTTAAAAAGAAACTTTTTATTTTAGTTATTTTACATTAAAATTTAATATCAATTGAATTGTTTTAAATATAAAATTTAAGACAAAAACAGTTTAAGACAAAAATAATTTAAAACAAAACTTTATATTTAAGACAAAAATATTTAAGACAAAACTTTAAATTTAAGACAAAAACAATTTGAGACAAAAATATTTTAAGACAACTTTATATTTAAGACAAAAACAATTTGAGGCAAAAATATTTTAAGACAAAATTTTATATTTAAGACAAAACAGGTTTAAGACAAAATTATTTTAAGACAAAACTTTATATTTAAGACAAAAACAGTTTGAGACAAAAATATTTTAAGGCAAAACTTTATATTTAATTAGACAATGCCCACTTAAGATGAAATCCATTTAAGACAATTAACAATTAAGACAAAAACATATCAATTTGAAACTAGTATCTAACCACTGCAAAATTGACTCTAACAATGCGCCCTAAGTCCACCAGCTTGTAGGCTACTATTGTCCTGCAACTATATTAAGGTTGTTACTTCACTTACCATTCACATTATTTCATATAAAGACAACGATTTGTTGGGCTCTTCATGTTGTGAGGGTAACAGACTTTGAAGAACGTGACAACATTTCCTCGCAATATTTCCTGGACATTAATTCCACTTTTATCCCTTCAATCTTTGCTAGTACAATTAGAGACAACTTGTTTATCATTGCATTCGGCCAATGAGTCACTTTAGTGCTTACCATTGTAGATCAGTTGATAAACTAACTAAATAGTGGACTACTTCTCTTGGTTATGTGATTAAGTCTCAAGTTTGAATTTCCCTTAATATGCATCCCCGCAGACTTTCGATCTATCTCAGGGTAATCAGCTGCAAGAAATATTGCAATGTGGTTGGCTTACAATTAGGTGGAGATTTGAAGTCCTTCCTTCATTTCTGAGCCATCATTAAACACACATATAAGTGTACATTGCTAATGTGTATTTCCTTATGGAGTGCGATGAATCTTGTTACATTGTGAATGGTGCAATATCTTGCATGTTTGTAAATGTAAATGAATGTCTGAGATTAGACACTCACTGTATCTTCATGATTAGAATGGTGTCATGTATGCAGTGTGCCTAGAATATTCTATTCATTATTATGTGCATGGTGAATGCGCAATTATGTGTTCATATTCAGTTAGTTTATTTCCAAATTTATGGGTATAATTCATTTAACCAATCCCTATGCTAGTTATTTTGTCAAAACTAAGTATTTAGGTGTTAGGAATTCGACCATTAGTCTCCTTGAAACTACAGGAGGGTGGGCACACAACATGTGTAGTTATGCTTTATGAACCTAGCCTAGGTTTCATTTTAGTCCATGTTCGCTATGCTTTCAAGCTCGAGAGGAAGTGGGAGAACGTGACTTTGTTGACATGCTAGCAGGTCCAACACCTAGTGGGTGCTGGTGAAAGCACACCCTAGTGGAACCATGTTGTGTGTATAGACACCAACCATAATCGATCGAACCCAGTGATCAAATCTGAGGTAAGGCAAGGTCTATACACTTGGCCAAATGTTGTTTTATTTTTGGTGAGAAGCCTAAAGGCCAAGAGTGTGGTCAAGGAAGAACTAGGAGTGTTAAGAACATTTCCATCCACCAATCGCTAAGATACTTGTACCCTAAAACATCCTAAGAGTGTAGAAATTAATATAAATTTTCTACTACTTATGTATTCAAACTGAAAACAAGAGATTACAAATTTCCTCTATTGTTCTGTGAAATGAAAATCACAATTTAGAGACACATTTTCTCACACTTCCTCTTAGCAAGAAAGGGATTTTGTACCACCCATATCCTGCACCCGTGGAATTTTAATTTGCCTCTTGACAATGCCTTTCTCAATATATCCACATATTTATTCTTTGTTGGAATGTACTGTAGCATCATAATTCTCCTTTGCACACAATTCCACAAGTGATGGTACCTGATATCAATGTGCTTGGTGTTGAGAAATCTAGGGCATTCAAAGTCAGCAATTTCTCTGCTTGATAATTGCTTGTGATGCACTTTTACCTTTTATCTTATAGTGTTTTCTCTGTTATCTTATTAATGTTTTCTTTCATCAAGAAAATTACCAAAATGCATAATAAAAGACAAATGACACAGTATGTAGGCTTTTCCAGCCACAGCCAAAACCTCTCACCTTTTGTGGGGAAAACCTGATCAAAATTCTTCTTCTGGATCTTCAATTGATAAGTACCAAGACCTTGACACAGACCCTTGACTCTAGTATCCTCTCAATAACCTTATCACCAACCTTGGTGCTCTGCCTCTTCCTTCCTTCGCCTTTCTTCTTGATCTAGAACTGCTCCTTTTCGGCTCCTTCTAGAAAAATTCAGTCTTTATCCTTTTTCGCTTCACCTTAACAAAATCCCTAGAGAATCTCAGTCTCTAGGTCTTCTAAAGAGAAACTTGGTCTCTTCTTTGATTACCTAGAAGAGTCTTTCCTTTGTTGCCCCAGAAGAAACCCTTATTCACACTACCTAGAAGATACTTCGTTGCCCCATAAGAAACTTTGTTGCCTAACTTCGCACTACCCAAAATATACTTCTCTCCCCCAGAAGAAAGTCACTTTCACTGGTCCAGAAGGAACCCTAACTTCGCATTACCCAGAAGAATCCTTTATCTCCCTTCTTAGCACTCCTATTCTCTTCCTATTTCATAATTACACCTTTCACCCTTTCTTCGCACTTCTTCAAGTCGATTTGCTTGTTCGAATTGTGTTTTTCCAAATGATGTCAATTTTGGCTATTTATACACTTCTTCACTTGACCTTTAGGCTAACTTGACATCTCGAGTTAGGTCGACATTGTCTAGTAGTTTCTTCATCGTTTGTAGGCTGACTTGAAGAGGTTATGTGACAACTTCTAGGAGGATACTTTACATAGACAATATTTAACTTTTATGAAGTGTAACATGACTCTTACATTTTATGACTAGATGACAAATAAATCCTAAAGACTCTTAGTGGGAGTCTTGACTCAAAAACAAAATCTTTTCTCATGAAACCCATGAAGCAAGTTAATATGATAATTTTCTTTTTCTTATTTACATCTCATTACATAAAATCATAATTACATGTCATTATGAAGACCGAACCTAGTTACACTTTTCAACACTCCCTCTTAACCAGGGAGGTATTCATAATGGTACTTGGACTTTCTCAATCCAAAGAACCTCTCATAAGAAGAATTTAGATTTGTAATTCATTTTCATAACATCATACCAGCCTGCATTTTTATATAGAAAGGCCTTGACAAACAACTCTATCTCTACACAAGATCAAATCATAATGGTAATGAGACCAATGATTTATAGACAAACTCGTCATTGTCTCTCTAGGAACATACCCCACCCAGGTTCACTGAGCATATGCTCCATAAGGACTATTCTTTTCTTGGACTCCCTAGTGCCACAAAGAATATTGGTCCTCCACGACTACTCTTTCATGGGATGCCCTATCTCATCCCCTAAGAGAATCAGATGGCAAATGATTACACAATCCTCCATTTTGTCTTCACAGATGAAGAACATAACAATGTGTTTATCTCTCCTTTTCAAACTTGGAGGATTTTTTCCATTAAAGGAATGTACTCATTCCTATTACAAAGGAATGTACCTAAGCTCCCTGCTTAGGAATTTCTAAGTTTATTCCAAGTAAGAAACTTCTTATGAGGCTCCCACTTAACTAGGGACCTATCACAGCTCTTCATGTGGAGATCCTAAAACAACCAGCTACATGAAGAGCTCCTTCCTTTGATGTCATGAATTTTTTCTTCGTTAAGGAGTCTTCATCCTTTGGGATCTTCTATATACAAGGCATAGATCATTCATCACTTTTATTCATGAGTTAGTCATTTCCTCAACTTATCATAAAGTGATCCATTAGATTCTCCATCTAGCTTTGCTTCATGTCATTTCGTTTTCATGCCATATTTTCGAAAGGACATTACATCTTTCTATATGGATTTTTTGGAAGTCATTAATGGATCTTCCCTTCGAAAAATTCTGCATAAGCCCAACCATACGTTAGTTCAAACATAATCAATCATTTCAAATCAGACTTACCTTCGTGATGATATTTTACCATGACATCTTTCTGTAAGTATCAACATCCTGCATGCAGATTGACACATGTTCCACTGATATCTATTGTCAAGGGTTTCTATCTTTTGCTTCCATCGGAGTCTCCATATATTTCTGGGATATATTCGAGTTAGATCTTCTCAGACTTCAGATTCTTTATTTCTTTGTTGCATATTATCTCGATCTCTTCCTTTCTTTTCATACACACTTCATTACCAGTAGATTCCAATCATAATCCCTTGATTGTAGTCATCTTCCTCATAATTCATGAGAGAAAATATTATGTTGATTTCATCTAGTGTGACTTATGGTTTGCTACAATTCTTTAGAGTAGGAGATCCTTCCTTCTCTTGATCATATTTCCCAGGAGGGAAATAGTGATCGATGTTATTTGTGACATGACTTTCATAATAATCTATGTGAGCATACATACATCGTCTTTCTTTCAGTCATTCATACTTCATGTAGAAACTTTATTCAAAAGGATTTTATCCTTCATACCTGTTTTCCTATTATGTCATCATACCATCATTCCTTGAATCCCACGAGTTGAAATTCTCGATGAAAACCTTTGCTTCCTTTCTACATCGGTGAATCCTTTTATGAGAATTTTTCAGAGAAACTCAAGGATGTTTCATATCCTCACCCTATAGGTTTTTTCTTCTATTATGTTCCCAGTTGATGACGACCTCTACTTCTATAAGTATTAATGAGGTTTCCTAATAGCTTCCTATTCTTTGTAATTTGGACCAGACATAATTTCTACTTTCGATGTGATGAGCTCTTGTAATGTTTCTATCACAATGCTTCTTTCTAATGTGATGCATCCTATCTTATTTACATTTCTTCTGATCTATAACTTATAAGTGAAAAGAACCTTCTAATGAAGAAGACAACTCAACCATCTTTTCGCTTCTTCCTTCTTATGCTTCTTTGTCTTTGGTTATTTCACTTCATTAGTAGAATAGTCTTCTTCCCTGTTCCTCTTGTGATTATGACAGTCCTTTTGGGAGTGACCAAAATTATTACAACCATAACATCTTTCTTTGTCCATGTTCTTCTTTTTCTTCTTTGTATTACTAAACTTTCCAAATTTTCCCTTTCATCTTGACACTGTTTGTTCCCTTCCATCTTATCTTTCGTCACTTTCATTCTTCATCTTGTCTTCCTCTGCCTTGCAGAGAGACCATAACCTGATGAATGGAATAGCTTCCTATTCCCTAGTGTTAATGAGGTTACCTCGTTCATTAGTTAATGCATTTAGAATAGCAAAGATTATTTCATTACCAGACACTATCTCTCTTAGATCCTTCAATTTACCTTTTATTTGAGATGCCTTAGAAAGACATGATGATATCCTTCCATCCTTTGACACCTTATATTTATGAAGATCAGATCTAAGTGATAAGATATTTCTATCATGCTTCTAGAGAAAAGTTATCCCAACTTTTCATATATTTCTTTAGATGTCTCCGACTTAGCTACATAGGAAATGAGTGGATCTTTGATGGACTCCTTAAGAATATTTTGATCTTTGAGATCCATTTCCATGTATTCAGACAATGATTGCTCTTGGGATGGCTTGGATATCTTCCCATGGACATAATCAATGAACTCATTTACTTCAAAGGACAATGTCTATCCTTCTCTTCCAAATAAGGAAGTTTGATATCCTAACCAGCTTTTGGTCTTACTTAAAACATGAGGTCATTTTTACTAGATTTTATTATATTAAGAGGTACTCACTTGTGAAGATCAAATCTTCAACTTGATGATGAACTTGACGATTCTTACTTCAAATATTTAGGTGAGGGAGGACTGCCTTCTATGAGATCTCTGCTTCAATAGAGAGAGGATTGACTCTTGATTCAATCTTCCTTAGATTTGAAGAGCTTCCACCACCTTTGATGATGTGATGATATCTAAAGTGCTTCTAGGGTTTTGGTCTTTCTTCCTGCGTTCTTCAATCTAGAGTTTCTTTGATGTAGATATTTATCTTTTTTATAACCTTCAACTTTCTTTAATGCCTTCTATGAAGATCAATTCTTGTGTGTCAGGTTATTTTGACTACCCCTTCTTGCCTTAAACACCTAAGCTCTCATACCATGTTGAGAAATCTAGGGCATTCAAAGCTAACAATTTCATTGCTTGATAATTTCTTCTGATGCACTTTTACTTCTTATCTTATAGTCTTTTCTTCGTTATCTTCTTAATGCATTCTTACATCAAGACAATTACCAAAATTCATAATAAAAGATAAGTGACACAATATGTAGGCTTTTCCAGCCAGGGCCAAAACCTCTCACCTTTTGAGAGGAAAACTTGATCAAAATTCTTCTTCTAGGTCTTCAATTGATAAGTACCAAGACCTTGACATAGACCCTTGACTCTAGTATCCACTCAAGAACCTTATCACCAACCTTGATGCTCTACCTCTCCCTTCCTTCACCTTTCCTCTTGATCTAGAACTACTCATATTCGTCTCCTTCTAGAGAAACTCAGTCTCTATCCTTTTTTGTTGCACCTTCACAACTTCCCTAGAGAATCTCGGTCTCTAGGTATTCTATAGAGAAACTCGGTCTCTACTTTGATTAGCCAGAAGAGTCTTTCCTTTGCTACCCCAAAACAAACCCTTCTTCGTACTACCTAGAAGATACGTCGCTGCACCAGAAGAAACTTTTATACCCTAACTTCACACTGTCCAAAAGATACTTCATTACCCCAGAAGAAACTCACTTTCATTGGTCGTAAACAAACCCTAACTTCACATTCCCAAAAGAATCCTTTCTCCCCCCCCCCCCCCCACAGTTCTATTCTCTTCCTTTTTCGTAATACTTCCTTTCACCCTTTCTTCACAGTTCTTCAAGTTGAGTTGCTTGTCCAAATTGTGTGTCTCCAAATGAGGCTGAGTTGGGATATTTATACACTTCCTCACATGACCTTTAGGCCGAATTCACAACTGGAGTTAGACCGACTTTGTCGAGCAGCTTCTTCATCGTTTGTAGGCCAACATGAAGAGGTTATGTGACAAGTTCTTGTAGGATAATTTACATAGACAATATTGACCTTTTACAAAGTGTAACATGACTTCATTTTCGTGACAATGACTCTTACATATTATGACTAGATGAAAAATAAATCCTAAAGACTCTCAATGGGAGTCTTGACTAAAAAACAAAATCCTTGCTCATGAAACCCGTGAAGCAAGTCAATATAGTAATTTCATTTTTCTTATTTACATATCATTACATAAAATCATAATTACATGTCATTATGAACACCGAACCTAGTTACACTTTTCAACACTTGGACATATCATGAAATACTAGATTCTTAGAGAGTTTGATACAACTATGATTATCACAATAAATTGTTGACTAATCCATCTGCTAACTAAAAATATACACACTTATTTTCCTCATACATATGACCTCACAAGCTTCTTGACTTGTATCCATGTATTCAACCTCTGTTGAGTTGAGTACCACATACCTCTGTTTCTTACTATACCAGGAAATAGCTGGAGACCCAACACTGAAGATAGCACCCAAAGTACTTTTCTTCTCTGATGGGCTCTTTGCCTAATATGCATTAGTGAAGCCTTGGATATTCTCTCACTTTGTACTTCGGTACCATACCCCATACTTGATTGTGCCTCTAAGGTACCTAAACACATGCTTTGTTGGCTTCTAATAAATCTTGGTAAGCTTCACCATGGCTTGACTTAGTTGATTAGCTGCATAATGTATGCCAGACCTTGTTTTCACTAGATATGTCAAGGATCACACAAGATGTCTATAGATGGTAGCATCTACTATCTCTCATGAAGAAGCAATCTCCTTCCTCCATTTTGTAGCTAGAGGTGTGTCCACAGGCTTGCATTTCTCAATGTAAAATATCTAAAGTATTCAGAGGCATACTTCCCCTGACTCGCAAACATCTCACCGTCACCCTACCATACTTCCACCCCAAGGAAGTAATGTATCAATCCCATGTCCTTCATCTCAAATTATATTGCAAGGTTATACTTGCAAGACCAAATCAACTTCTTATCTCCTTTAAGTATCAAGTCATCAACATACAATACCAAGATAAGCAACTTTCCATATACCACAATGTGATATAGGTTGGGATCTCTTCACTTTTGGTGAATCCCAATCCATTGATATATGTATAGGTCTAGGTGTACCATGGTCAGGGTGCTTGTTTGAGATCATACATGGCTCTTTTGGTTCTACACACATCTCCCATTCATATGTCTCAAATCCCTCTCGCTGCTCTATGTAAATTTCTTCCTCAATAAGACCATTAAGAAATGTGATCTTCACATCCATCTGGTTGATCTTCCACCCCATCTGTGTAGCTAATGCTAGAATGGTTATGATCGAGTAATATCTTTCCACTGGTGCAAATGTTTCCTCATAGTTCACTCCCTCTACCTGAGAGAAGCCTTTGGCCACAAATATAGCCTTGTACTTCTCTATACTCCCATCAGATGCATGCTTCACTTTGTAGATCCATTTGGAACCAACTACTGACTTGTTCTGTGGCCTCGACACCACCTCCCATACATTGTTATTTATGATGGATTCATACTCCTTCACCATGGAATAAACCCACATTGGTTGAGAAACTGCTTCCTCAAATGAAGAAGGCTTTGACTCAATGAGCTTTGTAATGAGAGCCATATACCTAATAATAGCAGCTATTCCAAACATTGCAGGGTGACTTGCTATTTCTTTCACAAAGGATGAGACTAATGGGGAGATAAATTCTTTTTCCGTTCTTTATGTCATGAATTTTGTGACCAACTTAGTAGAATATACAACAAGAAATAATTCTTCACACAATATACATTTATGTCATATGGGGAGAAATGCCTTATTTGGAAGAGATGGATTTTCTGCTTAACTTCGCAAAAACAGTGGTATCATTTTAATCTCTTTGAATATTTTTTTGAGATAAAAGTAGTGCAACGTAAATAAATAAGGAAATGGTAGTGGATATTATAATAAAAACAATGCTAATTAGATAATGTAATCAACATCTAACGATTATTGTAGCTATCTTGTTCAATGTACCTGATTATTTTAGGCTAAACATAATAGAATTTCTTTTGTCAATTAAATTATGCAGTGTTTTGAATCAATGGAGGACTATACAAAGTCAAGAGCTATGGATTTGTTATTGACATTCTTTTGATAATATATCGAGTTGACATAATTTTACCAAAACATGTGAAACTTCATTGAAATATTACAACTTAAAATTTAGCAACAAGTCTTCTTGTGTAATTGATCTCCAACACTGGTTACAAGCTTTGCTTGACATGCAACATGTACATTAATGATAATTTTGGAGGAATTACATGTTCGGTATCTGTAACATATGTTTCTCAATTATTTGTATTTCTGCAATGATAAAGAACACAGATAGTGAGTTAACTAGGGGGACATTTATTTCCATATGCCTCTTTACTAATGAAGGTTGAATTGTAAGTGCAACATTGTTGAAAATTACAAACCAGTTTCTTGCAGAGGGTCAAATTTTTATATCAACCTTGACAGGTTTAAAAGTTGATGATTTTATTGTGTAATTTTGGAGAAATTGCATGCTCGGTATGTGCAACATATGTTTCTTTAAAAGCTTGTATTCCTTCATTAAAAAAGAATAGATAATACAATTGTGAGGGACGATTACAACCATAGGCCTCTTTCTGATAGGTAGAGCCCAGCGTATGAAGGGAAAGCCTTATGTTAGACTTATTTCAATGGGAATGCTAAGTGTATTAACCTCAATACAAAGAAAATTTAATCTATGTAAGCTAGAAAAGAAAGTGTTGTTGGAACAATAAGGACCAAAAAGAGTGCATTGGAGGGATGCCTTCAAAGAAGGTAAAGGGGGAATGGAAGATGCCTCAATGCCCCTTAGGCCTATCACCTTCAGAGGAGAAAACATTTCCCTCATGTGGGTTATTTGTACCATTAGAGGATGAAAAGAAAAACTTATAACATATGATTGTCTTAAAGTGCTAGAAGAAGCACTGGTCCATGGAGCCTTTTTCTGTCTCAAGGGAGTGGCCTGTTGGTACCATATTGGAGTGGAGGGTTGCTTGCTGGAAAGGAGAGCCCTGTCCTAAGAGAATGGTACCTATTTAAGTGACATATTTAGGAAGTTATTAGAAAATAATCAAAGATTGTTTCTGAAGACACTGGAAAGGGATATCTCATTCAATACACAACTCCTTTGGGAGAGCCTTCCTATTTGGTATTGTGAGGCTACAACTTCTATTCCGACTAAATTAGTCATGCATAACTATTCCTTCCTAAATTTTCACTATCTTGACTATCAAGGTTTCCTATTTGAAATTTGTTCAATGTTGCATATGTTTTGGGAACAAGCTCATTTTTTTTTATATTGATAACTTAAAAAGTTAAGTGATGAATATTGGTAAGTTACATGATGAATATTTGTCATCATATTGGTAAGATTAGGAGTATAAAATCAATTGCTAATATGATCTTTGATGGCAAAGATATGATAGAAAAATTAAAGTGTGTAGCTAATAATTTCAACTTTCTCTTTATTTTAATTTTAATTTTGTTTGCTTGTTTGTTGTGTCTATGTAGCGACATAACATGTTTTTTTTAATAATGTTCAACATAATAGGTTTTTATAATAATGTTCAGAATGATGGTGCCACGCCCTGTTACTTTTTTCGTCTCTCTTATGACGCAATAGCCCTGTCACTATTTCTATCTCTCTAGCGACATATAGGTCTTTTTCTGTCACTCGGGCAACATATAGGTTTTCTTTATAATGGGCAGAATGATGGTTCCATGCCATGTCACTGCATTGTAACAGTCTTAGTGCATTGTAACACCCTCAGAAGTCTCTCAAAAACCAATCGGGATCTTATCTCAGTGGCTATAATAAACCCTGTCTTGGATAAGATTATAAAGAATTTTTCATGGCGCAAAACATTCAAAAACCTCTTTACCTACCAAGTAAGAATTTCGTAAACATTCCAAGCCTCTTTACATGCAAGAATGCAAAGCCGCTTTACCTACTGAGCAGCAAGAGCAGTATACAGGAAGTCCTTCTCTCGCCCCTATTTTTGACAGGCCTATTTTCTTCCAGCCCAGATGATGCAGAAATCATATTACAGCCCCTAATTGTGGCTTGTGATTCAGATTTCCTGAAAATGGTGGAACCTGTCCTGTATTGCATACAAAAATTGATAGCTTATGGTCCTCTCATGGGTGAGGTTGATGCAACCAGCAACCTTTAGAGCAAGATTCCCCGAGAGCAAGCTTCTATTTCACCTTGTGCAATCGGTCTGCAAGTGCCATGATTTGGGAGACGAGAATATAAAGCTCTTGGTTCTCAAGTCCCTACATTTTGAATTTACATCTATGATCTAAAGATTCATGGAGATGGCGTACTACATGCTATTTACTGAGGCAGAATAAACGTGGTTAATTACACAACTTCTAAGGCCTCTCTTACACAATTTTTTGTCACAGAGTTTCACCACATGGAGTCTAATTTATAGACCATCCCCTTGCAACCCATTTTTGTAGATGACCTCATGGATCCTGAAAAGAAATCCAGTTCTGATGATATTAATAACACCCTTTCTGTATAGAATTTTGTTTCTAAAGTGCAAGATATTGTTGGCGTTTTGAATCCTTCTCCATTGAAATCAATTGGGATCCACGATGGCGCATTTGATTCCACTTTTGTCACCTAGATGAATATTTTTGATCTATTTGATTCCACGGATAAATATATGTTGGATGTTAAGTATTGGGAGACAAGCATGTAAAATACTGCTCTAGAAGGCGAAAAGAGTGAGCTGATTAATGAGGATTTTGAATGGGATGGAGATTTGGAAGTTAAAAGAGCATCAAGCTTCGACGAGATGCATTTTTTGGTTTTCAGGGCATTGAGTGAGCTCTCAATGAAGAGTATACCTCAAGATGCTACCTCGGATGACTGGCATTGGAGCTATTAAGATGCTGGAGTTGTTTTTCGAATGAGAGAGATATTGAGTTTGGTTTTGTGCCCTGATTGTGCAATTCCTCACTCTTACATTATGTGTTAATGTTTCTTAGAGATTGAGATGGGATTTAAATTCATTTCCGATCACAATCCACAACTTGAGCCAAGACCCTAGTACACTCTGTTCATGCATTTTATATGTCCATTTTATATTTACCATTTTTTCTTGTCTTTCATGGTATCCTGTTCAATTGCTACTTTCAAGTGGTTTCTTCCTGTTTGTCATGGTATCCTGTTTAATTTCTACTTTCAAGTAGTTTCTTCTATATTTACATTTTGATATATAATATGTTGAATATTATATAAAATATTATTTTTTACAGTTATAGCATTTTTAAATGTTGTAGGCACTATTTACTTGCCATGGATTGGAAGAAACAACTCCATATTGATGAAAATATAAAACTGTAACTTTCTTTACCAGAACTACCATCATTATTGTTTAAAAAAACCAAGGTACGTCACTACTTGAAACATATACTATTCCCCTACAAGAAAGTCTACTGATTTCTTAAATGAAGTCTGGTCCACCTTTAAATGATTTGGAACTATTGTTGCAACAATCCCATATGTAAGTGGATGTTGTAAAATCTTCAAGTCCAGATATAAGGCTCACATGGGAATAAACTGTGAAGACATAACTAATGAAGATAGGATTACATAAAAAGAGAAATCCCCTAGGCTTGCTCTAGTGCAACAAAGTAATTTATAAAATAAGTCCCTAGTATTAGATCCCATAAATCGGTACTCACAGTTGGAAAATTTTCATGCTACTTTTGTTTGTCGCTCAATTTTCTTACGTTAATCCAAACCTGATGCTAAGGGAGAATTTGTATGAGATATACTTGGCTACTAAACATTTGTTGACCATAAAACATTTTTTCTCCATTCCCTTTTACCTCTTCACTTAAGAAGAGGTTCCGGGGAATCAATCGCTTGAATTTTGTTAGTTGCTTTCTCATTGCTTGCATGCCTTTTGATACAGACTTTCACAATTGAATTACCTCGCAATAAATTACGCTTGTTAGAGTCATTAGAAGGCTTTTTTCAATAGCCGAAGGTGAGCCTCTTGCTGATGACTGTCTTGATTGAATACAAAAGGAGAAGAACAAGTTGAATGAATGAATACAAGAGTCTCTGTCTTCTCAGTGCTTCCCTGCTATTGCCTACCTTACAACAATAAATCACCCTCCCTTCTATACTGGAGAATCAGAACTACTGCTTTTTATCCAAGTTCAGTGGAGTATATGAATGTTCTTTTGTGCTCTAATTGTCCTTAACTATGTAATCTTATCCCTCTTGGTACCATTGGTGTTGTGGCCATTTTGTCCTTTTTGATGTAGCATCTTATAGATCATAGTAATATTTGATTTTTAGAGAAAATTAATATTTGTTGCTCTTTAATTATGCCTTGGTATGGAATTTGACTTGTTGAATTCTTATGAAAATTATTTAGCTTACCTGTCCCTTTCACCATCAATGAAATCTCAAGTCTCTAGAGCTAGAGCAATTGTTGAAAATCTATATGTGTTAACTGAAAAGTTATGTGTCTGGTGAGATATGATCAATAGATGGTAAGTATTCCATATCACAATTGGCCTCCCACTTTTGGCTTTATTCTGCATACAAGAAATCAAATTATGTTTAACTTCAGGGCTTCCCGGGACCCAAACAATTCTTGTTCATTTTTTAATATTTTGTTCATGTATCACGAACCCTGGTGATGTAAATTCTTGATTTCACAATCTGAATCATTGTGATTTTGCCGAGTAGAAGAGTGGCACCATCTCCCCCTTAATTCAGTGTTGAAAGCACGGTAAATACTTACAATGGCCCATAGTTGAATATTTATAGATTATAACTGTAAAGACAAAATCTTGTAACTACCCTAATTGATTTAAGCCAATTGTAAATCAGAACATTGTAATTATATATTAAGTACTAAAATATGATGGCTGTTTGCTCTATTACATGGAGGAAAAGGGCTTGAACTGAATTACTATAATTGCTTTAAATTTTATTTTTGGCATGTTAATTTTAACATTTCTTGAGGGGCTTTTCTTCTGGAAAAACTATTGCAACTTGCTTAGAACCTAGGAACTAACTCTTGTAAGTGAAGTAATGGTTATTTCTCAAAGCTCGATAGAATTATTTCATTTACTGTTTGATTTGTTTATTTCCCACTTACAGTACATTCTATTAGCAATTGTGATAAAGGGTCACTTTTCACCAGTCATTTATTAAGGTAAATCAATCCATTGGGGCATTTGTTTGGCATAGAAAATTCTTTTTGTCTATTATACTATGAAGTTCAGTTTGAGAATAATCTTGAATTATCTTTGTAGGTACTACATGAAAACTACAGACTTGATATTTGTTTTTTTCTACTATACCTATGACGTTCAACTTGAGAATAATCCTGAATTACCTTTGTAGGTATTACATGAAAAATTTGGTCTTGATATTTTGTTTACTTGTGAGTCTGGATTGTCCATAACTTCGGGTCTATTTATTTTGGAGGATTCTTAAAGTATCTATCATGTTTATTATGTTACTTATTAAAGATTATTTTTATTTTAGTTTGTATTGAGATTGAAAATTCATATTTATATTTTTGTTTCACTAAATCTGAACCATATACTCACTGGTGTCAACAGAAAATTTCCTTAGAGACATCACTGGAAATTTATAATTAACCTTATATTTAATCTATTTTTCCAATGATTTTTGTCATATTTTGTTGTATGCAATCTGTATTTATTTTCTGGTCTTGATATTTTGTTTACTTGTGAGTTTGGACTGGCCATAACTCTCAGTCTATTTATTTTCGAGGATTCTTAAAGTATCTATCATGTTTATTATGTTACTTATTAAAGCTTATTTTTATTTTATTTTACTTTGTATTGACATTGAATGTTCATATTTATCTTTTTGTTTCACTAAATGTGAACCATATACTCACTGGTGTCAATATGAAATTTCCTTAGAGACATCAGTGGAAATTTATATTTGACCTTATATTTAATTTGTTTTGCTAATGATTGTTGTCATATTATGTTGTATGCAATCCATATTTATTTTCTGGTATAACGTCTAATTTTTTGAGTAATATGGTACTCTAATTTGACTACTATGAATATTCATTAAAACAAGAAGCCTTTTATTGCAGAAGACACCATGACTAACGAAGAATTGGAAATGCAGCTTGGGTATTTCACCTTGCATGGGTTTCATGTGGATTGTTTTTAAAATGTTCACTCCTTTCTCGTTTGATATATTTGATTGAAAAGCTTAATTTTTTATGTAGTATTTTGAACACATTTGTGATTGTCCTTCCCATTAATTTGCTAAGGATGCAATATGGGTTCTTCTGATAGATCTTAAAAATGTTTTCAGGCTGGACAAAGGCCTTGGAGAGACATAGTCATGTACAACATGTAGAAGGCCATTGTTCAAAGTTACCTTCAGGACACCTGCAAATTCCACCGTTGGGCATCAGATGGTCGAAGGTGAACAACTGGTCAAGCATAAAAATGTAGGAGTGGATGCATTGTCTCAAATTCAATATGAAGATAACATATTTGCGGGCCCATTTACTACTCAACGATGGAATTCTTCTGGCATGGGCATGTTAAGGTTTGTGCTCTTTTATCTTTCAAGTTGAACACCTTTTATCTCGGTTTAATTTGGGTAGCTGGTTACATTTGAAATCAACATTTTTGACTATCAAGATAACTCATTCTAATTTCATTCATATTGCTTCTGTTAGGCCCCTATACCAATAGGTGTCATATGTCATGATTGACTTTATGAGCTATGTAATATGTTCATACATTTTCTTGTTGCAAAGGTTTTCCATATTTTAAAAAAATCAAAAAATTTAAAAAATGCAAAGAGGTTATACCCTAAAAGAAAAATCGAAGCGTAAAAAGAATAAAGATGGTCAAAAAATGAAAGAAAAAGAACCCCAAACAAAAATAGACTAGGAAAGTGTACAATTCTAAATGCCACTACTTTCTCATTTTGTGTAATAAACAATTGTGTGCAACTTGCCACTTATGCCACAATTCATGAATAGTCAAACTGTTTAAACTTGGCTAATTCATTTTCAATTTCATGTTGTAGAAATAGAGAATAAATATCTAACCAAATAGTCTAATCTTGGCAGATAAGTAGATAGGTAGAGTAAATAAGAGGAGCTCAACAATTTAATCTGAGCCCTTGGATGTAATAAGTGTAGATTTAGATTGATATCATTATGTAAAGAAAAGGAATATTTGATAAGGGTTTGCTAGTTTAAGTGCACCCTAATAAAGAAGAAAAAATGCTAGGTTAAGGTAGGTATGGTAGGTATTTGATGTTGCAGAATCATATGTGATGGATAACGTCTCTAACTGTGTTAATCTTTCATTTTCATCACAAGGCCAAGGCATACAGTACATTGAAGACATCTCAAGAAAAGCAAAGTCAGAAAAATGAATTCCCCTTCTCATTTCCCCTAATTATTCACTAATTTCCCCTAAATACTAAGGCGTTTGGTAAATTAGAGGGGCTCAGAGCATTTCTCTAACTTCTGGAGGGACTCGACCCTCGACCCAATAATTTAAAAAGCCTAAGTACTTAAAGTCATCATTCATTCACTCTCATAAGTCTCTTCCTAAGTAAAATCCTATTTTACTTGGGAAAAATAGAAAATATCACATAAAAACCCCTTTTTCCCACCTAAGCCTAAGTAAAATGCACAACTCTAATGTTTTTACTTAGCGCTTTTTCATTACATTTTTCATACTAATTTCTAACTCATATTATAGAACTCCCTCATAGAAATTCATCCTATCCTGTATTATTTAAATATATAAAAAATCTCCAAAATACTATATATCCCGCCCCTTTTGTTAATTATAACCATAAATGTGCTAAACACGATTAACTAGTTAACAGCCTAATTCCCCCCATTGCATTAATCGGGATTAATTAACCCTCACAGTTAATTAAGAACCCCCAACCTATCATATCACCCCCAATACAATTAATTAAAACTTAATCGTGTTGGGCCTGCCACTATTAGACCTTGTCCAATCATGCCTCCCGTCAATCGTCCAATCGCGCTTCCCTTATCCAACGGTTATTATTCATATCGCGCACCACTTGGTGACCGCGCGATAGCGCGCGATCACCAAGTGGTTTTCACACCATACCTCCCCCATGCGTCAAGTAACCAGTGGAATCGCTGGCTCTTGGCTAAATACTGCCCGTTCCCAAAAGTGGTGCGATACCATACCACCTACCGCCCTCCGCATACGACAAAACATCATTTCCCGCACATGTCATCTGCCCGAATAACAAAAAAACCCTACCAACCTTGACTTTGTTAGTAAAATAAATGAACGTCATTTTCACTATTCTCTACTTCAACCTGTGCTCCCATGCAAAGAACATCCAATTCAACTATCAGAGGTTTCCAACCGCCACCTTACTAAGAAACTCGTAGCTAACACAGCCTGGAACCCTTTATCCATTACTAGTACCTGTCATTGCACTGTTCACTCCCAAAATACAGGTATTTATCCAATTTCTATCGAAACCCTGCAAGTTCTGGTTTTACATTATAAAATTCAGTCTGTGTTTTACCATATAAGTCCCCTAACTTGCTATTTTGCCCATCTTCTACAGTAAACCCAAATTCCTTTTCTAAATCCACAAGAACTAGAAATGGAAACCCGCGTTGTTTTGAATGTCGCACAAATCAATGCCCCTCATAAGGACCAAGACTATTTGCCTCTTGTAGATAAAGACTTCCAAATAAAGGACCTAGCCACTGACCAGAATCACCTTAAGGTCTTTTGCCAAGCCAGAGACAACTACTTAAATGGCTCAAACATCCTGGGACTGTGGGAATCCAACCTTCCCAGGTATTTTCTCCCCTCAATCCATGTTTTCCCTATTCTAATTCATCAATGCCATGCAAACTATGACCCTAACCGCAGAGCTGTTATGTCCCCAAGTCAAACAGTCCTCTTCCCCATAACAACTGCATCCATTAATGAAATGTTGCAATTTTCCCCTGGTTAAGCTCTCACTCCCCTTTCTATGGGATATTTACTTGAGAAATCCACTGAATTACCACAATCAGAATTCATTCGAATCTGTTAGACCTTCATGTTAGAGAAACATCGGCCCAAAGGCCCACCTCGTTATGTACAAACTTTCTTCACAGATATGGGAGGACTTATAGTGCATATGATATCTTTAGCAATGGGATTTAACACTAGAAAATATTTTGATGAGGTAACCCTAGTGTTACTGTCAATATTTACTCCTCGAAAGCCCCCTGCTATTAAATATGACTATGCCTCCTATATTGCCAATAAAATTCATGACCAATTCCTAAGACTGGACAATGAATGAGTCTTCAAATACACCACTCTCATCTATCATCTTATGTTGTATTATCAGTCAGAGAACTTCCCTTTCACTATCGGAAAGCTTGACACCAAAGGAAATCCCAGGTCTATCATATTTTGGAGTTCCATTTTCCATAAATCCCTTGAGACCCCTTACACCTACAATGAGTTCATTGATCTATTTGTCCATCCAGCAACCACTTTATTGACAGGAGTTTCCCCTCCTAGGATCAGTGGTGATATGAAGAAGATCCTTCATCTCTCCAAGCCGTACAGAATGAGTGATTGGTATATGTACAAGAACCATATAGAATCAGGATATATGGATGTAAGCTCTGCCTTTTTAAGCTACCAAAGTATGTTCCAATGAGACTATTTGCATTGGAATACTTCACGCAAATGATAAATTCAGACTTGGTTCATTTTTATAATGCCAAGAAGAAGGCTTAGCTTAGAATCAACAATCAGTTAGGCCCTTTTGTCTATAACACTAGGGAGGCATGGAGAGAAGTAGAAATAATCTTAGAAGATCATATTAAGTTACAAAAAGGTTTTGGGTGGATACCATATGACCCTAACAACTTTATACGTGATAGAAGAATGAAGAACAGATTGTCACCATACATTCACCATAGGATCCCAGAGATTGAACAATTTGTAAATATGGATGAATGGAGGAAAGGGACCCTAGTAGAAAATGATAGTGAACAGGTCAATATTGAGACTGTTATGAGAGATCTTGAGAAAACAATTGACCTGGATTCTTTTGAGCAGGTACAAAGATCAGGAATTGGTGCATACACTGCTGGAACCTCTCAGCAACCTTCACAACAAACCAACACCCCAGCCACCGGATCATCCAAAGGCAAGGAACTAGAGACTAGCATTCAAGCCACAGGGCAATCTACAATGTCAAAAGAGCCTAAAAATTCCAAGGAACAGTCCCAAATTCTAACTCCTCCAACTCAAATCAATGTGGGAGAACCTCTAATCTTGCAAACTCCTCTGAATGAGGAAAGGATTAAAAAGAGAGAGACAGGGAAGTAGCTACCCCTGCCAGTGGACCCCCAGAACAGCTTGGTACAAAAAGGCAAAGACTAAATCCCCTTTCAAAGGAAGAATTTGTTGAAGACACTACAGATAGTCAGAGGAGAGAAGGAGTAGATAGCCAACAAACTTTTCCAGTGGGAGGAACATCCACTAACTCATAGAGACAAGAGCTAGAAAGACAACAAAGTGTAGAGTTATCATCTTTCAAGCCACGGATGCCTTAGATATCAAGAAAACATTTACAAAAATAAAAGCCAGCAATGATCCATTGAGGCTTCAAATTTACAATCAATATTTGAAAATGGCCCCCACAAATCAACAGAGGTTGATGTCAGCCTATGACATCAAAGAAGGCAAAATGATAATGAGCCACTTCAAGCCTAAAGTGCAACAACCTCAATCAGCAGCTAATTATCTTAGAACAAATTTTTAGTTCATGGAAAAGGATATTCATCCTTTGGATCAGATGGAATTGCATAAACAAACTGGAGAAATGATTTATTCCACCTCGACTGGTAAGGAAATGATGACCCAAAGGTAGCAAAATTCTTTGGATAACATAATTGCCGAACTACACTTGGAGAAATCCTCTTCCCAAGCTAAAGATAACAGAATAAAGTCTTTGGAAGAAATAATTATTGGATTGGGACATGATCCCAAAGATGTGAAGGCTACAAAAGCCTTAATCAAAAAGAAAGATGAAGATATTGTTGCCTTAAGGAAACAGCTAAAGCTACCTCCTTCAAGACATCAACAAACTGCTTAGGTGATAAAACAAAGGTCTAAAGAAGAGATGATGGAATTACTCTTAAAACTTAATGAAAGACTAAATGAGACTGAGAAAGCACTTGAAAAGTCATTGAAGGACAAGCAGGGAGAGTCAACCTCTCAGCCTCCCAATGTGATACCAGTAGTCTCAACAGTAGTCCCTTCTACACTTGGGATAACACTAGCACCAAACATCCCAGCAGCCACAGCAGAGGTGGTCACAGGTATAGCAACATCGGGAATAGCACAGGGCAGCACTACCAATTTGAGCATAGAGGAACTAATAAACTCAATGGAGGACATGAAACTAAAAGTTTCAGAGCTAAATAAGGTGAAAGAGTAGTATGCCAACTTAGAGAAAATGTATGATCTCTCAAAGATAAATGTTGCAGAAAAGTCAAGAGAGATTAAAGGATTAGAAAATAAAGTGAAATCATTAGAAAAGGATCTTACTTTTGACAAGCCTCTGGCACAAATTAGGAAAATTCTTTGGGCCAACATCACTCAGTCAATAAATGATGTTTGGCCATCCATTCAAATAATTTTTGAACAGATTGATCTAGTAAAGGCAGCCCAAGAAGAAATCTAGAGGACAAGAGCAGAATTAGGAAGAATTCCTGAGGAAGCCAATAGGCTCATAAACTTTTTGAACATTAGGAATAAAAACCAGCTTGAAGAACTTGGCATCGAAGACAAAACAGGGACCATTTTGGAAATCAAAAGGGTCTTAACAAAAAGGACTCTCATGCATAACTTAGAAAGAAGATGCTATGACATGCAGGCAGAGATTAATGCTTTTATGTAGAAATTTTCCATTTTACAGAGTAAAGGGCTACCTTGTCCTTTAGTGATTAACAACAAGTTAATGAGGCATATAGACTATATGGATAGATTGAATCAATATGCAGGCAATCAAGCAAGTTCATCAACAAGTGCATCAGGAATAAAAGAACTCCCTACAGGCAGAGTTCTCTATGATAGTCTAGAGAACCTGTTCTATGTAGAGCATGAAATAAAACACGTGTTTCCAATTCAGCCTACTATTTTCAGATACCCAAAAACAGATGAAACCTTCAAAAAGCTTTAGAAAACCATAATACCACAACCAAAATGGTGGGAAGAAATGCTAGAAATTTTGTAATTTATCCTTGGTAAAAGGTAAATTTTGATTTTTACTACAGTCAATGAGGGTAAAGAGGATGAATAGAGATCAAACAGGTAAAGAGTATTAGACACAGGTAAAGTGTATCAGTAGGAAGATAAAAACAGATCAGCCAGCACAGAATTACACCAAAGACAGCAAGAGGCCAAATCATAGGGCCTAACTCTAGCACACTCTCAATAATAAGGACAGCAGACCATTCAGTTGCCTTTATCTGTCATCTATGAAGTCATCTGGCCCTATTTTCTTGTAAAATATGATTAGTCATCTCAGATTATATCTCACTTTGTTATGAGATATTTCATTGTAAATTTTTTGTATAAATACACCCCCATTCGGAGTATTGGGGGTGGATTCTTAGACATTGCTGTAAAACTGATTATTTTGGAATAAAGTGCTATTGGACAAATCTTACATGGCTGGCTAGATGAAGAATTAATACAAAGGACTTTTCACAGGATTCATGTGCAATACATTGGACAAATAAGTATTTATAACTCATGTGTTATTGTTCTCTTGTTTAGTTGATCAATTATGTCTCATATCTGAATACTTAAACGAAAAAGCTTAACTCAGAAAGTGCTTCAGTGCAATCTATTTTCAATCGTTTATATTCTTGATGTTTTCTTCTAAACTATCATAAATAGTGAATTCTTAATTGCTCCTATTTCCTAGTTTAATCATTTTGATCATTTATTAAAGAATTCTTAATTGCTCTTTGCTAGTGATCATTCAAGTTCTTTTCTCTTAAAATATGTTGAAGGATTCTTAATTTCCCTTCATCTCTTTTAAGCCCATCCCATCCTATCAAGTTATCATTTGCTCCCTGTTTTAGCTATCTTGCCCTATGAAACCATCCTTTGCTGAGAAACCAAATCCAGCTGAGCCATTTCTTTTGACTACACTAGCCCAATGGCCTGAATTATTCAGTTCCAACCCTCTGCTATAGAATTTCACCACCAAACTCAACCAAAATCCCAAAGCTTTCATAACTAGCCTAATATCTTCCAAAACAAAGCTAAACCTTAAAGAGAGAACCCTCTCTAGATATAGATTGGCTAGATTCTGTATCTAAAAGTTGGTTTGTGGTTACCTCGGACCCCTTTCCTCTTCTTACAACATCTAGGAAAATCTGAGTGATAACATAGTGGCAACTCCACTGGGGAATGAAAATTTGTTGTTATTGCTGTTTACTTTATAAACTACAGATGGAGCCTAAAGATGTAGGAATTTACAGGGTAAGTTCCTCAGAAAGAATACCAAAAGGACACCGCTCACAACCAGATCTCAAATCAATACACCAGTATTTTTGACGTGGTTAAAACCCTCAAAGTGCAAGGAGGGAAACAGTCCACGGCCTGTCCCAACGTGGGTACTACAGGCAATTTATTAATCAAAGAATGAAAATTTACATAAGCTTCTCTCATGCACGGATTACCTGAACAATGACCCTCCATGCGCTTTAAATAGAACTCATGGACCAATCGGGTGTCAAGCCACGGATCAAGTGTCGGTAATACCGAGGTGAGAGTGAACCGTCGGATCACTACATATCGTGACCGTCGGATTGTAAGTTACAATATGTACAACGGTAAAGAAACACACTTTACCTAACTCTATACCTAACTCTAAACTAGACCAAGTTGAACTTAACTATATCCTATGTGTCGGAATATCCTAACATCCCCCCTTAAGAACAACTTGGGATAGGATTGAAGGATTTACAAATATGACACAATAGGAGAAGGAAGGAGGCACTAGAGCCTATCCCCCCTTAGTGACAACTTCCTGAACTCCAAGCATATATCGAAGTTTAGTGAACTTCGCCTCTGTGAGAGCCTTTGTGAAGATGTCTGCAACCTGATCATCTGTTGGACAATATTGCACTTCAAGAACATGGTCATGAATGAGCTTTCTGATGAAGTGCATGTGTAGTTCAATGTGTTTGCTGCGCTGATGCTGGACTGGATCTTTGCATAGCTGAATGGCACTTTGATTATCACACCAAAGTGTGGTTGGATGCTGCTGCTCAAAGCCAAACTCTGATAGGATCTGACGAAGCCACAAGGCTTCCTTACTAGCTTCCACGGCACCACGATACTCTGCTTCTGCTGACGAAAGAGAAATGGCAGCCTGTTTCTTACAAGCCCATGTAATAGGTCCTGAACCAAGAGTGAAGACATAACCGGCAGTAGACTTCCGATCATCATGGTCACCAGCCCAATCAGAATCAGTGAAACCAACTAACAGAGGAGCTGCTTTGGCACTGTAATGAATCCCAAACTGTACTGTACCTCGAACATAACGAAGTATTCTTTTAGCTGCTTTCCAATGACTTTCACGGGGGTTTTGCATAAAACGAGCAACAAGGCCAACAACAAAGGAAAGATCAGGACGAGTATGGGTTAAATACAAGAGTTTTCCTACAAGTTGACGGTATAAGGTAGCATCAACTTCAGGAGAAGTACAAGAGACTGAAAGTTTGACTCCAGACTGAAAGGGAGAAGGGGCTGGCTTACAGTCTTCCATGTGAAAATGACGAAGAATATCACAAGCATACTTGGACTGGGAAAGGGAAATACCCTCCTTGGATTGCAAGACTTGAAGACCGAGAAAATAGTGTAAGTGTCCTAAGTCTGTCATTTCAAATTTCTTTTTAAGGATAGACTTCACATGGTTTATAAGGTTGGGATCACTACCAGTAAGGATAAGATCATCAACATAAAGAACAAGGATGATAAGAGAGTCATCCACTTTCTTGGTGTAGACAGTATTGTCAGAATGACACCTAGAAAAGCCAGATTCTAAAAGAAAGCTATCCATTTTGGCATACCAAGCCCGAGGAGCTTGCTTGAGACCATAAAGGGATTTCTTAAGTCGACACACAAGGCTGGAGTCTGTTTGTATGAAGCCAATGGGTTGTTCCATATAGATTTCTTCCTGCAAGTCCCCATGCAAGAAGGCAGATTTAACATCCATCTGATGGACTTCCCATTTTAAAGAGGCAGCAAGGGAAAGAACAAGGCGGATAGAGTTCATTTTGGCAACAGGGGAGAAGGTTTCAGTGTAGTCAATGCCTTCAACCTGTGAAAAGCCCTTAGCAACAAGACGAGCTTTATGTTTATCAATTTTCCCATCTGGTCCATACTTGGTTCTGTAAACCCATTTACATCTAACAAGTTTTCGTCCCTTTGGTAGAGGAACAAGATCCCATGTATCATTTGTCATCAATGAATGATATTCTTCATTCATAGCTGCTTCCCAATGTGGATGGCCTGAAGCTTCTGCAAAAGTGTCAGGATCATGATTTACTGGAGCTTGAGCCAGTAAAGAAGAGGCTCTTTCAAACTGAGAACGTGTACGTCGCTGATCTGTAGGATCACCGGCAAGATCACCTGCTGCATCCCGAGTAGCACGGACCCATCTTGGAAGTTGAGGATCCTGAGAAGGTGGGGGAGGATTGTCATCCTCACTTTCATCATCTGAAGAAGAAATGTTTTCAAAAGTAGAAGAGATAGGAAGAGGTGGCACATCCGCCGGACTAGGCTCGCAGGCCGATTTATTTTCATCAAATTTTACATCTCTTCTAATGATAACATTTTTGGACTTAAATGGAATAAGTCTATAACCTTTTACATCTTCAGAATATCCAACAAAAGTACATTTCTCACTCTTAGGTTCTAAAGCTTTATGCTTTTCATCTGGAATATGGGCCCATGCTTCACTTCCAAACACACGAAAGTGACTTACATCTGGTTTAATGGAACTCCAAGCTTCTTCTGGAGTGATATTCTCTAGAACCTTAGTAGGAGTGCGATTGATTATATAATTTGCACAATTAATTGCTTCGGCCCAAAAACTAAGACTGAGTCCTTTAGATTGCAGCATACAATTAGCCATTTCCTTTAAGGTGCGATTTTTCCTTTCAGCTACACCATTTTGTTGTGGAGTGTATGGAACAGTATGTTGCATTTGAATTCCATTTTCGGTGCAAAAGTTGATGAATGTGTTTTTAACATATTCTCCACCATTATCAGTTCTTAGCTTAAGAATTTGATGTCCAGATTGTTTTTCAACAAAGGCTTTGAAGGCCAAAAAAGTGTTAAATACTTCGCTCTTGAGTTTTAAGAAGTATACCCAAGTGCGTCTGGAGAAATCATCAATGAAAGTTAAGAAGTACTTGCAGCCAGAGAATGAAGCAACAGGAAGAGGACCACATAAATCACTGTGCACAAGCTGTAAAGGGGCTGAGGCGTGCCAAGAGGCACGTTTGTCAAAACTGTCCCGATGATGTTTTCCGAGTACACATCCGGAACAAACACCATCTCTGCAAGATACCATAGGAAGACCTGTCACCATATTTTCTTTACATAGATGCTGAAGGGAGCGATAGTTTAAGTGACCAAATCGCTCATGCCAAAGTTTGCTCACTTCATCATTATGAGCAACAAATACTGAGGGAAGATTTGATGACCCAAAGTTGTGAAACTTATACAACCTTTTGGAATCATCAGCAAGACCAGTAGCTAGAATCTGTTTAGGATCTTTTAGATCCTTGATTACAACATCATGAGGTGAAAATTCAACAATTTTACCTTCACCTGAATGAGTTATCTGATAGACAGATAGAAGGTTGCAGGATAAGGTTGGAACACATAATACATCATTAAACTGACCATTGTCTAGATGAACAGTTCCAGTCCCTACAACATTAAGAGATCTATCATCACCAATATATATATTTTTGGTGTTACAATCATTTAAAGAAGAAAACATGGCTTGGTTTTTGGCCATGTGACAAGAGGCTCCAGAATCAATGAGCCACTCATGAGAATGAGAAGAAGAAGAAGATACATTTAATGCATAACCAGACTGAGATGATTGATAATGACATGCAGAAAGTGCCATTCCGGAAGTTGAAGTTGAAGTAGGCTCCACATGGATGTTATGTTTCTTCATTGCGGCTTCCAAGGCTTCCATCTTCTTAAAGCATTTAGATTCTAAGTGGCCATCTCGATTACAAAAGTTACAATGTCTATCAGTCTTCTTCCATTTGTTTTTATTGGTCTTATCATTTTGCTGAAATGATCTTTCATTTTGAGGCTGAGATGGTTTAGGACCATTCTTTTGAGGATATGACTTCTTAGGATTCTTTGAATTTGGTTGCTGCTGGGCGGCTAACGCTTTCGTGGAAGAGTTTCCAAGATTAAGAAGACCAAGGTGTAAGAGTTTTTCTTGTTCTCTTATTAAGGAATCACAAAAGGAGTCAAAGGAAGGGGCCTTGTAGTCTTGTCCTTGACAAATGAAAGCTTCCCTTGTAGAATGGAAAGTGGAAACAAATACAGAGTAGGCTGGTCCCAACTTAGTAAGGATGGAATAAATAAGGTTACCATCTTCTTTCTTAACTTTAACACCTTCCAAGAGATATCTAAGGGTCTTGAATTTGGACAAGAAATCTTCAATGCAAGAAAAATTATTAGGATCCAAAGTAAGCAGCTCATTTTCAAGTTGATGGGCTCTAATTTCATTTTTAATTCCAAAAACTTTAGCAAGTTTTTCTAATGCTTCATGAGGAGTCTCAAGTTCTGCAATGTGGAATCTAAGATCAGGAGAAATAGACATTCCTATCAAACCACGTGCTTGATCTTGTCTATTTTCCCATTTTGCCGCCTTGTCTTCATCTTTTGGTTTCTTCTCTTGGTCTGTGGCTATTCTGTAGAGACCTTTACTTCTAAGTAAATCTCCCATGTAGGCTACCCATTGGAAGTAGTTAGTGCTGTCAAGAATGACTTGGCATGGACTTTCCATTTAAAAAAAAAAAACTGAAGCTGAAGATGCTGAAAGTAAGTGTTCCAATGGATAGATCTCGAAAAAATAGGCGGTTTTAAAAAAAACGGCTCTGAAAAAGGCTTCCGGATGAAGAAGTTATGGCTTTTTGAAAAAAAAATTGTTGACGTTGCCGGCAAAGTGCGCGAATGTGCGGGAATGAAAAAATCCGCCCCCACAAAATGGAGACTTGAACCCAAGACCTCTACTCTCTTAAAATAGCTTTGAACCAATTGATCTATACAAAAAATTTGAGAGAGAGAGAGAGAGAGAGAGAGAGAGAGGGGGGGGGGGGGCCTTGGTTTGCGTGCTTGCCTTGAGAAAGCTCTTTTTCCCTACAAAACACAAAACACAAAACCCAACACGAATATGCAAAGAAAAACGAACCTTACGGCTCGAAGTTAGCTTTAGCCAAAAAACTAGAAATTTTAAAAAAAATCTCAAAGTTAGCTTTAGCCAAAAAACTAAATATTTTTCTCAATGTTTCTGATTTTCCGAGATCACACTAAGGTGCAGGGAAAAGAGCATACGCATGAGAAAAATCCTTCCTTTCTGTTTCTGATTTGCCCAGATCGCACAGAGTCGTAGGGCAAAGAGCATACGCAGAAATGAAAGGTATAGATCCGGTTAAAAAAAAAGGCTAAATAAACCGAAACCGAAATAAGCAGAGAGAAAATAACAGTAAACTGCAAAAAACACTGTATACCTCCCGATCTGAAAAATGACGCAGCTAGGGCTACCGGAAACCTTTTCGCGTGAAACGAAAGGGGTTCCTCACTGAAACAGATGCTCCGAACGCAACAGAGCAGTCCTCTCGGCCCGAAAGTAGTCAGAAACAGCAGATCTAGGAAACAACAGCCGCATGCAGTTCTACCGGCTTCAGATTTGGATCACCAACGGACGCGGCCCTCAAATAGCTCTGATACCATGTAGGAATTTACAGGGTAAGTTCCTCAGAAAGAATACCAAAAGGACACCGCTCACAACCAGATCTCAAATCAATACACCAGTATTTTTGACGTGGTTAAAACCCTCAAAGTGCAAGGAGGGAAACAGTCCACGGCCTGTCCCAACGTGGGTACTACAGGAAATTTATTAATCAAAGAATGAAAATTTACATAAGCTTCTCTCATGCACGGATTACCCGAACAATGACCCTCCATGCGCTTTAAATAGAACTCATGGACCAATCGGGTGTCAAGCCACGGATCAAGTGTCGGTAATACTGAGGTGAGAGTGAACCATCGGATCACTACATATCGTGACCGTCGGATTGTAAGTTACAATATGTACAACGGTAAAGAAACACACTTTACCTAACTCTATACCTAACTCTAAACTAGACCAAGTTGAACTTAACTATATCCTATGTGTCGGAATATCCTAACAAAAGATAGCCAGGTAGCCTTCGAACTACTCTTTCTCTTCAAGATCATAAGTAGATGAATGCTACTTCATTCTATCTCCGGTCTAGTTTATGAACTAAACATAAACCAGTTCCTTAGTCAAACAAATATTTAGGAATGTTTTAAGCTCAAAATCTGAAACATCTTAAAGAAATCACAGAAGTTGTTGTTGATATTAATTTAGAAAATTAAAACCAAGAAATTTGGCTACAGAAAGAACTCGTTACACTAGGTCAAATCCTAATCCAAATCCACCACCTATGTTTGAGAACCCCAATCTGATTCCCAGAATTTTTAGGAGACAGGAAAGCCAAGAAAGTATTTCTAGTTCTCGGCCTATCTATAGATCAAGATCCTGCCCTGTGATTTGGATTTATCTTGCGGACGAACCTTTTGATGAGAAATTTGAGACGTCTTTGTTTGTAACATTCTCTAACACTAAATTGTCCTGCTTAGTTCCAGACCCAGTATTTATTGAAGAATTACAATTTGAAGCTGTCAGTGTTTCAATTGACAGACATTTACAAAATTCAATACAATCTGAGCTTACTTCTGAAAGGACACCTGATCCTTCTACAATCACTGCTTCTTTTGCAAGTTCCTCACCTTTCCCTCACACATCTCAACCCCAAACCACTCCACCACACACACCTCCTTCTACCCCTCCATCCACAACTCACATTCCCATTGTTACCCCAACCCCATCTGTTGTTACATCAATACCTGCAGCTATGGCAATTAGGTATACCCCTCTGGTTTTACCAGCTAATTTAGTTGCCATGCCTCAAGACTACCAAAGTAAAATCACCCCGTTTGATGGTTCTGGTACCTACATAGCACAACAACATACCAAAAAAATGACTGACTATGAAATATATGAGATAGACGCTGATGATGTTAGAATGAGGATATTTGTTCAGAGTCTAACTGGTGAAGTCTGAACCTGGTTTAGGGCTCTAAGAGCAAACAGCATAGATAGATTAGAAACCCTTTATACAAAATTCTTGAATCATTGGGAGAAGAAGAAAGATACTTTACAGATCTTATCCAAGTATGAAAACCTCAAGAGAGGAACTCAGGAAACTATGCAAGATTACTACATAAGGTTCAATGTTGTTTACAATGCCATTCCTCAAAACCTTATATCCCCATCTGATTTGGCCCTAATCAAGTTCCCTGATGGATTTGATTCAGATATGGCTTTTCAGCTAAGGGAAAGAGCACCTAGAACTTTAGAAGAAATGCAAAGTATAGATGTCAGTGTGAAAGCTAATTTGATGTCCAAACGTGACAAGGTTAGAAGTGAAAGAAGGATACCACTGAAAGAAGAGACTTCACTTGTTGAACAGAAATTAGATGCTATAATCAAAGGGATGGAAAGACTAGGAGATAGAGTAGAAATGATAAAAGGAAAATCTCCTTGGGATGGATAGCCATCCAACACTGGGAGAAATCTAAACTTCTGAAAAAACCAAAACCTGAACCCTGGAAAGATTGGCCCAGATCAAAACATTAGACCACCATTTTAGGAAAATTTTGTAAAAGCTTCTACCTCTGAAGATACACCGGAAGACACTCAGATAAATCTAATGGGGCTTAATAATGAAGAAGAAGTCTTCCTAACTCAAGATGATCAAGAGGCCCACATTCTCAAACAATTTCAAACTAAGTCAGGAGAATCGTTTGACTTTAGAGAGGGATATGACACAGTTATCTATGAAGTGCACAAGCAGTATAACCTGAGAAGTAGAAGAATAGATGTTCCTGAAAACAATAAATAGAAAGCTCCACAACAGCCTATCAAAGGTAAAGCAGTCCCTCCACATGTACAAATTCTGTCTAGATCAAACAATAATCCCTCTAATCCAATAATTGAAGATGTTTCTGACAATCCACAGAATAACAGACCTTCTTCCACTCCTCCTCCTTCCAATGGAAATGTGGAAGAACCTCCAAAAGTTGATTTAGAAGAAACAACTAATCATAACCCTACTCCTCAAAAGGGGAAAAACATTGAAACTATAGAAAGTAAAGAGAATCCCATTGTCCGAAACACAAAAGCTCAAACAGAAAAACTTTTCAATTTGGAAACTAAAGTAGGCAAGTTAAAGATTGTTGTTCCATTGTCAGAATTAGCAAAACATGATGCCTACCAAAGTCAAATCAACAGATCATTGAACATCACTGGGACTGAAGATTTTGTTAATGTTTTTGATGATCAACCAGAACTAATCTTTGGACCTGAAGTAAATGGTAAACATTTAGAAGGAAGTGTCCCTCCCTTTTATGTGAGCTTGAATATTCATGATAAAATCCTTCACAATGCTATGTTTGATTATAAGGCATCTCACAACTTAATGCCCAAGTCAGTGATGGAGAAATTAGATCTTGACATTACTAGGCCTTACAAAGATCTCTTTTCTTTTGATTCTAGTCAAGTGAGATGTTTAGGATTAATAAAAGACTTGTGTGTTTCTGTAGTTCAATATCCTGCCAAGACAATCCTAATGGATATAGTAGTAGCGGATATACCTCCAAAATATGGAATGTTATTATCCAGGTCCTAGGGTGCTAAGCTTCAAGGATCGCTTCAATTGGACATGTCTTATGCTACTATCTCTGTTTTCGGTCAACCTAAGAAGCTATACAGAGAGACATTAATGAAATATGTAGTAAGTAGTTAGGAAAGACCACAAAACTTGCCTATCTACTCAGTACAATCAGATATGGATTCATTTATTCTGTACAATGCTGAAATCAATCCTGCCAACAATGAACCAATTTTAGCAGCATAACCAAAAGAAATTGAAAATGGATAATCAACTCTCCAAATTCAGGAAATTTCAGATACCAATGATGATTCATATACTAAAGAAAAATCAGACGAAAACAAAGAACTAAATCCCCCTGCCAAACAAATTCCCATCACTCGTGACACTGATTATGTCCATGAAATTCTTTGGTATTTAGAAGTTGATGGTTCAATCAACAAGTTAGGGGTAGGGGCAGGAATTTGGGTGCATAACTTGGAAAATTACCATGCTGAAGGCCATGCCTACAGGTTAAAATTTAAATGCACCAATAATATGGCAGAGTATGAAGCTATTTTTCTTGGACTTGTAAAAAGATTAGGAGAAATTAGGGTATCTATCATAAAACAGATCAATGGGAAGTACTTAACTAGAGATCCTAGATTAGGATACTATAGAGGAACAATTATAGAGATTCTTAATAGGTTTTTGGAAACTAAGCTTGTTGTAGTACCTAGGAAACACAACTTACATTCTCACAGTCTGGCCATGTTTGCCAGTATCTGTAAATTACCTTTCAAACCTAATCATCAGTTCACTGCTAAAATTAGGCATAGGCCAACTGTCCCTAACAATCTGAAAAACTGGCAAATTTTCGAAAGCGATGAACAGATAAATAAGTTTCTAACTTTAGACCGAGAATTTTCTCACAGTCAGATAGATGTTGATACAGTCACAAGCTTTAACCAAATAGATGAGGTAGAAACAGATATTTCAGAACAAAATGCAATTCAAATGGTACATCCCACAAAATTTACTGGAAAAGAAGTGCAAGATCTCAAACAGATGGACCTTGATGAGATAAATGAAGAAGAAACAGGGGTAATTGATCTAAAAGATAATCATCTACCTAAGGGACTAACCCATCTAAAGGACCTCTTTGATTCTAACGACATTCCTAAGAAACCAAAGGTGGAACCACTGAAGGCAGACATTGAAGAATATAACTTGGGAACAAAAGAAAATCCAAAAATGATAAAGCTCTCAAATTCCTTGCCTCTTGACCAAAAGTTAAAATATGTTGAACTCATGAAAGAATTTCAGGATGTTTTTGCCTGGAGTTATGAGGATTTGAAATCATATGATACCTCAATAATTCAGCATACAATACCTTTGAAGGAAGACCAGAAACCATTCAAACAAAAACTCAGAAGAATCAACCCTGTACTACTACCATTGATTGAAAAGGAAATTAAACATATGTATGAGGCAGGGATAATTGCACCTATAATATTTTCAGAATGGATATCAAATTTAGTGCCTACTAGGAAGGAAACTAGTGAAATTAGATTATGTGTAGATCTGAGAAATGTGAACAAGGTTTTTCTAAAAGATAACTACCTTTTACCTAAGATGGACCATATTTTGCAACAGGTAGTAGGTTCTTCACAAATTTCTTTGTTATATGGATTTTCAGGGTATAACCAGATTCTAGTTCACCCTGATGATCAAGAAAAAATTTCCTTTACCACACCATAGGGTACATTTAGGTATATCAAAATGCCATTTGGTCTTAAAAATGCAGGAGCTACTTTTCAGAGAGCAATGGATATTACATTTGCAAAAGAACTTCATGATTTTCTTGTCATATATTTGGATGACTTGACTATTTTTTCTAAGTCAGATAAGCAGCATTTGGATCATCTCAGGCAAGTATTTCTCAAATGCAGAAAATATGGTATCTCTCTAAATCCTAAGAAATCCTTGTTTGGCCTGGAAGAAGGTAAACTCTTAGGTCATATCATTTCAAAGGATGGTATTAGAATTGACCCTACCAGAATAGATGCAATTTTACAAATACTTCATCCCAGAAGTATCAAGGAACTTCAAGCTTTCTTAGGAAAGATAAACTTTTTGAGAAGATTCATATCCAATTTAGCATAACTAATTAGGCTACTTAATAACATGTTAAAGAAGGATTCAAGTATAAAATGGACAGTAGAAGCCAAACAATCATTTGAAGAAATTAAAATGGCTTTAACTAGAACACCAGCCCTCACAAGTCCCCAATTTGATAGAGATTTCATAATTTTTTCTTTTGCTTCAGAGCACACAATAGCAGCTATTTTACTACAAAAAGATGACCAAGGATGTGAAAAACCTATAGCCTTTTTTAGTAAAGCACTAAGAGATGCATCACTGAAATACAAGATCATGGAAAAGCAGGCATTTGCACTTGTTAAAGCAATTAAGGACTTTAGAGTTTATATATTATATTCTCATGTGATAGCCTATGTACCAAATGCTGTGGTCAAGGACATCCTGACTCAGGATGGAATTGAGGGAAAAAGGGGCAAATGGATTGCTACCATATTAGAATATGATATTGAGATAAAACCTACAAAACTGATAAAAGGACAGGGATTGGCCAAACTCATGGCATAAACAAATTGTCAAGCCCTAGATATAAATGAACTGGATAATGAATAGGAGATGGCAACTCCACAAATCAGCCTGGCCTTTTTAGATTCACCTTGGTATGCTGATGTAATCTATGTGTTACAAAACCCGTAAGCTCCTCCAAGGTTATCCAGAACAAAAAATAGCTTTTTGAATATGAAAGCTTTAAAGTTTGGTATTTTAGATAATGCTCTTTTTTGGAAGAATCATGAAGGTATCTTATTAAATTGTTTGTTAAAAAATGAAGTTGACAAGGCTCTTCAAGAGTTTCATGTAGGAGATTGTGGTGGACACCTCTACTGGAAATCAACTGCAGATAAGATCTTAAGGGCTGGTTTCTACTGGCCAACCTTGTTTGCTGATGTAAAGAAATTTGTTACTTCATGCCATAAATGCCAAATTTTTTAGGGCAAGAGAAAACTATTATCTTTACTCTTGAAACCAATCTCTACTGAAAATTCATTTCAACAATTGGGTCTTGACTTCATTTGAGAAATCCATCCTCCCTCCTCTGGCCAGCATAAAGGGATTCTCACTGCCACCGATTATTTTACCAAATGGATAGAAGGTATCCCCTCCAGACAGGCCAATGACACCGTAATCATAAGTTTCTTAGAAACCAACATATTGTCTAGATTTGGTTGCCCTACTAAAATCATAACTGATAATGTTGTAGCTTTTAAATCAAGAAAGATGTTCAATTTTTGCAACAAGTGCCACATTACCCTAGGCCATTCCACAACCTATTACCCACAAGAGAATGGTTTAGCTTAATCTTCCAACAAAGCCTCATTAATATCATCAAGAAACTGTTGGAAGAAAATAAAAAGAATTGGCATAAGAAACTAATAAATGCACTATGGGCAGACAGATTGACAACCAAAAAATCCATTGGCACTAGTCCCTATGAGTTAGTGTATGGTATGGAGGCTGTATTTCCTTCGTCATTAGGAGTTCCAATTATGAAATTACTTCAAGAATCTCAAGTCGAACCTAATGACATCCAAAGGAGGATAAATCAGACCATCAAGTTACAGCAGACTAGAGAGAAAGTGTATCAAAGATCCAAAATATTGCAAGAAAAGCTCAAGAAGATATTTGAAAAAAGAACCAAGGCAGAAGATTTTCACCATGGAGACAAAGTGCTGAGATGGGATTCAAGAAGAGGAGATAAGGGGAAACATGGGAAGTTTGATTTCCTATGGAAAGGACCTTACATTATCCATGCCTACAAGGAAAAAACACATATTTTCTAAAAAATTTGGATGGCACAAAGGCAGAAGAGTGACCAGTCAATGGCCGAATGTTAAAACATTACTTTGATCCTACTTATTAGGATTTTTTTATGATGATTAACATGTACATACCATATCCTTTGTAATTTCACAGTTTTGATTGGACAATGACTTTTGAATTTGAAGCCCAAAGAGAAGGCTTTAAGCTTCAGAAGTACCATTGTCATACACATAATAAAGCCGGAGGAAAAAGAAGATTGCAGAATATAGTCAAACTCATTCAGAAGGCCATCTGATCTACTGTTCTTAACTTTCCACTAGGGAAAGCCATCCCCAAATGGAGCCACAATTAGGCCCCTATACCAATAGGTGTCATATGTCATGATTGACTTGATAAGCTATGTAATATGTTCATACCTTTTCTTGTTGCAAAGGTTTTCCATATTTTAAAAAAATCAAAAAATTTAAAAAATGTAAAGATGGTATACTCTAAAAGAAAAATCAAAGGGTAAAAAGAATAAAGATGGTCAAAAAATGAAAGAAAATGAACCCCAAACAAAAATAGACCAAGAAAGTGTGCAAGTCTAGATGCCACTACTTTCTCATTTTGTGTAATAAACAATTGTGTGCAACTTGTCACTTATGCCACAATTCATGAATAGTCAAACTGTTTAAACTTGGCTAATTCATTTTCAATTTCATGTTGTAGAAATAGAGAATAAATATCTGACCAAACAGTCTAATCTTAGCAGACAAGTAGATAGGTAGAGTAAATAAAAGGAGCTCAACAATTTAATCTGAGCCCTTGGATGTAATAAGTGTAGATTTAGATAGATATAATTATGTAAAAGAAAAGGAATATTTGATAAGAGTTTTCCAGTTTAAGTGCACCTCAATAAAGAAGAAAAAATGCTAGGTTAAGGTAGGTAGGGTAGGTAGTTGATGTTGCAGAATCATATGTGATGAATAATGTCTCTAAATGTGTTAATCTTTCATTTTTCATCACAAGGCCAAGGTATACACTACATTGAAGACATCTCAAGAAAAGCAAAGTCAGAAAAATTAATTCCCCTTCTCATTTCCCCTAATTATTCACTAACTTCCCTTAGATACTAAGGAATTTGCTAAATTGGAGGGGCTCGGAGCATTTCTCTAAGTTCTGGAGGGACCGGACCCTCGGCCCAATAATTTCAAAAGCCTAAGTACTTAAAACCATCATTCATTCACTCTCATAAGTCTTTTCCTAAGTAAAATCCTATTTTACTTAGGAAAAATACATAATATCACATAAAAACCCCTTTTTCCCACCTAAGCCTAAGATAAATGCACAACTCTAATGTTTTTACTTAGCACTTTTTCATTACATTTTTCATATTAATTTCTAACTCATATTATATAACTCCCTCATAGAAGTTCATCCTATCCCTTATTATTTAAATATGTAAAAAATCCCCAAAATACTATACATCCCACCCCTTTGGTTAATTATAACCATAAATGTGTTAAACATGATTAACTAGTTAACTTGTAACTAGTTAATAGCCTAACTTCCCCCGTTGCATTAATCGGGATTAATTAACCCTCATGGTTAATTAAGAACCCCCCAACCTATCATATCACCCCCGATACAATTAATTAAAACTTAATCGTGTTGGGCCCATCGCTATTAAACCTCGACCGATCGTGCTTCTCGTTAGCAGTCCAATCGTGCTTCCCTCATCCAACAGTTATTATTCATATCGTGCACCACTTGGTGACCGTATGATAGCGCATGATCACCAAGCGGTTTTTGCACCATACCTCCCCCACGCGTCAAGTAACTTGTCGAATCACTGGCTCCCAGATAAATATCGCCTGTTCCCAAAAGCGATGCGATACCATACGACTTACCGCCCTCCGCATACGACAAAGCATCGTTTCCTGCGCACGTCATCCACCCGAATAACAAAAAAACCCCGCCAACCTTGACTTTGTTAATAAAACAAACGAACGTCATTTTCATTATTTTGTATTGCAACCTGTGCTCCCATGCAAATAACGTCCAAGTCAAATGTTCGAGGTTTCCAACCGCCACCTTGCTAAGAAACTTGCAGCCGACGCAGCCCAGAACCTATTATCCATTACCAGTCCCTGTCATTACACTGTTCACTACCCAAATACAGGTATTTATCTAATTTCCGCCGAAACCCTGCAAGTTTTAGTTTTACATTATAAAATCCACAGAGAAAGGCCAAATTCAGTACAAAATCAGTCTGTGTTTTGCCATATAAGTCCCCTAACCTGCTATTTTGCCCATTTTCTATAGTAAACCCAAATTCCTTTTCTGAATCCACAAGAACCAGAAATGGAAACCCCCGTTATTTTGAATGTTGTACCAATCAATGCCCCTCATAAGGACCAAGACTATCTACCTCTTGCAAATAAAGACTTCCAAATAAATGACCTAGCCACTGACCAGAATCACCTTAAGGTCTTTTTCCAAGCCAGAGACAACTACTTAAATGGCTCAGACATCCTGGGACTGTGGGAATCCAACCTTCCTAGGTATTTTCTCCCCTCAATCCATGTTTTCCCTGATCTAATTCATCAATGCAATGTAAACTATGACCCTAACCATAGAGCTGTTATGTCCCCAAGTCAAACAGTCCTCTTCCCCATAACAACTGCATCCATTAATGAAATGTTGCAATTTTCCCTTAGTTAAGCTCTCACTCCCCTTTCTATGGGATATTTACATGAAAAATCCACTGAAATACCACAATCAGAACTCATTCGAATCTGTTAGACCTTCATGTTAGAGAAACATTAGCCCAAAGGCCCACCTCCTTATGGACAGACTTTCTTCACAGATATGGGAAGACTTATAGTGGATATGATATCTTTAGCAATGGGATTTAACACTAGCGAATATGTTGATGAGGTAACCCTAGTGTTATTGTCAATCTTTACTCCTCAACAAGCCCCTGCTGTTAAACATGACTATGCCTCCTATATTGCCAATAAAATTCATGACCAATTCTTGGGACGGGACAATGAAGGAGTCTTCAAATACACCACTTTCATCTATCATCTTATTTTGTATTATCAGTCAGAGAACTTCCCTTTCATTGTCAGGAAGCTTGACACCAAAGGAAATCCTAGGTCTGTCATATTTTGGAGTTCCATATTCCATAAATCCCTTGAGAACCCTTACACTTACAATGAGTTCATTGATCTATTTGTCCATCTAGCAACCACTTTATTGACAGGAGTTTCCCCTCCTAGGATCAGTGGTGATATGAAGAAGATCCTTCAGCTCTCTAAGAAGTACAGAATAGGTGATTGGTATCTGTATAAGAACCATACAGAAATCAGGATATATGGGTGTGAGCTCTGCCCTTTTAAGCTACCAAAGTATGTTCCAATGAGACTGTTTGCATTAGAATACTTCAGGAAAATCATAAATTCAGACTTGGTTCATTTTTATAATGCCAAGAATCAAGAATCAGTTAGGCCCTTTTGTCTGTAACATTAGGGAGGCATGGAGAGAAGCAGAAATAATTTTAGAAGATCATCTTAAGTTACAAAAAAGTTTTGGGTGGATACCATATGACCCTAAAAGCTTAATATGTGATAGAAGAATGAAGAACAGATTGTCACCATACATTCACCATAGGATCCCAGAGATTGAACATTTTACTAATATGGATGAATGGAGGGAAGGGACCCTAGTAGAAAATGATAGTGAACAGGTCAATATTGAGAATGTTATGAGAGATCTTGAGAAAAAACTTGACTTGGATTCTTTTGGGCAGGTACAAAGATCAGGAATTGGTGCATCTACTGCTGGAACCTCTCAGCAACCTTCACAGGAAACCAGCACACGAGCCACTGGATCATCCAAAGGCAAGGAACTAAAGACCAGCATTCAAGCCATAGGGAAATCTACAATGTCAAAACAGCCTGAAACTTCCAAGGAACAGTCCCAAATGCCAACTCCTCCAACTCAAAGCAATGTGGGAGAACCTCCAATCTTGCAAACTCCTCTGAATGAGGAAATGAATAAAAAGAGAGAGACAAGGAAGTAGCAACCCCTGCCAGTGGACCCTCAGAACAGCTTGGTACAAAAAGGCAAAGACTAAATCCCCTTTCAAAGGAAGAATTTGTCGAAGACACTACAGATAGTCAGAGGAGAGAAGGAGTAGATAGCCAGCAAACTTTTCCAGTGGGAGGAACATCCACTAATTCACAGAGACAAGGGCTAGAAAAACAACAAAGTGCGGAGGTATCGTCTTTCAGGCCACCAGGAAAAGATGCCTTAGATATCAAGAAAACATTTACAGAAATAAAAGCCAAGAATGATCCATTAAGGCTTCAAATTTACAATCAATATTTCAAAATGGCCCCCACAAATCAACAGAGATTGATGTCAGCCTATGACATCAAAGAATGTAAAATGATAATGAGCTACTTCAAGCCTAAAGTCCAACAACCTCAATCAGCAACTGATTATCTTAGAACAAATTTTGAGGTCATGGCAAAGGATATTCATCCTTTGGATCAGATTGAATTGCATAAACAAAATGGAGAAATGATTTATTCCACCTTGACTGGTAAGGCAATGATGGCCCAAAGGTTGCAAAATTATTTGGATAACACAACTGCCCAACTACACTTGGGGAAAGCCTCTTCCTAGGCTAAAGATAACAGAATAAAGTCTTTGGAAGAAATAATTATTGGATTGGGACATGATCCCAAAAATGTGAAGGCTACAGAAGCCTTAATCGAAAATAAAGATGAAGATATTGTTGCCTGATGGAAATAGCTAAAGCTGCCTCCTTCAAGAAATCCACAAACTACTGAGGTGATAAAACAAAGGTCTGAGGAAGAGATGATGGAATTACTCTTAAAACTTCTTGAAAGAGTAAACGAGACTGAGCAAGCACTTGAAAAGTCATTGAAGGACAAGCAGGGAGAGTCGACCTCTTAGCCTCCCAATGTGATACCAGTAGTCTCAACAGTAGTCCCTTCTAGACTTGTGATAACACTAGCACCAAACATCCCAACAGCCATAGCAGAGGCGGTCATAGCTACAGCAACAGCAGGAATAGCACAGGGCAGCACTGCTAATTTGAGCACAGAGGAACTAATAAAGTCAATGGAGGACATGAAACTATAAGTTTCAGAGCTAAATAAGGTGAAAGAGAAGTATGCCAACTTAGAGCAAATGTATCATCTCTCAAAGATAAATGTTGCAGAAAAGTCAAGAGAGATTAAAGGATTAGAAAATAAAGTGAAATAATTAGAAAGGGATCTTACTTTTGACAAGCCTCTGGCAGAAATTAGGAAAATCCTCTGGGCCAACATCACTCAGTCAATAAATGATGTTTGGCCATCCATTCAAATAATTTTTGAACAGATTGATCTAGTAAAGGCAGCCTAAGAAGAAATCCAGAGGACAAGAGCAGAATTAGGAAGAATGCCTAAGGAAGCCAACAGGCTCATAAACTTTTTGAACATTAAGAATAAAAATTAGCTTGAATAACTTGGCATCAAAGACAGAATAGGGACCATTTTGGAAATCAAAAGGGTCTTAATGGAAAGGACTCTCATGCAGAGCTTAGAAAGAAGATGTTATGACATGCAGGCAGAGATTAATGTTTTTATGGAGAAATTTTCCATTTTTCAAAGTAAAGGGCTACCTAGTCCTTTAGTGATTAATGACAAGTTAATGAGGCATATAGACTATATGGATAAATTGAATGAATATGCAAGAAATCAAGCAAGTTCATCAATAAGTGCATCAGGAATAAAAGAACTCCCTACAGGCAGAGTTCTCTATGACAGTCTAGAGAACCTGTTCTATGTAGAGCATGAAATAAAACACTTGTTTCCAATTTAGCCTACTTTCTTCAGATACACAGAAACAGATGAAACCCTCAGAAAGCTTCAGAAAACCAGAATACCATAGCCAAAATGGTGGGAAGAAATGCTAAATTTTGTAATTTATCCTTGGTAAAAGGTAATTTTGATTTTTACTATAGTCAATGAGGGTAAAGAGGATGAACAGAGATCAAATAGGTAAAGAGTATTAGATGCAGGTAAAGTGTATCAGTAGGAAGATAAAAACAAAGCAGCCAGCACAAAATTACACCAAGGACAGCAAGTGGCCAAATCATAGGGCCTAACTCTAGCACACTCTCAAGAATAGGGACAACAAACCATTCGGTTGCCTTTATCTATCATCTACGGAGTCATCTGGCCTTACTTTCTTATAAAATATGATTAATCATCTCAGATCATATCTCACTTTCTTATGAGATATTTCATTGTAATTTTTTTTGTATAAATACACCCCCATTCGGAGTATTGGGGGTGGATTCTTAGACATGGATGTAAAACTGATTATTTTGGAATAAAGTGTTGTTGGACAAATCTTACATGGCTAGCTAGATGAAGAATTAATACAAAGGACTTTTCACAAGATTCATGTGCAATACATTGGACAAATAAGTATTTATAACTCATGTGTTATTGTTCTCTTGTTTACTAGATCAATTATGTCTCATATCTGAATACTTAAATGAAAAAACTTAACTCATAAAGTGCTTCAGTGCAATCTGTTTTCAATCGTTTATATTCTTGATGTTTTCTTCTAAACTAGCATAAACAATGAATTCTTAATTTCTCTTGTTTCCTAGTTTAATCATTTTGATAATTTATTAAAGAATTCTTAATTTCTCTTTACTAGTGATCATTCAAGTTCTTTTATCTTAAAATATGTTGAAGGATTCTTAATTTCCCTTCATCTCTTTTAAGCCCATCCCATCCTATCATGTTATCATTTGCTCCCTGTTTTAGCTATCTTGCCCTATGAAACCATCCTTTGTTGAGAAACCAAATCCAGTTGACCCATTTATTTTGACTCCATTAGCCGAATGGCCTAAACTATTCAGTTCCAACCCTTTGCTATTGAATTTCACCACCAAACTCAACCAAAATCCCAAAGCTTTCATAACTAGCCTAATATCTTCCAAAACAAAGCTAAACCTTAAAGAGAGAGCCCTCTCTGGATACAGATTGGCTAGATTCTGTATCTAAAAGTTGGTTTGTGGTTACCTCGGACCCCTTTCCTCTTCTTACAACTTCTAGGAAAATCTGAGTGATAACATAGTGGTGACTCCACTAGGGAACGGAAATTTGTTGTTATTGCTGTTTACTTTATAAACTACAGACAGAGCTTGAACATAACCAGGTAGCCTTTGAACTACTCTTGCTCTGCAAGATCATAAGTAGATAAGAATCCTTAATCACTTGAAAAGAAAATGATAAGCATCTTGGGTTTATTTCTGAATGGGGAATTAGCACAACATTACTAATCTACTCCAATCCAGATCAAGTTTGTATCATAGTTCTGGTTTTTCTTATTAGATTTTCTTTGTGAAAGAAGGACTTAATTGTTTGCAATTTTATGTCATTTTCACAAGGTTAAAGCTCAAAAGAGGTGAAAGAAAGTTGGTTGAAAGCCTTGAAATTGGGCCAAAGAGAAGAAGAGCAAGGTTGCCAAAGTCTTCTACACTAGTTTAGCCTCAAGTTGCATAAGTTGTAGTTGAGATTCCAACACTAGTACAACCTCAAGTTGTAGTTGAGTCTTCAGAGACCATGTCTCATGAAGGAGAACCTATCATGACAGAAGATGATAAGACCTTCAGAAAGGCTTTCTTTGATATATTAAAGATGGTTAAGGTCCTCCATGAAGAGAGGAATAATAGGCTATAAGGAGAAATTTCCAAGCCTCCCAATGGAGAAGGATCTTCAAGAGGAGGTAATGGAAAAGAAGATAAAGGAAAAGGAGGTAATGGGAATGGTGGAAATCCTCCACCATCTTCACCATCTTCTTCATCTTCTTCTTCGAAAGCATCTTCAAAATCTTCCACCAATACCACCATTACTCATACTCATCATCATTCTTCAAAAGGGGTTGGTAAATCACCTTTTTCTTAATCTTGATGTCAAATTTGAGTTTCCTATGTACAATGGAGAAGTTAATGTAGAGAAGCTGGATAACTGGATTCGTCAGTTGGAGGTGTATTGTAGAATTCAAAACCTTCAAGAGGATGATATCAACATTCAATTGGCTTCATTGAGAATGGAGGGTGCAACACTTTTATTGTGGGAATCAAGGACTCAAGACGAGATCAAGAAGCATGGTAAGATCTCTATTACTTGGTCTAATTTTATTGCTGCTATAAAAAGACAGTTCTACCCTTTAGTTCATATGAAAAAATCCATTATGAATTGGCAAAATTTCAGAAATTTGAAAGGTAAAAATGTGCAAGAGTATACTCAAGAGTTTAGGAAAAGAGCTCTTATTCTAGGAGTAGACTTACAATCACAAGATACCTTGCTGAAATACATAGGAGGATTGCATAGCTATCTTCGACATACCATTCTTATGTTCAATCCCACGAATCTTGATGAGGTTGTGTTCAAGCTACACACCTTGAAGCAAGAGGGAAAAATATACAGGAAGAAGGTAAGAAGAAACCATTTCAAAGTGTTGAAAAAGGGAAGAAGTTTAAAGGAAAGCAGAAGAAAAATGCTTATGTTAAGAACAAAGGGGAGAAAACCATGTGCAAGAATTGTTCCAAGGAAGGACATGATGAAGCACATTGCTGGAAGCTTCATATGCAATTACGACCGAAGAAATTCAACAGTAAAGGGAAACAAAAGACCAATGTTGCTACATAACAAGACTTGGGTTCAGACTTAGGGGATGAAACAAAAATCACAGCCATAGTCACCAAAGGATAATCCTTGGCAAAAGAAAGCAAAGAGGTCAGCAAAGAGGCAGTCGTAGTAAGTACTAGCGCAACAAATAATACCCACAATCATTCAAATGAGGAAAACCGAATAGAGATGTTCCATATCTGAGTTATTTCGAAGCATACAAAAATCGATATACTGTTTGACAGTGTATCTTAGGCCAACTTAATTTCTGTGGATTTAGTCAAGAAATTGTATCTGGAAACCATGCCTCATCATAAACCGTATCCGTTGGGTTGGATAACCAATGATACCAATTTGTAGGTCACACGGAAATGCGTTTTCAGATTTTCAATCACTGCCAATTTCATTGATGAAGTTGAATTAGACGTTGTGTCATTGGATATCTTAGGAATTGTGTTGGGAAGTCTGTATTTGTATGACAGGAAGGCTGTTTTCCACCTATTTGAGAACAAATATCAATTTTTCAAAGATGGAGTGGAGTACACTGTGAGAGCTCATTGTAGAAAGCTTAGTCTATATTTGACAAGCACAAGTGAAATGAAACCATTGGTTAATTCTAGCAAGAGTCTCGTGCTCCTCATGATCAAGCAGAAAAATGACACGGAGTAGGAATTATTTGCAGGCTGTGATGTGAAGTTGAAAGCTAAATTGGTTGATGTGGTTAATAAATGTGGGGACATGTTTCAAGAACCAAAGGGACTACTACCAAAAAAAGGAATTTAGCACAAAATTCAGCTACAGTAGGACTTCCCACTCCCAAACATTGGTATGTATCGAATGTCAATTCTGGAAAGTTTAGAAATTAAGAAACAAGTCCAGAAATTGTTGGATAAAATAAATTCATCCCTCTACTTCGCCATGTGATTCACCAATTGTATTGGTACCTAAGAAATATGGAACGAGGCACATGTTTGTAGATTATTGAGCTTTAAATAAGATCACAATAAAGAATCGATACCCATTGCCTAGAATAGATGATTTTCTAGATCAGTTGAAAAATGCAAAGTATTTTACTAAATTAGACTTGAGAAGTGGATATCATCAAGCTAGAATAGTTGAGGAAGACATATGGAAGACTGCTTTTAAAACCAAAGAGATATTGTTTGACTGGTTGGTTATTCCTTTCGGTCTTTGTAATGCTCCAGATACATTTATGAGAGTTATGAATGATGTTTTAAGATAATTTCTTGATGAGTTTGTAATTATTTATTTAGATGATATCTTGATATTCAACAAATCATTATAAGAGGATGTCAAGCAGGTTAGGAAATTTTTGGATATCATGAGAAAAGAACAGTTATTTCTGAAGATGTCTAAATGTGAATTCAGGAAAACTTCCTTAGTGTATTTGGGCCACATAGTTGGAGGAGGTGAGATGAAGATTGATCCCTATAAATTTTTTATCATTGTGAATTGGCCAATACCCAAATAAATTACAGAAGTAAGGAGTTTTTTAGGAGAAGCGCAGTATTGGAGGAAGTTCATTTCCAATTTCTCCTCCATAACAACGCCACTACATGCATTGACCAGCGTGAAGGTTTCCTTCTAGTGGGGAGGAAAACATCAACAAGCATTTGATGCTTTCAAACAAAAGATCAGTTCAGCCCTAGTTTTGGCATTGCCAGATTTCAAACAAACCTTTGAAATACAGATAGATGCAAGTGACTACACCATGGGTGCAATTATTTTACAGCATGATAAGCCCATTTCAATTCATTCTGATATTTCTAATGGTGTTGTTATAAACTCTCCTACGTATGATAAAGATCTTTACCGATTGGTACAAAGTGTGAATAAATGGAAGCATTATTTGATGGGAAAAGAAACCATTATTCACATCGATCATCAGCTTCTGCAATATCTGCAATCTCAAACTAAATTGTAGCAGTCAAGGCAATTTCGTTGGATGGAATTTTTACAGAAATTCCACTTGGTAATTACATTTCTAGACTGATTGTAAATGTCATTTTACATTTGCCTGAAAGTTATGTTGAACAATACGCACAGGATGCTCTTTCAAGAGGTATATTGAAACTTGAGTCAAGGCCACCAAGTTATTAGACTACCATGTACATGATAATCTGTTGTATCATTTGGGAAAACTTTGTGTTAGAGAGTAAATGTTGCACATCTCTTATTGCTGGACATTTGAGTGTAAGTAAAATAGTGGAAAATCTTCAGAGGTATTTTTATTCACCTCATATGCTTGAAAGTGTGTCAAGTTTTATAAGAGGTTAATCCTTTTGTGCAGTCAGTAAGCCTAGTAATAGGAAACTGGGATTGTACACACCACTTCCAGTGCCTTCAAGAACATGGGAAAGTGTTTCTATGGATTTTGTAGGAGGTCTTCCTTTGTCAAGGAAAGGTCATGATTATTTGTATGTAGTTGTGGATAGGTTCAACAATATGTGCATGTTAATTCCTTCTAAAAATCAAATTACAGTTGAACAAACAGCTCAACTTTTCTTTCAGAATGTATGGGTTCATTTTGGATTTCCTACTTCTATTCTAAGTGATAATGATTCTCGATTTGTTAGGAATTTCTAGTCACGTTTATGGAACTTGATGGACACCAAGTTGAAGAAAAGTACAACCTTTCATCCACAAATAGATGGTCAAACTGAAGTGGTTAATAGGACAATCATTCATTCGCGAAGAGGATATTGTAGCAAACATCCTAAGTTGTGGGATGAACAATTGCATTATATTCAACATGGTTATAACCGAGCGAAACACTCTTCTACTCTAACTTCGCCTTTTGAGGGATGTCTTGGTTATTTTTCTAAAATGCCTTTGGATTTCATCTTTGAGAAATATGTAGTTGTAGATGGACATAGTGACATAGACAGGGAAAATAAATTCATTGAGTAAATTCAGTTGATGCACCAAACAGTTCAAGAAAAACTAGAAAAGAGTCAAGGAAAGTATAAGGCAAGGCGTGATAAGCATCATGTGGATCATCAGTTGTAAGTATGTGATGAAGTTTGGCTATACATTAGAAAGGAAAGGCTTCAAGGTAAAGGTAAAAAGTTGAAACCAATTCGTTATGGTCCATTTAAAATTCTGGAAAAGATTGGCAATAATGCTTTCAGGCTTGATTTGCCTTCATATATGAAAATCTATTCTGCTATTAATGTTGAAAATTTGAGATTGTATGAACCTCCTTTGATTGAAGATCAAGGAGAGAATGTTCAAATTCCATCTATTGAATACTTTTCTTCTTAATACCTTGATATGCTTCAACAATACACTATACTTGACAAAAGGACAAGGACAACTAAAAGAGGAAATACTGATTATCTTCTGGTGGGTCTCAAATGTACACATCCATTAAAGGCTAAATGGATTGAAGTGGGGAAGGTGAGGGAACAGTACCCTCATCTGTTCAATAACTGAAAGTGATCCTTTTGGGGTCCAAAAGGCTTCCAGTAAGGAGTGATTAGGGGCTCAGAATTATGCTCAAAAATCAAAGTGCCAGAATCTTGTCAAACTCAGCTTTAGATTGAAGATCTCGTCATTCTGAATCCAACAGTGTGAACGACACTCAAATCTGAGTTCGTATGCAGAGGTTAGAGCAAGTCAAAGATGTGGTTTGACTTGCCTACATGGAAAGATTGGGATGATGTGGCAAGTCTTCAGCAAATAAGGAGGCGCCAAGTGGTAGCCCACCATTGGCTCTCACAAATCGCATATTGTAAATTGCATATCGCAGAGGTAAGTGTTTTGGTGTTACAAATCAGCCCCCGACAGGTTCAAGGTTTCGATGTGATGCGATCGCATATTGCAATTACATTGGCAACAAGAATCGACCTCGGTGCTGTGGAGTTCCCATAGCGATAGATCCCGGACCCGATAATATTATATGCCAAAATTTAAAGTCCTAGTGGGTCCATAATCATATTTTTTCTATGTAACAAAAGCTTTGGGTGTTGAACATGTTGATTGCGAGAAGTGGGAGGTTCCAGACACGGGATATTATAAGTTTCAGTTAATTAACACGTCGGGTCCACAACACCGCATATCAATGTTTCCCTCTGTTAAGAGCCTATAGCTTAGCCGATTGTGGTTGCAATATGGCCAACAGGATATGGCCCGCAGTGTAGCGAAATTATTGCTTGGTTGGCGGATTTTGGGGCTAATTTGTTGTTTTCTACCAGTTTTGGAGCATTTTGTTGAACGAATAGTGGGAGAACTGGGAGAAGTCATAACTTCTTCAGTTCTTATCCAAATGGGATGCAAAAATATTCTAGTATTTTTTGGTATTCTGAACTCATTGAGACAAGTTTCAGAGGCATCTGAGCATTGTAAACACATTTTTAATGTAATTTGAGCATAATAGAGAGACCCAAGCCATTGGAAGTTGGACCAAGGAGACGTAACACAAGAGGGGTGAATTCCTTTATCATGTTCTTGTTGTGTGTTGTATATTGATGTTCATTGTTGTTATATTGTTGTTGTTCAACATATGTTTTTATGTTAAATTGTTTATAACATTTACATAATAAAATCTCATGGGAATCGGTTAATCACAAAAGTTTTTGGAATCCTTAAGCACTTGAAAAGAAAATGATAAGCATATTGGGTTTATTTATGAATGGGTAATTAGCATAGATTTACTAATCTACTCCAATTCAAATCAATGTTAAGCAGGATAGCAGGGCCAAACCTGATGGTTGTCTTATGATCCCTCCACATGGGTTATTCTAATCCCTGTATTAAGAAGTATTATGAAGGGCTTCTCATGAATTCTAGATTTCTTGCATTTGTTTCTAGAAACTTATTTGAATCCTGAATAAATTGAGGTGCAGTGTATAACATTAAGCTTTTCTCAGTCTTGTTTCATTCTCCTCGATTCATTATTGATACCGAACAAAGTTGTCTGAAATTTGAATGCTAGGTTTAAAGGAACCATTAAATCCTTTCACATTTGAAGTCCATCTTCTAAAATGCATTGCCTCTTCATTTCCACTGGCATGTCCACTTAATAATCTATATGGTTGACTATAAATGATAGAGATTAGAGTGGAAATATCATCCCTCTATTGGAAATCATTGGCTGAGATGTTAGCTCTCATTCGGTCAAAGTGCCCACTTGAGGAGATATTGAAATGTGTCACTACTAAGTTGGTGATTGAAATACAGTGTGGACATTTGTTTTGCATATAGACCTTGTGGAGTAGGAGTATCCTCTCTGTTGACAAATATGATCCCTCTAGCCCAAGAGAGTGGGTCTAGTCGCAAACAAGACAATCTAATGTAAATTTCCTTAGATTGGAATCGAATAAGAGGTCCCACCTCTTATAATGTTAATCCACTTGATGGTGATCTTGCTTCCTTGCTCCAACTTCCTTTTGCTCCTTTCTTTCAAATACCTGAAACAAACATGCAAGAAACAACAACAAACGTGATATCATAAAATCGAATTCAATCTACTTAAAAGGTCAAGGATTTTTAAGATATCAAATGTAATATTACACACAATATAGCAAAAAGACCATTGGTTGTATTAATATAAACTTCAAAGAGAAATACAACCAGAGCCTTGATGTTGCAGGTTCCCTTTGTCATGTCTAGATTCCAGCACCACTATAAGCACCTCATGATTCACCCTCAAAACAATGGAAGTTCAAGGCCTCTTTCCCTTTGCTCCAAACCAAACACTATATGCTTATTCTCCCTTCACACACAAACTAGAAGGCTAAGGTTCTGAAGATGACTATCAAGATTTTTAGATTATTTCCATCCCTTTCATTAGCTAGCCGAGGTTGTAAAATGAGGAGTTTATATATATTTGATAGAGGGGATCCTCTTATGGTAGAGAGGCCTTATCCCTTTTGGTTTGTTCCATTTTAATAGGGGGAAGGATCCCAAACAGTCTCTCTCGGATCTATCCTGCTCAACCATTTACCAGAATTCCGTTCACGAAGCTTCTAGACCTAGAAGCTTCGACTCCCTTTTTAGAAACTTTCCAAAAGAGGGTTGTCGTGAGTCATGAATGGTTGACCATCGCTGTTCAGTGCTAGGCCCAGTGTTAGACTCTACAAAGCAGCGTAGGGAAGAAACTGAGTGCTAGCATCAGTCTTGAAAACTAAGCTTGAAGCAATATTCTTGGGAAATGATGTAAGAGGGAAATGTTCTGCAGATGAAGAGGGATGTAGGGACATGTTCTTCATGGAAGGAAAGAATATGAGGGTCACTATAGACTTGCGTGTTTCTCATCACATTCAGCGATGAATGCAATGTTCCTTTTGTTTTAATGAATTTTGATGTGATTTGTCCAATAAGAATATTGCAACTCATTCTTTTATTTTAATAGAAAACTTAAAAGTGGATTATTTTGTTTCAAACTATATATACATATAAATGTAATTTAATGTATCTTTATTTATGAAAATTTGTACTAGCTCAGAATAGTAAATCGAAAGAAAGTTTACTAATGTCCAATGAGAGAAAGTTTATTAATGTCCACAAGTGACCAAAATAAGTTAATGGGACTATATTAGAGAGTTCAAGTCACAATAGCAATGTGGGAGTTCCAAAGTATGCAAAACATACCCATGGATTGAATGCTTCGACTACCATGGGGAGGTACTATGGCATTTTTGCAGAGAGTGGAAATGGATTCCCTTAGTGCTGTAGTATGATTGCATAGTGCGTGTATATTTGTGTGTATAATATTCATGTCTTGCAGGTCTAAGAAAGGCCAGCACTTCAACAGATCTTGCAACAATGTTTCATGCTAGAATATGTCTACATAAAGATAAAGAGGCCATCTGATGTGAAGTGGAATCCCACCACATAACACAATAACCTTTTACTGTTGTTCAAATGTGCTCTACTGTCGGCATGGAAATTTGCATTTTTAGACACTATATATTTAAGAGTTAACATTATAATTTATGACCGGAAATTTAGCATGGTAAGAATTTGCACAGTTTTTTGTTTGAATAGCCTATGTAGGTAGCTCTCCCGTCTCCCTTGAAAAAAGTAACATTTCAATAAACCAAAAACTTAATCTTAGAACTGTGTGCAACTGCAAACACATGACAGAAGAAAACATGTTGAAAATGATATATTTATTTCATATATATAACATATGATTTGGGAATGGTGAATAATGAGTATATAAAAAATAAACAAGAAACCACATGTTATTGGTTCAACAAAGAGGACTCTATAAAAGATGATCATTAGGTTGTAGAAATAGAAACCTGCACTATTTTTACAGTCCATAACATCAACATAAATCACTTATATTAACTCTGTCTAACATAACAAGAATGGATACAAAGAAACTGAAGGATCTGCACTCCTTAAACTTTGTCATTTCTAGGGTTTTTGTAAACCAATAGAGTGATGAACTGTTGGATAGTAACTATGAGTTGTTCAAACTGTTCTTTGTTGTAGCTAGGCAACAATAAACCTTAAATAATCAGGTAAACTGTAAAAGCCCATAATTTGACAAGCTAAATAGACACATTCAAGCTCATTAAGAAGGATATCTATGTAAGCTTACAGACCAACCAGACTGATCCTCACAAATTAGATCTATCCTTGAAAATTATAAGGGTACCTTTGCAAAGCCAAGAGGAGATTTGCCTTGACATTTGTAGGTTGGACTAAGATTAACTTCCATAGCTTCTCAAGAGTGCCATAATACACATAACAATTGATAAACCTATTCTCCAATAAAGTGATAATATTTCAAAGGACAACAGAGTTTCCCAAATCCCAACAACCTATATATATATATATATATATATATATATATATATATATATATATATATATATATATATATATATATATATATATATATATAGATATAGATATATAGATATAGATATATATTAGGCTACTTCTATAAACATATGCAGACCCAAAAAATAATTCACATTCCTGTGCACTATGATGTTCTCATACAAAACCTTGTAGAGGCTATGATAACATGTGACATTCTACCTTGATGACCAATATTTATCCATGAAGTATATGATTTTTTTTTCTTTCAGCACCTTTATGTGACATCAATAGAGAGAGAGAGAGAGAGAGAGAGAGAGAGAGAGAGAGAGGCTTAATGATGTGGAGGAGACCTCAGTATCTAAAAATCTACTCTTCCTCCAAGGTTTCAAGACTAGAAATACAATTTCAATTGGTTCTCAGACTTCAAGACTACAAATACAAGTTCGATTGGTTCTAAAACCCAATGAGGTATTAAGGTGGAACAAATTAAACATCATACAAAAATTCAAAGCACCAGCATGGAGATATATGAACTAGAGCATGGGATTGACTACTTTGAAAGATAAAGAGCGAGTAATTGTTCTGATTCCATATGAGCAAGTTCCTACCAATTTCATTTAGAAGGGTGGCAATAGTTTCTATGCCTCATTCCATCCTTTTGGAATAGGGATTGTTGTGGAGTTCGAACCCATCAAAACAATTAGTATTTCCTTCCTTATAATTTATATCAATACACCTCAAACCATCAGCACAAAGATATACCAAACTTGAAGAGTTAGATAGGTTCTTTCATGCAAATGCTAAGCTTTTGGGAATCTAAACATCCTAGTGATTTATTTCTACAATATTCACAAGATTGTACGAATGCAAAGCCATTAATCGTTGGATCTAAAATTATGTTCTTGGTTTTCTTATTTTCAAGCAAGGAATGTAGTTAAGGGCAACAATAGTTGTTTGGTTGTACAGCTTGGTTCATTGGATGGCCACTTTTTTCTGATTAATGGAACATTACTATGGGAAAGGTATGATTTTCACAATCTCCTTTTTCCCTTATTTGAGACCTTTTCTTCTATCCCTATAAAAGATGTTTGTATGCAGACAAGTGGCTTCACACCTTACCTTCTAGCTATCTCTTTGAGGGAACATGTCAGTAGCTTTCTTCAAGAGAAAATTCTTAGGATACCTAAAATAAAGACACCCGCTACTAGATAGGGATACCCAAAAGAACACTCAACTATAAGAGGACAACCGTATTCATTGGAATGAAATATGGAACTAATAAAAGGATGATCCAGCTAAGCATTTCTATATTTTGATGATTTATAATGATGAGTCATGTAATGGTGGGAACTACCCTTTTTCAATACAGTGAAACTCCTTAGAGTGGAAGGAAGGACTTGAGCACTTAGAGCATCTTGACCTTTTAAGAAATTTATATCTATATTTTGTCTTGGTTTGGATTTTCGAGCAGTCAGTTGGTTAGACAAAAGAACTTCAGATTCTTTTGTCAGTGGTTTGCCTAAGCATCTAGTTCTTTTCTCCCCTTCCTCATTTAGTGCAGTGTTGAGTTGAATCATGTTGTGATGTTCTGTGTGGATTTCATAGGAAATCTACCTACAACTCTTATCTTTGTGTGGCCACAAAAAGTCCAAAAACATGATAGAGTGTACTATGCACCACATATTCAACAACATTTGTTAACTTGGTAAATATAACATAGCATTCATTATACTTCTACCAACAATATGAAGAATTTTAGGACAAATTCCAATATAGGGGAAAATTACATTCAATATATTATTTACTATAGTTGGGCTACCCCAAGTAGCATATGTTGTGTACCCATAAGAGAACATGCACGCAAAACTATGTAAATTAACGCAGTGCAAAATCAAATGATTATCATAGGAGGGCCATGATGGTCTCATCATCTAAGGCTATTCACTGGAACCATTACAAGATAGTGAAGTTCATCCCCAACTCTGAAGGGATACCACTAAGGCTCTCTCCACATAGATAATGAAGGCTCATTTGCAAATTCTTTGAGTTCTTTTGGTCACCAAGTCTAGTTGAGGAAGTATCACATCAAAAAAATAAACCCCAAGGAACCTAGGCCAAGTCTAGGTTTGCAACCTCTCTAACGAATCCACCTTGGGTACAACAAATACACTAGATCTAATATTTCTAGCTGGTCATCACAGGATGGAACCATTAAGAGGAACAAATGAAGATTTTTCCACATAGCTGAGGCCAGTCTAGGCTTGCAACCTATCTAAGGAATCCACCTGAGGCACAAGAAGTAGACTTTGTGATAAGGCGGGCATATCTAAGGGATGAATCCTCACCAAAGAAGCCATTCTAGACTACCTGAGGCGGATGTTAAGGAACAAAAGAATAATCAACTGTACAATGGTAGCGAAAGAATTTCAAGGCCCAGTTTTTAAAGTATAGTCCCCTTTGTGAAGGTGCTTGGGGCATTGATCCATCCCCAATTTAATTTTGAGACTATTAACGTCTCTTAGAGCAGTGACACCTAATTATAGTCACATAGACTTTGGAACATGTATAGGCTCGATTGATCAAGTCTGGTACCATTGCGGTATTATTCAGGACAAGAAGTTTGAGCCAGGAATTAGCGAGCAATTACCAATTAGAACATTCTCTATAGTTGTCCACATGAAGGATACTTGACCACCATGATGCAGTAAGGAGATTCAACACATTAGATAGGGAAGTGGTGTAGAAACAATTGGATTGAATATTATAGCATAGTTACAATTATTGTGAAATTTTGAAGGAATTATGCATTGTTGGATTTTTTTGATTGGACATATTCACTATTTTTTGGGCAGTGAGCCCTAATATGTTGTGTATTGGTTGAGAAAAATCATATTTTTGTGGGAATTTCTATACTCGTGCATAGATTACCTAATTTTGTATAAATGTGCATTGTTGTTATAAAGTTTTTTTTTCATGGTTGTTTGAAAAAAAACTTAGTAAAAGGAAAAACCCTAAGGGAAAAATTACCCTGGGACATTACACACCACTATTTTACATGAATTCTATCAATATGCCTCAATGGAGTTTTGTGCCAATTGAAAGGATGATCAAAATTGACATCCTGCATCATAGGCCTGCATAGCATTTCAGCACATAGGGTAACACTATAAATTGGCATGATGATTTGAGGATAGTTTATTTTTAAAAAGTGGAACTACATTATTTTTCCTAATGAAGTTATCTTGGCTTATAACTATTTTATTGCTATAAAACCAGTTGTATCAATTTTGACATCATCCTTGGAACCATAGTTTCTCATCAGTTCCGCAACTCGTTTTTTGAATTTTGCAGTTCTTTCTTTGGTATCAAGGGTTAATGTTAAAATTCATAATCTACATGAGAGTAAGTATAACATTTATTTCATCTAATCATACATCAAGAATTCTTAGAAGTTTTCTGATTATGTATTGGGAATTAGCTTTGTATATGGACTTCTTTTCCTGATTTGCCATTTTTTCCAATATTTCATTTCCATTATATTTTCAAGTGATTCCTTATTGTTCTGTATTGTTTACAACTAGTTACCAGAACCTTAAAAATATCATTTTATTACTTTTTCTTGAATTTTAAGTGCTTTTATGTGTACCCATTATTGTTTGCACTATTCAAATATTGTGTCTAAAGTAGAAAATTATGTGTGCTGAAAATTAGGCTCAAATAAACCTCTCCATAAGATGCTTTAACATTTTCAATTCTTCCCTTTAGATGTGAATGTTGATTTCCATATTTGACATTCTACTCATTTATTTTTATAAGATTATGTTGCCATTTCTTGTGCCATCTTAGTGGGGTTTTTTGTGCTACAACATTATGGCACAGAAGGTTGATTTTTTGTTTGCATTTGTTGTAATAGCTTGGCTCATCTATATTAGTGGCACTGGTATTTACAATATTATACATTGGAATCCAAAAGTGTTCCAAGCACTTTCTCTTACTATATATATAATTCCCTCAGGAAGACAAGATGTGGAGGGTTGGGTGTCCCTTGGAGGCATACTCCTCTGCATCACAGGTGTGTACACATATCTCACTTAACCTTTAAAAGTGTGCTTGTGGTCTTTTGACTCTTTTGTGATTTTGAATGTTGAGGTCAAGAGGGATGAAAATACATCGAAATTTAGCTGATTTATATTAGTTTTCCAATGTGTGTTTTCTAGGTTCTAACTTTTGATGCTATGTTTTCTGATTTGGGACATTTCTCCTATTGTAAATTAAGGTAAGTAAATATTCTTATTTCAATAACTTCATATATCAACATTTAATATTCTAATTAATCGATTTTTTAGTATAATACCACATATATCTTTTATAGGTTTGGTATATCCTACTTGATTCTTGCATATATAGGCGAGGTTGATTTTTTATCCAAACATATGGGACCTTAAAATAAATTTGTACAAGCCCATCCTAGGTAAGTCTTAAATGTTGATTTATGTAATCTTTATATGGGAGTATAAATCCATGTTTTAACAACTTCAATATGTATTTTGAGTGGATAATTCAACAAATGCAAAAAAATATCAAATAAACTAAATAAAGAACCATGAATTAAACCATACTTGCCATGTTGAAAAACCTAGAGCTAAATACACTCAAAATTCGAGACAAACTTCTTGCATAATCTCTTCTTTAGTAAATTCATATACAAAATTAAAAATAGATCTCATCCCATTAAATAGGATTTTTCCAGAAAATAACTCCCTATAAAATTGTCTTGTAAATACAACTAGATATTATTATCCCTGCATGGCATTCTCATGGTTTCACTAGGTTCGCAAAGTAAAGACATTTTCCCAATAGATTGTTGATTTTTCATAGGATCTTTTAAAACTGATAATTACTTCTTATGATTTCTTTAGTTACTCTTTTCTTGCATTCATATTCATCATAAACCAATTACACAGAAGATCTCAACAATAGAAACTAAATTCTAGTAGGATCATAAAGAGACACTTAAACAAGAACACAAACATTTACCTTGGGAAAACCCTCATGGGTGAAAACCCAACAACCTTAGAGAAATTCTTCAATTCATCAAGAGACACATCTAGATATTTTAGTGAATCACAAGGTAAAATTAACCAGTGAAGTAGACTTGGTCAAACCTATTCCAATTGCCTCCTAGTCAAATTAAAAAACTTCCCAAGAACCTCTACCTGATCTGGCCTTCCAGGGAAGAAATCGGGATCACTTCTACACTTAAGAATCTAGGTCATGTTTCCCTAGTTTCCCTTAGAAAAATTAGTCCCTTTTGTCACATGTCCGAGGTCACAACAAAAATATAGATCCACCCTAGCGAGATTAGATGAGAGAGAGAGAGAGAGATATCTTCATACTTTTTTGTCCTTCTTTCCTCCTTTTCTTTTGATTGCCAGAAGATATCTTTCCTTTTGTAATCCACATTGTGCCAAGGAAAGGAGATCGAGTGCCTTATATATACATTTTTGGCTGGCTGAATGGGTGCCTCTTTGACTGGGGCTAACTTGACTAGGAGGGACGACTGGGCTTGTTGGGAAAACCCACATGGGAGAAAATACCAGGAACCTTAGATAAATTCTCAATTCAATAAGAGACACACCTAGATATTTTAGTCAATCACAAGGTAAAACTAACCAGCAAAGTAGACTTGGTCAAAACTGGTCCAACTACTTCCCAGTCAAATTAAATAGCTTCCAAAGAACCTTTGCCTGATCTAGTCTGCTAGGGAAGAAATTTGGTCTGCTTGTGCACCCAAGAATCTTGGTCCTATTGCCCCAATATGCCTCAGAAAAAATTGACCCTTCTGTCACATGTGTGAGCTCACAACAAAAAGATAGATCCACACGTGGGAGGTTAGAGAGAGAGAGAGAGAGAGAGAGAGAGAGAGAGAGATCTTCATATTTTTTCATTCTTCTTGCCTACTTCTATTCTTTTGATGCCCATAAGATATATTTTCTTGTGTAATCCAAATTGTGCTAAGGAAAGGAGGTCGAGTGCCTTATATATACATTTCTCCTTGGCGGAATGGGTGCCTCATTAGATGCCGAATTGACTAGGAGGAGGGACAACTAGGCTTGTATGGAGGAAAAAATTCAAATATCAAAATTCAAACTTTTTCTTTTGAAAGAGGACATGAAGAACATGACTTATATTTTCTCTTTTGACAAGGACATGAAAAATATGCCTTATATTTATCATTACATATGCATCAAGGGCTAAAAACATTAATTATGAAGATCAACAATAGCTACAAAATTCAACACATATATCCACTTGATATAGCCTCTAGAGAAGCTATTCAAAATCCTTGACTATTGATATATACAAAATTTTTCATACATCATTGATTCTTCTATTTTGCAAGAGAAATAGTCCACAAACATGCCTCTTTATGGCATAGACAATCTTACTTCATCCAGTTTTAATAACATGGGATATGCTTCTAGTGTACAAGGGATCTATTTTACATCAAATATGGAGTGATTTCAAAGCCTTCAAAATACATTGAATCTTACTATAGGAAACACATGAACATTGCTATAGAATTTTATCCTACGTCATGTGTGGATTTCTAGACCTAGGTACTTTTTTCTGTATATATATTGAAATATTTGATATCCCATATTGACATAGCTTATAAATCATGTTCATTCTCAACATACTATTCTCCTATATCCAGTTCATTAGTAACATCCATTCCTACAACAAACTGTAAATTAGTAGGACTAGAATTGCATGCTTTTCTTGTCAAGAAATATATGCAAAATTGGCTTCCTCAATTGGATAATAATGTAGCTTCTCAGGTTCTCTTCATGATACACCCCTATACCACCCCATAGATCAAAGTTAAATGTGCATGGTGTTAAGCTCAATCTTCTGTCAAAAATGGGGCTCTAGTATCAGTTGGATCTCATTATTTATTTGTATTGCAAATATTTCAGAGAGTAACTTATGGGGGGCAGGCTCCATTCCTTGGAATATTCATGAGGTTGGAAAAAAACCTGCCTATTTCCAGTTTGAGTGCTCTAACAAATTTTGAATGATTATGGGAACATCAAAAATTTCACTTGTGCTTGTGAGGCATATTGAAATAATTGTGGTTGAAATACCCTTTATAATTCTTCTTAATCTTTCCACTTCCTGCAATTTTCTTCAATAGTAGAACTGTATCCTTTAATCCAGTGGGGAACTTCAAACCCTAAACTGTCAAAATTTGTAACGCTATGAATAATGTCAACGTTGGTTGCAATTATCTCTATTGTCTAAATTCTCCCCTTGTGATATCTACAGGTTATGAACTTCATGACTTCTTACAGTATGCTCAGATAAGAATCATATAATCACGAGAATCTTCAAATCAGCATTCTAGTTCTTCATTATCGGTTTGTTTATGCATTCTTGATATTTATGAAGATTTTCCATTTGATTGTTTTCTTATTTTCCTTGGAAGCTCTTTTTCATCATGTACACATAACTCTATACTCATAGTTGGCATGTTTTGAGAAAAATAACTATTTCTACTATTGTTTATGATACAATAATTTTTCCATGCATATTACAAATAGGTGTAGCAACTACCCCAAACTAGCAGTCTATCCCAATAATTAAGTTGGTCATTGGACTTGTAACAATTCTAGATGTACCTGGGAAAGACATTGTTGCCATGGTTGGGCCAGAATTCATAGCAACTGCTTGTGATCCAAATATGTTGCCTATGTATTGACTTTGTCCATTATAAGATGTTGCATTACAATCCACTACAACAACCTTGATTCAACGGAGGGTATGCATGTGATAGTTTACTTTGTCCCTTATTTCCTTAAAGTTGGAGCACTTTTGCACTTTCTCATTAAAAAAGTAGAAAATACCCCTAACTTTTGCTCTCTCTTGACATACTTGTATGCATAAAATAATTTCCCTAAAGCCTTAAGCACATATCTCAATTTTCAAACCTGACTTCCTTAATGTTGAAAACATTTAGTGGCATGCCTACTTTTGGATCAACTGAGCCCCTACCAACTTTTCCTTTTTGTGGCTAATCAAAACTTCTACATCCTTCTTGATCCTTTAGCTCTCTGATTACTTGTTCCTCGACAAAATTTTCACTTGATTCGTCTTCTTGAATTTTCTTAGGTTTTTTTTCCATTCTATTTTTTTTTCAGATTTGCACAGTTGTGAATTGTTGTGGATTCTCCCTACAGACGGATCTCAAATAATGTCGAACAAAGAATGTAAACATAGCTTATATATTAGAAGCTATGCGATTTACCACATCAATTAGGGATCTCAAGGCTTCGACAAAGTTCTATCATTCTGATTGGCCTCCGGCCTTTCGACTCTAATTTGGAGGAATTTCAAGTACTAGGATGCCACATCAAGAACAACTACAATATCCATGGAATTTCCTTTAGGGAAAAAAATCCTAAATAGATCTATAGCATTTTTCATTTTCTCTTTCCTTGACTTGTCCATGATATTGGTTGCCCCACTTTAGCGGCACTGTTATTTGTGCTAATGTTTCTTGATTCCTAGCTTGTTATGGGTGGAAAGAAAACACCATCTGAACTACTTTTCCCATTCAAAACTACCTTATGTTGGATAGAAAGCAGAATAAAGTCAAGCTCCTTTTCTCTGAATTCCATACATTCATATTATTGTCTATTCCTACTTGGATTATCATTGCTAGTTTGTCCATTGTCTTGTGTCTGGCTTAGCTGATCATTTCTTATGGCTTCACTTGGAGTGTGACCAATGCTATCATCTTCTTCCTCATCAAAACATAATAGAGGTTAAATATCTCTAATATCTTCTTGCAATTGACTTTGATAACCTCCTTTTCTTGAGCCATTAGAACTCATTTGGCTTCTACTTTCTTCTTGTGTGGAGAAAGCAACAAGCTTGTAACCAACAGCCTCTACACTCAACCACGTCCTATTTCATATTCCTTGCAAGGCTTTTGAATGGAGTCATATGCTCCTTGTATGCCAAAAACCCAAATACTCTCCTCCTTTGACATCAAGGGCAAAGGGTGGACCAAGCTATTCTCCCCCTTTGATATACATTATGATGTCCATGCTCCCCTGAGTACATGGCGAGTCTACAGAGATATGTTTCAAAATAATAACATGACTTTATAACTCAACTAAGTCAGTATGACCTACCTATGACCAATGACTCATACATACATCAATCACCCAACCAAGTAGGTATACACCATATTTGACTCATCCACCCAACCAAGTGGGGATATCCCAATTGTTTATAGATGACGGAAATACAGCAATTTTTACATCATTCATCCCATGCAAAGTGGGGATACAAATTACATCATATGTCTAATAGGACTCATTCAAATATAAACCATGACAGAATAAATCATATCACACCCTAGATCTTTACATGACTTATGCAACAAATGATATAAGTATCTGAAGCCATAGCTAAACTTAGCAACCATGATGCCAACAATGTAGAATGTGTGTGTAGGCTAATGCTCCCCTTGAACCTATTCTACCTATGCATTGCCAACAAGTCATTCGTCAAGGCATCTTTGTGAGTCAGATAAAAATCAATGAACAAAGCATATCGTCAGACTGTAATCATCAATATCAGACAAAGCACCAATATGAGAGTCTGAGCCACTATTTTTTTTATCAGAAGAACATATATGCTCCTTTAGTTATTGAAACCCGCGTGTATACATGACTATACTTCATGAAACCCGCGTATAATAACCTTCCTCTGAAAACTGGATTCAACAGTAGGATGATGCAGCAACTACTCCCAGCTTCTATCTAAGATATTTAAAAGTTTCTCTAGGAAGCGATTTGGTGAATATATTAGCAACCTGTTATTTGGAGGGAACATACTCCAATTTAACCTTTTGTTCAAGCACTTGTTCTTGTAGAAAATGGTACTTAATGGGTATGTGCTTGGTCTTGGATTACATGACAAGATTTTTTGGAATACTGATGACAGTTGTATTATCACATAGAATGGAAATGGGTGGAGGACATGTGATTTGAATGTCTTGCAATGTTTACATCATACAAAGTAGTTGTGTGAAAAAAGATGCAGTAGCCACATATTCTGCTTCAGCGTTAAATAAGGCAATCAAACTTTGTTTCTTGCTTAACCAAGACACTGGCTGTGAACCCATATAGAATGCACCACCACTAGTGCTCTTTCGATCATCGACATTTCCTGACCAATTTGTACCTATATATGCATGAAGAGTCAAATTTGTATCTTTTGCATACCATAGTCCAAAGTCCTGAGTTCCTTGAAGATATTTGAAAATTATTTTAACTGGCTGAAGATGTGATTCCTTTGGATTTGCTTGGAACCTTCGAACAATTCCTACTGCATGCATGATATCAGGTCTCGTACCTATTAGATAGAGCATATTTCCGATCATAGATGTGTATGTTGGTTGGTTTACTACTGGTGATTCATCGTTAGAACTAAGACTGCATCCTGTTACCATTAGAGTACATACTAGTTTAGAATCTTCCATTCCATACTTCAATATCTGCTTGAGATATTTTGTTTTTGAAAAGAATATACCATATTTTGTTTGTTGTCCTTGTAGACAAGGAAAATAGGTAAGTTCACCAAGTATGTACATTTCAAATTCTTGTTGCATTACTGAAACAAAATTCTAACTCATGGATTCTTCATTTCTACCAAACATGATAGCATCAACATAAACAACAATAATTAACAGTTTGTCATTTTCAATATTTGTGTATAAAATGTTATTTGCAAAACCTTTTCTGAAACCTTGTTGTTTTAGATATTTGTCAAGGCGCTAATACCAAGCCCTTGGATCCTGTTTTAGACCATATAGAGCGTTTTTGAGCTTACATACGAGTTTTTCATCATTTTCGAGAATGAATCCTTTTGATTGTTCAATATAAACTTCTTCTTCTATATCTCCATTAAGAAAAGCTGATTTTACATCCATTTGATATAATTTGAATTTTCGAAACTTAGAAAGAGCAAGAAACATCCTTATGGCTTCAAGTCTGGCAACAGGTGCAAAATTTTCTTCAAAATCTATACCTTCTTATAGAGAATAACTTTTACAAACAAGTCTTTCCTTATTTCTAGTAACTTCTCCATTTTCGTTTAGCTTATTCTTAAATATCCATTTTGTTCCTATAACATTTTTATCGTGAGGTTTAGGAACTAATTCCCAAGTATCATTCTTTTCAATTTGGTCAAGTTATTCATCCATGGCCTTTACCCAACATTCATATTTGCAGGCTTCATTTACATTCTGAGGTTCTGTGGAGGATATTAATGCTAGATAGCTTAAGGTCCCTGTAAGAGTTCATCTTGTTTGTACTCCAAGCCCTTTTTCTCCTAGAATTTGAGATTCTAGATGATTCTTTTGAAGATACTTGGATGGAGTCTTTTCCCTATCTGTTGTATCTTCTTCTAGTGCTTCATTGGTTTCTTCTTCTATGTCATTCTGATTTAATGTGGGAAAGCATTTCCCATCTTCCTCATTGTCATATTCCTATGTTGATTTCATTTGTTCCAGATTTCTGCATGCTTCGTTAACTACAACATCAATGCTTTCAACAATTTCCCAAAGTCTTTTGTTATAACATTTGTATCTTCTACTTCTGGATGAATAACCAAGAAGAATTCCTTCGTCTTCTCTGGGTTCAAACTTACCAAGTTTTTCATCAGTCCTTTTGATGAAACATTTTCTTCCAAGAACTCTAAAGTTTTTTACAGTAGGATGCTTACCATACCAAAGTTTATATGGAGTTTGATTGCTATTTACCCGAACATTCGCTTTATTGAGAATAGTCACAACAGAAAATGCAGCTTCACCCCAGAAGGTTGTAGGAGTTCCAGATTCATCATGCATCGCTCGATCCATTTGTTGAATTGTTCTATTCATTATTTCCACCATGCCATTTTTCTTAGGAGTTCTTGTGATGGAGAATTGCCTTTTTATTCCATGTTGTTAACAAAAGTCAAAGAATTCCTTTGATATGAATTCTCCCACTCGATTAGATCTGAGACATTTGATTTTTCGATCTTATACTAAAGCTTTGAAGGCTTTAAATTTTTCAAATGTTTCATATTTATGCTTTAGTAGTCCTATCCAACACATCCTAGAAAAATCATCAATAAATAAAATAAGGTATTCTTGTCCACGAGGTGACTTTTTCCTTGTTGGTCCACATAAATCAGTATAGATGAGTTCAAGAGGCTTACTTGCTGATCCTTTTCTTTCATTGTAGTTTGCTTACCAACTTGACATGGTTTGCATATGGTATTTTCTGGGATGCTGATATTTGGAAGATCATGACCTGCCTTGAGCCTACATGATTTTCTTATTTGAGAAAAGCTTAGATGTCTCAATATTCTATGCCATATTCGGTTTTCATCTGTTTTGCTTAGATAACATTGTTGTTGTCCTCCTTTGAGTATATATAAGTTGTTTGGAGTTCTTGTTCCTTTGATCACAGTATTTCCTATATCAAGTTCACAAACCACACATCTGTTTGATCGAAACACAACTTCATTTCCTTGATCAAGAATTTGACTGACACTCAATAGGTTATGCTTTAAACAATCTACATACATGACATTTCCAGCTTTACCCTTTTCTTTCAAGAAGACAAAACCTTTACCTTTAGTGACAGCTGGAGTGTCATTTCCAAATGAGACATTATTTTCCTTTTCTAAAGCATTATATGAATGAAGTTTATTTTTATTGAAGGAATTTATAGGGTAAGTTCGTCATATACAACACCAAAGGACACCGCTCACAAATAGATCACAGATCAATATACCAATATTCTTGACGTGGTTAAAACCCTCATAGAGGGAAACATCCCATGGCCTGAGCCAACGTGGCTAGTTCAGGCAATTTATTAATAAAAGAAATAAAATTTACATAAGATTCTCTCATGAACGGTCACCCTACAAATGACCCTCCATGCTCTTTAAATAGAGATCATGGACCAATCGAGTGTTAAGCCATGGATCAAGTGTCAGTAATACTAAGGACAGAATGAACCGTCAGATCACTTCATGTCTAGAACATATCGTGACCATCAGATTGTAAGTTACAAATGTACATAATAAAGAAACACACTTTACCTAACTCTACACTAGACAAAGTTATACTTAACTATTTCCTATCTGTCGGAATATCCTAACATCCCCCCTTAAGAACAACTTGGGATAGGATTGAAGGATGTACAAATATGACATAATAGGAGAAGGAAGGAGTCATTAGAGCCTATCCCCCCTTAGTGACAACTTCCTGAACTCCAACCATAAATCTAAGTTTAGTAAACTTTGCCTCTGTGAGAGCCTTTGTAAAGATGTCTGCAACTTGATCATTGGTTGAACAATATTGCACTTCAAGAACATGGTCATGAATGAGCTTTTTGATGAAGTGTATGTGTAGTTCAATGTGTTTGTTGTGCTGATGTTGGACTGGATCTTTGCATAGTTGAATGGCACTTTGATTATCACACCATAGTGTAGTCAGATGCTGCTGTGGAAAGCCAAACTCTGACAGGATCTAACGAAGCCACAAGGCTTCCTTACTAGCTTTTATGACACCACGATACTCCGCGTCTGCTGAAGAAATAGAAATGGAACTTTGTTTCTTGCAAGCCCATGTAATAGGTCCAAAACCAAGAGTGAAGACATAACCTGCTCTGATACCATGTAGGAATTTACAGGGTAAGTTCCTCAAATAGAACACCAAAGGACACTGCTCACAAATAGATCACAAATCAATACACCAGTATTATTAACATGGTTAAAACCCTTAAAGAGGGAAAATGTCCACGACCTAAGCCAACAGGACCACTTTAGGCAATTTATTAATTAAAGAAAGAAAATTTACATAAGCTTCTCTCATGAACAATCACCCTACAAATGACCCTCCATGCTCTTTAAATAGAGATCATGGACCAATCAAGTGTTAAGCCACGGATCAAGTGTCGGTAATACTGAGAAGAGAATGAACCATCGGATCACTTCATGTCTATAACATAGCGCGACCATCAGATTGTAAGTTACAAATGCACATAGTAAAGAAACACACTTTACCTAACTCTACACTAGACTAAGTTATACATAACTATTTCTTATGTGTTATAATATCCTAACATTTATCACTTGTCATGTGTTTAGAGCATCCATTGCCGATGTACCACTGATTTCCTTGTCCTTCTGCATACAGAGCTATGCCACATCTTTCTGTTTGAGATTCCTTCTTTCTCCATATCTTGGGATTTAATGATGTTTTCTCCTTTTGAAGTGATAGCCGAAATTTTCTCATGCATTCAGATTCTTCATGACCAAAGTTGTTACAAATCAAACATTCTTCTTCATTTTCAAGAGGAGAAAAGTTATTATAGGAACTTTTCTTGATTCCTGTTATAATCCTTTGATTTCATGCTTCTCTAGTCATGATGGTTTTGTAAGCAATGCATTGAGCAACCTTATGCTTAAAGTTATGACATGAAAAACATTGCCCATTAAAGAAGTTTTTGCGATCATAGAATCTTTTGGCATTTTTTACATGTTGGTTGAAGCTTCTACTGATATTCATCCTTGGAGTAAATTGGGTATGATTTACTTGATGAGTAATTTTAGGCCTTTGTTGATGATTGACATATTGTTCATTGGTCTTTGATGCATCAAGATAGCTTTTGGTGGAGGCTAACAGCTTCTGTGATTGAGATGATTCTTCAGTATATCCAAGACCTGTTTTTATCAGAGGAGAGCACTGAACTTTGATGATTTCATTTAAAGTTTCATATCCTTTAGCAAATCTGAGATTAAGAGATTTTGTCTTCTCAAGTTCTTTTCTTAGACCCACAATTTCACATTCTAGATTTTCATTGTGTTTTTCTCTTTCAGTGAGTTGGTGTGTCAACGTATTTATGATCATATTATTTTCTTCTAAACAAATTTTGAGTTTATTGATTTGTTCAAGAAAGTTTTCCTCTTCTAAGGCATCCAAAAAATCATCATTGTCATAAGCCATGAATAGTCTATAATCTTGTTCAATTTCATCTTCATCACTATTGGATAAGCCATCACTATCTTCTTGCGTATAGTAACTCCTTCTATTCACAACCTGCTTTCTATTTCCTTTTGCATATTCCTTTCCTTCTTCATATTTATTTTTATGAGGACATTTAGTAGCATAATGGCCGACTCTACCACAAGAAAAGCATTTGAAAGGTAGCTTACCTTTGAATCTTCCGAAACCTTGTTGAAGCTTCTTGACAAAATTTACCTCATCTTCTTCTTCTTAAATGTATTCTGATTCATTGTACTCTTCCTTTCCTTTTCCCTTTGCTGACGCTTTAAAAGCGGTTTCTCTCATAACTGATGGACCTCCTATTCTCATTTCAAAGGAAGTTAGGATTCCATGGAGTTGAGTCACAGTAATAGTTTGAAGATCTTGTTTTTTTTCTATGGCAGACACTTTTGACTCAAATTTAGAAGACAAAGATCTCAAAATTTTCTCAACTAAAGTAGCTTCCTTTATTTATTCACCTAGAGTCTTCATACAATTAACAATCTCATCTATACGTAAAAATTAACTAGCAACACTCTCATCACTATGCATCTTATGAGTTTCATACCGAATTCTAAGAGTTTGAAGCTTAGCACATTTTACCTGAGAGTCTCCTTCGTAGCTCTGAATGATTTTGTCCCGTATCTCTTTGGCTCTCTTGAGCTGCATGACTTTGACAAATTATGATTCTGATAGCCTTCCCAATAATGTATTGACAGCTTTGGAATTGGTTTCATATAACTTCTTACCTTCGGAGTCTATAGAAATTGTTGTTGAAAATTGATATCCTCTTTCCACAATTTCCCAGACATCGGCTGCAAGTGATTGTAGATAGGCTCTAGTTCTTATTTTCACTAAGTTTCTCCCATTGAAGATTGGTGTTCTGATGGATCCCATGCCTTCCTGATTATTCATCTTGAAAGATCTTCCCTCAAGATCAAGCTTCTTCTGAAGGACCTGCTTTGATACCAATTGTTGGAAATCATACTAAGAGGGGGGTTAAATCAGTGTTATCATATCAATATTTTTTCATTTCCTAAATAGATTTATATACGTTACTTCTGTGAAGTGAACTAGCATGTACACGCTACTGTGATTAAAGAAACGAACATATACCTAGAGAACTTGTGTTTTAGTCAATTTATCATGTGTTGACCTTTAACCAATGCATCAATAACTTATTAAGTATTGCAGTAAAACAGAATAAAGCATCACACATAAGCAAAACACATGAACACGAAGATTTAAGGTGGAAACCCAATGTGGGTGAAAATCACTTGCTGTTGTCGTCTTTGTCTTCTTTTAATAATAAAAAATACGTTTATAATCTTGTACTGGTGCAGACTCATACCAATACGTAGGAACCCACCTACAGAAGGCTACAACCTTCTCTCATTTTCCAGCTTCTACTGGAAGGGAGCTACAACTCCCTAGCTCTTGTACTAGCCAACGTATTTACTAGTATGTAGGTGCTGGTCTACAGAATGTTACAACCTTCTCTCTTCCTCCAGGGACAATGTTTCATAAATTTTCAGAATGGATGCTCTTGGTACACAAAAATACACATGAAGGCCTCGTTTCATCAAATTTTCATACTGGACCCATCAGAGCTTTCAAACTACATCAACCAATAATCAGTTAATCTGAACAGTCAGATCACTATCACTAGAACACCGTGCTAAACCCATAAACCTGCATTATCATTCAGAACCAGCTACAACCTAAAAAATCATGCATTAGAATGTATAGCTAGTTTATTGAACCCAACCTACATGTATACGCTACTTCCTTTAATCAAACCTGCGTATACCTTCAAAACTACTGAAATATAAAACTTGTGATTCAAGTTTATACTAACCAAAAATATACTAAATATCTACTGCCAATTTATAGAGCTTTACACAAGCAGTAGCAAAGATCACCCTTCTCGCTTATATAATCAATCAATTAGATACCAAACTCCTTATGCATTCAGTTTTACATTCAGATCTAAGAAGACTTCATTGACATACAATAGTGAAACAATAGAAATGATCAGATAGATCAGTCTGATCTGAAGAAAAGTGCTTTTCTTTTGTATACAATACTTGGAAGAGTAGAACCTGCGTGTACACGTGCTTTTACCGAGATAAACCATCGTATAGATTTGCAAATATTAACTCACAGCTTTGCTGCAATTCCGAACTTCAGAAAAACCCAGATCATGACATTTAAAGAATAAAACAGGTGTATATAATCAGATCCAGCCCAATCAATATCAGATTATTCAATGATAAGTCATTTCAAGCCTCATGATCCTGATCCAACATTGAATTCAAGGGGCACAAAATATTTCAGATCAAATCACAAACATAGCCCTTGCAACATAAAATATACTTCAAATAGAAGTATTCCTTATAAACCATTTCATTTGCACAACCTGGCCTTATGATCTTCTCCTCTTTATATAGTTTTAGGCCTTTCTCAATACCTCAGACCAAAAGCACTTAGGACTCATGGTATTCTTGGATGGCATGAAATAGTTGTTGCTCTTCTCAATATTGTGGGATAATTCCATGGTATTGACCCCTAGTATTGTCTCCTCTTGAGTTCCTTGATTTTCCAACATATACGCGTTTTTCTTCTTGTGAAAGTTCATGTATACGTATACGCCCTTTGTATTCTGTGAACTAGTGTGTATATGTTCTTTTGACTAAGTGGATCTGCATATACATCTTAAACTTCTTTTCACCATCCTTTACCTTCAACTTCTTCATTCTGATTAGTAGACTTTAGTTCCATCTTCCTATTCTTCTATACCAATGCTCTGCTACATCTAAATGGACCTATTACACTATGGGTTGTCGTTCATCAAAACTGAACTGACCTGTGAGTGAGTTGCCATCAAGGACAACACTTGTATCATAATGCCAACAAGAGGACCAAGAATATTGATGCTAAATATCATTTTATTAGAAAGTTGAATAACAATGGTGAAATTGTGTTGCAACACTGCACGTCACTTGAACAATTTGTTGATATTTTCACAAAACCATTGGCACATGAAAGTTTTGTTTATCGTAGAGACTGTTTGGGAATCGTCAATGGCAACAGTTGTGATTAAGGGGGAGTGTTGGAAATATTAATCCCAACCACCGCCTTAAACACACTGATAAACACCATGGTTGCCGAGTCAACTACTGCAGGGTTGTGATTTTGTTTGCAGGCAGAAGGACTAAAGTGAGAAGTACACTACTCACTATTCTGCAACACATCAAATAGTTAAAAAACTTAATGAAGGGTTAGTAAATATGTATGGGAAAACATTTACTATGCAACCCTTAGTGTAGTGCACAACCTCTCAAAATTCAGAAAATCCCTCATTTTGTATATTTGCTCTGCCATAAATTAATGAGTCAAAGTTGTATGTTTGCATAAATATGAATGTAAAAGTCATTTTCAAGGTTGAGCAAGTAGAGAGGAGTCAAGTGTGTAAGTCTGAAAGATAGTGAGGGGAAAATCATGGAGAAAATATTGGTGGGCGCGTGAAAACAACAGTTTCACACTAAGTTTTTTTTTACTGAGCAGTAGCCTCGAATTTATCATAAGGATGTATTTTTCATATGTTTAAAAATATAATCCATAGTTTGGTTTGTTGTGATGTGTCCTTAAACCTTCACCACTAGCTTTACCACGACCATTTTGTTTTCACTCTGTTTTGTTGTGCATTTAATTTCTATTTCAATTAAGCCTATTAGTAGTTGCTATGTGCTTGCTCTTTTGATTTCTGATCCAAACTCCTCTCTTCCTCTCTTCTGCCCTGTAAAATTTTTCTAAAAACTGGAGAGAATCAATCAAAAGATGAATCAAGATGTAGAGAGCGAAGCAGCCAAATCCACGCACTAAACTCAAATAATCTATGGGACACAAATGCCTCAAATGGTAACCTCAGCGTCTTCCGCACCGGCGTCAGTACGGTCCACCATTGCAACAACACCCAAGATTGATAGGAGTTTGCATCTAATATTTCAGCGGTATGGATTATTTTTATGATTTTTCATTTATTTCAAACTTTCTTGGCACAATCTCATCCGAGCAGTGGAAATGATCTTAAACTCACCGATTTTTGTACCATTTGCTGATGGGGGAAGAGCATCCTACAACTAGCTTGGCCTTTACAAAATCCAACTTATATTTATAACCATCCATAGTAAAATGGATGTAGAAAGATAAGGATAATCTTCGCCGTGAAGGATTGGTCTTGTCCTATTTAAAATTTAAACCACTTTCAAATGGTATGCATGGTCAGTCGTAAGGCAATTACACAAGAATCATTCTCACACAATAGAAGTAGCAGGGCGTATATATGTATATATATATACATACACACTATCAAGTTGGATGCCTTCGTCTACATTCACAGGCTGTGGATCAAGTTGGTTGCCTTCATCTACATTCACACGTTAAGGACCACCCAGAAGGAACCATACTCTATCTCTGGATTTATTGGATGAGTTCCTCGCAGAGAGTAGAGTAATGGTGGAATTACCATCTGTGGACAGTTTTCGTTTGGGATCACAAGGATTAGAAGTATCAGCGTTGGAGTTAGGTTGCATGGGCATGTCGGACTTTTATTGTCCTCCACCATTATTTCTCTTATCCACCATGGGAAAGAAATGAATTCCCTTATCCACCATGTCTTCGCCGGAGGTGCACAAGAATATTGTCACCATACAACCCCTTAAAGCAGGGTTTATTTACTTCAGTAGCAAAGTTTGTTGAAAATTTAACAGATGATAATATTAGAAAGGTATTTTCTGATCCTATATTTTAATTTCCAAATTTGGACTTCAGTATTTAAATTGTATTACAGGATAGTATTAATTTTAAGGACAAGTTTAGTTATTTATCATTATTTATTATTAATATTGCTAAATATTTGATTAATGTAAATTCGCTGTTTTATATTGATAAATCTGTAAAAAAATAAAATTGATTGGATTGATAGAATGCATTTTATTGCTTCATTGATTTTTTTTTAATTACTTTATAAAGTACTGATGCTTTAGAGAGGCAATTCCAAGGTTTTAAGCCGAGAATCTAGAAAAGAATAAGGGTACGTTCAAAAACATAGTGGAAAGAGCTTTCAGGAAGGATGCTCCCCAGGTCAACTTTCACTTGATTGGATTGACTATCACGGAAATGACATTTCACGGATCCCTCGAACAACCAAAGTGAAGAAACTAGACGAAAATATCGGTGCTTTGTCCGTTAAGATCACGCCTAAAGGAAATAGAAAATGTATTATCCACCTGTGGCTTCTCTGGAGATTGAATTCGAGATAGTTCCAAGGATCTCACGTAGATGAACTCAGAATCACCTCCTCTTCATTCATGGAAAGATGCGTTATGATGAATTTTAGCATCATTCTTTGCTAACAAAGCGAGATCGTTAGTCCATTTTTATCCCTTTTTTTAAGCGTATATCGTTGGATATATGAAGAGTGCAAGCATGTTCAGTTGATTATGTATATTATGGTGCTAGTATGTAATGAAGTATTGATCTCATAAATAAATATCTTTAAAGCAATCCATGCAAATATCATGAACACAAGCCTCTCATCAAAATTGGTATATATATATATATCAATGTTTCCATTATTGTTATTGAGATATTATTGGCAAGGGAAAAAATCGGGAAAAAATCGTAAAATACAAAAATATTCATTTTTTACAATTTTTTTAATATCTAAAGCATCTACAACATAAAATAAATACATTGACACATAAATATGATAAAAGAAGTAATATATAAGATGTGTAATATCATTTCTCGTGCTACATCACACATAACAGTGAATCATATCCTGAATAGTAAGTCCTGACTCCTGAGTCCCAACTCAGCCTCAAAAATTCAAAATATCAACAAAAAATATAATAATGTATCTCATATCATGAGTCATAATGTCATATACAATGAAATGAATGAAATAACTAAAGTCTAATACTACTAATTTCCTCTGCCCCTCTTACGAGAAAATGCAATAGTTTTCCCTTTCCCTCTAGATGTAGATGTCAGTGGAGTTAGCAGTGGACTCTGTTGTGCTCTAGAAGCTAAAGAACTAGGAGCTATAGGAGGTAAACCACATCCTCTACTAGTTGCAGGAGTAGCCCGGGTAGGTGGTGTCACGTCCTCTTCCTGTTGCTCATCCTCCTCCTCCCCCTCTATGCCTTCCATTATCTCTTGCTCTAACCAATCATTGGAAGACTCCATGAGAGGCCTCTCGGCCTCAACCCTCCATGCAACAATGGTGTCAATCCCATCCAATGGGATGGCCTCCATATTAGGTATCCTCTCAAGTTGCCTCACGCACAATCGAAGATTGTAATAGATGTAGACCATGTCATTAACTGGAAATTTGTAATATTTTAAGTTTTAAGTTTAACTTGTTGCGCTTATTGTTGTGTATTTTTTCAAATACACTCCAGTTGCGCTCGCATCCTGGGGAGCTACATGTTTGGTTGAGGATTCGAATGGCAAGCTTTTGCAGATGGGGTACCCTGACACCATACATTCTCCTCCATGCATCTACAACAAAATTAGAAATAAAATTTTAAATAAGCATAAGAAAAAAAATCAAATTTGAAAGTTGAAGAAAAGTATGAAGTTATGAACTTGAAGAGACAATGAAATTTAAAACAAACTAAAAAATACCTAGCATTTTAATTGTCCTATCAATCACAGCCATATCAAAGCCAAATGTGCCACCTACCATCCTCTATGTCTCCATTTCTTTGGAGATTTATGTACGTTTTGCTGGAGATAAAACCATCCTCTGAACATAGGTTAAGAATCCATCCATGATCTTAGCATCAAATACGAACCCACATGGGTAAGAAAATGCAGGGTTCAGGTACATCCCTACAGCATGAATGGGATGATGGAGTGTGTTGTTACATCGTTCATCAATCACTTCCATAAGAGGAGTTGTTTCTGAAACCCCTTATCTCCCTTATCATCATAGTAGGCCCGAATGGATTCTCTGGCCCTATCCGTGGCCTCATACAAATAGCCCATTGCGGGCTTCTCACCATCAACTAATTGAAAAACCTTTACTAAAGGTTCAATAATGGTGCACACTTCTTGCACTCCCGCCCATAAGTCTTCCTAGTATGAAACTAATTTGTATATGGCCTCTCCCTCTGGTTTGCGTCTCATTGTCAAAGCATGCCACTCCTCTGAAGGAAACACTCTTCACATCCCACATAGGATTCAAGAGGGATTGAAGAGATATGAAACTAGTGGAAAACCGTGTAATGGCGGGGCACACCAACTCTTTGTTATTGGTGAATTTTCTCATCAAGCTAGGCACAGATGTATGATTATATATAAATTTTGTAATGCTTTTAATGAGTCAACAATATCTTTGACAAAGGAAATTTTTCCTATGTCCTCCAACATCAAATCAATACAATGTGCAACACAAGGTATCTAAAATAAAGTAGAATGCCTCTCCATAAGCATCCTGCTAGCAATAACATGATTTGTAGCATTGTCCGTTATGACCTAGACACCATGTTCTGCACCCACCTCCAAAATAAACACATCCAATAAATCACATAATTTTTTTGCATCTTTGATATGTGAAGATGCATCAATAGATTTCATAAACATTGTCCCCTTGGGACAACTAACCAAGAAGTTTATAAGGGTTCTCCCCTTTTGGTGTGTTTAACCATTTGACATTACAGTCATCCTATTTGTACCTATGATGCCCTAAACTCCTCTAATCTTTTGGTGCAATCAACCTTTTCATTTTGAAGAATTCGGCCTCTAAAGTCATCATAAGAAGGGATTTTGTACCCTCGACCAACAGTTGCAATAGCATCAACATCAGGCTAGAAAAGTGGATTATTCCTTGCAATGCTGAAAAAAATATCACTCCAAAGGAGAAATTTGGCCAACAACTTGTCAACTTGTTTTTTCTCAGGCTTTTTAAGCATTGAAGTGATAGATAGTTGCGAACCAGGTGTGGTTCTAGGAATAAAAAATGATGAGACAGCTAGCGGGTTGGTTGTAGATATTGATGCTGAAGTAGAACCAGTGCCACTTCCTTGTTCACCTGAGTCTAACACCCTCTTTGCTAGTTGCTTCTTCATTTCTACTTTGTCCTCTCTCTCATGCTCTAATTCTTCCAATGATCTCACGGCTCTTCGGATGATTTCTATATTTGTATTTGTGTAAGGCCCTACATCAAATCTAGGGATTTGTGTAAGGTGATACTTCAATCTATAAAACCCCCCTGACATATAATGCCCACACAACTTGCAACTCAAGTTTATTCTATCAAACCCTCCATCAAGTTCACCAAATTCCCAGAGAGGGTCCAATTTCCTTGACGTGTTTGTAACTTGGTTGAACTCTTGACGCTTGAGTTTTAAATTTGCAAGATGAAGTTTGAACTTTGAGCTTTGAAGTTGAATGGTGAACCTATGGAAAATAAAGGATTGCAAGTTACAAAATTTAAAATAAATTACATACATGAGTAACATGACAAAACACATTGAATTTTTGACAATTTAACAAACAAAAACACCATCAAATCAACTCAAAAATATTTGATAAACAATGGGTTATCCAAACCCAACCAAAAACAAAAAAAAAAACAAAAACAAAACACATAAATTTAGTGCCCATACCGGTTTGCCGGAGAAAATTGATCCTCTCCTCTTCAGCTCTCAATTCACAAGGGTTTTTGAGTCGTTTTTCTCCTCCAATCAGCGCCCAATCGACCAAGGTTTTTTTTCTAGTTCACTCCCAATCCACTGTTTCCATTGTATGTCCCAATGAATAAAAAAATTCATTTTTTGGTGTTATAAACCCACTGTCTGCCAGCCCAGCGATAACAGTGCTATTGAATCGCGGATAAAAATAAATAAAAATAAAAAAATTATTTAAAAATTGGATGATAATATCGTTGAATTATAAAAATCGTGATAATCCGATAAAATTGTGATTTTTGCATCACTGATATATATATATATATATATATATATATTATAAAAACCAGAGAGAGAGGAGTTATATTTTTAAAGATGCCACAAAATGCCCGTGCAATTCAATAAAGAATATAGGAACCACAAAATGATAGAATCTTAATCATATCTGTATTTTAGAAACAAAATATTATAAAATAATATAAAAATAGTTTTAAATATTATATATGTTTAATTGATTGTATTTTATTTGGTAATGAATGTCATATTAAGATTATAAAATTTTTAGTTAAAACTTTGTTTAACCTCCGTGGTTAAAATAATATAAAAATAATTTTAAACATTATATATATTTAATTGATTATATTTTATTTGGTAAAAATGGTTATATTAAGATTATTTATGGATTAGAGTGAATAACAAATAGAATTAAATCCATATCACATACAAAAGAGACTTTTCTAATTCTCATTTTTTAGTTTCAAAAATAAATAAATAAATATTATATAACTTCAAAAAATTAATTCAAAAAATATCTTAAGTTTTTAAGTAAATAGGTTGGACCTTGGTATTTTTTTATATAATATATAAAAAAATTATAAGTGATTTTTATGTTATTGTATATTCTTTTTTTTAATATGATATCAATTTTTGATAGTGTAATATGAGAATCTCAATTTTTTATAAAATGTTTAATTTTGAATTATTTAAAAATTTGTAAATTTTTCAAATTATTAACTATTTAAAAGATATTACTACAATAAAATTTCTATTTTTATTTTTGAAGAATGTTTTGGATTTTTTATCAATAAAATATAAGAAACAAAAAAAATATTAATAATTACAAAAAATATTTTGTATATGATCAAGGTTTTTTAAGAAAAATATTCACAGAAATGATTATAATATAAAATTGAAAAGAGAAAAATAATTTTTTTATAACATATAGTACGAAGTATAGCAAGAGATATCTTTTAGCAAGATGAAAATATAAAACCATATATCCAAATAATTTAACGTGATATTAAAATTAGAATTGATAAGGAATTTAAAGAAATACACAATTGAAATCTCATGCTTAAAGCTCAAATCTGAGATCAATTGAGGGATGTGCTCAAAATATATTTCTAGGATATTTTAATATGTAAATGTTAATAAAAAGTTTATAATGTTTTAAAAATAAAATGTATTCATTCAAATGAAATTGGATAGGGCTTATATGAAATATACAATAGAAATTAGATTGAATTTTATTTAATTGATCAAAGAAGAAAATATATAAATGAGATATAAATAAAATGATTTTAACATATAATAATATTTATGTTATTATTTTATAAAATGTTATGTAGAAAAGAAAAGATATCATGTCACTATGTTTCATATCATAAGTACTATATTTTAAAACTATATTTTAAAAAAAGCAAATGAATAAATAAAATATAAATAACATGATTTTAAAACATAATAGTATTTATGTTATTGTTTTGCAAAATATGATGCGAAAAAGAAAAGATGCCTTGTCACTCTACTTCATATCATACATATTACATACTCAAAATACATTTCAAATAAAGGAAATAAATTAATAAAATATAAACAAATGATTTTAAAATATAACAATATTTATTTTATTGTCTTGTAGAATGTTATGTGGAAAAGAAAAGATATAACTATACTTCATATCATACTTAATATATGCTAAAAATACATTTTAGATATTTAAACGGATGTTTAATTATCACATGGTGTTGTTACTAATGCACACATGTTAAACTTTTGTAATGAATTTGTTGACGACTCACATTCTTCACTATATGAATGTGTAAGGAATATTGAAATATGTGCATCTAAATTGATTAGAAAGTCATATGCATGTGAGTCAAAACAGAGATATATAAACTACAAAAATGCTTGTACATAAATTCCTGAAAATAATTACATACAGATTATCAAAATATGTAATATTGTAAGTTAATTATTATTAATTTTTTTGTAACATTGTTGTAGAATTCCAATTAAATGAAAAGTTTTCAAAAACATTATTAATGTGTGTTTTTTAATATTAATATATAAAATTTTAAAACCAGAGTAAAAAATTGATTTAGATTTTCAAAATATTATATTTATTATTATTAAATATGTAAATATTATAGTCTAAAGGAATCAAATTTTTTTCCTTAATATTGTAGTGTGCGAAAGGAATCACAATTTTTTTTCCTTAATATTGTAGTGTGCGGTCATTATTTGAAAAGAATCAAAGTTAATGAAAAATTTGAAAATTATAAGAGAAAAATAAAAAACCAACAAAAGAATAAAAATAAATATTTAAGAAGATAGAAAATGTATAAAGTTTTGATTCTGCTATAGTAAAAATAAAAGAAGTTAAAAAAATCAAAGAATAATAATATTATTTTATTGTGAAAATAAATATTTTGGTTCATGTTATTTTAGGAATAAATATGCTTTTTAGAAACACATGTGATATATTATTAGAATAAAAATATATTTTGTAATTTTAGATGAGGAAGAATAGTTGGACAACCATGCTTTTGGAATAAAGTTATATAGTTCTTATGATCAATGTAGAGTTATGACTCTTTAAATTATTATTATTTTTGAGTAAACTTAATTATAGACAATTCAATTTTTAATAATATTTTATGGCCATTTTATTATAAAATTTAGGATGGAAATGACATATCCTTAAGGACTATGTGTCATAGAAGTTTGTATGTATAAATCTATATATGCACCATCATTCTATGATTACTATGTCCATAAGTCTAATGGTTACTATCCTAGACTGAAAATTTATCTATCTATATATGTATGTATAGATTTCTTTACATTGCAGAGGAAATTATTTTTATTTATACAATAAGTTGCATTTATCATGAGATGATATCTTGTGTCTTGTTTATCATATAGTTGTGTTTTATGGTTTTTTAAAGAAAGTTTATAATATTTTTTGTTTAAAAAAATGATTATGTATGAAATGATTATGTATGTATAGGGAATTGAGAAAATGGAGGAAAATAAACATGAATGGAATGTCATTGTCAAAGGTACAAAATAATTTTTTCTTGTTTAATTAGTGATTAATTTGGTGTATTCACTCGATCAAAATTAAGTGGTCTTAATCGCCATCGGATAATGATACATAATATCATTCCTATTCCTCCACATCCAATAGGGAGACAACGAGACTAGAATGCTAGACATGTGGTCAAGTCGCCAAGTAAGATTAGAAAACAGAATGAAAAGATCCAATATGATGTAGATGCAAGGTTTCGTCATCCGCGCAAAAAAACATATAAAATATTCATTCATGAAGAAATTAGTTTTATTGTAAGTATTTATTGTCATGGTTATGTGTGTCTTGTTATAATAACATGAATATATGATTACATGATAAATTCATTGAATTTTTTATGCAGTTAGTTTCTACGATAGATGAGCTTGACGATGATGATGCCTCAAAAATGAAAAGAAAAGAGAAAATGGATCGTTGGGACCAAAGTAAAGTACACCTCGTAGATGTATAGAGACAACTAAGCGCATAAATCACTTTGCAACAAAAAGAAAGAAGGAATTTTTAATGATGTAGGGGAAGAAGAGGTAGATGGGTATAACCATATCTTAAGCTATAGATACAATATATTTAACAATGAGTACTCACATAAGTCTAATTTTTACTTGCATTTGTTTTAATACATTTTCACATTAAATGAGATGTTTATTTTTATTATCAATTGTATACTAATTTCTCATTTTTATTGATATTCTTAGCCTAATGAACATAATTTTATGGAGAAATTTCCACATTATTTGTTCACTGTAACTCATAAATGTAACATACATCAAGCTTTGAGCCATTGCAACGTTCACATAGATTTCAATAGGTTTTGGAAGAAGTTTTATTTCCATACAAACTATTTCACATCAACATTAGCACACAGATTACTATATTTTACTAGGATGAAAAGAGAGAAACATATATTTTATTTTTTAGATTTATTTCCATATTTATTATTATATTTTACTCAGATGATCATAAGGAAATTTTGAGCAAGTTTTTTTATAACCATTACAATCATTTGAAATCCCATAACATGAACATGGTCTTGAAAATAACGTAAGTGAGATGGATCAAGTATATATTTAAATAATTCTTTAGGATTGCTAATTAGCTTTTACATTTAATTTGGTTATATATATATATATAAATATATATATATATATATATATATATGCACGATCTTCTGTCTATAATAAAGAATATGCTTCTCTTCAAATCCATGCATATAAGTGATGCAACCATAGCCACAATGTTTGCAACCATTAGATGTTCACCTCGTCTTCAAGGGCATTTAGGAGAGGTAAATTGTATACCCTATACCATAGCTCATAATACATTGACATATAATTTATTATACATTATAATTGCATAGATTTTGAATGCATTGTGTCTTCTTCCATTTTGCATGGTGCCCTTCTATTCGTCATTTCCATACTATTTTACATTTTTTTAACCCATTTTTTTATTATGTTGATATTAATATGCATATTATTGATTATGTTCTCAATTTTGCAGAAGGCAAAAAGGGTAAATTATCTTGGGATGGTGAAAAGAACGAAAATTACACCAAAAGACTTGAAAGCATGTTGGTTCAAGTCTAGAAACAATACATAGAGAATATATGCTCAACTAGTATTTCGCTTACTAAACTCACTAGGCTTACCACTTTGAGAACTAAAACAACTCACCATGTTTAGGTAACTTGAACATATTTAGGGCTTTAATTGGTGTTTTGTATAAAAATAAATTTATCCTTTTGTAGTGAATATTATATTTTTAAATGATAGAGTAAACTTTCTTTCGATATAGAATGGTGTATTAGAGAAGTGTTTTTCACATTTGAAATTGTATGTGCATTTTGTCTTATATGAATGATACACTTTAAAATAGTTTCATACCAACTCTACTTGTGATATATTTTTGGAATTTCCCTTATATTCATGACATAAATGTTCATGATTAAAATACCTAAATGACGTAAATGGCAATGGTTTTTCTTTGATTACATGCTTGTTAGTAGCTTGATGATGTTCTTCATGTAGTGCTCTCACAAGATAGTGAGAAGAAGTCCTTAATAGGTACACTTAAATTTAGGTACACTTAGAGAGTGAGAAGTTTTGTATTTTAAATTCTATTTCTTCTAATATAAACCATTTCTCGAAATTCTTCCTAGAATATTCTAAAAGGCCAAAAAGAGAAACTAAGGAAAAGAGATTCAATTTTACATTTTTTTTTTAATCTCAACACACTCTTTTATTAAAGGATACATAAATATCATTTACAAATGAGTTTTACAAACCCACATATCCATTAAAATGGGCTTATCCAAAAATATAACAAGTGATATCTTTATATTTATTTTTTCATAAAAAATTATAATTACTTAAATTTAAGTCACTTATATTATTTAAGTCTATTATAATAAATTGATATACATTATTATTTTAATAGATATGCTTATTTTGGAATATAATTTTCAAAATTTTAATTTAAATATCAATAATTATAAAGTAGAAGATAAATATTTAACCTCTACAAAATATGTTAGAATATTCATAAATCAAAGGTTCATATTTATCTTCAAATTAGTTATGCCATTTTTTGTTCTTTTAATTAAATTAATAAATTTAAAAAAGGGGCCATACCCTTATATTTGTCCATACTACCACTTTGGCCATTTCAGTTGCTTGGCCAATTACTCAAAATCCTTGATTGTTGCATTTACTGATGTTAGCAATATACAGTAGCCAATTATCCTCGGTATATTATACCTTTATTTCCTATGCGGGAACTGGAATAAATTTTCGTTCACCCACTTCTACCCGTATGGAGAGAGGGGGGGATAAATCTATTTATAAATTAAGATTTTGCATGGTAAAGTGATGTTGAATCTCCATCCAAAGTGGCATTGAATTGCATGGTTAATAATCTTGTTAAACGTTCTGCTAAATATATAATTCATATATTAATTCTCATAATAATAATAATAATAATAATAATAATAATTTTTAGGTTTTTTTCTTTTAAATTTTAGCATGTGAAATGTATTTTGAGGTAAGTGTTTGATATCTATCAACCTTTACTAACAATTTAATTTATATAATCATTCTAGTTTATACATAAACACATGCCACATTATCATTCAAAAATGAGCATTCTCGCAAAGCCTTTAGTGCTTATTTTGGTCAACTAGCCTTCATCTTTATATTATTCAATTAAATAAAGAGAATTCACTTTATAAAGTTATAATAGTAATCAAGCTATAAAATATTTTTCATTATATATAATTTAAATTTATTATTAATTTTTTTTAATAAAGCATATTTTATGGTAATAAATAAAATTGTAATTTAAATTGTAATTTTTTATTATTAAGATTAAGATGGAATATTATTATAAAGTATATCATGTCATGAATTTATAAATGCTATTTAAATTGAAACCATTTTTTTATTTTATTAAATTTAAAATTATTTTAATAATGAAAATAATAATTTAATTTTAAAGTTATGGTTGTTTGCGAGGTAAGAGATTTTATCCACATAAAAATTTGATTAAAAAAAAGAGTTTATAAAGGTTTGCATATTGTACTCCATCTAGATTTGAATTATGATATTTTAAGAGAAATTTTGCATTACTTTTAAATCTAATTTTTTTATTACTTTTAAACCCAAATCACGATAAAATCACAAATCTCTAACCTATGAAAAGTCAACAAAGTGTTATCTTTTATACATGCATTCACTTTATAATATTAAAAATATGTGGTTGAAATATTCACTTTCCTATAAACATCATTTATTACTTTGAAATACAAATTGTTTATTACTTTCAAATTCCAATCACAATAAAATCAGAATAGTCCATGAAACTTTAACTATAAGATCCCCTTTTTCACCCTCTTGCAAATATTGTTTTGTACATAGTTATGTAAAGTGATGTAAATTAATAAGAATATTCAAATCACAATAAAATCACTATAGTCCATGAAGGTTTAATTGTAACATCCCTTTTTTCACCCTCTTGCAAATATTGTTTTGTACATAGTCATGTAAATTGATGTAAATTAATAAGGATTGTAAAATATGATTGGAATGAGAGTGGAAATGGATTCAAAGTCCAACTATTAAGGGAGAGGTGGATCTGGTTAACATGCCACATAATGACATGCTAGAAAAGTAGTATGTGTTGGAAACATAGGGGATACAGATAGATAGAGAATGGTGCAGGAAGGAGAAACACAGGCAATAAGGGTGAAACAGAGGTTAGAAGAGAAGAAACAATAGGTGGAGCAGAGCATTATGGATCCTTGTGTTCTCACTCAGGTGGAGGATGGCAAAGTGACATGACATGCCAAAAGTGTGACGCATGGAGCAACGGTGTCATGGTGACATGGATAGAGTGATGGTGGGTGTTGCAAGTGATGTTGCAACACCACATAGGCTAGTCAAGGGTTTCATAGGGAAACTCCTTGCTGGTGTGACAAGGGTTTAATGGAAAAACTTTAAGCGTGCATAATTTTTTATCGAGATATTAGATTTAGACAAATTTTGTATTATTGGAAAACTCTCAACAAGCTGAATATGATGGCATAGCCCAAAGTTAATTTTGTTGACCTTAGGAGAAGAAGAAATTGTGTAACCCCATATTCATGATGAGACCATGGAGGTTGGGTTAGGGAAACGTAACACCCATTCAACCTGTGTTATCCAAGGGAGTGGGAGAGAGTGTTATAGAGTGGTATCAAAGCCTCTGTGTTCAAAACTTGGACTAGATAGGCCCAAGATAGAGGAAATGGAGAGCCATATAAAGAGGAAACGAAAGTTGTGCATATATGGAAGCTGTGCATATATAGAAGATATGCACATATACATAATTTGCGCATATACAAAAGATATACATATATGGAGGTTTCCATATATGCATATTATGGAGTTTGTGTACTACTTCTGTATATGCATAGTTTCTGTATATGTGTATATACGAAAGTTGCATATATATGGAGGATATGTGCATACAGAAGACATGAGTTGCATATGCACATCTTTTGTATATGTGCATATCTTATATATATGCACAATTTCCATATAATATGCACATGTATTCTGTATATTTGTTTCTTCTGTATATGCACATGTATTCTGTATATTTGTTTCTTCTGTATATGCACATATCTTCTATATATACGTTTTTTCGTATAAGTGCATATACAGAATATATGTGCATATACATAGGTTGTGCATATATGGAAGATATGTGATACAAAACATGCACATATATAAAGTTGTGGGACTTCTGTATATGCACATCTTCCGTACATGCACAAAAGTTGTGCATATGCGAAAGATATGGGCATTTACATAAGATATGCGTATATACATAAGATATTCACATATACGAAAGCTATGCAGAACTCAAACCTCTATATATGCATAGGGTTCATATATGCACATGTCTTCCATATATCCACAACTCCTGTATATGCGTATGTCTTCCATATATCCACAACTCCCGTATATGCGCATGTCTTCCATATATGCACAACTTTTATATGTGCGCATGTTTTCCATATATGTGCTTCTTTCGTATTTTCACTTCTTCAGTATAGGATCTGAAGATACATGCATATGGAGGTTTTTGTGTATGCATATATGGAATATATGCATATATACAGAAGTTGCACATGCACAGGATATATGTGCATATACAGAATATATGTGCATGTCCATATATGCACAAATTCCGTATAGGTGCATATTTTCTGTATATGCACAACTTCCATATATGTGCATATCTTCCATATATGTGTTTCTTACATATATATTCTTATCTTTTGTATATGCACATATACAAAAGTTGCTCATGTATGGAGGATATGCACATATACAGAAGATATATCCATCTATTGAATATATGAGTTGCAAATGCACGTCTTTCGTATATGTGCATGTCTTCTATAAATGCACAGTTTCCATTTAATATATGCATGTCTTCCGTATATATGTTTATTTTGTATATGCACATATTTTCCGTATAGGTACATATACAGAAGCTTTGCATATGTGGAAGATATGTGATACAAAATATGCACATATATAAAAGTTGTGTGACTTTCATATATGTACATCTTTAATACATGCACAACCTCTGGATATGAGCACATCTTGCGTATATCTGCATAAATTTACAAGATGGATGCAAGAAGGTCAAGATCAAGAGGGAATTGACATTTCCCTATAATCCTCAAAAGATAAGTTTTTTATTCCTCTCTTCCTTGATTATTATTGTTGTTTTCTTTTACTATGAGTTAGCCTCTTGTCTTTATTTATTTTGTTGGGTTGTAATTGTTCTTCCATGGCCTCCTAATGAGAATTGCAGGTACATTGTCAAATATGTCAAGATTCTAGTAGTAGGTGGAAGCATCAAGAAGAACAAAGAAATGTTTATGGCAAGAGGATTCTCTCAGAAAGAGTAATTTGTGTTCAAGAGGGAGAAATAATACCATGCCAAATGACCAGAAGAGCTTCTAGTTTAGAGAGAGGAGTCTGTCAAGACAACAAGTTTGGAAGAGAGATGCATATAAAAATTGTGTCGAGACTTAAAGGGAATTCAATGGCTACCTCCAAATGGATCTAAAATATCTAGTGTGTAGCATATGGTAGTGTAGAGAAGTACACACTAAGATTTGACACTAAAATGTTCTCCCAAAAAGAGTGAGAAGATCATGAAAATATATTTTCTTTAGTTGCCAAGTTCACTTCTGTTAGAATTATTATAAATGGGCTTTTAACACCTACACATTATTTTAGTCAATTTTAAAAATCATTATGATACCCCCTTGTGGAAACTCTATTTATTGGAAAGCATGTGTCGACCTTACTTCTTTTGTGCGGACTCCCTTTTCCAAGTCGAACCAACCCACCAACTCATCGCACGTGCCTAGAATGTGACACCACACATGCGGAAATGTGAGTGAATATATGGGAGATGACTTCCACATATGTGTGAATACGTGTTCCCCTATGATGCCCAAATGAGTGTGTGGTGTTTGAGAGTGGATGCAAATGCAAGAATAGAAATGAGTTTGTTTTTAATCACATAAAAATAATAATAATAATAATAATAATTGTTAATTTTAATCTCGTGATGAATTTCCGCATAAGTATGACTTCCGTATATGCATGTTTCCATATCTATGTGCATATATAGAAATTGTACATATACAGAATCCATCTTCCATATATGCACATATATGTGCAACTTTCATATACACATATATGAGCATATGTGTGCATATATATATATATATATATATATATATATATATATATATATATATATATATATATATATATATATATATATATATATATATATATATATTGTGCATATACGGAAACCATCTTTCATATATGCACATATACAAAAGGTGTATTTCTTATATATGTTTCCCATATACAAAAGCCATATTTTATATATGCATGTATATTCAAAAGTTGTGCATATATGGAATCCATCTTTCGTGTATGTACATATATAAGAAAGCCATCTTCTGTATATGCTTATACACATGGACGATGGCTTCTGTATATGTACATATAAAGGGAAATTTCTTATATATGTCCATATATATAGAATATTGTTGAGAAATGGCAACAAGAAATTCCAATTTAAATTTGTCCTTGAATTTAAATTGTGAATTAAAATCAAAATCTATTCTCATAGAAACTTGTAAATAGTTAATTAAGTTTAATTAACTTAATTAGCTTAGGAATGTTGAGTTGGAAGTCTTTCTGAAGTCATGTATATGTTCTCCCTAAGTTTTAGGGGTCCAGGATGAGTTTAATTGTGAGTTGTAATTAGATAACTCAGTTTACTAAGCTATGTTCAGTTAAATTAGTTCCAAACTATTTGAGGAACTAATAGAGAGTTAACAGTTAGTTGGTGCACTAGTGCATCCACAAGTGTCACTCTAGTTAACTGAAGATTCCCTCAACAGAAGCTCATGCATGTTGATTTTGAGAAAGACCCAGTTGAGACTATAATGGAAGGATAGTGTACTATCGGTTGTATGATTTACTAAGTTGTATAGATCATGCATGCAATCAAGAAGTCAACCTAGATTGGATTGCACAGTTTTGGAAGCATTGGATTCCCATTAATATGGGATATTTAGCCATAGGAATTGCACAAGGAAATAGGGGCTTGGAGGGTATCAGAATTGGCTAAGTGTTGGCCAAGAGCTTGCTTGTGAGTTGAGAGAGTTGAGCATACTTGTGTGGAATTTTTCTAGTGAGAACAAGTTATGTATCTTCACTCATATTTCTGATATATGCAATACAAATAGTAGGATTTTTAGCAGTGGCTTTCCCCATATACATCTTGCGTTATGTCTCGTTGATTTATCTTCTTATTGTTCATATTATTTCCATCGATCTATTGGCTTCTGCTGGTGGAAAATAGAAGTAGATTCTTGTCATGTGCTTTAGTACATTGCATGAGCTTCTGAATCTATAGGATTTTCTACATGGTATTGGAGTTGAGAACAATATACTAGAGGAGATTTCAAAGTTTTGAGTTTTGGGTTATAGGTGAAATTTGAATTTGCAATACATACTTCAAGATCGGCAGATGGCGTTCTACGATTTGTGACTTGAGTATGCCTTGGAAGGAAGCTCAAATTTTATAGCCTAGAGGGACAGAATGGAGGTTGTGCTAGAGGATAATGGATTGAAGGAATTCATTGATCAAGAAACTCCTAAGCCAGCAGCATCAGATGCACAAAATTTGGCTGAATAGAAGAAGTGTGTGGCAAAGGTGAGGTGGATAATCCTTGAGGGAGTTTGAGAACACATTGGCTGGAGTCTCCATGGCAAGGAAACTATATATGTTATGTGGAAAACATTGACATACTTGTATCATAACAAAAGTGACCAAAGGAAATCGGCACTGAAGGATAAACTTCAAAAAATCAAAATGGAGAAAGGTGAGACGATTCCAAAATACTTGACCAAGTTTACTCAGTGTCATGATGAACTTGGAAGTGTTGGAATCATAGTTCCTGAGGATGATATGGTGAGTATTTCTTTTCTAGGACTCCCAAAGGGTCGACATAGTTATCAAGACTCTGTCAATGGTTGGGATAAGTTGCTAGATTGGGAATGACAGTGGTTGGATTTGATGTAGGAGGAGATCAAGAGGAACCCCAAGGATGACTCTTCATCAAAGAATGATGATGAAGAGAATTGTGCCTTAGTGATTAAGGCGAAGAAGGGGAAAGGGAAAGCTTCCCATTACAAATCATATTCTTATCATGGAGTTAAGAAGAAAGATATGGCGAAGGTTAACTGCTTTCATTGTCATGAGCTGGGCCATCTTGCTACAAATTGTCCACTCAAGAAGTCCAACAAGAAGTTTTTAGGAGGAGTGATGGGTGAGGCTTTGGCCTGTTAATTAGAATTGGAATTTTCCATCATTGCATGCATGGTGTCATCAATGATGGGAAGTATATGGTACTTAGACAGTGGAGCTTCATTCCACATGACTAGCGATAAAGAGTTATTCAGTGACTTGGAGGAGAAAGATCTCCAGATGGGTGATGACAAAAAGTATAGTGTTACTAGATCGAGCACAATTACTTTTCAAAGGGAGCATGGGGTTCCACTCACCTTGAAGAATGTTATGTATGTGCTCGGGTTGAAGAAGAACTTGGTATATTTTTCCATGATTGAGGATAGAGGCTATGATGTGATCTTCTCTAAAGGAAATACATTCCTTCGACACATAGCCATGGGTCAAGTAAAGAAGATAGGGATTCAGGTGAAGAATATCTATAAGCTGGAGGTAGAGGAGTGTGCTGCTTTGAGCACAAAATAAGAAAGGGTGTAGAGCTGAGACATTGTTGAGTTGTGGCACAGGTGATTGGGCCACTTGCATCAAGGGGCTTTGAAGATATTGCATCAGATCTCTACTAGTCTTCCCAAAGGAATGCTCGAGCAAGTTGATGCATGCAAGGGGTGTACTTTGGGAAAATACACCAAGTCTTCCTTTCACAACAATGACATTCGAGTAGAGGCTATTGTAGAGAGAGTGCATTCAGATGTGTGTGGACCATTATCGACAACATCCACAACCAAACACAGTTATTATGTTATATTTGTTGATGGATTTTCTCGAAAATGTTGGATATTTTTCATGCAGAAAAAGGATCAAACCTTCACAAAGTTTTGTGAGTTTAAAGAATTGGAGGAGAAAGAGTTAGGCAAGAAGGTTAAATCTCTACAGAGTGATAATGGTGGTGAGTATGTCTCCAACTAGTTTATAATTTCTGTGAAATGGAAGGGATTAAACAAGAGTTGACGGTATCCCATAACACTCAGCAAAATGGGGTGGCTGAGAGAAATAACAAAAGCATAGTAGGGGAAGCAAGGGTGATGTTGCATGATCAGGGCCTACCACTAAACTTGTGGGATGAGGCATGCAACACAACGGTTTATGTTCAAAATCGTAGCCCACATCAGATAATTGAGATGAAGACACCAAAGGAGGCTTATTCCGGTAAGAGGCCAGATGTTGGTCACTTCAAGATTTTTAGGGCATCAATATATTTCCATGTGATCAAAGATGCATGAAAGAAGCTTAAGACAACAACAAGTTGGGGATATTTGTGGGGTACACTAATACACTTCACAATGATCGAGTGTACTTGCTAACCAAAAGGATTAAAGTGGTTCACAGGGATGTCTGATTTGATGAGGAGAAGGCCATGTGAGTTTCCCTTAAGAGGGAGCTTGAGCTACATGTGGATGAGAAGATTTTAGCTCCTAAGGTTGAGGAGCCTCATATTGATGTGGAGCAACCACATGCCGAGGATCCGAGAGTGGAGACATCCACTCAGGAAAAGTCTTTGAGAGAGGTAAGAAAGCATACCAGAGAGCCTTAAATATTGTTGGATGATGCATGAGAGAATGTGGGAGCACCCACTTCTCAGCACAGGCAGAGGAGGTCACCTGAGAGGTACACTGGATACATGGCTCTTATGGGCAAATTTGTTGTGACAGAGCCATCTTCCTTTAAGTAAGCAGTGCAGCAGCCAGTTTGGGTTGGTACCATTCTGGAGGAGTATGACTCCATATTCTGTAATAGTGTTTGGGATATCATCCCGAGACCTAAGTACAAGTTAGTGGTGATATTTCGTTGGCTTACAAGGTAAATAAAGCTATAGATGGTAGTGTGGAGAAGCATAAGGCTAGATTTGTGGCTCGTGGCTTTTCACAGGTAGAGGGGATTGACTATGATGAGACCTTTTCTCCTATTGCAAGGTACTCATCAATCAAATCTATACTGGCACTATCAGCACAGATGGGTTGGAAGATACATCAGACAGATGTAAAGATAGCCTTCCTTAATGGCATGATTAAGGAAGAGGTGTACATAGAGAAACATGAAGGTTTTGAGACCTTCGACTATGAGTCGCATTTGTGCCGGCTCAAGAGAGCGTTGTTTACAGGCAGCTTGTGGGTTCACTCATGTACTTAGTGAACACATGACTAGATATGTTCTATGTATCTAACCAGCTTAGTCAAGCGATGGTTAGGCCTACCAAGCTGTATTGGAAGGCGACAAAGCATGTGTTGAGATACCTCAGGGGTAATTCTCAGTATCGATTATGGTATAGACGGATAAAGGGAGTGAAGCTTCAAGGCTTCACTGATGTAGATTGGGAAGGGAGTCCATTCGACCAAAAGAGCACATCAGGAGGGATATTCAGCATTGGGTCAATGGAAGTTTCTTGGTAGAGCAAGAAACATAGATTGGTTGCACTCAATTCAGCAGAGGCAAAGCACATGGTTGCGAGTTAGGCAAGATGTGGGGCCATCTGGATGAGGAATATCATGGTTGGTTTGTTTGGTTAATAGATGGATCCAACTGTGATTTACTGTGATAATCAGAGTTGTATCAGACTCTCTAAAAATCCAATTTTTCATGATCGATCCAAGCATATTGATATGCGATATCATCATCTCATATATTGTGTATTGAGGTGGAATGTGTTGTTACAGTACATTCCCACAGAGGATCAAGATGCTAACATTTTGACAAAAGGATTGTCAAGATGTAAATTCGAGCTTCAGAGAGACAGGATCGGGGTAGCTGATAATCCCTTTCTTATTGAGAGTGAGTGTTGAGAAATGGAAACAAGAAATACCAGTTTAAATTTGTGCTTGAATTTAAACTATGAATTAAAATCAAATTCTATTATCATAAAAACTTGTAAACCGTTAGTTAGGTTTAATTAACTTAATTATCTTAGGAATTTCGAGTTGGAAGATTTTATGAAGTCATGAATATGTTCTCGCTAAGTTTCAGGGGTCCAGGATGAATTTAATTGTGAGTTGTAATTAGATAGCTTAGTTTACTTAGTTATGTTCAGTTAAATTAGTTCCAAACTGTTTAAGGAACTAATACAGAGTTAACAGTTAGTTGGTGCACTAGTGTATCCACAAGTGTCACTCTAGTTAACTGAAGATTCCCTCATCAAAAACTCATGCATGTCAATTCTGAGAAAGATCCAGTTGAGACTAGAGTATAGGGACAGTGTACTCTTAATTGTATAGATCGTTCATTCAATCAAGAAGTCAACCTAGATTGGATTGTGTAGTTTTGGAAGCACTGGATTCCCATTAATATGGGCTATTCAATTGTGCAAGGAAATAGAGGCTTGGAGGGCAGCATAATTAACTAAGTGTTTTCCAAGAGCTTTCTTCTGAGCTGAGAGAGTTTAGCATACTTGTGAGAAATTTTTCTAGTGAGAACAAGCTTTGTATCTTCACTCATATTTATGATATGTGCAATACAGATAGTGGGAATTTGAGCGGTGGTTTTCCCTAGATACATATTGTGTTATGTTCCATTGATTTATATTCTTCTTTTTCATATTGTTTTCATCAATCTATTGGCTTTCGCTGGTTGAAAGTAAAAGTAGATTCTTGTCCTGTGCTTTAGTACATTGCATGAGCTTGTGAATCTACATGATTTTTTACAAATATGGCTTTCGTATATGCACATATATAAAATATGGCTTATGTATATGTGTCTTGCACATATAAAAAAACCATCTTCTATATATATATATATATATATATATATATATATATATATAAGTTGCACATATACGGGATCCATCCTTTGTATATGCACACATATACAGAAGTTACAGATATACGAAAACTGTCTTCCGTATATGCACATATATAAGGAAGTTGTGCATATACAAAAGCAAATTTTTGTATATGCACATATATGCAAGTTTCACACATATGGAAGTTTCGCATATACAAAATCCATCTTCCATATTTACACACAGATATGGAAGCATGCCTACATAGAAGTCACACATATGCATAAATGAATTCATAGGACTAAAGTTAACCATTTTTATTCTTTGTTTTATATGTTATTAAAAACAAACTCATTTTTCTACTTGGATTTGTATCTGCACTTAAAAACTTCACACTCACTTGGGAATCATAGGGGAACGCATAGTCACACATATGTGAAATTCATATTTCATATATTCAACTTTCGTATATTTGTGTTGTGCATATACAAAACTCATCTTCCGTATATGCACATAGATACGGAAGCCATCTTCCTTATATGCACATATATATGGAAGATGTCTTTCATAGATTCACATATATATGGAAGTTTCATATACATGTGCTTGTATACAGAAAATGACTTGCGTAGATGTTTGTTGAGCATATATGGAAGCCATCTTTTGTATATGCACACATATATGGAAGCTATCTTTCGTATGAACATATATGTTTTTCATATATGTGCAACTTCTGTATATGCACATATATGTGCATATATACAAAAGTTGTGCATATACAAAATCCACTTTCTAAATATACACATATATACAAAAGTCATATTTCGTATATGCACATATGTATGGAAGATGAATTTTGTATATGCACATGTATAAAGAGGTTGCACATGTATGTCAATATATACAAAATATGGCTTCCATATATGTGTTTCATGCATATATGAAATCCATCTTCTGTATATGCGCATATATACAAAAGATGCACATATATGGAAGCCATATCTGCACATATATGGACTTCAAATACATGTTTCAATAGTTGTAGAGCCAAAATTGTGTGCATGATAGTGACAGTAAAGCTGACTACCATATATAGGATTAGTTACTCTACATGCTAGATAAGTTGTTTGTTCCTAAACTTGAGTGATTATAGCTGATTAGGGAGGCTCATGCCTATAAGGTTGCAGGGCACAATGGTGTAAGGAAGACAGTTGGAAACTTGCAGAGGTACATGTATTTGGAGAAGATGTAAGAACAAGTAGATAGGATCACACTGTCTCTAATATCCACAAAAAATAGACTCCTTATGCAATGTGGCAGGCACTGACATATCTATTCCAAAGTAGAAGCGACAATCGGAAACTGACACTCAAGGATAAACTTCAAAATATCATGTAGAAGAATAACTATTCAACAGTATCTCAGAAGGTTCGCACAATGTCGTGATGAACTTGTAGGAATTGGTGTTACAGTCTCAGATGATGATTTGGTAAGCATAACCCTTCTAGGCCTTCCCAAGAGCTAGAATAACTACCAAGATTCAATGGATGGGAAGGAGAAACTACCAAATTGGGAATGCTTATGGTCTAATTTTATACAGGAGGAAATAAGGTGGAATACCAGAGATGGTACTTCATCCAAGGGAGAGGATGAAGAAAATTGTGCATTGGTTGGAAAAGGAAAGAAGGGAAAAGGGAAGAAATCTCAATCCAAACCAGAATCCAACCAAGGGGGCAAGAACAAAGACTTGTCCAAATTTAAATGCTTCAATTTTCATGAATTCGGGAACTATGCCATGAAGTGTCCACACAAAAAGTAAAGAAATAGGACATCAGGAGAAGCAACAGGTGAACCTTTGGCTTCACCGTTTGATCCTGACTTCACACTTATCGCATGCATGGTAAGCACAGTGATGGTGAGAGTGTGGTACTTGGACAGTGGTGCCTCATTCCACATGACGGGGAATAGAGATTTTTGTAGTGACCTAGAGGAGAAATATCTCTAGATGCACATTGAGATGGGAGATGATAGAAGGTACAACGTGACCATGATTAGTACAGTCACCTTTTAGAGGGAGTTGGGTTCCCTTGTCAGACTCAAGGATGTCATGTTTTTTCCAGGCCTAAAGAAAAATATCATCTTTTGAATTTCTGAGACACATATCCATTGGATAGGTGAAGCAGATCGAGGTTCGTGTAAAGAACCTATATAAGATAGATGTGGAAGACTGTGCTTCATTAAGAATGAAGATGAAGAAGGTGCAGAGCCACAATGTCAGTGAAATTTGGCATAGAATAATTTTCCATTTTCATCATGACACCTTGAATATTATGCAATAGATAACCACAGGCCTACCTAGAGGGCACTTGAGCAGGAGGATACATGCAAAGGGTGTACCTTGGGGAAGTACAAAAAGCCACATTCCATGATTGAGACAACAAAGAATATGCAGTCCTTGAAAGAATCCACTCTGATGTCTGTGGAACTGTCTCAATAGCCTCCATTTCCAGACATAAATATTATGTTAGCTTTGTAGATGATTTCTCGCAGAATTTTTGAATCTTATTCATGCAGAAGAAAGATGAGACATTCTCCAAGCTCATTAAAATCAAGGCATTGTTTGAGAAATAAATCGACAAGAAGGTGAAGGATCTTAGGAGTGATAATGGAGGGGAGTATGCATCGAATGAGTTTAAAAGTTTCTATGCAAAACAAGGCATTCGACAAGAGTTGACAACACCCCACAACCCACGATATAATGGGGTGGCTGAGAGGAATAATTGTAGCATTGTGGGAGTAGTAAGGGATATGTTTCATTACCAAGGCCTACCTCTGCATTTGCGAGTTGAAGCATGAAACACATTGGTCTATTTGTAGAACAAGAGTCCTCATCGGATACTTGGCATGAGTACACCAAAGGATGCTTTCTCGAGGAGGAAGCCATATGTGTCACACTTCAAGATTTTTGGAGCCTCTATTTACTGCTATGTCTCCAAAGAATCAAGGAAGAAGCTTAAGCTAAAAGCAGAGTTGGGGGTATTTTTGGGTTACACGGAAACTCCTCACAACTACCATGTGTACTTTCCGTCCCTCAAAATGACATTTATGCAAAGGGATGTAAAGTTTGATGAGGAGAAATCAATTAGATGCTGTCTTGAGAGGGAGCTTCATTTGCAAATAGAGTAGGAGATTTTAGCTCCAAAATAAGAACCTCATGAAGTTGTGGAGCAGCCACAAATTGAGGAATAAGGAGTGGAGACATCCACTCAGGCATAACCATCTAGAAAAGGTAGAAAAAGAATGAGGGAAACTGAGAGAATATTGCATGATGCTAGAGAGAATGTGGGAGAACCAACTTCATAGAGCAGGTAGAGAAGGTCACCTGATTGGTACATTGGATACATGGCTCTAATGACTGAGATTGGATGGATTGAGCCATCCTATTTTTAGGAATAAGTAGAGAAAATTGTATTTTTTGGTGCAATGGTGGAGGAATACGAGTTTATTGTAAAGAAAAATGTTTTGGAAGTGGTCCCAGGACCATCAGATAAATCAATTTTGGGTTCGAGATGGATCTTCAAGGTAACACATGACGTAGACGGAAGAATATTTAAGTTTAAGGACAAATTTGTGGCCAAGGTATTCTCTCAAGTTGAGGGAATTGACTATAAGGAGACCCTTGCTCCAGTTGCAAGGTACTCATCCATCAGATCAATTCTTGAACTGGTTATGAAGATTGGGTGGAAGATCCACCAAATGGATGTAGAAACAACATTTCCCATTAGAGTTATTGAGGTGGAGGTGTGCATCGAGAAACTAGATGGTTCTGAGACCTTTGATCGAGATTTGAATGTGTGCATACTTAATTGAGAATTGTATGGTATCAAGAAAGTACCCTGTGCTTGGTACACTAGAATTGACAACTATCTCATTGGGTTGGGCTTCACCAAAAGTGAAGCGAACGAAAACGTTTTTCATATTGTGGTAGAAGGTCAATTGTTGATTATTATCTTATATGTTGATGATTTGATTTTAACACATGATCAGAAGTTGATCAGATCTTGCAAGGAGGAACTTGCAAGAGAATTTGAAATGTAGGACATGGGACTCACGCACTATGTTGTCACTCAATGCTTTATAAGTTACCAGTTGCCCAGAATGCATAAGAACACTGAATTTTGAAGCCATTTTCCAAGCCACAAAAGCTCTCAGAGCTTAATCACACCCTCTCCATTTCATAGTGCTCGTGATAAGCTTTCCAACAGTATATGGAAGTCCAAGAATGGAGTTCTGGATCAGAAGGTAGAGAATATTGAAGCTTCCCTTTGAAGAGCTAGAAAACAAAGAGAAAATAACAAAGGAAGAGGCTCACCACAAATCGCAATCGAAGCTTCCAGCAGCAGCGAAGGAGGGTAGTAAGATCAGTGATCAGTCGATCACCGATATCACAAATTGGCTATTGGCGGGTCCAAGGCAGAGCACTGATATCACATATCGGTTGTGGGTATATCTCACAGTCTCGCATCCCGCATATCAACCATATCACAATCCTGCATATCGGCCATATCACAATCTCACATATCGGCCATATTGCAATCCCACATATCTGCCATATCACAATCCCACATATCGGTCATATCACAATCTCGCATATCATCCATATCACGGTCCCACATCCCGCATCATCGCAGTCGCACATCTCACATCATCGTAGTCCCGCATATCGCAATATCCGAAAATTAGCTATCGACAAGTTCTCGGGCACAAGCTTATGGTTTATCGGTTGTTCATGATGCCAAACGTCGATATCTCATATCGGCGATCACAAATGCAAAGGGGTTAATGCAAGCACAGGGTCAGAATCATTGTCGAATGTCGATATCACAGGAATCGTTGAAATCTGGGCATATAGTGTTAAATCGTTGGGGAAGGCCGACAATATTTAACGAAGGAAATCGACACAAAATAGGGATGGGTGGGCCTTTTTCTCTCTCCTCTAGGGGGCCACGTGGTGGACTACCATTGGTCCTTATAAATCACATAGCAGCTGATGTCATCATGGCGTGGCAGTACAAAGATGACGTGGTGGTACAGAGGACACATGTCATGCAGAATTAACATTTTCAGTGTCCTAACGGGGCATTTATGGGTGACACATGTCACCACTCATAGGGTGACATGTGGTAGTGATGATGTCACCCATTGTAATCACATATGGACGATTGCACAAGTCAAGTCCCTCCTCCACCGTAGTCCCTCTAGGCTTGCGATTGCGATATGCAGAGGGATCCTCCCGGATGCGATATTTCATGTGTTCTAACTTATAAGGATTTTGCGTCTAGAGAAGTTGGCTAGCACTATGAAAGAAGGTAAAGAGGATTCCTCTCCCGATTGCGACATGCGATGCCTTTGGATGGCCCGACCGCACAAATCGACAATCGCAGGGGTTAAGAGGAAATATCAATGGCCAACATCGGAAATTTCCGAAGTGCGAGATTTCATGTATTAAAGAAAAAAGGCCCCCGAACAGGCCTTTAAAGGCTCTAGTGCCTTCGGTCTAAGCACCTAGTTCAAGCCCCTGGTCATATGAAAAAAATTACAGAAAGGGGCTGAAGTAAAGGGGCTAAAGTGAATCAGAAGGTCCTGCTCCGTAAACATTGTTTAGGAGGAAAAGTCTCGTCGCTGTAAGGCCCCAAGTACATGGTACAAGGCATTGAAGGTGGATGGGTTGGAAGCTGAAGCATTGAATGAAGTATGGCGCAGTGGTAAGAAAGTAAAGGAGGCTCAGGAAGTCTTAATGGCACGGCATGGTGCTCCACTCCTATACACAACAAAATACTTCCAAGAGGTGCTCCATTTCCACTCTGCGACATACATTCACAGTTGACCCACTCCTTACTCTAGAGAATGAGTTATTTAGGCAGTTAAGGCGGAAGTAACAGGAACTGACCAAGTAGCAAGAGAATCATATCATAGTTGAGACGTGGCTTGACCAGAGGCGACTCACAGGAACAACAAATGGGACACTTCCTCCATATCTTTACATTTTCCTCTTTATTTTCATTATTTTTCAATTTATGTTTATTTCCAAGAAGGGATCAAATCCCGATTGTAATCATTTTGGGCAACAGAGCCTTGCACGCTAAGACATCTAGTCTAGTAGACAGTTGGAACTATGGAAAAGATGTTTTGTAACTGTAATCCAAGCTCCCCCTCTTCTGATAAATAGGGGGAAGAAACACTTATGAAAGGTTCCAGAATTCTACACCTAAGGGCCAGGATTTCTTCGATTCCACTTTGGTTCTATTTGCTTGTCTATGAGGGAATTGAGTGATATCATGGCTAAATGTAAATGGATTGGTATGTTGGACTCATATTGGATTAATGAAACTCCCCGGTGATTCCAAACAGATAAATGCACAGTATGTTTTCCCTTCTATAATCTCATTTCCTATATTTTTTCCTTCTCTAAAAATAGTGTGGTGAATCTTTCGGTTTCCCTTTGATTCATGGATTTATCTAGGCTACTAAATAAACAAACAGTACCTATGCATAAGACAAATTTACTTGTGTTAACCTATAACCTACATTACCTGTGTACAAGACATATTTACTCCTGTTATTTGATTAACATGCAGTACCTGTGTGAGCCCAGATTTACTTTTGTTGTTTAGCGTTAATGGTACCCATGTTATATCTGGTACGGAACCTAAATGAGCACTCCACTTTTTATATCTTTCCACCTTCTCTCTCTTCCATATTTCTGCTAGAACATTGTTGCTTAGGATTCTATCCTGTTTACATCCCTCTGCATCGAATTCCCTATTTCCTTTCCTCCTCTTCATTTTACTACAACTTCAATATAAAGCTTCCTGTTGTTGTGTGCCAGCCACTAGAACTTGACATTTCTCTTTGAGGTTGGACCGATTTATCCCCTGAGCATTTGGATCCATGTATAAGCTTAAGTTTATATGCATGACATATTATTGAACCAAGCCCCCTTTATAATATTTTTAACTACGTGACAAATTGGATTGGAATGAAAACCTCACTCATAATCTTCCATGTAATCCTCTCTTTAAGATGTCCTAGGCGTTGGTCTACAATCAACCTAGAGGCTATCTCTAGGAAGCTTTATATGTCCCCTGAAGCACTGGTGCTGAAGGTGCACTTAAAAGCTACAACACACTACTTCCTTGGTTTGGAAGTATGGCAAGGAGATGGGGAACTATTTGTCTCTCACGAAAAGTACGCAAATGAGATACTAAAGAAGTTCCTCATGGGGAGTAGCAAACCCATGGAGACTCCTCAAGCAACCTTTTGGAGGAAAGAGGATGCCACTTCAGGTGAGGAAGTGGAGGCTACCATTTATCGACAACTTGTGGGTTCACAAATGTATCTTATGAACACACGACTAGATATGTGCTATGCACTCAACCAGCTGAGTCAAGCTATGGTAAAAGCCAACCAAATTAGCTTGGAAGGCAACTAAGAATGTTTTACAGTACCTAAGAGGCACTACCCAGTTTTGACTATGGTACTATTGACATGGCGAACTTTCGCTATACCAACAAGGGGAACTAACCCAATCACAAACCCCAATTAGATCTACTCTCGTTTAGGGTGGCTAGCTCAAACGGGTTTTAAAGGATCCCATAAACTACTAAAGGTGTTGAGAGATTGCTTCCTAGAGGAAGACTTCAATTAAATCAATAAAAGAAACAACTAACCTATATGTATCAAATCCTATCTACACTACTTGTCACTACTTAAGCTAGTCCTAACTATCCTAATCTATCCTACAGGAGCATAACAAAAAGAGGTTAAGCATCATATATAGACTCTGAATCCAAATGAATCAATTACTGGTTCACATAAGAGCAATGTTGTATTAAATCTTAATTGCAATCCAATTACTTATACAGGAATACACATTCCTTTCCATACAAATAACACTTACAACTGATGTTTAACAAAGTTTCGAATCCGCAACCTTTCATGAGTTAAGCATGCTATTGAATTATATTTGAATAACTAGGAATAACCATGAACTTTATGTTATCAATATGCACAAAGCAAAACACATTTATCTTTATGCCAGTGACAATACTCTGATCCTAAACACATGAAAGCAGAGGAAAATAAATCTGAAACAAAAGGCTCCTTCTTGACCCAAATAGTCTTCTTTATTCACAATAAATCAAAAGTTGTTCTGCCAAAAAAATTCCTCCTCTCATCTTCGAAGGTAATACTTATGCAGAAGCCACTGACCCTTGGTCTGCCCTGACTTTTCACCTCCCTCCTCTTTTTAGTATACAAATTAAAACATACAGGTATCGAATCGATCGATGAAATGACTGATACGTAAAGGCCACATCTACTGGAGCATTTCATTTCTTAGGGAAATGAATGGATGCTGGTTGAAAGGAGGAGGTATGCATGTCATTTCTTCATGATGAGGCCCGAGACCGCATAACCTTCATAACACACAGGAAACACATGGAAACATGACCGCCAACGCCTAAAGCCGAATATTTAAATAGAACACACCCGCATATATAAACTCTTCGGATCCGCTCATGCATCTTTTATCTGGAGCCATACTTGATGCTTATGCATCCATTCTTCCACCTCGCTTGCCTTCTCTCAATCCTCGCCTGCAGAGATAACCAACATCAGATGTACTTATGAAAATGTGATAGAAATGCTCAAAAGCACAAATCTTGCCTTCACTAAATGTTTATAACATCAAAAGGAACAAGTGTGAAAGAATCACCCCCTGTTTTTTAATTCATGCATTGGTTAAGTCCCGCAAGCGTAAACTCGATTTAGATTGAAAATCATCATATAACATAGAACCGGATCCGAAATCCAGACCTGAAATATTATAGATGGGAACCCACACCCTATCGGGTATGCTCATGCATTGCGCCTTATGTTTAAGCTTTGGGCTCTGCCGATTACACTTTGCGATGGGGCTTTGGACCCGAAATAAATATGTGTTATGGTCAATAATGCGGGCGGGTCTGCCAAATGGGATTTTCCTTTGAAAATCGGGACCACAACATTTTATCAAATACATAGGAAAACACGGGAAAACCCGCGGCCGAGCCATAGGGCCGGACTTCAAAAATAATGCACCGAGGCATATAATTATCATCAGGTTCGCTCATCGCCCCTTTGCATATCACATGGGCTTCACTTTCGCCGACTGACGATTGCGATTAGCGATAGGCTCCGGACCCAAAAATATATATGATGTGCTTAATAATATCGGCCGGTCCACCATATCGTAGAACACCTTGTGTATGGGCCTTGGGTTCTACCGATTGCGACTTGCGATTAGGGAGCAGACCCGACATATATATGTGCCACGTTTAATAGTCCCGACAGGTCCGGTATATCACAGTGTGCTTTATGTACAAGCCTTGGACCTGGCCGATTGCAATATGCAATGGGGCTCCAGACCCGAAATAAATATGTGTTATGTTTAACAATGCCGTCGGGTCCAATGTATAGTGGTGCGCAGTGTTGATTGCAATAAGTAGAAAGGGAAAGTTATGCATGCTTTGCAAAGCGAAAGGAGTTATAATGGAAAAAGGATGCCATGGAAGGTTTTGAGGGGTAAAGAGTGGAGGTGATTATATGCGTGGGCATAGGGCACCATGTACGTTTATGAGGATTTGAAAGAGTCTCAATGAAGGATAGGAATGAAGGGCTAGACTGGGTTGTGAGTGAATCATGCAGTAGAGGTGATCCAGGTTCGGGTGTGAAGAAGGACCTTCCCAAGACCTTTTACTTTCGTGATGTGTTAAAATTGCTTTTAAAGGAACATTAAGGAATCCATCTGCATACTGTAAAGAAGAGGAACATAACAATCATCAGCACATGAAAACAAAAGCCGTTGATAACGGAGTTCGTCCAGGAGGGACTACGTCTCTGGGCCCCGGTGTCAAGATGGTGTAGGCCGCTGCATTATGTGTTGTCAATAAAGATGATGTACATAGAGATGATGTCTCGATCATACAAGGAAGAATGCCCTCACCCAGGAGTGGCTCTAAAAGATGTTCTGCAACTAGAAATCTCAATCAAAAGCCTCCTATCAGTATGACACAAAACAAGCATGGTGTGCATCCCGCCAACATGGCACAAAAGGGATGTCAAAACAAAACACATGCATGACAACAACAAGAGTATCCCAACAGCATACAACAAGGGATCTCAAAGCATAACATAAAGAGTTATGATAGAAAGTACACCACATAGAAAGATTCTACATCAATTCAAGCAAGGAATCATGACAACTTGTAATAAACAAGATCCTGCATCAACATCAATCATGGATATATACAACATAATGCAGAAAGAAGAAGTACATGAACACATCATATACCTCACCACCAAGGGCCATCTGAAGCAAAGGCTATCAAAGTGCTGAAGCTCACTGAAACATTGATCTCACAACATCGATTGCAAGAAGAACACTGTTCACACATGAAGATGGACATCTGCATTGACACTTAGAAAAGTGACTGAAAGAAGAAATGAGAGAAAGACAAATCTGAATACACCATCAGATTTGTGGCATTGATTAGTGCTAAAACGACTGTCCAAAATCCAAATTCTAAGAAGTTGAAAATTCAGAGCTCAAGGAATCTTTTAGATTCCCTCAGGATTCCTCAAAGATTATGTTTCAAGGATGAGTTGAAAATTCGCTGCTTAGATGTCAAATCTATTTCGCCATTAGGATCCCTACGGAAAACCATCAAAAAAAGTATAAACTTGACCATATTCTGAGAAAATGAAATTTTACCTCTGTGGGAAAATTTCATGGCTCATGGTTCCGCTCACTGTTTTTGCTGAAATCATGGTTCCGTGTGCATTCTGGAAATCACTGACAGATGCAGAACTCAGATTGAAAAACGGATGGCACCATCGTGTTCGTGGTGATGAGAGGTGTAAAATCCATATAAAATTTGTCAATTTCTGAGAAGTTGAAAATTTTGCCCTCCTGCAAAATTCTTGGTTCTTGTGTTAAAAAATTATTACACTGCCTCGATTTGCTTGCCAGCATCTGTTTCGAAATTTGTGCCATTTTTCTCCCCCTAGCTCTGGCAAAAAATTAGTTCCTAAATAATATTTGCAATGGAATTACCAAGAAATTTGTTTGGCATAATTGATAAATGGTTAATTTAGTGTAGTGGAAGTTGTGTGTTCAAATCCCACCTCTTTTCAAAATATCACTTTTCTGTTTTATAACCCAACCAATATATACCATACATATTTCTTTTAACCAAAAAAATATACTTTAACCACTCCTCGATAACCGTGAAGGCCTTTGGAGTTGGTTAATAGCTCATGGCAAGTGCTATTTCATGGACTATAGCATAGTAAATGCTCTCTTAACAGAGTCTAAGGACAGTCTTGGGAGACGGGTTCTGACATCGCCTCCGTTCTCCGGCTAACAGATTCCGATTGCATAGTGATGGAGATATGCATGATGCCATCGTTGTTTGTATTGGTTACCATACCCTGCATCCAAATACGGACCATGCGGCATGGATGGGCATCACAGTGCCGACGACGAATTTCCTACGCTTCTGCCTCTACCACCGTAGATGGTCGGAACGCTATTGTATACGATACAAGATATATAACATAAGCATTTAATGTGTCACTCGTTTGAATTTGAATTTGAAAACCCGCCCAAATGAAATTTGAATTTCTATGAGCAATTACCCTTAACCAATGTGTGATCGGAATATACGCCATCCTTCAATTGCTACGGCGATGCCCGGAGGGTGCAGCGAAAGGGCTCGACCTCCTGCTGTTTGAATTCTTGCCATTTTCCCAAACTTAGTTGCTTGCCCTGCATCATCAGGATTTACTCGACCTGCACAGCACGAAGCCACGAACAAATCGCTGGGAATTGGCGGAGCTACAGGTAAACAAATAGGGTTTAGTTTTCACAGCCTTTTTCCATTATTATTTTGACTTCATTCGTTACCATTTCTGAATGTCTTTTTGGTTTGTTTTCCAACTTAATGTTGTTATTCGAGTCATGTGAATGGCATAAACTAATCAATTTACAGGAAACGTGAGGAGGTTGGACATGAAGGGTTTGTTAGAAATCTTTTGAGAGCCTCTTCTGTTTAATTTCACAAGCATTTGGACGAGGAATTCTCTCGCTCGCTGAATTCAGAATGCGAAAACCGTACCTACATCCACCAACGTTGCTTTTGTTTCATACGAATCGGACATGATGTTCCTTGAAGTTACAGTGCCCAGTTTTGTATCTGCAATAGCTTGCACAGGAAGTTGCCTGGTCCAATCATTCAATGAGTTCAATGAGTGCATGACTCAATTGTTGGTCCATTTAGAGGTGATGGGTCGGGGTCAGAGTATTCTTGTGCAGTAGTATTAGTAACAATGTTCTAAATTTTGCCTGGTCCAATCATGCAATGAGTTCATGTGCTTTAGTTTTTTTGCGTGTATTCAATCTATAAATTAGTTTACAAAGCATGACTCAATTAGTAGTATTAGCAATGTTCTAAATTTTGGACCATTAGGAAAGATTTCAGAGAGCACATATCGCAGGGTAACAAAATCTCTTAGTCTTTACAAATATAGAGAGCGCCTTAACAAAAAGGAACCGAAGGAACAATGTTTTACCAGCATGCAATATTTTTGTTATTAAATACGGTGTTTTCCTTGGCTTTAGTTTAAAAATGATTTAACAGTGAATGTGGTGTCTTTCTCTCTAAATATGGAATGAATTATTCTTTGATTAGTTTAAATATGGAATGAATTATTCTTTGATTAGTTTATCCGAATAAAAGGATCTTAACGAACAATGTTTTACAAGAATGCAATATTTTTGATATTAAATGTAGTGTTTTTCTTCACTTTAGTGCAAACATATTTAAAGATTAATGTGGTTAGACTTTTTTAGGATGTAACATTTGCTCTAAAGATTAATGTGGTTAGACTTTTTTAGGATGTAACATTTGCTCTCTCGAAGAGTCGAGGGAGGAAATGAATGAAGGATAATGCCTATTTATAATGTTCAAACCTTAGGATTAGGACTATAATGTCTATGATGTTGAGAGTAATAATAAATATTTATTTATTTTTAATATATGTTATTTTTTAATATATTTTTAATGTTTGAATATGATAAATTTATATTTTTTTAGGGTTTAAAGAAAACAAATTTTCTATTTAAATAGTAAATTAAATTATAAATTTAAAAGAAATAGATTTATTTTACAACAATGGAATAAATTTGAAAGATGAAATTTATTTTCAATTTATTTGGTTGCATGATCTTTGTAAATTTATTATTATTATTTTTTTAATTTTTTTCCCAAAGGAAAATTAGTCATTTCCATTAATAAAAGATGAAAATTACATGTTATAAGTGTCTGATAAGGATATCAAAAATAGACTACAATCTCGTGACAAGTTTGTGTTCATAATAATAATAATAATAATAAAGTCCATTTTATAAAACTGGATATATAAACATGCCCCTAGAAGAAATAAATCAACATAGTTTGTTACCTTCCAAGATAAAAACATGTGGCTATCTCATACATAGAAAGGAATAGTTGAAGCAAAAAAGAACCAAAAATCAAGCAGGTCGCCATTAATTCATGTTTGCATCTGTAGAAACGACATCCACAAATGGTCTATGATAATACTCATAGTGCTCATTTTTCATCTGTCATAGAATTTCCATACCCTCTGAGTCTAGTCCAAGCCCTCCTTGGAAAGGAGATCAGGAAAAAATGTTCCTTTCCCTGTAGATGTGATGACGAGAGATAAAATCAAACAGTCTTTTGATCGTCAAAATTTCCTCGACAATGAGGATAAGTGTGTGCATGTGGAAAATATCAATCTAATTAAACCAGTAAACTACCACCAAAGAGTCCCCAAAAGCATGCAAGTGTCGGCACCCTTTTTGTAAGGTAAAAATGAAGAGAAGCTTTAAGCTAAAAAGTTCTACTAAATTGTTTCTTCCATGACTCAAACCACTCTTCAGGTTGAAAGAATGATTTTCATTGAGATAGAGTATGGCCCCTCCATATATTCCCCCTGTTGAGATGAGCCATCGAAGAAATCCCAAGGCCTTGACTAGTTTATTTTTCTTATCTCATGATGTGAGGTTTGACTATGGGCTCAAGGATAACTTGAGCTAAGATAATGATTAAATTAGTGTGTATGGAGATGAAATTTCATCAATTGTGCATTTTGTTTAAGTGATTTAAAATATTATTATAATATTTAATAATGAAGGTGGTTATTAATTTTTATTGAAGTTAATGATTTATCTTTTTACTATTAATTAATTTGCGTTAAAATTTTATTTTTGAAATTTAAATTAAATACAAATATATTTTATTTTTGAAATTTAAATTAAATGTAAATGTATATAAGGTAAAGTTTGTTTTATTTTTAATATGAAAGTATAGATAATACAAGGTATTTTTATTATGTGTTTTTCTAAAATTTTCATGATTTAATAACATATTGAGTCCAATTCCACAGTGCGTTGTTAATTTAAAGAAACTACAACATAGTAATTTGCGTAGTTTCCTGGATTTGCATAAGCTTCCAAATGTTTTTGGAAGCTTGATAAAACTTGGACATATTGATTTTTCAAAGTGTCCAAATTTAAAAGAGTATCTCATTTCTTTACAAAATTTAATACAAACACACTTACAAACATGATAATTGTATCTTCATTTAACTCGAGAATTAAATATCAGTAATATTATATTTCTTGCGATATATGTAATTATTAGTCCAATTAAAAATAAGATGGATTGTAAGTATGAACATAAGTATGCAATAAAATAAATATCATAACATTATTTTCATTATGTTATTTATTAGAATTAATTATTAAATATATTTTATATGTTTAATTTTACCATAAAATATGAAAATATTTTGTATCTAAAATAGTGAATTAAAATAACTTAAATAAATAAATAAAAAATTATCACAATAATATATGAATTTTTTTCTATATTTAAATTTTTTACATAAAAAGATTTAAAATTTTAATATAAAATTTTATATGATTTTGAAATTATTTATAATTTTCAGGATTTGGTATTTGAATATTAATAAATTTGTTTTATTCATAGGACGTTGTAGATGAATCATTGGAAAATTGACTAGTATTTAAGTGTGACTTTTTGGAATATTTTTCGATTTATTTTTCGATCTAATTTGTTTAGAATCTCGGAGGGCTTCATTGAAATCACAAGTTTGACAGGTGAACTCTTCACAATCGAAGTGGAGTTGTCTATAATGCGACTTTTTGGAGATTCCGGTGACGGAATCCGGCGGAAGAAATTGAGGTTAAATCTTGATTTGTTGCAGTTAAAATGGTTTTTTAACTGCATATTTGGATTCAGCGCCCTGAAAAACCCCTGGGACGCTTTGATTGTGCAGAAACTAGCTATCAAACTTGCGATTCCAATAAATTGCTGCCGGATTTTGACCGGAAAAACCCACCGGAAAGGCTTCCAAAAAGTCTCATTATAGACAACTGCAATCGAAGTGCCCCACGGGTTTTTGAGGGTGCTGAATCCATACATGCAGTAAAAAAATTCAGTTTAAACAACACAAATCAAGATTTGGCCACAAATTGTTTGGTCAGAAAGTCAAAAGAGTCACACTTAAAAACTGCTACCTTGTAAAATTACATTAATAATAAAAATTGAGATTAAGACAACGTTGTAGGATTTGAAATTTAATAAATAGATATGAGTATTAATAAATTTGATATTGTTATATTATATGATTTGAAAATGAACCATTATAAAATTATATTAATAAAAGTTGGGAGTAATGTAATGTTGGGGTTTCAACATTAATGAATTTGTTTTATCATATAATTTTAAAATTGAGATTAATGTTTGGCATAACATAATGTCGTGGGTTTTACTATTAATGAGTTTGTTTTATTAAATAATTTTAAAATTTAAATTAATGAATTTGATTTATTATAAGAATTTAAAATATTTTTTTTCCAGAAAATAAAATTATATTAAGATAATATTTAAAAAGATAAAAATATAAGTATTTTAAATTATATAGGAAAACAATAATATAGATTATAAAATTTGAATAAATTTGTTTTATAATATGAATTTAAAATGAATCTAGCTAGACATATAAAGTTACATTAACATAGGATTTTAAAATATAAAAGTTTAAACATTTTGAAATAATGTGAAATGTTAAAATTTGTTAATATATTTAATTTAATTATTTATTAAACATTTATGAAAATACAAAAAAACAAAAATTGTAAAAAAGTAAATTAAAAAAGAAAAACACACACACATACACACATATATCCTCTTTCCCATTAAATATACATTTTTTTTTTATAATTTAGATTCTTCTATAGTTTATAACATACTGATATCAAAAACAATTTCTTAATAGTAGAAAACATATAATTCAATTTTTTTTAGGAATTAAAACATTAACAACATATTCAAATTGAATTGTTGTAGGTTGGAACATTAAATGCTCAAAAATCAAATCTTAATATAAAAAAATTAGCAAATTTTTTCTTTTCTTTTATGTTGTAGTTGCTATAATCCCTCTCAAAAAAATTTCCTACCTTCAAATTTTGGAGGCTCCTTGTGATCCTGTCATCTTTCATTTTAAGCTATTAAGGTCATGCTCATTCATGTTGTTTAAGTGTTTAAGTCTTCCTTTAGGAATTATAAGTGTCAGACTACTTGCTTTCACATGCCCAACTCTTGATGTCTTCACAAGAAAATTTTCAAGATAGGCTAATTGCACTTCATAGTGACAATGTTGTGCAACCATTGCTCACAGTCACTACAAAATTCTTGTTCACAATGATTGTGAAATCCTTATCAACAATGGTTGCACAAGTCCCACTGATAGTGATTAAACAGTTCCCAGTGATAGTGTAAGGACATCCTCAGTAGATAGTGATTGCGCTCTCTTTGATTGAAAATGAAAGTGTACTTCTTCAAGTCGGTACTATCATACCTCTTAGTGGAAGTCAAATCACTCTTGACTCCTAGTTTGTCGGCATTTATTAAGCGCACTCACAAAACTTAATTGTTGGTCTTGGCCCAATATTGGCATTGTATTCCTTGAGACAATTCCAAGTTTTGTTTGATTTGGTTATCAATCCTCTATTAATTTTTAAATTAAATTAGTTATTTAAACCTACAATTTTGTATTGTAAGGATAGTATCATGTTTAATTGGGGAAACCATTTGCTTAATGTTTTTTTTGTTATAGATTTTGAGTTCAAAATTTAGGAGTTTATCGAGTTATTAAGGGTTTGCTACTTGAATGTCCAATGTGGATCGAACAATAGGATTTTGTCTTCAAATATATAGTATAGAGTGTGTTTATTTTTTCAAAAATTTCCACAAGAACACCCTTTGAATATACCAAATGTAAATAGTATATGGTTGTGACATATAACATCCCTTCAAATGTTTGCTTGCATTGACATATTGCATTGTACCAATGTTTCTTTCCATCAAAGACATCAAACTTCTTAAAAAATTCCAACTTCACCAAATAGTGCATATTGCACCTAAAACACCTTTGGTTATGAAAACCACATAACTCCAAAAGTTTTATTTGTGCCACATATCATGTTGCATTAAAGATTTTGTATAGGTGAGACATCAAACTTTTATACATTATAGTGGGATGTGTATTAGACATAAAATGTTGTTAGCCACTATATAACACATCGCTCCAAAATTTCCTTTGTCACAACATGTTGCATCATGGGAATATATCATTCTATGTGATACATCAAACTTTCAAGAACCTTCCTTGTGACATATTGCATCACTGCAATATGTTCATTACTGTAACATGTCTCATCACTGTGAAGATCACATTATGACAATATTTCATTTACTGTGACATAGTTTATACCCATCTAAAATTCCTTTGGTTGTGACATAGTGTATCATTCTAACCTTTCTAGTGTTATAACATAATCACTTCAAGGAAAATTTTGTTTTTTAGCAACATAATGCATGTTTCCAAACTTTTCTTTAGTGTGAGGAAGGGGAAATTTCTAAATTTGTATTGTGTAAAGTGGTTTACTAATGAGAGGAAGTTAGAATAATGTAAAGTGATAGTATGGATACTTCTTCATCTACCAACGACCAAAATACATTGATTTTTTTGAGAAATCATAATCATTGTGTTTGGAAAACTTGTAAGGAGTCCAAGAAGAACTGTGAACAATAAAAATGTGGATGATCCACCAAGTTGAGAAAATGTAATTATTCACTTCTCGGAGATTACACCAGCCAATGTTTAGGAAGAAATCTCTTGATCTGAGGGAGAAGCATCCTCTCATAGAACTACTCTCTCAGACACTGAGATTATGATAGAATGGGCTTATTGGATCCCAGATATAGGACACACAATTAGACGATTCGACCAATACATGTAAACTATAGAACTTTACTGGAATATTAATTTTTTACTGGGATAGACTATCTTGGACTGACACGAGAACCGTATGGGCATCTTGGACCAGAGAATGGAGAGGATTGAACGACACCTCAACATTTCTCCAGTGGCGGGTGGTATCATATGCATATATGGAAGATATGTGATACAAAAGATGTGCATATATAGAAGTTGTGTGACTTCCATATATGAAAATATTTTGTATATGCACATTTTTTTGTATATGCACATGTTTTTTGTATATGCACAACTTCTATATATGCGCTTCTTCCGTATATGCACAACTTCCATATATGCACTTCTTCTGTATATGTGCATGTCAAAAAGTTGTGCATTTACAAAAGATATGCGCATATAGGGAAGATAAGCACATATGGAAGTTGCGCATATAAGGAAGATATGCACATATACGAATGATACGCATATACACATATATGCGCAAATTCCGTATATGTGCATATCTTCCATATATACACACATCTTTTGTATATGTGTATCTTTCATATATGCATATATCTTCCATATATGCACAACTTTCGCATATGTGCAGCTTTTTTATATGTGCATATCTTCCGTATATGTGCAACTTACATATATGAGTATCTTATGTATATGTGCATATCTTTCGTATATGCGTAGCTTCCGTATATGCACATATTTGTATATGCGCAACTTTCATATATGCGTATTTCTGTATATGCGCAACTATCGTATATACGGAAGTTGCGCATATACGGAAGATACGCATATACGGAAGCTACGCATATACGAAAGTTGTGCATATATGAAAGATATATGCATATACAGAAGATACATATATATGAAAATTGCACATATACGGAAGATATGAGCATATATGGAAGATACTCATATACGCGAAAAAAACAAATGGAAAAAACAATAACTACCACCCCACATTACCATTATAAAGAAAATTGTACGAATTTCAAGCGGGCTTGGATTTTTTCGTCTCACATGACGTACTGTACATTTAAAATCGTATGAACGCGTTCAGTAACTGAAATCTAATTTTGTACTAAGATTTTGTATTGGTGGTTAGATCACCTATCATGATTGTTTGACATGAAATTCCAAGTCATATAATTTTGCATAATGATTTTGTATGAGGGATTAGATCTCTTCTCAAGATTTTCTGCCCTGATAGGAAAGGTAATGACAAATACACTCGTCTCTTAAGGATCATTTGAGTGGGATACGCATTATTTCCACTGCGACCGTATGACAACCCGGCCATGCTCTGGAGAGGATGTTTCCAAGTGTGTTACTATTACATTTCGTTTCCTGCAAAAAGAAGATCTGGGGCTGCTCTTGCTTTATCATGTTTTTTATCATCCTGAGTTTCCCGGGGCTATTGAGTCCTCTTAAATTCCATGAGGTGAGCTTCATGATTCACTATTAGTGGTGGCCTTGTAATACTTTGTCAGCTTAGCATATCTGCCTGAGTCTACCAGGATTTTCCCTATTGCAATAGTTCTTTGAAGATTCGTCTTTCTTCCGCATTTTTTGGAGTCTTTAGGAAGGAAGCTGCCATCCCATTGACTACCCGATTGTATGCCCAGTTGTTGTTGCTGGTAAGCCCTGGAGATGATGACTTCTAGTGTACTGAGTTGATGTTCTTGAATCTTGTCGTAGTATTTCTTTCTACATGCTTGCTCAAGCTCGAAGATGTCAAGTCCTCCCAAATCAATGCTATCCGGTTCTTCTTCCATGTGTTGCGTCTGACTGCTTTCTGCTGGGGTGATTGCTAGGTGCAGGGTTTTACCAGGGAAACCGTCTGCATCCATTTCATTAAGTTTCCAATTAGGGTCCTTTCGAGCCTCCTCAGGGATTCTAATGCAAACTGGGTGGCGGCTGGGAACCTCCACTGATAATAGTATTAAAGGGTATCAAGGGAAACCAATCGTTGATTGATAATGTGGGAAAAGCCAACAAATCTTTCCATGCTATTTCAACCCATACCACCAATTTGGACGCTCTAAACATATTTCCCGGGGATATTATATTAAATAAATTGTTGTTGTAGTGGTACATGGGGCTAACAGACCATATCCATCGTCTCAGTTTGAGCATTCATCCATTGCTGCAACAGTCAAGAAGTTATTCAATCTACAGTTCGATTTCCTGAGCAAGAAAGACGCTTCGATTAAAAAAAATAAAAATGTATCTAATAAACTATATTTCACCTCGTAAAAATTAAAATAATTTTATTTCTTTCTTTTCTCTTCCGTGCTTTTATGCATTATGCCTTCAAAATTCATCCATCCTACATGAATTTTTGCACCGAACATGAATTTTACACGTTAAAGTGGGTTGCGGCCAGTTATGCCTGCCCTCTTTTCTTTCAAGATATGCGTTATTGAGAACAACATTAATTTAAAACCACTAACCCTAATTTTGGCTAAGATTTGTACGTTAAACGTTATTTTCATAAATAGTGTCATTGAAGGAAGGGAATGGGAATGAAATAGCGAATTTTATTAATTAAATTTATATCAAAGGAATAGGAATAAGAATAGGAATTATGCCCAGTTTCCGTATACGCCCAGTTTCCGTATATGCACACATCTTCCGTATATGCCCAGTTTCTGTATATGTGCACATCTTCCGTATATGCCCAGTTTCCGTATATGCGAACATCTTCCGTATATGCCCAGTTTCCGTATATGCACACATCTTCCGTATATGCCCAGTTTCCGTATATGCACACACCTTCCGTATATGCCCAGTTTCTGTATATGCGCACATCTTCCGTATATGCCTAGTTTCCGTATATGCCCAGTTTCCGTATATGCCCAGATCTTCCGTATATTCCCAGTTTCCGTATATGCGCACATCTTCCATATATGCCCAGTTTCCGTATATGCGGACATCTTCCGTATATGCCCAGTTTCCGTATATGCGCACATCTTCCGTATATGCCCAGTTTCCGTATATGCGCACATCTTCCGTATATGCCCAGTTTCCGTATATGCGCACATCTTCCGTATATGCCCAGTTTCCGTATATGCCCACATCTTCCGTATATGCCCAGTTTCCGTATATGCACACATCTTCCGTATATGCCTAGTTTCCGTATATGCACACATCTTCCGTATATGCCCAGTTTCCGTATATGCCCAGTTTCCGTATATGCACACATCTTCCGTATATGCCTAGTTTCCGTATATGCACACATCTTCCGTATATGCCCAGTTTCTGTATATGCGCACATCTTCCGTATATGCCCAGTTTCCGTATATGCGCACATCTTCCGTATATGCCCAGTTTCCGTATATGCACACATCTTCTGTATATGCCTAGTTTCCGTATATGCACACATCTTCCGTATATGCCCAGTTTCCATATATGCGCACATCTTCCGTATATGCCCAGTTTTCGTATATGCACACATCTTCCGTATATGCCCAGTTTCCGAATATGCGCACATCTTCCGTATATGCCCAGTTTCCGTATATGCACACACCTTCCGTATATGCCCAGTTTCCGTACATATGGGTTGATTCATATATATCTTTACATATGAATTATAGTTTATAGTTTATGTTCATATTCCATAGATTTTACATGTGAGAATCAACCCATTTAATAAACATGTACTTGTTATTTAACCTCTTTAACCTTTATTGATTTCTTTTTGTTTTATGGGGTTAAGGGTGTGATTGGAGAAGAGGGAATATTAAGATTACCAAAATAAAACTAAAATTGAAATAGTAAGGAAGTACAAAGTTATGGAAACTGTGCATATACGGAAGATATGCGCATGTTTTCCGTATATGCCCAGTTTCTGTATATGCGCAATTTCTGTATATGGAAATTGGGCATATACGGAAGATGTGCGCATATCTTCCGTATATGCACAGTTTCCATATACAGAAATTGCGCATATACGGAAACTGGGCATATACGGAAATTTGGCATATACGAAAGACATGCGCATATCATCCATATATGCACAGATTCCATATACAGGAATTGCGCATATACGGAAACTGGGCATATACGGAAGATGTGCGCATATACTGAAGCTATGCATATACGAAAGATATGCGCATATACGGAAATTGGGCATATACGGAAACTGGGCATATACGGAAGACATGCGCATGTCTTCCGTATATGCACAGTTTCAGTATATGCGCACATCTTCGGTATATGCCTAGTTTCCGTAAATGCGTAATTTCTGTATATGGAATCTGTGAATATACGGAAGATATGCGCAAGATGTGCGCATATACGGAAACTGGGCATATACGGAAGATGTGCGCATATACGGAAACTGGGCATATACGGAAGATGTGCGCATATACGGAAACTGGGCATATACGGAAGATGTGTGCATATACAGAAACTGGGCATATACGGAAGATGTGCATATACGGAAGATGTGTGCATATACGGAAACTGGGCATATACGGAAGATGTGCGCATATACGGAAACTGGGCATATACGGAAGATGTGCGCATATACGGAAACTGGGCATATACGGAAGATGTGTGCATATACGGAAACTGGGCATATACGGAAGATGTGCATATACGGAAACTGGGCATATACGGAAGATCTAGGCATATACGGAAGATGTACGCATATACGGAAACTGGGCATATACGGAAGATGTGTGCATATACGGAAACTGGGCATATACGGAAGATGTATGCATATACGGAAACTGGGCATATACGGAAGATGTGCGCATATACGGAAACTGGGCATATACGGAAGATGTGTGCATATACGGAAACTGGGCATATACGGAAGATGTGCGCATATACAGAAACTGGGCATATACGGAAGATGTGCGCATATACGGAAACTGAGCATATACGGAAACTGGGCATATACGGAAGATGTGTGCATATACGGAAACTGGGCATATACGGAAGATGTGCGCATATACGGAAACTGGGCATATACGGAAGATGTGCGCATATACAGAAACTGGGCATATAAAGAAGATGTGCGCATATACGGAAACTGGGCATATACGGAAGATGTGCGCATATACGGAAACTGGGCATATACGGAAGATGTGCGCATATACGGAAACTGGGCATATACGAAAGATGTGCGCGTATACGGAAACTGGGCATATACGGAAGATGTGTGCATATACGGAAACTGGGCATATACGGAAGATGTGCGCATATACGGAAGATGGGCATATACGACAGATGTGCGCATATACGGAAGATGGGCATATACGACAGATGTGCGCATATACGGAAACAGGGCATATACGGAAGATGTGCGCATATACGGAAACTGGGCATATATGGAAGATGTGTGCATATATGGAAACTGGGCATATACGGAAGATGTGCATATACGGAAGATGTGTGCATATACGGAAACTGGGCATATACGGAAGCTGTGCGCATATACGGAAACTGGGCATATACGGAAGATGTGTGCATATACGGAAACTGGGCATATATGGAAGATGTGCATATACGGAAACTGGGCATATACAGAAGATGTGGGCATATACGGAAGATGTGCGCATATACGGAAACTGGGCATATACGGAAGATGTGCATATGGAAACTGGGCATATACGGAAGATGTGTGCATATACGGAAACTGGGGATATACGGAAGATGTGCGCATATACGGAAACTGGGCATATACGGAAGATGTGCGCATATACGGAAACTGGGCATACACGGAAGATGTGTGCATATATGGAAACTGGGCATATACGGAAGATGTGCGCATATACGGAAACTGGGCATATACGGAAGATGTGTGCATATACGGAAACTGGGCATATACGGAAGATGTGCGCATATACAGAAACTGGGCATATACGGAAGATGTGCGCATATACGGAAACTGGGCATATACGGAAACTGGGCATATACGGAAGATGTGTGCATATACGGAAACTGGGCATATACGGAAGATGTGTGCATATACGGAAACTGGGCATATACGGAAGATGTGCGCATATATGGAAACTGGGCATATACGGAAGATGTGCGCATATACAGAAACTGGGCATATACGGAAGATGTGTGCATATACGGAAACTGGGCATATACGGAAGATGTGTGCATATACCAAAACTGGGCGCATATATGGAAACTGGGCATATACGGAAGATGTGTGCATATACAGAAACTGGGCATATACGGAAGATGTGCGCATATACGAAAACTGGGCATATACGGAAGATGTGCGCATATACGGAAACTGGGCATATACGGAAGATGTGCGCATATACGGAAACTGGGCATATACGGAAGATGTGTGCATATACGGAAACTGGGCATATACGGAAACTGGGCATATACGGAAGATGTGCGCATATACGGAAACTGGGCATATACGGAAGATGTGCGCATATACGGAAACTGGGCATATACGGAAGATGTGCGCATATACGGAAGATGGGCATATACGACAGATGTGCGCATATACGGAAACTGGGCATATACGGAAGATGTGTGCATATACGGAAGATGTGTGCATATAAGGAAACTGGGCATATATGGAAGATGTGCACATATACGGAAACTGGGCATATATGGAAGATGTGCGCATATACGGAAACTGAGCATATATGGAAACTGGGCATATACGGAAGATGTGGGCATATATGGAAGATGTGCGCATATACGGAAACTGGGCATATACGGAAGATGTGCGCATATACGGAAACTGGGCATATACGGAAGATGTGTGCATATACGGAAACTAGGCATATACGGAAGATGTGCGCATATACGGAAGATGTGCGCATATGCCCAGTTTTCGTATATGTGCACATCTTCCGTATATGCTTAGTTTCCGTATATGCGCACATCTTCCGTATATGTCCAGTTTCCGTATATGCGCACATCTTCCGTATATGCCCAGTTTCCGTATATGCGCACATCTTCCGTATATGCTTAGTTTCTGTATATGCGCACATCTTCCGTATATGTCCAGTTTCCGTATATGCCCAGTTTCCGTATATGCGCACATCTTCCGTATATGCCCAGTTTCCGTATATAGAAATTGGGCATATACGAAAGATGTGTGCATATACAGAAACTGGGCATATACGGAAGATGTGCGCATATACGGAAACTGGGAATATGGGGAAGATGTGCACATATACAGAAACTGGGCATATACGGAAGATGTGTGCATATACGGAAACTGGGCATATGCGCACATCTTCCGTATATGCCCAGTTTCCGTATATGCACACATCTTCCGTATATATTAAAAAAAAGAGTTTTTCCCACTAAAAATGAGACCTGTAAAAATGGAAAAGCAAGCACTGCAAGAGTTATCTAGACTGTTGCGTCCTAGTTAATGTTCAGAACTGTATATGCCCACTTTTAAATGATATACTTACTTAAATCCAACAATAACCATATACAATCCCGGCCTTGTGCATTAACTGTGGCACAACAAACTGAATAAATCAAAACTACATTATTTGCCATTCACTACTTTCCACAATTTTGCGATGTAACGCTTGTTAACCTCCGCAATGATGAGACTCGTACTCAAAACGGATCTGCGCCTCAACTACTTTAACGCAACTGTGACTTCGCCATCACTGCCTAAAGGCCCCTTGGTGCGGCGGTGCTCATTGTGAATATGTGAAACACACAAAGAAAGTGATCAAAGATAAGAGGAGACATTAGAAAATTCATTCATATAAAAAATAAAGTTACAAAACCACATTAGGGGAAATCACAATTTCATTGTTTATAAGATGAAATGGAAGCCATTTCATTGGTCCTTTGAGACAACCTTTTTGGTTGTCACTCAATACCAATCCAACTCTATATTCCCAGGAATGTGTGTTAACCTTTTCGTACTAAATCTATTAGAATAATCTAATGAAAATATTGAAATAAAGTGATGCATATGTAGCCAGATGCATGAAATCTTATTGTGAAAGAATGGATGGATGGAACGCATGGATCCTTTGTGAAATTTTAGGGCTTTGAAGTGGAGACTCAAATCATCCTCACTCAAGAAGAAAAATGGAAGAGGAATAAATGGATCCTTTGTGAAATTTTAGGGTTTTGAAGTGGAGACTCAAATCATCCTCACACAAGAAGAAAAATAGAAGAGGAGCATGTGAGAATGACATGGATGAGATGTTTCCTTCATTACTACATTTTATATTTCTATTCTTATATTGGATATACAATTTATTGAATCTATTGAAGGATTCAATTACAACGCTATCTGCATGGTTGGATTTGGATAATAAGGATGTGAAAACATCATTTATGGTTGACTCATAATGGTTGAATTTAGTTCTTGTCTCAAAAAACATTTAAAATTCATTCATATAAAAAATAAAGTTACAAAACTACATTAGGGGATCACAATTTCATTGTTTATAAGATGAGATGGAATCCATTTCGTTCTCAATACCAATCCAACTCTATATTCCCACTGATGTCTTTGATGGAAAGAAACATTGGTACAATGCAATATGTCAATGCAAGCAAACATTTGAAGGGATGTTATATGTCACAACCATATACTATTTACATTTGGTATATTCAAAGGGTGTTCTTGTGGAAATTTTTGAAAAAATAAACACACTCTATACTATATATTTGAAGACAAAATCCTATTGTTCGATCCACATTGGACATTCAAGTAGCAAACCCTTAATAACTCGATAAACTCCTAAATTTTGAACTCAAAATCTATAACAAAAAAAACATTAAGCAAATGGTTTCCCCAATTAAACATGATACTATCCTTACAATACAAAATTGTAGGTTTAAATAAATAATTTAATTTAAAAATTAATAGAGGATTGATAACCAAATCAAACAAAACTTGGAATTGTCTCAAGGAATACAATGCCAATATTGGGCCAAGACCAACAATTAAGTTTTGTGAGTGCGCTTAATAAATGCCGACAAACTAGGAGTCAAGAGTGATTTGACTTCCACTAAGAGGTATGATAGTACCGACTTGAAGAAGTACACTTTCATTTTCAATCAAAGAGAGCGCAATCACTATCTACTGAGGATGTCCTTACACTATCACTGGGAACTGTTTAATCACTATCAGTGGGACTTGTGCAACCATTGTTGATAAGGATTTCACAATCATTGTGAACAAGAATTTTGTAGTGACTGTGAGCAATGGTTGCACAACATTGTCACTATGAAGTGCAATTAGCCTATCTTGAAAATTTTCTTGTGAAGACATCAAGAGTTGGACATGTGAAAGCAAGTAGTCTGACACTTATAATTCCTAAAGGAAGACTTAAACACTTAAACAACATGAATGAGCATGACCTTAATAGCTTAAAATGAAAGATGACAGGATCACAAGGAGCCTCCAAAATTTGAAGGTAGGAAATTTTTTTGAGAGGGATTATAGCAACTACAACATAAAAGAAAAGAAAAAATTTGCTAATTTTTTTATATTAAGATTTGATTTTTGAGCATTTAATGTTCCAACCTACAGCAATTCAATTTGAATATGTTGTTAATGTTTTAATTCCTAAAAAAAATTGAATTATATGTTTTCTACTATTAAGAAATTGTTTCTGATATCAGTATGTTATAAACTATAGAAGAATCTAAATTATAAAAAAATAAATGTATATTTAATGGGAAAGAGGATATATGTGTGCATGTGTGTGTGTTTTTCTTTTTTAATTTACTTTTTTACAATTTTTGTTTTTTTGTATTTTCATAAATGTTTAATAAATAATTAAATTAAATATATTAACAAATTTTAACATTTCACATTATTTCAAAATGTTTAAACTTTTATATTTTAAAATCCTATGTTAATGTAACTTTATATGTCTAGCTAGATTCATTTTAAATTCATATTATAAAACAAATTTATTCAAATTTTATAATCTATATTATTGTTTTCCTATATAATTTAAAATACTTATATTTTTATCTTTTTAAATATTATCTTAATATAATTTTATTGTCTGGAAAAAAAAATATTTTAAATTCTTATAATAAATCAAATTCATTAATTTAAATTTTAAAATTATTTAATAAAACAAACTCATTAATAGTAAAACCCACGACATTATGTTATGCCAAACATTAATCTCAATTTTAAAATTATATGATAAAACAAATTCATTAATGTTGAAACCCCAACATTACATTACTCCCAACTTTTATTAATATAATTTTATAATGGTTCATTTTCAAATCATATAATATAACAATATCAAATTTATTAATACTCATATCTATTTATTAAATTTCAAATCCCACAACGTTGTCTTAATCTCAATTTTTATTATTAATGTAATTTTACAAGGTAGCAGTTTTTAAGTGTGACTCTTTTGACTTTCTGACCAAACAATTTGTGGCCAAATCTTGATTTGTGTTGTTTAAACTGAATTTTTTTATTGCATGTATGGATTCAGCACCCTCAAAAACCCATGGGGCACTTCGATTGCAGTTGTCTATAATGAGACTTTTTGGAAGCCTTTCCGGTGGGTTTTTCCGGTCAAAATCCGGCAGCAATTTATTGGAATCGCAAGTTTGATAGCTAGTTTCTGCACAATCAAAGCGTCCCACGGGTTTTTCAGGGCGCTGAATCCAAATATGCAGTTAAAAAACCATTTTAACTGCAACAAATCAAGATTTAACCTCAATTTATTCCGCCGGATTCCGTCACCGGAATCTCCAAAAAGTCGCATTATAGACAACTCCACTTCGATTGTGAAGAGTTCACCTGTCAAACTTGTGATTTCAATGAAGCCCTCCAAGATTCTAAACAAATTAGATCGAAAAATAAATCGAAAAATATTCCAAAAAGTCACACTTAAATACTAGTCAATTTTCCAATGATTCATCTACAACGTCCTATGAATAAAACAAATTTATTAATATTCAAATACCAAATCCTGAAAATTATAAATAATTTCAAAATCATATAAAATTTTATATTAAAATTTTAAATATTTTTATGTAAAAAATTTAAATATAGAAACAAATTCATATATTATTGTGATAATTTTTTATTTATTTATTTAAGTTATTTTAATTCACTATTTTAGATACAAAATATTTTCATATTTTATGGTAAAATTAAACATACAAAATATATTTAATAATTAATTCTAATAAATAACATAATGAAAATAATGTTATGATATTTATTTTATTGCATACTTATGTTCATACTTACAATCCATCTTATTTTTAATTGGACTAATAATTACATATATCGCAAGAAATATGATATTACTGATATTTAATTCTCGACATAAATGGAGATACAACTATCAAATTTGTAAGTGTGTTTGTATTAAATTTTGTAAAGAAATGAGATACTCTTTTAAATTTGGACACTTTGAAAAATCAATATGTCCAAGGTTTGTTAAGCTTCCAAAAACATTTGGAAGCTTATGCAAATCCAGGAAACTACGTAAATTACTATGTTGTAGTTTCTTTAAATTAACAGCGCACTGTGGAATTGGACTCAATATGTTATTAAATCATGAACAATTTATAAAAACACAAAATAAAAAAACCTTGTATTATCTATACTTTCATATTAAAAATAAAACAAAATTTACCTTATATACATTTACATTTAATTTAAATTTTAAAAATAAAATGTATTTATATTCAATTTAAATTTCAAAAATAAAATTTTAACACAAATTAATTAGTAGTAAAAAGATAAAACATTAACTTCAATAAAAATTAATAACCACCTTCATTATTAAATATTATAATAATATTTTAAATCACTTAAACAAAATGCACAATAGTAAAAAGATAAATCATTAACTTCAATAAAAATTAATAACCACCTTCATTATTAAATATTATAATAATATTTTAAATCACTTAAACAAAATGCACAATTGATGAAATTTCATCTCCATACACACTAATTTAATCATTATCTTAGCTCAAGTTATCCTTGAGCCCATAGTCAAACCTCACATCATGAGATAAGAAAAATAAACTAGTCAAGGCCTTGGGATTTCTTCGATGGCTCATCTCAACAGGGGGAATATATGGAGGGGCCATACTCTATCTCAATGAAAATCATTCTTTCAACCTGAAGAGTGGTTTCAGTCATGGAAGAAACAATTTAGTAGAACTTTTTAGCTTAAAGCTTCTCTTCATTTTTACCTTACAAAAAGGGTGCCGACACTTGCATGCTTTTGGGGACTCTTTGGTGGTAGTTTACTGGTTTAATTAGATTGATATTTGTCACATGCACACACTTATCCTCATTGTCGAGGAAATTTTGACGATCAAAAGACTGTTTGATTTTATCTCTCGTCATCACATCTACAGGGAAAGGAACATTTTTTCCTGATCTCCTTTCCAAGGAGGGCTTGGACTAGACTCAGAGGGTATGGAAATTCTATGACAGATGAAAAATGAGCACTATGAGTATTATCATAGACCATTTGTGGATGTCGTTTCTACAGATGCAAACATGAATTAATGGCGACCTACTTGATTTTTGGTTCTTTTTTGCTTCAACTATTCCTTTCTATGTATGAGATAGCCACATGTTTTTATCTTGGAAGGTAACAAACTATGTTGATTTATTTCTTCTAGGGGCATGTTTATATATCCAGTTTTATAAAATGGACTTTATTATTATTATTATTATTATTATTATTATTATGAACACAAACTTGTCACGAGATTGTAGTCTATTTTTGATATCCTTATCAGACACTTATAACATGTAATTTTCATCTTTTATTAATGGAAATGACTAATTTTCCTTTGGGAAAAAAATTAAAAAATAATAATAATAAATTTACAAAGATCATACAACCAAATAAATTGAAAATAAATTTCATCTTTCAAATTTATTCCATTGTTGTAAAATAAATCTATTTCTTTTAAATTTATAATTTAATTTACTATTTAAATAGAAAATTTGTTTTCTTTAAACCCTAAAAAAAAATATAAATTTATCATATTCAAACATTAAAAATATATTAAAAAATAACATATATTAAAAAAAAAAAAATATTTATTATTACTCTCAACATCATAGACATTATAGTCCTAATCCTAAGGTTTGAACATTATAAATAGGCATTATCCTTCATTCATTTCCTCCCTCGACTCTTCGAGAGAGCAAATGTTACATCCTAAAAAAGTCTAACCACATTAATCTTTAGAGCAAATGTTACATCCTAAAAAAGTATAACCACATTAATCTTTAAATATGTTTGCACTAAAGTGAAGAAAAACACTACATTTAATATCAAAAATATTGCATTCTTGTAAAACATTGTTCGTTAAGATCCTTTTATTCGGATAAACTAATCAAAGAATAATTCATTCCATATTTAAACTAATCAAAGAATAATTCATTCCATATTTAGAGAGAAAGACACCACATTCACTGTTAAATCATTTTTAAACTAAAGCCAAGGAAAACACCGTATTTAATAACAAAAATATTGCATGCTGGTAAAACATTGTTCCTTCGGTTCCTTTCTGTTAAGGCACTCTCTATATTTGTAAAGACTAAGAGATTTTGTTACCCTGCGATATGTGCTCTCTGAAATCTTTCCTAATGGTCCAAAATTTAGAACATTGCTAATACTACTAATTGAGTCATGCTTTGTAAACTAATTTATAGATTGAATACACACAAAAAAACTAAAGCACATGAACTCATTGCATGATTGGACCAGGCAAAATTTAGAACATTGTTACTAATACTACTGCACAAGAATACTCTGACCCCGACCCATCACCTCTAAATGGACCAACAATTGAGTCATGCACTCATTGAACTCATTGAATGATTGGACCAGGCAACTTCCTGTGCAAGCTATTGCAGATACAAAACTGGGCACTGTAACTTCAAGGAACATCATGTCCGATTCGTATGAAACAAAAGCAACATTGGTTACGGTTTTCGCATTCTGAATACAGCGAGCGGGAGAATTCCTCGTCCAAATGCTTGTGAAATTAAACAGAAGAGGCTCTCAAAAGATTTCTAACAAACCCTTCATGTCCAACCTCCTCACATTTCCTGTAAATTGATTCGTTTATGCCATTCACATGACTTGAATAACAACCTGTGTTGGAAAACAAACCAAAAAAACATTCAGAAATGGTAACCCATGAAGTCAAAACAATAATGGAAAAAAGCTGTGAAAACTAAACCCTATTTGTTTACCTGTAGCTCCGCCAATTCCCAGCGATTTGTTCGTGGCTTCGTGCTGTGCAGGTTGAGTAAATCCTGATGATGCAGGGCAAGCAACTAAGTTTGGGAAAATGGCAAGAATTCAAACAGTAGGAGGTCGAGCCCTTTCGCTGCACCCTCCGGGCATCGCCGTAGCAATTGAAGAATGGCGTATCTTCCCATCACACATTGGTTAAGGGTAATTGCTCATAGAAATTTAAATTTCATTTGGGCGGGTTTTCAAATTCAAATTCAAACGAGTGACACATTAAATGCTTATGTTATATATCTTGTATCATATACAATAGCGTTCCGACCATCTACAGTGGTAGAGGAAGAAGCGTAGGAAATTCGTCGTTGGCACTGTGATGCCCATCCATGCCGCATGGTCCGTATTTGGATGCAGGGTATGGTAACCATGGTAACCAATACAAACAACGATGGCATCATGCATATCTCCATCACTATGCAATCAGAATCTGTTAGCCGGAGAACGGAGGCGATGTCAGAACCCGTCTCCCAAGACTGTCCTTAGACTCTGTTAAGAGAGCATTTACTATGCTATAGTCCATGAAATAGCACTTGCCAATAGCTCATATCCGTTGGGCAACGTTATGTTCAACGTTATGTTTGTTGGAGCGTCGTTAGGCATTTAATGTGCCTTGGAACCAATGCATTAACTTCCATATGCTGCGGTGGTCAAGGGTTCATGCGTTTTAATATGTGTTATATAACCATAATATCTTCCACCATATACGTTTGAAACGGTTGGGTCTATTATATATATGGTTTTTGTTATAACTTTATATACCCATATGCGTTATGCTTTTGGGTTATATATATTAACCCTTTCTAACAACCTTCCACGTTGTTTTTTTTGGTTTTTTCTTTTAAGTTTGTTATAACAAAATTATATATATGGGTTAATATAGAAAATGATTTTGTTATAGTTGGTTTTGATATTCATATATATATTAACCTTTTTCCACTTTTAGTTTATATATATATATATAATTGTCTTTTTGTGTAGAGCTAGGAGCAAGAGCTAATTTGCCATGTGTCGATGATTTAGTGGCTACCATGTGGGTCCCATTTGCCCACTGGGATGTCATGTGGCACAGTGTGGGCTCTATTTTTACCCTATTATGTCAACTTTGAAGAGCTTTATTTTTTGCATACGAGCTCGGTTTGACGAACCGTTTGCACCTCTGCGATCAGGACGACAAGATCTACGATCTGGTCCTGGGTCGGAGCCATTTCTATGAATTTGATTTTTGGGCATCCCTGAGTCCTCCTTGTCTTGTGTGTGTTCCTGAAGATCCACCTGGATCAAGAGGTTTATTAAAGGGGGGTCTTGATCATTAAGAATTGAAGATTTGACACGACATAGAGTTAAAATGCTTGGGATAAAAGCAGATCATTCGAAGAAGTGAAAGATCAAACTTCTAGGGGACCCATTCAAATTTGCTAGCAGAGCATGTTTTAAAAGGGTGGTGGTTATGGCCACAACAAATGGCAAATCGTTGGGTGAACCAGATATCTCTGTTTCCAAATAAACCTTGGATCAATAGAACATTAGGGTGGTTCATTAGTCGGACTACAGGGGAGAGCTTCCAACTGTGTGTTTATTGCAGTTTCTTCAATTGTTTCTGCATGGAATTCTCCAAAACAGGTTTCCGTGGCACAAATATTGAAACTATAATTCCCAAGGATAGAGTTGGTAAACATTACAGGTTCATTGGGGCCATTTAATTTCATCACCACATACTTCATGTATCTTTCTTGATCAACTCTCAGCATATCACCCTTCCCCTTTTGAGGCAACAAGAGATGGGACCAATCAGTTGAGAAATATCCATTCATTTTTGCTGACCAGTCCCTACTAAGCAGCATTCCATAAGCCTCGTGTATGTCAACTACCACTATGTCAATGATTTGTGTGTACTGTGCTTTGGTAGCCATCCGAACCAACACATCTTTCAATTCCCCAATTACTTTCACATTCGTTCTGTCCAATTGCATAATTCGTGTTCTAGTCTTTTCGAGTATCGCGCGAAGTGTTTTAGCAATAGCGTAAGGCATAAGAGTGGAAGAGGCACCAGAATCTACCAAGCAATTGTGTACGTTCATGTTGAAGATTTCAAATGTGATAAGGAAAGGTGGAGTCATGGATTTTGATTTTCTTCCTATCATGACTGCACTGACATCTTGGGGCGTTCGATTCATTTTTGACAGAGTGGCTTCCATAGCTAGTGGCTTTTGGGATGTATTGGAGGTACTAACGGGTCTGGACACCAAATTTTTGGTTTGACTACTTGGATTGGTGGGAGATTTTCAATTTCGTTCATTCATAGCTTTCAAGAGAACATCTCTTTACTACGTTAATTTTAACAAATCGAAGTATGTGATATTAGCTCGAGATTTCTTAAGATCATCCACAATATTGTAATCAATGTTATAAACAGGGTAGGGTAGAGTAAACATACCTGTTTTTCCATTCTTAGGTGGGAGTTTACCATTTTGAGTCGCCTTCATTGCAATTGGAGATGTATTATCTTTCTGTGGACAGTTCACAACTTGAGTACTCTTGGAATCACCACTAGGTCTACCATTCTCTACAGGAACTTTGGGAGCAGATGCCTTCAAAGGGCAAACATCTTTCTTTATGTGGTCTATAGGATTCATCACACCCGCAAGTGGCCCCTTACTTCGTGTGTGGATTTCATTAGTGTGGATTTCGGCCATACTATCTCCTTCGTCATCATCGTTCTCATTTGTATAGAAATCCCATAGTACATTTGTTAGATCCCTATAATACTAGTGACTACCCCATTACTGTTGTAGTTGTATCCCTTATTAATATTTTTGTGCCCCTATTGCCCCCATATTGTTATAAATATGCCCCATAGAAACCCTCTATTGTTATTTTTGTGGCTTTATAGTATTATTGTTAGGTCTGCTGGGTTATATTGTGACTCCTTAGACTCCTATATATAGAAATGAGGTTTTGTCATTTGTATCATCCAAGAATTGTTCATTTATGTAATGTAAAGGAGGTTGCCCCCTTGAAGAGGCTGAATTCTAAAGCGTTGATCTATTTTTTCTATCTTTTCTTGAGCTGGTTTCATAACATTTGGTATCAGAGCTTTGGATTCTAGGGTTTCGCTGCTCCAAACAGGTCATCGTGGCATTTTCGCTATAAATTTTTTTCTGCGATGTTTCAGAGGCTAAAACAAAAACCCATTTGAGAAGACATTGCACTGAATCTCGAGTCTGAATTTCAGAGCCTTTTGCTCTATATTTGTGGAGATATGATCTAAGGAAGTTGGTCTTTTTGCAGACTCCTGAATTACATTCCAAACCGGTGACTTGGGGAAAATCGTCATAACTTTCTATCTGAGAATCGGATTGAAATTTCGTTAGAAGTTATAGAAAGAGGACGGACTATGGTTTTCTTGTATATATTTTTTAGAGCCGAAGGTCAAAACAATGACTCGTGGCACGTCGTACAAGTTCGCTCTACTGAGCTAGTCTATAATCAGGTCACTGTGGGAGATTTGGCATAACTATTCCGTGGAGAATCCAATTTGGATCAGACTGGTGGCATTGGAAAGAGGACACAGAGGGATATCATAGGTTGAAATTTTAGAACTAGATGATTTGAAATTATAGAGATACATCAGATTCAATATCAAGCTCCTACAAAGTGAAAAAAGGTGTGTAGTTTTTTTAAAGTTTTGCATAAGCTTGGTTTGAAAAATTAGTTTGAAGGAATTCAAAGGGAATAGTAAAGCATTATTATCAGTAATTGATGACCCGAGGGAAGAAAATGAAAACACCTAGTAGGCAACCTGAAAGCTCTAGCATGACTCATGAGGAAGAGGAAGAAATGCAACATGATATATCAATATTACGAGACCAAGTGCAACAAGTGTCACTTGCACAAAAAGCAACAGAATCTAAGATGGATGGTTTAAAGAAAGATGTAGAAGCTAAGATGGATGGCTCAAAAAAAGGTGTAGAAGCTAAGATGGATTATTTAAAGACAAACATGGAAGATTTGAAGACAGGCATGGAAGATTTCAAGACAGATTTGACAAAGTTTCCACAAGAAATGCTTACTAATGGTGAAAGGGTAGTAAAAGAAACTCATGATGAGAACAAAAGAAACGTTAATCATGATTTCATAGACTCTAATGTTGGATCAAAGACCCACCATATTCCAAAAATCGATATGAGGAAGTTTGATGGCAAGGATCCCACAACATGGATATTACAGATGGAGCAATTTTTTGATCTCAATAATGTGCAAACACACAAAAGGTACGTATTACAACTTTATATTTGGAACCAAATCAGTTTGTATGGTATCAATGGCTTTGCTCTCATAAACAAATTATCACTTGGGAAATTTTTACGGAAGAATTGACAACACATTATGAGGATACAAAATGTAACACTTTTTTTAGCCAATTGATAAGTCTCAAACAAAAGGGTTCAATAATGGAGCACATTGAGGAGTTCCAAAAATTGAACATAAGGGTAAAAAATATTCCAGAGGAGCATAGAATTGATGTGTTCATAGGGACTTTAAAGGATAATATCCAACATGATGTTTGCCTTTGGGAACCTGATTCATTAGAGAAGGCATTCAAGTTAGCAAGAAAAATGGAAAGCAAAATTATGGAACCAGGAAGCATACCACTCAGAACTATAAAGATGGAAGTGTTGTTGCCCCTAGTCTTCCACAACCTATAAGGTTGACACCACAACAATTGGAAGAAAAAAGAGCAAAAGGGCTTTGTTATAGTTGTGATAACAAATACACTAAAGGTCATAAGTGTGCTGAGAAGAAATTATTCTACATAGATTGTGAAGAGGAAGAAGAAAAGGAGCAAGAAAGGTCGAAAGAGGAGGATATACTCTAGGAAAAAAGCCTAGATAAAGAAGAAATGAATCCGACCATATCTTGTAATGCATTGTTGGGAATTACCACTCCTCAAACCATTAAGATAGAAGGACAAATCAAGAAGAAAAAGGTAATAGTGTTGATTGATTCAGGAAGTGCACACAATTTTATTCATTGTAAGGTAGAAAAAGAAATGAATTTCTTCTTATATCTAGCACCAGAGTGTCAAGTGATGGTTGCAAATGGAGGAACAATAAATTGCTCTGGAAAGTGCCATAATATCAAGCTTTCCATGGGAGAATATGTATTGACTAGCCCAATGCTTTCCATTCCAATGGGAGGTGCTAATGTTGTAATAGGAGTCCAATGGCTACAATCCTTGGGTACAATATCTTTTAATTTTCAAGAAATTTTCATGAAATTTTATGCGGAAGGAAAGGAAGTTGAATTAAGGGGTATTGTTGGGAAACCGGGAAAGATAATCAGCTCTACCGGTATGACAAAGCTTCTAAGAAAGGAACAAAGAGGTGTAATTGCACATTTATGTTCACTAGATGTTTCCACATCGGAATCATATATTTCTCCAGATCTCCAAAAAGTCTTGGACAATCATTCCAAGGTATTTGAGACTCTCAAAGGTCTTCCACCTATTCATGATCATGATCATGCTATTCATCTGATTCGAGGAAGTGTTCCTCCAAACATCAAGCCATACAGATATCCCTATGCCCAAAAGAGCGAAATTGAACGTATGGTTGCAAAAATGCTAGAGGCTGGTATAATTCAACCTAGTCAAAGTTCTTTCTCTACTCCAGTATTATTGGTGCACAAGAAGGATGGATCATGGTGCATGTGTCCAGATTATAGGGAGCTCAACAAGCTCACTATTAAAGATAAGTTTCCCATTCCTATCATTGATGAATTACTGGATGAATTGCATGGATCAATTTACTTCACCAAGTTGGATCTTCGTTCAGGATATCATCAAATCAGAATGAAGACTGAGGACATTCCGAAAACAACATTTAGAACTCATGAGGGTCATTATGAATTTTTGGTCATGCCTTTTGGCCTTACCAATGCACCTTCTACATTTCAAGGTTTGATGAATTCCATTTTCAAACCCTTCCTTAGAAAATTTGTGTTAGTATTTTTTGATGATATACTAATCTACAGCAAGTCTTGGAAGGATCATGTTGAACATGTTGACAGGGTGCTACAACTATTAGAGGAGAAACAATTATATGCAAAAAGATCCAAATGTTTCTTTGGAGTACAAGAGGTGGAATATCTGGGTCATATTGTATCTCATGAAGGAGTTAAGGTAGACCTAGCAAAATTAAATCCATTAAGGAATGGAAAATCCCCACATCCATAAAGCATCTGCGAGGATTTCTCGGGTTGACAGGGTATTATCGCAAGTTTGTTAAGAATTATTGGAGAATAGCAGCACCTCTAACAACATTATTGAAGAAAGATGCATTTTCATGGACTGCAGAAGCAACAAAGGCCTTCGAACATCTTAAAGAGGCAATGTGCCAAGCACCAGTCTTAGCTACACCAGACTTCACAAAAAGCTTTATTGTGGAATGTGATGCTTCAGGAAATGGAATTGGTGTTGTTTTAATGCAAGATGAAAGACCCATTTCTTTTGAAAGTCATCCAATCAAGGGAAAGTTTTTACACAAAGCTATTTATGAGAAGGAAATGTTGGCAATACTACATGCACTTAAGAAATGGCGACCCTACCTAATGGGAAGACACTTCAAGGTAAAAATGGATCATGATAGCCTTAAATACTTTTTAGAACAAAGATTATCCTCTGAAGAGCAACAAAAGTGGGTCACAAAGATGTTGGGTTATGACTTTGAAATCATCTACAAAAAAGGGCAGCAAAATGTGGTGGCAGATGCACTCTCAAGAAAGGATGAGGATGTGGAAGCATTGTTATGCTCCATTTCTATTATCCAACCCGATTGGATAAATGAAGCAAGGGAGGAATGGAAGAATGATGAAGAAGTGTGGGCACTTATTCGAAAGTTACAACAAGATTCCAGTACATCTGATACATTTAGCTGGAAAAATGATTCATTATGGTACAAAGATCGCTTATACCTCTGTAAGAATTCCCAACTCAAACAAAAGATTCTTATGGAATTGCGCACTTCTCCCTTAGGAGGGCACTCAGGATTTTTAAAAACTTACCACAGGGTTAAGAAGGAATTTTTTTGGGATGGCCTTAAATTGGATATTCAAAAGTTTGTGGCGGAATGTTTGGTTTGCCAACAAAATAAAGTTGAAACAATTAAGACCCCAGGTCTATTACAACCTTTATCCATTCCAAGCCAACGTTGGGAGGAGGTTTCAATGGATTTTATCACAGGTTTACCCAAGTCTGAGGGAAAGAATGTCATCATGGTGGTAGTTGATAGACTTACCAAGTATGCACACTTTTGTGCATTATCACATCCATTTAAAGCCAGTACAGTTTCTACTGCATTTATGGAAACAATTCAAAAGCTACATGGAAATCCAAAGATTATTGTAAGTGACAGAGATCCCATCTTTACTGGAAATTTTTGGACAGAATTATTTTCTTGTCTTGGTACTCAGTTAGCTCATAGCTCATCTTATCATCCTCAATCTGATGGGCAAACTAAGATAGTAAACAAATGTCTGGAAGGATATCTTCATTGCTTTGTCTCTGATAAACAGACACAATGGGTCAAATGGTTGCCTCTAGCTGAATGGTGGTATAACACATCCTTCCATACAGCAACAAAAATAACCCCATTTATGGCACTTTATGGATATCAGCCACCATCCATCACATCATATTTAAGAGAAAATTATAAGGTTCAAGCAGTGGAACATCACATCAAACATCAACAACAAGTCCTCCAACTCTTAAAGGATAACCTCATGCTGGCACATAATAGAATGAAACAATAGGCAGATCAACATCGCAGCGAAAGAAGTTTTGATGTAGGTGATTGGGTATTCCTACGGCTACAACCATATAAACAAATGTCCCTAAAGCAAGCTAAGAAGGACAATAAGTTATCACCAAAGTATTATGGTCCGTACAAGGTGTTGCAAAAGATTGGTACTATGGCATACAAATTGGATTTTCCTGCAGCTTCTCGAGTGCACCCAGTTTTCCATGTTTCATGTTTAAAGAAGGTTATAGGTGACAAGCTCCCAGTTCAAAAAATATTACCAGAACTTAATGAGGAAGGAAAAATTATATTGGAACCAGAAGCAGTCACAGAGACAAGAACTAGACAGCTACGAAATCGATCAATTTCAGAGTATCTCATCAAGTGGAAGAACTTATCTGCTGAAGATTCCACATGGGAGGATGAGAATTTTATACAGAAGCATCCAGAACTGCTGAAGCGTTGAGGACAACACTTTTTTGAAGGAGAGGGGCATGTTAGAGCCCTATAATACTAGTGATTACCCCATTACTATTGTAGTTGTATCCCTTATTAATATTGTTGTACCCCTATTGGCCCCATATTGTTATTATTGTGCCCCATATAAACCCTCTATTGTTATTTTTGTGGCTTTATAGTATTATTGTTATGTCGGCTGGGTTATATTTTGACTCCTTAGACTCCTATATATAGAAAGGAGGTTTTGTCATTTGTATCATCCAAGAATTGTTCATTTATGTAATGTAAAGAAGGTTGCCCCCTCGAAGAGGCTGAATTCTAAGGCGTTGATCTATCTTTTCTATCTTTTCTTGAGCTGGTTTCATAACAACATTGATCTGAGATTCTTTGTCCAAGGGCTCTTCTATTTGGTATTCTTCCTTATTTTCTTGTTCTGGTTCTAGCTCCACTATAGGTTCTTAATTTTTGAGGAGTGATCCAAATTGGATCCATTAAATATGGTCAAAGAACCATGACTGTATCATGTCGGGACAAATCTCTAAAGAATTCAATAACTGCGATCAAAAACACCCCTGAACCAGTGGCAATGGCAGCCAACGTGGAACGACGAGGACCTCGGTCAAAGCGCGCTGACCGAGGCCCATGGAGACTGCGCAGGAGGCCGAACTAGCCCCTGGGAGCCCCAGATCGCGCAAATAAGGAGATTTTTTATACGCGAATCACACATCGCTAGGTGAACAGGGCCAAAATGGAGGAAGCCCGAGCACTCGGTTGCGTCGGGAGCTAAAGAACCGTGGGCGGAAAAGGTGAAAAAGCGCTAAAGGGACAAAGGCGGGACCCGCGCTCTAGAAACTAGCAGCATTGATCGAGGTGCCCTCAAATGGTAAGCGGTTCTGGAGAAATTGGAGCAATCCCATACATCGATTGACGCATGGCAAGTGGAGGTGAGAGAAAACCACTGTTGATCGGACACTATCGGTCGAGCAAGTCAACTGCGTGGGACGTGTATATGACGTTGGATCTGGGGGACCCAGATTGGCCGACTGAGATAGCGCCCAATGGAGGAAGTAGAATCGACGAGGGAATACGCCATGATTTGTAAAGATTTGGAATCTGTTTGACCGCCACGGTGGAGGAAAGACTTCATCCATGATGTAACTGAAGAAACGAACCGACGAAGTAGGCTGGCGCTGTTTAGAGGAAGACATGTGGCCACTTCCCGAGTGTTCATGATGACGCTGAACAGGGAACTCCAAGCACAGCTGCAGAAGATGAATCGACAGTGGCAGAAGAGGAACCAACCAGGTATAGGAACGAATGGCTAAAAGCCATGAACAAAGATAGAATACATAGTTTTTTTAGTTTTTTTGAGTCAACCAGCACGAACCCAGAGAGAAGGACTGAACACTAAGAGACAAAAACTAGCGAAGAAGGCAGTAAATCAAAAGAAGAAAGAGACAGAGGGCCGAGCTGACCAGCGGCAACATCGAGCACCAGAGAGCTTAAGAGATTCAAGCCATCCCATAGAGGAATCTGTCCAGATTGAGCACCACATTTGGCTCTTTCCACTGTAGACTAGAAGGTCATAGAGCTGGTAGGAAGAAGAAGAGTCTGTGTACTCCAGTGGCTTGGGGAATCCAAGAACCACCCTGCCAAGCGAACCTGCTTCAGGAGAACTCACATTGAGTCCCTGCATTGTAATCCTCTGCTTAAAGACACAATAAAACAAGGCCACCACTGAAAGCTGGACCAGAGATGTAGCCCTGGAGAATAGGGTGAACTCCTTATTAAAATTCTTGTGTCTTTATGTTTGCTTACTGTATTTCTCTGCTGTCTTTCCATTTAAATGTCTGTGTGTTGGCAATTTGATCGATCCGTTGCTTAAATAACATAGAACACACACCAGCACATGAGTCTATAATACCTTTGTTTAATAAATCTTAAACTGATGTCACTCATAGGGTGATTATCAGATCATGTGGTATCAGAGCTTTAGGCTGTAAGGTTAGACAAGCTTGTGTTGGTTTAGCTATGAATGCTCACTAGATCAAAGCTAAAATGAGGAGAAGGAGAGTTGGTGGAAACTAATCCTGAAATTGGGAGAGTCTATTCTCGGAAGACAATGTCAGAGGAAGGTTTTATGGGGCCAGACCCTCAATTCATAGAGAGTTTCCTAACTATAAAGTCTATGGTAGAAGAAAAGTATAGGGACTTTAGAAAGCACAAGGATGAAGATTCATCAGGGTCTAAACAAGATAAAGAAGAAGATGAGTCTCATTCCCATGACCACTCCAAAGGAAAAGGGAAAGAGAAAAGCTTTCTCACACCTCCTAATATGCCTGTGCATAATAAAAAAACATCTTTGATTAAACTATATGTTAAATTTGATTTGCCTATATATGATGGAGAGCTAAATGCTGAAAAGTTGGAAAATTGGATTAGACAAATTGATGTGTATTGCAGGGTACAGAACATAGACTTGGACAAGAGTAAGAATTAGTTGGCAAGCCTACGCCTAGGAGGCACTACCTTGGTTTGGTAGGAAGGTAGAACCCAAGATGATATGAAAAAACATGGTAAGACCATCTCTGTTTGGAGCAAATTTGTTGCTGCAATCAAAAAACAGTTTTATCCATTGGCCTACATGCAACAAGCGAGGATGAGTTGGCAAACTCTTCAACAGCTAAAAGGGAAAAGTGTGCAAGGGTATACTCAAGAGTTCAGAAAGAGAGCATTGATGTTGGGTATCTCATTAGACTCACCAGAGACTCTTTTGAAGTACATTGGTGGTCTACACAGCTACATGAGGCATACCATTCTCATGTGTAATCCCACTAGTATAGATGAGGTATCTGTGCAAGCTACTCATCTAGAGGTTAGAGGAAAGAATGGAACTACAGAAGTTGGAGGACCATCCCAACCCACTATAAGCAAGAGCAAGGAGAAAAGAAAGCAGGAGTGGAAAGCAAGGAAGGCTAACGCTGCACAAAAAGGAAAAGCTTCATGCACTCACTGTAAAAAGGATGGGCATGATGATGAACACTGTTGGATTTTGCATCCAGACCTGAGACCTAAGAAGTCTGAGGGCAAGAAGAAGAAGATTGCTACAGCTATTCAGAAATATTTTGGGTCAAAATCAGGAGATGAAACAATCATTGCAACCACAGGTATAAAAGGTAAGAATTCTAAAGCATCTACTAGTAATTCTTCTCAATTTGTTATTGATGAAGAACATGAGAGAAAAAGACATGAGCTTTTCCATATTCGAGTTATTTCTAGAAATCAAAAGATTAATACTTTGTTTGATAGTGGCTCACAAGTAAATCTAATTTTTGAAGCAATTGTAAGGAAATTAGGATTAGCAACTACACCTCACAAGATACCATACCCATTATGATGGTTGAATGATAAAGCACAACTACAAGTGACTAGACAGTGCAAACTCAAGTTTTCTTTTGGGTCAGCATTTGTAGAAGAGGTTGAGTTAGATATAATTCCTTTGGATATGTGGAATTGTTTTAGGAAGCCCTTACTTGTATGATAGAAAGGCTATTTTCTATAGAGCTGAGAACAAGTATCTTGTTAAAGATGGAATCGAATACTTTGTAAGAGCTCATAAGCTCAAGAATAATTATACTCTCATAAACTCAGGATAGATAAAAAGAATAATAAATTCATGCAAATAGTTCTTACTGATGGTTGTAAAAGAAAAGAAACCTGATAAAACCAATGTATTTGAGGGCTGTAATGCTGATCAGCAAGCTGATATAGAAAAGATTGTTTCCGAGTATGATGTTTTGTTTCAAGAACCTAAAGGTCTGCCACCCAAAAAGGGAATAGTACATGATATTATTTTGCAGCAAGATGTTCCATTGCCTAACATTGGGATGTACAGGTTGTCTACCTTAGAGAATGCTGAAATCAAGAAGCAGGTGCAGGAGTTGCCCGTGAAAGGGTTCATCAGGCCTAGCACATCACCATGTGGGTCACCAATAATTTTGGTGAGAAAGAAAGATGGCTCATAGAGAATGTGTATTGATTACCAAGCACTGAATAAGATAATAATAAAAAATCGTTATCCCCTTCCTCGCATAGATGATCTTCTAGATAAATTAAAGGAAGTTGTTTATTTCACCAAGCTAGATTTGCACAGTGGATAACATCAGGTCAGAGTTGCGGAGCAAGATGCATGGAAGACTGCTTTCAAAACAAAGCAAGGATTGTATGAGTGGCTGGTGATGCCTTTTAGCTTGACCAATGCTCCTGCTACTTTCATTAGATTAATGAATGATATACTCAGACCCTTTCTTGATGATTTTGTTATTGTGTATCTGGATGACATTCTGATTTTTAGTAAAACATGGGAAGAACATTTAAAGCATGTTAAGTAGACATTAGATGTTTTGAAAAGAGAAAAACTTTATGTTAAACTCTCAAAATGTGAATTTGGCAAAACATCTTTAAACTACTTGAGTCATATAGTAGGGGGAGGTGAATTGAAAATAGATCCCTCTAAAATGGTAGTCATAGTAAACTGGCCTAAACCCAAATTTGCTACAGAAGTGAGAAGCTTATTAGGAGCAAAACAATATTGGAGGAAGTTCATTTCTAATTTTTCTTCAATTGCATCTCCCTTACATGCTTTGACAGGATTGAACAAGGTGTTTCAGTGGGGAGGCAAGCATCAGAAAGCCTTCGACACCTTGAAAGAAAATATTAGTACAACACATGTATTAGCACTGCTAGATCTACAAAGACCATTTGAGATCCAAACTGATGCCACTGACTATGCCATGGGAGTAGTGTTGACACAACACAGTAAACCCATATGTTATCATTATGAGACTTTTAACCCTGCAATAGTCAACTATCCTACATATGATAAAGAATTGTATGCATTAGTTCAGAGTGTGAAAAAGTGGAAGCATTACTTAATCGACAAAGAGATAGTAATACATATTGATCATCAACCACTTCAATATATACACTCCCAAACTAAGTTTCAACAATCAAGACATTACAGATGGATGGGTTTTCTACAACAGTTTCATTTAGTCATCGGATATAGAAAGGGCATACATAACAAGGTTGTAGACATGTTATCTAGACCCATTATAAATGCATCTACCATACTTAAGCATAATTCTGTGCTATAAGAAAGCTACATAGAACAATATGCTCAGGATGTGGACTTTAAGGATGTATATGAAACTTTGAGTCAAGGAAAAAGAGTAGAAGAATTGGACTATCATGTGAAGGACCAACCCTTATACCATTGTGGGAAACTCTGCATTCCGCAAATAGAGAGAGTAAAGATAATTAGGGAAGCACACACTTCTCTGATATCATGTCACTTTGGGGTAAGTAAAACAGTTGCACAACTGAAAAGGTTCTACTATTGGCCGAAAATGAATGAGACAGTTTCTAGATATGTAAGAGGGTGTGCCGTGTGTGCCAAAAGCAAGCCCAGCAATAGAAGACTAGGCTTGTACACTCCATTGCCAGTTCCTTCTCACACTTGGGAAAGTGTTTCCATGGATTTTGTTGGAGGACTACCTAAATCTGGGAAAGGTCATGATTATCTATATGTTATTGTGGATAGGTTCAACAAAATGTGTATTTTTGTACCTTGTAGTAAACAGATTACAGCTGAACAAACTACAAAATTGTTCTTTGAATGTGTATGGGTTCATTTTCGATTACCCACTTCCATTATATCTAATCGAGACACCCGATTTGTGGGGACGTTTTGGCCGAGTTAGTGGGAACTGATGGACACCAAATTAAAGAAAAGCACAACTTTTCATCCACAAATAGATGGCCAAACCGAAGTAGTTAACAGGGCAGTGATCCAGTTACTGAGAGGATATTGCAACAGACATCCTAAGCTTTGGGATGAACACTTGTGTTATGTGCAGCATGCTTACAATAGAGCCAAACACTCTTCTACACAAATATCTCCTTTTGAGACCTGTTTCGGTTTCACACCAAGGTATCCTTTGGATTTTGTCTTTGGTAAAGATACCATGGTTGATAGACACAATGATGTGGACAAGGCAACTAGATTCATTGAATAGATCCAGGAGATCCACTAGGCAGTATAGGAACAACTGGAAAAGAGCCAGGCCAAGTACAAGGCTAGGCATGATAAGCATCGAATGGAGCATAGTTTTCAAGTTGGAGACCAAGTTTGGCTATATAACAGCAAGGAAAGAATGCAAGGTGAAGGTAAAAAGCTAAAACCTATCAGGTATGGACCCTTCAGGATACTTGAGAAGATTGGTGAAAATGCTTTTCGCCTTGATTTACCAGCTTATATGCATATCTACTCAGTCATAAATGCATATTGCTTGAGATTGTTTGAACCTTCAATGATTGAGGACCCTGAAGAGCAGAGTCAATTGCCTTCTGTTGATGACCTACTACCTGAATATCTTAGTGAATTGTAGGAAGACATAGTCTTGGACAGGAAGGTAAGGACAACGTGTAGGCGAGATGTTGAGTACCTCAAGATTGGGCTCAGAGGTTCAAAGCTGAGCAGTGTGAAGTGGATTGAGATTGGACAAGTGAGAAAGCATTATCCTCACTTAGTCGATGCTTGAAAACCAAATTTTGGTGGTCCAAAAGAATTTTTTTAGCGGGAAGGCTATGATTCAAATTGGATCCATAAAATATTGTCAAAGAACCACGACTATATCAAGTCAGGACAAATCTCTAAAGAATTCAAAAACCACGATCAAAAAGACCCCTAAACCAGTGGCAATGGCAGCCAGCGTGGAACGACGAGGACCTCGGTCAAAGCGCGCTGAATGAGGCCCATGTAGACTGTGCAGGAGGCCGAATTAGCCCCTGGGACCCCTAGATCTAGAAAATAAGGAGGTTTTTGATGCACGATTAGCGCTTAGTGCTAATCTTCCATCGCTAGGTGAACAGGGCCAAAATGGAGGAAGCCTGAGCACTCGGTCACATCGGGAGCCAGAGAACCGATGACGGAAAAGGTGAAAAAGTGCTAAAAGGACAAAGGTGGGACCCGCACTCTGGAAACCATCGGTATTGATTGGGGTGCCCTCAAATGTTAAGAATTTCTGGAGAAATTGGAGCAATCCCATACATCGATCAACGCGTGGCAAGCGGAGGTGAGAGAAAACCATTGTTGATCACACGCTATCATTCGAGCAAGTCAACCGTGTAGGACAAGGGTATGACGTTGGACCTAGGGGACCCAGATCAGATGGTTGAGATCGCGCCCAATGGAGTAAGCAGACTCGATGAGGTAATACATTGTGATTTGTAAAGATTTGGAATCCGTTTGATGGCCATGGTGGAGGAAAGACTTCATCCACGATGTAATTGAAGAAAGAACCGACGAAGCAGGCTGGCGCTATTTAGAGGAGGACATGTATCCACTTCCTAAGCATTCATGATGACACCAAATAGGGAAATCAAAGTGTAGCTGCAGAAGGTGAATCGACAGTGGTGGAAGAGGAATTGAGTAGGCATAGGAACGAATGGCTAAACACCATGAACAGAGACAAAATACACAGTTTTTTAGTTTTTTTTAGTCAGTCAGCACGAACCCAGAGAGAAGGACTGAACACTAAGAGACAGAAACCAGAGAAGAAGGCAGTAAAGCAAAAGTAGAAAGAGACAGAGGGCCAAGCTGACCAGTGGTAGCATCGAGCACCAGAGAGCTTGAGAGATTCAAGCCATCCCATAGAGGAATCTATCCGGATTGAGCACCATATTTGGCTCTTTCCACTGTAGACCAGAAGGTCACAGAGCTGGTAGGAAGAAGAATAGTCTGTGTACTCCAGTGGCTTGGGGAATCCAAGAACCACCCTACCAAGTGAACCTGCTTCAGGAGAACTCACATTGAGTCCCTACATTGTAATCCTCTGCTTAAAGACATAATAAAACAAGACCACCACTAAAAGCTGGACCAGAGATGTAGCCTTGGAGAATAGGGTGAACTCCTTATTAAAATTCTTGTGCCTTTGTGTTTGCTTATTGTATTTCTCTCCTATCTTTCCATTTAAATGTATGTGTGTTGGCAATCTAATCGATCCGTTGTTTGAATAACACAGAACACACACCAGCACATGAGTCTGTAATCCCTTTGTTTAATAAATCTTAAATTGATGTCACTCATAGGGTGATTATCAGGTAAAGGAGTGATCTGATAAGAGCTAGCTCTTCCATATGTAAATTCTCTTAATTGGGTGGAGCAGGCAGTGCAAGCTGACCATGACCACTTTCTATCTTCTTACGGTAGAAAGGTTTGAAAGGTTTTCTATTGTTATAATCTCCTCCATTCCCACTTGTACTCTCTCCAGAATTCCTTTTCATATTAATGACTGTGTTTGTCAACTTCTTAGTGATCCAATGTAAACCTTCCACATCTATGGTATCCTTTTCTTTGATTTCAGCCCCTTTGTTATCACTGTAGGAATTTACAGGGTAAGTTCCTCAGAAAGAACACCAAAAGGACACCGCTCACAACCAGATCTCAAATCAATACACCAGTATTTTTGACGTGGTTAAAACCCTCAAAGTGCAAGGAGGGAAACAGTCCACGGCCTGTCCCAACGTGGGTACTACAGGAAATTTATTAATCAAAGAATGAAAATTTACATAAGCTTCTCTCATGCACGGATTACCCGAACAATGAACCTCCATGCGCTTTAAATAGAACTCATGGACCAATCGGGTGTCAAGCCACGGATCAAGTGTCGGTAATACCGAGGTGAGAGTGAACCGTCAGATCACTACATATCGTGACCGTCGGATTGTAAGTTACAAAATGTACAACAGTAAATAAAGACACTTTACCTAACTCTATACCTAACTCTATACTAGACCAAGTTGAACTTAACTATATCCTATGTGTCGGAATATCCTAACATCCTCCCTTAAGAACAACTTGGGATAGGATTGAAGGATTTACAAATATGACACAATAGGAGAAGGAAGGAGGCACTAGAGCCTATCCCCCCTTAGTGACAACTTCCTGAACTCCAAGCATATATCGAAGTTTAGTGAACTTCGCCTCTGTGAGAGCCTTTGTGAAGATGTCTGCAACCTGATCATCTGTTGAACAATATTGCATTTCAAGAACATGGTCATGAATGAGCTTTCTGATGAAGTGCATGTGTAGTTCAATGTGTTTGCTGCGCTGATGCTGGACTGGATCTTTGCATAGCTGAATGGCACTTTGATTATCACACCAAAGTGTGGTTGGATGCTGCTGCTCAAATCCAAACTCTGATAGGATCTGACGAAGCCACAAGGCTTCCTTACTAGCTTCCACGGCACCACGATACTTTGCTTCTGCTGACGAAAGAGAAATGGCAGCCTGTTTCTTACAAGCCCATGTAATAGGTCCTGAACCAAGAGTGAAGACATAACCGGCAGTAGACTTCCGATCATCAGGGTCACCAGCCCAATCAGAATCAGTGAAACCAACTAATAGAGGAGCTGCTTTGGCACTGTAATGAATCCCAAACTGTACTGTACCTCGAACATAACGAAGTATTCTTTTAGCTGCTTTCCAATGACTTTCACGGGGGTTTTGCATAAAACGAGCAACAAGGCCAACAACAAAGGAAAGATCAGGACGAGTATGGGTTAAGTACAAGAGTTTTCCTACAAGTTGACGGTATAAGGTAGCATCAACTTCATGAGAAGTACAAGAGACTGAAAGTTTGACTCCAGACTGAAAGGGAGAAGGGGCTGGCTTACAGTCTTCCATGTGAAAATGACGAAGAATATCACAAGCATACTTGGACTGGGAAAGGGAAATACCCTCCTTGGATTGCAAGACTTGAAGACCGAGAAAATAATGTAAGTGTCCTAAGTCTGTCATTTCAAATTTCTTTTTGAGGCTAGACTTCACATGGTTTATAAGGTTGGGATCACTACCAGTAAGGATAAGATCATCAACATAAAGAACAAGGATGATAAGAGAGTTGCCCACTTTCTTGGTGTAGACAGTATTGTCAGAATGACACCTAGAAAAGCCAGATTCTAAAAGAAAGCTATCCATTTTGGCATACCAAGCCCGAGGAGCTTGCTTGAGACCATAAAGGGATTTCTTGAGTCGACAAACAAGGTTGGAGTCTGTTTGTATGAAGCCAATGGGTTGTTCCATATAGATTTCTTCCTGCAAGTCCCCATGCAAGAAGGCAGATTTAACATCCATTTGATGGACTTCCCATTTTAAGGAGGCAGCAACGGAAAGAACAAGGCGGATAGAGTTCATTTTGGCAATAGGGGAGAAGGTTTCAGTGTAGTCAATGCCTTCAACCTGTGAAAAGCCCTTAGCAACAAGACGAGCTTTATGTTTATCAATTTTCCCATCTGGTCCATACTTGGTTCTGTAAACCCATTTACATCTTACAAGTTTGCGTCCCTTTGGTAGAGGAACAAGATCCCATGTATCATTTGTCAACAATGAATGATATTCTTCATTCATAGCTGCTTCCCAATGTGGATGGCCTGAAGCTTCTGCAAAAGTGTCAGGATCATGATTTACTGGAGCTTGAGCCAGTAAAGAAGAGGCTCTTTCAAACTGAGAACGTGTACGTCGCTGATCTGTAGGATCACCGGCAAGATCACCTGCTGCATCCCGAGTAGCACGGACCCATCTTGGAAGTTGAGGATCCTGAGAAGGTGGGGGAGGATTATCATCCTCACTTTCATCATCTGAAGAAGAAATGTTTTCAAAAGTAGAAGAGATAGGAAGAGGTGGCACATCCGCCGGACTAGGCTCGCAGGCCGATTTATTTTCATCAAATTTTACATCTCTTCTAATGATAACATTTTTGGACTTAAATGGAATAAGTCTATAACCTTTTACATCTTCAGAATATCCAACAAAAGTACATTTCTCACTCTTAGGTTCTAAAGCTTTATGCTTTTCATCTGGAATATGGGCCCATGCTTCACTTCCAAACACACGAAAGTGACTTACATCTGGTTTAATGGAACTCCAAGCTTCTTCTGGAGTGATATTCTCTAGAACCTTAGTAGGAGTGTGATTGATTATATAATTTGCACAATTAATTGCTTCGGCCCAAAAACTAAGACTGAGTCCTTTAGATTGCAGCATACAATTAGCCATTTCCTTTAAGGTGCGATTTTTCCTTTCAGCTACACCATTTTGTTGTGGAGTGTATGGAACAGTATGTTGCATTTGAATTCCATTTTCGGTGCAAAAGTTGATGAATGTGTTTTTAACATATTCTCCACCATTATCAGTTCTTAGCTTAAGAATTTGATGTCCAGATTGTTTTTCAACAAAGGCTTTGAAGGCCAAAAAAGTGTTAAATACTTCGCTCTTGAGTTTTAAGAAGTATACCCAAGTGCGTCTGGAGAAATCATCAATGAAAGTTAAGAAGTACTTGCAGCCAGAGAATGAAGCAACAAGAAGAGGACCACATAAATCACTGTGCACAAGCTGTAAAGGGGCTGAGGCGTGCCAAGAGGCACGTTTGTCAAAACTGTCCCGATGATGTTTTCCGAGTACACATCCGGAACAAACACCATCTCTGCAAGATACCATAGGAAGACCTGTCACCATATTTTCTTTACATAGATGCTGAAGGGAGCGATAGTTTAAGTGACCAAATCACTCATGCCAAAGTTTGCTCACTTCATCATTATGAGCAACAAATACTGAGGGAAGATGTGATGACCCAAAGTTGTGAAACTTATACAACCTTGTGGAATCATCAGCAAGACCAGTAGCTAGAATCTGTTTAGGATCTTTTAGATCCTTGATTACAACATCATGAGGTGAAAATTCAACAATTTTACCTTCACCTGAATGAGTTATCTGATAGACAGATAGAAGGTTGTAGGATAAGGTTGGAACACATAATACATCATTAAACTGACCATTGTCTAGATGAACAGTTCCAGTCCCTACAACATTAAGAGATCTATCATCACCAACATATATATTTTTGGTGTTACAATCATTTAAAGAAGAAAACATGGCTTGGTTTTTGGCCATGTGATAAGAGGCTCCAGAATCAATGAGCCACTCATGAGAATGAGAAGAAGAAGAAGATACATTTAATGCATAACCAGACTTAGATGATTGACAACGACATGCAGACAGTGCCATTCCAGAAGTTGAAGTTGAAGTAGGCTCCACATGGATGTTATGTTTCTTCATTGCGGCTTCCAAGGCTTCCATCTTCTTAAAGCATTTAGATTCTAAGTGGCCATCTCGATTACAAAAGTTACAATGTCTATCAGTCTTCTTCCATTTGTTTTTATTGGTCTTATCATTTTGCTGAAATGATCTTTCATTTTGAGGCTGAGTTGGTTTAGGACCATTCTTTTGAGGATATGACTTCTTAGGATTCTTTGAATTTGGTTGCTGCTGGGCGGCTAACGCTTTCGTGGAAGAGTTTCCAAGATTAAGAAGACCAAGGTGTAAGAGTTTTTCTTGTTCTCTTATTAAGGAATCACAAAAGGAGTCAAAGGAAGGGGCCTTGTAGTCTTTTCCTTGACAAATGAAAGCTTCCCTTGTAAAATGGAAAGGGGAAACAAATACAGAGTAGGCTGGTCCCAACTTAGTAAGGATGGAATAAATAAGGTTACCATCTTCTTTCTTAACTTTAACACCTTCCGAGAGATATCTAAGGGTCTTGAATTTGGACAAGAAATCTTCAATGCAAGAAAAATTATTAGGATCCAAAGTAAGCAACTCATTTTCAAGTTGATGGGCTCTAATTTCATTTTTAATCCCAAAAACTTTAGCGAGTTTTTCTAATGCTTCATGAGGAGTCTCAAGTTCTGCAATGTGGAATCTAAGATCAGGAGAAATAGACATCCCTATCAAACCACGTGCTTCATCTTTTGGTTTCTTCTCTTGGTCTGTGGCTATTCTGAAGAGACCTTTACTTCAAGAATGACTTGGCATGGACTTTCCATTTTTTTTTTTTAAAACTGAAGCTGAAGATGCTGAAAGTAAGTGTTCCAATGTATAGATCTCGAAAAAATAGGCGGTTTTAAAAAAAACGGCTCTGAAAAAGGCTTCCGGATGAAGAAGTTATGGCTTTTTGAAAAAAAATTGTTGATGTTGCCGGCAAAGTGCGCGAATGTACGGGAATGAAAAAAAATCCGCCCCCACAAAATGGAGACTTGAACCCAAGACCTCTACTCTCTAAAAATAGCTTTGAACCAATTGATCTATACAAAAAATTTGTGAGAGAGAGAGAGAGAGAGAGAGAGAGAGGGGGGGGGGGCCTTGGTTTGCGTGCTTGCCTTGAGAAAGCTCTTTTTCCCTACAAAACACAAAACACAAAACCCAACACGAATATGCAAAGAAAAATGAACCTTGCGGACCGAAGTTAGCTTTAGCCAAAAAACTAGAAATTTAAAAAAAAAATCTCAAAGTTAGCTTTAGCCGAAAAACTAAATATTTTTCTCAATGTTTCTGATTTTCCGAGATCACACTAAGGTGTAGGGAAAAGAGCATACGCATGAGAAAAATCCTTCCTTTCTGTTTCTGATTTGCCCAGATCGCACAGAGTCGCAGGGCAAAGAGCATACGCATAAATGAAAGGTATAGATCCGGTTAAAAAAAAGGGCTAAATAAACCGAAACCGAAATAAGCAGAGAGAAAATAACAGTAAACTGCAAAAAACACTGTATACCTCCCGATCTGAAAAATGACGCAGCTAGGGCTACCGGAAACCTTTTCGCGTGAAACGAAAGGGGTTCCTCACTGGAACAGATGCTCCGAACGCAACAGAGCAGTCCTCTCAGCCCGAAAGCAGTCAGAAACAGCAGATCTAGGAAAAGACAGCCGCATGCAGTTCTACCGGCTTTAGATTTGGATCACCAACGGACGCGGCCCTCAAATAGCTCTGATACCATGTAGGAATTTACAAGGTAAGTTCCTCAGAAAGAACACCAAAAGGACACCGCTCACAACCAGATCTCAAATCAATACACCAGTATTTTTGACATGGTTAAAACCCTCAAAGTGCAAGGAGGGAAACAGTCCACGGCCTGTCCCAACGTGGGTACTACAGGCAATTTATTAATCAAAGAATGAAAATTTACATAAGCTTCTCTCATGCACGGATTACCCAAACAATGACCCTCCATGCACTTTAAATAGAACTCATGGACCAATCGGGTGTCAAGCCACAGATCAAGTGTCGGTAATACCGAGGTGAGAGTGAACCGTCGGATCACTACATATCGTGACCATCGGATTGTAAGTTACAAAATGTACAACGGTAAAGAAAGACACTTTACCTAACTCTATACCTAACTCTATACTAGACCAAGTTGAACTTAACTATATCCTATGTGTCGGAATATCCTAACAATCACTCCCATTATTCTTCTTGGATGCTTGAGAGGCTTTCTTTTCTCTGGTTGTATGATGGCATGCTGTGAGACTGATCATTTCATTCTCAACTTTTACTACTTCATCGATAGCACCCTATAAGGTTTGTGCATTACTCCTTTTGACCCACATCACAGTAGGGACAAGGAGAGCAGTGATGTAGAATTCCATGAGCACCTAAAATTCAAATGTTATATCTACATGCGAGGTGCCCATGAAATTTATTAAATGAACTCATGACAAAAATGAAATTTTGAATATCGACAAGGGTCTCTACTCGCATCATGGTCTTCCAACCCTCTTCGCATACTAGTTCCACCGTATGAGAGGCCGAGAGTTGGAGGCGCCGAAGCTGTGTCGATTTCTGATTTTTTAATTGGTTCTCACCTATGTTCCCACAGTGGTTCCGCCATATCAAAGGCTAAGAGTTGGAGGCATCAGCATCCATGGTAGGTGCTGAATGTGCTGAACCCTCGAGAATGAATGAGATGCGCAGGAATAGTTCGTGTATATATATATATATATATATATATATCGGGTTCATCACATTGAACACCTAATTATATACACATCTTGGGTTTAGCACATTGACCACCTGATTTTCTAGTTGTTCATATATATGTATATATATGCATGAACTACTCCTGTGCATCATATTCAATGGCACTCAAACACTGAAAGACAACCAAAATATTGGACGGAGGAATTGTGGGATGTCCAGACATGATCAGGCCCTGTAGACATGACTAGGCCCTGCAACTTTAATTTCTCTATTGGTTGTGAAATAATTCCTGATGTTGGCCTCTGATTTGATTCACAATTTCGATGCATGTCTTTGGCCTACTGTATTTCCAATCTCTAGTTTGTGTTTAGCAGAGGGAGTGCCAAAAATGTCTAATACTCAACATATCTCCCCCAAGCACATCCAAATCACCATGTGTCGGAAAATATACCAATCCTCCCCTTTTAGAGCATGACTGCCAACCCCTGAATTAGATTATTTTATATTAGATAGAATGACACAAATTAGTGAGATTAATAGATTTTGTCGTAAACTGCTCTACTTAATTTCTTTCAGGGATCTAATCTCATCTAATCTCATCTGTGCATAAGGAGATATTAAATATTATACAATCTATTTGTTAAGTATGAAGCCAAATTCACGCAGGATTCTAGATCCTTCTTCTGCCTCTATAAATTTGTATTTTCTCTGGCCAAGGAAAGCAAGCCAAGGCCCAAGCCTATTATGTAATGCTAAGTGATTTCTGTTCTCTGGTGATTGTTTTATCTATTCCGCTGTTTCTGACTGAGTAATCTTGTTCTTTCTCCATTTGTCTGTCTCTGTGAATTATTCTCTTCTATTGCCATCTAAGTCTCTGAGTATGAATCGCTATGTGTTATGTATGCTCTAGTAAAATATCTAATATCCACTGTGCAAGCCGCTTAATGCCATCTCCTTACTCTAGCAGTGTTCGTTAAAATGTTGGTTGTTACCCCTGGAGCTGTTGAAGGATCTGTCCAGGAGATAGCTGAGGAATGTTGGAACTAAAAGACACTTGCTGCAAGAAAAACAAGGTCGTGGATCTATGTTGAAACGTGTTGCTGGAGTTTGAAACATGGAGATCCGTGGAGTTTGAAGTAGAAACGTGGTGTTCGTAAGTTTTTTTTTCACATCAAGCTTGCACATATACGTCAAGTTTTTTCTCAAACCAACATATGTATGTGTGAAATGTCAAAAGGTTAAAACATTATATATGTTTTTATATTTATTATGAAACATATATAATTATATGTTGGAGTTTTGAAAAGTATATTTTAAAAGGAAGCGGGAATTTTGAAAAGGGTATTTTAAAAGGAGGAAGGTCATTATTACTAAATTTTAAAGAGTAATAATTAAAGTTTTATTTTTAAGTGGAGTTTTTTGTGTGAATTTGATTGAAAATGGAGACAACAGTTACAGATATGGAGAAGTTGAGCGGGGCTAATTTTTCCCTATGGAAATCACAGATGGAGGATATACTGATTTTAAAGGATCAGTATTTGCTGATTGAGGGCACAACAAAGAAACCCTCATCGATGACAAATGAAGAGTGGAATAAGCTAGATAGAAAGGCGATTGTAACAATCCACCAATATTTAACAAAGAATGTTTATTTCAACGTGTCTAGAGAAAAGACGGCAGAAGGATTATGGAAGAAGCTCCATGATCTATATGAGAAGAACACAGCATCAAACAAAGTGTTCTTGATGAAGAAGCTTTATAATCTAAAAATGAAGGAGGGTGCTTCAGTTGCTGAGCACTTGAATGCATTTAATATTATCACTAATCAACTTGCCTCTGTTAAAATAATTTTAGATGACAAAATTAGAGCCATACTTCTAATTTGTTCTATGCCAGACAGTTGGGAAAATTTAATTGTAGCTATGAGCACTTCAAAAACTATAGGGACCCTGAAGTTTGATGATGTTAACAGCAATTTAATGAATGAGGAGCTGCGATGCAAGTCAATTGCGGAAAACCAGGGAGGAGAGGCTATAACTCTAGACCATTGTGGTAGGAGAATGGATTGAGGCCAGCAAGGGTGATCAAGATCGAGAGGTCGATCAAAATCAAGGAGAGGCAGAATCATCTACATTCATTGTGGCAAACTTGGGCACATGAAGAAAGAATGTCGATTTTGGAAGGAAGGAGAAAGGGATCAAAGACCGTCCAGTACAAATCACAAGTCATCCAGCACAAATGAAGGTGAGACTACTGCTGTAGCCACAGATGGTGATGTGTTGTTTACTGTTTCCATAGAGGATGCATGTGTATATACATCTAGCAATAGCTTTGATTAGATCCTTGACTCTGGGGCATCTCACCATGTAACCCCATGCAAAGATAGTTTTGTTGCATATAATCCTGGTGATTACGGTAGAGTGCATTTGGGGAATAATCATTTTTGCAGTATTGTTGGAGTGGGAGATGTCTAGATCAACGTGAAAGATGGACAAGATATATTGTTGAAACAGGTCAGGCATGTACCAGAAATTCACATGAGTTTAATCTCTATGGGATGACTAGATGATGAAGGTTATTCGACAAGATTTGGAAAAGGAGGCTGGAAATTTAGCAAAGGTGCATTGTTCGTGGCCAAAGGACCCAAGACAGGAACATTATACACATTGAAGACACTAATAGAAAAACCAGATTTGGCTGCTGTCACAAAAGAAGGAAATTTAGTAGATCTTTGGCATAAGCGTTTGGGTCACATGAGCGAGAAGGGCTTAAAAATCCTCGTTGGTAAAAATTTATTGCCAGGTTTGAAATCCTACAATCTTGATCTTTGTGAACATTGTATATATGGTAGACAAAGAAGGGTTTCATTCCTTAGAGGTGGCCATGACAGAAAGAAAGATGTGTTAGAATTGGTACACTCAGATGTGTTTGGGCATGTTAACATCAAATCATTAGGAGGAGCATCATATTTTGTAAAATTTATAGATGATGCATCCAGGAAGCTTTGGGCATATCCTATGAAAAATAAAAGTGAAGTGTTTGGAATATTTCAAAAATTCCATGTTGCTATTGAAAGAGAGACTAAAAAATTGTTGAAGTGTTTAAGAACAAATAATGGTGGAGAATATTGCTCAAATGCATTTAAGGAATATTTTAACAGGTTTGTCATAAAACATGAGAAGACTGTACCTGGTACTCCTCAACAGAAAGGTGTCGTAGAAAGGATGAATCACACCATTATCGAAAAGGTGTGAAGTATGTTGTCCAATTCTAGTTTGGAGAAGAATTTTTGGGCTGAAGCAGTCAGGACCGCTTGCTACCTCATAAATAGATCTCAAACTATAGCCTTGGATGGCGGTATCCCTGAAGAAGTTTGGATTGGTAAGAATTTGAATTATTCCGACTTGAAAATCTTTGGATGTGAAGCATTCATACATATTCCCAAAGAAAATAGAACTAAGCTAGATTATAAATCTATGAAATGCATTTTTTGGGATATGCGGATGAAGATTTTGGTTATTGACTATGGGATCTATTCAAACATAAAATTATTAGAAGCAGGAATGTTATATTTAATGAGTTAGAAATGTTCAAGAGGACTGTAGGTGAGTTGGAGGTCAAGAAGGTTATTGATAGGTTTGAAGAGCAGTAGGAAAACATACCACCAATACAAGAAAATAAACAAAAAACTCAAGAGCATGAAGAACAACAAGTGGAAAATGTTGAACAACAAGAAGAAGGAATCTTGCAGGAACCTTTATAGGAGATTCGACCTGATAATGCACCACCACAGTTGGTTTGCAGATCTTCTAGGCCTCATAAGCCTTCACAAAGGTATCCTCCTTCAAACTATATTTTGTTCAGTGATGAAGGTGAACCTAATTGTTTTCAAGAAGCTTGTAAAGTTGAGCACATTAAAGAATGGAAGAAAGCAATGGAAGAAGAAATGAACTCTTTGCACGAAAATAAAACTTGTGAGTTGGTAAACCTCCCAAAAGGTAGAAAGGCTCTACAAAACAAATGGGCATACAAGATTAAGCATGAAGGTGATGAAAAGAAGGAGAGGTATAAAGCAAGGCTAGTGGTGAAAGGTTTTGCCCAAAAAGAAGGTATTGAATTCACTGAAATTTTCTCACCTGTTGATAAAATGTCATCCATTAGAGTCATTCTTGGTCTAGTTGTTACTTTAGACCTAGAATGTGAACAGTTAGATGTAAAAACTAATTTCCTTCATGGTCAATTGGAGGAAGAAATCTATATGGAGCAGCCAGAAGGCTTCATAGAAAAAGGCAAAGAAGGTCTTGTTTGTGGGTTGAAGAAGAGTCTCTATGGGTTGAAACAGGCACCTTGACAATGGTACAAGAAATTTGATTCACTCAAGTTGGAACATGGTTTTCAGAGGTTGGAAGCTAATTGTTGTGTCTATATCAAGAGGTATGATCAAGGAAAGTATATCATATTATTGTTATATGTGGATGACATGTTGATTGTTGGGCATGATAAGAATAAGATCAATAGGTTGAAGAAAGATTTGGGTAGCAAATTTGTAATGAAGGATTTGGGACCAGCACAACAAATATTGGGCATGCATATTATGCCGGACAGGAAAAACAAAAGGTTGTGGCTGTCAGAAGAAAAATATATCAAGAAGGTGATTGACAGGTTTAATATGAAGGATGCCAAGCTAGTTGGTACACCCCTTGCAACCCACTTCAAGTTGAGTACTGAATTATGTCAAGGAGAAAGAAGAGATGAGAAAGATTCCTTATGCTTCAACAGTTGGCAGTTTGATGTATGCCATAGTATGCACATGACCAGACACTGCATATTCAGTGGGAGTTGTGAGTAGGTTCCTTTCCAATCCAGGCAAACAACATTGGCAAGTAGTAAAATGGATTTTGAGGTATCTCAAGGGTACTAGTCATTATTGTTTTTCTTTTGGTCATGATGAGACTATGCTTGAAGGATTTACAGATGCGGATATGGCTGGAGATATTGATACCAGAAAGTCCACTACAGGTTATTTGTATACATTTGTAGGTGTAGAAGTATCTTGGGTGTCAAGGCTACAAAGAATAGTATCCCTCTCTACAACAGAAGCAAAGTAAATAGCTGCAACATAAGCTTGTAAAGAGATGTTGTGGATGCAACGATTCCTAGGAGAGATAGGAATAAAGCAGGACAAGTATGTGTTATATTGTGATAGTCAGAGTTCCATTCACTTGGCGAAAAACCTAGCATTTCATTCAAAAACCAAGAACATTGACTTAAGGTACCATTGGATCTGGCATGTGTTGGAGGAAGAACAGTTATCCTTGGAAAAGATCCATACAGATAGGAACCCTGCTGATATGCTCACTAATATTCTACCATGAAATAAACATGAGTTATGTAGAGGCATGGTAGGACTCGGTGTGACTTGATGACTCTTATTTGGCTTCAAGTGGGAGACTATTCATAATTTCATTCTTTCTTAAAAGGGGATGATCACATCTCGGCGATAATTAGTAGAGACTTACATTTTTGCTGATGTGGCCGAAATGTTGAACATTTAATCTCATCTTGTGCATAAGGAGATACTAAATATTATACAATCTATTCATAATTTCATTCTTTCTTAAAAATGGATGATCACACGTAGGTGGTAATTAGTAGATACTTACATTTTTTATTAATGCGGCTGAAAAGTTATCCAAGAGAATAGGATATGGTTGAAAGATTAAATGCTTTAGGAACCCTAATCAAATCAAGTTAAAATCATTGGCATGCAAAGATATTTTTTAACTTGCAAAACTCATTTGCTAAACAACTTCTTTTGCAAAACTCATTTTATAAAACACTTCTTTTGGTCTGAAATGTTAGAGAAAGTTATACCATTCAAAAATAGGGGTGCATTATAAATAACCGGTTGAGATTTTAAAAAAGGTTTGGTGGAACATGTTGAAGAAATTTACACAGAGAGGCAGAGTGGTGACTTTCACAAAGCTGATTTCGTGCAGCTAGCTTTCGTGTAGCTAGATTTCACGTAGCTATACAGAGGCTTGAAAGAACACAGTATTCACTCACGGCAACAAAAAACTCAGAGTAAAATAGAGTAAGCTTGGAGCAATAATAAAAACATAGGATTAATTTCTAATTCATGAAAATACATTCATATGAGACTGCGGCTCATTCACCAAGTAAAACAAGGTTTATAGTGATTTACACTTCACGTGGAATAACACACACCAAAACATAGTAACTGTTGTTTTCACGCGCCCACCAAAATTTGCTCCACGATTTTCTCCTTAGAGACTCTCGCTCTCTTTCTCTCTAACTTGAAAAATGACTTTTACTTACATATTTATCTCAATATACAATTTTACGTTAATACATGACAGAGAAAATAATTAATATGATGTTGTTGTTGAGTGTGGACAGTAATCTTGCAAGTGTTTTTGGAGTGTGGGAAAGAGTCGCACAATGAATGCTTTCCCTTATCTATTTACCAAAATACATTAAATTTCTTAAATTCTTTGTTTTGTTGTGGAATGGTTTGCGCGATACTTCTTTTCTGGCTTCAGTACTTCCACCTTCAAACAGAGATGCAACCTGCAAAAATACTTTTGACAAGTATGGCTGCTCTCAGGGTGTTTATTGTGGTGGTTGGGATTATTATTTCCAACACTCCCCCTTAATCACAATTTCCACCATTGACAATTCCCAAGCAGTTTCTAAGATAAACTAAACATTCACATGCCAATGGCTTTGTGAAGATATCAACAAATTGTTCCTATGACCTACAGTACTGCAGCACAATTTCATCATTGTTAATCAATTCTCTGATAAAATGATATTTAGCATCAATATTCTTGGTCCTCTTGTGAAAGACAAAATTATTTGACAATGCAATTATTGAGGTGTTGTCGCAGAAAATAGTTGTCGTTCCCTCTTGGTCATGATGAAGTTCCCTCAACATCCTTCTCATCCAAACTTCCTGACACACTGTTGGTGTTGTTGCGACATATTCAACTTCTATTGTTGATAGTGACACTATTAGATGCTTCTTGGAGGCCCATGAAATGGCTTCGGAACCCAAATGGAAAACATATCCTGATGTTCTCTTTCTGTCATCAATACTTCATGCCCAATCAATATTAGTGTAACCAACCAGCCTGAAATCATCTGTTTCAGTGTACAAAACACCATACCATTTTGTCCCATTGACATACCTTAGAATCCTTTTTGCTTCTTTCCAATGTGTCTCCTTGGGTGTCTCCATGAACCTCAACACCAAACTTACTGCATACATTATATCTGGCCTAGTGGCGGTCAAATACATCAAGCTGCCTATCATGCTTTTGTATAATGTTGGATTGACATTGCTGCTACAATCTTCTTTGCTCAACTTCAACCCCATGATAGTTGGAGTTGGTGCGTGCTTGCTATTGTGAATTTTAAACCTCTCCAAAATGTCTGCTACATACTTCACATGAGTTTTAAAAATGCCATTTTCTATTTGCTTCATTTCTATGCCCAAACAATATCTTAACAACCCCAAGTCAGTCATTTCAAATTCATTCTTCATGACTTGTTTGAAATCAACGATGAGGAAATCATCGCTGCCTGTAAAAATCAAATCATCTACATATAAGATGACAATGAAAATCTTACCTTCACTCTCTTTAATGTAGAGAGCGGGTTCACCGTCACATTTGGCGAAACCATTGTCCAACAAGTAGGCATCTGTCCTGTTGTCCCATGTGCACGATGTTTTCTTCAACCCATAAAGAGATTTTCTCAACTGATACACTTTGTCTTGTTGGCCTTCTACCTCATAACCAAGCCATTGTGCAACATACACTTCCTCTTTTAGTACTCAATTCAAGAACGTTGATTTTATGTCCATTTGATACACTCTCCATTTATGCTTCGCGGTAATTGCCACAAATGTGCGCACTATCTCCATCCTCACGACTGGCACGAACATCTCCACGTAATCTCTTCCATGCTACTGCTTGTATCCTTTGACAACTAGCCTTTCTTTGTGCCTTTCAATCTTTCCCTCAATGTTGCTTTTGGTCTTATAGACCCACTTCACTCCAATGACATGTTTTCCTTTTGGAAGGTTCACTAACTCCCATGTGTCATTCCTTTCTATTGCTTCTATTTCTTCCTCCATTGACACAACCCATTTTTCTTCTTTGACTGCATCCTCAAAATGGATTGGGTCATCTACATGACAAAACAAGGAAAATAAGGAATTCAGACCAGCGCTACTATCAAATTCATCTTGCTCATAAATTCCATTTAAATTTTTGAATTTTGGTCTTCTTGTGCTTGTAGAAGATGGGCTTCACATGTCACTTGGTGTTGTGATTTGCGGCGTGCTTGGAGAATCACTTGCTTGGTTGCGTGAAACTGTCCTATTATTTATTGATGGTGTTGCTTGCTACCTTCTTTGTTGCTCTTGAATAGGTGTAGAGGGAGTCACTGTTGATGAATTACTTGTTGCTGTTAATTCCTCTTTGTTCTTATGTGGTATGCATGCTTTGACATTGACTGTCTTTTCTAAACTTCCATCCCATGCTTCCTCTTCTATAAACTGCACATCTTTGTTGATTATGACATTCTTGGTTAATGGATTGTAGAGTTTGTATGCCTTGGATTCATCATTGTATCCAACAAATATACATTTCTCCCCCTTGCTGTCCAATTTCTTCCTCAACTAATCCGAGACATGTGGATACACCACACATCCAAAAACTCTCATGTGAGTGGCATTATGATTTATTCCACTCCATGCCTCTTCAGGAACTATGTTTTGGATGCTTTTGGTTGGACATCTATTCAAGTTATATGCTACACAAGCGACAACTTCAGCCCAGTAATCATTTGGCAAATGCTTTGCCTTCATCATACTCCTTTCCATTTCCATAATAGTCTTATTCTTCCTTTCTTGCCACACCATTTTGCTGAGGTGTATACCTTGTTGTATGTTGCTTGTGAACTCCGTGCTCCCTACAAAAACGAAGGAAATCATTTGAGATGTATTCTCCACCTCTGTCAGTGCTAAGGACTTTGATGTAGTGTCCACTTTGCTTCTCAACAAGAGCTTTGTATTGGCGAAAGTGCTCAAACACTTCACTTTTATGTTTTAGGAGATAGACCCATGTCTTCCTTGTGTATTCATCTATGAAGGTCAATACATAGTGGCTACCACCAATTGATGGTGTCTGCATTGGTCCACATAAATTCCAATGGACAATCTCCAAAGGTGCCTTTGCTCTTACTAACTTTCCTGCTGGAAATGTCTCTCTATGTTGCTTGCCCAAAATACATCCTTCACATAGGCTATCTAGTTTTTCTATAAGTGGTAGTCCCTTCACCATGCCTTTCCTATGCAGCAAATTCAAACCCCCAAAGTTGAGATGTCCAAATCTCAAATGCCATAACCAATTTTCATCTTTGACCTCTGCTTGAAAGTTCACTTGTGTGACAACTACATCTTTTCTTCCCTCTTCTTGTGAGTTCATTGATAGTTGTGCTTGTGCACCCTCTTCTTTCAAATCTAATTTTAATTTTAGGGGAAACATTCTATTGTTTGTCATATGAATCTTTGCAATCAACTGTCTCCTTGGAGGCCTATCCAAAATTGTGCATACATCATTCTTGAAAAAAACATTATAGCCCTTTTGCATGAGTTGTCCAATGCTTATGAGGTTATGCTTCAGACCTGAGACAAAGTGAACATCTGAGATGTACTTCTTCTCCCCCTTCTTTGTTATGATATTAACTCTTCCTTTTCCCATGACAGGGACTTTGCTATCAGTCCCTAATGTCACTTCAGATTTCACACTTTCATCTAGACTGGAAAACATTTCTATGTTTCCTCACATGTGGTTGCTACACCCTGAAACTAGATACCATATATCACTTTTTTTCTTGTGCTACATTACAAGCTAAAAACATGTTATCATGGTTCTAATTTTCTTTTGTGAAATTTACACTTGGTTTGTTACTAATGTCATATTGCCTCTTTCTACATTCATTTTCATAATGATCATACTTCTTACAGTAATGACATTGAACTTGAGATTTATCATACCTCTGACCTTGTGCTTGATTTTAGATTGGGCCTTGACTTGGATTTTGATTGCTGCCTCTTCCACTTGAGCTTTAAGGGCTGCCTCTTCCACCTCTGTGTGGGCTTCTTCCTCTTCCTCTAGCATATGATCTTTCTCTGCCTCTACCTTGACCAAATGAAACTTGTGTCTTGAAGGCATGCTCCAATGAGGAGCTTGTTGCTCTATTCATTGTATGTTCATGAGAAATTAGTGATGCATTAAGCTCATCCACTGAGAACTGTGAGAGATCCTTTGTCTCTTTTATGGCCACAACAATGGCATAAAACCTTGTTGGCAAACTTCTCAAAACTTTCTCAACTATTCTTCTTTCCTTAAGTGTCTCACCATGAGACCTAATTTGAGTAACTAGCCAACTTACATGTGTAAAAAATGAGTCTACATTCTCAGACTCTTTCATACAAAGTGTTTCAAAGTCTCTTTTCAACATTTGCAGCTTTGATGTCTTGACTTTTGCCATGCCTTAGTAGGCTATCTCGAAGGTGTCCCATGCTTTCTTGGACTTCGTTGCTGCTACAACCCTTGGGAAAATAATTTCATGAACTGCTTGGAAAATATAGAATAGGGTTTTTGAATCCTTCTTCCTATTGTCCCTTAAAAAATCTCTCTCTGTTGGAGATAAGGCTTTGTATGCTGTTGCATCTGCTGGTTCTTGAAAACCATTCTCCACCAAATCCCAAATGTTTTGAGAAGAAAATAGGGCCTTCATTGTAATAGCCCAATAATCATAATTTTTGCCATTAAATTGAGGTATTTTAGGATTAGTGAAGCTTGTGCTTGATGTTTCCATTTCTAAGTGTAAGGAAAAAACTTTCTACTTGACGGTAAATATGCTAAAAACAATCTACTCTCAAAACAATTTTAAATGCTAATAAAAACACTTGTTTTTACACTAATAGAGTTTAACCCGCTCTGATACCATCTTGAAAAATTTTACGTAGAGAGGCAGAGTGGCGACTTTCGCGAAGCTGATTTCACACAGCTCCATTTCACGCGGCTATACAGGGGCTTAAAAAACCACAGTACTCATGACAACAAAAAAAATCAAAGTAAAACAGAGTAAGCTTGGAGCAGCAATAAAAAATTAGGATTAATTTATTATTCATGAAAATACATTCATATATACTGTGGCTCATTCACCAAGTAAAACAAGGTTTACAGTGATTTACGTAGAATAACACACAATAAAACATGTTGTTTTCACGTGCCCACCAAAATTTGCTCCACAATTTTCTCCCCAGAGACTCTCACTCTCTTTCTCTCTAACTTGCAAAATTACTTTTAGATACATGTTTATCTCAATATACAATTTTACATTAATACATGACAAAGCAAATAATTAACACGTTGTTGTCGTTGAGTGTGGACAATGATGGCATAGGTGTTTGTGGAGGGTGGGAAAAAGTCGCGGAATGAATGCTTGCCCATATCTATTTACCAAAATATATTAAATGACTTAAATTCTTTGTTGTGTTTCGGAATGGTTCGCACAGTACTTCTGTTTTGGGTTCAGTCCTTCCATCTTCAAACATAGACAAAACCTGCAAAAATACTTCTGACAAGTATGGCTGCTATCAAAGTGTTTATTGCGGTGGTTGGGATTAATTTCTCACGGGCGATAAAGTAAAAAAAAATAATATCTAATTTCTACTTCATATATAAGATATATAATCAGTGAATTTGATCCAATTCTTCACACATACACACCATACAATTCCCAATAACATTGAATCGAGATCATCAATTCGTTCATCGTGATTCAACATGATGGAATGACTGATCACCTAACTTGGTCCATGTCAAATGCACAGGTGATAGCCAGAGTAAAAGATATTTACTTTGACTTTATTTCTTCAAGGGTTCCGCATAAAAGCTCTATATTTCCAATGGCTCTCTCGAAATCGGGGTGCCCCCCTAAGATGATTTTCTTCGCATGGTTGGTGTTTAACAACAAGAACCTGACATGGGACAACTTGAGGAAACGAAGCTGGCATGGCCCAAGCAGGTGTTCGATGTGTGAATCAGACGAAGAGTCAAATCTCCACATGTTCTTCCAATGCAAATCCTCTCAACAAATCTGGTATGATCTGGCCATTATTTTTGGTTTTCCTCATGTTGTTTTTGTTTCTATCCATGTAGCTTTCGAATGGTGGTGTAGTCAAAGGGATCCAAGGCATTTTCTCATCGTTATTATGTTATGGTGCACATGGAAGTGGAGGAATCACAAAATCTTCCAAGACTCCAAAGATCCCTATAGATCCATTTTGCATCGCATCATTGTTATCTTCGACTCATCTCCAAAACAACTGGCCAATTAGCACGGGACTGCTACATGACTATTGCTATTGTTTTTGGAATCATTGGTGAATGTGGTATCTTGGTTGCTCTTGGAAAATGATTATCCCAGTTATATTTTTTGTGCATCTTTTCCATATTCCTGAACCTGCTGTAAATGTGTTCGTATATGTTTTATGCTCCTATTTCTCCATGATGTAGGTATCTGTTCTTGGACATTTGTTTTTTGCTATTTCTCAAATGTCCTGGATCAAGGCTTCCCCTGCCACTTTTTGTATCCTATGTCGGTTTTTATATTGTCTCAATATAATCCATGATGCTTTTTTCTCTGAAAAAATCATCAATTCGTTCATGTATTCAATAGCCGGCTAATATTGACTGATTCAAACACACACCCACTTGATCCTTTTTGGTCAATATGGTCTCGAAGCCATCAAACTTCCTTCAAATTACAGTTACTGCTCCAAATTCTGCTTTCAAAACCACCCAAAATTACAAATTCTGCAGAATTTTAGGTCTACGTAACTTGGGAGGCAGAATTCAAACTACAGGTTGTGCTGAGGAAACGATAACTAGACTCTAAAATTAATTGTCTCCCAAACAAACATGGCATGCCTTTGTTCCAGTATTATAGGTTTGTCTTGAAAATCCAACTAAATGGTCATTATAAACAACTAACGAGTGATTATACTACACTATTTGAGTGACTTTGATGCTAAAGTGATTGTATTCATAGTTGCAGACTTTACCACTATTTTAGCTATAAACAAGGAAAAGGTAAAGCAGTGAAACTTCCCTTCTCAGTAAAGGTTCTGGATCAGCATATAGATTTTTATTCTCACACCATAGGATGAAGAATGAACCACTGCTGCATCAATATGATGCAACTGAATCTGTCCATGGAACTGGAATGTTCTTTATTTTCATTTGATGGAAGCTTCCCACTTGCATGTTGACCAGGTGTTTTTACATTTTCATCTGAACGCCATTTGGCAATCACAACTGCCAGGAAACCATTTCTTTACCCTGATCATGATGGTGGTGATGCATTAAACTTCATCTTTTTTTAGATTAAGGCAAGTAATATGGATGATATTTTGAGAGCCATTTATCCTTCCAAATTAAAACTTGGAAATATAAATATGTGATTGCACCCATAAAAATTATATTATTATTTTTCTTTAATTCTATTTTCTAAATTGTAATGCTATTAAAAATCAAAGCCATGCGATGATGCAACGGTAATAAGTGTCAATCAAAGTTTTCATTCGTACCTTTTATTTAAGCTTAATATGAAGTATATTTATATTAAATAAAATACAAAACATAAAATGGGATAAATATTTAAATATTTTGTAAAATTTGTAGAATTTAAAATTAACAATCAAAGCCATGCGACGATGCAACGGTAATAAGTGTCAATCAAAGTTTCCATTCGTACCTTTTATTTAAGCTTAATATGAAGTATATTTATATTAAATAAAATACCAAACATAAAATGGGATAAATATTTAAATATTTTGTAAATTTTGTATAATTGAGAAATTGTGATTTTAGTAGGAATACTTATGTGGAGGGAATAAGTAACGTGGTATATTTATATTTAATAAAACACAGAATAGAAAGATGAATAAATCTATAAATATTTTGTAAAATAGTAGAATTTATAAATTGTGATTTTCATAAGAATGTATATATAGAGGTAATAAGGAATGTAGAAGAAATTTTTTGATTGAAAATAATTTCTAATTAATTGCTCACATTTAAAGTTTTTACAAATTTTATCATTAGCACAATTACATTTTTTTAATGTGGTTAATATACCTTAATTGACAATATTTTTTTAGTATATATTAATATTATATAATAATAACACACCTCTTTACATTATATTTATGAATTTTGTATTTATAATTTTTTTTTGTTTATTAATTCTAACCTCAAGTTTTGGGTCTCAAAGTTGGTTGTAGGGGAGGAGAGGTGACTAACTAAGAATTTCAAAGATAAAGAATGTGATCATAGATTATCTCTTCCTAAGTGTCACTTGATATGAGTATTGAAATTTGCTAAGATTTTAATTTAGTTCGGTTAGGTGAAGGAAAACATGAAAGAAAGAAACACCAACCTAACCAAAGAGCATTGGACTTGCTAGGATTTTGATTCACTTCATTGAGAGAAGGAAAAGGGGAATGGAACAAACACTAATCTAATTAATAATCATCACAAAATCCCATGAAAGGAATATGTGGCTTGTTTGTAATGGAATTCATGCCTAGGTCATGGAACATATATACTTTATGAAAGGACAATGATCAAACCCAACATGCCACCATTGATGGGAAATTTCTAATGTAATGATCTTGTCATGCATGGTGGACTGTTTCTCTCATTTGAATCAATGGTTACTAGCCTCTAATTGAGTTGTATCGGCTACCCATGAAATTGTCTCAAATCATAATGGTGACCCTATATTTACTCAAGTTGAAGCATCATTTCAATTGTACAAAGTTGTTCTTATATAATCACATTACCGCATCATTTTGAGATAAGTAAAGTTTCCATTAGACTATGCTACCTTATCTTACAAATAGATGTAATACTCTTCACTATCAACATGTTTTCAATACCCAACCTTTAATTAGACAAATAGTTGGATACTCATCTTTCACATTGTATAGGTATGTTGAAATAACACTTCCTTTACTGTTTAATCACAACACATCATAAAATTTCATCATTGAACCATGTCAACCAAGATTATTTTTTGGGAAAAACTCTTTCACCTCTTTTAACACCTATACTATGATTTATTAATTTATAATATTAAGAGGAGTTAATTAATTATAAAGGGGAGACTACGCCCATGGAATATATAGATTAAAGGGTATAGAAAGAAGATGACTAATAACAATGCATTCCATGATGATTTAAAAAAAACAACAACAACATTAGCAACATATACACCTTTCTTTTTGGTCAGTGTTCCCTTCTCCCACTTTGAGGGTATGCTAGTTTATTTTAATGGCTATTGTAAGAAAACATGAGAATGGAAAACATGTAAAAATAACATTATGGAGCACTACTAATCACTTCTTTCCATTTTAAACATTAAGGGATATATGATAAGCTTTTTCAAAAATATAAAAAGAAAAAAATAAATTATATAAATTTAAATGATTGAATTACTTTAAATAATAATATTTTTTTTAATTTATACTTCACACTTTTAAATTAAAATAATTTATTTATTTTAAAATGTTTTTTTTTTTAATTTGAATTTTTAATAGTTTTATTTTTTTGTCATAAATGTAAGTAGTCTCACATGATTTGATTAGCACCATGTTATTTTTTAATAAGAAAATTGTAATTGGGCAACACTTCCTCTTATCTAATGCAAAATTTGAGGGAAAAATGAATAACATAGCACTAAGTAAACACATGAAAGATGGTGCAAAATGTGAGCAAAATCTTTATGGTGTAATTTCTATGTATAACATTTGAATGATTTGTTTGTCCATATATACATACCTTTCCTTTAACGAAGTTGGAAAGTAATTGGGAAAATGCAAGATGTCATAATTACATTTTGTATAATACTATTTGTACATATTTTTCCTAACAATGTTGGAAAAAGGCAGAAAATTAGAATTGTATTTTGTGTTTCACTCAACACAATTATACTTTATGAATCTTTTGTAAGTTTTTTAACAATTAATAATGCTTATTTTTGTTATAATCCAATATAAGTTTTTTTTGTTTTTTGTTTTTTTTTGTGTTCAAGGCCCTATTTGAGTTAGACGTTGTCATATTATAGATATGCATCTAGTATTTTTTCCGTGTTGAAGCTTGGAAATAATTTTAATATATTATGGAGGAAAATACATTGGTTAGGATGATATAACATAATCCAAGTCTCTATGGGAATGGCATTGATATATTTTCTTTAATTTGGCATTTTTGTGTTATATTGTATTACCAAGTATTTGAAAAAAGAGCAATATCAATGTTTAGTAATGACTCAATGAACAAATAAAACTTGTATCTTTGAGAGGTTAGTCATCAATGATTCTTCAATCTTCTATGCAATTTATGATGAGGGTTCTTGGTGGGCTCGATGTTTGTTTTTATTTTGTGTTGAGTTTCTTGAGTTGATAACATTGAAAGATAGCTTAGGATATGCCACTTATCTCTTAGATATCTTCCATTGAATCTCATAATTTCTTAGCCTTGATCAATTAGTCATGTAACATAGTTACATGGAACTTTTTTTATTTTTATTTTTGCTAGAACTAATAAATTTGTATTAGTAAAATATGTGCCTAGAGGGTATGGCAAGAGTACAACAAAGGATTTCAATTTCAATTCTAGCTATACTACCTTGGTGGCCTAGTTATTTGTTGCAACTCTAATATTTTGTGAGAACAAAACACCAAATGTCCTCCTTGTTCATAAATAACCCCTCCCATGCCTACCACCTCAAAGTTCAATGGAATTATTATCAATTTGGAACAAATACCATTTTTTGTCACTACTTGGAACTCAAGCTTTGATTTTATCAGAATTTGTGCCTAGAAGGCATAACAAGGGTACAACAAAGGATTTCAATTTTAGTTCTAGTTATAATACCTTGTTATAGGTTGTAAGATTATGCCTAGTTATTCTTTGCAACTCTAATATTTTGCTAGAATAAAACACCAAATGTCCTCCTTGATCATAAATAACCCTTCTCACACCTACCACCTCGAAGTTAAATGGAATTGTTATCAAGTTGCAACAAATACCATTTTTTTTCACTACTTGGAACTCAAGCTTTGATTTTACCTAAATGTAGCTCGACGTCTTCATTTTCAACAAGAAAAGGTCATCCTTCCCTTTTTTGGCTATGTCACATGGAATGAGTCATTCTTGCGGACAAGACCGACGTCCCTAGTATCTAATGATATCTAGCGACAAGCAAACCAATCAAATCCTATCTTTCTCTAAATATGCAATTTATAAACAAAGGCAAACAAGTGTTTTAGGCCTACCTTGGGTCGAATGCAAGTTTGTGGCAGCCTCGCTCCGTTGATCCAAATGAGCTCCCTTGTAGAGAATCTACAAACACAAGCAAGCCCACAAATTAAATAGCTCCTGAAAAGCCAATATAATAAAGCATACTTATCATGATGATCAAGGAATTCATGAAACAAATCACATAAGATGATCTGTTGAGAAAAATGAATCCGATTGTATTAATTTAAATCAAAGAAGAACTTTACAACCTGTGCCTTGATGCTGTACAAGCTCCTCGCAGGGTCCAACAAGAACTCTCCTCTTCTTTGACAAGTTTCACTCTCTTCCCAATGAAGCCAAAAGGTATGTGATCTCTCCTCTCAAGCTTAACTAGGAAGTCCCAATTCCACCAGCATTTACCCTAAAAAATGTTTAGCTTCTAACCTTCCTAGCAACCAGCGCAATGCCTTAATTTATAGTGCAATGGAGGGAAGTTACTAGGTCCACCTTCAAAGGGATAAAGCCCTCCTTCAAAGGGATAAGCTCCTCTCATCAAGGGATTAGCTCCTTCTACTTTGGGATGCATGAACCACCTAGGAGCGAACCATCCACGTCAAAATTCCTTCTAGAATCATCTAGAATTAACCCAAAGTGAGTTTTTAAGAATAAACTTGTGCCTTTTTGACTTTCACAGGGGTCCGCACCCACTCCTTTAGAGACAGAGCGGGTAGGTCCATAGGTAATATGAACAGGGGGTGTGGGACCGTAGGTAACAATGAGAGAAAGTGCGGAACCAGAACTTTATTGATTTTTAAGGTCTTTCTCTCATTTTCAAATCTTGACATGAAGAGCTGAGGTTTGAGACTTGCTTAGGAGGACAGTATGAATAATGATAGACCCATATTGACTGCAAATAGTCATGGTGACAATATTTTGTGTAACAGATTGCCCCCTAAAGTGCGAAGTCTGTAGTAGATGAGGATTTGATTTATTATCTAGGAAGAGTGAAGTACTTTATCATTTCGAGGATCATCTTGTGGAGAGCCCGCTTGGAAGCTGTAAAAACATTCAATGCATAATATATATATATGAGATCATATCATCCCTAAGGTAGACATTCCCATACTCAGATCAAAACTGACTAGAAAACTAACTACTGCTCTGATATAGGAATGATCTTGTAATACATCACAAGTATAGACACATGTAGACACATTATGGACGCAGCTATCTGTTTATGAAAAGTCCACTGTATAATGAATACAAAATTCCTCGCAGCCTGGATGGTGGAAACTAGATCCAGGGTCTTGATTTCTACTTCCCGAAATAGTACGATTCTAACCATGTGACTGAATGTGTCGAAGTCAAACATTGTAGAAACCACTTGATTACCAGTCAATGATGTAAACTGTTAACAAGTGTGAGAGAAACCACCAGTAATGTCAATGGCTCTCAAAGTACTCAGTACAATCCATGAGATGTGAATAGATGTGTTGATGTCGAACATGTCACGGAATCCTTTGATCGAAGGTGAATGATGCAACCTATCGTTGAAGGCGAGAAACCTGCCATTGAGGCATCCAAATCCCAAGGTACTGATGATTTCTAGATCATCTTTCTAGATAATGAGCTGAAGTTGATAGAAAGCGATCCGTCGTAGGCAAGCCCCCAACACGAATCATAGATCAAGTTTAAAGAAATTTAGTTGCAAGGACTGACTCAGGGATGGTCAAGATGGATGACAGATATTTTGCAGATGAATGGCTTATTTGCACTGACCTCTTGAACACATAACGACACAGCAGATGGTTTGGTGACAATTGACCCAAAGTTAATACCTAGAAACCGACTGAAGACTTTCAATATGGTTTGATCAACTATTAGGCAAAGTATTTCCCAACCCAGGTGAATAAAAGTGTCGTGTTCAAGAGTGGTTACAAAGTATGACAAATAGGCTCATTTTTCTCTCTCTTCCCCCACCATTTTTGGCAAGTACCTCTTTATTTTTGACAATCTTGAGGAGGATAACATTTGGTTGATTATAAGCTCATCCTTCGGATGAGTCTAACTTAGTTTAAATTCGAACCCTAAGAAGGAGTGGTTCGTTCCTGTTTGTAATTGAACAGGTCCTTTACTGTTAAATTTTAACGAGTCCAGTATAGGAGAAACTCGGTGTTTTTCAATTTTAGAGAGTCTGAAAAAACTTAAGAAGACTCCATGATTGTCCCGTTTCGTAAATTTGTCTCTCCCAAGCCTGAAAAAGTATAAAATAATACTTGAGAGAACCGCTTGATCATTATGACCAAGGAGTAATTTTCATAATTAGTGCCTCTGATCTGAAAAAGTAAAAAAGTGATCAATGACACGTCGTTTTATAACCAATATCGAATTTGAGATGACAAAAACCCGGCAATCTTTTCATGTTTTTACGGTCAGAAAAGGGCTGTAAGTGGACTGTCTTTTTAGTTCCGTTTTAACGAGCTTAAAAAGAAAAACTCGGTGATCTTTTCATGTTTTAGGAGTCAGAAAAGAGTTTAAAGGTGACTCTAATATTTTTTCGTCGAAAATGACCGATTTCACCTCAAGAATTTGTTATCCTGAACAAAAACTCAAACATTACTCATACCTGTTTAAAATGGATAAAAATGCTTCAAAAGTTACCTCTTTAAAGTGAAACATAAACAAATTAAAAACTCATTTATTCAAAAAACTTATAAAAAGGGCTTTTGTAAATTCATTTTTACCGTTTGAGTTCTGGGTGAGAAAATAGAGCTTTTGGTCAGAAACTTCCTGTGAAGATTGCGGAAAATCCGTCCGTTGGAATCGAACGCTGTCTCCTCCAGGTAATCTACATCATCCTACTCTTTCATTTCATCTGTTTCAAATTTGTTTTTAGGCTTTAATTTCATTTTTTAAGGGATTTTTAGGTTAGAAACCCGCGCGCGGGGGTCCGCAGGCACAACACAGGTAACCTGTGGACCCCGACTTTTTCGTAAAGGGAAAGAAGTCGGGGGTCCACACCTGCCATGAAGGCAAAGTGTGGACCAACGAACTGTCTCTAACAGAGAGGGCGCGGTCCCTGCAGCAAGGGTTTTTAAACCTAAATTTCTCAAATTTCACCCAAAAATTTTGCTTTTAGATATTCTAATTCGCCTTTTTCTTGAATGTATAGTATACGTCATGCTTGATTGGTGAGAACGGGAGCATGAGGATTTAGATCTCACTGTGATAAATCATTAACCTTCGATTGATGCATTGAAGGCATGCGACTTATACAAATTCTGGGCCATACCTGGCATGAGGGCCCAGGTGGACTTTTTGCAGTGGCTGGTAGACAGGTGGAGCATACAGGACCAGTGCTTCCTCATTGGTGGTCACCAGCTCGAAATGGAGCCTGCAGACATTTACTTTTTGACTGGTTTGCCTAAGAGAGGTGAACACTTGACTCTATTTGGGACTAGGCCAGGTGGCCAGTTTGTCGATAGCCTTCGGCTAGAGTTTTGCAATGACCAGACTAGAGACAAAGGGATAGATATCAAAAGCATATCCCTTCCTGAACTGAGAGTGATTGCGTTTACTGTTACCAGGCTCTGCAGAAGCGCATAACTACATATAGCCACTGGATCCCAAATGCGGATGGCAGTAGACTGCTTTCGAGGCACCATCTTCAACTGGTGCGATGCTGTGTTGGTTAATATAAAAGGCCAACTGACTAGAGAAAAGAACGGACAACTGAAGACCTTTGGATATGGTGCTTTAGTCATGAGCTTTGGTCTGGAGAGGGTTCCAATGTTGGTCCCACAACATCTCACTGTTGGAGCTGGACTTTCCCGAGAGCCCAAACTGATGCAATGGGTTGGAGTTATGGCCTGACATCCTGAGGAGGGGGAAAAATTCGTTCGATTCACTCCTAAGTATTTCCACTGGTTGGAGAACCAAGTTTTTTCTATTCAGGACATTCCTTACGCTGGGGTAGATTTTCGTGGTGACCCAAACATGGCTCTTCCACCAGGAGAGCAATGGGATGACTCAGGTAAAATCATTTTCAACATTTTCTAATTTAATTAATTAATTAATTTATTATATATATATATATATATATATATATATATATATATATATATATATATATATATATATATATATATATATATATATATATATATATATATATATATTTATTTTTTTTATCTCGTCCCAAAATTGATAGTAAAAGTTTCACATGCAGATGTAGGTCCACGACGACCAGCCTCTCTTCGGCCCTATGAGAGGAAACAACCAGCTACAGCAGCACCAGTCCCACAGGACGAATCAGCAGAGACCTTGGCCGAATTGGAGAGTCATCTAGAGCGATTGATAGCAGACATTCTGGAGACAAGCATAGATGAAATTCCTCTTAGGCTACAGTGCTATGTGATTGGGGTCCCCGGACCTTTCAGGAGGTTCCTTTGTAGGGTGGCCCGTACAGTGGTTTCTTATCGTGATCATCACCAGTGATAGGATGATCGCCTGTTGTAGACACATATGACATTTTTTGCTTTTTGTACTATCATTTTTGTCGATCATAAGGTGTTTTTCAACCTATGATCGAAGACGATGTATATTTGACACACTCCTATGTTATACTATATCACTATTACTGGCTTATCTTGTAAAACATGTTATGAAATGTTTTTAAATTTACTTGTATGATTATTGCAAATGTCTACTTAACATTCGAGAAGCAACTGCATCTGCTAATGTATTTAAATATCTTGGAATATGTTGATATTCAATATAGTCAAATTCACGTTCCAAGAGACGAACTCTAAAAAATAATCTCAATAACACTAGATTTCTAATGGCATATACTCTATTAAGCTGTAATACAACGAGTTCAGAATCTAACCTCACTATCAAACTCCGAATCCCAAATGAAATAGATTTAGATAATAACTCAATCATTGCACTCTACTCATCAATGTTGTTCATTGTTTGACCGAGGCTTACCCCAAGCATTGATACCAACTCGTCAAAGGGCGAATAGATAACCAAAGCTGCGGAAGAAATGTTCTGTGTATTACGACAAGCACCATTAGCAAAACCAATGTATGTTTGGAGAGGCGTCGACATCTGCAATATCAAGAGTAAAACCAAGATAAGCAGGAATAATGACAAAAAACACTCTCTAAGCTAAGCACACTTTTTAATCTAAAACACACCAGCTAGAAAGAAAACTAACCTAACTAAAAATCTCCACACCCATTTTTAAGCATAATACCTCTTTAGGTAAAGACCATTTTTGGGTTTACCTAAAGAGACCCCGTCAAAGTCTACCAATTCATAGGCCCCTTTTGCCAGCTTTCGCTTGACAACATAAGGACCATGCCACATGGGTACAAATTTTCCAGCGCCTAATTTATCATTTTCTTTATCGTACAATAAGACTAGGTCTCCTTCCGAAAAATTTCGAGGGGTAACATTTTGATCATACTGAGCTTTAATACGGCATGAGTTTCGATCGCTAATGCAGCATCATGTCGATTCTCATCTAGCTGAGCCAAGTATAACAAACGTTTTTCCTCTTTGGAAGTGGTTGGAAGTAATTCGATGGTCATTTGCAATGATGGGATTTCGCATTCAATGGGTAACACAGCTTCCAGACCATAAACTAGTTGGAAAGGAGTGAAATCAGTTGATGTTTTTACTGAGGTTCAATACGCCCAAAGTGCTGAAAGTAGCATGTTATGCCAATTCGACCTATGGATCCCAATGATTCGTTGGATAATGATGACTAGAACTTTGTTGATGGCTTCAACCAGACCATTAGCCTTTGGATAATATGGATTTGAACTATCGTGACGCAAGCCAAGTTGGTCTGTAAGTTCAGTCATCATAATGTTTCGAAAATGACGCCCATGATCAGTGATAATCGCTTGTGGAACACCAAACCTAGCAATTATATGATTGAACATGAAAATCGCTGTAGTTTTGCCGTCTGCCTCAAATGTAGGCATCACCTCGGCCCACTTGGTAAAATAATCTACCCCAAGGATGATATACGCATGCCCCCCGGCCGAGTGAGGGTTATATGTAATAAAATCGATACGCCATTTTGCGAAAGGACTGACGGCAATTATAGGGTGGAGAGGAGTAGGTGGAGCGTGCATCTTTCGATCAAAAATTTGACAGTTGTGGCATTTTCGGACCACGTTAATACAATCTTTAAACAAAGACAGCCAGAAATAGCCAGCGCACAATATCTTTTGGGCTGTGCCAAACCCAGACATATGACCGCCACACGCTCCAGAGCGACAGTCATTTAGAACCCTTTCAACTTCCTCATGAGTTAAACAACGTAAAAAAACAGAGTCCTCCCCATGACGATAAAGTGTATCTCCAATAATTTTGAATTGTTGGGACTGGAATCATATTTTTTGACGTTCTGACCTTGAAATTTCTGGCCTGAAAGAATTGGGTCTGGAGATAAACTATGATATCCCCATACCATGGATCTAAAGTGCTGATTAGAAACAAGGATTCATCCGCAATGGGCTCCTCTGCCACAGTTTCCATGTCAGTACGTGGGAAGTCACACATCAACTCCGCAAAAACTAAATATTTCTTCGACTTAGACTTTTCAAATTCCAAGTTGAACTCCTGCAGGATCACAATCCATTTGGAGTACTTGCCCCCTAGCAATTGTTTGGTCAAAATATAGATCCTAGGGTTGCAATCGGAAATTACTGTAGTCTTGCGGAGTAAAATGTAATGACGAAAATGTTGGACAGCTTGAACAGCTGCCAATGCCAATTTCTCCACATGTGAGTATCTTAGCTCGGTTGGGTTTAAAGTGTGACTAAGGTAATATATCACATGGTCAGTACCAAATTCATCTTCCTGAACCAACACCATTCCAATCGTGGAATGCGAGGCGGCGAGATACAAGAAGTAGTCCTGGTTGTAGTAGGGAGGATGCAATAACGGTGCATGGGTCAATGCATGTTTGAGTGCATCAAAAGATTTATCAACTATCTCATCCCAAAAGAATGGAGTATTCTGTTTCAACAACTGGGTAAAACCCTTTGTGATCTCGGCGTAGTTAGGAATGAATCGACGTAAAAAGTTTGCTTTCCCCTGCAAACTTTGGAGTTGGCGAAGACTCGAAGGAGGAGGCAATTTGACAATAGCTTCAACCTTCGAGGGATCGACACGAATGCCGGCTTTTGAAACAACAAACCCCAGTAACCGACCCGTTTCTATACAGAAAACACACTTGTGTGGATTCAACCTAATTCGATAATGCCTACACCTCATAAAGATTGCTCGTAAATGGATGAGATGATCAGCTCGATGTAATGAATGAGCAGGTAAATCATCGAGATAGGGTTGCGCAATGTGCTTGATGTCATGAAACGTGTAAGACATGGCTCTTTGAAAAGTTGCCCCGGCGTTCTTGAGCCCAAAAGGTAATTTGCAATAAGAAAATGTCCCCCATTGACAAATGAAAGCCGTTTTTGGTTGATCAACACGTAGAATATTGATTTGGTTGTATCCAAAAAAACCATCCATGAAAGATAATATTTCACTGTCGGCACAATCATCAATGATTTGATTGATATAGGGAGTTGGGTAATTGTCTTTTGGATAGGCTCGATTAATGTCCCTATAATCGATACATATTCTTATTGTCCCTTGCTTTTTATTAACAGGAACAATATTCGATACCCAATCCATTAACAGAATCAGATAAATGAAACCTGCTTTGAGTAATTTTTCAACTTCTGCTTTAATAGCAACAGCTTTTCGCAGGTGGATCTGATGCAAACGTTGCCGAATGGGTATAACATCCGGGTAAGTTTTGATTTCATGAACAACAACTGCTGGGTCAATTCCTGGCATTTCCTCATATGACCAGGCAAACACATCGCGAAATTCTTGAAATAGGGCCTTATATGTTTGAATTTCATCTTCCGTACAAAAGGCACCTATATGAATGTTTTCAACAATTCCAGGCTTAACTGAAATATCAATAGGAATAGTTCGAGAAATGTTTCCCAAATTTAACTCAGAATCAAGATTTTTCATTGGATTTTGAGGTTCCTTGACATATTCAGTCATAAAAATAGATGAAAAATCATTTTCAAAGTGATCAATCTTAGGTAAAAATGAAGATCTATGATGAAGATCTTTCCATGGTAAATCATCGACACATAGGATTTCACAAATTTTCTCATCAGTGTGAACATGCTCGGAAAACGTTATTGAATCTGAGTTTGATGTTGAAAATGATTCCTCATGGACAACATTCATTAAGTCGATTTTGGTTGAAGAAAGGTCGGAAAATGACTGCATGGCCTGATACGCAATTTCATATGGACTCAAAGGCATAACATCACCAAATGAATCTATCTCAGATTCGGAAGGTACAATCCAAGGATCACCATAAAAAATAGTGTTTGACGAAATCATATGAATGGTTGCAGTAGAAGACGATGCGTTGATAGGAGGAAAAGGAAAAGTTCCCAGTAAACCAGAATCTTTAACTAGTCCTACACCAACATCCTTATACGGGATAATTGTTTTGCCGACATGCTGAATACTTTCAGAAGAGGCTGGGTCGAATGAAAAGTAAGTCAGCTGGTCTATAGTTACGATCTTTCCATTATGAGGGAACTTTATAAGCTGAAAGACCGATGAAACAACAGCTGTCATAGCGTAAGACCAACTATGACCCAAGAGAAGGTTGTAATCTAGAGGGGCATCAACCACCTCCACATCTAAATTAATAGTTTTTCCTTCAACCCCTATAGGTAAATCTTGTAGAATGCCAAAGGATGGAACCCACGGCCATCAGAGGCCTTTAGAATCGTCGGGGATTGATTTAGTGTAGGAGAACCAAGCAATTTCCAACATTGGATAGACATAATACACGTCGAGGCTCCCTCATCAATCACAGTCCTATAACAAGGTATGTTTTTTACTAACACTGGAATCTGGAAAGCCATTTGATGAGGTAAGCGCAGTGTACTATTTTCTAGATCGAAAATTATAAGGTTCGAGTCCTGAACATCAACAGCTCCTATAGTCGACAATAGCAATTTACGCTGTGCTGGACATGATTGCAAAACCTCCAAAGCCGACATTGCTGATGGTGAAATAATCAAATATTCAACAATGTTATAGTTCTGAGCCACTCTCGCATGTGGATTGAAAGCTGACTTTCGAAGTATACCCTTGGCGGGTGGTTTGATTACTAAGTCAGGGTTAGGTTTCTCGATCTGTAGTGGATCGGAACTAGGAGTTGAAGTTGATGGATTCAAATGAGAAGATTCTGCTTCCTTACCATCAACAGGACTTTTACTTCCATAATCTTGCGATCGAGTCGTAATCCTAACATGGGGCATCATCATTATGGGTTGTTCGGAGGCATTTGAGGAAGAACCTATCATCTTACTGTCTTGACTAGGAAAAGGATCCTTCAAAACAGCAGGCGTTTGGGAACCTTTGACAATTTTCGCAACCTCTGCATGATGAGGGCAGTCTCTTGTAAAATGCTCTTCATCACAAATGAGACAAGGATAACGAGGTTTGCGTTTCTCATCAGTTGATTCCGTTTTTTCTGGTTTCTCTTTCGAATTTTTATCTGTTTTATTTTTCTTCTTCCCTTTCTTCTTACCGCCGGATTTTGATTTGGCTGTAGATGACTCTACAACATGAATATCAGTGGAAATTTCCGCGGAAGAATCTCCTATCGGGGAATCTGGCAAGGTTATGATAGGAGAAGAATTCTTGCAAGATTTCTTCTTACTTTTGGTATTAACCGTACCAATCATACCATCAGCGGCATGAGACCCTAAAGGAGCTGCAGTTATTTGATTTTGTTTAGGAAGGTCAGGGATTTTCTCATGTAACGTACCTGACTACGTATAAACTAAGTCAAGGTACTGAGCTTGAGCAATTACTTGTTCTTCAGTAACGACTCCTGCCTTAGCTACATCCTCAGTAATATTCGGTAGTAAAGATTTTACAAGCCATTCAGCTAAGATCTGATCCGAGATAAAAAAATTCACTAAACGCCGTCGACGTCTCCATTCATGAATGTGATCAGAAATGTAGGTGGACGTTGACTGTTTTAATGAAGTTAATAATTCCGTGCCATTGTCATATCTGACTGGCAATTGAAAATGAGTTAAAAATGAAGTAGCTAACTGACTAAAGTTATAAAAAGTGGCTCGCGGTAACTCAATGTACCACTTGGCCGCAAGACCAATTAGAGTGCGTTGGAAAAGCCTTAAACGGATTGAATCATTTGAAATGGAATTAGATGCACACCAGAGGTGATAATTCATCACATTGTTCGACAGGTCCTCTCCTGATTTTCCTTCAAACTTAGGAATATCACTAGGCAACTTATTCGGCATTGGCAGCCAAAACGGAAGATAGTTAATTGGATCGTTCGTAAAGCGTGACAAGTCAGGCAAGTCCAAAGTTGCAATGAATGGTAACTGATGATTAGGGTCCCTGAAACCCTGAGTCATGAGACCAGCCCCAGGAGGAGGATATCCAGGATAACTAGGAATTGGAATTGCATTTGGGATATTATATCCTCCCGGAAAACCAGGATTAACTGGACCGTATTGGGGTTGTTGAGGTTGTTGATATGTATACCCAGGGTACAGTTGATACTGATAGACTGGCTGCTGCACAGCAGGACCGAATTGGTACTGTCCCTGGTACGGTTGATAAGTAAATTGAGGTTGACTTGTGACAACCGTACTTGGACCAGGTTGTCCTACAAGCATTTGAATCGAAGTCTAAATTGTGGATCCAGACTGAGGTAAAGATGTCTGAGGAGTTGATACAGGAACAATAGAAACCGGAGTTGTCGATACTCCAGAAGTAGGTGGGGTAGATTGAACAGATGTTGCAACAGTCGTTTGAGGCGGAGTACGAGGCATACTAGGCCTAGACTAAGAAACTACAGAAGGTGCAGAAGTTTGAATAGTAAATTGGACAGGTTGCTGGGGTGAACCAGAAACCAAGGGTTGTCCAGATTGAGATGACAACTGCACATTCGGTTGCAAGATCTATTGAGATTGAGATGGATCCCACACTAAGTTCATTCCGGGGTACGGACCCATAACAGGTTGAGAATATTAAGGACCATAACCGGGTTGAGGGTAGTGTTGATAATTCAAAGGTACATTTCCAGCTCCTTGGACAAATGATTGACCGGAAGGTGGTTGGAAACCTTGGGTTGGGTACTGACCTTGAGGTTGATAACCTTGAGGCACGTACTAATACTGGGGTTGACCTTGAGGCACATATTGAGTCTGGGGTTGACCTTGAGGAACGTACTGTCCTGTAGGTATGTACTTTCCTTGAGATTGCCCCCCAGGTGGAAATTGGGTACCTTGAGGTTGCCCCCCAGGCGATAATTGAGGACTTTGAGGCTGTCCCCCAGGCAGTAAATGGCCACCTTGAGGTTGAGGATTAGGAATAGTACCTAACATTAAAGAATATCTTCTACACTCAACGGCTTAGTTCCTTTATTACCAGTTAATAACTCTTGTTCAATAGGTTGAGGAGATTCTCCCGAAAAAGTACCAGTAAGTGACTGATACCCAGAGGGAACAGAAGGACCGCCATATATAAAGATTTCTATAGATTGAGAAAACATGGACGACTTTCTTGAAATATTTAACGGAGGATAATAACCCCTGGGTGTTGGGTGAAAAGGAATGTGAGGTGGTCAAAAAGCTAGTCCTGGGTTTTCCAAAAAATTGGTCAATGAAAGATACCAAGCGTCGCTCCTAGGTGGACTGTAAAAGATCGATTCACGCTCCCTAAGTTCTATAACTGGTTGATTTTCAGGGATAGCGATACGTTCTTCTTCCGGAGTAGCAAGTTCTTCAATAGCTATAAGTCCAGAAGGAAGATTTTGGGTAATTATTCTTTCTACCCTTGGTGAACCAGGACCACTAGAAGTTGGAGAGGAAAATCCTGATGTTGGCATAGCAGCAAATTCAGTTTCAGGTTTAGATATTTCAGGTTCCTCACCTAAATCACTAGTAGATGAAAAACTACCAGTAACTTCGGAAACAGAAACAGATTGTGGATGATAATTTGCTACTAGAGCTTGATAATCAGGATGTACCACTAAAGAAGACTCTCCTTCTTCAGGTGACCCTACTCTACTGTCTCTAGGAGTTACAAGGGCTCGTAGCCCTTCATGCTGGCTCGATGAAAACTCAGGAGGTTGGCCCCGAAGTCTACGGGACTTCCTCGATAATTCAACCACGATTAAATATTTTAACTACTTCACACGCAAACAAAGAAAAATCTCAATGACAACCACCTAAAGCCTCTAAAGAACCAAACAATTTTGAATCACATGCCTAAAGAATCTAGGAGATCAAACCACACACAAACAGTAACTTTCCATCCTGAAAACACTAGTTGGTGATGAAATCCAACGTCGTAGAGTTCAATACAGAAATGGCGGTTGGAACAGTTACCCCGGCAACCTGCTTAATGAATAGACTGGCACAAGTTTCTCCACTAAACCGTCTCGAGTGAAGAGAACCCCCCAGAAAATCCAAGTGAGTCTAGCCGATGTCTGCTCTAGGTACAGTGGGATCTTCCCTCCACCGTCACCTTAGGAAAGAATCCTATAGAATATGGTCACTATGGTTACCAACGGAAACAAATATACCTGGGGGAACAGTCTACGATCTGATACGCACGCAAGGGCAGAGTAACAAGCTCAATCCCCTTGAAGGCTCCTTGACATAATCCAAGGTTTACCAACAAGTGACCCCAGGCTCCTCGACAATGGTTAATCCAAGGTTTACCATTTTTAATACGTGAATATCTTCTATCGTTCCCAATGAGGAAGGATTGATTCCCACACTGGTTCAGATATGATCTCGTGCTTCTCCTTTAAGAGGAGCTTTCCCAGAGCATAGATGTAACAATTGGATTTTATCTCCTACCGCAAGATACAACTACTTGTTTGTTTTACTATCTTGGAGAGTTAATTACTCCCTACTCCAAGATACTAGCCTAAGCTATGTTGGTGATATAGAGCCCTAGAAATAAAAAGATTACTAGATAGATTTTACTTTAAGCGTTATTTTTATTGGTTTTTCTTTAAGTCAAGAGGTGCGGAGATGAAACTTATGGTGTGAAGACTCAACTCGAAATTACTAAAAAATGCACTTAAGATGATAATAAATCTTTTCCCTTCAATGAATTTCTAGCTAGGAAAGAGTTGTGAATGCAAATGCTTGTAAAAACAAATCTTTTCCTTAACCAAAAAATCAAAAGAAGATCTTTTTGTCTTTTCCAATACACTCAAAGACGAGACAACTAGTTATGCTCATGAAAATTTCCCTTTTCTTTCAAACACTCAAATACTACAAAAACAAACTTTTTCAAAAGATATTTTTTTTTATTTTCATAAAACACTGAAAACTATGGAAAAATCTAATCTTGAGATCTATAAATTCTAAGAACTATTTGAAGTAAAAGCTTGCAAGATTTCTTTTCAAGGATGTTTTACTTAGCTATAAGCAAACTAAGGACTAATTTGTCCAGAATCACAAATCAGTCAAAAAACAACCAATTTTTGTTTTCTTTTCTAAAAATGAAATCCAAAACTTTTAACACAAGTCTTTTCGAAGTTTCGCAAAGAGAAACACAAGATGGATTCCTCAACAAAGAGAGATTTTGCAAATGGTCAGACTCATAAGAAGGCCAGTAAAAACCAAGGTGATCTGAGGCTTCTAAAGCTTCTAATCTCTGAGCTACTACAAGACCAAAATGAAAATCAAGCCCGACAACCAAACCTTCTAGGAATTTCACCTAAAACCCTAATGCCAATGGAATTAACCTAAGAAAAGTTCCTGAAAAGTCACGTTCAGATCTGGGCAGAGGCTAAAAACACCTAAACAAATCCTAAGCTGACTGAAAGAGAAAATCTTAAGTTTTCCAAAATTTTGACAGGGTCCGCAGGCCCGTAGTCCACATAGGTGCGGTACCACTCTGTGTGTAAAGCAAAAGTGTGGATAGGTCCGCACTGTGTTACAAGCAGAGGGTGCGGTCCTCTCCCAAAAGTATGAAAAACAAAAAATAATTCAAGATTAACTAAACCTACCCAATCCCACACACATCAAGCCAAAAACAGAAACAAAAACACAATTTCTCAAGTCAAAGTAAAAGCAAGGAAAAAATCAAACATTCAATTCCCCAGTATGGTCGCCATTTTGTCACACGGAATGAGTCGTTCTTGCGGACAAGACCGACCTCCCTAGTATCTAATGATATCTAGCGACAAGAAAACCAATCAAATCCTATCTTTCTCTAAATATGCAATTTATAAACAAAGGCAAACAAGTGTTTTAGGCCTACCTTGGGTCCAATACAAGTTTGTGGAAGCCTTGCTCCATTAATCAAAATGAGCTCCCTTGTAGAGAATCTGCAAACACAAACAAGCACACAAATTAAATAGCACCTGAAAAACCAATATAATAAAGCATACTTATCATGATGATCAAGGAATTCATGAAACAAATCACATAAGACGATTTGTTGAGAAAAATGAATCCGATTGTATTAATTTAACTCAAAGAAGAACTTTACAACCTGTGCCTTGATGTTGTACAAGCTCCTCCCAGGGTCCATCAAGAAGTCTCCTCTACTTTGACAAGTTTCACTCTCTTCCCAATGAAGCCAAAAGGTATGTGATCTCTCCTCTCAAGCTTAACTAGGAAGTCCCAATTCCACCAGCATTTACCCTCAAAGATGTTCAGCTTCTAACCTTCCTAGCAACCAGCCCAATGCCTTAATTTAGAGTGCAATGGAGGGAAGTTAGTAGGTCCACCTTCAAAAGGATAAAACCCTCCTTCAAAGGGATAAGCTCCTCTCATCAAGGGATTAGCTCCTTCTACTTTGGGATGCATGGACCACCTAGGAGCGAACCATCCACATCAAAATTCCTTCTAGAATCATCTAGAATTAACCCAAAGTGAGTTTTTAAGAATAAACTTGCACCTTTTTGACTTTCACAGGGGTCTGCACCCACTCCTTTAGAGACAGAGCGGGTAGATGCGCAGGTAATATGAATAGGGGGTGCGGGACCGCAGGTAACAGTGAGAGAAAGTGCGAAACCACAACTTTATTGATTTTTAAGGTCTTTCTCTCATTTTCAAAGCTTGACATGAAGAGCTGAGGTTTGAGACTTGCTTAGGAGGACAGTATGAATAATGATAGACCCATACTGACTGCAAATAGTCATGGTGACAATATTTTGTGTAACAGGCTACATACAAAGTTTCTTCTTTTTGCTTCACAAATAAAGGGCTAAAACACTAATTGTTATGGGAGTAACATGATAACCACCCCCTTTTTTGTAAGGTACCTACCCACTTTGTGAAAGGGCCTTTTCATAGCTTGCCATGTTGTAGTGATAATCCATTGGGTTGTCCCTTTCCAACAAAGTGTGCAATTGCTTTTTGGATTTTTGTACTTTGAGTGCTTGTATGATACTACAAGTAGTTTTTATTTAAACTATCCACTAGGGGTGAAGTCCTTAAATTGGACAGAATGTCCTGCCATGTTGATGAGGTTTCTATTGAAAATTTTATTATTGATGTAAAATGTTTTCCAAGTGAAGGAGAATGTGTCATAATCGAATAGCATATTTTCAGGCTTCTGATGATATATGGCATGCCTTCTAACTCCTCACGGTTGAGAATAAATTAATATATTTAATATCCTACCTTTGCCCACAAGTCAGCCTAGCCAATGTACAAGTCAACCCCCTTGATCCCCCACTTGTTTGGTATAATTTTTGGCATGTGGCTCATTTGATGTATGGAACTTGGTGATGGTGAGAGAAATAAGGCTCGAAATACACCATGGAAGAAGTTTGAGCTTGAGGAGCAGTGAGTATATTAACCTAGAGGAAGCATGTCGGGCTTCCAAGGAAAGATTATTTTTCCCCACCACTTGTGGGTGACACCCATATGATAATGTTTTTCTCCCAGATTGTCTTCAGTTGACACCCACTTGATAGTTGGATGTGTCATCATCTACACCAGCTAAGCCAGCCATTATGTGCCCTTGCCCATCTATTATGATCGTACGTTTGAAGGCTGGCCTTCCAACCCTGAAGGTATGGATTTCATTATGTAGTTGGGTATTTTTTCTTACTTATCATGGAAAGTTATGGGCATGGATTAGTGGGGGGATTCAGTGGAAAGAATGGGAATATACAGAATACATGTACTGAAGATACGTGCATATATAAAAGTTGTGCATATATGGAGGATATGTACATATACAGAACATTAGGGGAGTTTTGAACTCTAAAATGGGCCACCTTGGGCCACCTAAGAAAAATGTACAACAAAAATGAACTTTATAAGAGCCAATACGATTCAAGATGATGATGTCAACCATGGGGGATGATTCACCATTTTTGGAGTAAAAAAGTAAGAAGATTAAAAAATAATAAAATAATAAAAATTCTTTTTCAACTCATATTTTCAACTTATATCCCTAAGGGTTTACTCAAATTTCAAGCAAGAGTGCTCATTGGATGAAAAATTTAATTCCTCATCCAAGGAGTACCAATTTTGTGTACTTTCGATGGACCCTCATACATGAAAAATGAGAAATATATGAAAAAACATTATTGCAATCATGCTTTTCATGTATTTCTTATTTTTCATGTAACAGGGTCCATATAAAGTATGCAAGATGGGTACTCCTTGGATGAAGAATAAAATTATGCATCCAACGAGTGTTTCCACTGGAAATTTGAGTAAACCCATAGGGAGATAAGTTAAAAATACGAGTTGAAAAAATAGTTTTTTCTTTTTTCCCTCTAAAATTTGATGATGTAATCTAATATTATTTTATTATTTCCACTATTATTTTATAATTTCCTTAGGAGGTCCATTTTAGACCTCAAAATTCCCCCAATGGTTGTGCATATACGGAAGTTTTGCATATATGGAAGATATGTACATATGTAGAAGTTGTGCATATACGGAAGTCGTACAACTTCTATATATGCACATTTTTTGTATCTCATATCTTTCATATATGCATAACTTCCAACTATGCACATGACTTCCGTATATGTGCATATACAGAACATATACAAAATTTGTGCATATACAAAAGATATACGCATATACAAAAATTATGCATATACGAAGGTGTTGACGGTGTTGGACGTGCCAACATGTAAGGGGATCTCCCTAGTAAGAAATCCCAATTAGACCTCAGACTGTTTGGTGTAGGAGTCCCAACAGTGGGTCGTATAGCAATGCCTTGATCATGGTTTCGCACAAAGGCAAGTAAGATAACTCTATTGGTAGAAAGGGTGTGACAGCTGTAGTGAATCAAGGAAAGTGCATGAGAGGTTCTAACACATGTGCGTTGAGATGAGTGCACCCCTTGGAAACCTATAATAATACTCGGATGGAAGGGAACACACGAGCGAAGATACATCACAAGCTGGAAAGAAATTTAGCTGGAAAACCAAAGTGATGGTTAAACCAATCAACACATTTCAGAAAGGTTCATACATGCTCATACAGAACAGTCCATACATGCGTGCATAAGAAACAAAATACATGTGCCATTTAGTGTAAACAAGATACCTAGAATACAATACAACATATGAATGAAACGTGCTGGCTCTTATTATATAAAGAAGTGTAAGTTCCTGTCATACAATACATCCATGTAAACCCACTAGCTCCAATAGTGGAGCGTTATAGCCACATCCATCTGCTCCTCCAAAGAGATGAACTAACTCCATGCAGTGGAGAATCCGAGGTGCATTACAATACTGTCTAAGATCTCTCCATGATAGTCTTATCAGAAGCTTGGCTGACCAAAATCCTTTACAATGATTTATGAGGTTCTATTATAGCAAAGGGTGGGCTGACCCTTGACATTCCTCTTTGTGATTGTTCATCTAGCCTCATGGCTCTTCATCTACTCCCTGACTTTTACATCCAACTATTGACACTTGAACTTCCACTTGACATGACGTTACATTAGAATGCACATGTGCTCATGTGAGACAAAATGGCTTGAGCAATCCATGCAAGACATAACTGACACTTGGTCCATTGAGGTGAGACCAACTCTTTGACATGCTTGTGATGGTGAGGTTGATGAGCTGATGCCAAGCTTGGTCATCCGTGACGGTGTGCATGCACCCCATGGTGACATCTTGCTAAAGCGAGCTCTTGCCTCTGTTGCATCTAGTGCATTGGTATGGCTCCTTCATCCAACTCATCTGCTAACATGCACATGGTCTTCTTGGGTACGGCTGGATCGGCAACACACTGATGCATAATGTCTGTGTTGATCTTCAAGTGTGTAATGGTGGTCATGTGCATCAACTTGCCGAAGTACATGTTCATCTCCAGTTGGACTTCCTTCTTGTCTTCGCCTTGGTGAGTGCGTTGAATGGGTTGGATCACATGCGTAATGACATGCATGTTGCTAAATCCCTTGCATGCGACAAACAAAACTGCTCACCGTGTATGCTTCGTGTCAGATGCTAGGATGGATCTTTAAAATGTACGGGCGCAGTTTCATTCATGAGTGCATGTTGTGCCCACTATTGTTCCTATTCCTACTACAACTCATTCGTCTGTCTGTGCAGCTTCATGTTCTTCCTTGAGTTGTTGCTTCAGCAGATGGAACTCCTTCTTTATTCCATTCTTTGTCTCCGTGTGATCTTCATGTCGCACCGTCACCTCATAGCCTGAGTCTCCTAAGTTTCTTTCATCATCAGTGGATCTGCTTGATCTTGAAACTTTTTTTCACCTCTGTGTTGTCAACAACCTTCCTCTTGCATTCGTTTCATTCGTTACTTTCATTGCATTCATTTCATTCATCGCATTTGGTATGTTTCCTTTAGCTGTTGTTCATGATGATGCTCGTTGTAATGTTGCTGTTGTCATATCTTGATGTCCTTATTTACAAACAACTTCATATCTTTGTGAGTAGGTAAGCTCATAAACATTTGATCAACTACATCTCCAGGTGTGCTGTGAATGGTGTCTTTGACTCTGCTCTCTTGGAAACCATTATACCTACACTGCTGAGAGGCAGATGAACACCTGAAATACCTGGAGATGTGGCAACACTCATGGAAAGCAACTTGTCAGTCGAAAACCAAAATGAACTTGAAAACTCACTTGCAACATACTTGTGTGACTGATCATAAACTGTTGCAATTTTGGTGGAAGCTTAGGAGACTAACTGCCAAGACTACGCAAGGCATAGTCTGGGCTGATGGGAGACTGACTGACTACTAGAACTGCGCAAGGCACAATCCAATTTGGCTTCTGACTACTGGAATTGCACAATTCGCAATCTCAGCTAGCAATGGCTGCAGGCTCAATGACTGCAGTGTGCAATTTTCTAGGCCAACAGTCACTCTCACTCATAAATGCACAAAAGAGTCTTGGAGGATAGTCACTAGGCAGAAATGCACATTTCCTGAGAGGAAGACAGAGCCTTCCCTCTCAGGATTGCGTAATGTTATCTTGGTGAGGAAGAGTCCGGGCCAAGGCTGCCTAGACTCGCCGATGGGCAACTGAAAGCAAATTTGGAAGTGAATGCATGGAAATAGTAATTGAAAGCATAAGTGATTGATCATGCATCTAAACATTGAATGAAAGATTTCGTAAACAGATCAACATGCATGTGGGTGAAGCGATTTGCCAAATCGATGACCGTTGATGCAAAACAGTTTCATGCATGTGACAGCACTGAGATAGCAACAAAAACTTAAACATTTCTAGTACAAGCTAGTATGTATCAAAACAACAAGAAGCGTTCAATGAAATCAAGCAAACATTGTTCATACGAAGTGAAACACAAAAAGCGCCAGAAATGCAACGCAAGTCATGGAAAGCGGGCTTACCCCAAAACAGCCGAGATGAATGTGCCAACAGCTCCTTGATGTGATGTGGGATGTCAGAGATGTAAGGTTGATGTGAGGAATGAGCTCTGCAACATCTGGTTGATGAGTTTTGATAACATCGAGGTTGTGATGCACATGCCACAAATATAGGGAAATTGACACTTGGTAGGAGGTTTCTGAAATGATCCTTGCATGTAACCTCTGACTACCAAAAATAGATCCTTGAAACAAGGGATGCCTTGCATGCTACCTTGGGAGAAGCATCCCATTCATGCAAGTCATTTTTCAGAACTGGTCAACTCAGCTGCACATGCAAAAGACTACTTGAGTATTGGGAGAAAATGCACATTTCTGGATGGGAGCTGGGCTTGTTGCCAAGGATATTTGAATAATATTTGGGTGGAGTAGTTGACTGCTATCGAGATTTGCACAAATTCTGGGCTGAGTAGCCCTACTGGGGAAAATTGCGCAATTTTCACTGTGAGTGTTGACTACCAGAATTGCATAATTCTATAACCCAACAGGCTACCAATTAGGATTGCACAATTTCTGGAGGGAAGGTTGGCTGTCATCCAGAATTGTGCAATTTCTTGGGGGAGGTACTCAGCCTGTAGCTAGACTAACTTCGGGTGATCAGCCTATGAAGGGAATGCATCAAGCTGTGATCGAGAGGCTGCCTTTGTGTAAGAAAAACCCTGAAGCTTGTGTACTTGATGAAACAAGAGATGCTGATGTGAAGTTTGGAAGGGAGGCTCCAAAACGAACCTAAGGAAAAATTTTGGAGGGTGGTTTTAGTCGCTACAACACTTGGTGACACACTGGTAGAACTCCATCTCTCTTAATGGACCTTGTTCGTGAAAATCAAGTCTAACACCTTCAGAAATATTGTTCAGTTCTCAGCTCCTCTTGGTCTCCACACTAGCCTGATTGTAGGATGTAGCATCTGCCAAGCTCTTGGTCGATTGACACACATTCCAAGCCAAGGCAACACATTTTTTTTTATTGGGGTTGAGGGGTATATTGGTGCACAAGCAGTATAGTTGTCAGAGTCTTAGTTTCATCTTTGGTGTTGCTCTGCTGCCAGCAGGCCTGGACAGCACCTCGGTGGAGTCACATAGAAACACAAGCATGGCTCCACTGCCAACGAGCCTGGTCAGTACCCCGGCGGAGTTACTTGCATCACCTCTTTGCACAGGAAGCCTTTCTCTTCTTTCACCTTATTCATTTTTTATTTTTTCAAACTTTTTTCACATTTTCAATATTTGCATTCTTCATCTTTGTAATTGTGCATAGCACTTAGTCATTTTGGAGGTGGAAGAGGGATCCCAACTTATTGAGAGTAGAAGAGTTTTTTCCTGCAAAAAAGTAGTTTATTATACCTCTGACATACCTGTTCATGTTTCCCCCTCACCTTACTGTACTTAACTGAGCTGACAAGGGTTAACCAAAAAAAAAGCGACTAGAGTAGGTGACACTAGTTAGTGCGCAAGCATTGTGTTTTCACCAAGGTTCACTTTGAATAGTACGTATTTTCCATCGACGTATCATGGAGTGAAAGTAACAAGTTCTTCATACAGAGGCAGGATGACATATAACCAAGTAGTGATAGCTACACAAGGCCGCTTGTACATTACCTAGCTTGTTTCAAGAGTCATACATGGTTTCATGCGAAACTATCCTACAAAATAAAACAAGCAAACTAACAAATCAAAGCAAGAGCAGAAGCAAAAGTGAAAGAAAAGCAAGTAGGAAATCAAGCAAACATACAAAAAAATAAAAAAAGCAAGTTACAAACTGTTGGGTTTGGTGCATGATTTTTTAGAGGTCTTTGTTTTAGCCGGATGTATACCCCACAAAGTTTGTACACCCCTCCACGTAGAGGGGTGTGGAAGGGACTTGCTCCCCCCGCAGGGGTTCAGGGGGGCCGATCCCACCCTGCTGGGGGGTCCAGGGGCCAACGGTCCCCCGACGGGGGTTTCGGGGGTAGTGCCCCCAAAGCTAAAAATAAATGTAAAATTTTCTAGTAAAAGTATAGTAATTTCTAGTCAATCTCAGCCGTTAATTAGGCGGATGATCTAACAATAGAACTTATGTTTAGTTTAGGGTTTTTTGCCCTAGAAGGCAATCCCTGTCTTTGTATGAGGGCATTGTATTGAGGCTATGTAATAGATGTGTATTCTCCGAGTGAGAAACAGAGAGGTGAGACTGTGAGAGGAAACAGAGGATATTATAGTAGATCTGCTGTAGGTTGTGTCTCTTCATTTTGATGGATAATAGAAAGGAAGGACTAGCTGTTTGGGGTGGACGTAGCCCAAACTGGGTGAACCACATATATCTGTGTCTCTCTAGTTTTATGTGTTTTTGTGTTTATATTTCTGCAATATTCTATGTGTTCCATTTCTCTGTAATATATAATTTTTTAACAACTAGTATCAGAGCCGAAGGTCTATTTGGATGACAAACTTGCAGGAGATAAAGGTTCCTAGTTCGAGTGGGAGCAATGGCAGAAGATGGTAAGTTTAGGGTTGAGAAATTTAACGGACAAAACTTCTCGCTGTGGAAGATGCAGATGGAATATTATCTATATCAGAAAGATCTATACCTACCATTGAGTGGAAAAACAAAGAAGCTGACGGCTATGACAGATGAAGAATGGAACCTTCTCGATAGAAAGGCACTCGGAACAATACGGTTGTGCCTCGCAGCATCAGTCACCTTCAACATTTCGAAGGAAACAATGACAGAGGGTTTGATTCAGACGTTGGAGAAACTATATGAAAAACCCTTAGCCTCAAATAAGGTATTTCTTATGAAACGGTTATTTAATATGAAGATGTCGAAAGGTGGATCTGTTGCAGACCATTTAAATGATTTTAATACAGTTACAAGTCAGTTAAGTTCTATAGGGGTAAACTTTGAATATGAAGTTAGAGCTTTGTTATTCTTGTGCTCATTGCAAAAAAGTTGAAATGGTTTAGTAATGGACATTAGTAACTCTGTTTCTGGATCTAGTATTGTCTGATGATGTTGTCGGTGCTATCCTTAGCAAGGAAATGTGATAGAAAAGCTCCGATGAGACATCGGGTAATGCTTTGAGTGTAGAGTCTAGGGGAAGAAAAACGGAAAGAGGAAAGAGCTTATGATATCATAGTAAATCAAGGAAAGGAAGATCCAAGTCCAGATCGGGGATAGTGTGCTGGAAATGTGGAAAGAAAGGACATCTAAAGAAAGACTGTAGATCTCAGAAGGGAAAAGAAGGAGATGCACAACAAGAAAAAAATCATGAAGCAAATGAGACAAGTGAGGTGTTACAAGATGCTTTTATTCTTTCTTTCGAAAATATTGCTGATTCCTAGGTGGTAGATTCAGGGGCCTCATTCCATGCCACACCTGATAAGAAATATTTTCATGACTATGTTCAAGGAGATTTTGGACAAGTCCATTTAGGTGATGATAAACCCTATAAAATTGTTGAAATGGGTAAGGTTCTTGTAAAACAACAAAATGGAAACCAATGGCTACTAAAGGAGGTAAGGCATGTTCCAGATCTGAAGAAAAATCTGATTTCAACAGGGCAGTTAAGCGATGAAGGTTGTGTGACAACTTTCACAGATAAAGCTTGGAAGGTCACCAAAGGAGCACTAGTAATAGAAAAAGGTGAAAATGTTGGTACATTGTATTTATGCAATGGTATTTCTAACTCTGTTAATGCTTTAACTTCCAAAGGAGTAGATGCATCATTATGACATCATAGGCTCGGACACGATTGAGAAGCAGATGAAGATCCTTCACTTGAGGAATTTGTTGCCGGGTTTGAATAATGTTGATTTGGACTTCTATGAGAATTGCATTTATGGAAAACAGAAGAGAGTCAGATTTCTCAGAGTTGGGAAAGAAAAGGAGCGCGAAAAATTAGAGCTTGTGTATACAGATGTATGGGGACCTGCTCAGTATCATCTCTCAGTGGCTCTCATTATTGTGTTTCTTTTATTGATGATGCAACTATAAAAGCCTGGATTCATTGTATTCAGAATAAATCTGATGTATTTGATACTTTCAAGAAATGGAAAGCTTTGGTTGAGATTGGGACAAGAAAGAAATTGAAGTGTCTCAGATTAGACAATGGAGGTGAATATTGCAGCAAAGAGTTTGATAGGTATTGTTCAGAGCATGGAATTCGTAGAGAGAAGACAGTTCCAAGAACACCACAAGAAATGGTGTGTTAGAAAGGATGAACAAAACAATCATGGAGCATGCAAGGTGCATGAGATTGCATGCAGGATTTCCTTTACAATTTTGGGTAGATGTTGTAGATATTGTTGTTTATCTAATAAACAGAGGGTCTTCAAGTTCCTTGGATGGTGGTGTTCCAGAAGAAGCATGGACAGGTAAAAAGGTAAACTACTCTTTTTTAAAGTCTTTTGGTTGTGAGGCCCTTGTCCATATTAATAAAGAAAATAGAACAAAGATTGAGGAAAAATCAAAGAAATGTACCTTTATTGGATATGGTGTTAATGATTTTGGTTATCGCTTATATGATTATGAAAGTTACAAAATCATTAGGAGCAGAGATGTAATATTCAATGAAAAGGTCTTGTATAAGAATTAGTTGCAGGAAAAGAAAGAGGAAAAAAAAGACATGGAATACACAGTTCTTGATGAGATCACTGAAAAAGTAAAGATGCCTAAAAATAATAATAATCAACAACCACAACAACAGCAACCACCACAACAGCAACAGGCACCCCAAACACCTGAAAGTTGTGTTAGAAGATCAACCAGGATAAGTATACCCTGTGAATGATACTATCCTTCATTATATTATTTATTGTTCACTGATTCTAGTGAACCCAAATGTTATGAAGAAGCAATGTAGGTTGAAAGCAGGAAGAAGTGGGAGCTAGCCATGGAAGAAGAGATGGACTCCTTAATGCATAACCAGACTTGGGAATTAGTCAGGTTGCCTGTAGGTAAAACCACATTGTAGAATAAATGGGTTTACAGGTTGAAGGAAGAAGATGGAGGAAAACAGTGGTAGAAAGCTAGACTTGTGGTGAAGGGGTTTGCACAGAAGAAAGGTATTGATTTTGATGAAATATTTTCTCCTATTGTTAAAATGACTTCAACCGGAACTATTTTAAGTCTAGTAGCAGTTGAAGATTTGCATCTTGAGCAGTTAGATGTAAAGACAACCTTTCTCCATGGGGATTTCGAGGAAGAGATATATATGCAGTAGCCACAAGGATATGAGGTGAAAGGGAAGGAGAAACTAGTGTGTAGATTGTAAGAAGAGCTTGTATGGCTTAAAACAAGCTCCAAGGAAGTGGTATCTAAAATTTGACAAGTTTATGTCTGAACAAGGTTATACTAGATGTCACTCTATGTTGGCATTATGATACATATGTTGTACTTGATGGAAACCCACTCATCTCAGATGATAAATTATAGTGCAGCAAAGTTCACGCACTTTCATGAAGATAAAAGTTTCTTTCATGTAGAGAAAAGTTCACGCACTTTCATGAAGATAAAAGTTTCTTTCATGTAGAGAAAAGTTCACCCACTTTGATGAAGATAAAAGTTTCTTTCATGTAGAGAAAAGTTCACGCACTTTCATGAAGATAAAAGGTTCTTTCATGTAGAGAAAAGTTCACGCACTTTCATGCAGAGAAAAGTTTCTTTCATGTAGAGAAAAGTTCACGCACTTTCATGCAGAGAAAAGTTTCTTTCATATAGAGAAAAGTTCATGCACTTTCATGCAGAGAAAAGTTCCTTTCATGAAGAGAAAAGTTCACGCACTTTCATGGTTGGCTCATGGTATTAGTCAGACAGTTTTTGATCCTATGGTTTTGGTCCGTGGCATTGCATCCAAAAGTGTTGACCCCAAGTATTGGGTTCATGGTATTGTGTTATTATGGTTTTGGACCGTGGTATTGTGAAAGGCCTAAGACTATAAAAGAGGAAGCAGATCATTTGGCAAGGCAATCAATCTGAATGAATTGAATATCTAATAAGTGATAGATCTGAAATATTTGTGATTGGGGTTATGGTGCAGATCTGGATCTGAATGAAGGAGGAACCTTAGCGCATAAAAAAGGATAAGTTCTATTGATGGGTCATAATCTTTAAGCTTGAATAATAGTATCTTTGTATGATTTTGATCTATTATATGAGGCACATGCTTGATCTATAAATTTGACAATCTGGGTTAATTAGTGTCTGAATATTTGAAAGAATGAATTATTCTTTATAGATCTGTACGTAGGTTCAGTGAAGTGAAAGAGCGTATACACGCTGGTTCAGTGAATGAAAACGGCATATACGCGGGTTGGTCCAAACATAGGAGCATATGCTCGCATGTTTCAGGTTGTTGAAGTAGCATATATCTTTTAAATTATGATCAAGCTACCTCTGTTTATTGTTGCAGTAATCTGGGTTCAGAATTTGGTGTGTGGTTACTGTTACTGTGTTCCGGGTACAGTTGTCAGAGAAGTGTTTACTTGATTCAGTGCTAATTGGGGAAAAGGAGATTGTTTGATCCAGCTATACTTGATGATTGATTGATGTTCATGGATCCAGTGTGAAAATTTATGAAACGTGGTCCCTGGAAGAAAGAGAAGGTTGTAGCCTTCAGTAGGCCAGCACCTACGTACTAGTATCTTGGCTAGTACAAGAGCTAAGGGGGTTGTAGCTCCCTTCCAGGAGAAGCTGGAAAACGAGAGAGGGTTGTAGCTCTCTGCAGGTTGTAGCCTACGTAATGGTAAAGGACTGCACCAGTACATTGTAAAATGAAGTTTCTAATTAAAGAAAGATAGAGATGAATTGCAGCAAGTGGTTTTCACCCACATTGGGTTTCCACCTTATATCTTGTGTTCTTGTGTGTGACTGTCTTCTGTTCTGTTTTACTGGTCTGGTTACTGTCTACTTCACTCAGATACACAGATTAATAATCAACATCTAAAAGATAAAGTAAATCATAAGTTTTCATTTTATACCTGGGTTTTCTTCTACATAGTTGCGTATATACGCGGGTTTTACTAACTGAAGTTGCGTATATCCTCCGAATTTTAAAAAGAGAATATTTGGCTTGATAATACTGATTCACCCCCCCTCTCAGTATTATTTCGAACAATTGGTATCAGAGCAGGTCCTTCTGAAGAAGCTTGATCGCTTGGAGGAAAATCCATCATCATGAGCAACTACGAGAGAGAAGCATCTATCAGGCCACCGATTTTTGATGGGACAAACTTCGTATATTGGAAGGTAAGAGTTACTGCCTATCTTCAATCTCTTGGTACAGAAGTCTGGGATATCATCGATACAGGGTACACTTTTCCATCTGCAACTCCTACAGATCCGGCTGAGAAGAAGAAATATGAAACAAATGCAAAGGCAATCAATACCCTATTTGGATGTATATGTCAATCAGAATTCGTCAAGGTTATGTAGTATAAATCTGCAAAGGAAATATGGGACAAGATTGTTCTGAGTTTTGAAGGAGATGAACAGGTAAAACAAGAAAAACTTCAAACCCTTAGGATTCAGTATGAAAATCTTAGAATGCACAATGATGAAACTGTGGCTAACTATTTCCTTCATGTAGATGAGATTGTTAATTGTATGAAAAACTTGGGTGAAGAAATAAAAGAGGTTGTTGTGGTTGAAAAAGTTCTAAGATCTTTATCCCCTAGGTTTGGATCTAAAGTTTCTACAATAGAAGAAAAAGAGAATCTACAAAACCTTACCATGTCACAGCTGCACGGGATTCTAACTGCTTATGAAATGAGGAAAGGAGGACCATCGGACAAGAGAGAAGCTGCTTTCAAGGCTTCAGGCAAAGCAGACTACTATGAGTCAGGACACGTGTCAGAAGAAGAAGAAGAATCAAATTTTGTCAAGAATCTTCAACGGGGTGCTGGAAGATTCCGAGGTAAGTTACCTTTCAAATGATTTGCTTGTGGAAGAGTTGGTCATTATGCTGCCAAGTGTCCTCATAAGGATAAGATTGACAAAGGGAAGGAACCTGTTAGATGGAACAAGAAACAGAATGCAACTAAGAGAAGTTACTACACTCATGAAGACAGTGATGGCCTATCAAATAGTGATGAAGATGAACGAGGTAATGATTGTAAACTTTTAATGGCTTTTGAAGATGATGATTACATGGACGCTATAGATGGTTTTTATGAAGAGATTTCTAGACTCAAAACATGTTTAGAAGAAAAAGATATGATCATTCATACTCTACAATTCCAACTTGATGAAAAAGAAAAATTTCTTGAGCAGTTAGAATGCGAAATTTTTGGCCTTAGAAAAGAAATTAAGAAAACAAAGGCTCTTAATCTTAAATTTGTTAAAGGATCTGAAACTCTGGATGAGATTATCAATGTACAACGTTCTCCACTAATCAAGACAGGTCTGGGGTATAATGGAGAAGCATCTCAAGCATCCACCTCAAAGAGTTATCTTGATGTAGCAAGGAGGAATGAGCAAAAGCCCAATGGAGATCACCAGGTAAAACAAGGATGAATTACATCAAGAATAAACAAAGACTACCAGGTAAACTAGGGGCAATCCATCTTAAGGGTGAAAAAAAGCTACAACCAGCCACAGGTAAAAACTTGTCAATTTGCTTCAAGAATGGATGACAATAGAAACTACGATCATTTGGCTGGTAGATTTGATAATCGCAGAAGTTTCTTCAATGGCCAATGTTTCTCTTGCCATAACTTTGGTGACAAAGCAGCTCAATGTGTTGCCTATAAGACAATCACGACTAGAGAAGCTCAAAAACAAAGAAGTATGACTGGGATTATGAAAAGGACCTATAACAACTTTTCGGCCCTTGAAAATGAAATTGAATGTTCTATTTGTAATAACTTCGGTCATGAAGATTTTGAATGCAGGAGCATGTTTCGACAGACAAAGGAACAAGCCTCAAGCACCAGAAGATGGAGAATAAAAGAACCACAACCAGAAAGATGTGGGATAGCTTTTTATGCAGAAGGACAGGAAAATCTATGGTACATCAACAGTGGATGTTCGAAGCATATGACAGGTGATAAAGAAAAACTTGAATCATATAGTGTTTTAAAAAAGGGAAAGAAAGTTTCTTTTCGAAATGATACCCTTGCAGTCATAAAAGGAAGAGGCACTGCTCAGTTGAAAGAAAAGGTCAAAGATGGAAATGATTTGTATGTTGATGACTTGAAGCATAATCTACTGAGTGTCAGTCAGATGTGTGATCAAGGAACCGAGGTAATATTTCGATCAAATGGATGTAGTGTTCATGATCTTGATACAGGAAAAACAGTGATCAAAGGTAGAAGAACTCGAAATAATCTATACATATTTGAAGAAGGACAACAAAAATGCTATTTGAGCAAGGATGATGAACACTGGTTATGGCACCGGAGGTTGGGGCATCTAAGCTTTGCACAAATAAGGAAAGCATGCAAATACCAGGCAGTTCGTGGTCTTCCAGATATCAAAATTCCAGACAACACAATATGAAAATCATGTCAGTTTGGTAAGCAAACCAGAACTAACTTCCCTGAGAAGGAAGGATCAGCTAGCAGGCCTCTTGAGCTAGTCCATACAGATGTATGTGGTCCATTTAGGACAAGGTCACCTCGAGGAGAAGAATACTTTATATTATTCATTGACGACTTCTCCAGGATGGTTTGGTTAGGACTTATGAAGCATAAAGACGAAGCATTCAAAAAATTCAAATCCTTCAAAGCCTTGGCTGAAAACGAATTAGATCACAAAATTAAGTGCCTCAGGTCCGACAGAGGTGGGGAGTTTACCTCAAATGAATTTTTCAATTTCTGTGAAGAACATGGAATAAGAAGAGAATTCTCTACAGCTAGGACTCCTCAGCAAAATGGAGTGGTGGAAAGGATGAACAGATCGGTCCAACAAATGGCTCGTGCTATGCTTGATTAGTCTGGAACTCCCGCAACCTTCTGGGGTGAAGCTGCATTTGCTGCGGTTGTTATTCTCAACAAAACAAATGTCCGAGTGAACAGCACTCAAACTCCTCATGAGCTCTGGTATGGTGAGACTCCTTCGGCAAAGCAATTCAAAATTTTTGGAAGCAAATGCTATATTAAGAGTAATGATGAACAGCTTGGCAAACTTGAACCTAGAGCAGATGAAGGCATTCTCCTTGGTTATTCTCCCCACAGCAAAGCATATAAGTGTTACAATAAAAGACTTGGAAGAATTGTTGACAGCATTGATGTAGTGGTTGATGAAAAAGGATACATTCCTAGGCAAGTAAATTATGAAAATATTGAAGAGGATGAAGACTACTCTCGAAATCAGACTGATGATGAAGAAGAACCTCAAGAGGCACCAGAGGAACAGATAAGGATAGAAGAGAAGACTCCATCCAGGTACGTTCAGAAGAATCATCCAGAATCTCAGATTTTGGGGCAGAAAGAGGCAGGTGTACAAACAAGAAGAACAATCGCAGAAGCCTCAAGCTATTTGGCATTGCTCTCCTCCACTGAACCTCAAAATGTAAAAGAGGCATGCAAAGATGAATGCTGGGTCAAGGCAATGGATGAAGAACTTGAGCATATCAAAAGGAATAACACTTGGGAGTTGGTTCCTAGACCAAAAGGTAAGAATGTCATAGGGACAAAATGGATCTTTAAAAACAAGTTGAATGAAAATGGGGAAGTGATTAGAAACAAGGCCAGACTTGTTTGTAAAGGGTATGCTTAACAAGAAGGTATAGACTTTGAAGAAACGTTTGCTCCCGTTGCTAGACTTGAGGCCATTCGAATGTTCCTTGCTCTCTCAAGCTTTCAGAAGTTCAAAGTATTTCAAACGGACGTGAAATCATCCTTTCTGAATGGAGACTTAGAAGAAGAAGTGTACATTGAGCAACCAGATGGCTTCATCCTTGCGAATGATCCAAATCTTGTATGCATACTAAAAAATGCCCTCTATGGTCTTAAACAGGCTCCAAGGGCTTGGTACTACCGTTTGGACAAATATCTTCATCAACAGGGTTTTTCAAAAGGATCAGCAGATAGTAATCTTTATATAAAAATTGAAAATGACAAATTGCTAATACTTGTTGTGTATGTAGATGATATTATCTTTGGCAGCAATGAAGAAGCTATGAGTCAAAGCTTTTCCTTGGTAATGCAAAAAGAATTCGAAATTTCTTTGCTTGGAGAACTGACATATTTTCTTGGATTGCAAATCCAACAAAATGAAGGGGGTATCCTTTTGGCTCAAACCAAGTATCTCAAGCAGATCTTGAAGAAATATGGCATGGAAGATGCAAAACCAGTATGTACCCCTATGGTTACAGGATGCAGCCTCAGTGAAAATGATGAATCTGTAGCAGTGCATCAACCAACCTATAGATCCATGATTGGAAGTCTTCTTTATTTGACAGGTACTCGACCAGACATCATGCATGTAGTGGGAATAGTTGGAAGATTTCAGGCAAATCCTAGAGAAGCCCATCTTCAGGCAGTAAAGAGAATTTTCAAGTATCTTCAAGGAACTCAAAACTATGGCTTATGGTATCCTAGAGATACAGATCCCACTCTACATGCTTATACAGATGCAAATTGGGCTGGAAGCGTGGATGACAGAAAGAGCACAAGTGGTGGAGCATTCTTTATGGGTTCCAGATTAGTATCTTGGTTCAGCAAGAAACAGAGTTCGATTGCTTTATCTACAGCTGACGCAGAATATGTGGCTGCTGCATCTTGTTGCACTCAACTTCTTTGGATGATGCAAACCTTGCAGGACTTTCAAATCACTTGTACACCACCTATCTCCATCTTATGTGATAATACAAGTGCAATCATCATTTCTAAGAACCCAGTCATGCATTCAAAAACCAAGCACATACCAATCAAGTATCACTTTCTCCGAGAACAAGTGTTGGAACAAAAGGTCAAGATGGAGTATGTTCATTCTAAGGAAGAAGTTGCTGATATTCTCACCAAACCACTTCCTAGGGAGACATTTGAATACCTCAGACAAAACATGGGGGTAGTTGATGCATCATCTTGCTATTAAATCTTGTCTATTTCAGAGAAAAATGGGTGTACGCGAGTTGCCCGAGGAGGATCCGCGTACATATGTAGGTTTGTGAAGATATAGTCGCGTATATGGACGCTTGATGGATATCAGTATGGACAAGCTTTGGTTATGGTGGAGATATTATGAATTGGGTCTGACAGAGATCTTTTGGCACAGGTTCAGGGGGAGCAGATAAACTTCTAATGATGCATTGTTGGCATTATCTTAGAAGCTTTTGGTTCTAGTTCACAACTGTTGTTGGTTTCAGGTGAAACAAATGCAGAGAAAGAACAGAAGGAAATCATGGTTTCTGATCTGAATGGTGATTAACAGATGCTGCTGCTATCAGTTTCTGGTGTCTTTCATAAGTATTGCTCTAGATATTTCGTCTCTATGGTGTCAAGGTCATGTAACGGCCTATCTTCATTTCCCCACTATGCCTGGGATAAAGATGTAATGTTTTTGGTTGTCATATGTACATTTCTGATGTATCCCCACTTGGTTGGGTGATGGATGTATGTATTGAGTCTTTTGGTGATAAGATGGTCTTTTATGATGTATAAGTCATCGTTCTTCTTGTAAAACATCTTTTTGCAGACCTTGCTTATAGTCAGGGGTAGCATGAACAGCACATTTCAGCAGAGCAGAGACTTCAGCATGTACTCAGAGGAAGCATGGACAGAGTGGTACAACTTGGCATATACAAAGGGGGAGCTCATTCAGAGATTTCAGCAGGTACTCAGGGGGAGTATGGGCAGTGGAAAGTTTATCTAGGAAAGAGATTATCTTGGTCTGCCCTTTGCCCTTGATGACAAAGGGGGAGAGTGATTGGTTGTTGTTGCCATCAAGTCCAAACGGGGAGATTGTTGGCATTATGATACATATGTTGTACTTGATAGCAACCCACTCATCTCAGATGATAAATTATAGTGCAGCAAAGTTCACGCACTTTCATGAAGATAAAACTTTCTTTCATGTAGAGAAAAGTTCACTCACTTTCATGAAGATAAAAGTTTCTTTCATGTAGAGAAAAGTTCATGCACTTTCATGAAGATAAAAGTTTCTTTCATGTAGAGAAAAGTTCACGCACTTTCATGAAGATAAAAGGTTCTTTCATGTAAAGAAAAATTCACGCACTTTCATGCAAACAAAAGTTTCTTTGATGTAGAGAAAAGTTCACGCACTTTCATGCAGAGAAAAATTTCTTTCATGTAGAGAAAAGTTCACGCACTTTCATGCAGAGAAAAGTTCCTTTCATGAAGAGAAACGTTCATGCACTTTCATGGTTGGCTCATGGTATTAGTCCGACAGTTTTTGATCCTATGGTTTTGGTCCATGGTATTGCATCCAAAAGTGTTGACCCCAAGTATTGGGTTCATGGTATTGTGTTATTATGGTTTTGGACCATGGTATTGTGAAAGGCCTAAGACTATAAAAGAGGAAGGAGATAATTTGGCAAGGAAATCAATCTGAATGAATTGAATATCTAATAAGTGCTAGATCTGAAATATTTATGATTGGGGTTATGGTGCAGATCTGGATCTGAATGGAGGAACCTTAGCGCATAAAGAAGGATAAGTTCTATTGATGGGTCATAATCTTTAAGATTGAATAATAGTATCTTTGTATGATTTTGATCTGTTATATGAGGCACATGCTTGATCTATAAATCTGACAATCTAGGTTAATTAGTGTCTGAATATTTGAAAGAATGAATTATTCTTTATAGATCTGTACGCAGGTTCAGTGAAGTGAAAGAGCGTATACACACTGGTTCAGTGAATGAAAACGGTGTATATGCAAGTTGGTCCAAACACAGGAGCGTATGCTCGCAGGTTTCAGGTTGTTGAAGTAGCGCATATCTTTTAAATTATGATCTAGCTGCCTCTGTTTATTGCTACAGTAATCTGGGTTCATAATTTGGTGTGTGGTTACTGTTACTGTGTTCTGGGTATAGTTGCCAGAGAAGTGTTTATGTAATTCAGTGCTAGTTGGGGAAAAGGAGATTGTTCAAGATGCAGATATACTTGATGATTGATTGATGTTCATGGATCCAGTCTGAAAATTTATGAAACATGGTCCCTGGAAGAAAGAGAAGGTTGTAGCCTTCAGTAGGCTAGCACCTACGTACTAGTATCTTAGCTAGTACAAGAGCTAAGGGGGTTGTAGCTCCCTTCCAGGAGAAGCTGGAAAATGAGAGAGGGTTGTAGCTCTCTACAGGTTGTAGCATGTGTACTGGTAAAGGACTACACCAGTACATTGTAAAAGGAAGTTTCTAATTAAAGAAAGATAGAGACGAATTGTAGCAGGTGGTTTTCACCCACATTGGGTTTCCACCTTATATCTTGTGTTCTTGTGTGTGACTGTCTTCTGTTCTGTTTTACTGGTCTGGTTACTATCTATTTCACTCAGATACACAGATTAATAATCAACATCTGAAAGATAAAGTAAATCATAAGTTTGCATTGTATACACGAGTTTCCTTCTACATAGTTGCGTATATACGCGGGTTTTACTAACTAAAGTAGCGTATATCCTCTGAATTTTAAAAAGGGAATATTTGGCTTGATAATACTGATTCACCCACCCTCTTAGTATTATTTCCAACACTCTGATCATTGTGTTTATCTGAAAAAGCAAAATGATGGAAGCTATATTATATTGTTGTTATATGTAGATGACATGCTTATTGCAGGGTCTAACATGAAGGAAATAAATGTGCTCAAAAGAAAATTGGAAAATTCATTTGCAATGAAGGATTTGGGAGTTGCAAAAAAAATCCTTGGTATGAGAATAACTAGATATAGGAAAAATCGCAAATTAACATTGTCTCAGAATCAGCACATACAAAAGGTGTTGAAAAGATTTAATATGCACAATGCAAAATCAGTTAGTACACCTTTTGCTAGCCATTTCAAACTTAGTAAGGAAATGTGCCCAAAGACTCAAGAAGACATGGATTATATGTCTAAAGTTCCATATGCATCAGTAGTTGGAAGCTTAATGTATGCAATGGTCTGCACAAGGCCTGATATTGCACATGTAGTGGGAGTCGTAAGCAGGTACATGAACAATCCAGGAAAGGAACATTGAATGGCAGTGAAATGGATTTTCAAATATTTGAAAGGTACTACAAATCAAGCATTATGCTTTGGTGGTTCAAACATTTTTCTACAGGGATACGTTGATGCAAATATGGCAGGTGACAAAGATAACATGAGGGGCATTACAAGATATGTATTTACTATAGGTGGAACAGCTGTCAATTGGGTTTCAAAAATCCAAAGTGTTGTTGCACTTTTAACAACAGAAGCAGAGTATGTTGCTGCTACAGAGGCTAGTAAAGAAATGATTTGGTTACAAAGGTTTGTGGGTGAATTGGGTAAGAGGCATGATATGGGCACGTTATACAGTGATAGCCAAAGTGCCATTAATTTTGCAAAGAACTCAAAATTTCATTCCAGGACTAAACACATATAGCTCAAGTACCATTTCATACGATCAGTGTTGGAAGATGGAGAGTTGAAGCTAGAAAAGACACACACTAACCAGAATCCTGCAGATATGCTAACAAAAGTTGTAACTAGGGAGAAATTAAGAATATGCTTAGTTTCAATTGGTCTTCAAGGATGATGATGAAGATGAGAAATAGCCAGGTCCAAAGAGGAGTCATTGTCCAGCAAATGAAGCAGCGGTGGAGTTGCTACAATTATTCTCCAAGTGGGAGATTGTTGGGTGTGGAGTATGATTATTTAGAGCTCTTTGTTTCAGCCAGATGTATACCCCAGGAGGTTTGTACACCCCTCCATGCGGGGGGGGTGCGGGGGGGACTTGTCCCTTCGAGGGGGTTCGGGGTGGTTGATCCCCCCTGGCTGGGGGGTCCAGGGGCCAGTGGTCCCCCAGCGGGGGTTTCGGGGGCAGCGCCCGTAGAGCTAGAATCAGATGTAAAATTGCCTTGTAAAAGTATAGTAATTTCTAGTCAATCTGGGCCATTCATTAGGCAGATGATCTGAAGGTATAACTTATGTTTAGTTTAGGTTTTTTTGCCCTAGAAGGCTACCCCTCTCTTTGTATGACAGCATTGTATTGAGGCTGTATAAGATGTGTATTCTTTGAGCGAGAAACATAGAGGTGAGATTGCGAGAGAAAACATAGGATATTACAGCGGATATGTTGTAGGTTGTGTCTCTTCATTTTGCTGGATAATAGAAAAGAAGGACTGGTTGTTCAGGGTGGACGTAGCCCAAACCTGGTGAACCATGTATATCTATGTCTCTTTGGTTTTATGCATTTTTTGTTTATATTTCTGCAATATTCTATGTGTTCCATTTCTCTGTAATATATAATTTTTTAACACAAACAAGCATGCAAGAAAACAACTAAAAAGAAAACACTACTCCTACTCCTAAGCTAATAGTGCATGGGTCATCTCACGTGAAGTGATACTTCCATTACAGCCACCTACACATTGGTTGACCCATGTTGGTGAATGCATGGTTTGCGAACAAGACAGTTGTGGGAACTAGCAAACAAGAAAGATGTAACAATGAAGACAAACACACTCCGAGCTTATAAGTGACCACAGAACAAAGATGAGTGAAAGTGCATGACATGCATTATGTGGTGCTACCATGATGTTGTGCTACACTGCGTGCAGATGTTGAGTGTATGCATTCTCTTGACCATGACATGTAAGCATATGTGAGAACGGTAGACCACTTGTGTTGTGCATGTTTTGTTGCTGTGTAAGATTCCTCCAATGCATGAGCGATGGGATCATGTAGTTTGAGTCGAGGAAGAAAAATCTAGGTGTTTGGTTGATCTTTAGTGCAAAGCAAAGAGTGATGAGGAGCCTTGAATTTTTCAACAATTTCCTAACCGAAAGTGAAACCAACCTCAGGACAGTGAGGACTTGACATAACCATAAGCTTGGGCTGAAGTGCCTCGATAGTATGGGGGGTTCTGACCTCATTGACAGATAGATCATCGTAGACCAGTGTATTGGATAGATTAACAATGGTTGAATCAACAACGTGATCAGATGAGGAAGTGAATAGGTCACGACAACCAAGATCAAAAAATCTAGGATGTTTGTCAACATCCTCATGATTTGATGAATTGGGTAGAGGGGTAGATGAGAAGCAAAGATGTTCACCCTATGTGTTTTCAATAAAGATAAATGACAAATTGAATGGATTTTCTGAGGAATATGTGTCCTCTCCGCACCGTAATGACAGAATGCCATCCGAGGTGTCCTATGAATGATCGGAAGTAGAAACATCTGGAAATGAGTTTTCACAGGAGAAATTAGTAGTGGAAGAATCACAAGGGATGTCAGGATGAAGCGGATAAGGCGCGGTTGGAAGGGAGTCATCCTTCACCTCGGGCTCTTCTTTAGATGCCCGCATACACTCATCGTGAATGATGGTGCAGGTTGGCTACATAACACCAACTCCATCGACTACTTGATCCTCATTCACAATAGGTGAGGAGTTCGGAATAGGATAACACATGACAGTACAATCCAAAGGATCAACAAAATGCGAGGATGGAGGTCGAGGGAATGAGTCCACATGGCAACCAATAGGCTTGCAAGTTAAATTTGCAAAAATATCAAGAGCGGGTGGGGTGGTAGGACATGATAGTTCAACAAAGGTGTTTTCATGATCTCCCACATCACTCTGTGGTGGTGGAGTTGTTTGATGAGGTGAAGGTAGACAGTAACTTGTCATAGTGACTGTGCCTGTGCGTGATTGTGTAGTTCCATCACTAGAGTATGAGCGGGCTTCGAGTGATTTCAATAATTATGGATTTTCATATATGTAAAGAAGATACTCAAATCTCCCATCAAGAAATTTCCAATCAATCTCATCTTCAGGGAATTGGTATGTAGGATTACAAAAGCATGTGTGAAACTGTTCAACAGAATCATCAGGTGCTTTTCATAATTCCAGAATTTCTTTGTTGAGTGCTTTACAGTTAAAGTGATTGAACACATGGTCTATCTCTGTGACCAGATGAGCAAGAGAATGAATATATTTTTTGGGCAGCGTGGCACACTAGTGCATGGGGTGCCCTCGAAGCATGTAGACAAACAACGCGCAACTCATGTATTCTTCAAAGAATCCATGTCTGTAGCATGAGCCTACAATGCCGACCGCATGCCTAACCAAGGCTACATAGCTTCCACCATCAAATGTTTTATGAGACAAGTTATCTGAGAGATTTTATGAGATGATGAAATCATTTCCATAAGACATACATTCCAGAAGATAAACTCGGTAGTTAGTCATGATAGGTGTGTAGAGATTCAAAAAAAATGCGAGGACTCAACTTGTCATCTAGCCCAACTTCTAGCACCAAAATGTTGACAGTGCTAGACCCGCCAACATGTAAGGGGATCTCCCCGATAAGAAGTCCCAATTAGACCTTAGACGGTTTGGTGTAAGAGTCCCAACAGTGGGTCGTATAGTAATGCCTTGACCGCGATTTCGAACAAAGGCAAGTAAGCTAGAACTATGTAGGTAGCAAGGGTGTGACAACTATAGTGAGTCAAGGAAGGTGCATGAGAGGTTCTAACACATGTGGGTTGAGATGAGTGCGCCCCTTGGCAACCTGTAATAGTACTCAAATGGGAAGGGAACACACGAGCGAAGATACATCACAAGCTAGAAAGAAAATCAGTTGCCAATCCAAAGTGATGGTTATACCTATCAACACATTGAGAAAGGTTCATACATGCTCATACAGAATAGTCCATACATGCGTGCGTAAGAAAGAAAATACATATGCCATCTAGAGTAAACAAGATAGCTAGAATACAATACAACAGATGCATGAAACGTGCTAACTCTTATTATATAAAGAAGTGTAAGTTACAATCATACAATATATCCATGTACACCCACTAGCTCCAATAGTGGAACGTTATAGCCACATCTGCCTACTCCTCCAAAGCGATGAACTAGCTCTGTGTAGTGGTGAAGCCAAGGCGCGTTACAATATTGTCCAAGCTCTCTCCAAGATAGTCTTATCAGAAGCTTCGATGACCAAAAGCCTTTACAATGAGATATGAGGTTCTATTTATAAGAAAGGGTGGGGTGACCCTTGACATTCCCCTTCGTGATAGATCATCTACCGTCATGACTCTTCATCTACTCTATGATTGTTACATCCAACTATTCACTGTTGAACTTCCACTTGACATGACAATACATGACAATGCACATGTGCTCATGTGAGACAAAATGGCTTGAGCAATCCATACAAGACATCATTAACACTCGGTCTATTGAGGTGAGACCAACTCTTTGACATGCTTGTGATGGTGAGGTTGGTGAGATGATCCCAAGCTTGGTCGTCCATGATGGTGTGCATGCACCCCATGGTGACATCTTGTTGAAGCAAGCTCTTGCCTCCGTTGCATCCGGTGCATTGGTATGGCTCCTTCATCCAACTCATCTGCTAACATGTGCATGGTATTCTTGGGTGAGGCTAAACCGACAACACATTGATGCATAATTCCCATGTTTATCTTCAAGTGTGTGATGGTGGTCATGCGCATCAACTTGCCGAAGTACATGTTCATCTCCAGTTGGACTTGCTTCTTGTCTTCACCTTGGTGAGTGCACTGAATGGTTTGGATAGCATGTTGTTGCCTTGAGGGGGCCTGACCCATGCTTAACGTTAGTTAGTCAAACAAATCCCTACACTACTAGCCCTTTCGGCATCAGCCCGCAGAGTGCGGATTGAAGTCTCACCCAAAGCAGTATGGGGGGATGCTGGAACCAAGTTTCCGCACCCTTCAGATGGAGGTGATGTCGATTTATTCTAGCTATACCTGCCTTCATGCCGGTTGCTTAGGCCTCTGTTCCACCCTTCAGTACCTTCGTGAAAGGGTGAAATCGGCTCTCACACAGCCCTAACCTATGGCTTAGAGACTTTCGTGCTACTAGGGCAGCGAACTATGATATTTCCCAAACCATGCTAAGTATCTTACTTGTCTTATTAATATATCTTAGTTAGCTTTGTGTAAATAGATGTTATTACTTGCATTCACTTAACAAACAAAATTATATGTATTCATGCATCATATAAGCATTATAAGTGAAATTCATAGCCAACATAACATATACTCAAGCAGGAAATAAAGATGCATATATTGTAGAACACTTCTCTTTATTGATAATTCCAAACAATTACAGACTCGACCCACCTTGCGCACTCAGCTGCAGGGGTCCGCGCACTCGGCTGCAGAATTCTAGGCATCTGCACACTCAGTTGTAGAGACTCTACCTACACTAAAACCCAATACTTAGATTTCTACTTCAAAGCTATCTCTCCATTCCTGTTTGATTCATTTCTTCTCTTCTTTTCTAAAATACTTAGAGCTTAGCTCTATTTATACAATCCTATGGTCCACTGACCGTGGATAGATCTTCTACATCCGAAATTACATTTGAAAATAAGGGCAGACAACCCTATGACTATTTAACACCTATGTGCTCCATGACCACAAAATGCAGAGTCTTTACACTTGGATTACAAAATTTGACCAAAATATGGGATTTTAGCCCCAAAACTACCCTTGGGGGATCTCGTGCCCAACAGGCCCCCAACACAAACATCATGACTCACCCTCGAGTCACTCTGTAGGTGCAAAGATCTTAGCACGAAGACCTCCCAGCTCTGTTTGGATAACTGCAACCTTGGCAGTGCACTGAGCGGCCGCCTGCTGGACTTCTTTCACTCCCTGCTCGGTGACTGCCACTGAACTGCTACCCTGAATATTCTGCTGAGTTGCCTGTAGTTGCACGAGCTTTCCTTCAATGGAGGTTGTGATCATATAAGCCTTGTCTATCCATGGCTGTAGGCGTGCTTTTAAGACCGCTTCTTTGTGTCGAGTGGCATCCACCTGTTCCTTGAGCGCCTTTGCCTCCTGCATCCGTGTGAGCCTCTATGTAAGGGCGACTGTCTACGTGGTTCCTTTGACGTTATCATATTTTTGTTGTAGCACGTGCGCCTCTGCCTCAAAGTGCTCTACATTCGGGTCCTCCTGCAGGGTGGTTAGGACCTCGAATGACTGTTCAAAATGCTACATGCAGTCTGCCATAGCACTGTCAACTGCCGCTATTGCTGTTGTAACAGCGGTGGTATGCTGTTCCTTGATTTCTGGTGGAGTTTAAGGTTGAGCTCGCAACTGAAATTCTATGATCTGCAAGTTCAGCTCCAACTGAACCTTGGTCATCTTTGCTCGAGCATCGTGCACCCCTGTGGCTAACTTGTGGACCTGCAACACCAATGGTTCTTGTGCCTGAATGTCCAACTTCGGGATCATTCAGCAAGCTTCCTCTACTACCTGCATGATCTGCTTATTTTGTTGTATTGCCTCATTGCATTGCAGGCCCAACTACTCGATGTTGATGCACTACTCGCTCATCACTTGCAGAGCACGACTCTCCCAGGCCTTAAGTTCCGCGGTGACTCCATCCTGCAAGAGGTAGAACATCTCTCGAGGGAGAGCAGCCATATTCAATCCTACCCCTTTCAAACTGCTAACCATGGACCTATCGACCTCATTCTCTGTAGTGAGTGCCCCATCTGGTAGCACTATCATGTTGGTCACCCTTGTGTGCAACATCTCCTCGGCAGCTAAAGTGCCGATCGTGAGGCTGGTGGACACTGTGCCAGCTATGGAGTGCGAACCTGCAACTCCTTCAGCTCTGTCCGGAGAGCCCCCAATACCAACTGTTATATACCTAGGGGGGATAATATGGGGTACCAATGGAGGTACCCAAGGTAATAATGTAATAATGGGATGGGCCATAGTAATAAATAAGGTGGTTAACCCATGTCATGTAAGGGACCACAAGTAGTTAATAATAATGTAATGGGCCCATGGTATTAGTTGATGGTATGAGGGAACCATGGTAATGATGCATGGTATTGTATGTATGAGGCCTATATAGAGGCTAGAGACTCCACATGGAGAGATATGAAGAGAAGTATTATTGTATGAACAGGCATATGGCTTGTGGAGTGTTCTCCTTCCTTAAGGAGTGAATGTATGGTGTTGCCCTACCATAAGGGTTTGATAATAAAGAATCATTTCATATTATTTCTGGGTTTCTTTGCATTATCTTATACTTTTATATCAGATCTATAATATTCTTGGGTTAGATCTACAACAAGTGGTATCAGAGCACTTTCTTGGGCAAACCGTGGAGAATTTTTTTTATTTTTTGCAAGGTTTCGGGGGTCGCTAGTTTACAGATCATATCTGTAAGTTTTGGTGCAAGATCTGTAAATTCTAATTGCAGATCTGGATTCTATGTGAAAATATACCCGATTTCAAAAAAAAAATCGGTCGAATCGGAGTCCGGATGAAGGAGATATCACTGATCTAAAAATCAGTGGGGTTGCAGACAATTTTCAGGGCAGCGATTTTGCGGCACAGATCTAGATGTCTGGGTACAAGATCTACAAAATATAATTGCAGATCTAGATTCTTTGGGAAAAAATACCGAATTTAAAAAAAAAAATCAGTCGAATCGAAGTCCGGATGAGGGAGATATCGCTGATTTAAAATCAGCTCTTTTTTGCAGAAATTTTGGTGACGGCGGGAGAGTAGCAGCACAGATCTGAAATTCCAAGTGCCTGGATCAAGATTTCTACCACATGGGCAGATGCAGAATGATTGTTCCATTTCTAAAAACAGGTTATAATAAATATTCTGAGCAATATTGATGAAACTGTGACAATTTCAAATTTTCGCCAAAGTAAGTGAATTTTTTTCAAACTCTCTTCATGGAATATTTTGCTGGAAAAGATGATAGCCCTACTATTGAAGAATTCATACAAAGCCTAAAGAAAATATATAAAGAGGAGAACTGGAAGTTTATGGTACGACTTTTTTTGAAAGACGAGGCCGCCATATGGTGGAACTCACTGGGCAGTATAGCCTTGACCAAAATCTCGAATGAAGAAATGGAAAAACTCCTTATGGACAAATGGTCTCAAACTAGAAAACAAGATAAGGGGAAACATGTGGGGTTATTTCCTATTGGTATATCCTTATTGCAGGTTCATGGATTGATTCAGAAAGAGAAGATCATTGTTTCTATAAATCCTAGTTGCAAGCATAATTTCATCCATGTTAATTTGGCAAAAAAATTGCAAGTTCCTGCCAAAAACATTAAAAACACACAGGTGGAGGATGAGGATGTTCAAGTGTATAAGGATTTGAAGATTTCTATAGATAAGTATGTGTTGCATGGTGATTTTTATACTTCAGAGATGGATAATATGGATGTTGTTTTGGGATATCCTTGGATGGAATCCGTGGGTACTATTAATATTAATGTGCAGAAGAAATTCCTGAAGCTCTGGTATAAAAAGAAGAAAATTACAGTGCATGATATTTCCATTAAGACGCAAGCAGAGACTATGGAGGCAGAAGCACAAAGCTCTAATGACACTTACACATCTGATGATGAGCCAGTGATGATCGACAATCAAACATAAATAGAGGTTGCAGAAGAAAAGGTTACAGGTGATGATACATCAGAGGAGGGCTCAGTGGTTGAAGTCATATTGAAAAAGAAGACACCACAACAGGCACCACAGCAGGGTGAAGTCAAGAAAAAGCCATCGTGGGTTAAAACTTCAACATATCATCACCCACATCACCCCACAAGACAACCATCAAGATGGAAACCAAGTAGTCACATGATGGATAGAAAGGAGAGACGATCCACCTACTACCCATTAACACAGAAGAACTGCCACGGTCAACTTCCATCTCAAGTGAGAGAGGCACCAGCGAGATCGAGGGTTCACCTTTCTCTTGGATGGCTAGATGCACGTGCATGGTATCAGTGGACTACTCTTTTGAGTAGATCTTATTATTTGTGTTCTTCCCATGTTTCGGGGACGAAACATGCTTAGGGGGTGGAATGTTATATACCTAGGGGGATAATATGGGGTACCAAGGGAGGTACCCAAGGTAATAATGTAGTAATGGGATGGGCCGTAGTAATAAATAAGGTGGTTAACCCATGTCATGTAAGGGACCACAAGTAGTTAATAATAATGTAATGGGCCCATGGTATTAGTTGATGGTATGAGGGAACCATGGTAATGATGCATGGTATTGTATGTATGAGGCCTATATAGAGGCTAGAGACTCCACATGGAGAGATATGAAGAGAAGTATTATTGTATGAACAAGCATATGGCTTGTGGAGTGTTCTCCTTCCTTAAGGAGTGAATGTATGGTGTTGCCCTACCATAAGGGTTTGATAATAAAGAATCATTTCATATTATTTCTGGGTTTCTTTGCATTATCTTATACTTTTATATCAGATCTATAATATTCTTGGGTTAGATCTATAACACCAACTGCTATTGGTCTTCGAACTGTTGGAGGGCTTCCATGGTGACATCCCTCACCATTTCTCCAATTTCATGCAAATCCCCCTGAGTGAGGGTGATTGGGTCCAAGGATGTCTTTGAAGCCTTGGTTTTCTTCCACAAGGCTACCTTCTCTTGTGGATGCAGATGCCTGATTTAGGTGGACCTCATTTGTGGGCCTGTGCCACCTTGTTCTGTCTCTGTTTCTGCCTCATCCCCAAGAGAAGAAGACTTCTATCCTTTGCGCTCTTCTCCTCCTACTTTCTATTGTTTGGCCAATTTCACAGCATCGCACGCTGCCTGGGCCTTAGCCTATGCTTCCTCTTTTTTACCCTTCTCTGCTAGTTGTGCCATTCAGAGCTTGGTTTCTTCCTTCTTACAATGCACGACAGACTTGTTTATTTCAACTGCAAAGCCTACTAGAGCATGTCACTGCAGCGGCCAAGACTCAAGAACTGCAAAAATAACATCATCAGTCGCCAGATATGGTAGGTTATGCCATGTCTTCATAGGGTCCTTCCGTGCCCTGATAAAGACATGGTGGAAATCCACTTTGAACTCTGCAAAGCTCTACAAACTAGCATACACTGTGGGCAACAACCACGGCTTGCGATTGATCCCCATCCAGATATTCATCTCCATCAAGATCCAAAATATCTTGCTTTCTTTTATATGTTGTGCATCCTTGGTCGCCCATAGCAAAGTGTACTTTGCTGCCTCTGGAAGGTTTGGCGCGACCGAAGGGAATTGGTTGTCTTCAAGCAGCTCCCATGCCACCAGTACGATCAAGAGAAAAATCCACACATAATGGAATGTCTTGACCTGCTCCTATGCCTCGTGACAGTTCGCAAGGAACTCACCGCATAGATAATTTTCCCAGTTGAACTGGACTCCTTCAGTACATTAGGCCGCTAGTGCAATCATAGGCATGGGCACCTCATCCGCGCGACACTTTTGCGTCACCTTCCCTACTAAAATTTGTGTTGTGACCTTGACTGCAGGGTTTTTAATGTTGGAGATGGCATATCCCCACTTCTTTTTCTCCAAATTGAACTTCTTCTTCATCAATTTTGCAAGGGCCAACTCGCCACCTTTTCCCTCTGATATATTGGCTGGATCCTCCCCTTGAGTAAGGCAGCCGTGTGATCTAATGAATCAAGTGATCTGTGATTGGAATGGGCTCCTCTAGCCACAAACATCCATCTGCACCAAGCAGAGTAGCTTTCTGATGATGAAGAGGGTCACTGGGGCACGGTGGTAATGCGACAACCAAAGCAGGTTAAGCAACCCAACTTTCTCTACACCCTTGAGCCATGCGCGTGGCTCCAATTCAATCATTCCAGCTATCATGTCAATACGTCAGCGCATTAGCTGCTTAATCACTAAATGCGGGAATTTCTCATGATTCGCGAGGTCCCAATCTTCAAACTTTAGTACATGAACTCGCCCTAAGTGTGGCCCCTCAAAAACAATATCATCTAGGATCAACGAAATTTGCAAGGAGCTCTTGCTCTCATCTATGTCATTCAGCACCTTGGCTTTTCCCTTGAACAGAGGAACATATTCAGGTAACCTGGTAATAGGGTTCGCACCCTGAGTTTCAACTTCCATTTCCATGTCCTCCTTATGCACTAGGATTTCTTTAGATTCTTCCTCATCAGCCTCCAAATTAATGGCCTTCCCCTTTTCCTACAAGGTGAGCTTAGTCCTCTATGGGTTTCTTGGTGAGACACACACCGGGATCATAGTCTGCTTATCCTTCTTTGTTCTCGGTGTTCTAGGTGATTTAGGAACATCAACTATCCCTCTGGCGCTCTCTGGGGTTTCTACTATCACAATTTCCTATGTGGCTTCCTCGTGTGTCGACATCATTCTAGTCAGGAGGTGTTGCATCTCCTTCGACAATGCTTCAAACACGGAACTTGCTCTCAAAGCCTCAAAATTCGTAAGGTCCATATACACTTGATAGCGCAACAATTGAATTTTCAAAATGCCAAGTGTTTTTTGTTGGACAACCACCTTTGATTTATAGGGATTTTTGAATTCAAAGTTGATTGTGCCCCCCACATTCGGCCCATTAATGCTAGATTGGCAGAAAATTTTCAAGAATCTAAGCCATAAAGTTCGCCTGAAATGCCTTCCGCTTGCTCCATTTGGTCTCAAACCGACCATCGAATCGTGAATAAGGACTTTAACGGTCACTTTCGGGTGCACCTGTGTGCTAGCGTAGTTGTCTTCATGTTGTCATAGACCCTAAGATTGTGCTTTTGTCACATAGTCAGATGGCTGGGCCACCTGTGTATGGCTTCAATCAACTTCCATTCAACTTTCCTGGGAAGAGATCTCCATTTAACTTGACCAATGTTGGGTTGTGTTATATTCCTCCCATGACTAGCCCACATACTTAACCAGGGGGTTAGAAGGGGAGTGGAGCCCCCCCTTCGTTGCATCGATTGCATAGTGGGGGGAGTCACAAGGGGCTTGTGGGGTGTAGGTAACGCCACTCTATGGGGTCTGGGGCAGCGCCCCAGAAAATTTTGGTTTTGGACCATATGTTAGGTTGGGCGGACCTACCTATGGTTTTGTGCATGATTTTTGCACATGGTTTTGGATGCAATGGTTTTTGGTCCATGGTTTTGGACGCGATGGTTTTCGGTCCATGGTATTGGATACTTCGGCATGTATAAATATGTATTGTAACATTGAAAGGAACATAATGAAAAATCATGCTAGTAGCCTCGGTTTTGGGATCCAGGGAAAAATCTCTGTGTATATGTGTTTTATGTGTTATGCTCTCACATTATTTATTTTCTGCATTCTAGAATTCGTATGTAGGTAATTTCTGTATGGGATTAAAGCCTACATTTGGTATCAGAGCTGTTTTGGCTTTAAGGGGGCACCTTTGTTGTTAAGGGGTTTCGCTCAGGCCTATGGTAGACCCCATTTAGGGGGAGATCTACAGGATCAATTCCGGTGGTGAAAGAAGATGGCGAGTAGTGGAAACTCAAGATGGAGGATTTGTTGGTGGATAAAGATCAGTGGATCATGGTAGATCCAGGTACTAAACCAACGAGAGTGTCTGATGAAGAACGAAAGAAGTTGGATCAAAAGGCAAAGAGCATAATATGATTGTGTGTCTCAGATTCATTATTGCTTAATGTATCAGGGGAAGCTACGGTGAAGGCTTTGTGGGACAAGTTAGGGACTTTGTACCAATCTAAGTCTCTGGTGAATAAGCTATTCCAACGGAAAAAGCTGTATAACCTAAGGATGAGAGATGGAGACTCGGTGACAGAGCATCTGAATGCATTTATTACTGTGGTAAATCAGTTATCTTTTGTTGATATCAAAATTTTAGATCAAGATAAGTGAATTAGTTTGTTGTGTTCTCTACTAGATTCGTGGGATAGTCTGGTTATTGCAATAGGTAGCAATGAAACTGCCTTGTAGTTTGATGAAATAGTCTCATCCTTGCTGACAAAGTAGATGAGATGGAAAAATATGGAGAGCCAGAATGGTGATGCCTTGTCTATGTGAGGATGCTCCCATAATAGAAACAAAAATAAGTCATCGAGTGGGAGATCTAAATCTAGAGGGAGATCTAAATCTCTAGGAAAACCTGTAAAGGTGGTGTGCTGGAAATGCGGAAAGGAAGAGCACTACAAAAGGGACTATAAATTTAAAACTCCTGATAAAGGAAAGGGATCTGATGATTCTCCTTTTGTAGAAGCAAAAACCACCTCAGATGAAGGTGGGGATGTGTACTTGGCTTCTTCAAGTACACATGTATATCATGAGGCATGGTTGATTGACTTAGGTGCATCCTTTCACTTCACTCCCGATAGAGAGTGGTTCTGCGAGTATGAAAAATACGATGGTGGTGATGTCTTCTTAGGGGATGATAGGAAGGCCAAAATCATTGGTCGTGGAAAAGTAAAGTTGAATTTGCAAGGTGGAAGGGTTAGAACACTTCCGGGTGTTTTGCATATTCTTGCATTAGCCAGAAATCTGATTTCTATAAGCAAGCTAGATGATGTAGGTGTAAAAACAGTGTTTGAGAAGGATACATACAAGATGGTTCGGGGGGCACTGGTATTGATGCGGGGAGTTTGAATTGGAACTATGTACAAGTTGCAAGGTAGCACTATTGGTGATGGGTGCAACAGTTCCATGGTTCCTGAAAGTGGAGCAGAAAATCTAGTGGTCTCTAGAGAGAAGACCATGTTATGGCATCAAAGGCTTGGACATATTGGAGAAAAGGGCCTTCGAATACTTCATGGTAAAGGTATGGTATAAGGTATGAGTAATAGCTCTCTGGATTTTGATTTTTGTGAAAATTGTATATATGGGAAGTAGAATCGGGTGAGTTTTCCCTCTAGTGGTAAGATAGCGAAACATATATTAGAGCTTGTGCACAGTGATGTGTTTGGACTTGTGAAGGTTCCATCATTGGGTAATTCTATGTACTATGTATCATTTATAGATGACTTCTCAAGGAATACATGGATATATTTCCTTAAGAAGAAATCTGAAGTCTTTGATAGGTTTAAAGAATTTAAGGCTTTGGTGGAAAACCAGATAGAGAAGAACATAAAGGTGCTAAGGATAGATAACAGTGGAGAGTTTTGCAGTAAGGAATTTGAAGAATTTTGTAAGAAGTGTGGTATAACATGCCAGAAGACTACTCCATATACACCTTAGTAAAATTGAGTTGCAGAAAGAATGAACAAGACATTGATGGAAAGGGAAAGAAGCATGCTCAGTGGTACTGAGTTAGGACAGGAATTTTGGGCAAAGGCGGTGGAGACAGAATGTTACTTGGAATCACCTTCATTAGCATTTGAGGATAAGAATCCACAAGAGGTATGGACTGGTGAGAAACCATCTCTTTCACATCTGAGGGTATTTGGATGTGATGCATATGTACATGTTCGAGAGGAGAAACGAACCAAGTTGGATAGTAAATCTGAAAAGTGCATCTTTATTGGGTATATGGATGGTTTAAAGGGTTATAAGATTTGGAACCCAGTAACAAGGAAGGTTGTGTACAGCCGAGATGTGGTGTTCAGAAAGGTGAAAGATGTTATTAAACATGAATTCCAACCAAAGGAACCTGAGAGGATAGAGTTTGAGCTAAAGGAGGAAGAATCAGACTCTATAGTAGAGGAGGAAACAGAAGATGAAGAGCCACAAACTCTGGGTGTGAGAAGATCAGTTCGAGAAAGAAGGCAGCCAGAAAGGTATAGTCCATCTACTTTCTATTCAATTTTTTTTTATCTATTACTGATGATGATCCCAGAACTGTGAAGGAAATAGTAAATTGAGAGGATGGGAAACTCTGGAAAGAGGCCATGGTTGATGAAATGGAATATTTGCACAAAAATGAGGCTTGGGATCTAGTGGAGTTGTCGACTGGAAGGAAACCCATTGGTAGCAAATGGGTGTTCAACAAGAAGACAAATGTAGAAGGAAAGGTGGAGAAATACAAAGCTCAGTTGGTAGCAAAAGGTTATTCCCAGGTGCCGGGAATTGATTTTGGTGATATTTTTTATCCTATTGCCAAGGTAACTTCTATTATATTAATTTTATCCGTTGTTGCTGCTTTTGATTTTGAGGTAGAACAGATGGATGTGAAGACAACATTTCTTCATGGGGATCTAGAAGAGGAGATCTACATGAAGCAACCCGAAGGCTTTGCAGTGAAGGGTAAGAAAGAACTAGTATGAAAGTTAAAGAAGTCTCTATATGGGTTAAAACAATCACCAAGGATGTGGTATCAGAAATTTGATACATTTATACAGGGACTTGGCTTCACCAGAAGCAAAGAAGATCACTGTGTGTATTTTAAATTAAGTGGTGACTATGTTATTTATCTAGTCTTGTATGTGGATGATATGTTGCTAGTTGGAAATGACAAAGAAATTATCCAGGATTTGAAAACCCATTTGTACTCCAAATTCGACATGAAATATCTTGGTGCTACAAACTATATTTTGGGCATGTAAATTAAAAGAGATCGAACAAAGAGGAAGCTCTGGTTAAACCAGAGGAAGTATGTCGAGACAATATTGCAGAGGTTTAATATGTAGGATAGTAAATGGGTGAAGGTTCCTATTCCTGTAGGTATAAAGTTATCTGCTGAACAGTGTTCCAAGACACAAGAAGAGGAAGAGAACATGTCCTGTGTTCCATATGAAAGTGCAGTCAGTAGCGTGATGTATGTGATGGTCTGTACTAGACCAGACATTGCACATGGAGTGGGAGTATTTGAACAGGTTTATGTCAAAACCAGGGAAGGAGCACCAGACAACAGTGAAGCGGGTTTTCAAGTATTTGCATGGCACTAGTGATTATGGTTTGTGCTACCAAGGAAGACCAGGATTGGACAGGGTGTTGCATATTCATGGCTTTGTTGATGCAGACTAGGCTGGAGACCTAGATCAGAGAATATCTATAAGTGGGTATGTCTTTAACCTATTTGGAGGTGCAGTCACTTGGATGAGAAAGAAACAATCTATAGTGGCACTATCAACTACAGAGCCAGAATACATGGCGGCCACTCCTGCAAGCAAGGAAGTAGTTTGGTTGTAGAGATTGTGTTGAAATATGGGGTTAGTACAGGGAGATATAACGATAGACTGTGATAGCCAAAGTGCAATTTTCTTGGCAAAGAACCCTACATATCATTCAAAGACAAAGCAAATTGATGTTCAGTATCACTTTGTGAGGGATATGATAGAAGAGAAAAAGGTGTTGTGGGTAAAGGTGGACACTTTGAAGAATACTGTAGATGCATTGACAAAATCTGTGAGCACTGAGAAGTTATCTTGGTGTAGAGAAACAATGGGTGTTGGAGGGCTAGATAAATGACCAAGCTCTCTTGTGGCCCCCTGTGGAAAGAAAACAACAAGTGGGAGAATGTTCGGTTGTGTTATATTCTTTCCATGACTTGCCCACGTAGTTAACTGGGGGTTAGAAGGGGGGTGGAACTCCTCCCTTCATTGCGCTAATTGCATAGCGAGGGGAGTCATAGGGGGTTTGAGGGGTGCAGGAAACCCCACTCTATGGGGTTCGGGGCAGCGCCCTAGGAAATTTTGGTTTTGGACCCTATGTTAGGTTGGGTGGACCTACCTATGGTTTTGTGCATGATTTTCGCACATGGTTTTGGATGCGATGGTTTTCGGTCTATGGTTTTGGATGCGATGATTTTCGGTCCATGGTATTGGATGCTTCAGCATGTATAAATATGTATTGTAACATTGAAAGGAACATAATGAAGAATCAAGTTGGTAGTCCTGGTTTTGGAATCCATGGGAAAATCTCTATGTATATGTGGTTTACGTGTTATGCTCTCGCATTGTTTATTTTCTGTGTTCTAGAATTCGTATGCAGGTAATTTTTGTACGGGGTTAAAATGTACAACTATCTGGACTGCGCCACCGTCGGTAATCTCCTTAATAACATAGGGCCACAGAAACTACATTCTGAATTTCCCTGGAAATCTATCAAAGTTACTATCATACAACAACACCAACTCGTTCACCTTAAAGGTGTGCATCTTAATATGTTGGTCATGCCATGCATTTTCGCATTGCTTTTGGACCTGCTGGTGAAATCCAGCCAAAAACATCTCTTCTTCAAGCTCATCCAACTACACAAGCCTCTCTTCCAAGGCTCTGCAATCCTTCATACTATGAGCACTACCATGCACAGAATAGACATGACATATTCCATAGGCATTACGGCTTCCACACCATATACAAGCATAATAGGGTTTTGTCCCATCAGCTTTTTGCATGTTGTCCGATAAGCGCACAATACTGCAGGTATGCATAGGTACCAATCGTTTCACTGAGCATTGCAAACCTTGGTCAGTGTAGTCTCCATCACTTTATTGAACGCCTGCATTATCTCGTTAGCCTATGGGTGATAAGGTGTGCTCTTTTGGTGATACACCTGAAATTCTTTTGTCAACGTGCTAATCATTTCGTTCAAAGAGTGTGTACCTTGATCACTCATCAAAATCTCTGGGCATCCAAATCACATCAATACATGTTCAAATACGAACTTCATGAAAGTCATGCCCATGCAATCCTTCGCTAGCTGCGCTTTTGCCCAACGAGTCAAGTACTCCATCACAGTGATAATGTACCTCACTCCTATCTTCCCTTGTGGCTGAATTTGTCCTACAAAATCTATTGCCCACTTCTCAAGAGGTTGCAAAGTCATTTTTGGATTCAAAGGCATTTCATCCCTCCATGATGGCCTGCCTATTATTTGACATACATCACATGCCTTGCAATACACTTTTGAATGCTAATGAAGGGTTGACTACCACAACCCAGTGCGTATAATCTTCTACACGGTTGCTCTCCCTGCGTAATGTCCTCTTGCGATACCCCCATGCGTGCCTGTGAGGATGTTGCTTCATTCAAACTCAGGGACATATCTTCACAATATCTCATCAGTCCCCATCTTGTATAGATGCCCAACAATGACAAAGAAATCTACAACACGCACCACTAATTCCTTCTTTTGCTGGATTGAGTATCCTTCCGACGTAGTTCTAGTATTATATGCTCGAAATGTCCATCCAAAATGTGCACAATAAATATTTGTGCATCCGATAATCCTTCTTCCAAGTTAGTGGTTTCTTCCCCTGTCTTGACGCATGACAAGTGATCTAGTCCCGCGTTTAATCATCCAGGCTTCACAAGCACTTCAAAATTGTACTCTCGGAATAATAAGAGTCATCTACAGATGTGCCCCCCTAACACAAGTTTATTGACCAGGTACTTCAACGCAGAGTGATCTGTATACATTTTAAAGTGGCCTCGTAGCAAGTAGTGTCGATATTTTTGGAGCACATACACCATAGCCAGCTCCTCGGGCTTAGTGGTGGAATAGTTCCTCTTCTTTGGATAATCTACGGCTTGCGAACGCGATAGGGTGGGTCCAAGCCTTCTCTGCCATCCTGAGTTAGTACTTCCCCTAGCGCTATACATGACGTATCAACATGTACATGAAACTCTTTCTTCAAGTTTGGGAAGACTAGAATCGGTGTAGTAACCATATTTTCTTTTAATATATCCAGGCTTTTTGTACAGTCATCGTTCCAGTAGAATGAGACATCCTTCTTCAACAATTTTTCCATTAGTGCAGTGATCTGAGCATAGCCTTTGATAAACTTTATATAATATCCGGTATGTCCTAGAGTAGCGCACAACTATTTCACACTCCTCGGCGCTTCCAAGTTCAGAATCACCATGATCTTCGTGGGGTCTACCATCAACCCTTGTCTGCAAACTAAATATCCCAATAGGTTCCCAAAAGGAACACAAAACAGACACTTATTGAGGTTGAGCACGATCTGGTATCTTCGACGGGTATCTAGCATCAATTGCAAGCTCACTACATGGCACTTAAGGAGCCCAAATATAGTTTAGTCATCAAAGTATACCTCCAGGAACTTATGAATAAATTCCTTGAATGCCGCAAAAAACCACGCGCGAAAAGATAGCAGGTGTATTCTTCAACCCAAATGGCATTATAGTATATTGAAAGCAACCCCAATTAGTCGCGAAGGTTGTCTTGCTCCTATCCTCCGGTGCGATTTTGATTTTGTGGTACCCAGAGAACCCATCAGTGAAGGAATATGCTTCTTGGCCACCTACATTGTCCAAGACTTCATATTTGAATGGAGTAGGGAAAGGATCATGTACACAAGCGTCATTCAGTTTTCTGAGATCCATGCATATCCTTATCTCATCCTTCTACTTCTTCTCTTTCACCACCATTAGGCTTACCCAATGGGACTCTTCCATAGGCTCAATGATGCCAGCCGCTAACATCTTATCTAGCTCTAAGAAGACCTTCTCCTTGTATTTCGGATTTAGGCGGTAAGGCCTCTGCTTAACTGGCTTCGCGTCAATCTCTAACGTAATGTTCATCACTCCTAAATCTCTGATTATCCCTTTCAAATCTCTAACCTTGGTAGGGAATAAGTTCTAGTATTTGCGGAGAAATTCAACAACCTTATCCACCGTCACGTCATCCCAGTAGTCTCCAATATTCACGAATTTGGGTTTTGCCTCCGTACCAATGTTCACATGTTTAGTTCTCACCGACATGGTTATATCGGGGTTCTCAATCTACAGTCCTTGAACCTCACGTTGGCCGTCTATTTCTGGAATGTTAATCTTCTGCGGATCCTTGTCCTCCTCTTCAGTAGTTACATTATAACATTCTAGTGGGTGACTTAGCTGAGTAGACCATTCAGGCTGCGTTGGGTCTAAAGGATCCTACGGTATCCTAAAGATGGCTGCTTTGACCTCTTGTAGTGTTTCATCAATACCCTCAAACCCATCCTCAAAAATAAATGTCATCATGAACCCTTCGCGCAGGATATCCCATTAACTTGTCCCATAGCGGAGCTCTATTTCTACATACCAATTCATTGGGATAACATCTAGGGTATGACAGAATAGGTGCACCCATTCAAGTTGTGGCTTTTCTCCATAGGCCTGTGTCCATTTGGTTAGATGCATGCACGAATCATTCTGCCCATTGTACTTGTCTGTCAGTCGCATATTAGGCTTCCCAAATCGTGTTCTCATCATTCTCCTACATTCTCGCCAATCATCGAAACTTCCCTTGTGCATACCGCACCATCTTGCGGGCGTAGCATGCAATGCCCAGTCCAAGGCTTGGAAGCATTGCCTTTCTGGCACCTTCCTTTCAAATGCATCCAAAAGGGTATCTACCTCAGTAAGAACATCATAAATAGGAATATTTCTTACCTCTGACGACACACAATGCAGCGATTGGGTCATCATGTTGCATTTCAGCGTAGTTACATCATGTAATTGATTCTACCAGTGTTCTATTTCTTCATCAGAATTTGAAGTGCAGGAACTCTTGCGCTCCCATGTAATCTGCCCATCCATGGTGGGATTCACCCAGTCTTGGTCTCGCGTCGTTATCTTATAGATGTAGTCCAGATCATCATCACTCTCATAATCACAGACTGGTTCTATATAGCGCGATCCTTCAGCAGGATTCAGGGGTACTATTATGTGCAGTGATTTCCTCTCAAAGATCATCTTTCACTTCTTCAGATTGACTACCCGGTTCATATTAGTTGCCCAGTTGATTCCCAAGAGTGCAAGGTAGGGATTGTTGTCATATACTATCTCTATTACTTCAAAATTTGCCAGCGCGCTCGCCCCCTCAATATCCACGGTCACTCCCTGTAACTGCCCCATGGGTATGATTTTCTACTGATTCACCATCCTCAGCTGAAGTGGAGACCATTGTAGTGCAGGTCTCCCCATTCTCTCCCATGTCTGTTTTGGTAGAACGTTCGCATCTGATCCAAAATCCAGAATGACTTGATCCATTTTGTATTCTCTGATTTACACGGTGAGCCTCATTTCATGCCCGTCCTTGTCTTATGCTTGCCAATTTTTCGTACTAAGCATGGTTCACCTAGCACGGTCCCAGCACATCTATTGATGGGTTGCTGTATCCCTTTCATAGCCTTACTATCGCGCAGTAACTTCATACAGGTTTCAAGGAAAGTTGTAAGCATAGAGGGGCCCATCTCCGGCTCAAGATTATCCTTGATTTCTGAGGTGGATGCCTCAGCAAAGCTCTTCTTAGCTTCCATGAATGCTTCACGAGCACACTCCAAATCAAACTCAGCCTCTTTTGTTAGGGCTTTATGAACCCAAGTACTATCTTTTGGTTGTTTCCCCTTGTCATCTCTCATCGCCATTCCACTCCGAAGCACTATATTTACATTTGGATCTTCCTCGCGCGGCTCAGACCTCATCATCTGCAGGTTCCAAATCGGGGGAGGCAGTAGCGCCCCTTTGTCACGTATCCTATCTATTAGTGTAGGAAAATCTTTTGTTTCATGATCAAATAGTGTGCAATACTTGCATGACGGGCACGTTAGATTAATGCAATCACAGGCATAGTGTCCTGGCCCTCCAAAATTGTCGCAAATCAACTATCCTCAACCTCTACTAGGTCCTTCTCTGCCTCGGCCTCGTCCGTTCCCCTGAAATCCTGTCTGCGCCATCCCTGCATTATGGTCAAGGGGTCACGTTTCAACCTAAACTCGGTGGGTGGGAGTTCTTTCCATCATAAATTCATAGCTCCTGCAAGTACACTCATCATGTCCTACTAACCTAGAAAAGTTGAAAAACAACTATTGTGGTGTTTGCACACACTTCTGTAGCAAGTGACAGTTATTCGTGGCATGTTTTCCGGCTACCTAAAAAATAGCACACCATAAAGCAGGCACCATGCTAGGTCTTGCTTGAGCTTTCGGCCTTAAAGGCATCTGTCCTCCACCTGCAAGGTAATTTGTAAAGACCAGGCAGTGGTCTTTGTCATGACCCTGATTCTTGCATGAACCATCCTATCTTGCTTCAAACTTTTCATCTCAAGGCACAGATTCTGCAGCTATGTGTGGATGTACTGAACTCCTAAATTAGGATCTTACATCGAAGTCTCATGTAGTCTCATGGAAATCTCCAAGGCCTCTACCTGAGTTGTTATCTTATGTTGCAACAACGCGATCCTTAAGTGGCATAGTAGCAAAGCCACAAACCACTTGCAATGTTGTCCATCTATCAAATTCATATTGGCTTCGTGGATTTCACACTTCAATCTTTGATCATATTCCCAAGGTGTCTCACCTGGTCGCATCACAATATCTTTGAATTCCACAATCGACTGCACTTCAGATTTAGGCCTGCTAAATTCCCTATTTAGTGTTGTTCTGATGTCTGCTACTCTAGCATTCGGGTTATTGTTGGAGTACTTAATGTACCAGGTTAACGCGTGATCTTGCAGAGCACTAAATAGTGTCTCTTTCTTTATTTGATCATCTGCAACACCTTGAGCTTCCTATACCGCTTACAACAAACTAGAATTGGTTTGGGTCCTCATTTCCCAAGCCTTGAAACAAAGGCAACTTCACTGTATTGGCCATACTGAATTGTGGTGGAGGTGGAGGTGGTACGGGTGAAGTTGGAGGCGATGGCAATGAAGTCAGAGGTGGTGTGGGCATAAGTGGTGTTCGTTGGAATCCTTGTATTATCAACTGAATAGCACTTTGCAGAGAGACCTTCGCTATCCCTTCTTCATCCCTTCGCAGAGGTGAAATCAAGGGGCTATACACTGGACCCTTATTTCCTCAATTTCTGTAACTTTTTCCGCTTTGCATAGTCCCAAACATCAAGGTAGCTGCATAACCCGTTTTTCACACAACAACCTTTTAATCCAAGTATTTATAGATTTAATGTACTTACCTTGCAATCCTTTCAAAAAGTGTCACTCTGCCTCGCTATAGCTAACTGAGGTGTCGACTGAGAATTTAGTAACAAATCCTCCTATGATACGATCGAGCCAATGATCGACAGTGTGCGTGATCTTATCCTTCAATGCTTCAAACCTTCGCACTAGCTCTGGGGTCCACACAATAGGACCATCAAGTTTCCACCTTCCTTGGCTATCTGCTAGCTTCACGATCCACTCGTATAGCTCAGTAGGAAAGGAGGCGAAAAATATTTCGTGGATCTCCATATACAGGTATCAGTCCAACCACTGTTCTTTTGACATTCACGAGTTTCTGTTTTCTTGTGCCATGAACTCGTGAATCCTTCTATCCAACCAGCCTTCGATTTCTTTCTTAGTTGGATTCCAGTGATATGACATCACACATCTCTTATGCAAATTTCGGTCTCGACAATTGAATCATTTGTTGGCTTGAGGGGAACTGACCTAGGTTGAGCATTAGTTAGCCAAACAAATCCCTACATTACTGGTCCTTTCAGCATCAGCCCGCAAAGTGCGGACTGAAGTCTCACCCAAAGCATTATGGGGGGATGCTGGAACCAAGTTTCCACACCCTTGAGATGGATGTGATGTCGATTAATTCCAGTTATACCTGCCTTTGCATAGGTTTCTTAGCCCTCTATTCCACCCTTCAGTACCTTTTCGAAAGGGTATAATTGGCTCTCCCACGGTCCTAACCTACAGCTTAGGGACCTTCGTGTTGCTAGGGCAGCAAACTGTGATATTACCCAAACTACGATAAGTATCTTACTTGTCTTATTAACATATCTTAGTTAGCTTCACGTAAATAGATGTTCTTACTTTCATTCACTTAACCAACACAATTGCATATATTCGCACATCATATAAGCATTATAAGCGAAATTCATACCCAACATAACCAGGTGCATAAACAAAAAATAAAGACGCAGAAATTGTAGAATACTTCTCTTTATTGATAATTCCAAACAATTACAGACTTGACCTGCCCTGCGCACTCGCCTGCAAGGGTCTGTGCACTCAGCTGCGGACTTCTAGGCCTCTACGCACTCAGCTGCAGAGTCTCTACCTACGCTACAACCCAAGACTTAGACTTCTACTTCAAAGCTATCTCTCCAGTCTTGATTGATTCATTTCTTCTCTTCTTTTCTAAACTACTTAGAGTTTAGCTCTATTTATACAATCCCATGTTCCGTGGACCATGGGTAGATCTTCTACAGCCAACATTACATTTTCAAAATAAGGGTGGACAACCGTATGACTCTTTAATACCTACACGCTCCACGACCACAAAATGCAGAATCTATACACTTGGATTACAAAATTTGACCAAAATATGGGATTTTAGCCCAAAAACTGCCCTTGGGTGATCCCCTGCCGAACACATGCGTGTGCACAATGACATGCATGTTGTTGAATCCCTTTCATGCAACCAACATCAATGCTCAGCATGTCTACTCCGTGCTAGGTGCTAGGATGGATCTTTAACATATAAGGGCACAGTTTCATCTGCGAGTACATGTTGTGCCCACTGTTGTTCCTATTCCTGCTACAAATCATTTGTCTGTTTGTGCAGCTTCATTTTCTTCCTTAAGTTACTACTTCAGCACATGAAACTCCTTCTTTGTTCCATTATCTATCTTTCCGCGATCTTCATGTCGTCTCGTCACCTCATAGCCTAAGCCTCCAAAGTTGATTTCAACATCAATGGATCTGCTTGAGCTTGCAATTTTGTTCTAGCTCTATGTTGTCAATAACCTTCCTCTTGCATTCGTTGCATTCATTGCATTTGATATGCTACCTTTAGCTGTTTCTCTATGTGATGTTGCTGATGTCATATCTTGATGTCCTTGTGTACGAACAACCTGATATCTTCGTGAGTAGGAAAGCTCATAGAAATTTGATTGAATACATCTCCAGGTGTGCTCTGAACGGTGTCTTCGACTCTGATCTCTTGGAAACCATTGTATATGCTCTGCTAAGAGGAATATGAACACCTGCAATACCTGGAGACGTGGTAACACTCATGGAAAGAAATCTGTTAGTTGAAAACCAAAATGAACTCGAGAAATGACTTGCAACATACCTGTGTGACTGATCATGAAGGTTGTGCAATTTGAGCCAGGAGGTCAAGAGACTGACTGCCAAGACTGCACAAGGCACACTCTGGGTTGTTGGGAGACTGATTGACTACTGGAACTACACAATGCACCGTCTATTATGGCTGTTGACTGCTGAAGTTGCGCAATGCGTAATGTCAGCTAGCAATGGTTGCAGGCTCAGTCACTGCATTACGCAATTTTCTACGCCAACAGTCATTGTCCCTCAAAAATGCACAAAATAGTGCTAGAGGATAGTCATTGGGAAGAAATGTGCATTTCCTAAGAGGAAGAGATAGCCTTCCCTCTCAGGATTGTGTAGTTCCATCTTGGTGAGGCCCTTGGTGAGGCTGAGTCCAGGCCAAGGCTACCCTGACTCGCCGCAGGACAACTGATAGCAAATGTGGAAGTGAATGTAGGGAAACACTAAGTGAAAGCAAAATTGATTGATCGTGCATGTAAAAATTGAATGAAATATTCAGTAAACAGATCAACATGCATGTGGGTAAAGCGAGTCACCAAATCGGTGACCATTCATGAAAAACAGTTTCATGCATGTGACAACAATGAGATAGCAATGGAAACTAAAATGGTGCTAGTACAAGATAGTATGTATCAAAATGATAGCAATCATTTACTGAAATCAGGTAGATAGTGTTCATATGGAGCGAAATGCAAAAAGTGCTAGAAATGAAACACAAATCATGGAAAGCGAGTTTACCCCAAAACGGGTGAGCTGAATGTGTCGACAACTCCTAGATGTGATGTGGGATATCAAAGCTGCAAGGTTGATGTGAGGAATGAGCTTTGCAATGTCCGGTTGATGAGTTTTGATAACATCAAGGTTGTGATGTGCATGCCACAAATCTAGGGAAAGCGGCACTTGGTGGGAGGTTTCTAGAATGATCCTTGCATGTAACCTTCGACTGCCAAAAATAGATCCTTGAAACAAGTGATGCCTTGGATGCTACCTTGGGAGAAGTAGCCCATGCATGCAAGTCAATTTTGCTCAGTCCTGGAGGGAACCATTCAACTTAGTTGCACATGCAAGAGATTGCTCGACTGATGGGAGAAAATGCACATTTCTATCTGGGAATTGGGTTGGTTGTTCAGGAGATTTCTGTAATTTCTAGGTAGAGTAGCTGACTGCTGCCCAGATTTGCGCAAATTCTGGGCTGAACAGCCCTGTTGGGGAAAATTACACAATTTTCACCATGAGTGTTGGCTTCCAGAATTGTGCAATTCTGGAGCCCAGCAGGCTGCTAATCATGATTGCACAATTTCTGTAGGGAAGGCTGGTTGCCCTCCAGAATTGCGCAATTTCTTGGGGGAGCTTCTCAGCCTGCAACTAGACCAAGTCGGGGTGATCAGCCTGTAAAGGGAATGCATCGAGCTGTGATCGACAGGCTACCTTTGTGCAAGAAAAACACTGAAGCTTGTGTACTTGATGAAGCAAGACATGCTAGCGTGAAGTTTGGAAGGGAGGCTCCAAAACAAAGCTAAGGCAAAATTTTCGAGGGTGGTTGTAGTTGTTATAACAGGAGGCTATATATATATGAAGGCTATGTATATACAGAGGTTGAAGTTGTACATAACTTCTGTATATCACATATCTAAAGGATGAAGTTATGCATAATTTTTGTATATGCACATATCTTTCATATATATGAAACTTTCGTATATGCGCACATCTTCCATATGTGTGTAACTTTCATATATGTGTATATATAGAAGTTGTGCACATACAAAATATATGCACATATACATAAGTTGTGTTACAAAGGTTGAAGTTGTGCATAGGTATGTGCATATATGGAATTTGGGCATATATGGAAGATATGTGCATATACAAAAGTTGTGCATATACGAAAGTCGAACATATACGAAAGTTACACATATATGGAATATATGTTCATATACGAAAGTTGTGCATATAGAATATTTGTGCGTATATGAAAGTCGTGCATATACGAAAGTTACACATATATGGAAGTTGCACATATACGGAAGATATGCACATATATAGAAATTGTGCATATACGAAGATATGTGCATATATGGAAACTGTGCATATACGGAAGATATGCCCTTGGTAGTACGAATTGAGTTTAAATTAAAACTTGGAGCTTAGGGGCTATAAAATTTGAGGTCATGCATGAAATTATGCATAGTTCATTTTTGTGAGAGTTGGAAAGCTCTAACAATGTTGTTGAAAGTTGAGATGATCCACAGTCTTAATTTGTAGGAGATAAACCTAGCTCCTATATTCAGGGGCATAGTTGGGGAGATCGATCAACACCCCATCAAAGTAACTACAAAGGATACTTTGTTTAAGGGGAAAATTATGTTCTACATTAGATATTTAATGTGACATCGTTAAAAGAAATGTTGTACTTGAAACGTTAATTTGTGACAATGATATTCCAACCTTGTTAGAGAATATAAAGAGGGTTTAATTGATTTCCTCAAAAATATATTTAAAATTAGTTTGAAAATTGTAAGTTTTAACATAATTTTTTTATGGAATAATCTTTCTTCACAAATAATTTTTAGAAATATATGATCATTCATTAACAATGAAATTTGATGGTGGAGATCTATGATATCAATTCTTGTGGTTAAAAGAAATGGCAGGTAGTTCAGAGATAGAGATCAAAAAATTCAATGGACAAGGTTTCAATCTGTGGAATCTCAAATGGAAGAACTTTTGGTGAATAAATATTAGCGGATCAGTCTAGGAAACTATGCATATATGGAGGTTGTCGTATGCATATTATGGAAGTTGCACATTACTTCTGTATATGCACAACTTTAGTATATGTACAACTTCTGTATATGTGCATATATAGAAGTTGTACATTTATGGAAGATATGCACATATACGAAAGTTGCACATATATAGAAGATATGCGCATATATAGAAGTTGTGTATATATGGAAGATATGCATATATACAAAAGTTCTGCATATACAAAAGATATGCACAACTTCAAGCTCCTTATATATGAAGACTTTGTATATACATAACTTCCGTATATGCCCAGTTTTAGTATATGTGTATATCTTTCGTATATGAATTTTTTTTATATATGTTTTGTATATGTACATATACGAACATTATGCATATATGAAAGACATATGAATAATTGGAAGTTATGCATATATGAAAGATATGTGATACAAAAAATGTGCATATATAGAAGTTGTGCGACTTTCGTATATGCACAACTTCTATATATGCACAACTTCCGTATATGTGCATATCCTCCATATATGCCCAAATTCCATATATGTGCAACTTTTGTATACACATATTACAGAGGTGTCACATTGTTTCTATATATGTGTGACTTTCGTATATGTGTGACTTTTGTATACACATATTACAGAGGTTTCACATTGTTTTTGTATATGCACAACTTCCGTATATGTGGAAATTTTGTATACACATATTGCAGAGGTTTCACATTGTTTCTGTATATCCGCAAACAGATATGTGCATATACAAAAATTACGTATATACGAAGCCTAAAAAGAGACAGTGGTTGAAGTTGCACATAAATTATTTATATTTGCATCTTCCATATATGCATAAATTCTATTTATATGCATTTACCGTATGTGTGCAAATTCCATATATGTGCATATACGGAAGCTACGCATATGTCCATAGTCACATTTCCACCCTCTTTCAGAAATTTGACCTCTGATGACAAAATCAGTATAAACTGACAAGGAATTCTCCCATAGAATTTTCAATAATTCTCCTCGTTATTCTCCCTTGGAATTTTCAATAATTCTCCTTGTTATTTTCCCTTGGAATTTTCAATAATTCTCCCCATTATTTAATGTTGAACATTATGTTTTGTTTATTTTGCATGAACCCTTTCACCTCCCACAGTTTCAAATAAATGTCTTTCTGCCTTGATTCCTATAATTCAACCACCCTCACATATTCGCTATTTTTCTCTAATCCCGATTGTACTCAAAAGGCTTTGACCATGGGTTTTCCATTTTCTCTATTCCTCTTGATATGCCTCCATTTTCTCTAGATTGTGTGTAGAGGCAGATAATGTTGCTACACTACATTCCAACAGAGGAATAAGATGCTGACATTTTTTAACAATCTTTGTCAAGGGGGGAGTTCAAGTTCCACATGTGTAGGATAGGGGTGGTTGGTAATCCCTTTCATGATGAGAGGGAGTGTTGAAAAATGGAGCAAGAAATTCTCAATTTGATTTTATTATTATGTTATTGTGACCAGTACAATGCATATTTATGACGTGTTTGATGAAATTATTGTCATGGTTAGGCTTGGGGTTAGAGGCTTTGTCTTGGGGTCATCCATTGTCTCAGAAAGTCTCATCAAGTTCTAGGTAGAGGTTTGGAGACTAGCCCTAAACAAGTGGCTTAAATTTCGTAGTCTCTGGCACAAAACTTACTGAAAAATACTGCAGTCTCCCCCTTGCAGGCATTGTGGGAGTGACTGTGGGGTTCTAGTCACATGCATGCCTTTTATGGGAGTGACTGAGAGTTTAATTCATTGAAAGGCTAGGTTAACTCAAGGGTTAGGCACTAGGAGTGGTGGATTAGCTCCTGGGGGTCCTGTAACACCTGAGAGAGCTCTGTAAAGTGTTTGTTAGTCGGTTCCACTACCTTAACTGAACTTAGGGATTTGAATCATATCATAGTAAATTTTCATAACATCTTTATCCCGGTGGAACATTTAGCTTGGGTAAATGAGGGAGGAGGGTGTTACATAACAGAAATTTTATATTCAAGAATAAGCTTGTTTATTTATTTGTCTTATGTTTACATGCTTATATTTGCCTCTAACTAACAAGAACTTATCTCCCTACAATTTATCATGTAAGAAAATTGTGTCATGATTTGTGTAATGAATCACCCAATCATGCTAGACATTGGGTTTTAGTATTTCTTCATGTTGGAGTGCACCAACGATGTCACAGGGATAAAACTACATGCGTATTGGGCTTATTAAAGAAGACGACTTGACAATTTTTTTATTAGTCAATTCTTTTAGTGAGTGATATGTTGCAGGAAAAATGCATGGGGGAGGGTTACTTTGTATCATGGAATTTAATGGTTACATTGTGTCATGTCTAGTATTAATCCTTAGTGTTATAGTGACTGCAACACCCTCCAAAATTTTGGCCTGCATCTAATTTCGAAGCCTTCCTTGGGTTTTTCCTTGATGTTTGTAAGCACTTGGGCCCATCCCATGAGCTCGTGTTGAGTCTTTGTGCCCTCCTCGCTCGACCGTTCAAACAACATCTTTTTGCATCTTGGTCTCAATTTCATGCTTGAGGTCATGTTTTAGGCATGCATAAGGTTTCCCTTCGTGTGTACAATTTGTGTCCGCTATGTAAACATTTGTCACACTCACACACAAAGTTGCATTAATTGTCATGCTGGCATCATTGTGGTCATTCAACGATCTATCCCAAGTGTCGTGCTTCTCACTCACACCATCAGTCAGTCACACTGAGTGTATGTTATCTTGTTGGTTTGGGGTGTCTTGTCGTCAATTCATGTTAAGTGTGTGTTCACGAGGTCATGCATGTATGAAGTCACTGGTTCACACACTTGGTCATTTTGTTGAAGTTTTTCAACCAGGCCATCCTCCAATAGTCGGACATTCGCTGAGCTACATTGCACACTTTCATCTCTCAGGGATTATGTACTGTTGCGTAGAATTGTGCAAAGCTTGAGACTGCCTCCTCGGTAGTCTGCACTACACAAACCTGGAATTGACTTGACTTACTATCACCCAGAACAATGTAGAATTTCCCAGCATTTCGTTTAAATCTTCACTGCCTGCAAGCACATAAACCAAGCCTCCAAGTGGTCAACTAGAGAGTTTCCTTGGGACTCACTCCCCTAAAAAATTAGGCAAAAGTTGCAGACCTTGCCCACTCCTCTGACTGAGGAAACTATGTAGACAGGCTGGATAAAGACCCAGTTCATGTACCTGTCTCCCTCAGAAAATTGCACAGCTTTCTCAACCAACCACGTAGTCTGTCGATCGGCTGCTCACCCAGAAAACTGCGCGGACTTCATGAGCAATCCCCTTTGCATCCCAACAGCCTCCTTAACTCAAAAACTATGCAGATGTGTTCAGCAGGTTAGCCTCCCAACAACTGTGCAGTTTTGTCTCTAGCCTTCTCACAGCCTGCTATCAGCTCCCCCCAGGAACTGCACAATTTTGCTACCAAGCCTCCCTGCAGCGCGTACTGGTTCCTTCTAGAAATTACGTAGATCTTTCGTCCATCTGAGCTAGATCCCGTGGACAGTCACTGCTGACCCGGATTGTCGATCTCAGCCTCCTAGTGACTTATGCGCAATTTTAACCAACAGTTCCTGGAGCTCGCATCCCATCTTGAAACTTTCCTTGCGCAATTTCGTAGCCTTGTCCTCTCTCCCAGTCATCTGGATCTAAAAAAAAACATATATCATGGTAGACTAGGAGGTTTATGAATTTTATTTCATCTCATCATGAGTGATTGCAGATACATGTACATGGATACGACATGACGCGGCGATGGATGGGATGAGCAAAGAGAGTACATGCAAGGAGATGTGGTCGCGAATGAATGAACGAATGATGCATGTGAGAAGAACCTTTCACGAATGGACGAACATGTCAAGCATGTTAGGGTACAAGAAAATGAGAAATGTGCACATGAAACATCAAGCAAACACCAATACCATCGGAGGCCCTACACACCTTGCCATGTTGAGGTCAAGCTGCGATACACCAAGAGCATATCCATCACTAAGCAACACTGCAGATCGACATGGAAACCACCACTAGCATGGACATACCAGCACTGTCGTGTTGATTCGTGTCATGAGTTATGTCGGCTACATCACTATTATGGGTGATACTGTGTAAATCAATGTAATGTAATGTGGAAGTCCAAGAGACCCACTTGTAATCTAAAGAATCATGTATGATGTACTAATGTGTCTTGGAACGTTCGCTTAATTCGGAAGCCTGATAACAGGCTAGCATGTTTTCACATGTGTTGTAAATGTTTGTAAGCTTAATCTTGAACACTTGTAATGCATGTTGCTTTAACCTGTGTTAAATAATTAAACTCGTTCAGTTGCTCTAATACATATATTTATGAAAATGTGTTGTATAATTTGTTAACGTTCTCCTACCCATGTTGGTTACCTCCCTGGACATCAGAAAAATCCTTTCATGTAAACTTTTTATAACAATTGTCGCATTCACACGGACTATACCATTGTGTGTTGTATGTGTGATCTTCCCTTATGTGTTGTGACTACTGCATCCATGTGGACTACTTCTCCGGAAGTTGTGCATGTCCTGTTGTGTTGTTTGTCTCTGGCAGAGTTGGGACTTCCTCCCCTTTGACTAGAGAGTCACTCCCATCCTCTCTCTATGTGGTGAAAGAACCTTGACACATGTAACACTAGCACTCACCAGGCACGCAAAACTCGTTATTCAAAGACAAAGCAGATCATTCTCACGTCTTGACAAGCAAGAGCTAAGGCATACATTTAAGATAATGAAAACCGGGCCATCATACCGAATGGGACTCCCACACCAAACGATGTGAGGTCTAATTTGGATTTTATACTGGGGTGATCCCCTTAATGTTGGCAGGTCCAGCACCATCAACACTTAGTTATATGTCAAACAATTACATATTCTAACAAGGGGTATTCTTTGTAAACGTAGTTGGCTTCATGGCAATGTCATCATCTAAACAGTATCTTGATGCAGGAGCATTCATCCAAGATTATAAGACCCATGAGTCTTATTTCACATTTACTAAAGGGAGAGGGTTCCCTTAATCATTTTATTTATTTTCCTAAGTTTAGTTGAGTTTGAGCATATTTTAAGTTGTAAATTCAAATTGTGGAGAATATGTCGTGAATGAAGAGCTTTTAGATATAGTTGAGTAATCCTAGGAAGAGTGAGCATTTGAGGTATTTACAAGCTTTAATTAGGATTTGTTTGAGAAAAGAATGGAGCCGAAGAGATACTATAAGAGAAGGTGAGAGATTATTGGATCTGAACTAAATTGGTTCATGAATCCGTATATGTATAAATTGTGATCTTTTGAATATGAAGAGGTGAGCGATAGGGTAATGAGAGAGAAAGGTTTAGAGAATGTTAGAAGGGAGTTAGACAATGTTAAAGAAAGCTAGTAGTCGATAGTGTTATATCAGAGCACGAGATGTTATGTACATTATGTAAATATTGTTATTAATGACAAAGAGTTATGTGTAAAAACATGTTTCTGTGTGATTTGTTATTATATGGTGTGGTTTCATTGATTAATTAAATGTAGGTTGAATTCCTCTGTATCGCGTGAATATTGTGCCTGGATGTATTCGACCAGAAGAATATTGTTAGAACTAGTCTAAACTTGGCGGAAGTGCTAAATTAGGTAGAACAGAGAAACCCCACCAAAGTTGTGTTAAACTCCAGAGAAAACTCGAAGAAGCTTAGGAATGTCCAATCAATAGATCCGTTAGATCAACGGTCATCACGTGTTAAGATGCACGGGCATTAAACCAAATGGAAAGGCAGTTTATGTAGGCAGAAGTGGGTTTTCACATGCCTTCAATACCATAAGCAATATTTGAAAAATGGATGCGATATTTTATTAAACTGGGTTAACCACCTAGTCAATCGTGACCGTCTGTCCAAAAGAGGCAGATCCGGGATATCGCATGCTAAGCCAGCACGGAGGAATCTTTGGAAAATGGACCTGATTAGTTATCAACTATAGTTTAATCGAGCTGAGGTCTGGAGCGATCAGAGCCATTCGTTGTGAAGGGCGTGATCTAACGGTGATTGCATGGTGAAGCTGCACCAAAGTTAAATCAGAGTTCAGACACGAGAAAGTTATGAACTGGGTTCTATTTATTTTTAGTTCCATGGAATTCCGATGTTTGCTTGGGGGTTTTGCCACATTCTAAGTAATTAGAGAATTTTGTTGTTTTAGCGGAATGGCTAAGTTGAAGGTTTAAATGGGGGTTTAAAGTGTTTTGAGTTATGATAAGTGATCAGGACCAATAGTTTAATTAAACAATAGTTTGATTAAGGACAAAATTCGGATTAGAAAAATGTGTAGTTGCACCCCATCAAAGAAGGATACGTGGCCATAATTCATAGGTCCACGAGGGAAATTAGAAAAGGTGCAGTTTGGCTACACCAATGTGGTATCAGAGCAGAAGGAGATTCTGTGTAGAGGTACAATTATGTTTTTCTTTGGTAAGTGTATGGAATTTGTATTTTGTGCAGAGTAACAACAGAGGAGGTAAGGAGATTTGCAGCAGCCTAGAGCAAGGAGTGCTCATATGGTTCCATATGGGAGAACCAGAGAAATGCTAACAAACTGAGCTCATAGGAGAAAAGCTTGGTGAAGCATGTGTAGCAAGAAGGAGACGTGTTACTACAGAGGTTGATTGCAACTCACAACCTAAAGTTGTTAGAGATCAAGAAAGCATATGACAAGGAGAATCAGAGGTGCAGCAAAAGCAAAGGAAAAAATAGAGGAGTCAGTGCTTAGTAATGTTTAAATTTTTGGAAGGATACTTGATGGATCTTGAGGTAAGATTATGTAGGCAAAGGGAAGCGGTAAAATTGCTGAAAGAAATAATGAGCTATAGCAGCATCATAGCACAGGAGCTATGTTAAAGAAGATGAAGCAAGAAGAACTCTCAGATGGATAAAAGGTGGCATTACCCAATAGTAAAATGAAATTACTGAAGAACAAGGGAAGTGAGCAATTGAAGATGCAATAGCCAAAATCTTTGGAAGCTGAGCTAGAGTGCTCAAGGAGAAGAAGAGGTTCTAGTGCAGAAAACCTGGAAAAGAGAGGATACCAAAAGGATGATTTGGTATGTGTAACAACTAATAGACTTGTTACAAAAGAGAGAAGGGCTAGTTGCAGCTCACCAACAAACAAGGGAAGTTTACCAAAGGAAACAATGAATTTGACTATTGTTAGTCATAACAGGGGTACAGAGGAAAGTCACAGATGGACAGAAAAGAGTGCTAAAACAATTGGACACAAAAGAATGAGTAAGGAAGAAATTGACATAGAGGTGGCTGAGATAAAGACAAAACTCAGTCGTTTGAAGAAGCTGATACAAAAAAGAATCAGAGAAGAATGGAAACAAGGATTTTATGTGGGAAAAAGAGTTAAGTGGCCTGTCAGGGAATTATTTGCTGAGAAATTAATACTTCGAACAGTTGAGAATGAAAGAATAGAATACATTTGTGAACCAGAGAAAGGACCTCTCCTTGGGGAAGGAGACAGTGATGAAGAGATGATCTATACAGATCAACATAAGAGAAAGGTGCTGGTAGCATCTTCACAGACAAGGGAGTCTCGTATTTTTGGAATTGATTATTTGTGTGAATGTAAATTCGTAGGTATGACACCTAATGAAATTGAGACTGTGCATGAAAAAGTGAAAGAGGTAGAGACAGGAAAAACACAAAAGGAGATTCATAAAGAATTTCAAGACTTCAATTGGTGGAGAAAACTAAAAGGAATAAGTGAATGGTTGTGTTTTCTCTTATTTAAGACTTATTGGATCATGTTTGAAGGAATATTAACATGGATAGAAACCCAATGGGAAGAGGACAAAGAAGAGGAAATAAATGCATTGCAGATTGGTGAAGTGAAGATAAGAGAAGCTGACACAGAGAACTCAGCTCAAAAAGTTAAGGCAAAGGAAACTTTGAAGGATCAAAATCTTATCATAGAAGAGGGGAAGACATTATTGTCTTACTTGGATAAACTGAGTGATGGAGAGAATTGTGTAGAGCAGAGAGGAATTCTACAAACCTATGATGAAGTTGCCAAGCATAGTCAAGAAGCTGCTATCCAAGAAATATTCTTTGATGAAAAGGAAATCGGAGATGTTGAGGAAGAATTTCTCAATAACCTAGTGAACTATCAGAATAGTTCAGAGAAGCATGAAGATCTGATCACGGAGGCTTCAAATGAAGAGCCTTGTATTTTTTAAAATAATATGTTGTGTATGTTTTCAGGTTTAACAGGTAATGAACAACAATTGGACAATATGCTTATGCATGTTGATGAAGAAGTGAGATTACTGGAAGAAATGGTTGGATTAGAAAAGTATTTCGAGCATGTATTTAATAATTTTGAGGATAATGGCATTGACAGGGAATTTGACATAATTCAAGAAGATGAAGACAAGCAAATGAGAGTTTGTAACCAAAATGAAACATCTTTAATAGAGGGTCAAGATAGAGACATCATGGAAAATGTGAAAGAATGTATGATGATGATGACAAATACAGAAGTTCAAGAAATCTGTGATTTTGAAACTGATTATTTTTATGAGTCTGTAAAACCTGAAGAACTTATAGAAAAACAAAGTTTTGTTTCTGATGCATATGAAGATGAAACAACATCATTTTGTTGCAATGGTATAAGTACAGAAGATGAGAGGATACTTCATGATGATATGCTCAAAGAAATTCTAGCTATTAATTTGTTGAATGATAGTCTTGTGACTGAACAAGGAACACTGTGTAATGCAGAGGAAAGTGTTGAAATCAAATTTGTTGACAAATTCATAAATTTTGCAGAAAATCAGCATAAATATTTGATGACAAAATTATCTGTGGAGAATGGGAAGAATAGTAATTTTGAATCTGATAATTATTAGGGAAATTATGTTTTATACAGGAAAGAGGAGTCATATGTAAATGACATGCTTATTGAATATGAAGGAAGACCTAATTTGTCAGAAAAAATATTAAGTGAACCTGATGATATAGAGGAAACAATTGTCTTTCATAGCAATGAAGGGGAAGTTGTAAAGTGCAACCAACAGATTGTAAATGGAAGGGGTGAAGTAAAATTGGGCAGAAATTTCATAGTTTCTATGGAAAAAGAGAATGTACAGTAGCTAGTTGACTGTGGAGCTCAACTAAGGTCCATGTGTTTCAAAAAGATTGCAAAGTGTAAAGAGAAAAATGAGAAATTGTGGATGAAGAAGTCAGTTAAGAAGAGAACCAACAAAGAAAATAAATTACTAAAAGAAATCTACATCAAAAAAGAGAGAGGACAACAACAACATAAGATTTGGAAACCTGGAAGGACTAAAGCAATAGTGGCAGAAAAAATAGAGCAGCAGCATGATGAAAGAGATGGCAAGTTACAAAGTAAGGTCTGGCATCCAGGAGAAGGGGAGAAGGAAGTAAATGCACTTGCAATTGTAAAAGGTCAGACAGCTAGTTGGAAGATGAAATCTGATGAAGTTTGCAACAGGAGCAGTTGGGTGACTCATGAACAAGAGTCCATGAATTATTTCAACCTAGGGAGTCTGATGTAGGAGCATTCATCCAAGCTTATAAGACCCATGAGTCTTATTTTACATTTACTAAAGGGAGTGGGTTCCCTTAATCATTTTATTTATTTTCCTAAGTTTAGTTGAGTTTGAGGAGATTTTAAGTTGTAAATCCAAATTGTGGAGAATATGTTGTGAATGAAGAGATTTTAGAGATAGTTGAGTAATCCTAGGAAGAGTGAGGATTTGAGGGATTTAAAAGCTTTAATTAGGATTTGTTTGAGAAAATAATGGAGCTGAAGAGATACTTTAAGAGAAAGTGAGAGATTGTTAGATCTAAACTAAATTGGTTCATGAATCTGTATATGTATAAATTGTGATCTTTTGAATATGAAGAGGTGAGCTTGAGGGCAGCAAGAGAGAAAGGTTTAGAGAATGTTAGAAGGGAGTTAGACAGTGTTAAAGAAAGCTAGTAGTGGACAGTGTTATATCAGAGCATGAGATGTTCTGTACATTATCTAAATACTGTTATTAATGACAAAGAGTTGTGTGTAAAAACATGGTTCTATGTGATTTGTTATTACATGGTGTGGTTTCGTTACTTAATTAAATGTAGGGTTAATTCCTCTGTATCACGTGAATACTGTACCTAGATATATTCGACCCGTAGAATATAGTTAGAACTAGTCTAAACTTGGCGGAGGTGTTAAGTTAGGCAGAAAGGAGAAACCCTGACAAAGTTGTGTTAAACTTTGGAGAAAACCCGAAGAAGCTTAGGACTATCCAATCAATAGATCCATTAGATTGACGGTCATTACGTGTCAAGATGCGCGAGCGTTAAACCAAATGGAAAGGCGGTTTATGTAGGCAGAAGTGGGTTTTCACGTGTATTCAATACCATAAGCAGTATTTGAAAAATGAACACGATATTTTATTAAACTAGGTTAACCACCCAGTCAATCGTGACCGTTTGTCGAAAGAGGTAGATTCGACGGATATCGCGTGCTAAGCCAGCACGGAGGAATCTTTGGAAACCAGACCCGATGAGTTATCAACTATAGTTTAATCAAGCTGAGATCCAGAACTATTAGAACCATTCGTTGTGAAGGGCGTGATCCAATGGTGATCGTGTGGTGAAGTTGCACCAAAGTTAAATTAGAGTTCAGACTCAAGAAAGTTATGAATTGGGTTCTGCTTCTTTTCAGTTCTGTGGAATTCTGTTGTTTGCTTGGGGGTTTTGCCACATTCCGAGTAATTAGAGAATTCTATTGTTTTAGTGGAATGGCTAAGTTGAAGGTTTAAATGGGGGTTTAAGGTGTTTTGAGTTTTGATAAGTGATCGGGACCAATAGTTTAATTAAACAATAGTTTGATTAAGGAAAAAATTCGGATTACAAAAACGTGTAGTTGCACCCCATCAGAGAAGGATATGTGGCCATAATTCATAGGTCCATGAGGGAAATTAGAAAAAGTGCAACTTGGCTACAGCATATCCCTTCATAATTCAATATTCGGTTGCACACATATCCTAGGTAGTGGAGTATCAAATTTTCCACCGATCCATCCGTGGTGTCGGGATATACAAGGACCCTGGCATAAGACATTTCCTTTGTCTCCAAGTATGATCTGTCAAACTCAAAATAAGTCCCAAGGTCATCCCATATACACCGAAAGACATCTTCTGTATATGAACAATTTTATATATATGTGCGTATACATATGTTGCAGAGATACACAATTCATATTTTTTTTATATTTGATTTCCGTATATACTGTATATACAGAAGAATGAATTTTTTATACGTGCAGCTTCTGCATACACACACACACACACACACACACACACAAATATATATATGGAAGTGTGCATATATAGAAGATAGTTTTTGTATATTCACAACTTCTGTATATGGACAACTTCTATACATGCACTAACTCTCTATTGCATAAAAAATCCCAATGAAATACATACGCTTAGAGCAACACACTAATGTCTCTCAATTATTCACCTGGTTTGAGATTATTTTCGTATATACAAGGAACAATTTTTACTTTTAAAACATGCATATATAGAAGATGGATTATGCATATGTACATAGATATGGAAGACATCTTTTGTATATGCACACTTCCATATCTATGTGCATATAAAAAAGTTGTGCATATATAGATGATGGCTTCAGTATATATATATATATATATATATCGAAGTTTGCATGTATAGAAGATTGCTTCTGTATATGCACGATTTTTATATATCCACACACACACACACACATATGGAAGTTATCTTCTATATATATATATATATATATATATATATATATATATATATATATATATTATATATATATATATATATATGCTTCCATATCTATGTGCATGTATAGAAGTTGTGCATATAAAAAAGTCGTTAATATACGGAAACTATCTTCCGTTTATGCACGCTTCCATATATATGTGTGTATATATATAAGGAGCACATATAAAAAAAGTCATCTTCTGTATCTACAATATATATTGAAATCAAATATAAATAGAATATGACTTTTGTATCTGTTCAACATCTGTAATTTCACATATATTTGAAATTGTGCATATACGGAAGATGACCTCCATATAGTCATAACTTCTATATATACACATAGATATGGAAATCATCTTTCATATGTGCATACTTATAGATCTATGTTATAGAATATGCACATATACAAAAGTCATATACGGAATTTATGCATATATGAAAGTTATCTTTCATATATGTATGCTTCCATATATTTGTGCATATACAAAATATGCACATACATGGAATATCAATTTCTTATATGTGTGGCTTCTTTATATGCACATATGTATGGAAGTGTGCAAATAAAAAAGATTCCCTCCATATATACACAAACTCTATATATGCACATAGATATGGAAGCATGCATATACAAAAGATGACTTCCGTATATGCACATCTTCTATATATGCACATAGATATGGAAGCCATCTTCCATATATGCACACTTTCATATCTATGTGCATATATAAAAGTTGAGCATATACAGAATATGACTTTCATATATGCACACTTTCATATCTATGTTATAGAAGATGCGCATATACATAAGCTATATATTGAAGCTGCACATATATGGAAACTATCTTCCGTATATGAATGATTTCATATATGTGTGTGTGTGTGTGTGTGTGCATATACACAATTTGCACATATACAGAATATGGCTTCTCTATATGTGTGACTTTTGTATATGTACATATGTATGGAAGTGTGTATATATGGAAGATGACCTCCATATATGCATAACCTTTATATATGCACATAGATATCGAAGTAGGCATATACAAAATATGGTTTCCATATATGTGCATATTCTATATATGCACATATATATGTGGAAGAGTGCATACACAGAATATGGTTTGCATATATGTGAAACCTCTGTATATGCACATATATATGGAAGTCATCTTTTGTATATGCATGCTTCCACATCTATGTGCATGTACAGAAGTTGTGAATATATGGAAGTCATTTTTCGTGTATGTATGTTTCCATATGTATGTGTCTATATATAGAAGTCGTGCATATAGAAAAGTCATTTTTTGCATATACGTAATATACAAAAATCAAATATATATAGAATATGACTTCTATATATGTGCAACTTTTATATATTTAGATATATATGAAATAGTGCATTTATGGAAGATGACCTCCATATATGCACAACTTCTATATATACACATAGATATGGAAGCCATCTTTTGTATATGCACACTTCCAAATCTATGTTATAGAAAATGCACATATACAGAAGTCATACTAAAGTTGCGCATATACAAAAGCTAGCTTCCATATATGCACACTTCCACATATATATATATTTAGAAATTGCATGCTATCTTCCATATATACAAACTTCCAGATCTATGTTACAGAAGATGCACATATACAAAAACTATCTTCCACACACACACACATATACAAAAGCGTGCATATACGGAAGATAGCTTCCATATATGCACAACTTTAGTACGACTTTTGTATATGTGCATCTTCTATAACATAGATGTGGAAATGTGTATATACAGAAGATGGCTTCCATATCTCTGTGTATATATAGAAGTTGTGCATATATGGAGGTCATATTCTGTAAATGCACAATTTCATATATATCTAAATATATAAAAGTCACACATATATAGAAGTCATATTCTATATATATTTGATTTTTGTATTCTTCTTTATTTGGTCTTCATATCCATAGGAAACCTCCATCCACCATCTTAGAGGATGCTTTAGAGCTTTTTAAGATTTACAAGCTTAGAAAATTACTTCCCTTGAAGCTCCGTCCATACATAATTATATAAGTTAATTTCAAGGGTGGATTGGTTGAATCTCCAATTATACTAAATTTCATTTCCCTTGTAAATTCAAATATTTTCTGTAGCACAACTAACAATTTGTTCTTGTTAGATTTGCATTAAAATAGATGACCATTCCTAGCAAGCACAACACCTATCAGGATTGTTTAAGGTTTAGAGACCCAAACTAAAAACATTTTGTATTCATATAATTTGGGTACTATAATGAGATGAGGGCCATTTTGAAATCCTTTTAGTGACTAACATGAGCCCCTCTTGGTTTCCATGGATGACAGGAATGATAGGTTCTTAGCAGTTTTCTTATAATAAAGTGTTTAGATATACTATCATATTTCAAGAGATAGATGATCTAGAGTTGATTGTAATAGATTGATTACTTTCTTCAAATGTTCTGATAATTTGAATATGAAAAGACCCCTAGCAGACATTATAGGTCCATTAAGAATCATAAATTTTGGAATACCACTTTCTATATATCCATCACAAGATTTTGCATGGCTTTAAATGTTAAAATGATTCCTTAATATAAAGAGATACTCCCTTTTTCAGGGAACATTGCTATTCATGAAAATCTTGGATGCTTAAGTAGGTTGAGTTTCTTTCTCATTCTGTCCATCTAGAATTATATTTTTTTAATATGATTTATACATGTAATAATATTTACAATATTTTTTATATTTTTTTAAATTTCCTTTTCTTTGTTAGAATCAATTGGTATTGAACTAATAAGTCTAACATTATGAATTTTTTTAACAATACACTCAATCATCATTTATGTAAGTTTCTATGAACCATATTTTTTTAAAAAATTTATGAAGAAATATTAACTTAATATATGTTAATACATCCATAAGATAAAATAAATAAATAATTATTAATATAATAATGTTAAAAAACATACATGAATGAGATTCTAATATGAGGAAAACTTTATTGACGAAAAAATTAATAAGTTTACTTATTAGGTAGATTTTGGAATAGATTTTCAAAAATTTCAATTTAATTATCAATAATTATTAGGTAGATGGATCATATTTAACCTCCATGGAATATTCTAGAATATTCTTCGTAGTATACACAAATCAATGATTAAGACTTATCTCCACAGTAGTTATGCTCTTTTTACCCTTTAATTAAATTTAATTAATTAAAAAAATGTGATATGAACAAGTGTTGTATCAAATGAGTTATTTTTTTTGGGCGTGTGGTATTGATAAGACATGGTATTGACCCATGATATGGTAAGAAAGTCTATTACATATTAAGAATCTCCAAGATAAAGTGGGGGTAAATCTCCATGATTAACAATATTGCTCCATGTTTATATATATATATATATATATATATATATATATATATATATATATATATATATATATATATATATATATATATAGATATATATATATATATATTTAGCTTATAAATTAATTATTTTTGTAATTAATAATAATAGTAATTTAAAATAAAGTTATAATTTAGTTATTTTTATGATTTATCATGAAGTGTTTTGATGTTTCTTTTGGATTGATTTCTATCAACTTTTACCAACCATTTAATTTATATGAGTGCTAGTATATTAGTTAGTTTGACGTTATGTAAAGTTCTTGGTTTGTAATATAGTTTTTAATTAAAAATGTAATGATTTTTTTGGATTGGAAAATAGTGCTTGTGTTCTAATAAAGTAATTAGTGTGCCAAAAAAAAAAAGAAAAGAAAAGGAAGTAATCTGTTTCCATTTCAATCTATGCATCTAATTGCAATTTGCAAATGTTTTACAATCAACTATATATAGATCATGAAGGCATGCATGTATATTAAAACAAATACACATGTTCATCAACCAAGAGGAGAACGTATATATTTGTATACATCTTTCACATTTATATCTAAGTTTTCTAATAAATCCATGAAAATTTACTTGATCCATAACTTTAATAACCCTTTAAATGTTTTTCTTTTGTGAACTGACATAGTCAACAACTAGGGTAGGCTCGTACTTGCATGACACGAGGTCAATTCAACTACTACCACTATAACCTCTAGGCACATAACCCCTCACATGGCACATGTGGCTAGTGAAGAGTTTGAACTAGTAATGTCACATGGAGTTCCTTAATAGTGCACCCTATTGCCAACTGATCTACACCCTATGGGATTTTCATAATTGAAGGAGATGTGGGTGAGCTTTGATCCACTTATGTGTGCATGTGTCACAAGGATATTTAATATAATTGACCACTACTTTATGGTGCCCCATGGTTTCAAGCTAGGTACTCATGGGAATTGAACCTTGCACAACAGTAAAAAAAATCCTCACTTTCCAACATTGAATCCAACCTCTTTTTACAATAACCCTTTAAATACTAAATTCTAAACAACATCTTAAATAACTAATTCAATTTTTTAATATTAAACTTTCAAGTTTTTACACAATCAAGATTTTACAAGTAAATGGTGAAGGAGATCTATTTAAATTGTATATTAAATTTTTTTAAATTATATAATAAATATTTGATTTTAATTATAATATAATATTTTTATATATATAACCTTTATCTATATATAATATAATTTCAAAATATCCTTTTAAAATTCCTTTAAATTAGAAAAAATAAATTGCATATTAAATTTTTTAAAATTATATAATAAATATTTGATTATAATAATATATATATATATATATATATATAAAACCTTTATCTATATCATAATATAATTTCAAAATATCCTTTTAAAATTCCTTTAAATTAAAAAAAAAACAATACGGTAATCCTTAAACTACATAAATATTCTCTTTAATCCTTACTAATTAATTTATAAAAGGAGAGGCATTATTATTATTATTATTGTTCTTGTTGGTGGGTGAGTTTAGGCCTTTGTGGATGAGGTCATGGAACTTGTGGAATTAGACCATTTAAGGGATGCACTGGTAAGCCTACCTAGTGTGACTGGATTTTCAATAGAACAAAGGAAAAGGCTAAGAATAGTTGTTAACCTTGTTGCAAATCCTTCTATAATTTTCATGGATGAGCCCAATTCTTGTTTGGATGCTAGAGCAGTTACAATTTTTATATGGATTGTTTGTAGTATAGTAGATATTGAAAGGACAGTTGTATGTACCATTCATAAGCCCAATATTGACATATTTGAAGCTTTTGATGCAATAAAGCAATGTCTAGACTATATGATAACTTATATTGTTTATTTCAAAGTGGTGATTGCTAACCTACTATAATGGGTTCAGTTATTGTTGATGAAAAGAGGATAGAAAGTCATTTACTTTGGGCCATTGTGTCGAATTCTCACAAGATTGTTGAATACTTTGAGGTAACTATTTGCAGAGTCCTATAGCTAGGAAAGGAATGGTTTTGAACAAAGTACTATCAACTTAGTGTCAATATGTGAGTTAATTTTCTTACTTTCACCATGTAAACTGCGGGCTATTCCAAGAGTACCAAAGATCAAAGAAAATACAACCCAACTACATGGATGTTGGAAGTTAGTTCTATTTATATTGAACATAGTTTGGGGATAGACTTTGCAGAGCATAAAAAAAAAAAGATCTCCACAAGTAAGCATTAAATTTGCCAATTTTTTGGCACTAGAATCCTTATTCTTATAATAGCTAGCATTATAACAAGTCTACAATATACAAATATATCCACTTCAAAGTCACATTCTAACATTTCATTCTTTTTCTTGGACGTGAAGGTGAAATAGAACCTTGGTTAAATAGCTCAGCACTCCATCTCTGAGAGAAAAATATCTATACTTCGCTACCGAGTACTCATTATCATTCTTCGGACAATTCATGTCATGTGTGTAGAAGCAATGGTGGACTTACTAGCACAGTCCCAATTACAATGCTATTAGGTGATTTTCTATTTGTAACAATCTTTTAGAAAATCGACACAAAGTTGTATGTACTTAAATTTAACGTTGTATGGCATATTAGTACCCAAAACATTTTGTTTGAATAGAAAAATCAGCAAAATGTGTGATGTCATTTTGTATGATATAAAATCTTCGTAGAAACTAACGACTAGATTATTGTATATCAGGGACAACAAAAATGATCTTTGTATCATCACTGGGGCTTTGTATGGAGTAATTATATTCTTAACAGTCAACAACTATTCAAATGTACAACCTGTAGTTTCAGTAGAGAGAATTGTGTTCTACAGAGAAAGGGTTGTAGGAATCTACTATGTATTGCCCTATGCTCTAGCTTAGGTTAGTCTTCTATCATTGTCTCATTTTATTCTAGACATTCAAAGTCTTCATGTGCCAAAGGTTGGGCAAGCATAGTATGGGCCTATATGATTTCTTACCCAAAAGTAAAATTTTGGAGTTCAAATCCTTGGGTCAATATGCTCACATCTTCTCACTAGTTTGTATTAGTATTATCCGATGCTAAGGGCACCCTTGGGATTTTTGGATGAGAATTTTCGTAATTTGGGAAGGTATTGAAAGGAGTTACCTAAATTCCGCTATGTTAACACCATTATGCTAGAATATGGAAACTATACAATTCTCTTTCTATTTATATTTTTTTTGTCACTTATTCCAATATTATAATTGGATAGGATTCTTGTTTACATATGTAATATTTGATGATTATTTTAACAGGTGATTGAGCTTCCTTACATATCGTTGAGACAATGGTGATTTGTGAATTTACCTTTTTCTAATTAGTTTGATAGAAACCCTACCATACTTTTCTCCAATAGGCAATATAATAGAATTGTTGGATGAACTTACCAAAGAAATTTCATATTCTTCCAAAGAGAATTTTTTTTATTGGCGACCAACAAAACAAAATATGTCAATAGCCAATTGTGAGTTGCATATTGATCTACATTGATCATAGATGACAAGCCATTTCTAGAAGGTTTCCTTATTGCTTGTGCACTAGATTTTACAAGCATCTCTTGACATTGGCTTTTCCCTAAATCATTGGTATCCTTAACCATTACTAAACCATTTTGATTTGCAAATAAAGCTATAGAATAGTAAATCACTATGATTTTTATTCCCTAGATCGGTGCTACCCTCACATTATCAAGACCTAATGAATGCATTCACACTCCATTTTATGCTACATTTATAAGCCTTTCTTGCATTATGAGTACGTAATGTTATCACCATCAGTGATTAAATCACATTTCACTATAGCTTTTCATCAAATAATTTATGTACTAAGTTCTAATGCAGAAACCCCAATTAGGAACTTCCCATAGCCAAGTATGGCTTTCAAGTCAATGCTTTATTGTTGCAATGAGCTCTAAGGCCTTGCTATAATACCCAATCTTAACCAATAATCAACAAAATTCACAAAACCAAACCTTGTTCACAAATTTTGTCAAATAGTTGGTAGGTACCCTCCATTCTCCCACTATTAGTTAGATTTGATCAATGAATTAAACTAATAAATGTGAGCATTTAAACAATTTAGGTGACCACCCATAAATTGTTTGCTTGGGTATCCATTTAAGATCCTTCTCGACCATGGATGCTTTTAGGTGAAAATAAACCATCCAATAATGGATGCATCTCCACTACACATTGCATGTCATGTTATTCCTCTATATTGGTAACAACACACAATAATATGTACAATTAGGAGAAGATACCCATGTCATTGTTTGTTAGTATATTATAGACATGTTTGGAAGAGTGAGGGGACAACCATGGGACAACTTGTAATATAAATCCATCAATTAAAACATATGGTGAACCATTATCATGTTATAATAATCTTGGTAATATCATGATCCTAATTAATTTTTTGGAATGAGTAAGTTATTTATTGAGTACTTTATGTACCTATTCCTCACTTTATTAAGCTTAATTTTTGCTTAAAGGTAGCACCTATTTTATATGGCTACATTCATTAGGTGAGAAATTAATCATTAGGCGCAACTATCCCATAGGGAATATCCCATTATCTAATAGTTGTTTGGATTAGCCAAGTTCGTATTTTAACTAAGCAAAATATTATAGGAATCTATTAGTTTTAAATTGTTATAATTTTGTTTAGTGTAGTATATAATTATAACATAATGTTATAACTAATTTAAAATAGAGTTATCCAATTATAATGATTATATATAAAAAAGGTTATGTGATAAGGTTAAAATGTATGTAATTTTATATATGTTTTAAGTAAGGAAGGTAAGAAAATGAAGAATTAAAAGCTAAAAAGGTAAAAATTATATTAGTTTATTGTAATAAAGTAGAAGGATAAGCACATCTTGGTCATTTGTAAATTAGAACTTATTGTTATATTTGACTTGCAAAATTCTAAAAAAAAAATAAACTTAATTTCTATACCTAATCTAATCACTTACATAAATTATCAAATTATCTATGCTTATAATTAGAGACATACATAATAATAATAACATCTACTTATAATCCTTAAAACTTATAATCATATTTTAATTGTATTTTAACATTAAAACATTATCATATCTTAATGAGTATAACCTTCATATTTATATCAAACTACGCTTTTTTTTAAAGTCGTTGCTAATGAATATGATGGTGTCATTGACACTTTCCATCACAATTTCTAATGAACAAGAAATTATATTATTTAATTCGTTTAAAATAATAGAAAAATTCACTTGCTGTTAATTTAAACTTGATACTTAACAAACACACAAATGTTTTCCACCACACATTAATGTTAATGTTAGTGTGCAATAAAATAAATTCAATTTTTCAATTTGTTTACGTATAATTAATATTCGCGAATCACAACAAACACTTTCAGTGATAGCTACAATCTTCACTCTTCGGCTCTCTGCTGCAGTTGGCCATAACAACGAGCAAGATGTTGTTCCAACGCCCTTTCGTCTGTCATTTATCAACAGCCAGCGGAATCAGTAAGCATTTATTCTCATACCATCCTCGTTTAAATTCTTTGATTCTATCAAAATTCTCAATTTCTCCTCCACCGTTCACAGTCAGATCTTCTGATATCCATAACTTCGTTTCAAATACCAAATCCCTGCAATCCTCGAGACCTTATATCGCTCCATACAGAACGGTATACTCCACAAAACTGCCCTTCGAAAGGGCACCCCAGCAACGAAATCTCATCATCCAAGCCAATTCAGACAACGCCTCGGAGGACGACTCAGACGACAAAGAGGAGAAGAAGAAGCAGGCCAAGAAACCCAAGGGCCCCGTGGACCCCAAAAAACACAAACCCTTGTTCGACCCCTTCAACAAGAACCCTGTGATTCAGGAGCCCGACGACCCCACAGACCTCCAGGAGGTCTTCCACAAGATGAGAGAGGACAACCTTGTTCAGCAGGCCGTCGAGATGTTCGACGCCCACTCGAAGGACGGGCTAACCCACGAGGCCATGAAGCTCTTTGGCTAGATGAAGGCCAAGTCCAGGATGCCAGATGTCGTTGCACAGACTGCCCTCGTGGCAGCCTATGCCAAGGATCGCAAGCCCAAGGACGTGCTCAAGGTCTTCATGATAATGCAGGCCTTGGGGTGCTTGACCAATTCATATAGCTACTCTGTTCTCATTCAGGGGCTGTGCCAAGGTGGAATTCTTCAGGAGGCAGTAAAATATATGCTTGAGATGCTGGGCTATGGCTCGAAGACAAATGATGCCACTTATGTCACTTTGGTGGCTTCCTACTTGAGGGCTCAGAAGGCTGATGAGATGCGGCAGCTCCTAGTAAAGCTGAAGGAGAAGGGTTTCGTCTCTGACGACAAGGCAGCTCGAAAGCACATGAAGAGCATGGGTCGGTTCAACAGGGTAGTCATGAATATGTTGTTTGGGCAGTATAAGTGACAGAAAGAATGAAATGCACATATTTCTGAATGATTTTCTGCTCGTAATATTTTTGGCACAATGAATTCCCATCACTCACTTTGCATGCAACTGTGCAGCGAAGAGCATTCTTCTTTATAGAGCAGGGGCAGTGCAAGTAATTCCATTTTTTGAATCTTTTCATAGACTGTTGTACTTCCCACCCAATACATGGGTATCCGGAACCTGCAGCAGCTGTTGGTGTTTCGGGTGGGCGCAGGCTAGTTGGGAAGGTAAGCCAAGCTACACATTTTGATTTTCTGAAACACAATATGAGGGGTGATCGCTCGCTGCAGATTTTCTAAATTTTCATGCTTCCCTCCCTCTCATATTTCATTTCAAATTTTGAAATTTCCCGCTTGACCATATGAGTTTGAAATATATTTCCCACTAATTACATTTACTGCATTAACTACGTACATCGAAACAGTTAAAGTCAAATTGGTCTGGCCTAACGATGTCGGAAAGATGGAGCTATCAAAAAAGGAGTAGTCGAACTAGGCGGAGGGATTGCTTGGTTTCCAGGGCCGCCTCGAAAAACTTCCGGCTCCGGCAATCGGGAATTCCCTCCGCCACCCTCCACCACTTTTGCCAACTCTACATTCCTCCGCCACCCTTCCACCCTTCCGCATTAACTCCGACTCGTATTTGTATTTGTCTGACAGATCCTCCTGTCCGGACGATTCGGGGTCACATCGCACTCTTGTTGCCGAAATTCAAACTGAGGCCTCAAATGTGCATGGAACCCCCATCGCGCGCCTTCAAAACTTGCAACGAGACAGATCCTAAACCACTCACAAATACACCAGATTCTACATTTTTCACCACTCACAGATACACCAAATTCTGCATTTTCCTTGCACACGTCACGTCGGTAAACTAGATTATTAAAGAATATCTGTAAAGGCCTTAAGGACGATTTATTGGAAAGGTTTTCCCACTTATTACAGTTTACATTTAGCGGAAACAATATTTTAGCAAAATTTGGAAATGCACATCTCAAAGATAGGTTTTCGCTAATTTTATATTGCTGGATTTATGCGAACGAGAATGACCACGAGGAATCATGCTTGTTATGGCTAGCCTGGGATGAATTGTGATATTCATGTAACATGCCTTTGGTTTCTCTGATTAGGCCAGTCGGGTAATAAGTTGTGGTTTGTTTCCTGCCCTTAGTCGTGCAACCTGAGATTAATTCTCGTTGATTTTATTGCTTAAACGCTACTTTTGATAAAGAAATTTTATTGCTTAAATGCTACGTGTAAGAAATTTTAAGATGCTCTTAGGTAAATTAGTTACTTTGTAACCTTATGGAGTGAATTTTCGTGGTTGCTTTATTTAGTTTTGACAATGTGGGATATGATTGAAAATCCCTGCACTGACCTTTCGAGTCTGGGAAGGGTGGAACTACTAGAGACTAGATGTTTGTAGGCCAATACCACTTGCTGGCATTGAACATAGAAAATTCTGTGGGAACATAGAAGAATGCCTTACATAAATACACAAACATACATGTCCACCCATGCTTACAATTAACTGTGAGAATGAAAATCCTAGAAAACATTGCACATAGAAGTGGATGAGAGGGTTACAATGGCACCTCCTATGTTTGAGACAGAAGAAGTGAATATGATCATCAATTCTAAAACCAAAATTAGGTCTCATGACGATGTATCCTAACCATCCTATTCACAGAGGTGACCGCTCATAGCTTTACACCTAATATGATCTGTTCTTTTTGTTTGTCCCTGCCAGTTTACCCACATTTTTGGGGGCGACAGGATCTATGGATCTGGAATGTTTTCTGTATTTTCCGATGTTATTTTTATCATGCCCAACTTAAACATATACCCTTGAATCCTCACTCTGTTATCACCTGCCCATCTTATATTTACAATGTTGAGAATCTACCAAAATGCTTGTGATTTTAAATTTGAGCTGGTGAAGTTCAGTGCTCATACACAAGTCCATGCTTTGGCACCTGTGACTCTTAGATACCTTATTTTTACCAGGGGGTGGAAGGTCTGCACTGTTTGCTGAAAAATTTTCAATGATCATAGTCTAGCTACTTACAATTTTTTCAACAATGGCCAATATCTGTCAATATAAAGCCTTTATTGTAATTTAGTCTGTCTAGCAATGCATTTTAGTTGCTTTGCACTGCATTGAGTTTCAATTTTGTTGTTTTCTTATCTATTGAAGTTGAGGCATTTTAATTTTTTTATGAGCCCATTCAGAGATTTTCCCTTTTTTAATCTGCATGACTTCCTAATTTGAAGCTGCTAATGCTCTTAACTACTCTTATCAAAACTTGCTGCTATTTTCTACCTACTTATTTTAAGTTTTGATGTACTTTTGATATGCTAAATGTAAGTTGATACAGTTGATTTCATTTCACATGATAACTCTAATGATTGCTAACATGGAAATCTATCCCATATTCTACATTTGAGTCTTTTGCTCTAAAAATAGGACTTAAAGCTCATGTTTTGGGAGCCTCTACCAAGTTCAAATGTTCTTGATTTTGGTGTTAAACGTGCTTTATTAAGAAGGGAAATAATAGCACGTCTACTGTCGGGTGGGTGCTGGACCAAATTATGTCTCCAAACCAAACTCTGAACCTCTTACATGTCAAGCCGCCCATTCTCACCATTCCAACGCCATGTATGAATCCTTACTTATGTTTTACTGTACCTTACATGTTTTGTTGGTATGTCTGATAGGCATAGTTCATGTTTTTGGGTTGTTTTTTCATTCGGAATCAATGCTCTAAGTCAACATCTCAGCTACTTTGACGAGACAAGGAAATATGTTATGACCCACAATTGATTTTTCTCTCATTTTCCTAATATGGAATAAGTTTTGTGTGCATGCCTATCCTCTCATCCAATCATTGATTGTATGTACATCAAAAATTTACATTTTGGAGGTTTGTTTGCTGGTTTAGTGGTTCAATTTTTACACTCTGTCAGTGGTTTCTATTTTTTTTCTCGGATTTGTGACTAACAGTAAATCACTTGAGGTAGTGATATAATAAGATTTTGTATCCACTATAGGTTTGTACAAAGGATAAAAGGTTTTATGGGTGGTTTTTTAAGAAAATTTGATTTCATATGCAAGTCTCTGAAGTAACATATTTTTGGATGGCAAGAAAATTTAAGATGGGTAGAAAATTGCAAAATTGGGACAACTGGTACTCAAAGTTTGACCATGAAAAAAAAACATTAACCACGAAAACACTAACGAACCTTATTCACTAAACCTAGTATGAATAATATTTTTCTTATTCAATAATTAACATCCTTTGTTGAGCAGAGTTTGATTTGTTGAGCAGAGTTTGATTTTAATCTCATTCTTGCATGCTGCCATGCAACTGAAGGGGCAACGGAGCTTGGAAATGTTTACTGTTTACTGTGACTATGTTGTGTCGATGGTCTGTCAAGCCCTTCCTCCAACTAGTCTTGAAATAAAACCAGACAGGGGCATGCCCTCCAAACTTGATATTTGAACCTGGGTCATCATTACAAATTTGTGACTAGACCACAGCCTGGTGGACATATTTTGTCAATTAATTATGAATATTTATGTGTTGCTCTGCTTTAAAAAATTAGTACTGGCAATATTTTTTCTTTACAGTATTTCTTTTGCCAATTGTATTTCTTTAAACTGTGCTTGGGATGGGGGTGGCACAGTGGGAGGGAAGCCAAAATGCATGTGTCATCGAAAATCTGTTCAGCGAGGGCCTTTTGCAGAATTTTCCGAGCTTTCACTTGATTTAGTAGATGTTGGAGATAGTACCAAACTTCCAAGTACTTCGTTAGGTAGTTACATCCTAACACTGCTTGTAGGAACATAGAACAGGTCCAATAAGACATCATACGTTGAAGGGCCATCGAGGGTTATATCATAGGGATCACTAGCCAGGTTTTATCACTATTTTTATCAGTTTTTCCATGTAAATAAGGGTTCTCAGTAGTACTCCGGGAAAATGTGAAGAGCTTGCAGATTACTAAGTTTGAAAAGGTGAAGAGCTTGTAGGTCATGAGTTTGAAAAGTTGTTCAATGTATAAACTCTATAAACCACATCCTCTTTTTATACTAAGTTCACCCTAACTTTCTAAAGCTTCATTGCTTTTAAACAACCTTGCAAAAGCTTTATAGTTGTATGTGCAGTTTGTACAAAAATTCAAATCAAATGTAAATCTGTTACAGGTTTTTTTGTATGGCTTTATAGAAGTCTGCAATGTTATTGTCACTATTTGCAATTATATAAACTAGCTGAGCATTTATGGCACTTTTGTTATGTTTTTGAGCAATGAGTTTGGCTTGTAACCTATTTCTTGTGGAAAACTTAAAGTAAGCTTTTCAATAGGGATTCTTAGTCTAATTATTGTAAAAATGGGTATAAATAGAGCCTCCCTTCATTTCTTTATGTCATCATCACACATTGAACTATATTCCTATCTAAGAGAGTGTGAGCTAGTCTTTTTCACTACATTGGAAAAATGTGATCTCTTTCTCTCTCCTAGATTGCTAGGGAAACCACTAGGGTTTTTAGGGCTGATTTGTGCATAAAAGCGTACCTTGAATGTATATGGGTGGCTCATAATCTGGGAATCACCTCTATAAATTGTCTACAAGAAAAATATAACATACGGTGTGATATAATATACCTAAATAGGGAAAATGTCACCCCCTATTATCATTGTTTGGGCCTTTCCTCACTTGAACAAGAAAGCAGTTTCTTCTATATATGCTTATTTGGAGCAACAGTAAAAAAGCTAGACAAATTCATTTTCTAGACTTTGGTAGGAGCAGACAGCTCCTCACTTTTCCATTCTCTAGTTCTCAAATCACTACCACCACGCAAGCAAAGGTACTCATGGTAACATATTGCTAGGATACATTATGGTGCAACCAATTTATGTACTTTTTTAGGACTCTCCCATTTTTCTCGAACATTAATTTCAATTTTAGTTAGAATGTTGCAAAGAAAGAATTGTAAATCAGAGAAACTACTCAAATAATCAAAAGGTGTCGTGAGGGTATCTTAAATTGCACTATATACCCCATAACGTCATTAGACAACATATATCACACTAATTTATCTTTCTGAGCATGCGGGAACTTTTTAAGATCAGTGCACTTAAGAAATCTTACTGTTTTGAAAATTATTCTTGCAAGCTCTGAAATTGAATTTCTAGCTCCACCTTATAACTACTAGTAGGAAATATGACATTGTAACAGTCATAGGGATACTTATATCTAACAATATCGAAAGCATTCAATTTGGTTCTGATACTGCAACAAAATTTTTCAGTCAGTGTTACATTGAATTTGTGAAAAAAATTATCTACTTTTTTGAATTATATATGATTGAAAAACATGTTGAGTATTAAGAAATAGATAATTTTTTATTTGTTTAACATGAATTTATTGTTATCTTATTTTTCAGGTTTTTGTAGTGTGAAAAATGGTGCAAAAGTGGCGTTTATGCATTGAAGTGTCCTGTTTTCCAAATCCAGATCAAGCAGTTGTTAAATTCGTCCTTTATAATATGGCAACAAATCATTTATTTCATGGAAAGGTAGAAGTGCCTGGAATGACGATAAATAATGAGGTATATTACATTGCCCTTGTTGAAGGGCTAAAAGAGGCAAAACAACATGATGTCAATGATATTGAAGTCTTCTCCAAATCGGAGTTGATATGTAATCAAATGAAAGGCATCTATCAGGTTCGAAAGGACAATCTAAAATCTCTTCATAAGGAAGCAATAAATTGGAGTTGCCAATTTCAACATTTTACCATCAACCGCTCTGCAAATATTGAAAAGATGTCCACTGATATAATGTCTAGAGCATTTTTAAGCACATATGTAGATGTCAAATATGACAAAGGATCACCATCCACTGCAACAGAAATCATTGATCACCATCAATATAGATCCCCATTGTGCGAATGGGTTGTTGTTATCATTTTTCTTGGGTCTATCATAGCATGGTTCTTTCACTAAAGAAGAACCTGTTAATGTTTTATTTTTCCCCAACATGCAACGATTACAAATTTTTGTATGGGAGACAAATTTATGGAAAAATGTAATATATTCCATATACATGGACAAATGTATTTTGAGAAAAGTAATTGGTTCATGGTTTTGTGATTATCATTAATAAATTATGGTGTTGTCTGATCCTTCCAAACACCTTCTCAGATCTTTGTTTCTGGAGAGATATTGATATGCTATGTGATTTGTTCATTGGTTGTTGATCAATGATGAAAGGTTTGTTTACTATGTTTATAAGGAATCTATTCTTAATAACACTATTATTTCTCAATCACCTAGTCACTATTCCCATCTCCACCTTGGATTTCATCCCAATATTTTCCTGGATCACAACTCTATTTTGGCTTGACTTCTCTATATTTCAGATCTTGTGCTTGTGGATTTATCATGATAGTAAGGACCTAGTCTTTTTAAATCAAAGCAAATCTTGCTCATGCTCAGTGTGTCATAAGTTAGGAAATGTCAATATTTCTCCAAGAAATCACATCCATCATGATGGTCTACTATGCTAAATCCCCCATGTGACCACTCCACTTCCTCCAAATCTTGCACTAGTTTTTCCTCTACAAAGGGATTCTTAGATAAAAACTAGAATATCTATGAAAGGGTGACCATAGTATCATGGCCTGCTTTAACAAAGTTTAGAATTGCATCTCACACTTTTTTTGTCTTTTTTTAATGTATACTTCTAGATTCTCCTTAGAAAAGGAATATTGACAACAGATCAAATTTTACCTTACCTTTATATGCATTCATGAGATTTATTGGGGTTTTGTATGTTGGAATTGTCGTGGCCACAACCACCACCACAACAACATTTTTTCGAATGTTTTTGTTGTTCCCTCTAGGGAACACCTGCTGTTCCCTAATGGGAACAACACATTTTTGGAGTGTTTTTTGTTGGTCCCTCCAGGGAACAGCTATTGTTCCCTCAAGCGAACAACACTTTTAGAGTTTTTCTACATCATTTCTAAGCTTTGTATTTTTCTGGGCTATTAATCGACTTTCAGTAGCCATCAAATCGAGTTTTTTCTGCAGCTTTGCAACAATTCTAGACTACTTGCAATAGCATTTTTCCCATAAAGCCTGCCATTATAATGCCTAAAAGGCTACTCCTAATGAAAACTCCCAATTTTTAAAATTAGACTACTGACACTGACTGACTAGCCATTTTTGTAAACTCCCACTTTTCTCTATACTGATTGACATAATTAAGCTAATTAGCCTTGTTAGATTTCCTGACTGCCTTTTTCATTGATTCCCATCATTAGACTGATATTTTTGTCTTTTGAGTAATGAATACCAATAACTAATGCCGAAGCTGATCATCCTCAACTTTTGTAACAGTCCCCCCAACTTGAATTGCTTTTCCCCCAAAAGCAATGGTAGTGATGGGTGTTGTAGGACATCTCGTCTTCTTGTGTTACCTCATCTGCTGGTAGAACTTTCCTCGAACTGGTGGCAGTCCATGGGGTAGTTCTTGGAAGACATCTGCAAATTTTCCCAAGCAACATGAGTTAAAAATCTGAACTATCTTTCTATTGCAGAATGCTTGTAGAAGCGGGTTTGATCGAGAACTTGCTGCTCAATAATTCTATTATCAGAAATAACAAATATCAAATACCAACCTGGATTCATTTCTCAAATAGGAACATGCCTTAGACAATCCAACCAATCATCATTAAAGCATTTGTGGCATATAAATAAGGTTGTTTTCTCATGAATAACTCATTCCTTCAAATCCAGTAGTGACTTTGTATCCAAAACGGCACAATAACTTGTCAGCTCATATTATTGCAGACACTTGTTCAGCATTTAATATTTTATTGTGCTTTTGATAAGATCTACTCCTATATTGAACAATAATTCTATGCTTTCCAAGGAGACTATCCAAAGCATATTAACATTCACCCCATTCTTGCTTAAAATTGAAAAAGAAGCCATATAAGGTTGGCAGTCAGTGTACACCAATGCATGTGAAAAAGCATTAAATTTGGTCGATTTCTGAGTTGATTGCTACTTTTGTAGCTGCTACCTATCCATGAAGACATGGTTCTAGAAGAGCATCCTCATAGGCTAGTTGAGATACCCCTTGTTTACAAATGGTCTAACAAAGATGGTTAGATTCTTGAGCAACAAGAGCTATTCCAGAATCTCTAAACAAATTTTGGTTGACATCTGAACTCATTGAAAGAATTAATAGCTTAATCATTATGTTGAACAGGGACCTGCCCGCCGTGCTCCCCCTCTAAAAAAAAACGGTTATTCATTGTTCAGGCATTTCAGGCACTTGGGGAACCCTAGTAAATGTACACAAACTACTGAGAACTTCATTAGGGACTCGGGGACTTGTTGGCCATTTCAGGGATGTTCTGGGCAGATTTCATGGATATTCCAAGCATGTAGTTTTAGTTTTGAGTCTTGAAAATGGACATGAATAATTAAATACCATTATCATTTTCTCCATCAATTTCTTTTTGTATTACACTGAATCTAAATCTACTGTACAAATTGCAGCTTAAAATATGGGTTTAGTATGATGGATTTGTATTTGGATCCTACAACTAGCATACTGTAAATGACCATAAAATATGCCTATAAAAGGGTAAAAGCATAGAACAGTTAGACTCTGCTTTTATGAAGTGGCTAAGAGTTTTACAATTCTGGAAGTGGTTAGATGATAGGATCCATATATTTGGGGATTCTACTTGTCTTTTGTGCACTGTGGACATAGAAAAGTTTATAAATTCTGTTAGAACCAATGCCATTTCTGGGCCTAAGCCATGTCAAATTCATGACAATGCAGAGATGTCTATGATTTCCCCGGGACTCATTATTCTGGGGAAGATGGATTCATTTGGATTCAGAATGAATCCAACATAAATGTCACATTTTTGGGTACTCAAGAATATTAAAAAAATGATGAAGAAAGCTCATTATATATACCTTCTGTGGAATTCTAGAACCTAAAACTCTATTTCAAATAATTGAACCCCATCGATATTTTTAAATGCTGTCAAATTTTATAAATTTTGTTAAGGGAAATGAGTAAGAACAAAAATTCTTGGAACATTTATAAAGTGTAATGTAACATGGGATTTTGTAGTTCCTAGAAAATGCTTAAGCCATTTCAACTATCAAGGGCAGGTGGGTATAGGAATATTGTCATTACTATATGCATCACAGAGCCATTTGATCAACAACGGAAATATGGTGAAGGGAGCAAATTCCAAAGAATGAATCATTGTTTTCATTGGCATGTTCAAGGAACATAGATGCAGGAATAGAGTGTACACTTGCAAGGATCTTCCTTATTAGCTTAAATTGGTTAATTAATAATTTAAACGGGTTACCATTAGAATGATAAGTATAGTGATTGCAACGGATCTGCTTTACTGACATAAAAAGGAAGATACGAAAATGGAGTGGAGCTGAACATCAAAAGTTTGGAAATATAATAGATTGCTAGCAAGAAATTCACTGCAATGGATTTCATTATATTCAATTTATTACAAAATGATAGAATTGTTTCCTCAAGACCGTGGAAACTGCCACAATATTGAATAATACTTCCCTCGTGCTTCCAGAGCATCAATTCATGTAATGATGCTTATACAAAAGGTAAATTAATCTATCACAACTTTATCACTTGTTGTGCAACTAGAAGTTGGAAAACCATGGACTGGATAAAATACAAGCCTTCAACCATGACCATGACTTCCATGATGTGTTTTACAACAAAAAATATTTGTGTAGATAAACACTGTGTGCTTGGCAAAAGACCACATTGTGTGCTTGGATGAGAATTGCATGCTTGGAAAAAGACCACATTGTGTGCTTGCCTGAGAATTTATGTCGTCGACGTTGAGTTTCAATGCATGGACAATGCTGGTTGGAAGTAGAACTATAGAACATCCTGAAAAAAAAGAGCATCCACGTTAAAATTTTGAAAATTAATCAACACCATCATTATCCTAGCAGATCGTAAAATATATGTGACCAGGAACATCAACACGCATATATACATGAGCACACAAGATCAAAATAAACACTTTCACCGAACACACAACTAAAAGATAACAACCAACGTTGATTTGCGCAATAGGACAGTTAACACTTTATCACAAGCATAAAAGGACAGAACATCGTTGAGTGAACATCAACAGATCATGAAGAAGGCATGTTCAAAATAACATAACAATCTACTATGTTATCATATACTATTCCATGAAGGCAAAATCAGCTTGATCAAGTCATGAAAATCCAACGAGATCTCTGACTAGAGGCAAGGAATCAAAAATCCAACAACAAAAAACGCAATGATAAGGTTCAAACCTCATTGGCCTTGGACCATCTAACCATAACTTTGTTCTATTCTTTGTGCATACCTCATTGATTACCACTAGAGTTGAAGCCCTTCCATAGATGATCGGTCAAGGTAGAAGATGATGCTTCTCCACTTATTCTATAATTACCTAGAAAAGTGTCAAACGTTATCACAAAAAAAATTGCTAGAACATCAAGGTATATGTGCACACACAATGAAAGAGTGTCAAATGTACCTGGCATGGCAGTTAAGGTTGGATGGTCTTGCATCTCCCTTTGGTCTTGGGTTATCGCCATGGTTGGGGATTGTTGCATTGTTATAAAAATAAACATACCACATGTTAAAGAATGGTGACGATTAAATACTTAAATCTAAAACCATGACTCTATTCAACAGATGAAACTAACTTGGAACCATAGACAGGGCATTATTTGATCGATGACGTCCTTGCTTATTGAGGTATTGAAACTCAAATGGTTCATATTTTGATGGATCAACATTTAAATCAATTTCCAACCCATTGCTTTTTCTGTTGCTTCTTCTTTTCTTTGTGGGGCTAAGGAAAATATTATTCCTCTTCAAAGATGGATCAAGAGAACCCAATCCAGGTGTGAATTCAAAATCAATAACGTGCAAATTATTGGCTTCATCCAACATTTTTTTAAGCATACCAGTCAACTGGATTGTCTTCGTCAAAGTAGTAGGAGGGTTATCTAAAATGAGATGTGTATAGCTAAACAACTCCTCCCTTGCCAAATGAAGTGCCTCGACATCTGCATCAACAATATTTGTGGCCATAAGAGTAGCATCGACATCTACATCATGGTTTTGAGGCTCTATATTGATCTCAGGTGGGTCATTGCATATGTTATCCTCTGCATGCTGATGAAGCAATGGATTTGAATTATCCAAGTGGAAATACAACCAATTAACCTTTATGGCATGCTTGCAAATGTTTCCACGAATAGACCATGGACATTCACACGTTATAAAATCCGTACGATACCAGGTGACAAGGTATTTTTTACCTTGATCTGTCTGACTTCTCACCCAATAAGCACGGGTTATGCTCTCATGAGGACAACAATCAATATCCAGAATTTTTCTTGCTCGTTCCACTAATGATTCTAGCTGCTTTTCTCTCTTGTAGTTGTTTAGAAATCCTTCTTCTTTTAAGATTTCCTTGAACCGATAACAAGGTTCAACTGTTGTTAGTAGCATATGTAATAACCAATCCATCCTCCAGGCACATTTTTTCCTTCTATCAGATAGAAATGTTGTTTTTAGGTAACAATGGTATGACTCAACAACATTATTTGTCTCCTTATTTGCATGAGGAAACTCCCGACAACCTTTCACCCACATACCTAATTGCAAATAGAATGATATCAATCTCACTATATCACCTTTATAGAAGAAAAAAATGCATATAATACAAAAAAAATGTTTACTTACGAATCTTATCTCCAGTGACCCAATTCTTGTTGAAATTTTCTAAGAACTTCTCTTCATCTGCAAATTGGATAAAAAATTTATTGATTGCATCTTCCACTTCATAATTGAGAGTGTATTTCATGATGAAACCTAACTCACTGAACATATCATTGGCTTTTATGGAACTAGTGGCCAACCGATTGACATTTTTTAACCAAGCCCTCCGTACATGCCAAATGCATAAGATCACATCACAACCTGTGATCCTCCTACCATATTCAATTCATTTTAGTGTGGTAATTTTAGTAAAAATGCAAGTTTGTTATATCATGACAATTTTAAAGTTACCTCAAGGCATTTATTTTAGCGAGTGCATCTTCAACCATTAAAGCATTGACTTTCCAATTAGGACGGGCTTGGAAACATTTGCGCATGAGCTGCTCCAGCCATATTGCAATATCATCTTATGTGTTTCGTGAGGCCATGACCCATGCAACAGGCACCCCGCTTTGTTGTTCATCAAATTCCACGAGTGTATACAACTGATACTGTCATATTCAACATTACATAAAGTCAAATACAAGTTATTAATCATTCTGAATGTATACAACTTAAATAAATATATTCAATCAATCATTGGCATCTGACTTACCCCGTATTTATTTGTGTTAAATTTTGAATCCATGGCTATTAAGCTATTGTGCGATAGCTTGACCATTGTCTCCAACATCCACTTTGTTTGAATCCCTATTATGAAAGGGACCTCCACACCATTGGGCTTTTGGTAAAAGAAAAAATCTTCGCAATGCTTTTGATACCAAAGGTTTACACTCGTTTCATCCTTTTTGTGAAGTTGATAATTTCCCTTCACCAACCTATTATAGATGTTTACAATATCTTTCCTGGATAAGAAGAAATCTCTATCTCGAGCTATGACATCAATGTCAACATGTCTCTTAATGTGGGTTCTATATACTACATCAACAAGCACTCCCAAAAAGAAACAACTCTCTACATATGCAACAACGCCCCTTGAAAGCTTTGGCCTATGCAAGGTCCTGGTCTCACCAGAAGTGTCACATTGACCATGACAAGCCCAACCTTCCCCGTCTTCATGTTCATACATATTGAATGTTAATATTGCTCTATCAAGAATCTCATGCATAACTTTCACAATGAAGTGGCATTGCCAACCCCTCGTCTACACAAATGAGGTCCTTCGTTTATCTGGAAGATTTCTTCTTTTGTACTCTGGACCAAATGAACAATGATAATTACACTAAAAATTTAAATTGTTACTACATACAAAGAAAGATAACTGTGGTTTCAAAAGATCTAAACAATAGATATTTTAAATACTCACATCTCATATTGCAATGCAGCGGTAGCTCTTTGTTTTGGTTCTTTTTTTGTTTTTCGTATGAATTTACATGGAGCAATAGGATTTTATTCCTCTCCTTTCATAAAGTCAACAACTCATCATAATGGGATTACGACAACTCGATCAATACTATTGTTTTTTCTATTTATTTCTGTCCAAACCAAGTCTTTACTAGAGAATGTCATTTTGCCTTTGAGGTCTTGCACCTCAAGATCCATGATATATTGCCATTTGCTTTGCTTGCCCATTTTGAACTGATCTAGTCAAACAATATGCAAGGACATCAGAACTGAACTTTCAATCTTAGCAAGTTATCCAACATATATATAAATATAAAACCTCTTTTATGCTTTTTTTGAGGTCTGAAATATCAATCACTCTTAGTCTAAAATATCAATCACTCTTTAGAACAGGAAAAGACAAACCTCAACTCTGAGGTTGGATCCCTGACAAATCAAATTCAAAACCTTATACTACAGGTCAATACACTTGAGGATATCAAAGAGAAGACAACATAAGCTTTGGTAACAGGTCAAGAGCAATTACAGCGATTGGAAATCATAGTGCAAGAACTTAAAGAAATAAATTACAGCTTGATGCTTTTCAGCAATTCATATCCCATAGTCTTGTGCCTTATAATTATTCAAATCCAAAAATAATGGCATCATAATTTCTCCACCTTGGCTTCCAGGGTTGTCTCTACTTGGTCATATTTTGTTTTGTAGTTTTAACAAGTAGTTAATATAATTGGTAAACTTAACCAGTTGGATACACTATTTTAATTTCCATGTTTTATTAAGTGCCTTTGCATGTACTATTTGAATCTTGATGCTGTATTGAGTGATTCTGTACCCAATGCATTTTCCACTTCTCCTTTCTTGCAGAAGAGTACACACATTCATCGGGATCTCTAATTTTTCTTTTTCCTATTTTCATTGTCAAAAGATGAAAACTAAACAATGCTCCTATTTTCATTGTTAAATGATGAGAGCTAAACAGTACTACATGATTGAGAACTTTACCTGAAGTGACAAAATTTCATATTTTTTTTCTTTGTTTTTCTGTACAAGTGATCATTGAAGTGATTTCACATTGATAAAATCTATAGCATCCTGTCAGCATCTAAATCTTGACAGATTGTTTTTTGATATATGTGTTTTTTGTTGCACTGATAATTATGAAGTGGGATGGACATCACAGGGCATGGTTCCAATGTTTATTGGAAGCACATCAGCTATGCTGGACAAATGGAATGAGAGAATTGAATCAGGTGAGAATGAGATAGAGGTCTGCAAAGAGTTCCAGAATCTAACAGAAGATATATTGGCACACACTGTGTTTGGGAGCAACTATTCTGAAGGAAAACATGTCTTCGCCTTGCAAGCTGAGAAGACAATGTTAATAACTGAGTTTCCCAGGTGTTTGTTACGTGCTCTGATAAGCAGGCAAGCAAGGCTTTTGGGTTTCAATGAGCTCTTATAATTGTGCAAGAGAAAACGAAACATATAATTTGGTTAGAGCTGGTATTAGTATTACATAGAGTATTTTTCTTTTCCTTTATTGTGGGGAAAATATGTTGAACTGGCTGAGGGTCTTTAACAAAAATAACTAAACCTATATACAACATCACACATATTTAAATTAATGTAAGCCAAATCAGAACTATTCAATAATAATAATAAATGATAAAATAAAAATCCAAAAATATGTTACTTCAGAGACTTGCATATGAAATCAAATTTTCTTAAAAAACCACCCATAAAACCTTTTATCCTTTGTACAAACCTATAGTGGATACAAAATCTTATTATATCGCTACCTCAAGTGATTTACTATCAGTCACAAATCCAAGAAACAAAATAGAAACCACTGACAGAGTGTAAAAGTTGAACCACTGAACCAGCAAACAAACTTCCAAAATGTAAATTGTTGATGTACATACAATCAATGATTAGATGAGAAGATCGGCATGCACACGAAACTTATTCCGTATCAGGAAAATGAGAGAAAAATCAATTGTGGGTCATAACATATTTCCTTGTCTCGTCAAAGTTGCTGAGATGTTGACTCAGAGCATTGATTTTGAATGAAAAAACAACCCAAAAACATGAATTGTGCCTACCAGACATACCAACCAAACATGTACAGTACAGTAAAACATAAGTAAGGATTCATACATGGCGTTGGAATGGTGAGAATGGGCGGCCTGACATGTAAGAGGTTCAAAGTTTGGTTTGGAGACATAATTTGGTCTAGCACCCACCCGACAATAGACGTGCTCTTATTTCCCTTCTTAGTGAAGCACGTTTAATACCAAAATCAAGAACATTTCAACTTGGCAGAGGCTCCCAAAACATGAGCTTTAAGTCCTATTTTTGGATCAAAAGACTCAAATGTAGAATATGGGATGGATTTCCATGTTAGCAATCATTAGAGTTATCATGTAAAATGAAATAAACTGTATCAACTTATATTTAGCATATCAAAAGTACATCAAAACTTAAAATAAGTAGGTAGAAAATAGCAACAAGTTTTGATAAGAGTAGTTAAGAGCATTAGCAACTTCAAATTAGGAAGTCATGCAGATTAAAAAAGGGAAAATCTCTAAATGGGCTCATAAAAAAATTAAAATGCCTCAGCTTCAATAGATAAGAAAACAACAAAACTGAAACTCAATGCAGTGTAAAGCAACTAAAATGCATTGCTAGACAGACTAAATTACAGTAAAGGCTTTATATTGACAGATATTGGCCACTGTTAGCAAAAATTGTAAGTAGCTAGACTATGATCATTGAAAATTTTTCAGCAGACAGTGCAGACCTTCCACCCCCTGGTGAGAATAAGGGTATCTAAGAGTCACAGGTGCCCAAAGCATGGACTTGTGTATGAGCACTGAACTTCACCAGCTCAAATTCAAAATCACAAGCATTTTGGCAGATTCTCAACATTGTAAATATAAGATGGGTAGGTGATAAAAGAGTGGGGATTCAAGGGTATATGTTTAAGTTGGGCATGATAAAGATAACATCGTAAAATACAAAAAATGTTCTAGATCCATAGATCCTGTCACCCCCAAAAATGTGGGTAAACAGGCAGGGACAAACAAAAAGAACAGATCATATTAGGTGTAAAGCTGTGAGCAGTCACCTCTCTGAATAGGATGATTAGGATACATCGTCATGAGACCTAATTTTGGTTTTAGAATTGATGATCATATCCACTTCTTTTGTATCAAACATAGGAGGTGCCATTGTAACCCTCTCATCCACTTCTATGTGCAATGTTTTCTAGGATTTTCATTCTCACAATTAATTGTAAGCATGGGTGGACATGTATGCTTGTGTATTTATGTAAGGAATTCTTCTATGTTCCCACATAAATTTCTATGTTCAATGCCAGCAAGTGGTATTGGCCTACAAACATCTAGTCTCTAGTAGTTCCACCCTTCCCAGACTCGAAAGGTCAGTGCAAGGATTTTCAATCATATCCCACATTGTCAAAACTAAATAAACAAACCATGAAAATTCACTCCATAAGGTTATAGAGTAACTACTTTACCTAAGAGCATCTTAAAATTTCTTACACTTAGCATTTAAGCAATAAAATTTCTTTATCAAAAGTAGCGTTTAAGGAATAAAATCAACGAGAATCGATCTCAGGTCGCACGACTAAGGGCAGGAAATGAACCACGGCTTATTACTCGACTGGCCTAATCAGAGAAACCAAAGGCCTATTACATGAATATCACAATTCATCCCAGGCTAGCCATAACAAGCATGATTCCTCGTGGTCATTCTGGTTCGCATAAATCCAACAATATAAAATTAGCGAAAACCTATCATTGAGATCTGCGTTTCCAAATTTTGCTACTGCGAAATGTAAACTGTAATAAGTGGCAAAACCTTTGCAAGAGATCATCCTTGAGGCCTTTACAAATATTCTTTAATAATCTGGTTTAGCGACGTGACCTGTGCAGGAAAAATGCAGAATCTGGTGTATCTGTGAGTGGTGAAAAATGCAGAATCTGGTGTATTTGTGAGTGGTTTAGGCTTTGTTTGGTTGCAAGTTTTGAAGGCATGCGATGGGGGCTCCGTGCATGGTTGAGGCCTCAGTTTGAATTTCAGCAACCAGATGCAGACGCCCATGGTGCGACATGACCCTGAATCGTCCGGACGGGAGGATCTGTCAGACAGATACCAGTCAGAGTTAATGCGAAAGGGTGGCAGAGGAATGCAGAGTTGGCGAAAGTGGTGGAGGGTGGCGGAGGGAATTCCCAATTGCCGGAGCTGGAAGTTTTTTTGGGCAACCCCAGAAACATGGTATGGACATTAATAATTGATATCTGCATTAATTACACTAACTTGTGGAGCCTCGGGAGTTGGATTGATAAAAGCTCTGGAAAATGTATGGACATGTGTAATTATACATCTTATGGTATGGCATGGTGTGATGCACTAAGCCACTAAGCCACTAATGACTGCCTTAGTGATTTGTTTTTAAGAATTGCCTATATTAGTTTCTTATAGTTCAACAATATAGGATATTTAATGCACCCTTTAAGGCTAACAAACGGTATTCCCCGTGGCAAGCCTTATTCACAAATACATAACCATGGTATGCCCATGTCATTTGCTCAGATGTGATGCATTGACAAGACTAGCCTACTCAGGGTAGGTGTGCATGCCATTAAACATTATGCATGCATGAACATGTTCTATGTAGATTTCGTTTAGGATTTGGCTTGGGTCAGTTGTCAAGTCACCCCATAATTCATGCTTATTAGCTTCCAAATTTGAATTAGATAATAGCGCTAAATCAAATTCGAATTTTGATTTTTTAAATCCATCCTTCCCTATTTATTTTGAATTTCTATACCTGTCCCTGCCCTACTTTATTTTATTAGAAATTTGATGAGCAAATACTAGGTGCTGCTCGAGCCTGTTTATCATTCTTTCCCTCTCTCTTCACTATCTAGGTTTGGGTGGGCATTCACCATTACAACTAAGAAATGACTTGTTTCTAAACAAGGCATCATGAGCCAATGGAGTTATGCAAAGACATGGTTGGGGCGGGAGGTTGGCTACCTAGAGCCTTCCGGGATGTAGAAATGTGATAAACATTTGGAGGTGTGGCCATGAAGGCTCTCTTAGTTTCTGGGTAGAGAGAAAATTTGGTATTAAGCATTAGGATTCCAATACTGTAGATTTATGTTCTTTAAACTGTAGAGTTGTTCCTACAATGACCTCTCAAAGGAAGTCTACACATGATCAACAGGGTTAAAATGATGTTGTATTCTCGTTTATGGAAATGCTTTTTTTAATGTGTAGTCAGTTGGCCTCATTATCTTACCATTCCAGAACAAAATTTCAAATGCTATGCCATTTCATTATCCTCTATTGTCTTACTTGCATATAGTACCATATATAATTACAGTTTCAGCCTTGGATTTCTTTTCCGTTAGTGGGATTATTATATTTAACAGGCAATGCATTCCAAAAGAAATTAAATGAAATTCAAGAAGCTAGAAACTAATTCTTTTGATGTCGATGTATAGTTTTTTAAATTTGTTTAAACATTAAAATTAAAATTTAACGATAATCAATGAATTAGGCTCGTCAGATTGACAGATTGACTTGTAATTTCACTAAAATTTTAATGGAAATGTATATTTATTTGAATGTATATTTTTTTTAATTGGGTGATAATGTTGGGTAAGATTGTAAATTCTTTAAATGTGTTATTTCTGTTTTTTGAAAATGTTTTTAAATGTATAAATAAATTTTGGTTATGGAAAACAAAATTGTACATTCATATTTTATAAATTGTACAATTCAAATTTACAATTGCAATAAATCTTTATTAAAATTTGGATAAATATAAAATTAAAAATAAAAATGTGCATAGTTAAACTACATTTATTTCATAAAATATAAATGAAATATACTAAATAATATATAAAAAATTAAAAAAGTCAATATTGGAAGTAATGCTTCCAAGACTTCCAAGTTGTTATAGATTATCATCATCAGTCCCTAGGCATCAATCTAGAAGTAATTATTTCCCTATGTGTATGAGTTGTCTATGAACCATAGATCCACCTTCTTAAGATCTTATCATCTAGAAGTTGGTGATCAACAACTATATATGTAATATGTTATGTGTTCAATAATATATTGTGTGATTTGTGTTGTGTGAAATTCTTTGTGCTCTCTCAATTTTTCTAGCATGGTATCAGAGCCTATTCTAGCTTGACTCCTTCAAGGGAGGGCCAGGAAGATGTGAGAGTCATAATAGTTGATTTTTTGTAAATAAATAGAATAAGGTAGAAGATTTGATTGCCTTTATTTTTAGTTTTAGTAGAATAAATTATTCTTTTGTGAGGGATTGTCAAGGAGCACTGTTTTGGAAAAAAAAATGGTCATTTCTCCATAGCTACAAGTTTAATACCAAGAGGATTCAGGCCTCATTGCTAAAGCTCAAGGTGGCTATATGAATGATTGTGACTCGCAAATACTGTCATGATTCTTTAGCCTCGAGCTTGAAGAAGAAGAATCCAGTGGTTTGGTGTGTGTTTACTATGTGAAATTCGCATGCGTGTCCAGCAAAGCTTGACGACTTGCATACAATTTTATGAGGATTTTCAGCACCAACCAACATCCAGTGTCTAAGAGTTGAAATGGTTCTGCAGACCAGAGTACTGTCATGATTTGGGTAAATAAACATCTACGTCTGTGTGAGGAGCCCACACGTGTACCTATAGATGATCCCTACAAACGATCTATCCAGTCGTGTCCCTATAGACAATCTATCCTATTGAACAGTCCTATCGAGCGATTGCTGAGCCAAAGGATGTTTTGAAAGTCGTCGAAGTGATCACTGCTTAGGATATATCTACTCGATTTGTCGATGTGGGATATTTCACCCACAGATCCTCATGGTGGGATGTTACAGAACCAATTCATTATGTCTTTGATGACGGCATTCTCCAATCTATAACGACCATCCTGTCATCACTATTGTTCGACCCAGAGATCTGGAGGCCAAGTAAGAAGATCTGGAAGTCATGTCATAAATTGCTGCAGTGGGCAGCGAATTGGTGCTTTCACACATGGATCTACAGGAGAAGGAAGTGGCAACTGAGAATGTATAGTAAGAAGACGCTCGATGGATTTGTGAGAGAAACCAAGTGCAAATCTACACAAAATCTCTGATATCAATCAGTAGATATCAAAATTGTTGCAGCTAGCTAAAGAAAGGAATCTAGATCTATTGTGAGAAAGTCATAGACATTTGTTTTCTAAAGAAATTGTATTTATGCTAGGATTCAAGAACAAGAAGGTGAAATCCTGGTTCTTGTACCTGAGATCTCATTTGCAGAAGTTATTTAATATACTACTGGTTTTTTTTGTTTGGGTTTGAGATAGTCAATCGATTACTAGACATCATGATGTGTCGTTGTGCATTCAGTTTTTTCTCTTGTTTCAGCGGTTTCTCTTGTCGTTCACCTCATTCTCTATGAGAATGGCTTTTCATTTGATCATTCATCGAGTTACTATGGTGGTGAATTATATGTGTTAACAGTGACTATTTATTGTTTTAGAATGGAGTCATATGTGTAAATTTTATTCCATTTATGAAGGAAGGTGTCTCACACTACTAGATTTTTGAGATGATCAAATATGCAGAACCACAAAGAACAAGACAATTATTCAACAAAATAATGTGACTAGTCGTGCTTCGGGAGCATTAGACACATGTAATTCTTAATAAGGTCAAGTTGGTATGACCCGTCATGCTCCGGGAGTGTCAGTACAGGTTATTTATACAAGGTCAAGCTGTAGAATTGTCTACTAAAGGCATTCTTATCCAGGATGTTATCCTAGATAAATGGTGAAGGCCACAGAGGGTTGTGGATTCAACATATGGTGGCACTTCCATAGGGTGGTTTAGTATCGAGACTGACCCATTGCACTCTGGGAGGTTGAGAAGTGTCAATTCTGCAAAGCACATAAACGATGGTTTGAAGCGGTTATGTCTTAAATGGATCAAATAGGAAGCTCTAAAGTGTGGTGAAGAAAAGAGCAGAAACCATGAGATTTCATAGTGGATATGAGTGCTAGTGATGACCATATCAGACAAATTTGACAAAGATTCATTCATTGTTGTAATGTGTACCTTCTGGTTTTGTCATATAAGCATTAAAGGAGGGTATTGGAAGTAATGCTTCCATGAATTCCAAGTTGTCATAGGTTATCATCATGAGTCCCCCAACGTCAATCTAGAAGTAGTTATTTCTCTATGTGTGGGAGTTGTCTATGAACCATAGATCCACCTTCTTAGGATCTTATCATCTAGAAGTTGGTGATCAACAACTATATATGTAATATGTTATGTGCTCAATAATATAGTATGTGATTTATGTTGTGTGAAAATCTTTGTGCTCTCTCAATTTTTCTAATGACAATAATTAAAATATACTTATTTGACTGACTGCCATAAAATGAATTTGAAATATTTTTAAGGCCTTCAAACTTTATAAGTTACAAACTTCAAATTTAAAATTTTAAGAAAGCCTTATGAAATTTAGATAAAATTGATGAGAAATATATCAAAAAAGAAGAAAGTCTATATTACATATAAGTTTACATATGTATATATATATATATATTTGTGTGTGGTGGGGTGTGGGGGGGGGATGTCTTTATATATATATATATGGAAAATCTATTATAACTTAGTTATCAAACTAGAAGTGGGGGATTGCTATCTGCCAATGCAAGATGACTCATCACTATTACTCAATGAAATCCATATTATAATCTAACTATTAATTTTTTTTTAATCATATTTTATATGACATTAAATTTTAAGTCAATCTATTAAACAAATGTTTATTATATTTTATTTAATATTAAATTTTATGTGGCATGGATTTCTTTGAATAATAGTGATGAGTCACTTTGGATTGGAAAATAGCAATCCCCCACTTTTGGTTTGATAACTGAGTTATAATATATTTTCCACACACACACACACACATATGAACTTAAATGTAATATAGAATTTCTTCTTTTTTGATATATTTCTCATCAATTTTATCTAAATTTCACAAGGCTTTCCTGAAATTGTAAATTTGAAGTTTGTAATTTGTAAAGTTTGAAGGCCTTAAATATATTTTAGATTCATTTTATGTCAATCTATCAAATAAATATATTCTAATTATTGACTGTTAGAAAAATTAAGAGAGCACAAAGATTTTCACAAAACACAAATCACACACTATATTATTGAGCACATAACATATTACATATATAGTTGTTGATCACCAACTTCTAGATGATAAGATCATAAGAAGGTGAATCTATGGCTCATAGAAAACTCACACACATAGGGAAATAACTACTTCTAGATTGACACTTAAGGACTCATGATGATAACCTATGACAACTTGGAAGTCATGGAAACATTACTTCCAATACCCTCCATTAATGCTTAAATGACAAAACTAGAAGGTAAACATTACAACAATGAATGAATCTTTGTCAAATTTGTCTGATATGGGCATCACTAGCACTCATATCCACTTTGAAATCTCATGGTTTCTGCTCTTTTCTTCACCACACTTTCGAGCTTCCCACTTGATTCACTTAAGACATAATCGCTTCAGACCATCGTTAACGTGCTTTGCAGAATTGACGCTTCTCAACCTCCCAGAGCTCAACGGATCAGTCTCGATACTGAACCATCCTATGGAAGTGCCACCATTTTTTGAATCCATGGCCCTCCGCAGCCTTCAACAGTTATCTAGGATAACATTCTGGATATAGAATGTCTTCAACAGACAATTCTACAACTTGACCTTGTATAAATTATCTTTACTAATGCTCCCGGAGCACGAGGGGTCACACCAACTTGACCTTATTAAGAAATACATGTGACCAATGCTCCCGGAGCACGATGAGTCACATTGGTTTGTTGAATAATTGTCCTGTTCTTTGTGATTTTGCATATTTGATCATCTCATAAATCTAGTAGTGTGAGACACCTTCCTTCATAAATGAAATAAAATTTACACATATGACTCCATTCTAAAACAATAAACACTCACTACTAACACATATAAATCACCATCATTCTAACTCCATGAATGATCAAATGAAAAGCCATGCTCATAGAGAATGAGATGAACGACAAGATCAACCACTGAAACAAGAGAAAAAACATTAAATGCACAATGACACATCATGATGTCTAGTAATCGATTGACTATCTAGAACCCAAACAAAAAAACTAGCAATATATTAACCTCTGCAAATGAGATCTCATGTACAGGAACCAGGATTTCATCTTCTTGTTCTTGAATCCTGGCATAAATGTGATTTCTTTAGAAAACAAATGTATATGACCTTCTCACAGCAGATCTAGATTCCTTTCTTTAGCTGGCTACAACAATTTTGATATCTACTGATTGAGATCGAAGATTTTGTGTAGATCTACACTTGGTTTCTCTAACAAATCCATCGAGCCTATGCTTACTATATGTTCTCAGTTACCATTTCCTTTTCCTGTAGATCCACGCATGAAAGCACCAATTTGTGGCCCACTGCAGCAACTTCTAAAACGACCTCGAGATCTTCTGACTTGGCCTCCAGATCTCTGGGTCGAACAATAACAATGATAGGAAGATAGTTATAGATTTGAGAACATCATCATCAAATACATGAGGAATTGGTTCTGTAACATCCCATCGTGAGGATTTGTGCACAAAATCTCCGACATTGAAGAATCACATAGATATATCCTAAGCAGTGGTTACTTCCATGACTTTCACACCATCCTTTGGCTCAGCAATTGTTATGCAACCAATTCACAAAATAGAAGAACATATAGATCAACGACTTCAAAATCAGCCTCTTCAAGGGGGAAACCTCCTTTACAATACCCAAATGAACAATTCTTGGATGATTCAAATGAAAAAAATTCCTTTCTAAAAATAGGATTCTAAGGGGTCACAATATAATCAAAGTCGACATAACAATAATAATGTAAGGGCACAACAATAACAATAGTGGGCTTCTATCTGGCACAACAATAACAATAAGGGGGCTACACTAATAACAATGAGGGAATACACTGGCATTATAGGGACCTAACATGCCCCTCTCCTTAAAAAAAAGTGTTGTCCGCAATGCTTGAGTAGTTCTAGATGCTTCTATATAAAATTCTCATCCTCCTATGTGGAATCTTCTGCGGGTAAGTACTTCCACTTGATCATATACCCTAAAATCGATCAATTTCATAGCTATCGAGTTCTTTTTTTGTGACTGCTTCAGGTTCCAATATGGTTTTTCCTTCCTCATCAAGTTCTGGAAATATTGTCACCTATAACCTTCTTTAAGCATGAAACATTGAAAACTGGGTGCACTAGGGAAGATGAAGGAAGCTCTAATTTGTATGTCATAGTATCAATCTTTTGCAACACCTTGTAAGGACCATAATAATTTAGTGATAATTTATTATCCTTCTTAGATTGCTTGAGGGACATTTGTTTGTATGGTTGTAGCCGTAAAAATACCCAGTCTCCTACATCAAAACTTATTTTGTTGCGATGTTGATCAGCCTATTATTTCATTCTATTCTATGCCAAAGTGAGGTTATGCTTTAAGAGTTGGAGAAATTTTTGTTGATGCTTGATGTGATCTTCCACTACTTGAACCTTATAATTTTCTCGTAAAGATGATGTGATGGACGGTGGATGATATCCATAAAGTACCATAAATTTGGTCATTTTTGCTGGAGTATGGAAGGAAGTGTTGTACCACCATTTAGCTAGAGGTAACCACTTGACCCATTGTGTATTTTTATAATATAAAAAGCAACAAAGATATCATCCCAAACATTTTTTCACTATCTGAGTTTGTCCATCTGAATGAGGATGATAAGAGGAGCTATGAGCTAATTGACTACCCAGACAAGAAGATAATTTCGTCCAAAATTTTTGAGTGAAAATAGGATCTTTGTCGCTTACAATAATCTTTGGGTTTTCATGTATCTTTTGAGTTGTTTCCATAAATGCAGTAGAAACTTTACTAGCTTTAAATGGATGAGATAATGGACAAAAGTGTGCATACTTGGTAAGTCTATCAACTACCACCATGATAACACTCTTTCCTTCGGAATTGGGTAAACTTGCGATAAAATCCATTGAAACCTCCTCCCAACATTGAATTGGAATGGATAAAGTTTGTAACAGACACGGGGTCTTAATTGTCTCAACTTTATTTTGTTGGCAAACCAAACATTTCACCACAAACTTTTGAATATCAGATTTAAGTCCATCGCAAAAAAAATCCTTCTTAACCCTGTGGTTTGTTTTAAAAAATCCTAAGTTCCCTCCTAAAGGAGACGTGTGCAATTACCAAAGAATCTTTTATTTGAGTTGGGAATTCTTACAAAGGTACAAGTGATCTTTGTACCATAATGAATCATTATTCCAGCGAAATGTCTCAGATGTACTAGGATATTCTGCAAGTTTTGAATGAGTGCCCACACTTCTTTTTTATTTTTCTATTCATCCCTTTCTTTAGTTATCCAATCTAGTTGGATAATAGAAATGGCACAAAGAAATGCTTCCACGTTCTCATCCTTTCTTGAGAGTGCTTCCGCAACAACAATTTTCTTCCCTTTTTGTAGATAACTTCAAAGTCATAACTCAACATCTTTCGACCCATTTTTGCTACTCTTCTAAAGATAATCTTTGTTCTAAAAAGTATTTAAGACTATCATTATCTGTTTTTACCTTGAAGTTCCTTCCCATTAGGTAAGGTCGCCATTTATTAAGTGTATGTAGTATTGCCAACATTTCCTTCTCATAAATAGCTTTGTGTAAATACTTTCCTTTGATTGGATGAATTTCAAAAGCAATGGGTCTTCCTTCTTGCATTAAAGCATTACCAATTCCATTTCCTAAGGCATTGCATTCCACAATAAAAGCTTGTGTGAAGTCTGGCGTATCTAAGACCAGTGCTTGGCACATTGCCTCTTTAAGATGCTCAAAGGCCTTAGTCTTTTATGGAGTCCAAGAAAATGCATCTTTGTTCAGTAATTTTGTTAGAGTTGCTTCTATTCTCCCATAATTCTTAACAAACTTGTGATAATACCCTATCAATCCGAGAAATTAACACAAATGCTCTATGGATGTGAGTATTTTCCATTCCTTAACGACTTTAATTTTGTTAGGGTCTACCTTAACGCCCTCATGAGATATAATATGACCCAGATATTCCACCTTCTGTACTCCAAAGAAACATTTTAAGGTTCTTGCATATAATTGTTTCTCCTCCAATAGCTTAAGCACCCTGTCAACATGTTGTTACACTGTAATTTGTCACTGTCTTCACTCCAGTCTTCCTACTGTTTCATGTGTCCAAGTCATACATGCTCATATTAGACAAATGCTCTTTGATGTTTCCAAGTGAACCAATTTTCCTAAGGTTTCTGCCTCATCGCGTCTGTTGGCTTAATAAACGCGCTGAAGGGCGCTCCAAAACAGCCCAGAAGCACTACCATCGTGGAAGTACACCTGATTCCCGCGATGGTTCGATTTTTTGTGCCAGCGCGACTGTCGGTTGTAATATTCGGCAATGACTGGACTAGCTATGTTATTCAATAGTGATGTCAGCGCGGAAGACTAGTTATGTGCCTGCGATGATCCAGATTGGGCGAATTTGTTCCAACAGTTGGCCTTCCAGATGACTCAAGACCTGGTTGTTGGCATAGTTTGTGTCGCCCTCCTTTCTCTGGCGTGGTTGTTCCATCATTTGTGCTACCTTCCTTGGAGATAAGCTCACTCTTCCACCTTTCATGGAGACTCCTTCTCCTATTTAAACTCTCACCATTACTATGTGCTGCTAGTTTTTCGATAGTTTTTGGAATGGTTGCTGATAGTTGGCTAGTGGAGCAGCGTTGTTAGTGTTTGTGAGTTTGCTAGATAGCTGGTGTGAGTGTGATAAGTGTGGGATTGTTGATAGTTTGAGGAAGGTTGTGAAGTGCCCTTAATCTTGTGTAAAACTTGTGAGTGAGAAAGACTTGTGTATTGGGAGATCCATTTTCAAAGAGTGAATGCTTGAGGAACATGCTGGCTAGATCCCTCTGAGAAGGCTTGTGACATCAAGACTTTGGTTGTAAGCTTACTCTTATTTCATAATTAATGCAATCAATGATGTTTTCCTATGTCTTGTATGTAATGTACTTGATAGCTCATGACTTCTTGACTTTGTGAGTAAATAGATCATTGTTGTTCCGGTTACGTGCTTTGTTATATTTCCTTTGCATTATTTCAAGTTGATTACTCATTAGGAGAAGGAAGCGGAAGCTGGAGCAACGCAACGGAACTCCATCGACCACCGGTTGAGGTAGGCCTCCAACTATGACTGTTTAAGGAAAGCTATTGTTGATCTGTCCTTGTTTGTGACTAGACCCACTCTAGGGCTAGAGGGGTTGCCTCTGTTCGCAGAGGGAACACTTTCCTGCATCACAAATGGTGACTCCACTGGGGATTGAACCTAGTGGGGTCTCCCAGCATATACTCGACGGTACATGGGATCACAAGTCCGTGCTAGACCACTATTGAGTCACAGAATGAGGAATCACCCAACCTTGAGTGGAAACAAAAGTGACTAGGTTTAACGACGTCGAAGCACGTCTCTAGCCTAGACCTCTAAATAATGAGCGTTATGTTCCAATGTGTTGTTAGGTTCATTCAGTTCATTTTAAAGGTTGATCTTGAATTATGTTTCAGTTTTCAGGCCTTACCGTATGTATACAACAAATCCTAGGATGCAGCTAGAATGAATGAAATATCTTGTTTCTTCAATGAACACTTACCTACGGGAGGGTAGATAGATCATTCCCGAACCAAGACAAACGAATGCAAACACTAAGAGAAACAATGCATCAATACACTAATCTCACGATGCATCGATACTACTAATGAAAGATTTAAAATTTGCTTTCCAATTTCTCAAACATGAAAATTCGTAATGCAAATGTGCTTTCACTTTCGTATGCTAAATGAATGCAAACTTTTGATTTTCTTTTTGTAAACAAGAAAGTGTGAATTGATCGATCCAAACAATTGTGATCTATGCTTTGTAGCGAAGAAATCGAATCAACATAAAAAATTGGTTCAATAATCGACACTAAAAATCAACCAGCAAGAAAACAAGCAGTGAAAAAGCCTCAAGAAAATCAACAAGACGGTTGTGGATGAACCTTGAACAAACACGTAACCCAAGCAAATGGTTTCTCGACGAAACTTCTAAAGGGCTAGGTCACATGGTCTAAAAAACACAAGACTCACTCAAATGAAATCAAAGAGACAATACCCTAACTGAAAGCATTTAAAACAAGCTAATGAGAGACAAGAAACAACATGGGATAAACAAGATGAATGAATTCAGGAGGTAAAGTCATAAAAACAACTTTACAGGAATCATCGCAAGTGTTACACTGACAACTAGAGATGTCATCGCTAAATGAGATACCATCGCTAGTGATGGACAGACAACTAGATATGTCATCGCTAAATGAGATACCATCGCTAGTGATGGACAGACAATTAGATATGTCATCGCTAAATGAGATACCATCACTAGTGATGGACAGACAACTAGAGATGTCAACGCAAGTTTTACATCATTATGCTGGGGGCATGTGAACTTATAACAAGCATAGTTTTTCATTTCAAGCTTGTGTAAACATGAAACCGAATCCAAGCAGAGCTCTCCATGGTTCAAGCTTGTGTAAAAATGAATCCATCCCTGATTTACACCTCGTGATTGTCGTTTTTATCCGCTAAATTCTACTAGATGAACCTTGGTTGTTTCATTCCATTGCCACCATCTCTTTGGCCGATCATATGCTTTCACTTGGTTGTTTTTCTTTTCTTGAGGGATCGCAGCGATGAGTGGTTTTATTAGCCAGCCTATTGACCATTACATGTTTTAAGCAGTTCCACCATTGCCGAAACCGGTTGCTACCCTTTATACCACTCGTTCCTCTAGGACGAGTCACCTTTAAGCTCTTTTCTGACTCGTAAAAGATGAAAATATTGCCGAGTTGTTCCTCTTGACTCGTTAAAAGTAATAAGAGGCGGTCGCCTTTAAGCTCTTTTCCGACCGCGTAAAAACGAAAAGATTGCCGGGTTTTTGTCGTTTCAGGCTCGTTATCGGTTACGAAGCGACGTGATTCTGACTGCTTTTCTACTTTTTCGGGTCTAAGTCACTACTTACAAAAAGTACTCCTCGATCGTAATGGTCAGGTGGTTCTTTCGAGTATCGTTTTATACTTTTTCTGGCTCGACAACACAAATCTATGAAAAAGGACCCCCCTGGAGTTTTCTTTTCTGTGCCTTTTTCAAACTCTCTAAATATGAAAAAGACTCCGAGTTTTACCTATGTCGGACTCGTTAAACCTTGACGACATTGGACTCGTTACCATGATGAGACTCGAGCTTCTCCTTCCTAGGGCTCGTTAAATTATTACTAGGTTGGACTCAACAACAGGTTTATCATTGATTGTCTATGGCAGCTAGTCACTCTTGAACATCGACACTTCTACTTCTTGTCGGGTTAGGATATCCACACATCATCATTTGGCCTTCTGTGGGTTTGGGTTATCATTCTAGCCTCATTCCATCTAACTCATGCCGTCCCCATCGAGCCTCTGATCCCTTGGTGCCTGAATGCTGCCACCCCCCCTCCGGAGTCGTGTCGCCGACATGTTCAAGAGTATAATCCTTCTGCAGTTTACACCCTCGTCTTCTCCTCTGATACTCTGTTTCGCCATCTACCACTTGTTCCTTGTCTCGTGTCGTTGATGGGGGAAACATTATGGCCCTCCTGCGATGGGTCATCTCCTATCGACATCAGCTCATAATCCAGGAGATTGATATAGAGATCCCCTTTGGTACCTTATAGCTTGCATGCCTCAATGGCAAGTTCTTCGCACCTGACGGTCAACTTTCATCATTGGTCGTTGATTGGGTGATTCCATGAGTGTTTGAATTCAGATCCTTTTTTGCACTTCGTGGATTGTGCTAGACAGTACCTTGAGAGCCATTGGCATTATTGGTGGTTTCTCTCGCGCTTTTTAATGGTTTTCATCATTGATCGGTAATCAAGCGATTTTCTATCATGCTCAACCTCAACACATCTATTCGCATGTTAGAATCTGTACTATGATTGGATGGGTTCAAGACCCTGAACTCAGATTACATATTTTCGGGCTGCGTGGATTGGTTTATGATTACATGACTCATTGATGGATGGCTGCGACCATACCTTTATCATCATCATGGTCTCATTAGCTGGATGGCTGCGTCCATACCATAGACCTATTTTGTATGTCTTTTGGATGGCTGCGCCCATGCCTAGACTACATCTACTTCATTATCAGAGATATCAGTTGTACTTGTATGCAGGTTCTTCCAAATGGTGTTCCAGCTCAGTTAGTTTCGTAAAGCATTTCACCCCTCCCTCTCTCTCGAGCTTCATACTTTAGGGGGCATCTGTTACACAGTAATTTATCACTGTCTTCACTCCAGTCTTCCTACTATGTCATGTGTCCAAGTCATATATGCTCATATTAGACAAGTGCTCTCTGATGTTGCCAAATGACCCACTTTTCCAAAGGTTTCTGCCTCATCGCGTCTATTGGCTTAATAAACGTGCTGAAGCGCACTCCAAAATAGCCCAGAAGCACTACCATCACGGAAGTACACCTGATTCTCGCGATGGTTCGATTTTATGTGCCAGCACGATTGTCGCTTGTAATCTTCGGCGATGACTAGACTAGCTATGTTTTTCAATAGCGATGTCACCGCGGAAGACCAGTTATGTGCCCGCGATGATCCAAATTGGGTGAATTTGTTCCAACAGTCGGCCTTCTAGATCACTCCAGGCCTGGTTGTTGGCATAGTTTGTGTCGCCGTCCTTTCTCTGGCGTGGTTGTTCCATCATTTTTGCTACCTTCTTTGGAGATAAGCTCACTCTTCCACCTTTCATGGAGACTCCTTCTCCTATTTAAACTCTCACCATTGCTTTGTGCTGCTAGTTTTTGGATAGTTTTTGGAATGGTTGCTGATAGTTGGCTAGTGGAGCAGTGCTGTTAGTGTTTGTGAATTTGCTAGATAGCTGGTGTGAGTGTGACAAGTGTGGGATTGTTGATAGTTTGAGGAAGGTTGTGAAGTGCCCTTAATCTTGTGTAAAACTTGTGAGTGAGAGAGACTTGTGTATTGGGAGATCCATCTTCAAAGAGTGAATGCTTGAGGAACATGCTGGTTGGATCCCTCTGAGAAGGCTTGTGACGTCAAGACTTTGGTTGTAAGCTTACTCTTATTTCATAATTAATGCAATCAATGATGTTTTCTTATGTCTTGTATGTAATGTACTTGATAGCTCATGACTTCTTGACTTTGTGAGTAAATAGATCATTGTTGTTCTGGTTACGTGCTTTGTTGTATTTCCTTTGCATTGTTTCAGGTTGATTACTCATTAGGAGAAGGAAGCTAAAGCTGGAGCAGTGCAACAGAACTCCATCGACCACCGGTTGAGGTAGGACTCCAACTATGACTGTTTAAGGAAAGCTATTCTTAATCTTTCCTTGTTTGTGACTAGACCCACTCTAGGGCTAGAGGGGTTGCCTCTGTCCGCAGAGGGAACACTTTCCTGCATCACACATGTTGAACATGATCCTTCCAAGAATTGTTGTATATTAGTATATCATCAAAAACTACTAACACAAATTTTCTAAGGGCTTGAAAATGGAATTAATCAAACCTTGAAATGTAGAAGGTGCATTGGTAAGGCCAAAAGGCATGAACAAAAATTCATAATGACCCTCATGAGTTCTAAATGTTGTTTTTGGAATGTCTCCAGTCTTCATTCTTATTTGATGACATCCTGAATGAAGATCCAACTAGGTGAAGTAAATTGCTCCATGTAATTCATTCAATAATTCATCAATGATAGGAATGAGAAATTTATCTTTAATAGTGAGCTTGTTGAGCTCCCTATAATGCAGAAACATGCAGCATGATTCATGTTTCTTACGCACCAATACCACTGGAGCAGAGAAAGAACTTTGACTAGGCTGAATTATACCAACCTCTAGCATTTCTACAACCATATGTTCAATTTCACTCTTTTGGGCATAGGGACATCTGTAAGGCCTGATGTTTGGAGGAATAATTCTTGGAATCAAATGAATAGCATGATCATGATCACAAATAGGTGGGAGGCCTTTGGGAGTCTCAAATAACTTGGAATGATTGTCCAAGACTTTTTGGAGGTCTAGAGAAATAGATGATTTCGATGTTTGAGCCTCAAGTGAACATAATTGTGCAATTACGCCCCATTGATCTTTATTTAGAATATTTTTCATGCTATTAGAGTTGACTATCTTTCCTAGCTTTCTTGTGATACCCCTTAATTCAAATTCCTTTCCTTCTTAAAAATATTTCAAGAAAAGTTCTTTAAAACTAAAAGCTATCGTACCCAAAGATTGTAACCATTGGACTCCTAGTACAACATCAACACCACCAATTCAAATGGAAAGAATTGGAGTATTCAATACATATTCTCCCATGGATAGATTGATATTATGGCACTTTCCTAAGCAATTTATGGTCCTCCATTTGCAACCATCACTTGACACCCTGGTGCTAGATATAGGAAGAAATTTAATTCCTTGGCTATCTTACAATGAACAAAATTATGGGTACTACCCGTATCAATAAACACTATTACCTTTTTCTTCTTCATATGTCCTTTTATCTTGAGAGTTTGAGGAGTGGCAATTCCTGCCAATGCATTACAAGATATGGTCAGATTCATTTCTTCTTTCTTCAGGTTTGGTTCTTGGTGTATATCTTCTTCTTTTGACATTTCTTGTTCCTTTTCTTCCTCCTCTTCACAATCGATGTAAAATAATTTCTTCTCAACACACTTATGACCTTTAGTGTACTTTTTATCACAATTGTATCAAAACCCTTTTGTTCTTTTTCTTCCAATTGGTGTGGTGTCAACCTTGTAGGTTGTGGAAGGCTAGGAGCAACCACACTTCCATCTTTATTGTTATGAGTGTCAGAATTCCTTGTTTCCATAATTTTGCTTTCATTTTTTCTTGTGAACCTGAATGCCTTCTCCAATAAATCACATTCCCAAAGGCGAACCTCATGTTGAATGTTATCATTTAGAGTCCGTATGAGTACATCAATCCTATGCTCCTCTGGAATATCAATTACCCTTATATTCAACTTTTGGAAGTCCTCAATGTGCTCCACTATTTAACCCTTTTGTTTGAGATTTATCAATTTGTTAAAGAATGTGTTTCTCTTTGTATACTCATAATGTACTATCATTTCCTCTGTAAAAATTGACCGAGTGACAATTTGTTTACGAGAGAAAAGCCACTGATACCATACAAACTGATTGGGTTCTAAATATAAAATTGCAATGCGTACCTTTTGTGTGTTTTGCACATTATGGAGATCAAAATATTGCTCCATCTATAGTATCCATGTTACGAGATCCTTGACATCAACCTTCCTCATATCGATATTTGGAATATGGTGGATCTTCAATCCAATATTAGAGTCTATGAAATCATGATTAACATTTCTTTTCTTCTCATGGTGAGTTTCCTCTACTATCTTTTTGCCACTAGGAAGCATTTCGTGTAGCAACTTTACCAATCCTCCCTTCAAATCTCCCATGTCTTTCTTCAAATATTCAATGTTTCCTTTTTATTCATTGATTTCATTCTTCAAGCCATCAATCTTAGCTTCCATGCCATTCTTCAAACCATCCATCTTAGCTTCTGTTACTTTTTGTGAGAGTGAAATTTGTTGCACCTAGTCTCGTAATTTTTGATATATCATGTTGCATTTCTTCCTCTTCTTCATGAGTCATAGAAGAGATTTCAGGTTTCTTATTACATGTTTCCATTTTATTTCTCCAGGGTATCAATTAATGATAATTATCCTTGACTATTCCCTTTGAATCACTTCAAACTAATTTTTCAAAGAAAACGTATGCAAATTTTAAAAAGGACTACACACCTTTTAATTTTTTTGTTTTTCTTTGTAGGAACTCTATGATGTATCTTGGAAATTTCGGATCTCCAACATCTAAAATTTCGTCTTTTCATAGAATACTAAGTCCTCTTTCCAACCCAACAAGTCTAATCAAGATTAGATTTTTCAAGAAAGAGTTATGCCCAATCTCCCAAAATGACTTGATTATACACTAGTTTCATAGAGCGAACTTGTACGAAGTGCCATGTGTCACTGTTTCCACCTTCAGCCCTGAAAACGATACCCAACAAACTAAATTCTTTCCTCTTTCTATATATTTTTACAAAATTTGAATCCGATGCTCAAAGAGAGAGTTATGATGAGTTTCCCAAGGTCACCTATTTGGGATGGAATTCAGGAGCCTGCAAAATGCCTAACTTCCTCGGTTCATATCTCTGAAGATTTTGTGAGAAACAGTTTGAAATTAGGACACAAAGTTCTTCTAGATGTTGTCTCAAATGAGTTTTTTTTTTTCTTTTTCTTTTCTTCTTCTTTTTTTTTTTTTTTTTTCCGTGTTTTTCATCTTCATAGAAAAAACGTTATAGAAAAAATTCAACGATGACTTGTTTGAAGCAACGAAACCCTAGAATCCAAAGCTATGGTACCAAATGTTATGCAACCAACTCAAAAAATAGAAGAAAATATAGATCAACAACTTCAAAATCAACCTCTTAGAGGGGGGAACCTCCTTTAGATTACACAAATAAAAAATTCCTAGATAATTCAAATGACAAAACCTCCTTTTTATATATAGGAGTCTAAGGCGTCACAATATAACCAGAGCCAACATAACAATAATAATGTAACGGTACAACAATAACAATAGTGGGCTTCTATGGGGCACAAAAATAACAATAAGGGGGCTACACTAATAACAATGATGGAATACACTAGTATTATAGGGACCTAACAATGATCGGTTGACATGACTTCTCGACAAGATAGATCGTTTGTAGGGACACAACATGATAGATCGTCTAGAGGGATTTTAAGTAGGTATCATTTGTAGGGACATGTGCGGACTCCTCACATAGACGTAGGCATTTTCCCATATCGTGACAGTACTCTGGTCGGTGGAACCATTTCACCTCTTAGACGTTGGATGTTGGTTGATGTTGGAAATCCTCATAAAATTGAACGCAAGTCCACAAGATTTGTTGGACACCCACACGACTTTCACACAATAAACACACACCAAACCACTAGATCCTTCTTATGATTTCCCACACACCAACAAATGCTTATCATCAAGCTCGAGGCTGAAGAATCATGACAATATTTGTGGGTCATAATCATTCATAGAATGACCTTGAGCTTTAGCAATAAGGCCTAAATCCTCTTGGTGTTAAACTTGTGGCTATGGAGGAATTCCCACATTTTCTTCCAAAATAGTGCTCCTTGAACTCAAATTGTAGGTTGAGCAAGAAGAAAGAAAGTCTTCACAAAGACAGATAGATCTTACAAGAAGTATTTTACAAAGACAGATAGATCTGACAATCCCTCTCAAAAGAATAATTTATTCTACTAAAAATAAAAATAAAGGAAATTAATGCTTCTACCTTATTCTATTTATTTACAAAAAACCAACTATTATGACTCTCACATCTTCTTGGCCTTCCCTTGAGGGAGTCAAGCTAGAATAGGCCCTGAAACCTTGTTAGAAAAATTGAGAGAGCACAATGATTTTCACACAACAAAAATCATACACTATATTATTGAGCAAATAACATATTACATATATAGTTGTTGATCACCAACTTCTAGATGATAAGATCCTAAGAAGGTGAATCTATGGCTCATAGACAAGTCACACACATAGGGAAATAACTACATCTAGATTGACGCGTAGGGACTCATGATGATAACCTATGACAACTTGGAAGTCATGGAAGCATTACTTCCAATATTGACCTTTTTATGTTTTATATATTATTTAGTATTTTTTATTTATATTTTATGAAATAAATGTAGTTTAACTATGGACATTTTTATTTTTATTTTTATTTTTATCTAAATTTTAATAAAGATTTATTGCAATTGTAAATTTGAATTGTACAAATTTGTAAGATATGAATGTACAATTTTGTTTTCCAAAACCCAAATTTATTTATACATTTAAAAACATTTTCAAACAACATAACTAACACATTTAAAGAATTTACAATCTTACCCAACATTATCACCCAATTAAAAAAATATACATTCAAATAAATATACATTTCCATTAAAATTTTCGTCAAATTACAAGTCAATCTCGCAATCTAATTAGCCTAATTCATTTATTATCTTTAAATTTTAATTTTAATGCTTAAGAAAATTTAGAAAACTATACATCGGCATCAAAAGCATCAATTTCCAGCTTATTAAATTTCATTTCATTTCTTTTGGAATGTGTTGCCTATATGTAATGATATATGATACTATATGCAAGTAAGAGAATAGAGGATAATGAAATGGCGTATCATTTGAAATTTTGTTCTGGAATGGTGTCAGATTCATAACCTACAAATTTGACTAGAACCTTATGTTCTCTCCATCTCCCATAAAATATTTTTATGAGATACATAAACAAATCTAATATCAATACTAAGCTCTCGCCCTATGCACAAATATCACGACCTCATTACACTAAAAATCTGAGAAAGTTTGCAGATAAATTCAAAGAAAATTTTCACAATCCTACTAATAAAAATGTATACAACTTGGATGGGTGAGAGGGTATATTAATTTTACTTCCTTTTAGATGAACAAAAATTTAAATGTTTCTCATAGGGATACCTAATTCAATGAATTCAATTGGAAGAAAAGAAGTTGTAATTTTAAATGCAATCATGATTCTTCCACCAGGCCTAATTCATTTTAATTAGGCTAGTAATTACATATGCAACTAAAAAATCACATCATAAAATAAAAGGTTACATAGAAATAAGCCACAACATTAATTCTTCATGATTACAAAAAAATAGTCCAAAGAGTTAATCCATCTTGATAGCAGAATACAAACTATTGCAGATGAATCATTATAATCCAAAAAATAAAAACAAAGGTGCAAGATGGGACATAGATCTTCATAATAATAGTTATTTGATCCTTCACATGGTAATAATCAAAAAATTTGAAAAAATACAAAAGTAGTTTGCACAAAGTTACATGTAAGATAATGAGGCCAATCAACTACACATAAAAAAAGAACACTGCCATAAACGAGAATACGACAACATTTTAACCCTGTTGATCATGTGGAGACCTCCTCTGAGAGGTCATTGTAGGAACAACTCTGTAGTTTACAGAACATAAATCTACAGTATTGGAAACCTAATGCTTAATACCAAATTTTCTCTCTACCCAAAAACTGAGGGAGCCTTCATGGCCACACCTCCAAATGTTTATCTCACATTGCCACTCCCTAAAATGCTCCAGGCAGCCAACCTATTCTGTCTCAGCCATGTCTCTTCATAAATCCATTGGTCCAAGGTACCTAGTTTAGAAGCAAGGCATTTCTTATTCATAATGGTGAACGCCCATCCAAGCCTAGATAGTGGAGAGAGAGTGTGAGAGTGATAAACAAGCTCAGGCAACACTCAATATTTGCTCAATGCCCAAACCTGCTAGCCCAGAAGTAAGAGCCCATCTGCTTTTTGCTTCAAATTTCTAATATAAAAAAATAGGGTAGGACGGGCTTAGAAATTTAAAATAAATAGGGTAGGACTGATTTAGAAATTCAAAATTCAAATTTGAATGAGCATCATTATTCAATTCAAAATTTGGAAGCTAATAAGAACGAATTATGCGGTGACTCGACAACAATGCCATAGCCAAATCATTAATGAAATCTACATAGCACATGTTCATGCCATGCATGATGTTTGATGGCATGCACACCTGCCCTAAGTAAGTTGGTCATGTTAGCGCATCACATCTCAACAAACGACATGGGCATACCATGGTTATGTATTTTTGCATAAGGCTTGCCACGGTAAATATCATTTGTTAGTCTTAGAGGGTACATTAAATATCCTATATCCTTGAACTATGGGAAACTAATATATATGTATCTATTGATATATTAGTGTTCCTTAAATACATCTGTCCCCATCTATGGCCATCAACCCAGGCATTAATTCATCCCCATTCTTGGTGGACATACCCTTATCATAATATGATGGTCATACATATCATGGGTTTTATGACTTTCCCCAGGGCTTCCAATATATCCCATGCTATAGGTTATTTAAGACCCTCAACAGAGCTTGACATAGTACCGTGACATCCATCCATATCTATGCATAACATAATGCCATCACCATCCCACTGCCACCTATTCTCATTGAATGCAACCTGACGAATATGAAATAAAGATATGCAGAATATTGATCACTTGTTCTTATCTTGGGAAGTGCACCCCTTTTCCTGTCATTAACAAGTAGACAACCAAATAGCAAGCTTAATTTCTTCTCCTCTCTACAACACACAACAGCTCGGAAGCAAGCTTCATTTCCTAAATTGCAACAGACCAGGATTTGCAACACCTGTAATTTTTCCCAAACAATCTGCTTGGAATGTTTGGATGTTTGGCTCCTACGATGTTTGTTTCAAAATTTTCTTGATCAAATGTAATACACTGCTCAGACTAGTTGCAATTAGTTTCATTGGTGGAATTATTTACAAACATCTACACTAGTAAACAGTGAATAACTCAACATAAATGCACTAATCAATACTTATATTGAATATTATACAAAGTTTTTCCATTGAACATAGAAATATCAATTTAATCCATTAAATTTAAGGAGTGCTTTATATGCTCACCCAACATAGATCGATAAAAGCAAGTAACACCTTGAATTATATGTTTGGATTAAACACTTCATTTTGAATGGAATACTTGTAAATTTAACAATGTAGAAGATGATAATTTTTTCGAAAAGAAAATTATTATGTTCCAGCATGAATTTTAGCCAGTAAAACTGGTCATGACAATGACTGAACTTCTCTATTAATGGCCCGGCTTGTAATTCATGTAAATGTAATCGCGGTTCTGAAACTCATTATCACTGTCAACTTCACACTTCTCCTTCTCCGCCTCCACGCTTTCGCATTGCACACTGCCTCCAACTTTCAAATAGGCATACATATTATAACATGATGCCTTGGAATTATGTCATAGAAATGTTATGTATTAGCATAGATTCATCACCCTAAATCTATTAAGTTGGGAAGGATTTGGCAAAAAAAATTAATAGGTTTTAGATTTAGGAATATCTTGGATATGTGATAGATAGGATTTTAGTTAAACTAGTTCTAAGGGGTAGCTTAGTTGGTCAAGTTCTCATTGCTAAGTATCTTGTCAATTGGTCATGGGTCAAATCTCCTCGAAGCCTTTGGGATTAGGTCCTGCTAGTTTGGCTGGCTAATAAGAGTAAAGTTAAACATTTAAAGGGAATCTTCTTCATTATAATGTGAAAAACACAAATAACATAGATGCATAGATGTTGTTGCAGGTGAAAATAGTATAACTTCAAATCCTAAAATATAATTACTTAAACTAAATGTGCATTCCTAGCTTTTAAATGTAATCTGCACATTGTAAAATGAAAGGGTGTTCTCCTAGCATTTAAACATAATATGCATCATTATAATAAGAAAAAACTCAAACTAACAAACATCTTTCCACATAGACAAAAACACAAAGTATCATATATTCACCAAGGTTGCAGATCACCTATCTTTTAGCCAAATAATAGTTATTAAAACTGTATTATTCCTTGCACATTGTAAAATGAAAGGGTGTTTTCCTAGCATTTAAAGGTAATGTGCATCATTATAATAAGAAAAAACTCAAACTAGCAAACATCTTTCCACATAGAAAAAAACACAAAGTATCATATATTCACCAAGGTTGCAGATGACATGGCTTCTCACCAAATAATAGTTATTAAAAGTGTATTATTCCTTATCTTGGGATGGTTTGCTAATTTGATGGATTGGGTACCAGAACTGGATGTTCATGGCCCTCCATATCTGCTCTGGACCTCCCAAGACTACATCTTTATCTTTGACATTCTAGACTTCAATAACTTCAAAAGTTAGTGAATAAACCAACAACAATTTTAGTAAACAAATAAATCCAAGAAATCTTCACTTCTTAGCTTGTTGCAAATCTCCTAACTTCAATTTACATCGAACATGGAGAATAAATGTCAAATATAATTTAGCTAAATAATTTTTACACTGCTTGAGTTAATTGGTTTCTATTTTTACTCCAAGTAAATATTAGAATGGTTTTTTACCAAAAAAATTATGATAAATTCCACCTAATTACTAGCCCAACTTATTCATGAGCCCAACCCAGCCCAACCTATTCATGAGCCAAATGAAAAAGGTAGAAAGAATTGGGGATTTCTATTCGCAAAGAATAATACCATGAACAAAGCACCTGAATGTTGAAAAAATTGTGGCCCTTCCATCAATACCGTGACATCCATCCTTATTTATTTTGAAACATCTTGTTCCGGGTAAGAGCACAAATCCTTGTAGTGTTTTGATTTTACTTTCATAGATTTATTTATTTATTATTATTGTTTTATAGAAAAGATAATTCAGCATTTAAAGTTCATAAGATATTTTTATATATAAGATGAAGAGTTTAGTCTCTGTGGTTAAGCCAATTTGACATAAATATATGATTTCTTATCTAATATTTTTTTAATATGGAAAATGAAGAGTTTAATGGTCATCAATAATTAAATTTGAAATAAAATTAGAAGGATATTTGGAATTTTTTGTATTTATAAGGAGCCTAGGTAGTATAAAATGAATTATGTTCTTTCTTTGGGGTGGTTTCATAGAATGAGAATCCACGTATTTGAAAAACTAATAATAAGTAAAAATTAAGTTTATAAATTAATATTATATTCCAAAATGTGTATTATATACATGTGTGTGTGTGTGAGAGAGAGAGAGAGTAATTTTTATTTTTTATTACTTTTAAAAAATTAGATGGTGAAACTTACCTTGTTGGGAGGATTTATGGATATAATGTAAGGAAATTATTTGTTAATAATCAAATTTGTGTATAAAAATTGTCATTGTTGAATTAGAATTTAGGTGACGATGATAAAATTATTGCTAGGCATGTATTACAAATAAATAAATATACATATTAATTACAAAATATAGATTGATTATAAAGAATTATCTATAATATAAAGTATATATTTTATTTTATTTATTTTTAATTTGTATAATAATAATTATAATAGGTTAAAAGGGGTAATAGGCGCTTGGTAAATCTAGAGGTGAAATAGATTTAAGCCGATTTAACTATTGTCCATAATTAATTAAATTATAATTATTCATTTTATGTTTAATTATTTTATTTTATTTTGATGAAGTTGAGCATGACATTATATCTCTACCATATTGGGCTGCATGCTTTTTCAATTTATTTTAATTTAATTTTGCATGTGAACTTGTTATGATTTTGGTTTCAAAGTTGCATATCTACTCATATTTATCTAGATACATTCAATATATAATACACATTTGCGAAAATATGAAAGATTAGATATAATTTTGTTTATTTAATTGAAGATTATATATTGGTGAATGAAAGCTTGTAGCTAGCCTCGTTTACAAAATGAAGTGGCATGTTTTTCAATTTGTTTTGCTTTGCTATTTTTCAAAAGTCACAAAGCTTAATTAGTAAAGGAGCAAGTGACCCATAATCCACACATCTTTTTTATTAACCAAAGCATTTTTACTTCATTAGCATTGGGACTAGGAATCAAGTATTATAGAAAGGGATAACTACATAGTTACCAATCAAACGAGAACTATTACCTCAAAACGGGTACTTTAGCCCAAAAATCCAAAAAAAACATGAAAAAACAAACCAAAAATAAAAGGCGTTGATTTTTCATCACCATTTTTTTTTCAGAGTAAATTTTCAATATTTTTTGAAAATAACAATAAAAAACAATGAAAGCCATTTTGTTTGGTACAAAAAAACACCTTGAAATTCAAAAGTGTTGATGCTAGAATAACGCGTTTTTTTTGTTTTTTTGTTTTTTTTTTCAGGGTACATTTTCAACATTTTTAATAATAACATTAAAAATAAAATATCATGACTCTGAAAAACTTTAAATTTCCAACGATTTTCAAGCATGAAATTAACGATAAAATATCACGTATTTGAAAAGCCTTAAAATTCCAACAATTTTTAAGAATGACATTAAATTTAAAATATCACTTCTTTGAAAAACCTTAAAATATCAACAATTTTCAAGCATAGTGCTAAGAAAAAATATCTATAACTCTTTTCAACCATAACATTAAAGATAAAATATCACGACTTAGAAAAAATTTAAAATCTTGGCAATTTTTCAACAATAGAATTGAAACCAAAGATTATGACTACAAAACAATCTTAAGTTGTCAAAATATTTCAAGCATGACATTATGGAAAATTTTTATGACTAAAAAAGCTTTAAAAATGAACACCTAATGAAAGAGTTATTATACCAATAGTATTTTTTTGTAAATGTTAAATGCATAGCAATTTTAAAATCTTTGCCTAGACAATTCGAGACATTGCAAAATAAAAATAAAAATCAACTATCAAATTGGCACACAGTGTAGGTGAGTCCAACCCATTGTAATGAAAACTTAAAGACCAATCATGAAATTAACACATTGTGGAGCAGACTCGATTCATTATAATGGAAAATTTAAAATCAACTATCAAATTACACATAATTGGATTGGGTTGTTAGACAAGCAGCGACACAGACCCTATATATATATATATATATATATATATAGTAAAGATACATAAGAAAAAAAATTCAAATATTGAAAAAAAATAATAACAAGTAAAAAAAAAAAAAAACATGACAAAAAAATTCAAATATAAAAAATATATCATAATGACATTAAAAAAACTATAAAATGTAAAAAAAATTAACCATATCATGTAAAATTAAAAAAGAAAAAAGAGTAAAATAAAATAAAAACCAAACAAAAAAAATAAAAAATACAAAAAAAAAAAAAATACAACATTAAAAAAAATTATAATAAAAAAAAGACTTCCCTCGCCCACCCTGAGAACCCAACTAGCTAGGGGTCGCAAGGGGATGATTCATGACAAAAAAATAAAAATATATCATAATATATATATATATATATATATATATATATATATATATATATATACAAACATAAAAATGTAAAAAAAAAAAATTCAGAATTAACTTGTAAAAATGAAATGTTTTAATAAAAAGTAAATAAATAAAACAAAAAATAAATTAAGATATATAAAACAAAAACAAAAAATTATATATATATATATATATATATATATATATATATATATATATATATATATATACTTCAAGAAAAAATAAATAAATATAAAAGTAAGAAAAAACCCATTTTTTTAAGTTAAAAATAAATAAATAAATAAATAAAAACAACATATAAAAATAAGGTTAAATAATTACCAAAATATAAAAAATAAAATAAAATAAAATTCAAAACAAATATATATATATATATATATATATATATATATATATATATATATATATATTAAAAAATAAAATTCAAAACAATTGAAAAAAAAAAAAAAAATTATAATTATAAAACAAATTAAAAAATATTTAATTTTAAAAATAAAAAATTAAAAAACAATAATTAAAAAAAAACAATTTAAAAAAATACCAACTCCCCTCGCTCCACCAAACCCCAACACCACACCCTCGCTCCTCCTCTCCTCCCCTACCCCAGCCCCCCTCCTCCCCTCTCCTCTCACCCTCCTCCCCTCCCCACACCACCCGCTCCCTCTACCCAGCCCTCCACTCCACCTCCCTCCCCACTGCCACCCTACCCTCTCCCTCACACCCCGACCCTGCCCACCTATCCCTCTCTGCCCACCCAGGCCCCCAGCCAGCAGCCAAGATGTCGCAAGCCGATTCCTGGAATCATCCTTTGACCACTTGTTCGCTAGCTGGGTGCCTGGGCGGGCAGGGAGGGCTGGGTGGGGAGGTACTTGGGGTGAGGGAGAGAGGGGAGGCGGGGGTGGGGGAGGGGGAGGCGGAGGAGCGGGTTAGGTGGGGATGGGAGGAGGTGAAGAGGAGAGGGGAGGAGGGGGCCTCGGATGGGGGAGGGCAGGGGGAGCGAGGTGGGGTTGGGGTTGCGTGAGGTGAGCGGGTGAGGTTGGGGTTGGGTGGAGCAAGGGGGGGGGGGTAGTTTTTTTAAAATTGTTTTGTTTTAATATGTTTTTTTTTAGTTTTTTTTTTAATAATTTTTTTCAGTTGTTTTTTTTAATTTTAATTTGTATTTTTAAATTTATATTTTTAATTTATATATTTTTTAAATATTTTTAATTCTTTTTTTTTAATTTTGTTTTTAAATTTTATTAATTTTATTTTTTTTCGTTTTTTTTAATTGTTTTCAAATTTATTTTTTTATTTTTGTTATTTTCTTTTAATTTTCTTTTTTTTTTTCTTAATTTTGTTTTTTTTAATGTATTTTTCTTTTAATTTTGTTTTTAAATTTTTATAATTTCATTTTTTTATTTTTGTTATTTTCTTTTAATTTTCTTTTATGTTATTTTTATAATTTTAATTACAAAAAATAATTCTTAAATTTTTATTTTATTTTATCTTTTATTTTTAACTTTGTTTATTTAAATTATTTAATTTAAATCACTATTTTTAAAATCAGGAGTGAATAGAACCTCATTTCAGAAGAGGTCATGAAGTGGTTGTGCCTATTGACTACATCACATCAGCAATCATACACCATCAGGTGGCTTCACCAAGGATGAGATCTCTATGTCAGCCAACAATGTCGCCTTCCCTACAACATAAAGCCCTTCAAAGATGAGGTATTGTGTGATGTTGTTCCACTTGAGGTTTGTTATGTATTATTAGGAAAATGATACTTATGGAAGTGACATGTTGTATATGAGTCTAGACCTCACTATGTGATTATTACTTTTGGCGATAAGTTGTACAAGATACCAGAGGTAGCCTTGCCTACTGCCATCTCTTTGATCACTGCAAATCAATGTAGTAAGATCATTTCCCAGACCAGGAAATGTGTTTTCCTTGTGATTCACCCTTAGGGAAAGAAGAAGGTTGTGGCCAAGGATTCCAGAGAGGGTCCCTCCGCACAGCAGTAGCAGATGGACAAGGTCATGGAGAAGTACAGGGACATTTTCCCCTCAACTATAGGGGTCCCTCTACACTGTTACGACAAGCACTCCATCGATCTTACCCCAAGCGCATTGCTACCCAATGGACTGATCTATCGATGCTCTATTGTGGAGAATGATGAGATCAAGAGGTAGATTCAAGAGTTGTTTTAGAAAGGGAACATCCGGCTAAGTTCATCTCCTTGTGGGAGCCTGATTATATTGGTACAAAAGAAGGACGAGACTTGGAGACTCTGTATTGAATATCGGACGTTGAAAAAGATCATTTTCTGGAATAGGTACCCAATCCCATGGATTGATGACCTTCTGGATCATCTCAAGGGGGCCAAATATTTCAACAAGATTGACTTGAAGTCTGGTTATCACCAAGTGCCTATCGCACCCTCCGATGTGTGGAAGATTTCCTTCAAATCCAATGAGGGAATTTTCGAATGGTTGGTCATGCCTTATGGGTTGACGAATGCCCTCGCAACCTTCATGAGATTGATCGACGACATCTTGTAACCATTCACTAATGCATTCATGGTGGTGTATTTAGATGACATCTTGATCTTCAGCCAGAGTTGGGAAGAGCATCTCAACCATATTCGACAGATCCTTCAAACCCTATGACAACATAAGTTGTGTGCTAATTTGGAGAAATGCACTTTTGGCATGACCCAGGTTCAATATCTGGGGTACATAATTAATGCTAAGCATGTGCATGTGCACCCAACGAATATACAAGTCATTCAGGATTGGCCATCCCCAACCACTCTAACTGAGCTCTGCAACTTTTTAGGTCTTGCCAATTTCTATCGTAGGTTCTCATTGGGTTTCTCTCATATCACTTGGTCTTTAACTCAAGTCACCAAGGGCAAAGAAAAAGAAAATTTATTTTGGTCTAATCCCATTAGAAAGTGTTTTCCGAATTGAATCATCACCTTTTCTCTTCAACAATTCTCACATTACCAGACCTGTAGCAACCATTTAAGATCAAGACAGATCCCTCTGCCTATGCTATTGGTATGGTTTTTACTGAGCAATGGCATATCACAGTGAGACACTTTCAGACATATCCCCGAAAGTATCCCACCTATGACAAAGTGATGTATTCCATTGTGTAGGCCTGCTGACAATGGAAGTATTACATTCTATGGAAAGAAACGATCATCCACACAGAACACCAACCCCTGCAGTTCATACAAAAACAAGGGAAGTTGTAGAACGATGGCCATTAGAAATGGTCCACATACCTACGACAGTTCCATTTGAACATTAAGTACAAGAAGGAAAGCACCAAAAATGTTGCAGACTGCCTCAGGTGACCACCGGTCATGACAATGACCACTGTGCTCAACTCTTGTGAGAATAAGAATGCAGAGTGGTCACATCTTTACAAGAGCGATCCAAAATTCGGCATCACATAGAGGACACTCTTGGAAGGTAAGAAAGTTCCAAATTTTCACCTTTAGGATGCATTTTTATGCCACCTAGGACACATATGTGTTCCTTCAAGTGAGTGTGCCAAGATGATTTGGGAGGAGCATTACAGTTGGGTTGCTAGACATTTTAGGGTAGAGAAAACAGTGGAAGTACTATAGAAGTATTTTTATTGGTCAAACCTTCGATGGGATGTTAGGAAGTACATCAGATCATGTATTGCCTACGTCATTGCTAAACTGACCATCAAGAAGCAAGGCCTATATACTCTTCTACCTACTCCTAGTCGACCTTGGGAATCCATCTCCATGGATTACATGTCGGGATTTCGTTCTATTAAGCATGGAAATGACTGTGTTTTTGTGGTTATCGACAGATTCTCTAAGATGGCCATTCTGGCAGCCTTTAAGAAGAGTATCATAGTAGAAGCCACTGCTAAGATCTTCTTTGGATGAATGTGGGTACATTTTGGGATCCCACAATCCATTATCTCAGACTGGGACAACATATTCCTTAGTACATTTTGGTCAATTCTCTGGTCGATGTTGGATACCAAGCTCACTAATTCCATGACTTTCCACCCCCAAACTGATGGCCAAACAGAGGTCAATGGGATGATCGTACAAATTCTGCATATATACAACTCGAAGCATCCACACACATGGGATGAAAGCCTCCCCTATGTCCAGCATAGCTACAACAGATCTCTCCATAGCTCAACTAGCCACAACCCCTTTGAGGTGGGGTTGGGGTTGTATCCACTATGTCCCATTGATGTGGCCATACCATTTGCAGCTACTCAAGCATATTCAGCTCATGACCAATCTGAAGCTGACAGGGCTAACAAATTCATTTAATGCATTTAGCACATCTGCTAGTAGGTCCATGACATATTGAACAAAGCCAATTCTAAGTACAAGAAGCGTCATGATTAGAATCGGGTGCCACACAAGTTCCAAGTGGGTGACAAAGTTTTGTTACATCTGCAAAAGGAGCACCTCGTTGGGCCCCACCACAAACTTCTTCCACTCTGATATGGGCCTGACACCATCAATAACCTTGTAGGGGAAACGCTTTCAAGATTAGCATCCCACCATTCCCTAGCATGCACCCATTGTTCAAAATGGATTTCCTTCGACCATAATTTCCACCATTACTGGACACATTAGACATTGCAGAACCGCTCACGCCAACAAAGTTCAACCTAGACCACATGGAATAGACCACAACTGATCAGATCATGAACACACAGATCAATAAAACTCACCAACATAAGATCCAATTGTATCGGGTTGTCAAAGCTAGCCAACTCCTACACCAAGGCAAGTGGCTCACGAGGGACCAAGTTCAGTAGAAGTTTCCCCATCTCATTGAGGCACTCAACACAATGGGGACCATTTCTTCCTAAGGGGGGAGGACTGATCTAGGTGGATTTTGTTGGCCACTTGGATATTCCACTTGCACCCCTAACACCGTCTCTTTCAATTTTTTAGTTTCCTTAATTGTAGCACAGTTTACTATTTTTTGCCTTTTTTTGGGTCCTCAACTTCCAGAGTCGTTTTGAGGCCCTAAATGACTTTTTTAGGGAAAATAGAGAGATTGAAAAACTCCCAAGGTGGCCTAGGTATTTGTTTTTTACCTTCTCCTTGAGATCTTCAAAACAAGGTATTATGATAGACAAATGGAGATCGTATACCAAATTTATGATCTTGGGAAGTTAATGTACAAATTTACCTAAATGGGGATCACATTTTTGGCGCTTCATCTCCTAGAGTTAGGTTTTTGGATGTTCAGGGTTTTTCATTGTTTCTAAATAATAAATAGGCCTTTGAGCCTCATTGTAACATAGTCCATAGGCATATAGCTGCCACATCTCTTCTCAGAGATAAGCTGCCATCGCTCGAGCTAGGTTATTTTTATTTCTGTATGTAAGCATTTTTCAGTTTTTTGATATTAATAAAATGAAGTTTTATTTCTACTACATCTCTATTTATACGGATAGTTTTGTATTTTGTTACGTTCCTACATAAGTCTAGATCAGTGGTATCAGAGCAGTCTGCACTTTCTCTGTTTTTCTTTGCATGTCCCCAACGAGGTCATGGTATAAGGATTTAGGGCTCAATCTAGTTGAACCTTTGCAAGAACAACCTCGCAAAACATGACGACCTCCCATGGCGGAAGAAAAGAAAGATGAGGGGGTAGAAGAACCTTTCCAAATACTGCTCAAGGAAGCCCTCGAGCAACCGAGGAATGCGATGATGGATAACTTTGCCCAGATCCTTCGACGACTACCCACAAGTGACACACCTTCATCCAACAGCGACTTTGGAGGCGCCGCTCCTTTTAATGTATAAGTTAACATTTAGATTCCCATATTTGAGGTCCAGATAGATGCAGACGTCGTAGATAACAGTTAAATTTGTTGGAAGGGTATTTTTCAGTTCATGACTTTTCCTATCGGGAAAAAATTACTTTTGCACTTCTCAAAATCACCCCACACGTTAAGGACTGGTGGGAACCCTACTGTGAATAAAATGACGAGAGGGAATCCTCACTGTTTTCAGCCGCACCCACTTGGAATTCTTTCTGAGACTCCATCAAGGAACAATATTACCCTGTCAGGAGCTATCAAGATAAATACATAAAGTGGACCAAGCTACGGCAGGGAAGGGACCAAGATGTATCAGAGTTTACAAATGTTTTTCATACCCTTCCCACGAAGTTGGGTATCAAGGATTCTGAGTGGATTTTAGTACTCAAGTACTACAAATATATACATGAGTACATCCAGGATGAGATGGAGTTCCTGGACATCTCCTCGCTCAGCACAACATACCGATATGCTTTCAAGATTTAGAAGAAGTTTAAATAGAAGAAGTGATACTTTGGATCTCCAAATCTGAAGCAAAGAAAAGGAGCCCCCAAACCACAGATCAAAGGACAAAGCCAAGGCGGGGCCACCCCTGACAACCCTTTGAACCCACAAGAAAAGAACGGCACCACGAATACAAGGAAGGATAGGGGAAAATGGTGAAATTTCCATATGATCTCCACTCACAAAACGAGAGAGTGTTAGGGCAAGCAGTCACTAGTGGCCAAGTTGAAGGATTCTGAATAAGACGCATGTTCTGACTCTCAGTCAGAACCCGACAAGGGGAATGACAAAGGGAAGAAAATCATTAACGCGGAGCCCAATCCCACCATAGGCAGCACTAAGATCCAATATAATGAGCTTGAAGATCTAGAGGAGGGGGAATGCCTCTTCCACTCACAAATGTGGGTGAAGCGTTCTCTGATGCAGTTCATTGTCAACTGCAGGAGCCAAAAGAAGCTCATTTCAGAAGAGTTCGTGATGTGACTGGGACTACCGACTACACCACATCCATAACCATACACCATCATGTCTCTTCACCAAGGACGATATCTTCGCATCAGCCAGCAGTGTCACCTTCCCTACAACATCAAGCCCTTCACATATGAGGTATTGTGTGACATTGCTCCTCTTGAAGTTTGTGATGTGTTATCAGGAAAACCATACTTGTGGAAGCGAAAAGTTGTATATGAGTCTAGTCCTCGCTTTGTGATTATTACTTTGGGCAATAAGTTGTACAGGATACCAAAGGTAGCCCCACCTAATGCCATCTCTTTTATCACTACAATGAAATGTAGTAAGATCATTTCCCAAAACAAGAAATTTGTTTTCCTTATGATCCTCCCTTGGGGAAAGTTGAAGGTTGTGGCCACAGCTTCCAGAAAGGGCTCCTCTGCACAGCAGTAGCAGATGGACAAGGTCGTGAAGGAGTATAGGGATATTTTCGCCTCACCTACAGGGGTACCTCTGCACTGTGAGGTCGAGCACTCCATCGATCTGACCCTGGGCACACCGCTACACAATGGACCGATCTATAGATGCTCCATTTTGTAGAATGATGAGATCAAGAGGCAGATTCAGGAGCTATTGCAGAAAGTGCACATTAGGCCAAGCTCATCACCCTTTGGGAGCTTGATTGTATTGGTACAAAATAAGGATGGGATATGGAGACTCTGTATTGACTATCGGGCACTGAACAAGAGCATTGTCTGGAAGAGGTACCCAATCCCACGAATTGATGACCTTTTGGATCATCTCAAGGGGGCCAAATAATTCAGAAAGATTGACTTGAATTCTGTCATCACCAGGTTCCTACCAAACCCTCTGATGTGTGGAAGACTACCTTCAAATCCAAGGAGAGCCTTTTCAAATGGTTGGTAATGCCTTTTGGGTTGACGAATGCCCCCATAACCTTCATGAGATTGAGGGATGACATATTGTGACCCTTCACAAATGCATTCATGGTGTTGTATTTAAATGACATCCTTATATTTAGTTGGAGTTGGGAAGAGCACCTCCAACATATTCGACAAGTCCTTCAAACCCCCTGACAACACAAGTTGTGTGCCAATTTGGAGAAATGCACTTTTGGCATGACCCAGGTTTAATATCTAGGGTACATCATTAATGAGAAGGGTGTACATCTGCACCGAGCAAAGATACAAGTCATTCGGGATTGGCCAGTGCCAACCACTCTAACAAAGCTTCGTAACTTTCTGGACCTTGCCAATTTCTATCGTAGGTTCTCGTTGGGTTTCTCTCATATCACTTGGTCTTTAAGTCAAGTCACCAAGGGTAGAGAAAAAGAAAAGTTATTTTGGTCTGAATCCCAATAGAAGGTGTTTTCCGAGTTCAAGCATCAAGTTTTCTATTCAACAATGCTCACATTACTAGACCTGCAGCAACCATTTGAGATTGAGACAGATGCCTCCACCTATGCTATTGGTGCAGTTTTTATTTAGCAGTGGCATATCACAGTGAGACACTTTCAGAAACAGTCCAAAAGTATCCCACCTATGACAAAGAGATGTATTCCATTGTGTAGGCCTGCTGACAATGGAAGAATTACATTATGTTGAAGGAAACGATCATCCACACAGAACACTGACCCCTGCAGTTCATACAAAAACAAGGGAAGTTGCATAATGATCGCCATCAGAAATTGTCCACATACCTGCAACAGTTCCATTTGAACATTAAGTACAAGAAGGGAAGAACCAAAAATGTTGTAGGTTGCCTCAGGTGACCATCGGTCATGGTGGTGACCACTATGCTCAACTCTTATGGGAACGAGACTGCGAGGTGGTCACAACTTTACAAGAGCGATCTAGAATTCGGCAGCACATAGAGGACACTCTTGGAAGGTAAGAAAGTTCCAAATTGTCACCTTTAGAATGCATTGTTATGTCACTTGGGACACATTTGTGTTCCTTCAAGCGAGTGTGCCAAGATTATTTGGGAGGAGCACTACAGTCGGGTTGCTAGAAATTTAAGGGTAGAGAAAGTAGTGGCAGTACTATGGAAGTATTTTTATTTGTCGAACCTTTGATGGGATGTTAGGAAGTACATCAGATCGTGTACTGACTACGTCATTTCTAAACCAACCATCATGAAGCAAGGCCTATATACTCCTCTGCCTACTCCTAGTTGACCTTGGGAATTCATCTCCACGGATTACATGTCGGGATTTTGTTCTACTAAGCATGGAAATGATTGTGTTTTTGTGGTCGTCGATAGATTCTCTAAGATGGCCATTTTGGTAGCCTATAAGTAGAGTTTCATAGCAGAAGCCACTGGTAAGCTCTTCTTTGAATGAGTGTGGGTACATTTTTGGATCCCACAATCCATTATCTTAGACCAGGACAACAGATTCCTAAGTACATTTTGGTCAAGTCTCTGGTTGATGTTGGATACCAAGCTCACTAAGTCCATGACTTTCCACCCCCAAACTGATGGCCAAATAGAGGTCAACGGGATGATCATACACATTCGGCATATGTACAACTTGAAGCATCCACACACATGGGATGAAAGCCTCCCATATGTCCAACATTGCCACAATATAGATCTTCATAGCTCAACTAGCCACAACCCCTTTGAGGTGGGGTTGGGATTCCATCCACTATGTCCCATTGATGTGGCCATAACATTTGTAGCTATTCAACCATATTCGGCTCATGACCAATCTGAAGCTGACAGGGCTAACAAATTCATTCAGCGCATTTAGCACATCCACTAGTAGGTCCATGACATATTGAACAGAGCCAATGCTAAGTACAAGTAGCATCATGATCAGAATCAGGTGCCACACAAGTTCGATGTGGGTGAAAATGTTTGGTTACATCTGCAGAAGGAGCACCTCGTTGGGCCCCACCACAAACTTCTTCCACTCTAATATGGGCCTTACACCACCACTAACTCTGTAGGGGAAAAATTTTTCAAGCCTAGCATCCCACCATTCCCTATAGTGCACTGATTATTCAATGTGGACTACCTTCAACCATACTTTCCACCATTACTGGACACATTAGACATTGCACAACTACTCACACCAACAGAGTTCAACCCAGATTGCATGGAATAGGCCACAACTGATCGAATCATGGACACACAAATCGGTAAAACTCACCAACATAAGATCCAATTGTATTGGGTTTTCAAAGCTGTCCAACTCTTGCACCAAGGAAACTGGCTCACTAGGGACCGAGTTCAGTAGAAGTTTCCCCATCTCATTGAGGTACTCAACACAATGGGGACCATTGCTTCCTAAGGGAGGAGGACTGATCCAAGTTGATTTTGTTGGCAACTGGGCTATTCCACTTACACCCCCAAAATTCTCTTTAAATTTTTTAGTTTCCTTAATTGTAGCAAAATTTACTATTTTTGGTCATTTTTCGAGCCTTGAACTTCTGGAGCCATTTTGAGGTCCTAAATGAATTTTTTAGCGAAAATAGAGAGACAAAAAAACTCCCAAGGTGGCCTAAGTACTTTTCTTTTTGCCTTCTCTTTGAGATCTTTGAAACGAGGTATTATGATAGAAAAATGGAGATCGTATACCAAAGTTATGACCCTGGGAAGTTGATGTACAAATTTACCCAAATGGGGACCACATTTTTGGTGATTCATCTCCTAGGGTTAGATTTTTGGATGTTTAGAGTTTTTCATTGTTTCTCAATAATAAATAGGCCTTTGAGCCTCATTCTAATACAGTTCAGAGGCATGTAGCCGCCACATCTCTTCTCAGAGATAAGCTACCATCACCCGAGTTAGGTTACTTCTATTTCTATATGTAAGCATTTTTCAGTTTTTTTATATTAATAAAATGAATTTTTATTTTTGTTGCATCTTTGTTTATATGGATATTTTTGTATTTTTTTGCATTCCTGCACAAGTCTAGATCAGTGGTATCAAGGTAGGCTACGCTTTCTCTATTTTTCTTTGCATGTACCCAACGAGGTCATGGTATAAGGAGTTAGGGCTCGATCTAGTTGAACTTTTGCAAGAACAGCCTCACAAAACATGACGACCTCCCCTGGCAGAAGAAACGAAATATGAGGTGGTAGGAGAACCTTTCAAAATATTTCTCGAGGAAGCCCTCAAGCAACCGAGGAATGCAATGATGGATAACTTTGCCCAGATCCTTCAACAACTACCCATAGGTGACACACCTTCATCCAACAACTACTTTGGAGGTGCCACTCCTTTTAAGGTACAAGTTAACATTGAGATTCCCATATTTTAGGTCTAGATAGATGCAGACGTTGTAGATAATGGTTAAATTTGTTGGAAGGGTAATTTTCAGTTCATGAATTTTCCTATTGGAAAAAAATTACTTTTTCACTTCTCAAAACCACCCCACACATTAAGGACTGGTGGGAACCCTATTGTGAATAAAAGGACAAGAGGGAATCCTCACTGTTTTTAGCTGCACCCACTTGAAATTCTTTTTGAGACGCCATCAAGGAACAATATTACCCTGTCGGGAGTGTAGGTTCTAACCCCATACAGAAATTACCTACATACGAATTCTAAGAACAGAAAATAAAAAATGCAAGAGCATAACACATAAAACACATATACACAGATATTTTCCTTTGGATCCCAAAACTAGGACTTTCAGCTTGATTTTTCATTATGTTCCTTTCCATGTTATAATACATATTTATACATGCTAAAGCATCTAATACCATGGACAGAAAACCATCACTCCAAAACCATCGACCGAAAACCATCACGTCCAAAACCATGGACCGGAAACCATTGCATCCAAAACCATGTGCGAAAACCATGCACAAAACCATAGGTAGGTCTGCCAACCTAATATGGGGTCCAAAAAAAAATTCCCCTGGGGCGCTGCCCCAGACCCCGTAGAGGGGGGCTACCCGCCCCCCCACTGCATAATCGACACAACGAAGGGGGGGCTCCGCCCCCCCTCTAACCCCCAAGTTAAATGCGTAGGCTAGTCGTGGAAAGAGTATAACGCAACCCAACATTCTCCCACTTGTTGTCTTCTTTCGACAGGGGGGCATAGGAGAGCTTAGTCATTTATCTAGCGCTACAACGCCCATTGTTTCTCTACACCAAGAGAACTTCTTAGAGCTCACAAATTTTGTCAATGCATCCGCAGTATTCTTCAAAGCGTCCACCTTTACCAGCAACACCTTTTTGTCTTCTATCATATCCCTCACAAAGTGATATTGAACATCAATGTGCTTTGTCTTTGAATGATAAGCAGGGTTCCTAGCCAAGAAAATTGCAACAGCTTTTTGTCTTCTATAATATCCCTCACAAAGTGATATTGAACATCAATGTTCTTTGTCTTTGAATGATAAGCAGGGTTCTTTGCCAAGAAAATTGCAATTTGGTTGTTAGTCTATCCTTATAGCTCCCTGTACTAACCCCATACTTGAAAGTAATCTTTGCAACCAAACTGCTTCCTTGCTTGCATGAGTAGTTGCCATGTATTTTGCCTCTGTAGTTGATAGTGCCACTACAAATTGTTTCTTACTCATCCAACTGACTGCACCTCCAAATAGGTTAAACAGATACCCACTTGTAGATCTTCTCTGATCCAGATCTCCAGCACCAAGATCTTTCATGTCGAATTTGGAGGACAATTGGGTCTTCAAATCATGGATAATTTCTTTGTCATTTCCAACCAGCAACATATCATCCACATACAAGACCAAATAAATAACACAGTCACCAATTAATTTAAAATACACAAAGTGATCAGCTTTGTTTCTGGTGGAGCCAAGTCTCAGTGTAAATGTATCAAATTTCTGATACCACATCCTTGGTGATTGTTCTAACCCATACACAGACTTATTTAACTTGCATACCAGTTCTTTCTTACCCTTCACTGCAAAGCCTTCATGTTGCTTCATGTAGATCTCCTCTTCCAGATTCTCATGAATAAATGTTGTCTTCACATCCATCTGTTCTACCTCAAAATCAAAAGCAACAACAACAAATAAAAGTAATCTAATAGAAGCTACCTTGGCAACAGGAGAAAAAATATCACCAAAATCAATTCCTAGCACCTGGGAATAACCTTTTGCTACCAACCGAGCTTTGTATTTCTCCACCTTTCCTTCTACATTTGTCTTCTTCTTGAACAACCATATGTTGCCAATGGGTTTCCTTCCAGCTGACAACTCCACCAAATCCCAAGCCTCATTTTTGTGCAAAGATGCCATTTCATCAACCATGGCCTCTTTCTAGAGTTTGTCATCCTCTAAATCTACTGCTTCCTTCACAGTTCTAGGATCATCATCAGTAACAGATAAAGAAAAATTGGAACAGAAAGCAGACGAACTATACCTTTTTGGCTGCCTTCTTTCTCCAACTGATCTTCTCACACCTGAAGTTTGTGGCTCTTCATATTTTGATTCCTCCTCTGCTGTAGAGTCTGATTCTTCCTCCTTTAGCTCAAACTCTATCTTCTCAGGTTCCTTTTATAGGACTTCATGCTTAATAACATCTTTCACCTCTATGAACAACACATCTCGACTGTACACAACCTTCCTTGTTACTAGGTTCCAAAGCTTATACCCCTTTAAATCATCCTTATACCGAATAGAGATGCACTTTTCAGATTTACTATCCAACTTGGTTCTTTTCTCCTTTGAAACATGTACATATGCATCACATCCAAATATCCTCAGATGTGAAAGAGAGGGTTTCTTACCAATGCATACCTCTTGTGGAGTCTTATCCTCCAACGCTGATGAAGGTGATCTATTGACTAGGTAACATGTTGTCTCCACCGCCTTTGGCCAGAATTCTTGTCCTATCTCGGCACCATTGAGCATGCTTTTTGCCCTTTCCATCAACGTCTTGTTCATTGTTTCTTCAACTCCATTTTTCTTAGGTGTATATGGAGTAATCTTACGTCTTGCTATACCACACTTCTTACAGAATTCTTCAAATTCCTTACTGCAATACTCTCCATCGTTATCTGTCCTCAACACCCTTATCTTCTCCTCTATCTCGTGTTCCACCAGAGCCTTAAATTCTTTAAACTTGTCAAAGACTTTACATTTCTTCTTAAGGAAATATATCCATGTATTCCTTGAGAAGTCATCTATAAATGATACATAGTACACATACTCACCCAGTGATGGAACCCTCACAAGTCCAAACACATCACTGTGCACAAGCTCTAATATATGTTTCACCCTCTTACCACCAGAGGGGAAACTTGCCCGATTCTACTTCCCATATACACAATTTTCACAGAAATCAAAATCTAGAGATCTATTACTCATACCTTCTACCATACCTTTGCCATGAAGTATTCGAAGGCCCTTCTCTCCAATATGTCCAAGTCTTTGATACCACAACATGGTCTTCTCTCCAAAGACCACTAGATTTTATGCTTCACTTTAAGGAACCATAGAACTGTTGCACCCATCAACAATAGTGCTACCTTGCAGCATCGACAGAGTTCCAATCCGAACTCCACGCATCATTATCAGTGCCCCCTGAACCATCTTGCAGGTATCGTTCTCGAACACTATTTTTACAGCTGCATCATCCATCATGCTTACGGAAATCCGATTTTTGGCCAATTCAGGAATATGTAGAACACCCAGAAGTGTTCTAACCCTTCCACCTTGCAACTTCAAATTTACTTTTCCATGACCAGTGATTCTAGCCTTCCTATCATCCCCTAAGAAGACATCACCACCATCGTATTTCTCATACTCATAGAACAACTCTCTATGGGGAGTGAAGTGAAAGGATGCACCTGAGTCAATCAACCATGCCTCATGATCTACATGTGTACTTGAAGAAGCCATGTACACATCCCCACCTTCATCTAAGGTGGTTTTCCCCTATGCAAAGGAGCATCATCAGATCCCTTTCCTTTGTTAGGAGCTTTAGATTTACAGTCTCTTTTGTAGTGCCCTTCCTTTCCGCATTTCCAGCAAACTACCTTTACAGGTTTTCCTGGACATTTAGATCTCCCTCTAGATTTAGATCCCCCACTCGATCACTTATTTTTGTTTCTATTCTGGGACCGTCCTCGTATTGACAAGGCATCACCATTCTGGCTCTCCATATTTTTCCATCTCATCTCCTCCATCAGCAAGTATGAGACTATTTCATCAAATTGCAAGGCAGTTGCATTGCTACCTATTGCAATAACCAGACTATCCCACGAATCTAGTAGAGAACACAAAAAACTGATGCACTTATCTTCATCTGAAATTTTAATATCAACAGATAATAACTGATTTACCACAATATTAAATGCATTCAGATGCTCTGTCACCGAGTCTCCATCTTTCATCCTCAAGTTATATAGCTTTTTCCGTAGGAACAGTTTATTCACCAGAGACTTAGATTGGTACAAAGTCCCTAACTTGTCCCACATAGCCTTAGCCGTAGCTTTCCCTGATACATTCAACAATACTGAATCTGAGACACAAAATCATATTTTTCTCTTTGCCTTCCAATCCAGCTTCTTCCATTCTTCATTGGACACTCTCGGTGGTTTAGTACCCGAATCTACCACGATCCACTGATATTTATCCACCAATAGATCCTCCATATTGACTTTCCACAACTCAAAACTCTGACCATTAAATTTCTCGATCTCTATCTTTCCACTACTCGCCATCTTCTGTCATGACCAAAATCGATCCTACAGATCTCCCACTAAACAAGGTCTACCACAGGCCCGAGCAAAACCCTTAGCAACAAAGGTGTCCCCTTGAAGCCAAAACAACTCTGATACCAAATGTAGGTTCTAACCCCGTACAGAAATTACCAGCATATGAATTCTAAGAAGAGAAAATAAACAATGCGAGAGCATAACACATAGAACACATATACATAGAGATTTTCCCCTGGATCCCAAAATCGAGACTACCAGCTTGATTTTTCATTATGTTCCTTTCAATGTTACTATCCATATTTATACATGCCGAAGCATCCACTACCATGGATCGAAAACCATCGTGTCAAAAACCATGGACCGAAAACCATCGCATCCAAAACCATGTGTGAAAACCATGCACAAAACCATAGGTAGGTCCGCCCAACCTAATATAGGGTCAAAAAAAAAATTTCCCTGGGGCGCTACCCCAGACCCCGTAGAAGGGGGCTACCCACCCCACTCAAATCCCCTAGATAGGGGGTGTTGTTGCCCCCGCTGTGACCCCCTCGCTGTGTAATCGGTGCAACGAAGGGGGGGCTCACCCTCCCTCTAACACCCCAATTAACTACGTAGGCTAGTCGTGCAAAGAATGTAAAACAACCCAATAGGGAGCTATCAAGATAAATACATAAAGTGGAACAAGCTACCACAGGGAAGGGACCAAGATGTAACAAATTTTACAAATGTTTTCCATGCCCTTCGCACAAAGCTGGGTATCAAGGATTCTGAGTGGAATTTGGTACTCAAGTACTACAACTGTCTACATAAGTACATTCAGGACGAGATGGAGTTCTTGGACATCTCGTCGCTCAGCATGATGTATCGATACGCTTTCAAGATTGAGAAAAAGTTTAAACATAAGAAGTGATACTTTGGATCTTTGAATCTGAAGCAAAGAAAAGTAGCCCCCAAACCATAGAGAAAAGGACAAAGCTAAGGTGGGGCGACCCCAGACAACCCTTTGAAGCCACAAGAAAATGACAACACCACGAATACAAAGAAGGATAGGGTAAAATGGTGAAATTTCCATAAAAGCTCCACTCACAACACGAGAGAGTGCCAGGCCAAGCAGTCACCATTGTCCAAGTTGAAGGATTCTAAATAAAATGCATGTTCAGACTCTCAGTCAGAACCCAACAAGGGGAATGAAAAAGTGAAGCAAAACATTGATGCCGAGCCCAATGCCAACTTGGCCACCACTAAGATCCAAAATAATGAGCTTGAAGATCTAGAGGAGGGGGAATGCGTCTTCCACTCACAAATATGGGTGAAGGGTTCTCCGATGCAGTTCATTGTCGACTGCGGGAGCCAAAAGAACCTCATTTCAGAAGAGTTCATGAAGCGACTGGGCCTACCGACTACACCACATCCATAACTATATACCATAGTGTTTCTTCACCAAGGATAAGATCTTTGCTTTAGGCAACAGTGTCACCTTCCCTACACCATCAAGCCTTTCACAGATGAGGCATTGTGTGACGTTGCTCCTCTTGAAGTTTGTGATGTATTATAAGGAAAACCATACTTGTGGAAGCGAAAGTTTGTATATGAGTCTAGTCCTTTCTCCATGATTATTACTTTGGGCGATAAGTTGTACAAGACACCAGAAGTAGCCCTGCCTAATGCCATCTCTTTGATCAATACAAAGAAATGTAGTAAGATCATTTACCAAACCAGGAAATTTGTTTTCCTTATGATTCTCCCTCAGGGAAAGTTGAAGCTTGTGGCCACGACTTCCAAACAGGTCTCCACCACACAATCGCAGTAGATGGACAAGGTCGTGGAGGAGTATAGGGACATTTTTGCCTCACATATAGGGGTACCTTTGTACTGTTAGGTCGAGCACTCCATTGATATGACCCTGGGCACACCGCTACACAATGGACCAATCTATCGATGCTCTGTTTTGGAGAATAATGAGATCAAGAGGCATATTCAGGAGCTATTGCAGAAAGTGCACATCAGGCCAAACTCATCACCTTGTGGGAGCCTGATTGTATTGGTATAAAATAAGGATGGGATATGGAGACTCTGTATTGACTATCAGGCACTAAACAAGATCACTGTCCGGAATAGGTACCCAATCCCACGCATTGATGACCTTTTGGATCATCTCAAGGGGGCCAAATAATTCAGAAAGATTGAGTTGAATTCCGGTCATCACCAAGTTCCTATTGAACCCTCCAATTTGTGGAAGACTACCTTCAAATCGAAGGAGGACCTTTTCAAATGGTTGGTCATGCCTTTCGTGTTGACGAATGCCCACACAACCTTCATGAGATTGATGGACAACATCTTGCGACCCTTCACAAATGCATTCATGGTGTTGTATTTAGATGGCATCCTTATCTTTAGCTGGAGTTGGGAAGAGCACCTCCAACATATTCGACAAGTCCTTCAAACCCTCCAACAACACAAGTTGTGTGCCAATTTGGAGAAATGCATGTTTTGCATGTCTCATGTTCAATCTCTAGGGTACATCATTGATGAGTATGGTGTGCATGTGGACACAGCCAAGATACAAGTCATTTGGGATCAGCCAGCCTTAACCACTCTAACAGAGCTTCGCAGCTTTCTCGGTCTTGCTTATTTCTATCACAGGTTCATGTTGGGGTTCTCTCATATCACTTGGCCTTTAAATCAAGTCACCAAGGGCGAAGCAAAAGAATTTTTTTTGGTCTAAATACCAATAGAAGGAATTTTCCAAGTTGAAGCATCGCCTTTTATTTGCACCAGTGCTCACATTACCAGACCTGCAACAACCATTTGAGATCAAGACAGATACCTCTGACTATGTTATTGGTACAGTTCTTACTCAGAAGTGGCATCTCATAGAGAGACACTTTCAAACACAGTCTGAAAGTGTCTCACCTATGAAAAAAATATGTACTCCATTCTGCAAGCCTGCCAGCAATGGAATCATTACATTATGGGGAAGGAAATGGCCATCTACACACACCGCCGACCCTTGTAGTTCATACAAACATAAGGGACGTTTTAGAACAATCATCATCAGAAATGTTCCACATACCCACAATAGTTCCATTTGAACATTATGTATAAGAAGGGAAGCACCAATAATGTTGCAGACTGCCTCAGTCGACCACTGGTCATGGCGCTGACCACTTTTCTTGACTCTTGTAGGCACGAGACTGTGGGGTTGCCGCATCTTTACAACAGTGATCTAGAATTTAGAAGCACATACCAAACACTCCTGGAAGGTAATCAATTTCCAAATTTTCATCCCTAGGATGCACTGTTATGCCACCTGGCATACATCTGTGTTCCTTCAAGCAAGCTTGGAAAGATGCTTTGGGAGGCACACTACACTTAGGCCACTGGACATTTTAGGGTAGAGAAAATAGTGGCAGTACTACAAAAGTATTTTTATTGGCTGAACCTTCGACGGGATGTTGGAAAGTACATCGCATCTAGCATTGCCTACGCCATTTCCAAACTAGCCATCAAGAAGCAAGGCCTATTTACTCCTATGCCTACTCTTAGTCGACCTTGGGAATCCATCTCCATGGATTACATGTTGGGCCTTCCTTCTACTAAGCATGGCAACAACTATGTTTTCGTGGTCTTCGACAGATTCTCTAAGATGGCCATTTTAGTGGCTTGCAAGAAGCGTATCACAGTAGAGGCCACTACTAAGATCTTCTTTGAATGAGTTTGGCTACATTTTTCTCACTAAGTCCACAAATTTCCACCCTCAAACTGATGGCCAAACAGAGGTCGTCTACAGGATGATCATACACATTATTCACATGTATAACTCAAAGCATCTTTGCACATGGGATGAAAGCCTCCCCTATGTCCAACATAGCTACAACAAATCTCCCCATAGCTCATATGGAAACAACCCCTTTCAGGTGGGGTTGGGATTCCATCCACTATGTCCCATTTATGTTGGCATACCATTTGTAGCTACTCATGCAAATTCGGCTGATGTCCAGTCTGAAGCTGACAGTGCTGATAACTTCATTCAACACATTCAGTACATCTACGAGTAGGCCTATAACATATTGGACAGAGCCAATGCTAAGTACAAACAATGTCATGATCAGCATTAGGTGCCACACAAGTTCCAGGTGGGTGAAAAAGTTTGGTTACATCTACAGAAGGAGCACCTCGTTGGGCCCCACTGCAAGCTTTGCCTGCTCTGATATTGGCCTTACACGATCACTAAGGCTATAGCGGACAATGATTTCGAGCTCAACATCCCACCATTCCTTGGTCTGCACCCAATGTTCAATGTGGATCACCTTCGACCATACTTTCCACCATTATTGGACACATCAGACATGGCAGAACAACTCACAACAATAGAGTTAAACCCATACGACATGGAATAGGCCACCACTGATCGAATCATGGACACACAGATCAAGAACACTCACCAATAGAAGATCCAAATGTATCGAGTTGTCAAAGATGGCCAACTCCTGCACCAAGGCAAGTGGCTCACTAGGGACCAAGTTCGGCCGAAGTTTCCCCATATCATGGAGGCACTCAATGCAATGGGGGAGGACTAATGCAAGTGGATTTTGGTGGGCACCTTCTTATTCCACTTGGATCCCCAACACTATCTCTTTCATTCTTTTAGTTTCCTTAATTCGAGTACAAATTACTATTTTTGGTAGTTTTTCAGGTCCTGAACTTCTGGAGTCGTTTTGAGGCCCTAAATGACGTGTTTAGGGAAAAAAAGAGACTGCAAAAGTCTTAAACAATGTAATAAGATTTTTTTTAGCCTTCTCTTTGAGATCTTCGAAACGAGGTATTATGATAGCCAAACGGAGATCATATGCCAAAGCTATGACCCTGGGAAGTTGATGTACCAATTTACCCAAACGGGGCCCACAGTTTCCGCGCTTCATCTCCAAGCACTATTTTTTTGGACGTTTAGGGCTTTACATTATTTCTCAATAATAAATAGGCCTTTGAGCTTCACGGTTGTAGAAAATCTTGTAGATTCACAAGCTCATGCAATGTACTAAAGCACAGGATAAGAATCTACTTCTACTTTCAACCAACAGAAGCCAATCTATCGATGAAAACAATATGAACAAGAAGAAGATAAATCAATGACTCATAACACATGATGTATTTGGGGAAGTCACTGCTCAAAACCCCGCTATCTATATTACATATATCAAAAAAATGTGAGTGAAGATACAAAGATTTTTCTCACTAGAATAATTCCGCACAAGTATGTTCAACGCTATCAGCTCATAAGCTAAATCCTTAGCCTATTCAATAGCTCTCCAATCCTCTAATCTCTTGCATGATTCCTAGGATGAATAGCCTGTATTTAAATGGAATTCATGCTTCCAAAACTACGCAATCCAAACCTGATGCATGCATGATATTTACACTCCAGTAAATATACCACTGATAGTACACTGTCCCTGCACTCTAGTATCAATTGGGTCTTTCACTAAGTTGTCATGCATGAGTTTCTCATGAGGAAATCTTCAATTTACTAGAGTAGCACTAGTGGATGCATTAGTGCACTAACTGACTGTTAGTCCTCTATTAGTTCCAAAAACAATTTAGAACTAATTTAACTGAACTTAACTCAGTAAGCTGAGTGATCTAATTTCCAACTCAATTTAAACTCAAATTGGACCCCTAAAATTTAGGGATAACATATACATGACTACAGAAAGACTTCCAACTCAAAATTCCTAAGCTAATTATGTTAGTTAAACTTAGTTAACTATTTACAAGTTGATATGAGAATAGAATTCGATTTTAATTCTCAGTTTAATTCAAGGACAAATTAAACTAGAATTTCTTGTTGCCATTTCTCAACACTTCCTCTCAACAAGCTAAGGGATTATCAGCTACCCTGATCTTGTCTCTGTGAAACTTGAATTTACATCTTGAGAATGCCTTTGTCAAAATGTCAACATCTTGCTCCTCCGTGGGAATGTACTCTAACAACACTATCTGCCTCAATACACAATCTCTGAGATGGTGATATCGGATATCAATATGCTTCGACCGATCATGAAAAAATAGATTTTAAAAGAATTTGATACAACTTTGATTATTGCAGTAAATCACAGTTCGGTCCATATGCTGACCAAACAAACCAACCAGGATTTTCCTCATCCATATGGCCTCACATGCTCCTTTACTCACATCCATGTACTATGCCTCTACCGAACTGAATGCAACCGATATTTTTTTCATACTGTACAAAGAAAATGTCGTTGACCCAATACTAAAGATCCCTCCTGATGTTATCTTCCTATCGGATGGACTCCCTGCTCAATCTGCATTGGTGAAGCCTTGAAACTTCACTCCCTTTATTCGTCTATACCATAATCCATATTGAGAAGTGCCCCTGAGGTATCTCAACACATGCTTTGCCACCTTCCAATACAGCTTGCTAGCCCTAGCCATCGCTTGACTAAGTTGGTTAACTACATAGCACATATATGGTTGTGTGTTCACCAAGTACATGAGTGAACCCACAAGATTCCTGTAAACAATAACTTCCACTACTTCCCCTGAAGTAGCATCCTCCTTCCTCTAGTTACCTGCTAGAGGAGTTTCTATGGGTTTGTTGCTCTCCATGTGGAATCTCCTAAGTATCTCATTGGCATACTTGCTCTGAGACACAAACAAGTCCCTATACTGCACCACTATGTATTACAGGTTCGCATCCGCTTCACTCTTCATGAATGCTAGCGTGGTGAAGTAGCTATATATCATGGTGTACTAAGTACGGGGTGCTTGCTTCAGCCCATATAATGTTCTCTTGAGCTGACACACATGCGACTCATGGTCAAAGGTTTCGAAACCTTCAGGTTGCTCTATGTACACCTATTCCTCAATCATGACATTAAGGAAGGTTGTATTGACATCCATCTGATGTATCTTCCAACCCATGTACACTGATAGTGCCAATATAGATCTGACTGATGAGTACCTTGCAACAGGAGCAAAGGTCTCATCATAGTCAATCCCCTCTACTTGTGAAAAGCCACAGGCCACAAATCTAGCCTTATGCTTCTCCACACTACCATCAGCGGATTTCTTTACATTGTACAGCCAACAAGGGCTCACCACTAACTTGTCTTCCTGTCTGGGGACCACATCCAAAACATTGTTACGAACTATGGACTCATACTCCTCCACCATGGCATCAACCCAAACTTGCTATTGCACTGCTTCCTTTAAGAAATATGGATCAATCACAAAACATTTGCCCATGAGAGCCATGTATCTAGTGTACCTCTTATGTGACCTGCACTGCTTGCGCTAAGTGGGTGCTCCCACATTCTTTCATGCATCATCTACAATCTGTCAGCCTCTCTGGTGCACTTTCTTCCCTCTCTTAAAGACTTTACCTAAGTGGATGTCTCCACTCATTTATCTTCTACATGTGGTTGCTCCACATCAATCTAAGGCTCTTCAATAGGATCTAAAATCTCCTCTTCTGCATGTAGCTCAAGCTCCCTCTCAAGGGAAACTTGCATGGCCTTCTCCTCATAGAATTTGACATCCCTACGAACCACTGTCACTCTGTTGGTCGGCAATTACACCTGATAGTTGTGAGGTGTAACAGTGTACCCCACAAATATCCCCAACTTTGTTGTCGGCTCAAGCTTCTTCCGTGCATCTTTGGTCACATGGAAATATATCGATGACCCAAAAATCCTGAAGTGACCAACATCTGGCCTCTTACTAGAATAATCCTCCTCTGGTGTCTTTATCTCAAGTATTTTATGTGGGCTACGATTTTGAACATAAATTGCTTTGTTGCATGCCTTAGCCCATAAGTGTAGTGGTAGGCCCTAATCATGTAACATTGGCCTTGCTTCCCCTACTATGCTTATGTTCTTCCTCTTCATCACCCCATTTTTCGGAGGGTTATAGGGTGTTGTCAACTCCCATTTAATCCCTTCCACTGCACATAAGTTCTTAAACTCGTTTGAGACATACCCACCACCATTATTACTCTATAGAGCTTTAACCTTCTTGCCCAAATCTTTCTCCACCAATGCTTTAAACTCACAAAATTGTTGAATGTTTGATCCTTTTTCTGCATGAAAAATATCCAACACTTACGAATATAGTCATTAACAAATATAATATAATACTTGTGTTTTTCCATGGATGCTATCAAGAATGGTCCACACACATCTGAATGGACTCACTCTAGAATAGCCTCTTCTCGACTGTCTCTATCGTGAAAGGAAGAATTGGTGTATTTTCCCAAAGCACATCCCTTGCATGTATCAACTTGCTCAAGTGTACCTTTGGGAACACTGGTAGAGATCTGTTGCAATATCTTCAAAGCCCCATGATGAAAGTGGCCCAATCGCATGTGCCACAACTCGCTAATGTCTTAGCTCTACACTTATTCTTCTATTGTGCTCAAAGGAGCACATTCCTCTACCTCAAACTTATAAAGATTCTTCACTCGAATCCATATCTTCTTTACTTGACCCGTGGCTATGTGTCAAAGGAATGCCTTTCCTTTCGAGAAGATCACATCATAGCCTCTATCCTTAAGCATGGAAACTAATACCAAGTGCTTCTTCAACTCGGGCACATACATGACATTCTTCAAGGTGAGTGGAGCCCCATGTTCCCTCTGAAAAATAATCGTGCCCAATCCAGTAACACTATACTTCCCTTCATCACCCATCTCAATATGCATGTCGATATCTTTCTCCTCCAGGTCACTGAATAACTCTTTGTCGTCAATCATGTGGAATGAAGCTCCACTTTCTAAGTACCATACTCTTCCCATCATTGATGACACCATGCATGAAATGAGGGAAAAGTCCAATTTGAATTGAGAGGCCAAAACCTCACCCGCTGCTCCTCCTGAGGACTCCTTCTTGGACTTCTTGAGTGGAAAATTTGTAGCAAAATGGCCCAGCTCATGACAATGAAAGCACTTAAATTTCATCATGTCTTTCTTCTTACCTCCATGATAAGAATCCGATTTGGAATGGGAAGCTTTCTCTTTCCATTTCTTTGCCTTAATTGTTAAGGCACATTTATCTTCATCATCAGTCTTTGACGAAGAGCCATCCCTGGTATTCCTCCTAATCTCCTCCTTCATCAAATCTGACCATAGTCGTTCCCAATCCGGAAGCTTCTCCTGACCATTGAAAAAGTCCTGATAACCATGCCAACTCTTTGGGAGTGCTAGAAGAGCAAGACTCACCATATCTTCCTCGGAAACTGTGATTCCAACACTTCCAAGTTCATCACAACATTAAGTAAACTTGTTCAAGTATTTTGGAATCGTCTCACCTTTCTCCATTTTGATTTTTCAAAGTTTGTCCTTCAATTCCAATTTCCTTTGGTCATTTCTGTTCTGATACAAGTTTGTCAATGTTTTCCACATAGAATATAGAGTTTTCTTTGGATGGAGACTCAAGACAATGTTGTCTCAAAAACCCTCAAGGATTATCTGCCTCGCCTTCACCACACACTTCTTCCATTTGGCCAAATTTTGTGCATCTGATGTTGTTGGCTTAGGAATTTCTTGATCAAGAGATCACTTCAAGCCATTATCCTCTAGCACAAACTCCATTCTATCTTTCCAAGCTATAAAATTTGAGCTCCCTTCCAAGGCATACTCGAGCCGCAAACCATAGACCCATATGTCGATCCTGAATTATGTATTGCAAACTAGAATTTCACCTGTAATCCAAAACTCAAAACTTCAAAATCTCATCTAGTATACTATTTAGAAAATCCTATAGATTCACAAGCTCATGCAATGTACTAAATCATAGGACAAGAATCTACTTCTACTTTCATCCAACGGAAGCCAATCGATTGATGAAAACAATATGAACAAGAAGAAGATAAATCAATGGCACATAACACAAGATGTATCTGGGGAAAGACACTACTCAAAACCTTCTTACCTGTATTGCATATATCAGAAATATGAGTGAAGATACAAATCTTGTTCTCACTAAAACAATTCTACACAATTATGCTCAACTCTATCAGCTCACAAGCTAGCTCAAGCTAAATCCTTAGCCTATTCAGCAACTCTCCAATCCTCTAATCTCTTACATGATTCCTAGGATGAATAGCTCGTATTTAAAAGGAACTCATGCTTCTAAAACTGCACAATAAAAACATAGGATCAATCTCTGATGCATGCATAATATTTACACTCCAGTAAATAATACCACTGATAGTACACTATCCCTGTACTCTAGTCTCAACTGGGTCTTTATTTGAATTGACATGCATGAATTTCCCATGAGGTAATATTTAGTTAACTGGAGTAGCACTAGTGGATGCATTAGTGCACCAATTTACTGTTAGTCCTCTATTAGTTCCAAAAAAAATTAGAACTAATTTAACTGAACTTAACTCAGTAAACTAATTGACATAATTTCCAACTCAATTTAAACTCATACTGGACTCCTAAAACTTAGGGAGAACATATACATGACTATAGAAAGACTTCCAACTCGAAATTCCTAATATAATTAAGTTAATTAAACTTAATTAACTATTTACAAGTTGATATGAGAATAGAATTTGATTTTAATTCTCAGTTTAATTCAAGGAAAAATTAAACTGGAATTTCTCGTTTCCATTTCTCAACAATTGTAACACAATTCAAAGGCATTTAGCTGCCACATCTCTTCTCAGAGATAAGCTACCATCATCCGAGCTGGTTTTTATTTTTTATTTTTGTGTGTAAGCATATTTAAGTTCTTTGATAGTAATGAAATGAATTTTTATTTTTGTTGCGTCTCTGTGTATATGGGTATTTTTGTATTTTGTTGCATTCCTGCATAAGCCTGTATCAGTGGTATCAGAGCAGTTTTCTATTTCTCTATTTTCTTTGAATGTTCCCAACAGGGTCAAGGTATAAGGAGATAGGGCTCGATATGGTTGAACTTTTTGCAAGTCCATCCTCACAAAACTTGATGACCTCCCATGGTGGAATAAAATAAAGACGAGAAGGCAAGAGATCCTTTCAAAATACTCCTCGAGGAAGTCCTCGAGAGACAGAGGAATGTGATGATGGATAACTTTGCCCATATCCTTTGACGGCTACCCACAGGCGATGCACCTTCATCCTACAACCACTATGGAGGCACCACTCATTTTAAGGTACAAGTTAACTTTGATATTCCCATATTTGAGGGCCAGATAGATGACAACATTGTAGATAAATGATTAAATCTATTGGAAGGGTATTTTTCAGTTCACGACTTTTCCAATCAGGAAAAAAGTAATTTTTCACTTCTCAAAGACGCCCCACACGTCAAGGACTGGTGGGAAACCTATTGTGAACAAAAGGATGAGAGGGAATACTCACTGTTTTCAACTACACCCACTTGGAATTATTTTCGAGACACCATAAAGGAATAATATTACCCTGTCAGGAACTATGAAGACAAATACATAAAGTGGACCATGCTATGGCAAGGAAGGGACAAAGATGTGCGAGAGTTTACAAATGTTTTCCATACCCTTCACACAAATTTGGGTATCAAGGATTCTGAGTGGAATTTGGTACTCAAGTACCATGACATTTTCACCTCACCTACAAAGATGGAGTTCCTAGACATCTCCTTGCTCAGCATGGTGTACCAATACATTTTCAAGATTGAGAAGAACTTTAAACATAAGAAGCAAGACTTTGGATATTCGAATCTGAAGCAAGGAAACGACACCCCCTAGCCACAAAGAAAAGGACAAATCTAGGGAAAGGCAACCCAGGAAAACTTGTTGAAGCCACAAGAAAAGAGAAACACCACAAAGACAAAGAAGGACTTTGGAAAATTTTGTGAGTTCCATAAGAGCTCCACTCACGACATGAGTAAGTGTTGGGCCAAGCAATAACTGGTGGACAAGTTGAAGCTTTCTGAATCAGATGCATGTCATGACTATGAGTTAGAACCTGACAAGGGGAATGATGAAGGGAAGAAGATCATTGAAGCAGAACCCAGTGCCAGCATGGCCACCACTAAGCTCCAGAAGAATGAACATGAAGATCCAGAGGCGGGGGAACACATCTTCCACTCATAAATGTGCCTGAAGGGTTCTTCGTTGTAGTTCATTGTCAATGTTGGAGCCAAAAGAACCTCATTTCAGTAGACGTCGTGAAGCGGTTTGGCCTATCGACTACATCATATCCGCATCCATACACCAATGGTTGGCTTCACCAAGGATGAGATCTTCGCTTCAACTAGCAGTGTCGCCTTCCCTACAACATCAAGCCATTCACAAATGAGGTATTGTGTGATGTTGCTCCTCTTGAAGTTTGTGATGTATTATTAGGATAACCATACTTGTGGAAGTGACACGTTGTATATGAGTATGGACCTCACTTCATGATTATTACTTTAGGTGATAAGTTGTACAAGAAACCACAGATGGCCCCACCTATCACTGTCTCTTTGATCACTGAAAACCAATGCAATAAGATCATTTCCCAGACTAGGAATTTTTTTTCCTTATGATTCACCCTTAGGGCAAGAAGAAGGTGGTGGCCACAACTTCCAAATAGGACTCCTCCACACAAAAGCAGCAGATGGACAAGGTCATGAAGGAGTACATCGACATGTTTACATCACCTACAGTGGTACCTTTGCATTGTTAGGTCAAGCACTCCATCGATCTCACCCCAGGCGCACCACTACCCAATGGACCGATCTATCGACGCTCTGTTCTAGAGAATGATGAGGTCAAGAGGAAGATTCATGAGCTGTTACAAAAAGGGAACATCAAGCGAAGCTCATCCCCTTGTCGAAACCTGATTTTATTGGTACAAAATAAGGACGGGACCTCGAGACTGTGTATTGACTATCAGGCACTGAACAAGATCACTGTCTAGAATAGGTACCCAATCCCACGAATTGATAATCTTATGGATAATCTCAAGGGGGCCAAATATTTCAGCAATATTGATTTGAAGTCCAGTTATCACCAGATGCCTATCGAACCCTCTGATGTCTGGAAGACTTCTTTCAAATCTAACGAGGGCCTTTTCAAATGGTTGGTCATGCCTTTTGAGTTGACGAATTGATGGACGAATTGTGACCCTTCACCAATGAATTCTTGGTGGTGAATTTATATGACATCTTGATTTTCAGCTAGAGTTGGGAAGAGTACCTCCACCATCTTCGACAGGTCCTTCAAACCATGTGACAACACAACCTATGTGCCTATTTGGAGAAACACACATTTAGCATGACTCGGGTTCAATATCAGGGGCACATGATGGATGATAAGGGTGTGCATGTGGACCCAGCCAAGATACACGTCATTCGGGATTCGCTAGCCCCAACCACTCTAACAGATCTCCGCAGCTTTCTTGGTCTTGATAATTTCTATCACAGGTTCATGTTGGGGTTCTCTCATATCACTTGGCCTTTAAGTCAAGTCACCAAGGGAGGAGTGAAAGAAAATTTCTTTTGATGTGAATCCAAACTAAAGGAATTTTCCAAGTTGAAGCATTGCCTCTACTCTATGCCAGTGCTCACATTACCAAACCTACAAGAAAAATTTGAGATCGAGACAGATGCCTCCAACTATGTTATTAGTGTGGTTCTTACTCAGCAGTGGCATCTCACAGTGAGACACTTTTAGACATAGTTCGAAAGTATCCCACATTTGACAAAGAGATGTATTCCATTATGCAGGTCTGCTGACAATGGAAGCATTACATTACTAGGAAGGAAATGATCATCCATACATACCACCGACCCCTGCAGTTCATACAGACACAAGGTAAGTTGCAGAATGATTGCCATCAGAAATGGTCCACATAAATGCAACAATTCCATTTGAACATTAAGTACAAGAAGGTAAGCACCAACAATGTTACAGACTACCTCAGCTGACCACCGGTCATGGCGGTGACCACTGTGCTTGACTCTTGTAGGCACGAGACTACGGGGTGGCCGCATCTCTACAAGAATGATCAAGAATTCGACAACACATACCAGACACTCCTAGAAGGTAAGGAAGATCCAAATTTTCACCTCCAAGATACACTTTTATGCAACATGGGACACATATGTGTTCCTACAAGTGAGTGTACCAAGATGAATTGGGAGGTGCACTACAGTCAGGTTGTTGGACATTTCAGTGTAGAGAAAATAGTGGCATTACTACTGAAGTATTTTTATTGGATGAAGCTTCGATGGGATGTTGGGAAGTACATTAGATACTACATTATCTACGCCATTGCCAAATTGACCATCAAGAAGCAAGGCCTATATATTCCTTTTCCTACTCCTAGTTGACATTGGGAATCCATCTCAATGGATTACATGTCAAACCTTCCTTCTACTAAGCATGGAAATGACTATGTTTTCATGGTCGTCGAAAGATTCTCTAAGATGGCCATTCTGACAACCTGTAAGAAGAGTATCACAACAGAAGCCACTACTAAGATGTTCTTTGAACAAGTGTCGGTACATTTTTGGATCCACAATCCATTATCTCAGATTGGGACATCATGTTCCTAAGTACATTTTGGTCAAGTCTCTAGTTGATGTTGGATACCAAGCTCACTAAGTCCATGAATTTCCACCCCCAAACTAGTGGCCAAACAAAGGTCTTCAACAGGATGATCGTACACATTCTATGTATGTACAACTCAAAGCATCCACTCACATGGTATCAAAACCTCCCTTCTGTCCAACATAGATAAACAAAACTCTCCATAGCTCAACTAGCCATAGCTCGTTTAAGGTGCGGTTGGAATTCCAACCACTATTTCCCATTGATGTGGCCATACCATTCTTAGCTACTCAGGCAGATTTGGCTCATTTCTAGTCTGAAGCTGACAGTGCTAACAGTTTCATTCAGTCCATTCAAAACATTTTCCAATAGTTCCATGACATATTGGACAAAGCTAATGCTAAATACAAGTAGCATCATGATCAACATTAGGTGCCACACAAGTTCCAAGTGGGTGATAAAGTTTGGTTACATTTGTAGAAGCAGTGCCTCACTGGACCCCACAAAAAACTTTGCCCGCTTCGATATGGGCCTTACACCATCACTAAGGTTGTAGAGGACAATGCTTTCGAGCTCATCATCCCACCATTCATTGGTCTACACCTAGTGTTCAATGTGGATTTCCTTCGACCATACTTTCCACCATTACTGGACACATCAGACATTGCAGAACAAATCACACCAATAGAGCTAAACCCAGACAGCATGGAACAGGCCACAACTAATCAGATTATGGACACACATATCAAGAACACTCGCCAGCAGAAGATCCAACTATATAGGTTTTTCAAAGCTAGCCAACTCCTGAACCAAGGCAAATGGCTCACCAGGGACCATGTTCAATAGAAGTTTCCCCATCTCATGGAGACACTCAATGCAATGGGCACCATTTCTTCCTAATGGGGGAGGACTAATTAAGGTGGAATTTGGTGGACACCTGCCTATTCCACTTGGACCCCCAACACTGTCTCTTTCAGTTTTTTGGTTTCGTTAATTGTAGCATAGTTTACTATTTTTGGTATTTTTTCAGGTCCTAAACTTCCGAAGCCGTTTTCAGCCCCTAAATGACATTTTTAAAGAGAATAGTGAGATCAAAGAAGTTCTTTAATCAACTTGCTAATTTATTTTCAGCCTTTTCTTCGAGGTCTTTGAAATGAGGTATTATGATAGCCAAACGGAGATTGTATGCCAAAGTTACAACCCCGGGAAGTTAATGTACAAATCTACCCAAATGGGGCCCACAATGTTGGCACTTCATCTACTAGGGTTAGGTTTTTGGATGTTTAGGGTTTTTCATTGTTTCTCAATAATAAATAGGCTTTTGAACCTCATTGTTGTTGAGTGATAAAATGTGTCTTTTTAACCCCTATTTATCCTACATTAATTATCAATCCAAGTATGATTTCTTATCTCAAGAGTGTACTCAGTCTGAGGCAGTCACATGATTAAAGAGTAATGTTTTCTAGTTTGCAGTACAATGCTAAATACAAGAGTAAACGGATGCTAGAAATAGAATCTACTTGTAATTAAAAGAAACCTTAATGCTCTGAAACCTAAATCACTCATTCAGAAAACTACAACAATTTATTAGTCAAGGATGCAGTAGTGATAAATATTTCCTCTGTCAACTGATATAAATGAAATCAATCATAAAGAAGATCTCCAATCTGAGAACTTAGATAGCGATAGTCAATGTTATTTATAGTTATTGACCTTTCAATCCACGCTACAGCAAATAACTAGAATTGGCAATTCAATTGGAAATGCTTACTAAAACATACTTGCTACACTATCAATTAAAAGGTGAAAGCAAATCCTTGCAGAAAAGGAACATTGACTAAGTCTACAGGAAAACTAAACAGTAGAGCTTAATCTAACAGGAATGAATTGAATAGCAAAGCTTACTCTAAATGAATTGAACAACAATCTGAAATATAACGGAATAGTAAAGCTAATTAAGTGGAAACACATAGTGACTGTAAACTAAATTGAAGTAGCAATCTTATGAACATTAACCATAGGTATAAAGGAACGACAATCGCAGTATAATTGAATAGTAGTTAAATGAACAAGAATCGCAATTGTAAATGAATAGCAGAATCCGAATTAGACAATGCAATATTATTTCAGAATGAACAGCATGACATTTTAGGTTATGAATAATAATCTTGCTATCCAATTACGATTTCGATATAATAGAGCAATTTAGTGAAATGTTCAGAAACATGAGATTATTGAATAAAGCGAGTTAAGGAAATGTAAAGGAAATCAAACCACACACAACTGTAATTGTAAAATAGTGATACAAGAAGCAAGTGGATCCACTAGGGCTAGGTTCTTAGCCACCAGTGAAGCACCGTTGAGTTTACTCCAGGATTAGATAATGAAACAACAACTGAGTTATATATTAATCATATATGGCAAAGTTAACAGCTATCACTCTTCAAAGGGAGTCGATGATAAAAGTTGAGATTATAACAGTAAGTTCTACAAATTGATAATAATGTTCGCCCCCTAGGCTACAAGCGCTGTCCTTTTTTACAATGGCCAGGCGGAAGTATCAAGAGTATAGATAACTCTTGAAGCAGTGATCCCTCAGGATCAAAGGATCTTGAGGGATTCGCTATATCTTTGATCTCCAGTTTATCGATTTGTCTTCTTGTGCTGATGTCATGTTTTCTCTTCCTTTTCCTCGACCATGTGCTTTGATCTTGATCTCCTTGTCTGGATACAGCTTCCTGTCGAAGGGACAACAGTTGCTTCTACTTTGTCTTTCCTCCCGAATAGTGATTTTCTATTTCCTTCACTTTCTGTATAGAAAAAGGCAATAATCAGTTATTTTATATCAATCACAAATCTCCTTAATTCTATCATAATTATTTATCTTATTACCATCTTAGAATGTAAAGGAGTTATGATTCAAAGGAAAAGATAAAGAAATAAATGGTAAATACATACCTTTTTCATCACTCAACACACCCCCCTACTTACCTTTTTTCATGCCCTCATGAAAACCATGTAATTTACATGCAAGACAGTTAGGGAATAGGCTAGAGAGGGATTTTCATGAAGTGGTCTAAAACCATGATGTGTAGCTAAAACTTCAAAATTGTGCCCTGTTTGCCTTTCAGGCAATTCATATAGGGCCTTATACCCTGTTGTAGGATACTAGATAATTGGACTTCGAAACCTACAACCTAGCCAATACGAGCCCTCTCTCAAGATGAGGTTACTATAGGTAACTAGGCGACCAACAACTTACTTAAAATTTTCATAATTAAATGGCTCTCTATCCTTAACATTCTGTTTGGAAGTCTTCCATCAAATTTTAGCTGCTGCTATGGCAAGGTCTTTGATGGATAGGAAGTATTCTACCCCTTGTTGGACAACTGCTTGGTGAATGGGTCCCAATGTTTGGATCACACCTTTCTTTCGCATTAAGCTTCTATGCTTATCCCATAGTTGTAATGGGTTTTCTAATTCACCCCTTACCCAAAGGTCTAACCCATTTTCTTGTCTCTAAAAGGTGTTATGGGCCTTGAGCCACTTTAACTGGTTAACAACAAATGAAATGAATGCTTGAAACTGGACATCACCCACAAAGGGACTTGGATTCTTCTCCATTTCCTCCTCCAATATAAAGTTATGCAAATAAAATTCATAGAGTAATCGCTGAACTTTTACTCCATAGTGTTTACAGCAGTTAATGAAATCATCAACAATTTTTAATTCTATAGGCTTCCCTGCCTTAATAGCCTTAATTTTCAACTGCAAATATCTTTCTAATAAAAACAAAGCATAATTTTTGGCAGGGGACCTACATGCTAGAACATCTGTATATAGAGAACAGAGAGTATCCATTTGACTCATGACTGTGTCTAGTCTATTGGTTACCTTTTTAACTTTTTCCTCTGCCCTCCGACATCTATCGAAGGCCTCGCTCTCCGATGCATTGATGTTCTTTACTTGCTGCTGTAACTTTTGATATTTCTCCTGAGGAACAGTCTCTTCTGTGAGCTTTTCTATAATCTGTTAAGTTTGTGCCATATCCTCTTGGAGTTTTACTACCCTAGGGTCATTATCCGTCAAAACACTTTTAGGTTGAAGATCTACCTCGATCTTCTTATTACGACATCTAGTTTCCTCATTCTGTGTTTCTCTATCATGAACTGTCTGGTCGGTCGTGACGCTAGAGGACAATGCCTCTATCTGGACATCCTTATTATAGACTAGTGTGTCTTTTATTTAGGCCTCTATGTTTATAACAGCCGCATGCTATTCCTTTCTGTCCCTAATGGATATGGGCTCAGTTTGAGTCCCTTTGGCCTTTATTTTATGGGGTTTCATCTAGGTGGCTGCATCCTTTGTTCTTGGGCTTCTTGTTGAGATTTTCCCCATTTTTAGGACCCTTGTCTATTATCTGAGTTGTTTCACTACATTTAGTAGCCTTTGCTGTTCCTTTCGCAGCCTCTTGATTTCATTCGTCTTCTTCTTCTTTTTCTTGTGAGGAATAGCTGTTTCCTTGAGTGGACTTGGCTGTTCAGCTGGGTTTTATTCTTCAGGGACTGTGCCATCACCCTGGCTTGTTTCCATATTGTCTGCCTGGAACACTTCTTCAGTGTTCTCATCATCTTGATTAGGTTTCTCAGGGGAGGTAACCCTGGTTTGATCTGCTATTTCCTGGGTGGCTTCTGCTTCTACTTCTTCCTCATCATTCATCTCCTCATATGCACTCTTACTGTGATCAGAGTGTTCTTGTGATTGTGCTTCTTCCTCTTCCTCATCATTCATCTCTTCGGATGCACTCTTGCTGTGAGCAGAGTGTTCCTGTGATTATGCTGCCTCAATATTGAGGTTGAGCGGGCTCTAAGGTTGAATGTACTCGCCCATATTGGCCAACATTTGGGCCAATTCATCTTCCTGCAGCGGATTTTGTAGTGGACTTGCACTGGAGGTTGTAGGAGGTTCTACTTCTTTGCTTTCTTCCTCGTCCAAGTGCTCAGTTTCTTCCTCGAATTCTTCTTCCAATTCTTCTTCCACGTTTTCCCTTCCTTCGAGTTGTGGGGGTTGCTCATCCTCTGAGCCATATATCTCTAAGGGTTGGCTACTGTTATCTTGGAGACTTCCCAACGTTCCCCTGCTTCTCCTCAATCTAGCGGACTGCCTGCGTTTTTGCGGTTTAATTGATGTGTTGGTGGTTCTTTTTCTTTTCGGGACTAGTAAGGCCAATCCCCCGTCTATTGAGAATACCAATTCTTCCCAACTAATCTACTGTTGAGCAAGACTATAACTGAATATTAGCCAAATTAACCCATGATGACTTACTACTATCTCTGTATGACGAGATTTCCTTATGCTCCAAGCAACATCATGCAATAAAAAATTTAAATATGTTGGCAAATTTACAGCACATTTTTGTTTTAATAATGCTAATAATTTGAGATGGCGTGGTCTTACCACATCCTTTCTCCCATCGCATGTGATGTAGCTTTGCACTATTCTAGCTAATTCCACCCAAGGCTCTCCCAGGGTTGCAGGCAGGACTCCCTTTCCTTTGATGGTAAGGTTCTGTCCTTCGTCTCGAAAGATAGCTATGGCCTCCTAAATTCTCACTTTTTTCTAAGTCCACATTGGTCCAACAGCTGGTAGTCCTGATACTTCAGTAATTATCGCATCTGTTACTGTTATTTGCCTCGCCCTCACCATGGAATGATCTTCCTGCAAATTATGCAGAAATTCGATTGCCACCATTTCATGAGACTGTTGTAGTCGGTTAAGGTAGGCAATCCATCCTGCTCTCAGTAGAATTTCGCATGCAGCATCGGAGATTATTAGCACCTGCGGTTCGCTGCGTATTGACTTGCCTCCCATTTTGTTTAGGCTTAGCACACTGTTAATTTTTACAAAGAAAAAAACACAGAAAGGTAATGGAACAACAAGTTGTGCATATTGGGAAATGTCAATACTGTTAAACTTGCTATTTCCGAGTTTTGATAGAGTCGTAGTACCTCCAAATAGGGACTTGATACGTATGTCGGCGTATTCTGGAGGTCACCGGCGCCCCCCTGAAATATGATAGGTCGTCCTTGACCGGCAAATCGAGGAGCAGCGTGCTGGACAACAGTCATACAGTAAAAAGAAAGGAACAACGTATATATCCATGACCTGATTACAAAAAGCAGCAGATTACTGAAATCGAGGCTTATGATGAGAATCGTGAATAGATATGGAAATGTTATGAAATGATGCGAAAATTAGGGGAGAGGACAGCTGACGTAAGTAAAATGCTTATGCGGTCATTATCCACTTTAACCATTATAATTGATTTTTAAATGATATTTCATGTGTAAGAGGTTCGAAAGGGTTATATAACATAATATCATTTGAAATCAAGATAAATATATAAGAAAAGGGTTTATAATGACTACTGATGTATAAAAAGTATGACTTCAATACCATCAATAGAGCTCTGTTGCCCATAGGTGTTCCTAACCTTGACAAAGTTAACTTTTTCACCCTTGGAACCATAATCCTTTATGTATGCCTAGCAAAGTGCTTTTTGATGCCAGAATGGAGGCCATTGTGCTGGCTTGGTAACTAGATGAATCAAAATGCCATTCAATAGGAAGGAGTGAAAGGTGGGCAGGCCGGCTCATGATGAGACCTCCTGTTCCAAGGACTTTTTTATTTTTCTGATATGCCTCTTGGATCATATCCTTGGTGTGGTGGCCATAGTGGGAATGCCACTTCAATGCTTCCTTACGATCATGGTAGGCTGGCTCTTGATGAGACCCCTATCCTTCATCTGACAAATCATGTTAGTAATCATATATATATATATATATATATATATATATATATATATATATTATAGCACTTTCCTATTTATATACAGGGGATGGCTCAACACTCCTTAAGAGTAGGGATGGTGGAAGAAGTCTGAACATCTCAATAGAAGAAAATATACCCTTATTCTTATTCAATAACAATGATCAAAGAGAAATATGAAGATTAAGGAAGAACATGATAAAAATAATCAATCAAATTAGTTTTAGTGAATATAAAGTCAACAAAGTGATATAAATAGTTGTGTCCTTTCGCTTTTTTTCTTATCGATACAAAGCAATTTCTCTAAAAATAACGATTTTTCTTTGGTTTGCTGATTTCAGTATCCTCTAGCTTTTGTGTTCTTGCATAAATGTATACCTGTGGCTTAAAGGGATCATGAGCAATGAACCATCATTCACAAAATTCCTCTAAATGATGTTCTTTAAGAAATACACACACACAAAGAAAATGCACTCGAAAAGTGTTGTTCCTTAGATGGAACAACAAACAAAGCAAGCACGAAATAAAATACCGATCCTTTGGTAGAACAGCCTAAGATCATTCAAAATCGAAACTGTTGTTCCTTCGAAAGGAACAACAGAAAGCAAAAATGCGAAGGAGGGTGGTTCCTTTAAAAGGAACAACAAAACAATCTAGTGTAATTGTTGTTCCTTTAAAAGGATCAACAAAAACAATCGGGCGGAAGTGTTGTTCCTTTAAGAGGAATAGCAAAAACAATCAGGTGGAAGTGTTGTTCCTTTAAGAGGAATAGCAAAAACGACCTGGCAGAAGTATCAAAAGTACAGATAAGTCTTGAAGCAGCGATCCCTCAAGATCAAAGGATCCTGAGGGATTCGCTATATCTTTGATCTCTAGTTTATCGGTTTGTCTTCTTACGCTGATGCCACATTTTCTCTTCCTTTTCCTGAACCATGTGCTCCGATCTTGATCTCCTTGTCTAGATACGGCTTCCTGTCGAAGGGACAACAGTTTCTTCTGCTTTGTCTTTTCCTCGCAAATAGTGATTTTCTATTTCCTTCACTTTCTGTATAGAAAAAGACAATAATTAGTTATTTTATATCAATCACAAATATCCATAATTCTATCATAATTATTTATCATATTACCATCTTAGAATGTAAAGGAGTTATGATTCAAAGGAAAATATAAAGAAATAAATGGTAAATACATACCATTTCCATTGCTCAACAATTGTGACACAGTTTAGAGGCATGTAGCCACCACATATCTTCTCAGAGATAAGCTACCATCACCCGAGCTAGTTTATTTTATTTTTGTATGTAAGCATATTTCAGTTCTTTGATATTAATGAAATGAAGTTTTATTTCTTTTGCATCTTTGTGTATATGGGCATTTCTATATTTTTCTCCATTCCTGCATAAGTTCGGATTAGTGGTATCAAAGTTGTCTTCTCTTTCTATGTTTTTCTGTGCATGTCCCCAATGAGGTTAGGGTATAAGGAGTTAGGGCTTGATCTGGTTCAACCTTTACAAGACCAACCTTGAAAAACGTGACGACCTCCCATGGTAGAAGAAAATAAAGACGAGGGGGCAGGAAATCCTTTCAAAATACTGCTTGAGGAAGCCCTCGAGCGATAGATGAACATGATGATGGATAAATTTTCCCAGATCCTTCGAAAGCTACCCATAGGTGACGCACCTTTATCCAAAAGGAACTTTGGAGGCGCCACTCCATTTAAAGTTCAAGTTAACTTTGATATTCCCATATTTGAGGGCCAAATAGATGCAGACACCATAGATAAATGGTTAAATTGTTTGGAAAGGTATTTTTCAGTTCATGACTTTTCCAATCATGAATAAATTACTTTTTCACTTGTCAAAGCCACCCCACATCTCAAGAATTGGTGGGAAACCTATCATGAAAAAAATGACGAGATGGAATCATCTCCTTTTTTAGCTGCACCCACTTGGAATTCTTTTTGAGATGCCATCAGGGAATAATATTACCCTGTTGGGAGATATGAAGATAAATACATAAAGTGGACCATGCTATGGTAGGGAAGGGACCAAGATGTGTCGGAGTTTACAAATGTTTCCCATGCCCTTCGGACGAAGTTGGGTATCAAGGATTTTGAGAAGCATTTGATACTCAAGTACCGCGACTATTTGCACAAGTACATCTAAGATGAGATGGAGTTCCTGGACATCTCCTCGCTCGGCATAGTGTACCGATATGTTGTCAATATTGAGAAGAAGTTTAAACAAAAGAATCGAGACATTGGATCTCCGAATCCGAAGCATGGAAAAGATGCCCCCAAACCACAGAGAAAAGGAAAAAGTGAAGGCGCAGAAATCTAGCACAACCCACTGAAGTTGTAAGCAAAGAAGAACACCACGAAGACAAAGAAGGACATGGGAAAATGGTGTGAGTTCCATAAGAGCTCCACTCACAACACAGTGAGTGTCAGGCCAAGCAGTCACTGGTGGCCGAGCCAAAGTCTTCTGAATCAGACACATGTATCGACTTTGAGTCAAAACCTAACAAGGGGAATGACAAAGGGAAACAGATCATTGATGCAGAACCTAGTGCCACCATGGTCAGTACTAAGATCCATAAGAATGAGACTGAATATCCAGAGGAGGGGGAATGCCTCTTCCACTCAGAAATGTGGGTGAAGGGTTTTCTGCTGAAGTTCATTGTCGACAACAGGAGCCAAAAGAATCTCATTTCAATAGAGGTCATGAGGTGACTAGGCCTACCTACTATAGCACATCCGCATCTGTACACCATCGGGTGGCTTCACCAAGGAAAAGATCTCAATGTCAGCCAACAATTTTTCCTTCCCTACAAAATCAAGTCCTTCATGGATGAGGTATTGTATGATGCTTCTCCTCTTGAAGTTTGTGATGTATTATTAGGACAACCATACTTGTGGAAGCGACATGCTATATATGAGTCTAGACCTCACTTTGTGATTATTACTTTCGATGATAAGTTGTAAAGGATACCAGAGGTAGCCCCGCCAACCGCCATCCCTTTGATCACTGCAAACCAATGCAGTAAGATCATTCATAGACCAGGATTTTTTTTGCCTTTTGATTCACCCTTGGGTAAAGAAGAAGGTTCTGGCCACAAATACCAGATAGGGCTCCTCCGCACAACAACAACAGATGGACAAGGTCGTGGAGGAGTACAGGGACATTTTCACCTCACCTATAGGGGTACCTCTGCACTATCAGGTCAAGCACTCCATCGATCTAACCCTGGGCGCACTGCTACCCAATGGACCGATTTGTTGATGCTCTATTGTAGAAAGGGCACATCAAGTCAATCTCATCCCCCTGTGGGAGCTCGATTATATTGGTGCAAAAGAAGGACAAGACCTAGAGACTCTGTATTGACTATCAGGCGCTGAACAAGATAACTATCCGTAATTGGTAACCAATCCCACGGATTGATGACCTTCTGGATCATCTCAAGGCGGCCAAATATTTCAGTAAGATTAACCTAAAGTCTGGTTATCACTAGGTGCCTATCAAACCCTCTGATGTGTGGAAGAAGAACTTAAAATCCAATTAAGGTCTTTTTGAATGGTTGGTCATGCTTTTCGGGTTAACGAATGTCCTCGCAACCTTCATGATATTGATGGACAACATCTTGTGGCCCTTCACCAATGAATTCATGGTGGTGGATTTAGATGACATCATGATCTTCAGCCATAGTTGGGAAGATCACCTTCACCATATTCGACAAGTCCTTCAAACCTTGCGACAACAAAAGATGTGTGCCAATTTGGATAAATGCACTTTTGGCATGACCCAGGTTCCATATCTAGGGTACATCATTGATGAGCAGGGTGTGCATGTGGATCTAGCCAAGATACAAGTCATTCAGGATTGGCCAACCCCAACCACTCTAATAGAGCTCCGTAGCTTTCTCGGTCTTGCTAATTTCTATCGCAGGTTCATGTTTGGGTTCTCTCATTTCACTTGGCCTTTAAGTCAAGTCACCAAGGTCAGAGCACAAAAAATTTGTTTTGGTCTGAATCCCAACAGAAGGTGTTTTCTGAGTTGAAGTATCACCTCTCCTCTGCACCAATGCTCACATTACCAGACCTGTAGCAACCATTTGAGATCGAGACAGATGCCTCCCACTATGTTGTTTGTCTACTTCTTACTTAGCAGTGGCATATCACAGTGAGACACTTTCAAACACAATCCAAAATTATCCCACCTACGAAAAAGAGATGTATTCCATTATGCAGGTCTACTGACAATGGAAACATTACATTTTGCGGAAGGAAACAATCATCCACACTGACCACTGACCCCTGTAGTTCATACAAACATAATGGAAGTTGCAAAATGATGGCCATCAAAAATGGTCCGCATACCTACAACAGTTCTATTTGAATATTAAGTACAATAAGGGAAGCACCAACAATGTTGCAGACTTCATTAGCCAACCATCGGTCATGGCACTAATCACTGTGCTTGACGCTTGTGGGCATGAGACTCTGAGGTGGCCGCATCTTTACAAGACCAATCTAGAATTCCGCAACACATACCAGAAACTCCTGGAAGGTAAGAAATTTCCAAATCTTCACCTCCAGGATGCATTGTTATGCCACTTGGGACACATATGTGTTCCTTCAAGCGAGTGTACCAAGATGATTTGGGAGGTGCACTATACTCAGGTCGCTGGACATTTCGGGGTAGAGAAAACAGTGGAGGTACTAGAGAAGTATTTTTATTGGCCAAACCTTTGATGGGATCTTGGGAAATACATCAGGTCCTGCACTACCTACACCATTGTCAAACTGACCATCAAGAAGCAAAGCCTATATACTTCGATGCCTACTCCTAGTCGATCTTGTGAATCCATATACATGGATTACCTGTCGAGCCTTCCTTCTACTAAGAATGGAAATGACTGTGTTTTCGTGGTTGTCGACCAATTCTCTAAGATGGCAATTCTAGTGGCCTACAAGAAGAGTATCACAACAAAAGGCACTGCTAAGCTCTTCTTTGAATAGGTGTGGGTAAATTTTGGGATCCCACAATCCATTATCTCAGATTGGGATGAAATCATCCACACACATGGGACAAAATCCTCCCCTATGTCCAGCATAGCTACAACAGAGCTCTCCATACCTCAATTGGACACAACCCCTTTCAGGTGGGGTTGGGATTCCAGCCACTATGTCCCATTGATGTGGCCATACCATTTGGAGCTACTCAGAAAGGTTCGACTCATGTCCAGTCTAAAGTTGACAACGCTAACAAATTCATTTAGTGCATTCAACACATCCACTAACAGGTCCATGACATATTGGACAGAGCCAATCGTAAGTACAAGTAGCAACATAATCAGCATCAGGTGCCACACAACTTCTAGGTGGGTGACAAAGTTTGGTTACATCTACATAAGGAGTGCCTTGTTGTGCCCCACCGCAAACTTTGTCCACTCTAATATGCCCCTTACACCATCACTAAGGTTGTAGGGGATAATGCTTTTGAGTTCAACATCCTGCCATTCCTTGGACTACACCCAATTTTCAATGTGGACAACCTTCAACCATACTTTCCACCATTACCGAACACATCATACATTGCAGAACAACTTACACCAACAGAGTTAAACCCAGACTGCATGGAACATTCCACAATTGATCGAATCGTGAACACACAGATCAAGAGCACTTGCCAGCAGAAGATCCAACTGTATTGGGTTGTCAAAGTTGGCCAACTACTGCACCAAGGCAATTGGCTCACTAGGGACCAAGTTCAGCAGAAGTTTCCCCATCTCATGGAGGCATGCAACACTGGCTCTTTCAGTTTTTGAGTTCCCTTAATTGTAGCATAGTTTACTATTTTTGGCAGTTTTTCAAGTTGTGAATTTCTAGAGCCGTTTTGAGGCCCTAAAGAAGGTTTTTAGGGAAAACAGAGAGACTAGAAAAGCCCCAAACCATCTTGTTGGTTTATTGTCTGCCTTCTCTTTGATATGTTCTAAATGACACATTATGATAGCCAAACAAAGATCATATGCAGATGTTACGATCCCGGGAAGTTGATGTACCAATTTACCCAAACGGGGCCCACAAGTTTGGCGCTTCATCTCCTACGGTTATGTTTTTGGATGTTTAGGGCTTTCCATTATTTCTCAATAATAATAGGCCTTTGAGCATCATTGTAACACAGTTTAGAGGCATGTAGCCACCACGTATTTTCTCAGAGATAAACTACCATCACCCTAACCAGTTTATTTTTATTTCGGTATGTAATTATATTTCAGTTCTTTGATATTAATGAAATGAAGTTTTATTTCTGTTGCATATTTATGTATATGGGTATTTCTATATTTTGTTGTGTTCCTGGATAATTCTCGATCAATGGTATTTGAGCAGTCTGCTCTTTCTCTGTTTTTCTTTGCATGTCCCCAACGAGATCAGGGTATAAGGAGTTAGGGCTCGATCTGGATGAACCCTTGCAAGATCAGCCTCGCAAAACCTAACGACCTCCCATGGCGGAAGAAAAGAAATATGAGGGGGCATGAGATCCTTACAAAATACTTCTTGAGGAAGCCCTTAAGTGACAGAGGAACACAATGATGGATAGCTTTGCCTAGATCCTTCGATGGCTACCCACATGTGATGCATCTTCATATTGCAGCCACTCTAGAGGAGCCACTCCTTTTAAGGTACAAGTTAACTTTGATATTCCCATATTTGAGGGATAGATAGATGCAAATGTCATATATAAATGGTTGAATTTGTTGGAAGGGTATTTTTGAGTTGATGACTTCCAATAGGGAAAAAGTTACTTTTTCACTTCTCAAAGCTGCCCCATACGTCAAGTACTAGTGCGAAACCTACTATGAACAAAAGGACGAGAGGGAATCCTCATTGTTTTCAACCGCACCCATTTGGAATTCTTTCTGAGATGCCATCAAGGAACCATATTACCCTGTCAAGAGCTATGAAGATAAATACATAGACGGGACCACCCCACAACAAGGAAGGGACCAAGATGTACCGAAGTTTACAAATTTTTTCCATACCCTTCGCATGAAGCTAGGTATCAAGGATTTTGAATGAAATTTGGTACTCAAGTACCGCGACTGTCTACACAAGTATATACAGGATGAGATGGAGTTCCTAGACATCTCGTCGCTCAGCATGACGTATTGATATGCTTTCAATATTGAGAAGAATTTTAAACAGAAGAAACGAGACTTTGGATCTATGAATCTGAAGCAAGGAATAGGCACCACCAAACCATAGAGCAAAGGACAAAGCCAAGGCGGGGTGACCTAGGATAACCCGTTGAAGCCACAAGAAAAGAACAATACCATGAAAACAAAGAAGGACATGAGAAAATGGTGTGTTTTCCACAAGAGCTCCAATCACAACACGAGTGAGTGTCAGGCCTAGTAGTCACTACTAGCCGAGCTAAAGGCTTCAGAATCAGACACATTTTCCGTCTCTGAGTCGGAACCTGACAAGGGAAATGACAACGGGAAGCAGATTATTGACCTAGAGCCCATCGCTACTGTGGCCACCACTAAGATCCAGAAGAATTGCCTTGAATATCCATAGGAATGGGAAAAGTTCCCTACCATCGTTAATTATAGATCCAATGTATAAAATAGCATCACCTACGAATCACGTATTATGAAAATAAAATGTTATACTAACATTCTCATGAGTGTTGTTGTTGCTTGGATCTTCATAGCCTTTGTTATCTTTGATAACTTTTAGATAGTTTGGAGTTAATTTGTCAAATTAGCAATGTTGTTAAAATTTCTGAAAATGAAAATAAATGTACAAAAGGAACAGTTGGCTAGAGGCATACAGAAATAAGTTGCAGAGGCGATTCAAAGCATTGGAAACTCAAATAGAGATGATCAAAGTTGAACTCTCAAAAATAAATCTTGGGCTCATAGCTGAAATAACAAGCACCCCTTAAGTATGGTAAATTCCTCACTTTTTTTCCTATACTATGCTAAACTAATAGTTTCATCAATATACATGGTTAAATAAGCTATAAAGAGTGATAAGAATGAAGAATAAATCATAAAAAGTAAAAAAACTCAGAAAATTCAAATTTCGTAGTAGCTCCCCATAGTTAAGATGAAAATTTGCTACGAAACTTTTGTAGCTTATCATTGAGGAAAATGCAAGGAAAATTTTTAGTTAAAGGAGTTCTGATACTATGTATTTAGCTAAAATTTATAAGAGTAGACTTCAAAACTTATAGAAAAATCGAAAAAGTACCAGAGGGATGTTTTTGTAATTTGCTACCAAAATTTGCTACGAAAATTCTGGAAATGATTGTTTTAGTAGTCAACTTTGATCTCACTTTTTGACAAAATGGAAAGGTATTTTGGAAATCTAAAGGATGTTTTTGTTCAGCATGAGCTATTATACAAAAGCCTCTCTCAAGTTTTACACAGATATCAGGGTTTGGAAGATATGGACTTATCTTTGAGGCTTATTTTACGGAATTTTTCCTAGCCAGATTTGTTGCAGAAATTTTGAAATTCGACTTGGTGGAGGTCCAGGTTAGCAAAGTCAAACAAGTCAGGATCCACGTGGAAAAATCTTAGCACTCCAACACATCAACACTTGAGCACATCAGCAGTTCTTTTCATTCAATGATGGTCACTAACAAAATTTGTTGAGCTCATAAATGATAGGAGACTCCTATTTGTATTCAAATTATGTTAAAATAGAAATATCCCTATAAAGACTCCATGTTTTGTAATTCAATTAAAATTAGGTCTCTTAACTATGCATCGAGTCTAGCCCAGGTGGCAGGCTATTGTAATGGAGACCTCACTCTATATATGTGTAACATTTTTCACTTTGAAGGGGTCGATCGCTGATGTGAGAGGACCACCTTTGTAAACCTTTTTCTTCAGTTAATATACATTTCCAACACACTGCCTTTCTCACCTGAGATTCTGTTTTGGCTCATACATTTTTCTCCATGTTTTGTATGTTTTTTTCAGTTTCATAGCAATTTGATTACCTGGAATTCATGTTACATGCTCCAGTTGCCTTCATTTGGTGTGTTTTACTGTAAAAGTTTTATTTCACACCATTTTAAAGCCAAAATTGCCTTATCTTCCATGAAAACAATGTTGCTTGTAATTGATTTTCTTTAATTGACTCCATGCCACAAGGTGGTTGTCATCACACTCTTTCACCTACAAAATCATACAAAAATCTAGACTTAGCCATATGTAATTGAGTTTTATTTAGAATATTATATAGTTTTCCTTGAGATAGCCCTCTCAGACTCAAAGGGCTAACTTCTAGTTAAAAGTTGGTTTGAAATAGTTATGCTTAGTTGGAGGTTTTCACAGTCCAGCCTGTCTAGCCTAGTGATAACATTTTGATGTGTCTATCAGGAGCCAAAAAGCTCCATTTCCAAGATTTTCTCCGAGCCTCTTCATTCTGATTCCTGAGGGTAACAAGAAACTAGAGTTTTTTAAAGGTTATGTATTACCCCGGTGACTCCAATCTCAAAAGATCCAGAAGATCAAAGCTTCATGGTGAATCCATTGCTTGAAGATCAGTGGTTTGAAGAAGTTCCAATATGAGTTCTACTGCAAGAAGAAATGCCAGGTATGCTCCTATGGGTCAATCTCATATCTATGGTTTTCCAAATCCTATGCCTCATGTTGATTGGTTAACCCATCTTCCCATGTTCAAAGATGAAAAGAAATATGATGTCATTCTGCATTTTGTTAGATTTCATATGCATGTATGTAGACCGAGGGTTGAGTTTCTTGAGGATTGTCTCATGAAGATGTTTATGGCTACCCTAGAAGACAAAGCTAGAGTATGGTATGAGGGGTTGCAATCACGAAGCTTGTGTTCTCTTAAAGATTTCTATAGAATATTCTTTGGTCATTATGGGAAGCTCATCCTTCCTTACCACTGTTTCAAGGCTATTGTAATTTTTGTAAGGGTTTCGTTCAATATCTTGAAAGTATTGACGATGATGTAGAATGTATGGATGATGAAGAGATGTTAGAGGCACGTTATGAATTTTCTTCTCAAGCTAGTTGTCATGATGATCAAGAAGTTTTCCTACAAGCAGATGTCTCTTCTTTAGTTGAAGATGGAATGGATCAGCAATTTGATAGTCAAGTCATATTACATGAAATTTATGAGAATTTGTAGCCTTGTTAATCTATATGCAGTCAAAGGTATAAGCTGAATAATTCAAATTGTTTTTTAGCCCATTCCTTTTCTGATATTTTATGTCAAGAAGAAAATCCTCAAGATCAGGTTGTTGAAAATACATGCATGAAAATTTTGAACAATGAGGTAACATGTGATGAAAGTTGTCTACCTAGACAAGAACTTTTTTCCGTTGAAAATCATAATGATGTTGTCCCGGTTAAAGTGCATGAAAGTTCACTTTTAGGTAGACCCGAGTTACATGAAGAGCTGAATATACAGGTTTTACCTATTCTATTTGAGGATCATCAAAATGACATGGATATATGCATAAAGTTGTTTGTATAGGAGTTGTTAGTGTTCAGAATCAAGATGACAATCCTCAAGCAAAATTACCAAAGGTCAAATTAGAATTGTTTGATAAGCAAAATACTAGTTTTGATCCACACAATATGAATGTCATGTTTGAAGATGTTCATGAATGTATGGATATTTTTGTTGATTTACACGGAAGGGAAAAAAAAATGTTGTTGCCTTTTTATTTGATGATATTCTCGGAATTGAAGACATGGGACAAAAGAAGCCATCAGTTATGAATGAATTCAACCCTCATGGTTTTACTCATCAAGAAGAGGTGATTTTTTATGATTCTCAAGATCATTTGGTAAGTCTATTGCAATCATCAGTGAAGGTGGAGTTTCTTTTGTTTATAAGTTCAGGTTGTGGATTCAGTTTTTATTCTGAGTTGCCAATAGATAATCCACTTAAGAACAGTCAAAGATACAGTCAAAGATACCAGGTGTTGAATCAGCGCTTTGACTGGTTATACTGCAAGTTTCATAATTCTTTTAATTAATCTGATGGATTTTCATATGTTAGAGTAAGGTTATTGGTACAACAATAAACTTGTTAGGCAAGCATTTCCTTCAGCTTTAGGCTACATTTTGCAGTTGCCAGATGTGCGATATCATGTGCACCGAAATGTACTAGTCCTCTAGAGCCATCACACAATACAGGAAGCAGGTTTTCAAATGAAAATGGGGTAAACTATTTTAGCTCCTTCTCAATCGTTGATACAGATCTCGATCAATTCGAGGATGAGTAATTGGAAAATTGGAATCCACTATTTGAATTTGCCTTAACGCAAGGTTCCACTCATTTACAACCCTGTTGCCAATCATTGTTGAGGCTATTACAATTATAGCGAAGGAAAACCCTTTACACTCCTCCACGAAGACTCTGGAAATATGCTCTATCTCCTCGGGCATATCGCCGTCTTTGAAGGTAACTTTGAAAAACAGTTCCCAGGCCTCCTCTCTGGGAAGTGGTTGTATTTGCATTGAATGCTATGCATTCATTCCTGGAATCAGATCTCTACTTCGAGTAGAAAATACAACTTTTCTCCCTTTGTTCTCGCCAAATTCCACGCCCAGTTATTTCAGAGTGACTGTGCTCCACGTGTCGTCTAAAAATACCAAAAATTTCTTCATCCTGAGACGTGCCGATAGGTTCATCTTCCGCACATCAACATCATTATAGGAACAACTAGCGAGGTCTAGATTGATATTAGAATCCATACGACTATGCAACTCTAGCAACTGCAACCCAAATCACATGATAAAAAACACCACTCACCTTGTAGGTGTTACAAACATTTTTAAGCAAAGATGTTTTTCCAATCCCACCCATCCCATATACAACAAATATCCGATCACATGGTGCTTCTCTATACCAACTCTCAAGCCATATTTCTGTAGATTTAATTTCCAACCCTACTAGTCTGGTGTCTGGTTGGTCTTGAAGCAGTAGGCTTGCCTGTTGTGGCGTTGCGGAGGCAATCTGTCGACCATTGTGAAAGACAGAGAAGTCTGTTTGAAGATTGTGAAAGAGCTCATCAAAAATTGTCTTCCACCTCCGGATTTCTGTAGAAAGTTTAGGCTTGCAAAGGAGGCAATTAATACACTGGTGCTGCCTTCGAGAGAAATCGATCAACTCTCTTGCTTTTGCAACTGCATCTTGCATCCTTCACAGACAATTTTGCAGAGATTGAGGGGGTGTCTTTTTCCGATCTTGAAATTGATCACCAATAGCGTCTAAGAGACTCTGCATACGATTTAACTACCTTTCCAGAAGCTGACGGTTCTCATCTAACCAAATAACATCATCTATTTTCCGGATGAGTGGAGAAATAACGCTACTGAAGGTATTGGCTGCCACTCTGGTGATAATAACTGTCATTGCCATTTTTTTTTTTTGCTTCGGCACAGAAGAAATCCTGCGTCTAAAGGGGCCAGAGACATTATAACATAGGATAACAAAGAAATATAAATACAAAGAATTGGCATTATAGTTGTGAAATCATCGAGGAAATACAAAGTCATAAGCCGTTATTCAAAATGCAGACTGAGTTCATCTACCATAGTTATTATATAAATCAATCATCATATAAATACAAACATATTAGTTTTCGAATCGAACATATTAGTTGTAAAATCAGTAATGGGATACACAGTCATTAGTATTTATTGAAAATGCAATCTCACTTGACATATTACGGTTATTATATAAATCAGTCATAAATATAACTCGTAAAATGAGTAATGGGATACACAGTCATGGCTGACACAGTCATCAGATATTATTGATTGTTAGTATAGATTGACTTATTAAACCTAAGGTGTTCTACAAGGGCGTGATCGCCCGTGACCTTCCTCGTCTGTCCATCTGGCAAATCTGAGTATGACATCAAGTTATGTGTCAGATATATCAATTATGATCCTAAAGATGTAATCAAATAGGAAAACCACGTGTTTATTATTACCTTCAAGCTTTTGTGGATGATGTTTACTGTAATCAAATACAAACACCACGTGTTTATTATTACCTTCAAGATTTTATGGACAATGTTTATTATGACCTCCAAACTTTTATGGAAATATGTGCCAGGGACATTCAAAGATAAGCTGAAAGATCACTTATTCATAACATAAAAGTCTTGTTTCATCTTTACCATTTCTATGTCCGGTTTAAGGCTTAACAGGTGGTTGGCCATGAGTGAGAATATCACCTGCATCCAAATAAAATCAATTAACATCAAAAACCTTATAATAATTGTTGAAGATCAAAGCCACATGACTACCTCTTCAGCTTCATTTGTGGCATTCACATTTCTCCCTTGCCATCCTGAGAGAGTGGAGGTTATGCTATTTTGTATTGCGGACAGAAGCTAGCATTGGAGAACCAGAACGCCAACAACACGCATGTAAACTCCAGAATACCAAGACAAGATGGTATAGAGCGAGAGAAGGGGTTAATGAAACGATGTCGCAATGACAACATCGTGTATTCAGAACCGATGGCCGCGACTATCCATCGGCCCTAGAAATCCAATTAGAGAAATAGAGTGGGATTACGTCATCTTATTAATTAAATAAAATTTATGAAATAAAATTGTAAACGAATTTGACTGTTGTTATTTACTTGTGTTGAAACCAAAAAATTATTCATAACTTTTTCATATTATTTATTGGATTGTGAATTAGACAAAGAATCTAGCCGTCCACAATTTCTTATATTTTATATTTTAAAGATTGGAATTTTCTCAAGGTCAAATTTCAATATAGACCACACCTATGATGTAAAAATGAAAGTAAATGTTTGAATTGAACACACCAAGATTTTGCCATGTTTGGTTCGTTGGTTAGTTGCTTATATTTTTGAATTTTTGAGTGCATTTTTTTTAAAGACATGAAAAATATTGAATATTAAATTTGAATTTAGTAAAAGAAAATATAAAATTATAATAAGTTAAAGGTAAGTTAATAAAATTTAAACTATGATAATGGTTTGAATTTCTTCAATTCATTTTAAATAAAGGGTGAGTAGCTATTTTGATTTGAAATTTAATATTTAGTGAAATTTTTTTATTGAACCTAGGTTGGGATTATATTCTTTCCTCCCAACCACCCAATATAGCCCTAATTGACTTCTTTATTTTTGAAGTTGTTTATATAAATTATTATATATCTTTTTTTTTGGTTATATAATTTTATTCTTTGTAATTTTATATGTTAAAATATTTTTTCCTTTTATATTTTATTTTTTAAATCATTTTTATATCATTGATTTTATGTTTTCACTTTTTTTTTTCTTTTTATCATTTTAATCAAATTTAATAAAAATCTTATTGATGTCTCTAGTTTTCATTCTTAGTGGATAGATAATCAAGTTTCCTAACATGGGTATATTATAAGGGATATGGTTTTACCTTAAAGACTTGTATGTGAAAAAAATTTAGTTCCATTTATTTTATAGATATATGAGCTCTATATTTCATATGCATCAACACAATGTTACTGTTACTGTTGCAGAAGGTGTTGTAGCTGCTACAACCACCCTCCAAAATTTTCCTATGCTTAGATTTTGGAGTCTTCATCCTGTCCACAAGAGCTCATCATTCACTATCATCAAATATTCATGTTATTTTAAAGACTTGTCTTTCATATAGTGCTTGTGATGTCTTTTTTTATCCCAACCAGAACTTTTTTCAAACACAATTCATCTCTTGCCTTCAATTTGCAAATTTGTTGGTCTTCCCTTTAGAAATTGTGCAATCTTGGAAGGCAGGCCAACCTTGAGGATCTAAATTGTGCAATATAGAGTGGCAAGCTAACCTTGAGCTCAAAAAATGCACAATCCTGAGAGGCAGGTCAGTCTTGAGCTCAGAAATTGTGCAAAGTTATACATCCCCTTAGAAACCGCACAATTCACTGAGGAAAGGAATTTCCCAAGCCCTTGAGCCTAGGAATTGTGGAATCTCCTTCACTAGTGTGAAAAAATAGTTTCTTGGAAAAGTAGAGTTGGCATTCCAAAAAAATAGGAGTTTCCCAATTGATGTCTAGTTCAGTCCACTAAGCTCCTAATTATGACTTTCAAACAAGTGGCGCTTTTTCCTTGATTTTAGGCATGTGCGTCAAAATCCCTAACCAACCTATATAATAGATGCCCCTAGATCTCATTTCACACTCGATCTTTCATCTCTAGCTTTCATAAGGAGATAAAAGAACTTTTAGTTGAGTTTGCAGTGCTTTTTCGGGTATGTTTTCCATGTGTCACTTTTTGTCGCTTTTTCTATCGCTTTTTCTAGTTTCGCTTCTGTGAGTGTTGTTTTTCTTGTTCCTTTTCATAGTTGTTGGTGTTTTATCTTATATTAATTTGTACAAGTGTTGGTTCAGTATGTCGTTCGCTTTTTACAAGTGTTGCATCAACTTCCTTTTTTTACCGATTAGTGGTTGTCGTTTCAGTGACTCCCTGTGCATGTTGTTTTTCCTTTTGCAGGTTGATCTTCTGCACTTGATTTTCACTAATTTATCTTTCCCTTATTCACATCTTCACTCTTACTTGCACCATCACCCATATCTTCCACTTTCCCATCCTCTTCCTGGGAATGTTTTCCCCCTACTTGACCAGAAGTTGCCATTATCAACTGTGCATTGCGCAACTCCAAGGCTCAAGTCTCATGCTTCGCCTCTAAGACTGCAATGTGTAGTCCCTGGCTTGCCCGAATATGCATTACATAGTTCCAAGGCTCAAGCCTCATCCTTGGCGACTAAGACTACGTAATGTGTAGTCTCTGTTGAAAAGTGTGCAACAAGAAATGCTTGTTGAGAATGCAACAAGATGATGGAGCTTAGTGAAAAGAGTCGCCTTCACTAAGTGGGCCCGCAGGTAAATTATGGCGCAAGTTCTATTTTTGGTCACAGTGTGGATGATCACAGTGTGGGTGATCACAGTGTGGGTGATCACAGTATGAGTGACCACAGTGTGAGTGATCACAGTGTGAGTGATCAAAGTCTATTTTTAGACTGGCTGTCAAAAATAGAAAAGTCAAATATTATTGTCTCATAATAATATTTGGACTATAAACTTGATCTTATTCTCTTGGAGCACTTTAGGATGAGCTACGGATGTGGTACATGCAGATCCTAGAGGGAAATACGTGGTTACCTATGGGATGACTAATATTTGCATGCAGGACTTCAGTTAGAACTCAAGTGAGTTGAGTTTAGTGGACTGGAGGTGCAGTTGATGGAGTTGTGTTCAGTTTAGCTTTATTAAACTGGTTGTATTTAGTCTAACTGATCAATAGACTAGAGATGAGTTGGGTGAATTAGTTATTAATTAATTCACAAGTTATTAAATCATAATGCAACTATAGAATACATCAGTTAACTCAGTTGCATGTCAGTGCATGTTCAGTTCAGCAGGGACAGGTGTTAGAGGATCAGATTGCTATTAGTTGTGACTATAGCTGTGCATGATGATTTGCACAATCAGAGGGATTGAGTATGCCAATGAATTGGCCAATATCAAGAATTGTAGCCTGTCCTCATGTCCAACAGAGTGTGAGTGATTATTTGCAGGTCAAATACGAGTTTGGTAAGCCATTCTCATTAATTCTTGAGCAGGTATTGAGCTGGAGAGGCAGGCAAGTAGTGGAATAGATTTGGAGATTAGATATGAGCTGTATTGTGTGTAACAGGTGGAGCTGGTACTGCATTTCTTGTGATAATCATTGTACTTTGTAATGTTACATGATTCAATCAATATAATATACATATAGTGTGGGGTTTTTAGCGAGATGCTTTCCCCGGGATACATACTGTGTTAATGAGTTTGATTGATGCTTCTATGTGTGCCTGTGAATGTTTCTGCTTCTATAAATTGATGATCAACGTAGAGGAGATTATGTATTATACATGTTCCGCTTATAATTATATGATCAGGATAATCTCTGTGAATATGTGTTAAATTATTCAAAATTTCCACATCGTATCAGAGCTGTTGATCATCAGATCTACTATTCAGGAAGTGTTTACATTCTATTTCTTCAGGCAGAGTCTGTAATCGGGCCAGGTAGCCTCTGGATTCATCCTTCTTTTGGAAGGTGAGATATTCAGTGAATGCCCAGACAGTCAATCTCTGTATAAGAAATACTTTGTTCTCACGAATCTTAGATCCGAGGCAGTTGAGTTGGAGCTGGTGGAATTCGAATTTAATTCCAAAGCAAGAGATAAAACTCAGAAACATTCAGTGTGAGAATGGAGATAGTATGCCCTAGTATCTCACGATGTTCACCCAATGCCGGGATGAGCTGGGAAGTGTGGGGGTGACTGTCGGATGAGGATGGTGAGTCTAGCACTCCTTGACCTTCCTAAGAGTCGGCATAGCTACCAGGACTCGGTGAATGGAAGGGAGAAACTACCAAATTGGGAACGACTATGGTCGGATTTGATGCAGGAGGAGATTAGACGGAGCACCAGAGACGGTTCTTCATCCATGCAGGATGAGGAGAAATGTGCCTTAGCGAGTAAGGCGAAGAAGGGGAAGGGGAAGGTTTCTCTTTCCGAATCCAATTCTTCAAATGATGGGAAGAAGGTTGACAAGGCGAAGGTGAGATGCTTTCGTTGCCATGAGTTGGGTCATTATGCTACTAATTGCCTAAAGAAGAAGTCCAAGAAGGGATCTGGGGAAGGATCTGAAGGTGAGGCAGCCTCACTTGCTTCACAGTTTGAGTTGGACTTCACACTCTTCGCATGCATGGTTTCATCCATGATGGGAAGTGGTTGGTTTCTTGACAGTGGAGCTTCTTTCCACATGACCGGTGACAAGAGTTTGTTCAGTACTTTGGAGGAGAAATATCTCTAGATACTCATAGCGATGGGTAATGATGAGAAGTATAGTGTCTCAGGTGTAGGCACGGTTATTTTTCAGAGGGAGCATGGAGCTCACCTTACCTTGACTGATGTCAAGTATGTACCAGGAATGAAGAGAAACTTGGTGTCCATCACAATGCTGGAAGACAGAGGCTATGATGTAGTCTTCAGTAAGGGAAAGGTTTTCCTTAGACACATCATCACCAGATAGGTGAAGCAGATTGGTTCACGGGTCAAGAACCTGCATGCTCTTGAGGTTCAAGATGCATGCAAAGCCTTGAGCAGCGAGGCAACTGATGGAGACTTGGTGGTTGAGAGGGAGCGTATATTACCTCTCAACATGCAGAGCCATAATAAGTCTCAGACGATTGTGGAGGAGCCACAATTGGTGCAGCAGCTTCAGGAGGTTGTGGAGGAGCCACAACAGGGGAAGCTGAGAGGAGATCGAGTAGAGACATCTACTCATCCAGATACCTCCAGTAGGGGGAAACTTCGAGCCAGGTGGGCTGAGGGATCACATGCAGCCATACCTCTAGGTAGGAGGTGGGGTGATGTGGATTGATTGTCCCAAGGAGGAGGGGTAGGATCCTTGAGGTACCCAACCTCTTGGATGAGACCTTGCTACGGGAGCCCCAGATGTGTAGTAGCAGGAACTGACTGATTGGGTAGAGACAGATGTGGATGGAGCGGCAGAGAGAGCGACAGTGCAGGGAAGCCCAGGACAGCGCATAGCTAGCAGGCTGTAGCAAAGCGAGAGGCACAAGTGTTTTGCACAATGCTAGGTGGCATAGAGAAGTGTGCAATGGTGCGAGATGCATGGAGATGTTGCAGTAGCGCAGATGTCAGAGAGGGAGCACTTGTCAGTAGCAGGTAGAGCTTCAGCATCAGAGGATGTTTCTAGCCCAACAGGGAGGTCAGTTGGGAGGTGCAGTGTGGATGCAATGCTGGGAGATAGAACTAGCAGCAGCACGGATGCAGTCAGAGATCAAAGTGACAGAGGCTAGAGCAGTCAGATACTGAAGAGCACAGAGATGTAGAGTTTTCAGTCGACAGAGGCAATAGCAGTCAAAGACTTTGATGACAGAGCAAGTGGACCAGCCAGATGTGTTGCATGGAGAACATTCCAGAGTTACAGGATCGGGTTTATGAGGAAGCCTTTCTTGTTGAGAGGGAGTGTTGAAAAGTGTGCAACAAGAAATGCTTGTTGAGAATGCAACAAGATGATGGAGCTTAGTGAAAAGAATCGCCTTCACTAAGTGGGCCCACGGGCAAGTTATGGTGCAAGTTCTATTTTTTATCACAGTGTGGATGATCACAGTGTGGATGATCACAGTGTGGGTGATCACAGTATGAGTGTCCACAGTGTGAGTGATCACAGTGTGAGTGATCAAAGTCTAGTTTTAGACTGGCTGTCAAAAATAGAAAAGTCAAATATTATTGTCTCATAATAATATTTGGACTATAAACTTGATCTTATTCTCTTAGAGCACTTCAGGATGAGCTACGGATGTGGTACATGCAGATCCCAGAGGGAAATACGTGGTTACCTATGGGATGACTAATATTTGCATGCAGGACTTCAGTTAGATCTCAAGTGAGTTGAGTTTAGTGGACTGGAGGTGCAGTTGATGGAGTTGTGTTCAGTTTAGCTTTGTTAAACTGGTTGTGTTTAGTCTAACTGATCAATAGACTAGAGATGAGTTGGGTGAATTAGTTATTAATTAATTCACAAGTTATTAACTCATAATGCAACTATAGAATACATCAGTTAACTCAGTTGCATGTCAGTGCATGTTCAGTTCAGCAGGGACAGGTGTTAGAGGATCAGATTGCTATCAGTTGTGACTATAGCTGTGCATGATGATTTGCACAATCAGAGGGATTGAGTATGCCAATGAATTGGCCAATATCAAGAATTGTAGCCTGTCCTCACGTCCAACAGAGTGTGAGTGATTATTTGCAGGTCAAATACGAGTTTGGTAAGCCATTCTCATCAATTCTTGAGCAGGTATTGAGCTGGAGAGGCAGGCAAGCAGTGGAATAGATTTGGAGATCAGATCTGAGCTGTATTGTGTGTAACAGGTGGAGCTAGTACTGCATTGCTTGTGATAAGCATTGTACTTTGTAATGTTACATGATTCAATCAATATAATATACAGATAGTGTGGGGTTTTTAGCGAGATGCTTTCCCCGGGATACATACTGTGTTAATGAGTTTGATTGATGCTTCTATGTTTGCCTGTGAATGTTTCTGCTTCTGTAAATTGATGATCAACGTAGAGGAGATTATGTATTATACATGTTCTGCTTATAATTGTATGATCAGGATAATCTCTGTGAATATGTGTTAAATTATTCAAAATTTCTATAGTCTCTCCCTTAGTCTTCCCAGGTGGCTGAGACTGCGCATTGTGCAGTATCAATCCTCAAGTATCTCCCTTGACTCTGAGACTATGCAATGTGTAGTTCATGAGGCTAGTCTCTTCCCTCAGCCTAAGAATTGCACATTTTTCCCTCTCACTCTTTTGGGTGCTGCCTTGATCTTGCTTTGTGAGTCTGTTTTGCTTGAGCTAATTTATGTTTTCCATGAGTACATTTTTCTCCTATAGGTACTGTGGGTTTTGAGCACTTGTTTTGATTAGTTACTGTCACTATGGCTCCCAAGAGATCTATCTCAAAGGACACTACAAAGAGTAGCACCGAGGAGGCAATTAAGAGTACTCCAGTGAATTTTCCAATTTTTTCAGACACTCAATTGTTTATAGAGAAATAGTCAAACATTACATGGCAGAAGGTGAATGAGGTATTCTCAACAAGAAGTTTCAAATTAGATCTCAAGGACTAGAAAGTTTACATCAATGTCCAAAGGTCAGGATTACACAAAATTGCATGCAGGTACTTGATTTTTCCATGTGCACACATTACTAGATGGATTCTTTCCCATACAGATAACAAGACCATGACTCTCAACAGTGCTAGTGGATAAATGCTTGCATCTTTTATGGCACATGATTTTCAGAGTATGTATCATTTTATACTGCTAGAGTCTTACATCGATTCCCACTTCTATGTAGTCACCATCTACCTGAGCATAAAGGATATCATCAAAAGTTGGGTGAAAGAGCCTTCAAATTTCGCCAAACACCCAAAAATCCTTACAGGACAAAATATCTCAGGAAGGCTTATCAGTACTTAATAGTCTTATGTTATCAGATCTATGGCCAATACAGTACTAAGACCTTTCTAGAAGGCTGGGAATTCTTGTTTAAGCAGGCTGTGAATGAAGGAAAACCATTCAACCAGTTCGATTTGTTGGCTCAACAATTGAGGACCCATGTCAATAATTCTAACAACCCTCCCAAGGGTATGTAAGCTAGGTTCTACATATCTTCTTACTTGTTAGATGCAATATGTGCTCAAAACTCTTTTCCTGGCATGAGTTAGACCTAGTCACCAAGAGAACCTATCGTGCACATTTACTGCAAGTTGCTTTCAGATTGCAGTTACAAAGGATTAATTGAAGAGATGATTGATCACTTCCCGATTCCATTATACAAGATAATGTTTCAAGAAGAGCCACCTTGCATGTTCCTTGGGGAAATGGAAGCAGTTTTAGAATTAGGATATTGGTTTGCCTCACTGGATGGAATTTTCCTTAGAGTGTTTAGTGGCCAGAAGCCTCCACATATTCTTCTGAGGCATGCCACTGACAATTTGGTCATGAAAGAAGTTGTGTATCATATTTCCATAGAGTTATCAAGAGTTTTGCATAGAAAGAAGAAGGCACCTTGGCCCATTGTTCCTTTGAAAATTGGATTGTACGAGATCAAGAATCTGAAGGTTGCAGACACATAAGGTAAGGAGACAGAGAAATTTGCATTCAGACATTTGGAATTCAATATGTATGATCCAAGGAATGTTTGCAAAGAACATTGTCCGAGGATTCATTTCCAGTGGCCATGAAGGACATTTTATAGGCCAGAGGAGGAAGAGAACAAGAATTGTTATAATGCCTCCAAGTCCCACGAACTAGTTAGCTTCTCAGGAACATCAGAGGTTACTCCTCAGAAAGAAGTCACCCCATAGACAGAACTAGAAGAAGGGCACAACCTAATGCACAAAAAGGGAAAAAGGAAAGTTACACATAGTCTAGTGGAAGAGAAAAGCCACAAGATGAAATTGGATCCAATCATCTTGAAGGCGGCCATAACAATAGAAAAGAGGAGGAAAGAGAGGAAGTAGAGGGAAGAACAAGAGCAGAAAATATTGGAAGGAGAAAGGCAGAAACAACAAGAAGAAGAAATGCGGAGAATAGAAGAAGAAGAAGCAACACAGAAACAGGCAGAAGAACAAGAACATAATAAACCAATAGAAGAGGAGAGAAAACAATTACAGGAGAAGGAACTTGCTCAAGAAATCGAAGAATTGATTTTGATTCAAGACATGGAGGTGGAACCGGAGCCGCTAAACCAAGATGTTGATCTTATTCTGATCACTCAGCAGGTCACCATTTAATCTCCCCCTCCTATAATAACAAAGAAAACTCCAAAAGAAGAAAAAGAAATTGTTCCTCTTGATGATGGTCTGGTCATGGATACATACAATCTAACTTACGATGAGCTTAAGAATAATATTTTACAAGTACGAAAGAAACATCTTCCGAACGATCTTACATCTCGTACATTCATTAAAGAAAGGGTGATTGTAATATATACCAGAAGAAATCCAGAGGCCATTTCCGCAACCAACTTGGGCTTCGTAGGTGCTACAAAGTCAAATATAGAGTATCTCATGGCTGAGAATAGGCAAATGACAAAGAACTTATAGGATGCAAGGAAAAAAATTGAGCAGCTCCAGGTAGACGTCCAGAAAGCAACCCCTACATAGGTATATTTGGAAGAATGTAAAGAAGCCATACTTGGTGAAGTATCAACATTGTGAGAAACCATGTGGATCCTTTACGAGGAGCTTGTCACTATGCATAAATCAATTGTCTGCTTACATGACATGCAGTAGAAGTGAAAAGATAATCTTAAATCCCTCAAGGTTGTCCATATAGCCATTGGTATCGTGCATGAGTGGTCAACGCAACACAAAGAGGCACCATCCGAATTGGAAAAGAAAACAAGGCAACAAACAAAATTGGAGAAAGCACAAGTTTGGATGATCATCTAGAGTAACAAACAACTTGCCTCCTTCATCGCCAACATTCAGCCTTCATATGAACGATTATACAATAGCATGGATTTCATGGTGAAATCGCATAAGGTCCCTTCACTTCCCTCACTCATCGAAGTCAAGTGCATAAATCAAGTCAGGTAGAATTTTAAAGAATTCTTGGACCATCTCAGGCAAATTGTCACCAAGGAAGATCTAGAGGTGAACATGAACAACATGCATAAGTAAATTGGTGGCCATAGCCATATTAACACCATGTTGCTCCTGTTGAAGAAGGAAATTCAAATTAGTTTCAAATCAGTGTGCCCAAATGTAATGGAGGCTAGAGTCCACTTTCAGCTTGATCCCATCACACAGTTTTGGGATGTCATCGCACAGTACAAGGCTTGGCACCACTATGTGACCAAGCAACTACAAGTTGAAGTGGTTGAGTTGGAGTTTTCCCAAACTCAAGTTTAACTTATTTTTTCTTCTTACGTTGTCTAGTTGACTCTACCCAATTGTGTCTTACATGGGTATGAGTGATATTGTAATATTTTTTGTAATTAATTGTAATTGAAATTCCAAGTGTCAATTATGGAATGTGAAGAGTCATTTTGTAATGAATTCCAAAGGTCATGGTTGAAAGAAGTCAAACAGTCATGAGGGAAGTCAAAGAGTCACAAATGGAGATGAATAGTCACCCCTTTTATTATAAATGTATCCTCATTAGTCATGTAAAGGGTTTTTGGCTAGGCTTTTGGCTTAGGAGCAGAAGATTGGGAGTTTTGACCCTTGGATTCTTCGTAGAATAGAGGGAGTGTCTTTCTTTGGAGGAGTAGGTGTTGGCTTAATGTTCCACTATTTGTACTAGTGGTTTATCAATTGTATATGTATGCTTGGGACTTTCGCTTTAATAAAATCTCAGAGCTGGCACGTTTTGACGCATGTGTTGTGAATATAGTAGGACTATTCTTGTTATGCTTACAATATATGTTATTTCATTTATGCTAACACTTATGAACTATTTCATTTCCATTAGTATGAATCTTGTTGAATGCATGTTGTTGTATATTTCCATCATGGTTAACTTGTGAACTATTTTGCAGGATAACTTGTGATGCCTTTTATGCTCGTGTGTTCCTTTCAAGTTGCTTACTATTACAGGATTCTAAGGGGCTCACTCACTTTTTCTTCATCATGTTAGAACCTTTCATGCATTTCACTTGACCCTTCACAAAGTTATACAATTGTTTCACTAAAGTCATCAATACTTTATTCTATGTGTTATCGCAGCAAAGGCATAACACTAAAACCCACTATTTCAGCAGTCAGGTCGTATTCTAGATGGGAATCCTACTCCAAATGGTGTGAGGTCTAATTGGGACTTCATATCGAGGAGACCCCCTGAATTTTGGTGGGTCCAAAACCGTCAACATTTTTGGTGCTAGAAGGAGGGCCAGATGACAAGCTAAGGCTGTAAAGTTTGTGGTGAACTTTCCTATCTTTTAATGGCTTCTTCCCATATCTTAACCTCAACATTTTTTTCCATGACAACAAATATAAAAGTGCCCAAGGGGATAATTAATGACTTGTCAAATCTGAAGTTTGATGGTCACAGCAGAACAACCATTCTTCAACACACTACTTGTTTTCTTGAATTTTGCACTCATCACAATATTCACTATGAGGATATTGCTTTCAGGTTGTACATTTTCATGTTTGAAGTGCATGTTAAGGAAAGGTGTTACACACTTCCAACCACTCCTATTCACTCTTTTCAACTTCTTGTCAAGGACCTCTACCATGCCTTTGACAGGTATGGTTATAAATATGTTTATAGAAAAATCATGCATCTAAGAAAAGCAGTTGTTGAATCTTTTAACAATTTTCATGATCGCTTCATTCATTTCTGTTATGAATTTTCTGAAGATGATCTTGATTGGAATTTCATGAAAGAGAAGTTATCATTTATTTTTCATATTTCGATGAATCCAATAGAATATGAATCTTTGGAAAGTATCCCAACACATACTGGTTATGGATCTCTTAAATCTGCGATCAGGGAAGTTGTTGTTCTAAGTGACTCTTCATCTTCTTCTCATTAAACAACTCCATTTATGTAGGGTGATGTTGGAGAACTTGAGACTCCATTCGTTGATCTACCACCATCTTCTCCCAACCCACATATTTAAAATTTAAATGAAAGTTTGGACTGTGGATCAGATGTTTCTAGTAATGATCTTTCTCCTCATCCTCCATCTTTCGGTTCCCTTGGTCCTCCTGATTGTGAGTTGTTATATCCACCTATTTCAATCATTTCTTCTGATGTTCATGAGGATCAAATTTAGGATGGAGTTAGTGTTGTCCAACAAACTTGCGATATCATTCATGATGATTATGTGTGGGATTCCATTTCTGAATAAGAATCTGCGATCCAAGTTGATGTTTCTCATTTGTCCTCTCTCCCTCATTATCCTAATATCTTCCATGATATTGTCGTACCTGTTTCATATTTCAAAGAACCAATTTCAGAGGATGTTATTTATGATCACACTTAGGACTCGTGGAATGTCAATTTTACATCTGAACTTGGAGAGGGAAAATCTTCTTTTCCTAATCATTCCCATCCATCATCTGATCATTGTGAAGAAACAAAGAGTGATTTTTTTCTTCAATTTCCACCTCTCTATGATTCATCAGATCATGAGGATCATTTTCTTCCTGACGATGGATTTTCTAATCATAGTTGTCGTGATCTATTCATTGACTCATCTAGTCATGACCCCACATTTTCTACTATCAATTTTTCCAAGCCACCAATTTTCGATGATCTACCTTCTTATGTATTAGAACTACCGCAAGTTATCGAGGCACTTCAACCCATGTTGATGGTTATGTCAGGTTCTTTTGTTCTTGGTGTTAGTTCCAATCATGATCGGGATAGTAATTCATATCGCATGAATCCTCATCGGTTGATTGCATAGATTGAAAATCAATCTATTTCACAAATTTCACATCCTCCATTTGTTTTTCATGATCCTGTCGCTCAATTATTGGAGGAGTCATACCTGGCAAGCCCATTAGTGAAACACATTTTTACCACTATCTTTATGTTTTCCATGTTTGGAAGTTTGGAAGAATGCGTTTGCATGTCATCTTGTTGCAATGTGCACGAACACCATCATGAATCTACAGAATGTCTCACATATGCTTTCTTCATGTATTTTTCTGCCAGCATTATCAGACTTTGAATGTTCCAGCATGTCGCGATTTATCTTTCTTGTCTTTTATTATTCTTGAGCATATTTCATATTGTTGATGCCCTCGCCCTCTCAAGTCAAGCAATGCTTTGATGGTTACATTGGAAGTTTCATTTTACATGAGACTGGCCTTTTTCTCGGTTAGTTTAGGAGTAGGGGTAGTTTTACTTGTTTCTTTGTTTTGTTTCATTTTATTTTCTTTCTACCCTTCCCTTTTCTTTCTTTCCATTTCAAATATCTTCTGCATGAGACTATGTTTTGTTTTCAAAGAAATTATGTTGAAGTTCAAGAGGAAATTGTGCTACTATTAATGCTTGGTTATCTGTCTATTCCCTCTCTTTTCGTGGATCTTGCACCTTTTAGTCAATGATACCCTGATCTAAAATATGTTCTTTCTCAGAGATAATCATAGTGGAATCATGATTCTTGAATCTATAACTAGTGCCACCTACTCTAAACAGTTTTAATGATTGGTTGGTTTTTCCCTATCAACTAAGTCGAGTAGAGTAAAGAGGGGATGAAAATTTAACAATGGAAATGTATTTTAGTGGTGTATAAATATCATTCTCTGATGGGACAACCTCCTCTTCTCTCAATAATTTGGGATCCCTTTGTTGAGGTCTTAATATAGTTTTATAGATTCAATCACTCTTACATTTATTTGTCAATCCTAGGTCCATCTGATTATTTCAAGGTTATCTACAAGGTCTATGCAGGCCATAGGTTCCCTACCCAATATTGAGAAATTACAAAATAAAAGGCCCATATAGTTCTAAAAATCAAGTAACAACAAATTAAATAATACCAACTCTAGGTAATAACAGTCTGAAGTAACAACAATTCTGAAATAACAAGAAGATAATAAAGGAGCAAAGAAATGAAACAAAAGTCATAAAGCATTAACAATACAATTGAAAAGCATACCTATCCACATCAATTGTATCCAACAAAACCTGATCGAAAGAGTGGGCCCAACTCTCCGATCAGGGCCATGGCTGAGAATTATAGACTACACTGAGTTACGATATCCTAATATTCTCATTAATTCATAAAAAGGAATTACAAACTAAATTTCTGGTGTTATACACGAAAGGAAGATCATTCAGTTCATGGTGATCTGTCTGTTAAAAAATATACAATAATTCCTCAAATATAAAGTAGAATGAAAACATAGCAACAGAGCTGGTTTTGCCAGTTATTTAGGCAATTGATCAATTGATGGTTCAATCCTCGAATAGTGCCAGCAGTCCACAGTCGACAACATAACGATGGGTTATGTTCCACCAAATGATATCCAGTATGAATTGTTGACTAACATGAAAGTAATCTCGTTAGCATATCGTCTAAGTATCATTCCCCTATGACTACCGCTTCATTAATTAACAATTCAAGAAGACATTCCAATACAATATACCTTTTCATTAATTGGGATACAAATTGACCTGATAAGAGCTATAAAGTAGATGGAAAGGGATAGGTGTAAGTAGGTAAAAATGGGCAATTTAATCAGTCAACATCTCCCCCCAACTTTCTTGGTTTCATGTCCTCATGCAAACCTCTTCCTACATAAATCATGGTTAGACTTGTTGTCACTAACATGGAGTTGAGTGAGGTATATTATTTCACTATATCAATCCCAGGTAGTTGATAGCCATTTGTGTGAATGATGTCCTTCCACCAATATTCATCCACAATATAAGTCAGCTCATACTGATCAAAAGGTAACCAGATAATAGGAAACTGGAACCTTAACCCTAGCTAACCAACTGCATAGTGTTTCATGCAAGAAATATATCATGGGATTCTCTCCAATGCTCTTGAAAAGTTTGGTGCCCCAAAGGGTTCTCGTGCCCGTATTGTTGATGATGAAAGTATCCAATTCCTTTAACAAGCATCCTTGGCCTCTTCCCTAAAAGTATATATTTGCATAGTGCACAGGTCGATACACCATCATTCTATCGTAAGCATATGGTCCTTTCGACCTTCTAATTTGAGAAACTAATAATGTTTAGAACAAATAGCCCCATATTGGAAATTATCCATCCTAACCATCATTGGATGATTTTCTTGATTTGCCTCAAATGTATCAAGGGCCTTCTTCCATTTGACTTGATTGATCACAAAATATGTAAAATCCCTTAATTGGATATCTCCTAGAAATGGCACAAGGTTGAATGTCTGATCAATTTCTAGGATACAATCATGCATGTAGAGCTCACATAAAAAATGTTGGTTAATATAATTATTAGCTCTCAAAATCCTTAACAATATGCATGGGGTCTTTTATTTTATGACTCAACTCCTCGTGAATACCTTCCAAACTGAAAAACAAATACTCCTCATGAAGAAAAAAGGTGTAACAGTTAGCAGGGGGCCTGCATGCCATCATTTGTTGCGCTAGAGTAAACATCTCATCCTTATCAGTCTTTAGCAACTGAACCTTTTGCTCCAATTATCTGATTCTCTTCTGTAATTTTTCTCGTTGTTATCAGATTTTTTATTTAAGTTATATAATTGGCGACTACCCTTGCCACATTCTCTCTAAGTTGTCTTATTTCTTTATGATGAGCCTTCGTGGGGATTTCCCCACTCTGGAAACTAAGATTATTGGCTTTCCAATTCTGGATTTATGCTGACAAAATAAATACTCGTGCTTCTTCAAGGTAGATGAGTGCCTCGATCTGTGTGGATGTCGACATTACCTCTTTGTCTTCTGTTTGTGTAGATAACAAGACTACCTCCCTATCTTCTGTCTCGATAGATACTGAGTCTACCCCTCTATCTTCTGTCTGTACAACCAATGAAACTATCCCACTGGTTCCAGGGGATGTAGATGTTCAACCTATTTGATTTTTTGCTTTCCTTTTTCCTATTTCTACAGCCACATCACCCGTTTCCTTAGCTTTGTAATCTCCATCTTTAACTGAATATTCTCTTTTAACAATTGTCGGTTTTGATGCCGACTAGGAATTTTCCTTTTTACAAGTTCCTCAACAGGTTCTTGTTTTATTATATTCTCCTCCATCTATTCTGAAGCTAGTATTGGTTTTTGTGGAGTCTTATCAGAAAATTCTTCAACAGGATCTTATTTTATTAGAATTTCCTCCATCTATTCTGAAGCCAGTAATGGTTCTCGTTGATCATTATTGGAAAATTCTTCAACAAACTCTGGCACTACAAAATTTTCTTCCATTGGTTCTAAAGCTAGTACTGGTTCTTGTCGAGAAATATCAAAAAAATTTCAATAAACTTTGGCACTACCAAATTTTCTTCCATTTGTTCTAAAGCTAGTATTGGTTGTTGTGGAGAAATATCAGTCCTACCCTCTTGTTCCATTTGTTCTAAAGTCGGTACTGGTTCTTGTGGAGCAGTATTGGTTGCGCACTCTTTTTCCATTTTTTTTTCAGCTGGTACTCGTTCTTGTGGAGCAGTATCATACATACTCTCTTATTTCATTTGTTCTGAAGCTAGTACTGGTTCTTGTGGAGAAGTATCAGTCGCACTATCTTCTACAACAACTCCTAAGAACTTCAAATTGGGAGGAAAGACTTCTGACTATCCATCTTTTGTTGCTGCAATGGTGGGAGAATGAAAATTCCTTGATCCTCTAGGCAAAGAGGATATAAGTGGTGAGAAAGGGGGAGTAATTTCAGTTTCCATGCTACCAACATCCTCCATTTATATCTCCTGAGTTCTTCCCCTATCTCCCAAGCCATCTTGTTGATCCTTCATTTATTCGTCCCCTTGCTCCTCTACTTCCTCTGACATTTGTTCCATTTCTTCTTCTTCAAGCAATTCCTTGTCTGACCTTGCGAGCATCCTGGCTACAACTTTCTCCTTTGATAATTCAGCATGTTTCTACCAAGTTATAGTAGTCTATTACAAGGCATGTATTACCATAAATCTAACAAGTCGGTGATTCGTAAGGATGACCAATGCTTGGCAGGAGCAGTGCGCTGACCAAGCCATCAATTGTAAATTGTTCAAAAGGAATAAATGGATATTTACAACATGCATTTGATGAAATCGGAGACATGCTAAGAGCTTGAAATGATATTTAAAAATAATATAAAATTGACCTTCACAAGTGATATACTAGATTAAGAAGCATGCGACATTTGACCAAGGTTGTGGTAGTCATTTTCAATCATATCCCTTTCCTTTATGCACCACATTCTCCCCCGCTTGTAAGAAGAACTCTGGAAACTCTGGGAAGGATGCTCTTCTGATAAACCACTTATGTTCATCCTGTGATAACCCATTGAATACTGCAGTGAATTCCTCGATTACTTGAACTTCCAATCTGCGGACCCTAGAGCTATTTCCTTCTAGATTCAATGCAAATTCAACTGTCATTCCTTCATCGAATCCCTGTAGCTACTCAAAGTAAGTATGCCAACCCACATTTTGGAAAATCTGCCATAATTTTGGTTGGCATCGTATCTGCTCTATATTCTCAAGTTCATGTTTGATAGCCTGGCCATCCATTATACCTATTAGTTACCTTGCAGTAGCGTTCGGAGTAGCAACCAACAGTTGAGGGAACATTAGCCGAGAAACTACGTGGTAACGGAAATGGTGATAAGGGAAATGAATCTGGGAGATGGTTATGGTAAAACAATGTTAATCATGGTGATAATTATGGTAATAATTACGATACATTGGAAATGACCACATTTTTAATGTAGGCATGTGTATTTGTACATGGTGTATTTTCTAGTGAGTGTTGATATGTGTGAAGGATACAGATGGAGATATGATGCGAGTGGGTAATGATATAATATTAATAATATGATTGAATGGTTTAAATGGTATTTAATGAGGTATGATAATAATGAAAATAGTATCGTTATTAATTAAATGCGATACATTATCCTCCCCAACTAAGGTATGGTCATCCTTAGCCCTGATTGGTCATGTCATTATTGAAATGTCAATTAAATTCACTGAGTTGTTTGGGGACGTACCCAATGACTTACCTTAGTGGAGAATCAGCATCAGTGAAGTATCAACATCCGCATAGTATTAACACTAGTGGAGGATCAGCATCGGCAGAGTATTAGCACTAGTGGAGTATCAACATTGGCAGAGTATCAACACCAGTGGAATATCAGCTTCGGCAGAGTATCAACACTAGTGGAGTTTTGGCATCGATAGAGTATCAACATGAGTGGAGTATCAACACCAGCAGAGTATCAACATTGGCAATGTTGTAATGGAGATAACTGAGACGTTGTGATAGGAGTAGCAGCAGGGCAGAGGAAAAGAGTGTTGCAACTCGAGTAGCAGCAGAAAGGGAAAAATATTGCTGCAATTGGAGTAGCAACAAGGGAATGGAAAAAGAATGATGCAACTACAGTAGCAGCAAGGGAAGGGGAAAAGAGCTCTGCAAGTGAAGTAGTAGCAAAAATTAAAACTATTTTATTATTATTATTATTATTATTATTATTATTATTATTTTCTAGTTAAGACTAACCTAAGTACCCACGGGGGATTTGAACTGGTGACCTATCGCAAGGAGTGCCTTAACAGCGCACCCATTCACCGTCAATCCAAAACCCCGTGGGCTATTATTATTATTATTATTATTATTAATTACATTTTTATTCAACAAGAGGTGCGGAGGAAGAATTTTCTGCACAAATGACTTCAAAACCATAATCATCAAGAAATTGTCTAATAAAGGAGTCCCTAGAGATTGGATAGTGATACAACCTAAGGCAATGTCCATTTGCAATTAAAGGAGTATGTGCTTCGTCTATTGTTATGAGTTTAACAATTAAATTTTCAAACATTGTGTCGACCTCATATGGGCCCATCCATCTTGAGCAGAGATTTCCTTTAAAATCCTTGAATCCAGAATCGTAGCGTAACGCCCAATCACCTTTTGGAAACACCTTTTTCTTAATAAAATTACCAAGCCACTTAGTTCGTTGCTGTTGCATGGTGGTAGTATTCTGTATAGCTACCAAATGGATTTCATCTAACTCATTAAGTTGATCCACTCAGTGTTTTTGGGCTGCAGTAAGATCCATGCCTACTTCAAGAGTTGTCCTAAGAATTTTGACCTTGAATTAAACCAAAAATAGAGGGGATTTCCCAAACACAAGTTAATATGGTGAAAACACCATTATATTCTGCGATGTACTTATATATGCCCAAAGTGCTTCAGGGAGATTTTCAGCCCAATTCCAGCGATGGTTAGCCACAGTATTTGTAAGAATATTTTCAAATAATTTATTTGTGCTCTCTACCTGACCATTCACCTGAGGGTGATATGGGGATGTCACCTGATGTTTGATTCCAAATTTCTTCATAAGCGTTGTTGTTGAATGTGATGTAAAATGTGCCCCTCCATTTGAAATTATTTTCCTGGGAGTCCCATATCGATCAAATATTTCTTCAAACAGGAAGTCAAAGATGGCTTTTTTAGTGGCTTTTGAAACAGCCTTGGCTTCCACCCATTTCAGCACATAGTCTGTACAGAAAAGGATATGGACTTTTTGGTGAGACGGAGGGTTAAATGGCCCAAAATAATCAATGTCCATTTCTCAAAGGGCTCGAGGACAAGTTGAGTCTTCAGTGGAATTTTATCTAATTGAACAGGTTGGCCCATTCGTTGACAACTTTCAAACCCCTGTACATATCTTTTACATCCTGGAATATAGAGGGCCAATAGTATCCCATTTGCAACACCTTGTGACTGGTCTATTTATCAGCAAAGTGTCCCCCGCAAGGTTCATCGTGGGCAGCTTCCAAGACATTGTAGACTCATCCTCACCTACATAATGTTGGATTTTCTTATCTAGTATAGTGTAGAAGAGGTACCCTTCTATCCATGTATAATAAACACTCTGCTAAATAATTCTCCGTTGTTCACCGTGTGACAAATGATGAGGTACCTTACCTGCAACAAGATAGTTAGAAACATCTACATACCAAGGGGTGTGAGTAGAAATTGAAAATAGATGTTCGTCAGGAAAAATATCTTCTACAGGTGTATCTTCATTATTAATATTCAACTTAGATAGGAAATCTGCTACAACATTATCTTTTCCTAGTTTTTCCACAACAGTGATAGAAAATCCCTGTAACAATAATAACCATCTTGTGATTCATTCAAGAGTTATAATTTTGTTCATTAGATACCTAATGGTTGAATGATCTGTATGCACAAAGGTGGGATACCCTGTAATATAATTCCAAAATTTGTTAACATTATAAAGGACAACCAAAAATTCCTTCTCAGTTACCGTATAATTAAGCTCAACAGGAGTTAAATTCTTGCTGACGTAGTAGATTTCATACGACTTATTATCTTCATGTTGTCCCAAAAATTCCCCAACTTCGGTATGGGAAGTGTCCATAGAGATATGGAATGGAAATTTCCAATCAAGACTATGCAATATTGTATCCTCATAGATTAATGTCTTGATCCCTGAAAAATCCAATTCACAAGCACCAATCCACACAAATTCTGCATCTTTAGATAGCCGTTGGAAAAGTGGAAATTCTATTTTAGAAAAAATTATATGAAGCGTCGATAATACCCAGCGTAACTAATAAAGATTCGTACCATTGTGTGTGTATTCGGAGTGGGAAATTTTAATATTACCTCAACCTTAGCAGGATCAACCCGTATTCCTGTAGCTGAAAGTAAATGCCCCAGGACAATCCCTTCTTCCATCATCATATGGCGTTTCACACTGCTAAGAGAAACGTGAGTCTTTTTACATCATTTAAGTACATTTTCTAAGTTTTGCAAACCATCTTACAAAGAATCACCATAAGGGGTAAAATCGTCCATGTAAATTTCAACACTGTCATTAATCAAATCAGAGAAGATTCCCAATATTTCCCATTGGAAAGTAGCAGGTGCATTACAGAGTCCAAACGGGAGGACCCAGTATGAAAAAGTTCCCCAAGGACAAGTAAAAGTGGTCTTGTCCTAATCTTCAAGAACTATCTGGATCTAGTTGTATCCACTGAACCGTCCAGGAAAGAAAATAACTTCTTTCTGGCTAGTATGTCGAGAACCTAGTCAATGAAAGGTAAGGGAAAGTGATCTTTATGGGTAGCTTAATTTAATTCCCTATAATTGACACAGATCATCCACTTGTAGTTTTTATTTGGGACTATGACTAATGGGGATACCCATTGGCCGTCAGAGATTGGATAAATAAGCCCAACACCCAATATCTTATGTAGTTCTTCCTTAACAATGTTTCTCAAAGCAGGGTTCATTCTCCTTTGTGGTTGGCAAACAAGACGAAATTCCTCTCTTATATATATGTGATGGGTACATAAATCGGGATGAATTACCTTGATATCCGTGTATTCCCAAGCAAAGGCCTTTGTCTCATTACGAATAAATTTTAATAATTGTCCAGTTTAAGAGGGTGATAGATTGGGATTGATATTCAAGGTTTTCCCTGGATCAATCTGTACTGGAATACTGCTATGAGCTGCTGTGACTAGAACACTTTCAGTTTCAATTTCTAGTTGAATAACTTCTTGGGTAGTACAACTCATAACAGATTCTGATAGTTTTCCGGTCGGGCAAGAAACAAAGTTGAGATCACTGATAAACGTACTAATAGTGTCATCTTTTGTTTCTCCTTCGAAACAAAGAGCTTTCCCAATAGTGAGAATTGGTCTAATATTTTCATTTTAAGGTTCAAATTCATCCCAAAGGGAAGGATTTTGTGCTAGCGTAAACCCAGGTTTGGTCGATGAGCTTGGTTCCACAGGAGGGTAAAGAACAAGATTCTTCGTAATTTCCCCATTTGATATTAACATCTTCCTAGATTGACACCCAATATATGGATTGGCCATTGTGAGCCATGACCTTCCTAAGATTAGGGGGTTCCCCCCTACTGGTGATTGGGTGTGTATTACAAAGAGATTGACAGGGTACTCCCAAGAATCCACGTAAATGATTACATCTTCCAATTTCCGTACAAATATCACAATAGATCGATCTTCAAGTTGTAGAACCATTGGGGTTGGTTTAAGGTTGAGTAAGACCATAGTAAGTACAATTTCTGAAGTTATAATATTGATTTCAACCCCAAGATCTACTAGAACATTTGGAATATCAACACCATTGATTTGGACTGTGAGGATTGAGTTTCCCCGGTGACCGTATTTAATGGGATGTATATTTTCCCAACATCTTGTCTGACAATTTCCCCATGACATTAATAGTAAGTGGGTCTTTAGGCTTTCTCCCGGGTTTCTTTGAGGATAATTCCCTAATTGTTTTGGCATAAATCGACACGTATTTCATGTCTTGGAGCAATTTGATTTTAAAAGATTCTTTAATTATCCCAAGAGATCAAATTCAGGTTGAGGGATATGTTTACCTATGTACAACCTCTCAGGATAAGGTGGGCATGTGTGACCCCCTCAAGTAACAATTATTTTGGTGGGGGGTTGTTGTTCCACAATAATTTGTGTTGGATTACCCCCAACTTCCCTAGAGGGGTGTACAAGTTTTGGTTCTGACGACGAGACTTTTCCCTCAGTTTGTTCAACAATTATTGGTAAAGTATTTGTATTCACCAGTCGCCCGGATTGAAGATTCAACTCATTGCATTACGAAGTGGAAATACCATGTTCAATAAGGTTGGGTGTCTCAACTTGTTCAACTCCCCTACTATTTTAATTCGAGTTGGTTTGAATAGGAAGGTGAGGATGAAGAGGAGGAGTACAAGCGAAGGCATTTCGTGGGAGTTGTAACTGTTGTTGTGTCATAGGCTAAGGAAGTTAATTTATATGAAGAGGGAGTCCATGCCAATTCTAAAACCAGGAAGGGACTGGACCAGGTTGAGGTGACCATGACTTCCATGGAGTAGGATATTGGTAATAATGCAGCCATGATGGAGAGGAAAATGGTGCAGATTGAGACCCAAATTTCCAATTATTAAAATATTGAAAGGGGTCTTGATTCATACCTTGATTCATATTTTGAGGTCGCGGTTGCCATGAATTCTTTCATCCCATAAAATAGAGTTGTTTCATCTCTTCATTTTCCCCCTGAAAAGCTGCCTTCAGCCCAGGGAGTGATGGACACATGCTTATGGAGTGATTTTTCTCACATATTGCACAAGTTTCGACCACATTATGTGGGCACTCCTTTAGAAAGTGCTTCTTCCTACATTGTGGGCAAAATATGACCATTTCTTTCTTGGCTTCGATCTGTTTATGTTTTGCTTGTAGAAAATCTACCTATGAAGACAATGTGCTTAATATGTCAGTCCTCAAATTGTCCAGTAAGTTCCCAATTTCTCCTTTTGTGACCCCACTACTAGATGATTTGAGAGTTTTTCTATAAGCTTCTCATTTTCCTTGCTTATGCCTTGTAGCTCCTCGTGAACATTTGACACATAGCTCATAGATGATATCAAAATATTCCTTTGACATATCCCCATTTCCTACCACATTCAGAAGTTTCAGAGATTCTTCTCTCAATGATCAGAGTAAGATTATCTTTCAAATACCCTTATCCAGATCATGATGGCTCGATCTTTTCAATATGTATTTAAAATGTTCCACGAAATCCTCCATATTCTCATCCACCTTCTAAATTATCTCTTCTTCAATGTCTCGAGACTTGCAGTAGTCTTGATATTTATCAAGCAAAGTTTGCTTCATATTATCCAATGTCATGATATAATTTCTTCCTAGACCCATAAACCAATGCAATGTTGTCCCCTTCAAAGTAGCAAGGAATATCCTTAGTTTTTTATCATATGAAACATAATCATATCCTTGGTAGACAACATCAAACTCGAAGAGGAATGTATCTGGATCCTCGGAAGGGAAGCCATTGAAATTAGGTAATGTTGTTAGAGGAATAGGTTTCATGGGTGCATCAACCCTAATTTATCCAATTGGGAATTTGATTGTAGAAGTTGTGTTGGCCATGAATATCCTCCAATATTCGCTTAGGATCTCAGCATGTTCGAGTTGTACCATGATACACGGTTGAGTTCGCTTAACAATGCTTCCTCGATCAGGTGGAGGGTTTACTTGCCCCACCTCTTCTTCTTCATGACTTTCAACACTTAATTCCTCAGATACTCTGCTCCCTACTTCTTCTTCTCTAGGATCTTCTTTTGCTATTGAGTAAGGCTCTGGTTGTGAGACTGTTTGGGCCTTGGATTTCGTCTGCGATCTTACCGTGACAACACCCCTTGATGATTTTTCTGATTTACCTCTCGAGATGATTTCCTGAATATAGGTAATTTTACCTAGATCTTTCCTTCCTCGACCTCTACCTATGATTTTTTAGGTTCTTCCTCTACCCCTTGGTTTTACTTCCCTATTCCTGCAATCTAAGAGATAAAGAATTAAATCAAAACAAGTCTAATGCTTAGGTCCTGGTGAAAGTGTGGGTGAAAAACTCGCCTGACCAGGTCAAAAGAGTGGGTTTTACGGTCAATTAAAAGACATAAAATCAAAACAATCAAAGAAATCCCAATGCTCAAGTCTTGGTAAAAGGGTTGGTGAAAACCTCACCTGACCAGGACGAGATAATGGGTTCTATAATCAATTAAAAGGCAGAAAATTCAATCAAACTCAAAACAATCAATGTAAATCTAGTGCTCGAGTCCTGGTAAAAGGGTTGGTTCAAAAACTCACCTGACCAGGACGAGAGAGTGGGTTTTATGGTCAATACTGTTTGTACTTTTGCGCCTTTGATACCGTCCCCGACAACAATGCAAAAATGTTGAGGTCTTAATATAGGTTTATATATTCAGACCCTCTTACATTTATTTTTCAATTCGAGGTTCATTTGACTATCTCAAGGTTATCGCGTAAGGTCTATGCAGGCCACAAGTTCCCAACCCAGTATTGAGAAATTGCGAAATACAAGGCCCAAAGAGTTCTACAAATCGAGTAACAACAAATTAAATAACACCAATTCTAAGTAACAAAAATCTGAATTAACAACAATTTTGAAATAAAAAAAAAAAAAAGATAATAAAGCAACAAAGAAATGAAACAACAATCATAAATCATTAATGATAAAATTGAATAGCATACCTATCCACATGAACTGTATCCAACAACACCTGATAGAAAGAGTGGGCCCAACTCTCCGATTAGGGTCATGGTTGAGAATTATAGACTGCATTGAGTTACGATATGTTGATATTCTCATTAATTCACAAAAAGGAATTACAAACTAAAGTTTTGTTGTTATACACGAAAGGAAGATCATCCAGTTCTTCTTAGTTGTTCCATACTTATACACAACCTTCATTACATGAATAACGTTACTCAACAAACCGAGAAATCATGGTGATATGTCTGTTAAAAAATATACAATAATTACTCAAATATAAAACATAATGAAAAGATAGCAACAGGGCTAGTTCTGCCAGGTATTCATGTAGTTGATCTATTGACAGTTCATTCCTCGAAGAGCACCACCAATCCATAGTTGACATCATCACGATGGCTTGTGTTATTCTGAATGATTTCTGGTATGAATTGTTGAGTAATCTACAAATAATCTCATCAACAAATCATCTATGTATCATTCTCGTATGACTACCGCTTCATTAATTAACAATTCAAGAAGACATGCCAATACAATATACCTTTTCATTAATTGGGATACAAATTGAACTCATAAGAACTATAAAGTATATGGAAAGGGATAAGTGTAAGTAGGTAAAAAAGGGTAATTTCATCAGCCAACACCCTCTTTCGCTCCATGAAATCGATAAGTGATGATGAACAGTTCTATGAATAAAATACAGAAAATAAATAATGGAAGGAAGAAGAGAAAGGCTTCCTGCATAGGGAAGTGAAGCAAGCAACTCCCCAAGGGTACTGTCCAGGCTTGCTGGAAGCAGAGAAACACCATAGATGAAAAAAAAGACACTCACAATCATTTTTCAATTGTGTATCTATATAATCCTCATCCCCAATCAAAATAACTGAGTTTGACTTGTCTTTGTTAGTGTGTCATCTGTAAAGAGAATGGTAGGGACTATACCTTTAACTCAAGCTCAGAAAAGAATTTATGGTGATCGATGAAATGAACAATACTTATTGAAGAGTTAAACCTGGTTTACATGAGTTAAGACCCATACAAAGAGTTTGAGTTCTACCAATGTGTCACCAAGTGTTGTAGCTGCTACAACCACCCTCCAAAATTTTTCCCATGCTTAGATTTTGGAGTCGCCCTTCTGTCCACATGATCTCATCATTCATTGTCATCAAGTATTCCTATTATCTTAAAGACTTATCTTTCATGTAGTGCTTGTGATGTCTTATTTTGATCCCGACTAGAACCCTTTCAAACATAAGCCATATTTTGCCTTGACTTTGCAGCATTGTCGGTATTCCCTTCAAAAATTCCACAATATTGGAAGACAGGCCAAACTTGAGGATCTAAATTGTGCAATCCAGAGAGATAGGCCATCCTTGAGCTTAAAAAATGTGTAATCCTAAGAGGCAGGCCAACCTTGAGCTCAGAAATTGCACAAAGCTATCCTTCCCCTCAGAAACTGCACAATTCACTGACACAAGGAATTACCCAAACCCTTGAGCCTGGGAATTGCAAAATCTCCTTCGCGAGTGTGAAAAAGTAGTTTCCTGAAAAAAAAAAAGTTGGCATCCCTAAAAATAGGAGTTTCCCAATTGATGTTCGGTTCAGTCTACTAAGCTAGTAATTATGGCTTCCAGACAAGTGGCACTTTTTCTTTGATTTTAGGCATGTGCATCATAAAGCCTAACCAACCTAGATCTATATAATAGATGCTCCTAGAGCTCATTTTCACACTCGATATTGGAACTCTATATTTCCCAAGGAGATCAAGGAACTTTTGGTTGAGTTTGTGGTTCTTTTTTGGGTAAGTTTTGCATGTATCACTTTTGTCGCCTTTTTTCATTTCACTTCTGTGAGTGTTGTTTTCCTTGTTTCTTTTCATAGTTTTTGGTATTTTATCTTACATTAGCTTGTATAAGTGTTGGTTTAGTTTGCCATTCGATTTTTACAAGTTTCACATCAACTTCTTGTTTTTACCCATTAGTGGTCCCTGTTTCAATGACTCCCTATGCATGTTATTTTTCTTTTTTCATGTTGATATTATGCACTTTATTTCCACTGATATATCTTTCCCTTGGTCATATATGCACTCTTACTTGCACCATCACTCAGATCTGCCACTTTCCCATCCTCTTCCTAGGCAGATATTCCCCTTACTTGGCTAGCAGTTGCCATGATCAACTATGCATTGTGAAAATCCAAGGTTCAAGCCTCATGCTTGGCCTTTGAGACTGCACAATGCGTAGTCTTTAGCTTGCCCAATTGTGCATTGCACAGTTCCAGCGCTCAAGCCTCATCCTTGGCCACTGAGATTGCGCAATGCATAGTCTCTCCCTTAGTATGCCCAGGCTAAGATTGCACTTTTCACAGTCTCAAACCTCAAGCTTCTCCCTTGACTGCTGAGACTGAATAATGCACAGTTCATGAGGATAGTCTCTTCCCTCAGCCTAGGAATTACGTAGTTTTCCCTCTTCGTCTTCTGGTTGGTTCTGTTAGGACTCCAGGAAACTCTCTTAGGTTGTAGCTTGGAGATGCCTAGTAACATATAATCTTCAATATGGTTCTAGGAAAATATTGGGATGGGTGATGGTTTGGTTCAAGCCATATAACCTCTTCTACTCTGTTCTCACTCCAGACATGCATGAACACCCTCAGACTACAAGGCTTTAGACCACCAATGCTCAACAATTTGGGAATTAGGTGAATAGATGAAGAATACTAACCACACCAGCAGATGCATATGAAATGTAAGATGACCAACTGCAACTAGTAAAGAAACTTGCAAATCTAATCTATCAGTGCAGAGATAAGATGGCAGTTACCCTGCATTTGATACAGAAGAAACTTGAGTGACCTACTCACTAATACATTCAATTGTCTAATCCAGAGATAAGATGACAGTTATCTAGCATTAGACGTAGAAGAAATCATGAATACAACCCTTCAGGCACAAGCTTAGAACAGAGGAGAAATGGGCATTAAGTAATTAACACCAAAAGAAGCTTGTATTGCTGAAAATGAAGATGAGACACTGCAAGTTACAAAATATCTAAAGTCTCCAGATGTTGAACCGAAACACAATTCCCAACCTTGATTACATCTTACTGTCGGCTATTTATAATCTATCATTACAATGGCCCTTAGCCATTTAGGGATGGAAGGGTCTTAATTGACCACCAACTACCATTAACTGTCTGATAGCGTCTTTGAACGTAGCTGCTTTCTCCACTACGGAAACCTGATCATTTATAGTACCGTGTTGTCCTCCAAGTGGTCGGATTGATCATGGCAGTGGAGTTCCATGACTATTTAATCCGGTTGCTGAGTTGTGCTGTGTCCTTTTCTCCTCCAGCCATGCTCTTATTTTAATTCGATTTCATGGTCAGACTATCGCCAGACTGACAGAGTCGGCCATCTTCTTCTTCGGGTAACAAACAAGACATGGGGGTATGGAGTGCATGGGCATATGGACAGTCAGGAAAAATCGCGAATGGTGGTCGTTGGATCAAGGGAGATGTGCGGTGGAGATCATTTTTTGGAGGCTAGTGGTCATGATGGGAGAGAAATATGTTCGGGCCGTTGGATCTTCAGGCAGGCGGATCGGACGGCTATAAGGTGGAAGAGGCACATAGGTGATATCACTCAGGGGTGGTTTGATTTGAGAGGAAACCACTTTTATCAGACGGGCATCAGACGATAAGCGGTAAGTGTTAGAAATTGCCTAATTCCATTCAATGGATGACACATAGTGACAGAGGAGAGAGATAAACTGCCCTCATCAGGTGGGTACCTTTTATGCCAGTTGCCCGTGCGATATGGGCATTGACCATTAGATCTAGTGAGGTTGATCTAATAGAGGAGAACAATCAGGCATGTTACGTTGATCAAGTGAAATGTGGGCCATTAGATTGGCAGGGTAGATCGACGGTGGAGATGTGGTGAAGGTACGAGATGTCTTCGGGGAATGTGCTATAAGTGCGTTAGACATATGGGTAAGGTTTTATGGGTATTTTGGCTTTCGCGGTTGGGGCTAAGGCCAAAGGGGTGTTTTGTTGGGATTAGAAGGTTAATAGAGGAAGCGGGAAAGGTAAAGTGTGAGCGGGATAAAAGAATAAGGGGAGTGATGGCCCGTGTGGGACCCTTTTAAGAACAACAAAGCAACCTGAATCCTCGTTTGACCTTTAAAACATCAGCGCTGCACCTCAGGGCTAACACTGGCTCCTTCTGGGGATGAAATCCTCCCTGTGAGGTTTCAAGAACCATAGACCATTGCCTTTTACATAAGAAACAAGATTGGAAATATTACCTAGTATTCCATTGGGGATGGAGTCTATCTAAGCCTACACTAAGACTTTGAAAAATAACATATTTACAATATTGAGGCCTGAAAGCCTTAAACAAAATAAACTTTCAAAAACCACCCATTTACTAGGCCATCAAAAATAGTTTCTCCCTCCAAACTTTGTAGCATGAAAGTATTATTTCCCTGGACCTGAGAGATGACAAATGGTTCTGTCCATAGAGCATCAAATTTACCATGATTGCCTTTCTTTTCCTTTAGTGCATCCCATTTGAGAACCCAGTCACCAACCTGAAAACTGTCCATCTTTTCCTTTCTGTCGAAGGCTTCCTTGCTTTTCCTTTGATGTATTGCAGACTTGTCAATTAGTTGATCTCTGATCAGATGAACTTCAAGCAAGTCACTCATCCTCCTTGCCATGTCACTTATCTCGTTCTACTCTTCTTGCAATAATTTGGCCACAGGGAGGATCAATTGGATTGGAAAAACAGCCTCAGTGCCATATACCAACTTGAATGGAGAATTCCCTGTGGACTTCTTGATGGTAACCCTGTCAGCCAACAATGCAAACTTCAGTTTGGAATCGTAGCTCGGCTTGTTGTCTTCCAGTAGCTTTTTGATTATCCTTACTAAGCTTTTATTGGATGATTTTGCTAGGCCATTACCTTGAGGATAATATGAGGTGGAATGCACTAACTTAATGCCCATTGATTCACACATGTCCACCAACTCCTTTGCCCTGAAAGCTACTGCATTGTCTGTAACCAATTTGGTTGGGCAACCAAACCTGGTGAAAATATTTTCTATCAAGAATTTCATGACAACCTAGTGATCAACCTTCTTAGTGGGGACGGCCTCAATCCATTTGGTAAAATAATCAGTGGCAACTAAAATCCATCTATGATGGCCACTGCAATGGGGATTAATCTCCCCTATGAAATCCAAACCCCACTGCTGGAAAGGGCCACTGGTATGTATTGGCTTCAGGGGCAAAGATTTCAGTTTTTGCCTTCCTGCAAATCTCTGGCACTTGTCACAAGATTTCAAAAATGAAAACACATCAGAGAATAGAGTGGGCCAATAATACCCAGCTCTCAGGATCTTCTGGGCTGTGGTTTTCCAATAATGATGTCCCCCACAGATGCTAGAATGGAACTGGTGCATGACTTCCACAGATTGCTCTTTGTCTAGACATCTTAAGAGGATTCTAGATGGGTCCCTCCAATAAAGCAGGTTTTTATTAATACAAAACTTGGCTGCTCTGAGCTTAATGGTTTTGGCTTGACTTGATCTAAGCCCTGGAGGGACTTCTAGTTTCAACAGGAGGTGAGCTATTCTTGAATACCATTCACAAGAAGCCAGATTTTCATCCAAAGATGATTCTGCCCTCGTTCCACAGTTTCCTCTTCTGCTTGTTCAACTTCTGAATCTGTACCTATGCAATTTATGTCCAGCAGACTGCAATTTTCCTCAAACATAAGCTTAGCCAGGACCTGGCCTCTCATAAGCTTGGTGTGCTTTGCCTCTATGTTGAACTCTATGAGTTTTACAATCCATTTGGCCCTTCTTCCATCAACATCTGGTTGTGTTAGGACATCCTTTACTGAAGCTGAAGGTACATAGGCAACCACTTTGGAGTGCAGAATGTAAACTCATAATGCCCTTAAAGACTTTATGAGAGCATAGGCATGCTTCTCAATAAGGTCATACCTTAATTCAGCATCTCTCAAGGTTTTGCTGAAGAAGGCCACTGGGTGTTTTATACCTTCATCATTTCTCTGCAATAAGACTGCTGCAAGGGTGTCACAGGAAGCAAAAGAGAAGATATGGAACTCCTTGTTATAGTCTAGGCTGATTACAGTGGGAGCTTCCATAATAGCTCGTTTGATGGCTTCAAAAGATTTTCTTGCTGCATTTTTCCATTTTATCTCTGAGCCCTTCTTCAGCATGGAGGTGATATGTTTCACTAGTTCTACAAAATTGGGAATAAACCTCCTTTTGAAGTTTATCTTACCCAAAAAGGATTGAATGTCCTTCTTTGACCTTGGAATAGACAATGTATGTATTTCTTTGACTCTTTCTAGATCAATCCTAATGCCTGTAGTAGAAACAATGTGCCCTAAAAGTTTGCCTTCTTCCAGAGAAAATTGTGACTTCTTGGGATTTACTAAAATCCCAAACTTTCTGCACTTCAAAAACAGCTTCTTCAGATGTTGCAAGTGAGCCTGATGACTGCTAGAGTGTTGAGATTTTCTGTTTTATTAAATTTGTGAAAAATCTCATGTATGTGACAACAATAGGATTAGTTGCTATATTAGCTCCAGTATTTTTTGAGGAGGAGTTAATGCATCCTATATTTGTTGTGAGGGAATTTATGATTCAGTTTTATGCTCCAGCTATATGGAAATGTAATCCCATAGAGGATTGTGAGAGTGTGTGTAGAGAACGTAGAGAAAATAGGGAGAGCTGAGAGTATGTATGAAGAATTAGAATTATTGTAATCTCCTTTGAATAATAAGATTGTCGATGCCTCTGTTGTGGTGGACGTAGCCCAGATTGGTTGGGTGAACCACGTTAAATCTCTGTGTTATGGTTTTGTGAGGTTTTTGTATGTGCTATGTATGTTTATATTTATTTCAGCTGCGCTTTGTTTAGTCTAACATGGAGTAAATTGTTATATCATCAAGGTAAATCAGGACAAACTTGTCCTTTTCTCCCACAAAAGCTATATCCATGGCCCTCTGAAAGGTGGTCCCAGCATTCATCAATCCAAAAGGCATCTTGGAGTACATAAAAGTGCCCAAAGGAGTGGTGAAGGCAGTCTTTTCTTGGTCCTCTGGATGTACAGCCACTTGGCTATACCCTGAAAATCCATCCAAGAAAGAGATGACTCTAGCCCCTGAAACCTTTTGTAGCAGATGTTCCTTTTTGGGTAGGGGATAGTTGTCTTTCTTAGAGCATTTGTTCAAGTTTCTGAAGTTGACACACAACCAAATTTCCCCACTTTTCTTCCTCACTACTACCAAGTTGGCTACCCACTTTGAATACCTCAGTGGAACTATGCTCTTGGCAGCCAACAATTTCTTAATTTCCTTTTCAATCAAAGGAAGTAGTAGAGGGCTAATGGGTCTCAGTTTCTGCTTGAAAGGGATGGTGTCTTTTTCCAATGGAATCTTATGCTGGATGATGTTTTTGTCATAAGTCTTAAGGTCACTGTACTCCCAGGCAAAGACATCAGCGAACTACTTCATCAGGTTGCAATATTGAGAACTTTGGGCAGTAGACAAGTGGGTGGACATGTTTATGTACTTTGGATGATCTGGACTCCCTATATTGTGTCTATGGACTATAGACTCATTCTCTTTCTAAGCAGGCTTATAGGGTACATTGTTATGGTCAAACAACTTCTCTAGAGGCACCAACCCTTTAGGTATATGGTTACTAGGTAGCTATAAAATGCTGTCCTGACCAATTTTGTTTCCTAGCTAGGACTGATGACATTTCTCAATGGCTTCATTCTCCTGATCGATTTTCATGTCAAATAATTCATCAATGACTTATAGAAACCTATTGACTTCATCATCATCCTCAAAAATTTCCAATACTTGACATTGTCAAGCAAGGATGGTGTATATTTCACTTGGATTTCATAAGTCAATCTAGGAGGCAGAGGGGGATAAAATTTCTAGCAGACACACTGAGGGAGTCAGCGATCTGATTCTTAACTCTGGGAATATATGAGATACAAAAGCTACTAAAAGAATCTTTGAGCCTACATACCTCATCTCTGTATGCTTTCAGCCTTGGGTGCTTTGCTTGGAAAGTCTGGTTCACCTGTTGAATAATAAGGTTTGCATCTCCAAACACCTTCAGATGTTTTATGCCCATTTCTTTAGCAGCGTTCAAGCCTAAGATCAAAGCCTCATACTATGTTATATTGTTGGTGACCTGAAAAGTTAGCTTGAAAGACAGATGTATGCATTCCTGTGTTGGGGAAATTGGCACTACACCTGCTCCTGCAGTTTCCCTAGAGCAAGCTCCATTAAATAACATGTCCCAAATTTGTGGACCTTCTTCCTCTGTGACCTTAGAAGCTGATTTCGTGAGCTGCATGGAAGCCAAATGTGATTCTCTAATTTGGAGAATACAAGGTCCAAAATTAGTATCAACAGCATAGATGGGATGATTAGTGGGATGCTTCTCATCACTAATGATATACGCCAGCTGGACTTCCCTATATAACCTTCTCCTTTCTCCTCCAAAAACCGGGACAATGGCATATGACAGGTCATTCTGCAATGTCCCACCCAATCTTTTAATCCACCCTCTGGAAAGTAACATGCCAAACTTAGGAGGGACATTTGCTATCACAATATCCATCATCGTGCTCTTCATGGGTAGCTGAGAGAAGGTGATGGCCAAGTCTTTGATCAACCCCAGACATTTCACCTTTCTTGTGTCAAAAGAGAATAAGCCATGATAAGGCCTAGTGATGTCAAGGCCTAACTCATCCACGATAGCCTTTGGCATTAGATTATGGTTGGCACCTATGTCCAGCAGACAGTTGTGAAGGGTTTCGTCATGAATAGTCAAGGAGACATAAAATGATGGGGAATTGTCATCAGAAGGTTCAGTCATTGGGCTAAGCACAACTGCAGGTTTGTCATCTTGTAAATTCACATAGTCGTTTGATGCTTGTGTGGCCTTAAGCTCAAGGGCTTCAAAGATGGGTTTCTTAAAGGCCTCATTCTTTACTAGTTCTATCAGAGGTACAAATATTTTCAACTTCTGGACTTCTGATTCAAAACTGAAAGGGGAAGGGGACTTGTCAAGACCTCTTACCTCTTGAGCTGGTGCTTTGAGGATGTTGGGATCAACAACTGGTCACTTCTGCTTGCTGATCTGTTGCTCTGTGGGGACAACAGCTCTTTGGACATGGCTTTTTTTGCCATTACTCATCCTTGACCTCAGGCTATATCTATGCTGATCTCTATTTTGCAGAATAGCTTCTCTGTCCCACTCTTGGCTGGGCTGGTCCTTGACTAATGACTCCTCATATGCAGCTAATGTCAAAAAGGAGGAACTTCCTTTGTCTTCCATGCAATGGATCTCACCATCTTCTTCAAACTGCTCTTCTTCCATGACTACATTCTAGAAAGGGGTCTTCACTCTTTGGTCTTCATTAACATCTTTTCCCCTTTGCATAATCTGCAACTACTCATTTGCTCTCCTATATGGATTTGGATTTCTAGGAGCAAATGTATTAGGAACCCTTCCTTTCCCTGAATGCTACTCAACCTTCAGCTTGGAGATTTCAGAGGCCAATGACTCTATCATCTTGGTCATTTTGCCTATCTTGGGGTCTGAAGATGAAGAAGATTCACCCCTCTGTCTCCTTCAGTCAATATGTCCCTTGAGTTTCTCTTCAGCCATGATGTTGGACTCTACTTCCAAGGCTGCATCCTGCATTTTAGCCAAAGAAGCACACCTTCTCACCCTCAACAGTAGATAGAAATCAAAATCGAAGGCATTAGCATAGGTAATCTTAGCAGAGGTAGGGGTGGGTTTCACTTTAGCTGGTATCTTGCTGTACATGCCGTTAAACCTTTTATTGAAATCAAAAAGTGACTCCCCATTTTCTCTTTTCAGGTTCCCAAAATCAGTATGATAGTAGAGCAGATCTTTCTTATCACCCCAATGCTTTAGGAACACATCATCTAAGGCCTCACTATCTGTTATAGATCTAGGGGTCAATTCTTTAAAGCATTTTCTTGCCTCTCCATCTAGGCTTTGGACAAAAACTCTCGCCCACAAATCATCTTCACTAATGTCTAGATTATCAGCATAGCTATAAAAGGACTCAAGATGTTCTTCAGTTGTAACCCTTTCAATCACAGTGAACTTACGCATGTATTTCTGATATTCCCTAGTAGGCATTGCATTCAAAGGAGTGGGTAGTACTAGAGGTCCATACCTAGCAGCTATGATTCATTCCATTTTGGTGAGTGTTTGTGGACCTGCCATGCCTGTGGTGGATTGAAGAGTGTTGGCAGTCTAGATGATAGAAAGCTAAGGGGTGACTGACAGGACTAAAGGAGTGTGAGGGATAGGAGGTGAGGTTTCTTTTAGGCTTAAAGCAAGAGGAGAACCTAAAGAATAAGGAGCTTTATGAATCTATGAAAGTTTTTCTTCACTGCTAGTGTTAAAGGCTATACTTTGTAGTATACCTATGGGGGATAATATGGGGTACAAAGGGAGGTACCCAAGGGAATAATGTAATAATGGTATGGGCCATAGTAATAAATAAGGTGGTTAACCCATATGATTTAAGGGACCACAAGTAGTTAGCAATAATGTAATAAGCCCATGGTATTAGATAGATGGTATTGAGGGAACCATCATAATGACCCATGGTATTGTATGTATGAGGCCTATATAGAGGCTAGAGACTCCCCATGGAGAGATGTAAAGGAATTATTGTATGAAAAGGCATGTGGCTTGTGGGGTGTTCTCCTTCCTTAAGGAGTGAATGTATGGTGTTGCCCTACCTTAAGGGTTTGATTAATAAAGAAGCATTTATCTATATTCAGATTTTGTTATTTCTGGTGTTATCTACAATTATTGGGTATATTGGTATCATTTCATATATTTTCAGGTCAGATCTATAACAAGTGGTATCAGAGCTATAAAAAGTGGTATCAGATCTATAACAAGTGGTATCAGAGCACTTTCTTGGGCAAAAGTGGAGATTTTTTTTTTTTTTTTTGCAGGAACTTTCTGGGGTGGCGAGTTTGCAGATCAGATCTATACATTTTGGAAAAAATCTACAAAATCTAATTACAGATCTGGATTCTTTGTGAAAAAATACCCAAGTTCAAAAAAAGAATTGGCCAAATCAGACTCTGGATGAAGGAGATATCGCTGATCTAAAAATCAGTGGTGTTGTAGACATTTTTCGGGGCGAATTTGCAGATTAGATCTGTATGATTTGTGGCAAAATCTACAAAATCTAATTGCAGATCTGGGTTGTTGATGAAAAAATACTCCATTTAAAAAAAATTAGTCAAATCGGAGCCCGGATGAAGGAGATCTCGCTGATTTAAAAATCAGGACTATTGTAGACATTTTTTGGGGAAGCGAGTTTGCGGCGCAGATCTATACGTTCTGGTGCAAAATCTGCAGAATCTAATTGATCAGAATTATTTGTCAAAAGATACCCAATTACAAAAAGAAATCTGTCGAATCGGAGTCCAAATGAGGGATATATCGCTGATTTAAAATCAGCTATTTTTTTAGCAATTTTTTTGTGACAGCGGGATAGTTGCAGCACGAATAGGAAATTCCAGTGCCTAGATCAGGATTTATATCACATGGGAAGATGCAGAATGGTTGTTCCATTTCCGAAAATAGGTCATAATAGGGATTCTGAGCAATATTGACTGAATTGTGGCCATTTCAAATTTTCGCCAAGTAAGTGATTTGTTTTCAAAAACCCTCTTCATGGCTTATAACAGTAAGTTTTTTACAGGAAAAAATAATGGGTCTTCTATTGAAAATTTTATAGCACATCTTAAGTTTGACTTCCCAGGGTGTTGGAAGGACAAAATAGGGTATTATTTGAAAGATGAGGCTGCTATATGGTGGAAATCACTTGACAGTGAGATTCTGAAGTTATGTCATGTTGACGAAATTGAAGAACTACTTTTGGACAAATGGTCTCATACTAGAAAGGAGGAAACCAAAAAACCTAGCAAAGATTTTATTTTTGCAGGAAAGAAGGAAACCAAGAAACCTAAAGGGTTATTTTCTTTTGGTATCTCCTTATTGCAAGTTCATGGATTGATTCAGAAGGAGAAGATCATTGTGTCTATAAATCCTAGTTGCAAGAAAAATCTCATAAATGTCAATTTGGCAAAAAAATTGCAAGTGCTAGCAAAACACATTGAAAACACACAGGTTAATGATGAGGATGTGCAAGCTTATAAAGTTTTGAAGCTTTCGATGGATAAGTATGTGTTGCATTGTGAATTTTACACTTTAGATATGGATAACATGGATATTGTTTTAGGATATCCTTGCATGGAATCTGTGGGTACTGTCAATATTAGTGTGCAGAAGAAATTCCTGAAGCTCTGGTATAAAAAGAAGAAAATTACATTGCAGGATATTTCCATTAAGACCCAAGCAGAGACTATGGAGACAGAAACACAAAGCGCTATGACACTTACACATCAGATGATGAGCCTTTGGTGATTGACAATCAAACACAAACAGAGGCTGAAGCAGAAATTGTTACAGGTACTGATACATCAGATGAGAACTCAGTAGTTGAAGTAATATTGGAAGATAAGAAACAACATCAGGCACCACAACATGTACTAGATACCACTCAGGCTCCATTAGGTGGTGAATTAAAGAAAGATACACTATTGGTTAAAACTTCAGCATATCACCACCCACATCACCCCACAAGAAAACAACCAACAAGATGACAATGAATTAGCCACAAGGACAATAGAGAGGAGCGGTGATCCACCTACTACACATCAACACAGAAGAACCGCCACGGTCAACTTCCATATCAAGCGAGCGAGGCACCAGCTGGATCGAGGGTTCACCTTTCTCTTGGATGGCTAGATGCACATGCATGGTACCAATGGACTACTCTTTTGAGTAGATCTTATTATATGTGTTCTTCCCATCTTTCAGGGACGAAACATGTTAAGGGGGGTGGAATGTAGTATACCTAGGGGGGATAATATGGGGTACAAAGGGAGCTACCCAAGGGAATAATGTAATAATGGGATGGGCCATAGTAATAAATAAGGTGGTTAACCCGTATCATGTAAGGAACCACAAGTAGTTAGCAATAATGTAATAAGCCCATGGTATTAGATAGATGGTATTGAGGGAACCATGGTAATGACCCATGGTATTGTATGTATGAGGCCTATATAGAGGCTAGAGACTCCCCATTGAGAGATGTAAAGGAATTATTGTATGAATAGGCATATGGCTAGTGGAGTGTTCTCCTTCCTTAAGGAGTGAATGTATGGTGTTGCCCTACCTTAACGGTTTGATTAATAAAGAAGCATTTATCTATATTCAAATCTTGTTATTTCTGGTGTTATCTATAGTTATTGGGTATATTGGTATCATTTCATATATTTGCAGGTTAGATCTATAACAAGTGGTATCAGAGCTATAAAAAGTGGTAACAGATCTATAACATACTCTCAGCATGTATTTGTTCTATTACTAGCTTTTCTTGCAGAGGTATAAAGGATTGTTTAGGTTTACCTGATCCTGATGCTCCTTTCTATGGTATCTTTCTTCCTTTGATGATGTTTTCAGGGTCAGGTACTAGGTTAGCTAGTGACTTCTGAGGATTTCTTCGAGTATGCCTCACAAATTGAGCCAGAAATATGATGTGGAGTTGCCAAAAGGTTCGACCTCCAGTAGAGTCACTAGATAGATGATTACAACCAAAAATGTGTCCAGACTTTGTCTATCATCAATGCTGGATCTGTGTCGTTCTCCCAGGGAAGCTAAGCTTCAATCTCCTCTCCCTGGCAATGGCGCCAATTATGTTAGGACTCCAGGAAACTCTCCTAGGTTGTAGCTCAGAGATGTCAGGTAACATATAATCTTCAATATGGTTCTAGGAACTTATTGGGATGGGTGATGGTTTGGTTCAAGACAGATAACCACTTCTACACTGTTTTCACTCCGGACATGCATGAACATCCTCAGACTACAAGGCTATAGACCACCAATGCTCAACAATCTAGGAATTAGGTGAATAGACGAAGAATAATAACCACACTAGCAGATGCATGCAGAATGTAAGATGGCCAGCTGCAACTAGTAAAGAAACTTGCAAATCTAATCTATCAGTGTAGAGATAAGATGACAGTTATCCTACACTTGATACAAAAGAAACCTGAGTGACCTACTCACTGATACATTCAATTGTCTAATCCAGAGATAAGATGACAATTATCTAGCATTAGATGTGGAAGAAATCATGAATACAACCCTTCAGGCACAAGCTTAGAATAGAGGAGAAATGGGCATTAAGCTATTAAAAAAAGAAGAAGCTTGTATTGCTGAAAATGAAGATGAGACACTGCAAGTTATAGAATATCTAAAGTCTCCAGAAGTTGAACCGAAACAAAATTGCCAACCTTGATTACATCTTGCTGTCAGCTATTTATAATCTATCATTACAATGGCCCTTAGCCGTTTAGGGATGGAGGGGTATTAATTGACCACCAACTACCATTAACTGTCAGATAACGTCTTTGAACGTAGCTGCTTTCTCCACTACGGAATCTTGATCAGTTCTGGTAACATGCTGTCCTCCAAGTGGTCGGATTGATCATGGAAGTGGAGTTCCATGACTGTTTAATTTGGTTTTTGAGTCGTGCTATGTCCTTTTCTCCTCCGGCCATGCTCTTCTTTTAATTCAGTTTCATGGTTAGACTGTCGCCAGACTAACATAGTCGGCCATCTTCTTCTTCGGGTAACAGACAAGACGTGGGGCTATGGAATGCATGGGCGGATGGACGGTCGGGAATAATCGCGAATGGTGGTCCTCGGATCAAGGGAGATGTGAGGTGGAGATCGTTTTTTGGAGGCTAGCGGTCATGATGGGAACGAAATATGTCCACGCCGTTGGATCTTCAGGGAGGCAGATTCAACGGTTATCGGGTGGAAGAGGCACATCGGTGATATCACCCGGGGGTGGTTTGATTTGAGAGGAAACCACTTTTATCAGGCGGGCATCGGGCGGTAAGCGGTAAGTGTCAGAAATCACCCGATGCCATTCAGTGGATGACACGTAGTGGAGGAGGAGAGAGAGAAACCACCCTCATCGGGCGGGTACTTTTCATGCTAGTTTCCCTTGCGATATAGGCACTAGCTATTAGATCTGGCGGGGTTGATCTAACGGTGGAGAACAATTGGGCATGTTGCATTGATCGGGTGAAATGTGGGCCATTGGATTGGTGGGGTAGATCGACAGCGGAGATGTGCTGAAGGTACGAGATGCCTTCGGGGAAGGTGCTATAAGCGCATAAGACATATGGGTAAGGTTTTATGGGTATTTTGGCTTTCACGCTTAGGGCTAAGGCCAAAGGGGTGTTTTGTCGGGATTAGAAGTTAATAGAGGAAGCGTGAAAGATAAAGTGTGAGCGGCATAAAAGAAGAAGGGAAGTGATGGCCCGTGTGGGACCCTTTTAAGAACAACAAAGCAACTCGAATCCTCATTTGAAATTTAAAACGTCAACGCTGCAACTTAGGGCTAACAGGTTCCTTGATATTTCTTTGTGAGTCATTTTGCTTGAGCTAATTTATGTTTGCCATGAGTGCATTTTTCTCCTACATATACTGCAATTTTTGAGCACTTCCCTTGATTAGTTACTATCACTATGGTTCCCAAGAGATCTATCTCAAAGGACATTACAAAGAGAAACACTGGGGACGTAGGTGAGAGTACTCTAGTGAATTTGCTATTTTTCTCAGACAGTTAGTTGTTTATAGAGAAAGATTAAGACATTACATGGTAGAAGGTGAATGAGGTATTCTCAACAAGCAGTTTCAAAGCAGATATTGAGGACCGACAAGTTTACGTCAATGTACAAAGGTCAATATTACACAAGATTGCATGCAGGTAGTTAGTTTTTCCATGTGCATACATTATTAGCTAGATATTGTCCCATACAAATAAAAATACCATGAATCTCAATAGTGTCAGTGGACAAAGGCATGAATATTTCATGGCACATGATTTTTAGAGTATGTGTCATTTTCCACTGCCAGAGTCTTACATGGATTCCCATTTCTATGCAGTCACCAGCTACTTGAGCACAAAGGATATCATCAAAAGTTAGGTGAAAGAGCCTTCCTAATTCTGCCAAATTCCCATCAACACTTACAAAACCAAATCTCTTAGGAAGGCTTATCAGTACTTTATAGTCTTATGTTGTTGGACCTATGGCCAAAGAAGTACTGAGACCTTTCCAGAAGGTTGGGCATTCTTGCTTAGTCAAGTTGTGAATGAAGTAAAACCATTCAACTGGTCAGATTTGTTGGATCAACAGTTGAGGACCCATGTAAATATTGCTAAAATCCCTCCCAAGTGTAAGCAACCTAGGTTGCACATGTCTTTTTAGTTGTTGGATGAAATCTATGCTCATAACTCTATTCCTGGCATGAGTTGGACTTAGTCACCAAGAGAACCTTACATTCACATTTACTGCAAGTTTCTTTCAAAGTGAAGGTACAAATGAGTAATTGAAAAGTTGACTGATCACTTCCTCATTCCATTGTATAGGTTAATATTTTAGGAAGAGCCACTTTGCATGTCCCGTGGGGCAATGGAAGTAGTTTCATAATTACCAGATTGGTTTGTCTCACAGGATGACACTTTCTTCATAGTGTTTGGTGGTCAAAAGCCTCCACATCTTTTGACGAGGTATGCAACCGACAAGTTGGTCATGAAAGAAATTTCTTATCATCCTTCCATGGGTTTATTAGGAGTTTTATACAAGAAGAAGAAGACACCTTGGCCCACTTTTCCTTTACAAATTGGATTGTACGAGATCAAGAATCTGAAGGTTGCAGACACCGAAGGCAAGGAGATCGAGAAATTTTCATTCGATCATTTGGAATTTAATTCATATGATCCTAGGAATGTTTGTAAACAACATTGTGTGAGGATTCATTTCCAATGGCCAATCAATACATTTTATAGACCCGAGGAGGAAGAGATCAAGAATTGTTATAATCCCTCCAAGTCTCTTGAACCAGTCAACTTTGCATGAACATCACAGGTTACTCCTCAGAAATAATCCACCCCAGAGGAAAAACCAATAGAAAGGCGCAACCTATTGTGTGAAAATGGCAACAAGAAATTTTCACATAGTCTAGTTAAAGAGTAGAGTCACAAGATGAAAGGATATCCAATCATCTTGAAGGTGCCCATATCAGCGTAAAACATGAGGAAATAGAAGAAGCAGGAAGAAGAGATGAAGTAGAGGGAAGAACAAGAGCATAAAATATTGGAAGAAGAAAGGTAGAAATAAGAAGGAGAGGAAAGGCGAACAATAGAAGAAGAAGAAGTAGCACAGAAACAGGTTGAAGAATAAGAGAAGTATAGGCCACTAGAAGAGGAGATAAAACAGTTGCAGGAGAAGGAACTTGCTCAAGAAATTGAAGAACTGATTGTGATTCAAGACATATAGGTGGAATTGAAGCCGCTAAACCAAGATGTTTATCTTATGATGAGCACCAGCAGGTCACCATTCAGTCTCCCCCTCCTCTGACAATAGAGAAAGCTCCAAGTGAGGAAGAGGAAATTGTTCCTCTTGATGATGGTCTAGTAATAGATACGTATAATCTAACTTATGATGAGCTTCAAAAGAATATTGTACAAGCAAGAAAGAAACATTTTCCACACAATCTTACAGCTCTCGCATTCATTAAAAAAAGGGTGATTATAATAGATACTAGGAGAAATCCAGAGGCCATTGCTGCAACCAACTTAGCCTTCACAGGTGCTACCAAGTCAAATATGAAGTATCCCATGGCTGAGAATAGGTAGATGAAAAAGAACTTGCAGGACACAAGGAAAAAAATTAAGAAGCTCCAAGTAGAGATCCATAAAAAAGCTCTCGCACAGGTATATTTGGAATAAATTAAGGCAGTCATACTTGGTGAAGTGGCATTGGGAGAAACCATGCAAAGGCTTTATAAGGATCTTGTCACCATGCATAAAGTAGTGGTTCACTTACACGACATGCAGCACAAGTGCAAAGATAATTCTAAATCCCTCAAGACTATCCATACAACCATCATTATCGTGCATGAGTGGTCAATGCAACACAAAGGGGAACCATTCGAATTGGCAAAGAAAACAAGGCAACATGCAGAGTTGGAGAAAGCACATGTTCATAGGATCATCCAGAGTAGAAAAATATCGCCTTGTTCATCGCCACCATTCAGGCCTCATATTCATGCTTATGCAATAATGCATATTTCATGGTGAAATCACATAATATCCCTTCATTTGGCTCACTCGTCGAAGTTAAGCGCAGGAATTAAGTCAGGCAGCAGGTTGAAGAATACTTGGACCAACTTAGGAAGATCGCCACTAAGGAATATATGGAGGTGAACAGGAACAATATGCAAAAGTACATTGGTGGCCCTGTCCAGATTAACACCATGTTTCTCCCATTGAAGAAGGAAATTCAAACCGGTTCCAAATTAGTCTACTTGGATGCAATGAAGGCTAGAGTATGCTTCTAGTAATCCAATTGCACATTTGGTGAAGTCATCACATAGTACAAGGCTTGGCACCACTATGTGACCGAGAAACTACAAGTTGAAGTGGTTGAGCTGGATTTTCCCAAACTCAAGCTTAACTTGTTTTGTCTTATTAGGCTGTCTAGTTGACTATACCCAATTTGGTCTTACATGGGTATGAGCGATATTGTAATATTTTTTGTAATATATTGTAAATGAAATTCCAGGTGTCAATTGTGGAATGTAAAGAGTCGTTTTGTAATGAAGTCTAAAGGTTTTGGTTGAAAGAAGTCAAACCGTCATGAGGGAAGTCAAAGAGTCACAAAGGGAGATGAATAGTCACCCCTTTTGTTATACATGTACCCTCATTAGTCATGTAAAGGGATTTTGGCTTAAGAGCAGAAGCTTGGGAGTTTTGAGTCTTGGCTTCTCTATAGCATAGACGAAGTATTTTCTTTGGAGGACCAGGTGTTGGCTTCATGTTCCACTATTGGGATTAGTGGTCCGACAATTGTATATGTATGGTTGGGACATTCGTTTTAATAAAAGCTCAGAGCCAACATGCTTATGTTGTGAATATAGTAGGACTATTCTTGTTATGTTTGCAATATACGTTATTTCATTTACTCTAACACTTATGAACTATTTTTTTTGCAGTAGTATGAATCTTTTTGAAAGCATGTTGTTGTATATTTCCAGCATGGTTAATTTGAGAACTATTTTGGAGGCTAGCTTGCAATGCCATTTGTGCTCATGTGTTCCTTTCAAGCTGCGTACTATTACAGGCTTCTAAGGGTTTCACTCACTTTCCCCTCATCATGTTATTCATGCATTGCACTTGATCCTTCACAAATCTATACACTCATTTCACCAAAGTCATGAATATGTCATTATATGTGTTATCGCAGCCAAGGCATAATACTAAAACAAACTATTTCGATAACTGAGTCGTATTCCAGATAGGGCTCCTACTCCAAATGGTGTGAGGTCTAATTGAGGCTTCATATCATGGAGACACCATGAATGTTGGCAAGTCTAACACCATTAATAGAAGGATAAAACCTTTGCATCATGTTAATATTGATAAAGAATAAAATTTCATTTCATCTTAATAGCATTATTGAAAGACCCTTTAAGATTGTGTAATAAAAATATGTTTTTAGTGGGATAAATATGAAGAGAATTGAATGAAAGATTCAATAATAATGAGAAAAAAGAGATTATCATTGCACTTCTCACAAGCATATATCATGATTTCTAAATTCTAATAAAAAAATAATGCATAACATAATAAGAAATTAGTTGGAATAATGAGTGATAACATGAAGTTGATTAAATAAAATATATATTTCGAAAAAAAATATTATAAAATTAAATAAGTTTATTTTTTAAAAATTAATATTATGAGATATTTTGAATATAAATAAATTAAAACATTATTTTTTAATATATTTTAAAAATAAATTAATTTTATAATTAACATTTTTATAATATTGATTTTCTATATTTTATTTTTCAGATCATTGATTTTATGTTTTCAATTTTTTTAATGGAATTTAATAAAAATCTTATTAATGTCTCTGGTTTTCATTTTTAATGGATAGATAATCATATTTCCTAAAATTACCAATTCTATTACCACTTTCTTTTAACATGGATATATTATAGGGATGTCGTTTTACCTTTAATATTAAAGATATGTAAAGATTTATACAGGACAAAAAATTAGTTCTATTTATTTTATAGATATATAAGCTTTATATTTCATATGCATCAACACCATGTCATTGTTGCTATTGAGAAGGATAAAACCTTAGTATAAAGAATAAAATTGCATTTCATTTTAATAGTATTATTGAAAGGCCCTTTAAGATAGTGTAATAAAATGATGGTTTTTTGTGCCATAAATATGAATAAAATTAAGTGAAAAATTCAATAATAATGAATAGAATAAAAAAGTTGTTACTGTGATTATGAATATAATTGAGTGAAAGTTTCAATAATAATAAGTAAAATGGAGTTGTTATTGAAGTTTTCGCATGTGTATATTATGATTTCTAAATTTTAATAAAAAGTAAATATATAGCATAATACTAAATTAATTGAAATTGTATAATTTTTTTTAAAATAATAAAAAAGAATATTAACAAAATTAAATATATTTTTTTAATAATAATAAGTGATAAATGAAGTGGATTATAATTTTGAATTTATAAAAAAAATTTTAAGTAACATCACGAGAGAACCGCTGCAAGAAGATATTATTGCATTGTAGTTACTTTCTGGCTGCAGCACCGTGTCACAGTATTCACTTTAAAGACACATTTATGTGTAGTGTGTAAACAGAGTTTCAGAAGGATTTAGTAGGCATACCTTTATAATCAATAACCTGCAACATCATTGAGTTTATTTTGTTTGCAACAATCACAGTTGAAATGCATCAACATGATGGCAAGAGTCAGCGAGAGAGTCAGAATCCATCTTTCCCTTCTCTTATTGTTGTTTTTCTTCACGTTTTATTTCTCAAGGTTTTAATTCACCATTTGTTTGCACTCTCAGGGTTTTTAGATGTATCCATGATATGAACATGGAGCACTTTCCAGCAAAGCCAGCAAAGCAATATGGCAGCCACTAAAAAGAAAATGGACGTGGGACCAGTCATGCATCTTAAAAAAACAGGAGGTGGCTTTTGAATTATGATTTTGAACTCTTTTTTTTCCACTCTTTCGTTTAAAATATAATATTTTTTTCCAATTTGAAAATCATAATCTTCTCATTGATTATTTTTCTACATGTATTTGTTTTGTTTTTTCCTATCCTTTTCATAAAAAACGGAAAAAGGAAATCCATCAACTACACATATATAGTGAACAAAGCCATGAGTTACACATATATACTAGAGTATTCTTAATAACAATATTTTGAAGACAAAACACATCTACATGTATTTGTTTTGTTTTTTCCTATCCTTTTCATAAAAAACGGAAAAGGGAAATCCATCAACTACACATATATAGTGAACAAAGCCATGAGTTACACATATATACTAGAGTATTCTTAATAACAATATTTTGAAGACAAAACACATAGATAGAAAATAGGTCTCTGCAATAGTGAAGATTATGTAATGCGGGTGATAACAAGTTTTGGTGTGCTTTAAAAGGAAAATTGACTAAGTGAACAAAGTCATGAGCTACATCTATATAATATAGTATGCATAACAATAATATTTTGAAGAAAAAATAAATACAGAGAAATAGGTCTCTGCAACATTGAAGACTAATTAATTTTGGTGATAACAAATTTTGATGTGCTTTAATTGACAGTTAGAAGGGAAAAAAATAGCTATAACAATATTCTTTCACATTTTCACACTACACATCAATTTATTTTGGCATTTCAAGTCCTTTAATAACATTTTGTTTGCTTGATTCCTTTTCCCTTCAATTTTAATTTTGTGTCGTGTTTGATTTCTCTTGGTCTCCCATACCAGGTTTCCATTTGTTAATATTGTTTACTATAAATTATTTTTGATGTCTTCTCATAATGGACTTGCAAAGAAATAGTCACTAGCACCATCAATCCATTGGGTGAACCTCTACCTCAAATTTTCCAATCTTCTTGCAGTGTACCAAATCTTTCACCCATCCTTCATCACAACACATTATTGATCAACCAATATTTACCAATTATTTTTCATTAGCCAATAAATTAAATATAATCTTGAACATAACATAAAATAAAGAAGTATAATAACTATAATTTAAACAGGAAAGAGAGATATGCCCTATTTACCAGATATGACTTTGAGTTTTACTTGAAAGCTAAGCATAATCATTTACTCCATTACCAAATCTTTTATCGATTGTAATATTCAAGCACTTTAAATATTATGAATGCTAAAACGATCCATAAATGCTAATTATAAATTCCATCACATTCCCATTCCATAGAGTAGAATGATTAGATAGATGAAAAAATTATAAAAACCAATAAAAATTAAAAAAAACATAAAATTAATAAAAATTTAAAGATGAAAATATTAATAAAAAATATTTTATGCATTGTAATATTCAAACACTTTAAATATTATGAATGCTAAAACGATCCATAAATGCTAATTATAAATTCCATTAGATTCCCATTCCATAGAGTAGAATGATTAGATAGTGAAAAAATTATAAAAACCAATTAAAATTAAAAAACATAAAATTAATAAAAAATTAAGGATAAAAATATTAACAAAAATTCAGAAGAAAAGACTATTAATAAAAATTTAAAGATAAAAATATTAATAAAATTTTACAGAAAGAAAAAAGAGAAAAAAGAAATTGGAAATTCATAAATAGAAATATAATAAGAGAAGGGTCCTAAAAACATACACTATAATATACAAAAGAAAAGGGGAAATTATAAGTTTCATATGTTATTCAACTAAAAAATTTAAAATAAAGAAAATAGTCTAAAAACACAAATTATACATTGCTATTGATATCTAATAATATAAAATTGAATATTTAATATTATAAATTCAATAGTGTTAATATCACAAAGTTAGCCTCATTGCTACATTAATTCTCCAATCTCATAGAATGAAAATTTTAGAACATATATAAATATTGTAATAAATAACAAGACTACATCTCCATAAGTCAACAAAGTGGCAGAAAAATTTCAAATATCAATGTGGCACATACTTTGTTTAAAAAATGGTTAATTATATCATAAATAAATAAAGTTTTTCAAACTTAATTCATCATTGTTATATATTGTATCTTAAAGGTGCTAATTTTATATATATTTAGAGATTATAATATATATTAAATTGTCATTCAAACTAAGAATAAAATGAGATTAATTTCTTTTAGTTTTTGGGTATTGGTTTTTAGCCTGTACAATATCTTTAACATTTGGTTAAAAGTCAAATCTAAATCAAGTGGATATATAATCCCTCGTTAAACAAATATTCAATAGTATTCTCTACCTCCTCTCTATGTTTAATTCCTAGAAGTGAATCATACATTGAAATAGGGAAGATGGTCTTTGCCATCATTTACAGTGTTATAAGTAGACAATGGTAAAGATTTAGCACTATGTTTGAATGTGTTTTGGCTACATATTTAATTGAGGCTTCAATCTAATTTCTAAGCATGATTTAGATTCTATTTAATTTAACAATGCTTATAAGTACAATTTAACATCCATAAAACATAAATAGTATACTAGATAATCCAATTTTACTTGTAGTAAACAAAATCTGAACTACTCATCCATGCTTTTTTAATCTTCATCCACTTATATATATTAGTTTTTCAAATTATGACGTTCTACTAAACAACACATTAGATAATCATACCAAGTAAATTTGACATAAACAATAGTCAAATATTAAATTTCTAGTAAATTTCCTCTAAACTAATTGATTCTATTATTAAGAAACAGATAATCATACCAAGTAAATTTGACATAAACAATAGTCAAATATTAAATTTCTAGTAAATTTCCTCTAAACTAATTGATTCTATTATTAAGAAACACCAAAAATTTGTTAAATTATATTATTGTAAAGAAACGCCCAGGACCGTCAACACCACTGTTTTTCCTCTTATATTTGTATTTTAAATGTTTTTTGAAAATTTTCTTAAATAGTGTGAAGTTAGTAAAATATTATAGATCCATAGCGCAAACCACATATACGTGTAGGATGTACTCTAATATTAAAAATCACCCATGTGTTCAAATTATTTATTGAAACACATTTTGTATTTTTAATACAAGATGTCATATTTATGGAAACACAATCTTGTAACCATGCAAAATGGACGATTTATATAATATTTATGTCATTCTCTCTCAGAAGAACTTCCTCCGATGCAACTGGTACTATTGTGTACTCTTGTGTGATGTTGATTTTGATGTTAGTATCCACCATTAATTGAAAACAGATATTGTAATTTGCAATTCAGAAATTCTATAAAAGAATGAAACGATCATGAAGTTTTCATGATTTTTTCTTCACTCTCCCATCTTGTTGTGTGCTTTGTTTTAGATTTAATTATTTTGTGTGATACCATCTCGTAGTCCTCCAAATTTCTTTTACAAGTGACCATGAAAGCTTTGGTTTTAGTAAACAATTGGGCATTTTTGTGTCTGTTCGTGAAAAATATACCTTGAACAATTTCCTGTCAAGTACGCTGTGCGCTTGTAGTTTGAAATGCCATATTTTACTTGTAATATATTTTTGGAATTGTCTTTTTGTTTTTTTGGTTCAATACAAGTTACAACTGGCTAACTATACCCTTTAGTACTCTTTGCTATACCTTTTCATATTGCCTTCTATTGTTTGTATGGGTAACAGGGTTGTGAATGGCTATTAAAGGCTGGTTCCCAATTTAGCAAAATGGGAGTAAATTCTGGTTTTAGCCAACATTTTAAATTACTTTTCACTCTTATTAAATTTAGTAAAATTTTAAATATCTTCATTCTTTATTAAAGTTAATACTATCTCTTAAATAAAAGGAAACATATTAATTCAACATAAAGAATTTAAAATCCTAGTCCAAATTTTTTTAATATTTTGTTTAATTAAGTATTTGTAAAATGAATCTTAAAAAAAAAAACAATATATATCAATTCAATGTAGTTTTATTATAAATTTTGTTATCATACTATGAAAAAAAACATCATTAAATCTAATATTGATATTAAAATATTAATATTAATATTAAATATAATAATAATATTATTGACTTTAATAACTTTGGATTGATACAATATTAAATTTAATATAATATTCATTTTTTTATATTATAATATATATTAATATATCATGATGTATATTTAACTCTAGATATATATGGAGGGAAGAACAAGGACATAGAATGTTAGAGGTGGAGAGATAGAGAGAGTGCAAGAGAGAGATGGAGATAAAATGAAGGGGAGGGGAGAGGAGGAATTAAGCGAGAGAGAAAGAGAGGAGTGGGAGAGGGATATCATGGAAAGAGAGAGAAAAGGGGAGACACAAAGATGAAGGGGGGAGAGAGGAGGCGAGAGGGAGGGAGATAGTGACAAGGTTGGAGAGAGAGAGAGAGACAAAGAGATGAAGCGAGAGATAAGAAGGTAGGAGGGAAATGGAGAGAGGGGAAGGAACAGAGAGAGGAATTGAAGGGGAGGGACAAAGAAAAGTGGAGAAAGAGAAGGGGGGAAGGACAAGGCAAAGATGGAGAGAGCGTGAGTATGTTTTGGGGTGAGATAGAAAGACAAAGAATGAGAGATGGAAGGAGGGGGGAGAGAATGAGAGAGGGAGGGGGATAGTGACTATTTTGGAGGGTGAAAAGAGAGAGAGATAGAGAGAGAGACACAGAGAGATAGAGGAGGGGGCAACAAAGGGAGGTAGGAGAGAAAGGGAGAGAGAGGAAGGAAGAGAGAGAGGACATGAGAGAGAGAAGGAGAGAGGGAGGGGGAGAGAGAGGGAGGTAAGAAGAAAGACATAAAGAGAAAAGTGGAGAGAGAGAGAGGGAGTGATAAATGAGATAGAGAGAGAGGAGATCAGGAGGGAAGAGAAATAAAAGGGGGAGAAAGGGAGAGGGGGGGAAGAGACAGGGAGATGGAGATGAAGAGGGAGGGAGAGATAGTGTCATATACCAATCTTCACTTAATTTATTTTTTCCTTTGGTTAATACACGTGTGATAGTTCTTAATTGTAGCAGAGTTGGAAATTATTACTTATTGTATTCCTTTGATATTTTTTTTGATACATTTCACGATGTACTTAATCCTCACATGATGGATTTATATTTCACATTTCTGAGCATTTGTATTTGGTGATAAACATGAAATAATTGAATCTAAATTCTATGCATGAAGTTAGTATCATGCTTTTGTTTATTCACCTTCTTGAATTAAACTCATAACCTATCTACTAATACTTTGCACCAATCTATATCAAAGGGTTAATGGTGTCATTATTTCCTTGGAGTGTAACCCTACACCTCCTCACTCGAGTTGTCACCTGGTTACCTCAATCATCGAGCCCTTTTCATTACATTCATGTTTCATGTACCCATAGGTGATTGCATTAATACGTCGGGTTATATTCGGTTGGGGTGTTGTCATGCTTATCACATGGCTTAGATTTAATGGGGCTCAGTATCGTATTACCTCCCAAGCCTTACTTAGACCTCACTCTACATTACAATTTTCCTCCATTATACACCTCCTTCTACCAGTTTGTTCCACGTGCCTTAGCTCACATGAACAAGTACCAAGACACATGACCTCCATCCTTGCCGAAGGGATGGGACTTCAATAGCCCAGATCTATGGTCTCACATAAATGGTGTCCCTTGCAATGCACAAACCCTATCTTTCCACCTTGTTCGCTATGCCTCATTGGGATTGAGGCTCTACCACTGGAGTTGAGAGCTCCACTAACCTAGTTGCATCGAAAAACTCATTCTTTGTCCACCGACTATGGTTGTTGCTGCATTGCGCACCAACTATTATTGTTACCACCAACTGTAGTCCAACCCAAGTCCCACACCCAGTCACAGTGTTTTTTTTCCTTGTGGCTGGGAAATTTGCGACCTACCTGACCTATCATCGGTACCTATTCATCCTTACCAGATCCATTCCAACAGAGAAAACAACAGGAATCTACAGGTCCTCCTCTCTCATCTAGGTAAACTCTTACTTAAATTTTTAGCTTAGTGTTTATGTATTAATCTCTATGTACATGGCTGAATTACTCTTTGTTTGTGCAGAGATCTGGGGTACAAGTCGCTTAAAGGACAACGTGGGGATTCAAAACTACCACTCTCATTACTCTAAAACCATAGTAAATTCTCCCCTATCCATCAACGACTTTGCCTGGTAATTAATTTGTGCAAATACCCACAGTTTTGTTCTTTACATTGGTGGTCTTCCTATTCCCCCTTATGCACAGGTTCAACCATCTTCAGAAAATATCTATTGAACACCCATTATATAGGTATAGGTATACTTCTTAATTTTATGTTATTGTGGCTAAGGGTTTATTTCTTATTAGTTATATCTAGTCATGCTTATTACTTGTTAACTCCTCTGCCCTTATTTTTGAACTAGTGCAGGTACTCCACCATTCCTTTCCCCAAACCATGGTGAAGTTTACCATGTTTACTCACATACTGATATGACACTCAGCTCCCTCCAGGTTGGTTCCTTTTCACGAATCCCCCTCCTAATCAGGACACCTTACTACCAGTTGGAAAGTCAGGGATTGATGTTTTTATTACGGTTACAGGTGTCGTTAGAGTTTTTTTTTTAATTCCAATGCCAAGTGCACTCCTAGATCTGGGATTTGTCTATTGTTCGGACACCATTAGTATTATACCCTATTTCAAGGGTCTTTAGACTTCTCTATTGCATTTTAATTTTAAACAAGCCTCCTATAATAAGGCTAAATTTTGTGAAGAACCTGTTATTAAACGTTAATTATTGATTTTGTTTTCCTTTGGCATTGCTATAGAACCCTCACTTATGGATGTACCATTTCCTAAATCCATGTATGAGAGAAGCTGACAGTATTATGACGTTATGATTATATTTAAATGAATCAAAGTGAAATTTACCTTTGCGTTGTTATATATATTTTCAAATACTTCTTGTTGACATTTATGCTTCAGTTAACAGTGTCAAAGTATTTTTCTTATCATTCAGTTATCAGGGAAACTACTCATGTAGGCTAGTTTCCATTCTACACTCTTTGTGTGGTTCTTTTGGAGCCATTATACTGGTTATAATGCACACCTATGGTAAAGAAAGTATCTGTATGGCTATGAGAGAATATTTGGAAAACTTCTTAATAAATGATTAACTATTTATTAACTAGTTGTAGTAACTCTTAATTTAGTGTACATAATACGTTTCAATGTTTTTCATTACAACAAACAATTCTATTGAATATTCCCAATTCAAGGTGTTCCTTTCACTCATTTATTTCCTATCAGTATTTGATTGGCATGTGACACAAATATTATATGGGCATGGTATGGGATTCACTTATTACTATGTTTGGTGAGCTGTCTGTAACAAAATCATTGCCCATCCTAATGTTATATTTACTTATTCCTAAAACGTTTATCTCTGTTTATTTGTAGTTATAGGTGTGCGTTGTCCTATGGAAACTCTATCCTGGAGTCGTATGCTTCCATCCATATCTTGCTCAAGACCAAAAAATTGTTGGGTGATTTGAACTTCCAATTATGAAACTCTACTATATCCTCTCATTAAGGAATATCTCCTCGGATGTCGTTGCAATAAAGGATAATCCCCCTTATTAGTTATCTCCCTCATCTTATCTATGTGCATGGACCTATGTAAGCAGTCTCATCCCCATAATTCTTTGATATGTACTTATTGTGATAAGGTGTAAAACAAACTGTCATTTTTTTTTAACTTGATGGTGCATATAATAACATAACTGAATTCTATACACGTTTGCACAAAAACTACTCTAACATAACAGTAAGGTTCTGAGCTATGTTACATGCATTATAGTGTTACTCACAAATATTATTACCAATTCAGCAAACTAATATTACATTATGTTACATAGGAATTACAATATACTTAAGTCTATAGACTACATAATGTCAAAATAACAAAATAACAGAATAATCAAATCTCTAGCCAGAAAATCAATATGGAAATTGTGTCGAAGACCACATTGATCCACCCAACCATAGACCAACCTCTGATCCCCCCAAGCTAAGATGACTTTGTCGAAACTCAGTAACCTCTACTGATTCCCAATAATGTCTTTTTAACATTATTGTTCCCATAGATTTTTCTTGGGCAGCGTCCTCCCTTCTAGGGATCCATTTTCCCTTTAGCCTAGGCTTTTCTTTAGTTTTCTTTCCTAAAAATCCTACTTTTATCTCCTACAACATCTTTCTCTATATATATATATATATATATATATATATATATATATATATATATATATATATATATATATATCAGGGAAAATTTTAAGAACCCCCCCTAAATTTATAAATATAATAAATGGGCTAATTTCCATGGTATATAGGAAAAAAGGAAGGCGATTTTATCAATAATATAATATGTATATATAATCTTTTGGCGAATCTCTCACCAGGCATGGCGAATATTTTACTCAATTATAAAATCTTGTAAGATCTTGGCGAGTCTTTCACTAAATAATAAAACTTTGTAAAGTCCTAGTGAATCTTAGCATAGGCTACATGCTGGTTTAGTTCCCCTATTTAAATAGGCTACATTCCAGGTGAATACCATGGGTCAATACCATGTGCCATTTTGGTGAATACCATGGGTCAATACCATGTGCCATTTTTATTTTTATTAATTCTAATATTAGGGTTAATAATGGTTTTTTGCATGGTATTAATAACAATCTAGTCCATGGTATTTGTCCCATAGTATTTTGGCCATAGGTTTCACCTAAATATAACCCATTTTTTTGAGTGTTCGTAAATATAAGGTGACTTATGGAGTAAATATAAAAAAATATTTTATCTGTTTACCATACCTCTCGTTTATTTATATTTTTATTAATTTACCATACCTCTTTTACAAATATGGTATTTGGCCCATAGTGTTCACTTAAATAAAACCTTTTTCTTGAGCCTTCATAAATAGAATGAGGGTTATGGACTAAATATAAAAAGAGGTTTTATTTATTTACGATACGTCTAGTTTATTTATATTTTTATTTATTTACCATACCTTTTGAGTAAGTATAAAAAGACGTTCTATTTATTTACCATACCTCCACTTTACTTATATTTTTATTTATTTACACCCTTACATGTATATAAGGTGACTTATGGAGTAAATATAAAAAATGTTGTATTTATTTACCATACCTCTCATTTATTTATATTTTTATTAATTTACCATACCTCTTTTATAAATATGGTATTTGGCCCATAGGATTCACTTAAATAAAACCTATTCTTGAAAATGGGCGAATGGATTCACTTAAATAAAACCTATTCTTGAAAATGGGTAAATGGAAGGTTGTAAGTCCTAATTTCAAGGGCTAAATTTACCTTTTTTACCCTCTCCCTTAAAATAAGGTGGGCTATTTGAGGTGATTTGTAAAAATTTACATGATACAAAATATTCGCCCACTAAAAATTTAAAACCCCTTAATTTCGCCAAAGGGCGAACATTCGCCCCTAAAATTATCCTTGATATATATATATATATATATATATATATATATATATATATATATATAAATTTTAATTCAAATCTAATTTACTTTCAGATTTGGGCAAGCCTCTTTTACTCCATTGTTTCTGTCTCCATAATCCCAGCTTTATTCTATAAATTTATTAATTTTACTACATCAACTGTTCATGATGATTAGTTCATCACAGTTCATTAGTCAAACATACTAATAATAATCTCATATAAAATAATTTGTTTCTAAAATAACGGGGTCTTACATCTTCCCTCTCTCGAAAATATCACTGTCCTCGGTGTTTAACATCCCTTGCCCTTCACCAAAACAGTGTTGGGTACACTTCCTTTATAATATCTTCTCATTCCCAAGTTTCCTCCTCAGGCGTAAAGTGTGTCCACTGCACCTTAACCTGAGCAATGGCTCGCTTCTGGAGCACAATTTCTTTCCGCTCCAAGATGTGAATTTGCTTGGGTAGGAAATCTCCTTTAGGTTCCACCTGTAATAGATTCCAATCAATCACATGAGAGTTGTCATGTACATACTTTTTTAATAAGGACACATGAAATACATTATGAAATTTAACATGACCAGGTAGAGCCAACCAATATACTATTGGACCCACTCGGTCCAAAATTTCAAATGACTAGTAGAATTGGGGTGCTAATTTAGCACAACTACCTATTCTGAGAGTACTTCTCTGAGGGTTAACCCTAAAATATACATGATCTCGAACTTTGAAATCCTTGTGTGTCCTCTTTTTGTTTGTATAACTCTTTTGTCGATCTTGGGATATTTTAATATTTTGTTGAATTTTTCACACTGTCTACTCTATTTCCTGTAAAAAATTTGTCCCAAGAATCAATCTATCCTTAGGTTGGCTCCAACTGAGTGGTGTATGGAATTTCCTACTATACATGGCTTCAAAGGGGCTCATTTTGATAGACGTTTGATAGCGTTTGTTGTAGGAAAACTCAACTAAATGCAAAAAGTCTTCCCACTTTGTGGGCCTGTCCATTACATACATATGGAGTAGGTCCTCCAAAATATGATTATTCCTTTCATTTTGTCCGTCCGTCTGAGGGTGGTATGTAGTACTAAAATTCAACTTAGTTCCCAAGCCCCCAAACAAGGCCTTCCAGAAGTTGGAGGTAAATTTCGTATCCCTACATAAAACTATCATTTTTGGTATGTCATGGAGTTTGAAAATGTACTGGTATTAGCAACTTGTGCATTCCCAAAGGTAGACTATACTGGTATAGAGTGTGTTTCTTTAGTCAGTGTGTCTACCACTACCATAATGGAATCATGTTGATACTTGGTCCTTGGCAACCTAGTTATAAAATCCATGGAGATCACCTCCCACTTCCATTCTAGAATGGGTAGCGGATTTAGTAATCTCGTCGAATGTTCGTGCTCCACTTTCACTTGTTGAAAATCCAGGAACTTTTTTAAATAATATTCTACCTCCTTATTCATACCTGGCCAAAAAAATTGTTTCCTTAAGGCTGTTATCATTTTCTAGTATCCCGAGTGACCAACATATGGTCTCTTGTTGTGCTCATCCAAAATCATTTGTTTCAGTACTACCACATTGGGAATATACAATCTTTCCTGATAAGTAATTAGACCTTTCAGGTTTAAAGCATACCCCAAAATTTCTTCATGTTGCATTTTCAGCTGTGTTTCTTGATACCGAGGGTCTTGTTGCATCGCTAGCTGCACCTGTTCTTAAAAATCTCTCTTTATGCTGCTTCTTGAGCTTTCTACCAAGAAATGTGCATGCCTACTTAGTGCATCAACAATCTTGTTTTTTTCCCCTTAATATGTTTTATTTCAAATTCAAATTCACTAATGAATATTAACAATCTTGCATGTCTTTCATTTAGATTAGGTTGGCTAAAGAAATACTTTAAGCTGATATGGTTAGTTACCAAAACATGTTTTTCCCTAGTAGGTAATGCCTCCACATTTGCAAGGCATGTATTACCAAAGCTAGTTCCAGGTCATATATAGCATAGTTTTGTTCATGCTTTTTCAGTTTTCTTGAGTCATAAGCTATGCCAACATTGTATTACAGTAGCACACCCCCCAATCCTTCTATAAAAGCATGTGTGCACATTGTAAACTCTTATTTGAATGTTCTATATTTAAAATAGGAGATATTGTGAACATTTGCTTCAGTTTGTTGAAGCTCTCCTAGTATGTGTCTGTCCATTCAAACTTTACTCCCTTCTTCTGTAGGGAGGTGATGGGGTAATCTAGTTGCGAAAACCCCTCCACAAATCTTAGGTAGTACCCAACAATCCCCATAAAGGAGCGAAATGATGATACATCTTTTGGTATTGGCCAATTCATAATGGCTTTAACTTTCTCAGTGTCTACTACCAATCCTTCTTCAGAGATAATATGTCCAAAATACTGAATTCTAGGTTTGTAGAACTCACACTTACTAATTTTTCCATAAGGTTGATTCTCCCTTAATGTTTGTAACACCAATATGAGATTCTCTTAGTGTTCTTCTTCATTTTTGGAGTAAACTAGGATGTCATCAATGATAACTAATATAAATCAGTCAGGATATTTGTGGAGCACACTATTCATTAGACACATGAAGGTTGCAGGTGCATTAGTGAGACCGAAAGGTAGAACCACAAATTCATAATGACCATACTGATTTCTAAAACTGTTTTATGAATATCCTAATTTTTTATGCGTAACTGGTGATAACCAATTCACAAATTAATCTTTGAAAAAACAGTTTCCCCCCTAACTTGGTCAAACAGATCGTCAAATAGAGGTAGGGGATACCTATTTTTAATGGTTAGTTTATTCAGTTGATGGTAATCAATGCACATTCTGAATGTGCCATCTTTCTTTTTAACAAAAAGTACAGGTGCGCCCCATGGTGAAACATTGGTCCTGGTATAACCCTGATGCAGCAGTTCTTGTAACTGCATCTTCAATTCTAGAAGCTTCAGAGTACTCATTCAATATGGAGCTCTAGACACAGGGACAACACCTAGTACGAATTCAATGGTAAAATCTATGTCTCGATGAGGGGATAATCCTGGAATTTATTCCAGAAGCACATCTGGAAATTATTGCATGACCGGTAGTGTGTCTAGAATTTCTTTTTTTGTTAGTTGATCATTGGTTTCTACTTGCACCATGTACAATTGGCATCCTTTTATTGCACTTATTTTCAACTTCAAAGCTGAAATTTGCCTGACAAACACTGATTTTTCCTTTCCCTTAATTATCCTAGTGTGTCCATTATGATTAACACATGCAACCATTTTTTCTAGATAGTTTATAACAATTGCTTTCTTTTCTAGCAAGTCCATGCCTATTAACAGATCATATGATCCTAAAGGAAGGATATTTAAATTTTCTACTATAGGATACCCATTTAATATCAATAGAAATTGTTTTACTTGACTGGTTACCTTCCTTTTGGTCTCATTTCTAATTGGACCAACCATGTGTTTCTGAATTTTTCTATTTTCAATTTACACTTTTCAATAATTTGGGGGTTGATGTAACTTAAACTAGCCCCCAGATCAATTAAAACAGACACAAGTTGGTTTAATATAGTACCTTCAATTTCAAGCATAGTAGACTTGGTTCTCGCTTGTCTGTCCTCCAAGGCTACGCTGATTCTAGGAATATTTCAGGCAATATCATTCACGATACTTGTCTCATGAACAACCTGAATGTTCTAGACAAACTTGGGGTTATGCAGGCAATCCCTTAGCAAATATGGCTCTTCGTAGCCCCAACATTTCAAATATTCCCTTTCCTTTTCTTGTTGTTCATTTATGTGGTTTTTGAACTCGTATATGAGTGTGCAGGGGGTGCATTTCCTTTGGTAGATTTCTTCCTTTGATGATCCTTACTGAAATTCTTGAGGTAGTAAGGTTTTTGTCTTTTCATGCTCCCTCCCACCTTGGCGCTTTCTTTACTTTTCCAAGATTTACCACTTTCACTTTAATCCTGAATTGATGATAACATAATCTAGCCTTCCTCACCACTTCATTCGTAGTCTTCGGATTATCAAACTCAATTCTCTCCTTGTATGAAACTGGTAAATAGTTTAAGAACTGTTGTATTTTTTCCTTCTCCTCCTTAAGTTATGGCACATATCGCAGCAAGTTCGTAAGCTTAGTCACAAATTCATCCATAGTCAGTTGTCCCAACCATCGTCATAGTAGTGCTCACTAAGATAATGTGAGTTGAATTGTTTCTAGAATTCTTCCCAAGAAACCGTCTTTTCTTCTAGCAGCTGCACACTTTTCACCTCCTCCCACGAGAGGGTAGCTTTACCCTGCAACTGATAAATAGCCAGGCGTGCTTTTATACCACTATCGTACTCATACACTTGAAAATACTTAATCATGTTTAGCAACCATGCCTCAAAATCCTCCTCTCTTTCCCCATCAAAAGTAGGGGGTTTGATCTTCCTAAAATCCCCTTGTAACTCCATTTGCTTCTTTCTGTTATGTTCATTTGGGGAGCTATGACCTAACTCCTCTCCACTTTTAGAATTTTTGGACTCTATCCCACTCTTCTTTCTCTTTAATATTTCCTAATCTACACTTTTGTGGCTGGATTTCTCGGTCAAATCTCTAATCAGTTTTTCTTGATCCTCACTCGGTTTCAATAGTTTCTCATTGCTATTCCAAAGCTACACTAATTCCTGTTGTAGATTCCTTACCATATCCATGAGCTGGGAAGGTAGTGAAGTGCTACCTTCCCCCAGCTCCACATACAAATCTTCACTGCCAGTAATAGTTGGAGGAGAGTTTTCCATTATTGCCCAATACTCTACTTCATCTCAGCGCCCTATGAAACAAACCAACTAATATCAGTAATATATATTTACTACTCGACCTGTGCATTTAGTAACTAGTGGTGGTGCCTTTTCTCAAGCCTAGTGCAGTAACTGGGTTATGATACCATTTTTCATATACCAACCTTCACTTAAATTTTTATTTTTGTTTCTTTGGTTAATACATGTGTGATAGTTCTTAACTGCAACATTGTTGGAAATTATTACTTATTGTATTCCTTTGATATTTTCTTTTATATATTTCACCATGTCCTTAATCCTCACATGATGTATTTATATTTCACATTTCCTAGCATTTGTATTTGGTGATAACCATGACACAATTGCATCTAAATTCTATGCATGAAGTTAGTATTATGCTTTTGTTTATTCCCCTTGTTGAATTAAAATCATAACCTATACACTGATAATTTGTGCCAGTCTACAACAAAGGGTTAACGGTGTCATTATTTACTTGGAGTGTAACCCTACACCTCCTCACACGGGTTTCCACCTGGTTACCTCAATCATCGAGCCCTTTTCATTACATTCATATTTCATGTACCCATAGGTGATTGCATTAATACAACAGGTTATATTTGGTTGGGGTGTTTTCATGCCTATCACACGATTTAGATATAATGAGGCTCATTACGATATTGCCTCCCAGGCCTTAATTGGACCTCACTCTGCATTACAATTTTCCTCCATTATACACCTCCTCCTATCAGTTTGTTCCACATGCCTTAGCCCACGTGAACCAGTATTAGGGCACATGGCCTCCATCCCTGCTGAGGCAATGGGACTTCAACAACTCGAATCTATGGTCTCACATCAACGGTGTCCCTCACAACACTCAAACCCTATCCTTCCACTTTGTTCGCTATGCCTCATTTGGCTTGATGATTTGTCCAACGATTGTGGTTGTTACTGCACTGTCCACCAACTACTGTTGTTACCGCTAACTATAGTCGAACCCACACCCAGTCATAATGTTTTTTTTTTCCTTTTGGTCAGAAAATTTACGACCCACCTGACCTATCATCAGTTCCTATTAATCCTTACCATAGCGAGTCCAACAAAGAAAACAGTGAGAATCTACAGGTCCTTCTCACTCGTCCAGGTAAACTCTTACTTAGATTTTCAGGTCAATGCTTATGTATTAATATCCATGTACAATGTTGAATCGACCTTTTTCTGTGCAAATATCAGGTGTACAAGTTTCTTAAAGGATAGCGTGGGGATTCAGGACTACCACTCGTAACCACTCTCGTTACTCTGAAACCATGGTGAATTCTCCCCTCTGTCAACGACTTTTCCTGGTAATTAATTCCTTCATATACCCACAAGTTTGTTCTTCACATTGGTGGTCTTCCTATTCCATTTGTTACACAGGTTCAACCATATTCACAAAATATTTGTTGAGCCCCCATTATACAAGTATAGATATACTTCCTAAATCTATGTTATATTGGCTAAGGGTTTACTTCTTATTAGTTATATCTAGTCATTCTTATTACTTTCTAACTCCTTTGTCCTTATTTTTGAACTAGTGCAGGTACTCCACCATTCCTTTCCCCAAACCAAGGCAAAGTTTATCATGTTTACTCACATACTAATATGGTACTCAGCTCCCTCCAGGTTGGTTCATTTTCACGGATCCCCCTCCTCATCAAGATGCCTTACTACCAATTGGAAATTGGGGATTGATGTTTTTATTACGGTTACTAGTTTCCTTAGTGTTTTTTTTATTATTATTTTAACGTAAGATGCACTCCTGGATCTGAGATTTGTCTATTGTTGGGGCACCATCAATATTATACCATGTTTCAAGGGTCTTTAGACTTCTCTATTACATTTTAATTTTAAACAAGCCTCCTATAATAAGGCTAAAGTTTGTGAAGAACTTGTTATTAAACGTCAATTGTTTGATTTTGTTTTCCTTTGGCATTGCTAGAGAACCCTCACTTATGGATGTACCATTTCCTAAATCCATGTATGAGAGAAGCTGACAATATTATGAAATTATGATTATATTTAAATGACTTAGAGCGAAATTTACTTCTCTATTATTATATCTATTATCAAATACTTATGGATGACATTTATGTTGTGGTTAACAATGTTAGAGTATTTTTCTAATCATTCAGTTATCATGGAAACTACTCTTGTAGGCGAGTTTGCATTCTCCACTCTTTTTGTAGTTCTTTTTGAGAAATTATACTGGTTAAAATGCACACCTATGGTAAAGGAGGTATTTTTCTGGCTATGAGAGAATATTTTAATAGTTTCTTAATAAACGATTAACTAGTTGCAGTAACTCTTAGTTTAGTGTACAAAATATGTTTCAATGTTTTTCCTTGCAACGAACAGTTCTACTAAATATTCCCAATTATAGGTGTTCCTTTTACTACTTTCTTTCCTATCACTGTTTGATTGGAGTGTGACACAAATTTTCCTTTGGGCATGGTCTGGGATTCACTTATTACTCTTTTTGGCGAGTTGTCTATAACATAATTGCCGCCCAGCTTATTGCTATATTTACTTATTCTTAAAATGGTTATCTCTCTATGGCTGTAGATATAGGTGTGTGTTATCCTATGGAAACTCTATCCTGGAGTCATATGCTTCTAGCCATATCTTGCTCAAGACCAAAAAATTGTTGGGTGATTTGAACTTCTAGTTGTGAAACTCTACTATATCCTCTCATCGCAGTAAAGGATAACCCCCCTTATTAATTATCTCCCTCATCTTATCTGTGCACATGCAGCTATGCATGCAGTCTCATCCCTATAATTATTTGATCTTTAATTATTGTGATTAGGTGTAAAACAAAATATCCATTTTTTTTTACTTGATGGTGCATATAATAACAGAATTGACTTGTATAAAATTCTGCATAATAACTACTCTAATGCAACAGTAAGGTTTCAATCTATGTTACATGCACTATAACGGTACTCACAGGGATTATTACCGATTCAATAAACTAATATTACATTATGTTACATGAGAATTACAATATACTTAAGTGTATAGACTGCATAATTTCAAAATAACCAAATAACAAAATAAATAAATCTTCAACCAACAAATCGATATGGAAATTGTGTCAGAGACCACACTGATGCACCCAACCATAGACCAACCTCTGATCCTCCCTGAGCTAAGATGCTTTTTCTGGAACTCAGTAACCTCTACTGGTTACCAATAATGTCTTTTTAACATTATTCTTCCCGCAATTTTTTCCCGGGGAGCGTCTTGCCTTCTAGGGATCTGTTTCCCCTTTAGCCTAGGTTTTTCTTTAGTTTTTTCCCTAAAAAGATTGTTTTTGTCTCCTATAGTGCTCTTCTCGGTATTTATCTCCCATTGATTTCATATATATATATATATATATATATATATATATATATATATATAGATATAGGAATTTTAATTCAAATTTGATTTACTTTCAGATTTGGGCAAACATATTTTACTCGAGTGTTAATGTCTCCATAATCCCCAGCTTTATTCTATTCATTTATTCATTTATTACATCAACTTTTCTTAATGATTGGCTGGTCATAGTTGATTAGTCAAACATACTAATAATAATCACATATAAAAATACATTGTTTCTAAAATAATGGGGATCTTACATATAGATAGATATGGAGAACGAGTGTGTATGTTTTGGGGTGATATATACATGCAAAGAAGAAGCAGAGGGAAATAGAGATATAGATGGGAGGTGAAGAGAGGGGGGAAGAGAGAGATAGACAGAGGGAGAGAGGGAGGGAGAGATAGATAGATATGGAGAGAGAGTGTGTGTGTGTTTCGAGGAGTGAGATAGAGAGACAGAGAAGGAAAGATGGAGGGAGATATAAATATACATGGAGGGGTGAGAGAGGGAAGAATATGTGTTGCACTAGATTCATTGATTTCAGTGTAGATGATGATTTGTAATCCTATTTGTTTGCTTGCAATAGATACATTAATTTTAGTGTAGATGATGATTTCTAATCATGTTTGATTTCTTGCTCTAGATGCATTGATTTCAATGTATATGGTGTTTTTAATCCTATTTGATTGCTTAAACTAGATGCATTGATTTCAGTGTAGATGCTAATTTATAATTATATTTGATTGCTTGGAAAAGATGCGCGGATTTTAGTGTAGATGTTGATTTCTAGGTTTATTTGATTGCTTGTGATCTAGGAGGATCTCGTCAGATCAGTTACACAATTTCAGTGTCATTGTCAGCATTCAATTTAGTGTCATCAGCTTCAACAGTGTTGTTTATGGTTTAGGTTTTTCAGGTGATGTTAATGGTTTTCATGGTGATGGTCTTGTATCTGGTTGTCGACAAGTGTTCATCACCAGTTCCACCAAGGTTGATCATCGACATGGGTGTGTCGTCTGTTGCAGGGGATTTTATATGGGTTCGTCACCATATGATGTTTGTCGCAAATGTCACTTTTTGACAATTTGATGTAAGTGGTTGATGTGGTCTTCATGGTCATCATGACCTTCTTCAGGTTCTTCTAACATGGTGATGGTTTTTGGTTTTACAACATTATTATACACCTATTCTAAATGTTGGATCCTAAACCTAAACCCTAGAACCTATGTCTAAAGACCTAAGACCTAACACATCAACCTAACACCTAAGACATAATGCATAACCCTAAGCCTAATAACCTAATGGACCATGTTACATTCCAAAAACTATGTTCAAAACCCTAAATCCATACATTAAAATTCCTAACCCTAAAGTCTTAAGAACCTAACCCTAATCCTATACCTATCATACCCCATTACATTACAAAACTATAACATAAAAACACATAAAACCTAAGTTGTTAACCTCTCAGCCTTTGTATTTCATATTAAAACATTATAAATAACATTTATCAGTCCCTAAGCATGGAGGAGACCACAGTGGGACCACAGGGACATGTGAACAGGCGAAATGTTAACCGCAGCGGGAAACCTCCTAACCATGACTGCGCCAGGAGCTATGTTATGTGATCAGATAGAAAAGTTGTTGGGGTTAGCATTTGGAGTTAACCGCATCGAGGTCTAAAACCGCGTGACATGTGAACGGAGATGAAAAACCGCCAGAGCATTGTTAGCAGAACATCAAGAGTTAGACCACCCGCTGGTAGGCTGTGGTTAGACCACAGCCTATTCACATGGGTGGTCAACATATTCTGCGTGATCAGCAAGCCGCCATCAATTTTGAATTTATTATAAGGTTTATTTATGGGTTTTTGTTGTTAGTTTTGTTATAAACTAATGCGATGACCTTGTAAAGTGTTCCTAAGGTGTCAAGACATGGATGGACCAAGGCCCAAGAATCGAAATTAGATCAAATGGATTCCTAAACTTGGTGGAAGGAGTTCGAATGCACCTAAACCATTAACATCACTTGAAGTGAAGGGAGAGTGGTTTTGGGTTTTTGTATGCAGGTTCTGAAGGTTATAATCGTTTTTGTTTTCAGTGTAACAGGAGCATCCAGAGTCGGAATTGGGAACAATGATAGGTGTTCGAAAGCTGGTCCAAATAGCTTTCTCATGACAGTGACCAGAATTTCCTGGATGTACATTCAGTTTGGTCAAATTTCTGTGTAATCAACCTCTTCGTTTCAATCCTATTAAAGCGGTCACCCATCTTGAAAGCGGACTTGGAGATGTAGTCGATTAGGGACGAACTCCATAATCAATTTTTCTATCTACTATCACTGTGTTTTTTGTATTTTCACTTCTATTTTGCATTGTACTTATGTTTTATCAACTGTCGTAAAGTCTTCTTCTCAAGCAGTTCTCACGATTTCAACACTTTTAGTTAACATTTTATTCATTAATGGCATAATCAATTCTACATCAGTTTTAACATATGATCATTTCATATCATATAATTTGGTATCAAAGCAGGTTGCATTTGTATAATTTGGCATTGAATGTTAACCAGGTCAAATTCGCAATGTGGAGAAGGAATCCTTGAGCAGATTGATCCAGAGATTGGAAAGCGATCAGTCATTCCTAAGTCGACCATGACAAGATTTGGTGCAGGTGAAATACTGAAACTAAGATGAGTGATGAACAGTTTTAGCAAGCATTCTTGACTGTGCAGCAGATGTTAGGAGAACTTTACAAAGACAAAAAGGCGATAGATGCAACTTCTTCTTCAAAGACATCAAAGAAGGACAAAGGTAAAGGCAAGGCTGATAAACTAGCTTCACCTCCATCATCTCCATCATCATCATCATCTTCTTCTTCTTCCAGTGCAGAATCTGAAATAGAAAAGAAGCCTAAGAAAACATCTCTTTTGAAACTTGATGTAAAATTTGAATTACCTATTTATGATGGTGAAATGAATCCTTAAAATCTAGATAACTGGATTAAGCAGTTAGAAGTGTATTGTTGTATTCAAAACATTTCTGACGATAAAATGAAAATTCAATTAGCTACACTTAGGGAACAACTTTAATCTGGTGGGAAAGTAAAACTCAGATAGATGTAAAGTGTAAAGGAAAAGTCATCTCTTCATGGTCTAAGCTTTTAAAAGATCTTAGGAAACAATTCTATCCTCTGGGATACATGCAGCAAGCTCTCATTGATTGGCAGCATTTGAGGCAAGGTAAAGGACAGAGTGTTCAGGAGTTTACTTAAGAGTTTAGAAAGAAACCATTGTCTCTTGGTATTTCAATGGATACACGTGAAACTTTATTAAAATACATCGGCAGTTTAAATTCATATTTGCAGCATACATTATTGATGTTTAATCCTGATGATTTTTATGAAGTGTGTGTTCGTGCCATACATATTGAATCAGGTGGCAGACCATTCAAGTTTTCATCACAATAATCCAAAGAGCTGGAAATCAAAGATTCCAATGACAGTAAAGGGAAGAACAATTCGAAGAGAAAGAAATTAGCGATAGCTCAGAAGGAAATACCTACTTGTTCTCATTGCCAAAGAATTGGTCATGATGAATCTAAGTGTTGGAAACTTCATCCAGAATTTAAGCCCAAAAAGTTCTTGAAGGAGAAGGATGAAAAGAAGGAAATTGCAGCAGTCCAGCAAGATCTAGGTTTAGATTCAAGTGATGAAAGGAGAATAACTGCTATGGTTATGACAGGTAAAACTTCTAACACTGGTTCAAGTTCAAAAACTATTGCATCTTCATCAAACATAAATCCTTCGAATGAGGATAAAAGAGTTGAATTGTTTAACATAAGAATAACTTCTAAGCACACAAAGATAGATACAATGTTTGACAGTGGATCACAAGAAAATTTAATATCTAAATATTTAGTTAAGGATTTGGGTTTGGAAACACAAAATCATCCAAGACCTTACCCATTAGGATGGTTAAATAAATCAACTCAGATACAAGTCACCAAACAATGTCGATTAAGATTTTCCATTACAACTAATTACATGGATGAAGTGGATTAGATGTGGTTCTAGTAGACATATGTGGGGTTGTCTTAGGAAGTCCTTATCTTTATGATCGTGATGCAGTATTTTACATAAGAGAGCATAAATATCACATTAAGAAAGATGGGGTTGAATTTATTGTTAGGGAACATCAAAGCAAAAATCACTTGAATATTGTTGCTAATCAGATGAAGTGATTAATAAGTTTAAATAAAATATTTGTAATCATGTGTATAAAGGAACAACATAAGAATCAACATGATGTTTGTTGAGGTTATGAGTCTCAGCTTAAATATAGTTTGATTGAAGAGGTAGAAACTTTTCCAATTCTATTTAAAGAAACCAAACATCTTACTCATAAGCAAGGAATATAACATGAATTACAATTTGTGCCTAAAGCTCCTCTTCCTAATGTCAGAATGAATCAATTCAGTCCAAGTTTGGAAATTAACACTTACAGGGATGCAGGTCAGTATTGGGGAAAGTCAGTGTTAAAATTCTCTTGTATTGTGTCACCAATTCATGTTTCAAACAGTTTGGAAGCCTCTTTTCAAGTGGAGAGGAAGCCTATTTGTTTTCATATTAAAGCCTTTTCTAAAGCGGTGTCAAAGTGTCTAAGGGAAACTTATGCATCAAGGGAAAGTGCTAATCAATGGAAACCTCATTTAATAAATCAAGAAATAGTGATTCAAACAAATCAACAGCTAATTCAATACTTTCAAAACCAAACTAAGTTGTAATAGTTTTCAAATTACAGTTTGATGGGTTTATTGCAGCAAGTTCACTTATTAATCAAGAAGCAAGAAAGTATCACAAGTCAAGTAGCTGGTTTGATGTCGAAAATGTCTTTGATTGTCTCTATCATTCCGCAATATAGATTATTAATACATGTCAATGGTATTGAACAATATCATGTAGAGAATGTTTTCGAAGATGATTATAAATCACTAACTAATGGTATTTCATGGAAAGAAATCAATTACCATGTTCATAACAGGTCGTTTGACCATCGTCGCAAGTTGTACATATTGCAGATGAATGGAACAGGTCATCGATTAAAAATGTGCCATGATCAGCATCATCATGGTCATCACTTGCAAGTGATTGATCGAATGTATTGGTACATCATCAGGGCTAGGTGGAAAGTGAGGGAGGTCTACCCTCATCAACTATCTGTTTAGTCAAAATTTTGTGGTCCAAAAGCTTTCAAGTGGAGAGGATTGATCTAGGAGGATATTTTCAGATCAATTACACAGTTTCAGTGTCATCGTCAGCATTCAGTTCAATGTTGTCGACTTCGACAATGTTGTTTATGGTTCAGGTTGTTCAGGTTATGTTAATGGTTTTCACAGTGATGGTTTTGTATTTGGTTATTGACAAGTGTTCATCGTCAGTTCCACCATGGTTGATCATCGAAATGGGTGTGTCGTCCGTTGCAGGGGTTTTGATATGGGTTCGCCCTCATATGATGTTTGTCGCAAATGTCACTTTGTGACAATTTGATGTAAGTGGTTGATGTGGTCTTCATGGTCATCACGACCTTCTTCAGGTTCTTTGATGGTTTCTGGTTTTTCAACATTACAATACACCTATTCTAAATGTTGGATCCTAAACCTAAACCATAGAACCTATGTCTAAAGACCTAAGACCTAACACATCAACCTAACACCTAAGACATAATGCGTAACCCTAAGTCTAATAACCTAATGGACCATGTTACATTCCAAAAACTATGTTCAAAACCCTAAATCCATACATTAAAAGGCCGAAACTTAAAGTCCTAAGAACCTAACCCTAATCCTATACCTATCAGACCTCATTACATTACAAAAATATGACATAAAAACACATAAAACCTAAGTTGTTAACCTCTCGGCCTTTGTATTTCATATTAAAACATTATAAATTACATTTATTAGTCCCTAATAATGGAGGAGACCACAACGGGACCACAAGGACGTGTGAATAGTCGAAATGTTAACCGTAGCAAGAAACCTCCTAACTGTGACCGCCTCGAGAGCTATGTTTTGTGATCAGTTAGATAAGCCGTCAGGGTTAGCATTTGGAGTTAACATCATCAGGGTCTAAAACCGCGTGACATATGAATGGAGATGCAAAATCGCTAGAGCATTGTTAGCGGAACCATCGGATTTAGACAACCCGTTGGCAGGTTGTGGTTAGACCACAACCTATTCACATGGGTAGTCAACCTCCTGTGTCTGATCAGCAAGCCGTCAGTGGTTTTGACTTTATTATAAGGTTTATTTATGGGCTTTTGTCGTTAGTTTTGTTCTAAACTAATGCAATGACCTTGTAAAGTGTTCCTAAGGTGTCAAGACATGGATGGACCGAGGTCCAAGAACCCAAATTAGATCAAATGCATTCCTAAACTCGGTTGGAGGAGTCTGAATGCACCTGGTGGGTTTTAAGAGGCATTTTTCTCATTGAAGTGAGGGGCGAGTGGTTTTGGGTTTTTGTATGCAGGTTCTAGAGGTTATAGTCGTTTTTGTTTTCAGTGTAATAGGAGCATTCGGAGTCAGAATTGGGAACTGTGACAGGAGTTGGAAAGCTGGTTCAGAGAGCTTTCTCATGACATTGATTTCTATGTAATCTGCCTCTTCATTTCAATCCTAATAAAGTGGTTGCCCATCTTGAAAGCAGACCCGAAGACGTAGTCCATCAGGGACGAATTCTGCAATCAATTTTTTTGTCTGGTATCACTGTGTCTTTGTTGTTTTCACTTCTATTTTATGTCGTACTTATGTTTTATCAACTGTCGTAAAGTCTTCTTCTCAAGCAGTTCTCATGATTTCAGCACTTTCAATTAACATTTTATTCATTAATGGCATCATCAATTCTACATCAGTTTTAACATATGATAGTTTCAGATCAACTTGCATTAGCTACGCTAATTTCAGTGTAGATGTTTTCTAATCTTGTTTTATTGATTGCATTAGATGGATTAGATGCTATTAATATTTAGGTTGTAAATTATTAAAAATATTTTTCAAGATTAGACGGAGGGGGTAGAGAGGGGACAAGATTTCTTGCACTAGATGCATTTATTTCAGTGTAGATGATGATTTCTAATCCTATTTGATTTATTGCACTAGATGCATTTATTTCAGTGTGAATGTTGATTTCTAATTATATTTCATCAAATTTTAATTTTTAATATTTTTTAAATTTTTATTAATTCTTTGTTTTAAACTTTAATTTTTTTTTTAAATTATTTATGTATTTTTAAATTTTATTCATTTTTTTAAATTTTAAATTCTCTTAAATTAAAAAAATAAATTAAGTTATTTTTTTAATAATTTTTAAATAATCTTTTTTATTGCTTTTTTAATAATGTTTATATTCTATATTTTTTTACAATGTTTTATTTTAATAATCTTTTTAGTTTTTTCTTAACTCGTTTTCTTTTAAATTTTTAATTTTTTAATCATTTTTTTCTTTTTTAAATGTATTTTTTATTTTCTATTTATTCATTTAAAAAAAAATAGATTTTATTTAATTTTTTTTATGTGTTTAGTTTTTAATTATGTAATTCACTTTTATTTGTTTGTTTTTTTAATTAAATTTGTAATTTTTTTCCATAAATTATTTTTTTTCCCTGTTTTACTTTTTATATATTTTCTTAGAGCTTTTATCTTTTTGAGTTAATTTAAAAAAAATGTTCTCTCTCTCTCTCTCTCTCTCTCTCTCTCTCTATCTATATATATATATATATATATATATATATATATATATATATATATATATATATATATAGTCTATTTTATTAATAATTATTTTTTGTGTATTAAAATATTTATTAACTATATATAAATTTATGAAAAAATCTTAATCTCAAAATATTAATATCATGATTTTTTTTCAAAAATAATTAAAAATTTCATTATAAAAAAACATTACAAGAAAAACAGAAAACACATATTTGCAAATCCCTTAAAAAAAAACATTTTAGGATGAAAAACTAGAAGAAGCATAAGATAACTTGAACAATTGTTAAATAATAAACATTTAAAAAAAATTTGTGCATACTTGGGACAACAAGAAATTTTAACTGTAAAAAATATGCCTTAAAAAATTGACGATTTTCAAAATTCGCATGAAAATCACAAGCATTTAAAAAAAATTATCCACACTCAATACATTAGAAAATTTAAAGCGTCAAAAATAAGCCCTCTCAAATAGGGGTTGATGTTGCATCAAGCCTTTTCAAAATCAATATAAAAATCGCTAACATTTAAAAAAAAATTCATACTTGATACAAAATTTAAAGTGTTAAAAATATGCTCCAAAAAAAAAAGGGGGTTGATGTTGCATCAACACTTTTCAAAATCAGCATGAAAATCCATTACATTTAAAAAAAAATGTTCATGAGAAAATTTAAAGTGCCAAAAATATGCTCCAAAAAAAAGGTGTATTCTGAATCACCACTTTTCAGAATGAGGTGATTTTTTGCTACCTCAAAAAAAAGGGTACTAGATAATTTTATATTTTGATTGGTAACTATGTTGCTTGCATTAGATGCATTTGAGGTTAACATTGGGGTTATAGATTACTAAAAAAAAATCAAGATATATCTAGCAATACCTAAAGGGACAACATTAAGAATCAATTAGCTATCAAAAGTTGTGATAGCTATAATTAAAATGAATTAGATGTCAAGAACCAATCCTCTTGCAAAGTCAAAATTAATCCTTAACAAGATCGTCTCCCTTCTTCATCATCAACTAATTACTAATAGACAATTACATATATTCAAAATTACTAATAGATAATTGCGTACAACAATGTATTCAAAATATCTATAAGAGGAAAATATATATTTATAAACGATCAAAACAAATCAAAATATTCTTGAAAGAGATGTGATAATTGTTTGGATGTAAAGATTTTATAAATCTGGCCACTCATTAAAAAAAATAAAAAAATGCATTATTTCTTGACTTTGCAAAATAGGTTGTAGATATAAAAACATCATCAAAATATTCTTGAAGGAAATAAATTATTTCAAACATTAACAAAGAAACAAATTATTCCAAGAGTAACACAGTAAATTATTAAAACTACTCATCAAGATATATTTAGTAATACCTAGAGGGACACTATTAGAATGATACCTAAAATTAAATCAAATTGTTGTGTATCATCAATCCTCTTGCAAACTATTGAAAGGATTGACTCTTTTCTTCATCGCCAACTAATTATTAATAGACTATTACATACACATATAAAAATATAATATAACAATTGTAACATCCAAAAACACTACCATCCAAATCCAAACACGTAAGTAGACAAACCACTCAAAGCATTCAAACAAAAATGCACAAAGCATTCAAGGCAAGCAACACAAACTAAATTAAAGAAGCGAATGATATGGTCATGCCAAGCAAAGAAAACATAATGGAAATTTTGAAGTTAATCTCAAACATATACATAATAATGATAATCTAAAAATGTGAGATTATTGCCTTCAACTAGAACCAACTTATATCCATCTAACACTGGATCTATCACGTGTCGAGAGGGATCAAATCCCTTAGGGTGCAAACCTTTCCTCAAGTTGTACATTCCAAAAAGAAGTTTTTCACCTCGAGGGATTTGATCCCTCTAAGCGCATGATAGATCCGATTTTAGATGGATATAAGTTGGTTTTAACAAAATCATGTTTTTGACATCGTCATGATAATAGAAACTCAAAATTGTCAATCTCTTACACACCTTAAGAATTTCCACATAAAAGTTTATTGGATCTTTCACTACTAAATTTAATAGCTTTTATCAATTTGTTTTCTTTTCCTTTAATAAAATGCAATTTTTTTATATAAATAGATGTCTAATTTTTTTTTATTTTTTTTTATCAAACCACTTCTATTAATTGGCCAAAATATTACATAAGATTTTGAAGAAACGCCCTTCTCTCTCGGACTCATTCTAACTAGATTTGTTGCCTAAGAGAGATAAATGAAAACTGATATCCAACTGCCAAAAACTATAGCGAGTCCTTATAAAGAACACACAAAGTCTCCAAAATACAAAAGAAATACATATATAGCCAATCATTATCATTGATTATGGGGAGGAGTTGGAGCTTGTTCGACATTAAGATGGTCTGGGGGTCTAAGGCCCCCATGTACATGAAACTCTAGTTGATCGATCATGCCCCCAATTAGGTCCAGCATTTCGTGAATACGCCTTTGACTCCTCATGTCCAACATTTCCCATTTATAATTTTGTAAGTCATTCATGAAGGTGATTACCTCATTCTAGTCATCATACATTTGTTACCCTGGTTTAACTAGGAGTGCAGTTACATTCGGCAATTGTCTTTCTGTTGACTCCAATGTAGGAGGCTCACTCACAATAATAGGTGCTGGTAAATTTTATTATGCCAATCCACCTTCAAAACCCATGTCCACACATTTATTCATTGTCTACTACACCCACCTTGCCACCGTAACCCCTCCAGTTCCCCATGGAGAACCCCACCATGCCAAGCTCGCCCTCTCTGATGAAACATTCCTTTAGAGGGTCTCAAACACCAAGATCAGTTAAATACCACCCCGTAGACACCTTAGTTTACTAGGGAAACCTCCATGCGCTGCTTAGAACCTTGAAACCCCTCCCATGCAGCACAACCATGCCATAATGGTATAGGACCTGTGCACTTCAGGAACCCTAAACACCACCAGGACACAAATAGAGAATTATACGTTCTGGGGTGGGAGCCAAAGACACAGTTTCTTAGATGCCCACACTTAAACTCAAGGAAACCAGCAGGTGAAAATCAACAACATGCCCCACATGAAACTACTAAAAATCCTATGATATCCACAAGCGCATAATAGAGAAAACATAGAAGCATTTGACGGCCACCACCTTGGAATAGCCAACAACCTTGGGATTCCTAGAGAGAGGATAGAGTGCAATGATACTTCCCAGAAAAATCAGAAGAAATTGTTCCACCCTTAGGGTATCCATAGTGGGATCGCACTTAAGATATCCACACTGCACCTCGACAACTCAACCTCCAAGAAATGATTCACCCCACCATTCACTAGGGTCTCAAACTCTGCAACTCAACATCTTGAACTCACCAAGAGAACCAATCCACCATACAACATGCACTTTCCTCCCTGCAATGCTTAAGCTAACATGAATGCACAGGTTGGAGGCATGTGCATACACAACGTTCCTGTCACCAACTTCCAATTTTTGGCATAACAAGATGGACTACTTGTCGGAGGTAAGCCACCATCCAAAATATAAATAGCCAAACTTTCTACTCGAAGTTTTTGGGTGTCTGATGCCCCTCCCTCCACTTTCCTTTATGGCTTATCATGAGTTTTCATATCGGTTTATGGGATTAACCAACCCCCACCCTCCTCATTCAATTCAACACATTCATTCACCCCCAATGGGGTAAATAGATGTATACGTTTTAAGTTTCAAAACAAAATTATTTCTTTATCATTTACATAAAGTTAGTAGAATTTTCTAATTCAATCACATGTTAAGATAAATATTATGTAAAAACAAAAAATATTTTTGCATGAAGATTTTCACAGTTAACATTTTGATGTTGAGATATTTTTCTCGAATAGTGTGTGTTCTCATTGAGGTGTCTGATGTTTCAGGTGAACACTTCACTTGAAAAAAACTAAGAATGTTGATACAAAGAGTACAAGACCAGGATTAAATACAGAGAGGATATGATCGTTAGAAAAATATATGACTATTAAGAAATGTGAGAAAAAAAAAAAATTTAAAATTATATTAATTAATAATTTAGGAAAAATGAGTTAGATAAGAGTAAGTAAAATAAAATAATAAAATAAAATAAAAATATAATGTAAATATCAATAAAATAAAAAATATTTTAAGAGAAAAATAGATAAATTGAAATTGCAAACCCATAATTTAGAGTGGTCTATACTAATATAATAATAAAAAATAATAAACTAGATCAAAAAATAATATTAAAGAAATGAGAATTAATTATATAATTTAAAAATTGATAAGAATGTTATTAATAAAATAATAAATTGATATAATAAAATACAAAAATATTAATAAAATAAGACAAAATATTTTCTTTAAACTGAATAAATAAAATCAAAAGATTACATGTGAAAATGAATGAAGGTCAAATTTAAAAACTAAAAGAATAATTTACCATGGTTAATTATGTATAATAAAATATTAGAAAGGAAAAATAAAATAATAAAAATTAATAGATTTTGTTAAAGGGAATTTATAGTGGATAATTAATAATTGAATTAAAAGCATTAAAACATACTAATGTAAAGAGATTTAATCATTTGTATGATAATGGTGTGAATAAAAATTAATAAAGATTAAAATTAAATAGGTTAAGAAAGCATAAATTAGATTAAGAGGGAGTCCAATAAAGAGGAATATTATGGATAGAATGAATTTATGATTAATATAGGGTTAGAGGTCATTTTAAATTTGAATTTTATTAAGGAAAATATTAAATTAACTAGGATTAAGATAGTATTAATTCTTTTAGGAATAATAATTAAAAATCATAACGAAATAAAATGATTTAAAGGGAATGGAGCAAAGGTGAGGGGAAGGGTTACAATCATCAGACAGTAAGGCTTGAATGACAAGGTCTGGAAGACAAAAAATGGATAATATGTTTCAAAGATTGGTTTAATTTATCTGGCTTAAAGTTTTCAGGGTGGTTTGGATTTCAAGGGCTTACCTAATGACTCAGTTTGAATGAAAAGGAGCACAGATCAAGATTTTATCAAAATAAATATGGAGTTTAGTTTTATGGGAGTATTCAGTAATGGTGGATTTTGATATACAATTATGTAGGTGTCAGCCATGTGTTTTTTAAGTTGGGGAAGGATATCCCAATTGGTCATGGTGGATTTGGATATAAAATTATATAGGTGTCAACCATGTGTTTTTTAAGCTGGGATTGGAAGGATCTCCTAGCTGGTTCTATGTAAAACATTCCATAGAACTAGGTATCTTGTGGACTATGGGGTTGAGCATAAGGTTGTTTTATTTTATTATTATACTTTACTTACTCTAAATTGTTGACTGGATTTTTGCATGTCTCCTTCTCATGTTGTTTTATTTTATTATTATATTTTACTTACTCTAAATTGTTGACTAGATTTTTGCATGCCTCCTTCTCCTAGCACAGAGGAAACAACGTCCATGAGGTTAAGGTTCTATCCATTGCTAACAATGCCATCCTCAACCAGTCATGCTAATGGGACTTGAAAATAGGCTTATAATATTAATCTTATTATTTATAATAGTAATTGTGACTCTAATATTAATCTTGAATTTGTAATATTACAATTTCTAATATTAGGTTTAATACTAAAATTTCAATATTAATTGAAACTTACTCATTTAGTTGAATCTTAACATATTCTTACTTATATTAATATTCAAATATTAAAATACAATATTAAAACCAAGTACTAATACCCAATAATAAAACGTAATATTAATATTATAATATTAATATATCATAAGTAATATAGTATTATAATGTTAATATAATAGTAATAAACCTAATATTAATATTAATATATTATAATAAAATCTAATACTAATATTATAATATTAATAGCGATATTGATATTGATTGATATTGATATTGATATTGATATTAATATTAATATATTATAATAAAACTTAATACTTATTATAATATTAATATTAATGTTTTTGTTTGTAAGTGATATGTGTTTATCCAGGTTTCACATGTGACTTGAGAATCCGTGACAGACTAAGCCGTCAAAGCACTCCCCTCGGGCACACCAACCTTAAGGGCCCAATCGTAAGTTGTCTAGCTTTTTGCATGTATCCTTCTCCTAACACAGGCACAACAACCTCCATGAAGTACGATCCAGGGTCGTCTTGCTAACAAGGCCATCCTCAACCGATTATGCTAGTGAGACTTGACAACCAACTTATAATATTAATCGTATCTTTAATATTAATCTTGAATTTGTAATACTAGAATTTATAATATTGAATTTAATAATAAAATTTCAATATTAATTAAAACTTACTTTCAAAATATCTTTCAATTAACTATTAATATCTCGTAGATTTCACGCTCTCTCTTCTCAAAATACAAATCACATTACCCTGATGATGGACTCACTAAGCTAGTCCGAAACGTTGGTTTCAAAAATTGTTCACAGGTTTTTCCACAAACATAAAAATTCTACCAACCTGTATGGACTTTCTCTTTAACACCATTAAGTTCCACCATGGAAGGGACATGATGAACAATGCTCTAAATTTTGAGAACATGAGAATCTCGAGAGCTAGAAACCTATGTAATTAATTAATTTAAATATATACATAATCAATCACCAAAAATAAATAAATAAATAAATTCAAATACAATCAATCACTAATTAAACCAAAAAATAAAAATAAAAAATTATTAACTTGTTAATCAATTGAAAGCCGACAATAAAAGAAGACATTAAATATCTTTCAATTAACTATTAATAGCTCCTAGATTTCACGCTCTCTCTTCTCAAAATACAAATCACATTGCCCTGATGATGGACTCACTAAGCTAGTCCGAAACGTTGGTTTCAAAAATTGTTCACAGGTTTTTCCACAAACATAAAAAAAAACTTACTTATCTAGTTGAATCTTTATTTATATTAAAATCCAAATATTAAAACACAATATTAAAAATCCAATATTAAAACCCTATACTAAAACCCAATATGAAACCAAGTACTAATACCCAAAACCTAATACTAATACTAATATTATAATATAATAATACTAAAATCTAATTATTATAATTATATATTAATATATATTATATTAATATTAAATTACTATCAGATATTTAATAATTATTAATATATTTACCATAATTATATTTATGAATATCGTTGATATACTTTTATGGCCTATCAGATTTATTAATGTAGATGTGGTAATTACACCTCTTCCTATTGTAAGTTATGAAACGAATGGTTACATTTAGGCCACCTTTGTACAATTTGCTTCACCATGCAGAAAACTTAGCAAAAACTTTGGAATCTATGGAGTATTAAACTTTCCAACAATCACAGAAGCGGAAGAATAAGTACACCACTTCGTCTTCTCCATGTCAAGTGTAAGGACCATAAGCTGCAGGCTATACAACAAGCTCACATGAAGGCGACGAGTTGAGGAGCAGTAGCACAGTGGGAGGAAACGCATGCGATGTGTTGTGGAGGTCGTTTGACATATAGGTCGTGGGTGGTCCTAGCGGGCCAATGAGCGGGCAAGGCCAAACGATGGACACCACACTTGGGTCAGCCGATGGGCAAGCTGACCCATTCAAAGGAGGAAATGAAGATGTATGGAGGTCGGTCGAACATGAAGACGCATCGGTTCATGGAGAGGGCGAACCATATATATGGGAAGACTTGGTAATGGAGCTAAGGCATCACAAAATGCACAAGTTCAGAGCGTTCCAGGTTGAGCAAAGGTGAAGGTGCAAGTTGGTCTGAAATCTGGGTGAAGGTGCAGGCGGACGAGTGCAGGGCCGAAACACCCAAGCTAAAATAGGTCGTTCGAAGGCGTTCATGCAGGAGGTTGTTCGAGGGCATTCGTTTACAAATTCATTCGAGGGCGTTCGTGGAGGAAGTCATTTGAGGGCGTTCAATCAGAAAGTTGTTCGAGGGCATTCATGCAGGAATTCATTCGAGGGCATTTGTTTAGAAAGTCATTTGAAGGCATTTGTGTAGGAAGTCGTTTGAGCGCGTTTGTGCAGGAGATTGTTCGAGGGCATTCAGGCAGGGTCGTTAGAGGTTGTTCGAGAGCACTGTAGGGCATCCGGGTGAATGACACGAGTTGGTGAACGGTGGTTCGGGCGAAGTCTTGAATGGGCGTGCACGGTGAACAACTCATCGGTGGAGACTTGGTGAGTTGGGCATTCGGTGGAGAGTGCCCACCGGTGGACGAGTTGGGTGTTCGGTAGGAGTTCCCGACGAGTTGGACGAGTTGGATGAGCTAAACAAAATGCATTCAAGTGAACATGCGGAGGCAAACGAAGAGTTGGGCAGAGTCATTTAGATGACCGTGTGGGCGTGTCAACGAGCTCATTGAACGAGTTGTGCCAGTGATTGTAAAAGTATTCGAAGTGTAAATCTGGGGTTTCCTCAGGATTGAACTTGTATATTATAAATTGTTGTTATTATTACGGGCATACTCATTACAGGGAGTTACCCCTCTGATCTATATTGTTGTGCATTTTATGTTAATGCTGATGAATGTTTAACCGTTGTGTTATAATGAATGAAAGTACTTGGTAAAAGAGAGAAACAAAATAAGTATGGAAGTAAGGCATAGTCTATGACTATGAGTATTGGTGAAAAGAAAAGGGTCAGTGGTGCTGCACCTCCTATAGTGCGGTTGGAAGAGTACTGCCAGTGTAGGGGCATGACAGGTGGTATCAAAGCTGGTGAATTGTGACAAAGATAGCTGAATACTTGGCATTCGTGACAGGTGATTCAGAACTGCAGAAGGGAAGTGTAATAATTCGTGACAGGTTTAGCAGGGGTGAAGCATCTTGCTTGGGCCAAGTTGAATGACAAGACATGGCAGGTTTGGAAGAATGTGAAGGTAAGCTCTTGCTAACCTTATACATGTTGAAGCAGATGAAAGAAGAGATCCCACGGATTCAAGATAAACTTGAAGTCTTGGAAAGGAATGTTGAAGATGAACTTCTTCGACTTGGTTGGGTAATGGAGTAGGATGTAGCTGCAGGTTGCGATGACGAAGAAGAGGAAGCCGTGATGTTTGAGGATGTTGTAGATGTGACAATGATGGAGGATGAACTTGAAACTGATCAAGATGGACCAAGATCGTGCGGTTTCTAGACATGGTGGATGAGGAAACTCACATAGAGGAGCCTCATGATGAAGTAAGTACTACTTATACTTGTGTTTTAGTTGAGCATTTGGTAGATGAACCATATGCAGGGAAGAGCAAAATCAGTTTGCCGATGCAAGGGAGGATCTTACCATGGATGTCTATGAAGAGACCGTGTATGGAAAAGCAAGGACCATTGACTGTTGCAGGACTTGTTGGGGTTGTTTGTGACCTTATGATAGAAGGTACAAAGGCCCGTGACAAGGGAGGAATGTGATGATCATTGCGAAGGAATGGGTCATGCTTTAGCCATATGGAGAAATTGGCTAAGTTCCTGGCATGACCCATGGACAGATTGGAGGAGGGCACACACTTGAGTATGGTGATACTTGGGTGGAATTCTCATGGCCGAGACCAAGAGGAAGTCTTGGGGGAACCTTTAGTGGGAGAGCCATGGTGGAAGAGACTCATGTGATGATGATATGGTTGGGTGACCGAGTTCACTAGACCGATTTGCAGGCTTGGATGAGGATGACTAATTGTTGTGATGGGTCTACCTAGTTGGAAAACATGGGCAACTTGAGTCATGGACATCAAGTTGGAGACATGAAGCATGACAGTCTTATGCAGGGACATTATGCAAGAGCACTTGCAGAGGTGTCACTTATGGGCATCCAACAGGGAGTGCCAAGGCAGAGATATTATGCAAGTGGATTTGCTGGTGTGACATGGAGATGTTTCATTTATAAGCTGATGGAAAGGTTGTGCACTCTTGTAGAACAAGGCCATGGAATTGGTTGGAATTGTGAGCAGACTATGGAGAATTCCTATTACATGTAGAGCTAAGGCATCTTGCAGAGACCTTTGGGCCGAGACATGTATGCTTGCTAGAGTGTTGGTTGGAGATGACTCATGGAGCTCATGATGACATGAGGTTGTGACTTTTGAGGACTTCATATTATTGTGGACTTAGAGGATCTGATGCATTAAGAAGTTGAGGTCAGGAACTTTGATGCAGGATGGGGTGCATACTTTGAGTACATGTATGGGTGTGCTTGAAAGAGTGACTTGATGAGGAGGATCGATACGAGACACTTTGGAGTGATGGAGTTACAACAATGATGATGCCTTGGTGGCAACACTTGGGCATGGGTTGAGCTGAGACTTGACCACTTTTTACACATGGATGAACGAGACAAGTGTATACTTGTTTCCTTAGCAGACTTGAGGGATGGCACATTGCAGATGTGATGGAGGTTGCTTCATGAACTTGGATGTGGCACATCGAGAGTCGGGTTTGATGAGAGGATCTCTTCACTTTGAGGAGATGGATTTTATGCAAATAGATGATGATGTTGGGATAGATGTGACTGATTTCATGCAGCACATTGATACCAAACATCATGGACATCATGTTGTAGACAAGATGGAGACTACTTCATGGACCTGGGCATGGCTTATATTTAGATGGAGATGGATTCTTGATCGAGTTGATGTTGTGATAGCAGTCTGAGAAATGACTGAAGATGGAATGAGAATATGCATTCTCATGGTTTGAACGTGACAGTTAGATTAGCTACCCGACTAGTTCAAGTCATGAGGGCTAGTAGTGTATAGAGATGTGGTAGAATTGTGTTGGAGTATCATGGCAACAGTTCACAGTATGAAAATACATGATGGAGTCAACACGATACAAGTTGCAGTGAGCATGTAGCTTGAGCTGGAGGGGCAAGCCTTCCACAGTGGGAGCAACATGTGGAGATTGCGATGGATGTGGTTGATGATCATGGATTGAGGAGACTTTCCGATGTATGACATACCGGTGCGTTATATGCCTTGGTATGGGTATCTTGGTGACAGATGGTTATTGGGATGAGAGATTGTCGAGGATTACAATGATTTAAAGTAAGGGAGAATGTAAGGACCACGAGTTTTAGGCTATATAATGAGCTCGCATGGAGGCGACAAGTTGAGGAGCAGTAGCACAGTGGGAAGAAACGTGTGCGAAGTGTTGTGGAGGTTGTTTGACATATAGGCCATGAGCGGTCCCGGCGGGCTGACGGGCAAGCAAGGCCAAACGATGGACACCACACTTGGGTCGGCCGGTGGGTGAGCCAACCCATTCAAAGGATGAAACATAGATGTATGGAGGTCAACCGAACATGAAGACACATCGGTTCAAGGAGGGGGCGAACCACATATATGGGAAGACTTGGAAATGGAGCTAAGGCATCACGAAACGCACATGTTCAGAGCGTTCAAGGTAGAGCGATGGTGAAGGTGCGAGTTGGTTTGAAATCTGGGCGAAGGTGCAGGCGGACGAGTGCAGGGCCGAAGCACCCAATCCGAAACAGGTCGTTTGAAGGTGTTCATGCAGGAGGTCGTTCGAGGCCGTTAGTTTAGAAAGTTGTTCGAGGGCATTCATGCACAAAGGCATTTGAGGGCGTTCGTTCAGAAAGTCATTCAAGAGAATTCATGCAGGAAGTCGTTCGAGGGCGTTCGTTCAGAAAGTCGTTCGAGGGCGTTTTTGTAGGAATTCGCTCGAGGGCGTTCGTGTAGGAGATCGTTTGATGGCGTTCGGGCAGGGTCATTTGAGGGCGTTCGCGCAGAGTCGTTCGAGGGCGTTCAGGAAGGGTCGTTCGAGGGTGCGGCAGGGCGTCCAGGCGAACAACATGAGTTGTAGAATGGTGGTTCAAGTGATGTCCTCAACAAACGTGCATGATGAACGACGCCCCGGTGGAGACTTGGTGAGTTGTGCGTTTGGTGGAGAGCGCCCGCTGGCGGACGAGTTGGGTGTTCGGTAGGAATGCCCAACGAGTTGGACGAGTTGGACGAGCTGAACAAAACACGTTCGGGTGAATGTGCAGAGGCAAACAAAGAGTTGGGAAGAGTCGTTTGGATGACAGTGTGAACGTGGTGACGAGCTGGCTGAACGAGTTGTGCCAGTGATTGTAAAAATATTCTAAGTGTAAATTTGGGGTTTCCTCAGGATTGAACTTGTATATCATAAACTGTTTTTATTACTATTATGGGCAGACTCATTACAGGGAGTTTCCCCTCCCATCTATATTGTTGTGCATTTCATGCCAATGCTGATGAATGTTTAACTGTTGTGTTATAATGAATAAAGGTACTTGATAAAAGAAAAAAATAAACTAAGTATAGAAGTAAGGCATAGTCCATGACCATGAGTATTGGTGAAAAGAAAGGGGTTGGTGGTGCTGCACCTCCTATAGTGCGGTTGGAAGAGTACCGCCAGTGTAGGGGTGTGACACGAGGACTTTGGCAGTCTCCATCAAGAATTACACCTCCTCTCATCCTTCCAATAATTACAGAAGTGGATGAATAATTTTTGTTTGACACCCCCTCTCCACCATGGCCAAATTTTTGGTTATCCATCAATAATTACACCTACCCTTCCCATGCCTCCATTCCCTCTCACTACGCCGAGACTTTGGGGTTTGGGTCAATAATTACACATCGTCTCAACCTTCCAATAATCAAAGAAGCGCACCAATAACTACCTATTTTGTTTTTGTTTGTGGAATAAGGAAACTCCTCGCATCCCTCCAATAATCCAAGAAGGGGACAAATAACTACATCTTTTCTCTATGTTTGTGAAATAATTTTACTATTATTTTTTTTCAAATTTTAATCTATAAATTTTTGAATATCTCTGAGGTAAGAATTTTTTTTCAGTGTTCCGGGAGCTTTGAAATTGTATGGGAACATTACTTTTTAAGGGGTTACAATGGGAGATGGGGAAGTTGCGGGAGCTTCGAAGACTGTTTTTTGGGGGAATGTTGTGTGAGCTTCGAAGATTGTTTTTTGGAGGTCTCACGTTCCATGGGGCCCAAAAAACATGAGCCTATGTTGAAACCTTCGAAGAAAGGCCAAAGACATATTAAACATTGTTATCCTTAATTGAAAATCTGGAGCAATCTCTTGATGGGTTAACGAAGCCTGTGACACCTTGAGGTAAGTGCTATATCTGGGATGTCATGATGATGAGTATTTCTTTTGCTTTTTATGTATATATATCACAGAAGATTGTGTGTGCATAGTGCATGGAAATCAATGCTTAAACATTAGAGTTTCTTTGCTTTTTTTCCCTAAAAATAACTAGAGAAAGATATGTAAAACTATTCCTTTGTATTTTTAAGTGAGATTGTTTCAAAGATTGATCATGAAAGGAAGAGACTCAGAAAGAGACACCCTGCAACATAGAAAAATATATATATTTTTTATCATAATTTCATTTAAATTAAATATAATGTATATTTAATTAAAAAATATTAAAATATTTATATAATTTATTTATACAAAAAAACTTAATTTCATAATTTCAAATAATAAATTTTCAGCGTAGATGCTAATTTCTAATTATATTTGATTGCATTAATTTCAGGGTGGATGTTGATTTCTAATTATATTTAATTTCTTGAACTAGATGCATGGATTTTAGTGTAGATGTTGATGTCTAGTTTTATTTGATTGCTTGCATTAGATGCGTTGATTTCAGTGTAGATGTTGATGTCTAGGTTTATTTGATTGCTTGGATTAGATGCGCTAATTTCAGTGTAGATGTTTTCTAATCTTGTTTGGTTGATTGCATTAGATGGATTAGATGTTATTAATCTTTAGGGTGTAAATTATTAAAAATATTTTTCAAGATTAGATGGATGGGGTAGTGAGGGGACAAGCTCTCTTGCACTAGATGCATTTATTTCAATGTAGATGGTGATTTCTAATCCTATTTGATTTATTGCACTAGATGCATTTATTTTAGGGTGGATATTGATTTCTAATTATATTTCATTAAATCTTAATTTGTAAATTTTTTTAAATTTTTATTAATTTTAAATTTAAAAAAAAAAATTAAGAAATTTTTTAAATAATATTTTTTGTTTTTTTTAATAATGTTTATATTCTATATTTTTTTACAATGTTTTCTTTATTTTTTTTTAATTAATTTTTTTTTTCTTAACTCATTTTCTTTTAAATGTCAAATTTTTTAATCGTTTATTATTTTTATTTTTTAAAGCTTTTTTAAATATATTTTTATTTGTTATTTATTCATTTAAAAAATAGTTTTTAAATTTTATTTAATTTTTTTTATGTATTTATTTTTTAATTATATAATTCACTTTTATTTGTCTGTCTTTTTAATTAAATTTGTAAATTTTTTCCTTAAATTACCTTTTTTCGCTTGTTTTATTTTTTATATTTTTTTATAACTTTTGTTTTTTGTGAGTTAATTATACATATACATATACATATACATATACATATACATATACATATACATATACATATACATATACATATATATATATATATATATATTTCAGTAACAATTATTTTTTGTGTAATAAAATATTTATTAACTATATACAAATTTATGAAAAAATCTTATTCTCAAAATATTAATATCATGATTTTTTTTTTTCAGAAATAATAAAAAATTTCATTATAAAAAAACACTACCAAAAAAAACAAAAAACACATATTTCGAAATCCCTCAAAAAAAAAACATTTTAGGATGAAAAACAAGAAGAAAAATAAGATAACTTGAACAATGCATACTTGGGACAATAGAAAATTTTGAGTGTAAAAAATATGCCTTAAAAAATGATGATTTTCAAAATTCGCATGCAAATCACAAGCATTTAAAAAAAATTATCTACACTTAATACATTAGAAAATTTAAAGTGTAAAATATAGACCCTCTAAAATAAGGGGTTGATGTTGCATCAACTCTTTTCAAGATCAATATAAAAATCGCTAACATTTTAAAAAAAATGTTCATACTTGATACATTAAAAAATTTAAAGTGTTAAGAAAAAAGGGTTGATGTTGCATCAACACTTTTCAAAATCAACATGAAAATCACTTACATTAAAAAAAAATGTTCATGAGAAAATTTAAAGTGCCAAAAATATGCTCCAAAAAAAGGTGTATTCTGAATCACCACTTTTCAAAATCAAGTGATTTTTTGCTACCTCAAAAAAATGGGTACTAGGTAATTTTATTGATTGATCGATAACTATGTTGCTTGCATTAGATGCATTTGACGTTAACATTGGGGTTATAGATTATTAAAAAAATCAAGATATATTTAGCAATACCTAAAGGGACACTATTAAGAATTAATTAGCTATCAAAAGTTGTGATACCTAGAATTAAAATGAATTAGATGTGAAGAACCAATCCTCTTGCAAAGTCAAAATTAATCCTTGAGAAGATCATTTCCCTTCTTCATCGTCAACTAATTACTAATAGACAATTACATATATTCAAAATTACTAATAGATAATTGCGTACAACAATGTATTCAAAATATTTATAAGAGGAAAAGATATATTTATAAAAAATCAAAACAAATCAAATTATTCTTGAAAGAGATGTGATAATTGTTTGGATGTAAAGAATTTATAAATTTGGCGAGTCAATAAAAAAAATAAGAAAAGAATTATTTCTTGACTTTGCAAAATAGACTATAGATAAAAATGAATCATCAAAATATTGTTGAAGGAAATAAATTATTTCAAATATTAACAAAGAAAAAAATTATTCCAAGAGTAACACAATAAATTATTAAGACTACTCATCAAGATATATTTAGTGATATCTAGGGGGACACTATTAGAATTAATTAGATGTCATAAGTTGTGATACCTAAAATTAAATCAAATAGGTGTGTAGTATCAATCCTCTTGCAAACTATTGAAAGGATTGACTCTTTTCTTCATCACCGACTAATTATTAATAGACAATTACATACACATATAAAAATTTAATATAACAATTGTAACATTCACAAATGCTACCATCCAAATCCAAACACGTAAGGAGACAAACCACTCGAAGCATTCAAACAAAGATGTACAAATCATTCAAGGCAAGCAACACAAACTAAATTAGAGAAGAGAATGATATGGTCATGCAAAGCAAAGAAAACATAATGCAAATTTTGAAGTTAATCTCAAACATATGCATAATAATGATAATAAAAAAATGTGAGATTGTTGCCTTCAACTGGAACCAACTTATATCCATCTAACACCGGATATATCATATGCCAAGAAGGATCAAATTCCTTGAGGTGCAAACCTTTCCTCAAGTTGTACATTCCAAAAAGAAGGTTTTCACCCCGAGGGATTTGATCCCTCTCATGCATGATAGATCCGATGTTAGATGGATCTATGCTGGTTCTAACAAAATCATATTTTTGACATCGTCAATGCAATTTTTTTTATATAAGTAGATATCTAAGATTTTTTCTTGTTTTTTGATCAAACCACTACTATTAATTTGCAAAAATATTACATAAGATTTTGAAGAAACACCCTTCTCTCAGTCTCATTCTAACTAGATTTTTTTTAGCTAGGAGAGATAAATGAAAACTAATATCCAACTGCCAAAAACTATGGCGAGTCCATATAAAGAACACAAAAAGTCTCCAAAATACAAAATGATATATATATATATATATATATATATATATATATATAGCGAATCGTTATCATTGATTCTGGGGAGGAGTTGGAGCTTGTCCGACATTAAGATGGTCTGGGTGTCTAGGGCCCATGTACATGAAACTCTAGTTGATCAATCATGCCCTCAATTAGATCCAGCCTTTCATGAATATGCCTTTGAATCCTCATGTCCAGCATTTCCCATTTATAATTTATAGTTTTGTAAGTCATTCATAAAGGTGATTACCTCATTCCGATCAACATATATTTGTTACCCTAGTTTCACCAGGAGTGCAGTTACATTCTGCAATTATCTTTCCATTGACTACAAATTAGGAGGCTCACTCATAATAGGTGTTGGTAAATTTTCTTATGCCAATTCACTTTCAAAACCTGTGTCCACACATTTATTCATCGTCTACTACACCCACCCTCCCATCGCAGCCCGCAAGTTCCACGACGCCCAAACTTTGAGGTCTCCATCAGTAATTACATCTCCTCTCCTCCCATGCTTCTGCTTCGTCTTCGCCACGCCCAGACTTTGGCGGTCTCCGTCAAGACGAATAAATACATAAGTGGAGGAATAATTTGTGTCCGCCCCGCCCAAACTCTGGAGTCTCCGTAAATAATTACAACTTTGACCTCAGTTTTGTCTCAGCACGCCAGAGACTTTGACTTTGGGGTTTTGTCATTCCGGAGACTCTGGGGTCTATGTTTATAAAATAAAATATAAATATATATTAAAATGTTATATATTAATAAAATTAAAAGATATTTTAAAATATAAATATAAATATTTTATTTATTATATATTTTATTTTTCCTTTTCAAATCTCCATCGGGAGACGGATAATTACACCTTTCCGCTGTTTCAAACTTTCATCGGCGACCTTTGTACTATTTATCTCAACTACATCGGCCACCTTTGTACTATTTATCTCGACTATATTGATTTTTTTGTTTAATTTAAATGTTTATCTTAGACTTTATATTCACATTTTCATATTGACTTTTTCTTACTTTCATAGACTTTTTATTACGTTCTTACTTAGATGAGAAAGAAAATAAAGAAAACCCTCCACTCATCCTTCTTCTAGTTACATTTGTCTCTGGCCCCCCTCCACTACGCCCAAACTTTGAGGTCTCCATCAGTAATTACATCTCCTTCCAGGCCTCTGCTTCGTCTTCACCACCCCGAGACTTTGGCGGTGTCTGTCTCACCACGCCAGAGACTTTGGGGTTTAGTTCTGTCTCAGCACGCCAGAGACTTTGGGGTCTATATTTATAAATATATATTAAAATGTTATATATCAATAAAATTAAAATATAAATATAAAAAGATTTAAAATAATTAAAAGTAAAAAAGTGTGAATAAAATATTTGAACTTTATATATTCTAAAATATTTCACATAAAGATTTAAATAAATTATTTGAAGATCTATGTTTACTAATTTCTTCCGACAGAAATTATATATATATACGTCTATATATAGAAAGAAAATATTTTAATGTTGTACAAAATAAAATATTTAATGTCCAAAGAAACAACTAAAAGTTGAAAAATAAAATAAAAAATATCAAATAATTCTTAATAAGAATAATAAGATGTGTAATTCATTCAATTTTTAATATAAAAATAATATGTGACATTTAAAAATATTCATAATAATAATCAAATTTAATGTGGGTTACTCATAAAATATTTTATTATCCAAGATCAAGTAATATTGACATAGACTTAAAAATATATTAATAACCAAAAAAATTTAATGTGGACAATGTAGTCTATAGATAAAATGTCTCAATACACATGTTATGTAGAATATTTTAATTTCAACTATGTATATATTATATATTGTTTAAATTTTTTTGTTTATGTCCTATAAAGCAACAACAAAAATTAAATTTTATGGGTAAAATGTTTGAAGTAGTCTCACTATTTTACATTTTCATATTTTTTAACTATATATATATATATATATATATATATATATGCCATTTTTCCCTGAAATCCAAAAAAAATTCTTTGTACTAACCAATTTAATATAACATTCAAAAATACAATTTAAACAATGAAAAAATACACATTATATATAGAGAGAGAGAACCAAATTCATTGGGATCTATAAAAGGATGTAACTTTTTTCATATTTTACATTCTAAAAGAGGTTTGCACCTGAAGAGATTTATCCCTCTTAAAACATGTTAAATCTCTCATTAAGATATATCTATATTATAATAGATTTTCATTAAAAAAAATATGATAAAATCCTTTTTATATTAAAATTTCTTAGTTCAAACACACTCTTTTTCTATTGTACAATTTGACAATTTGAAAGCATTTTGATGTTAGGAGGAATCACTTGTAACTTACAACAACCCTTAAAATCTTGATACTTGAAATCATTGAGTTATGTGATTTCATATGGCAAAGATTCTAAATGACAACATCCATTGAGATCCAAAAATATGAGATTTTTGAGATCTCTCATTTCACATGGAAATGATTTTAACCATTTACATCCCTCGAGGTGTAAAAACTGATTGTTTGAAATATTGTCAATGCTTGAATGCACATAATCAATTTTAGAATGATTCAAATCAAGAAATTTGAGAGTTTTTGTTTGTTTGTTTTGTTTGTTTTTTTTTTCAAGAAAGAAAAAACCAACAACTTTCTATTAAATAAAAAGATGTTTACATAATCATGCATATAGGATATGTTCCAATATAATCCTCATTACATATGATTGATAACAAGATACAGGGTGCACAAACCCCTCAAAGAAACCCCGAAAGGAGCACAATATATGTCCCAACAATGACCATCCACATACCATTCTAGCACCGCCAGAAGATGCTCCAACTGACAAGATATGAAAAATGAGATTTAATGTATAAAACCCTAGGGTCAACAATCACCATGCCACCTCACAAAGAGATTCAAAAAAATTGAGCATACGTACACAACCAAATAAAACCCCAAGGCATGCAGACCACAGAAATCCCAAGTGGGAACTATAAACGATGTGAAAAGGTGGCCAACCCACAAATACAAAATGTTCAAACCCCAACAACCAACGCCATAGGAAAAACTAGGGATAATGCCCCCATAAAATATCTCGTAGCATCAACAAGCCAGAATAGGGCTACAATAATAAAAGACAAGTGACAAGACCTGACAAATCTCGCTGCCATGACCCAACAATCATATCGACGAACCATCACCGAAGAAATCTACAACGATGAAGACTAGAAACAAGGTGACAATGACCCTCACCAACAAAACACACAATTAGAAAAACCGTAGCAAAGTCTTGAACCCCAGCATGAACAGAGCTTCCACATAGTGATGTCGATGACAGTTGTAAAGGAAGGGGGTGTAGTCGAGAAAGGCAGGCCAAGATGCACGATCAGGAGAGTGGAGCAGGCAAGGTTCACTGCACGACTGTCCCATCTACAATGACAGTAACTGGAAACATGGCGACGGTGACCTTGAGTAGCAGAAGACACATTGAGAAAAACTATAACGAAGTCCTGAACCTCGACACAAATAGAGCTTCTACATGGCAGAAACGACAACAAAAATAGAGGAGGGGGGAACAATCAAGAAACGTGGGCCAAGATGCAGGAACAAGAGGACCAAGTAGGCTATGGTTCGCTGCTCGATCCTCCCTCCCTCAACAATCATTTTCCACAAATTGCACCCCTGGTGGTTAGCCCTTACTCATTTTATTTAGCAACAAGAAAATGTAGGGACTGAAATTCGAATTGTTTCAGTTGCCACAATGATCTTGGCAATAATTGTAGCCCTGTTTCACCTAAATCTAACACCCTCAAAGACACGAGGTTAAGGAAGAACGCTTCCGAAATCACTTCCAATTCAAATTTGCATACCAATGTTAGAGTCACCTGTTTTGGATATATCAACTCCTTTGTTGGAAGAGATGTAGTATCACTACCAAAAAGAGAGAGTCATCTACAATTATCGCAACAAAAGGATCTTGCATCTAAAGGGGCTAGAAACATTCACATAAGTAAAATATATAGGTAAGAAGATACATAGAATTAATTAACAGGAAAATCTGCATATTATATATATATAGATATATACAGACACTATATATTATATAAAATTAAGATATACTAAAATATAAATAAAATATATATATATATATATATATATATATATATATTAAAAATAAAAAATACTATATATTAATAAATTAATATATATATATATATATATATATAAAGTAAAGTTATATTTCTTACATACACATATAGCCAAAGGATATCCACCATCATTGAAAATTTTTAAATTCTATATTTTGTAGCAAAAAATGCTTTAATATAAGTTTTATATAGTAAGATACAAAATATTAATAGTGTTTGGTTTAAATATGTTATTTAAGAGAATGTAGACCTATTAGAGTTAAACAAAATCAAAGTAGATAAAATAAAGTTAGCAAAACTCAAGAAAGTGTTGGGAATAATGTTGGTTTTCTATGTTGAAGGCATGTTTTAAAACATTGTAAAGTGAATATTTTTGTTGCAGAACCCTTTTTTTGGCAATTATGGTGGGGTTGGACATACTGCTTGGAAGAGAATTCATCATAGTGTTCACCTAAAGAGCCTATTTCCTAGCATGTAGGCCCATTAATTTGGTGTTGTAGTGCATTGAGATGATCCATCTGTGCTTTTAGAACGTAAGTGTATTAACTTCTTGTTCGAGTGTACCTAGAGGACTCATTTTTTAATTATAGCAAACTCAATAGACTTTAGCATTAGGAAGAGAAACAAATGACCAAACTCTTCCACATAAAGATACAAGTAAGGAAGATACATATTAATGCTCTCATTGACTTAGGATCACATGCAAATCTCATTTCAGTAAAGCTAGTAAACAAATTTGCATTGGAATTTCGTGACCATCCAAGCTTATACTCATTAGGATTGGTAAATAAGGAAGCATAATTAAAGATAACAAAATAATTCAAAAGTAGATTAGCTATCAGTGTTTATTTTATTGATGAAGTAGAATTATATGTAGTTCCCTTCGATGTATGTGGAGTGGTGTTTGGAAGTCCCTACATGTGCATGCAATATGCAATCTTCATGTGCATAGCCAACCAATATCAACTCACCAATGATGGAAAATCATTCACCATCAATGTGCACAAAGGAAAGCTAAAAATTTCACCAATAAATGCCAACCAAGCCAAGAAAATGATCAGTTCTGGCAAGAAGTTTGTTTTATTGTTTTTAACAGAGAATCATCTTGTAGAAGAGTCAACAAGAGCAAAGGAATCCTTGGAAGGGTGTATTAAGAAACATAAAAAACAACTAGAAGATTTTCTATAGGCTTACAGGGATGTGTTCTAGGAACCTAAAGGGATACCACCCAAGAGGGAAGCAGAGCATAAGATCCAAATATTTCAGGACTCCCTCGCTAAACATTGGGTTGTACAGTTAGTTTGTTATAGAAGAAAGTGAGGTGAAGAAATAATTGCAACAACTACTGGAATGGGGTGTCATTCGACTGAGTACACCATCATGTGGGTCAACCATCATCATAATGTCAAAGAGAATAGGACTTGGTGGATGTGTATTAATTACATGGCACTAAAGAAAATCACACTCAAGAATAGGTACTACTTACCCAAGATTGATGATTTTTTGAACTAGTTGCAGTAAGAGAAATACTTCACCAAGGTGGACTTAAAGTCTAGATATCACCAGTTTTGAGTCAGAGAATAAGATACTTGGAATACTGTCTTCAAAACCCGGAAGGGTTTGTATGAGTGGGTAGTCAAGCCATTTGGCCTATGAAATGTACCAATTATGTTTATGTGGTTAATGAATGATATGTTCCACCATTTTATAGATTCATTTGTTATTTTCTATTTGGAATATATATTGGTATATAGTTTACCTAGGAGGAGAACATCTCACATTTGACATAGGTGTTGGAGACATCAAAGAAGCACCAATTGCTAAAAAATATCAAGAAGTGTGAGTTTTCACAGTAGTCTCTTTTGTATCTAAGGTATGTGATAGGTGGAGGAGAGATAAAGATAGATCCTACAAAGATGGAGACCATCATGAAATGGTTCGTACCTACTAATGATTCTGAGGTTAGGAGTTTTGTTGGAGCGACACAATAGCTGAGGAAATTCATAGCCTCGTTTTTAGTGGTAGAAACATAACTTCATGCCATAACAACAAGTGACGAGAGTTTCGAGTGGGGAAGGAGTCAACAAAATGTCTTTGATGAGTTAAAGAAGAAGATCATTCAAACATTAGTTCTTGCACTACCAAACTTGGATAAGCCCTTTCAAGCGGAGATAGATTCTGGTGAGTATGTTATGGGAGTGATATTGATGTGGGGAGGAAAGCTTGTATTTTACAATTCTAAATTATTTCATTGGCTAGTTGTTAACTACCCTACCTACGATAAGGAAGTTTATGCCATGGTGTAATCCGTGAAGAAGTGGAAGAATCATCTAATGGGAAAGAGGATAATAATCCACATATATCACCAACCACTGCAGTACTTGCAAGCCCAAAGTAAGCTACAAATGACATAAGATATAGTTCTTCATAAGAGTTTTAGAACTACAAGATAGGGACAACATAAACTTTGACAGATTGAGTTGAAAGAAAAACTTCTAGGCAAAGCTAAATGGCACACCCGAGAGAAGGTGGAGGAAAAAATTCCTCACATCATTCAGTGGAAGCATTTTAAGACCAAAAGTCTCCAAAAATGGGGAGTGATTCATATTTGATAATTATATTAATTTTCATCCATCTCAAATCTTTTAGGGTGGAAAATGTGGATGAATCAGCTCATAGGACCATTTTTATCGGCGAGATCCAATTTGGAAAATTAGGGCCTAAAATATTTTGGGAGGATTTTGAGGCATCAAAGAGTGGCTTTTAAGGGGTAAAATTTGACACTTTAGTGCTACACTCTTTTCTCCTATTATACACACAAATACCTTTCCAACAATGCAAGAATCAACTTTGTTGGAGTCACTATGAAAAATTTATTCCACTCGGAAGTTGACCTTCTTGTTTTGGCCACCAGAATTCCAAGGGATTCCACGTCAACCCCCATTATTCATGGAAAATGAGCTAGACACATGATGATGATGAATAATACTCTAGAATAGTCCATATTGTAACACTGGTTAAGAATTAAGTGAGTCAAATCTAAATACTAGTTGGCTATCAGGTTGTGCTATAAATGGGCCACTAGTAGGAGAAGGGGTTCCATTCCTTTCAAGTGCATTTTGATGCATAGACAAATAGAGTAACTAAGAGGGATAGGGAGAGACCACACATAGAGTATTTTTTCATTGTGGTAGCCCAAAAATCGCATGCCTTCTTTGTACTTTCATCCATTTTCTATTCAAATAAAGAGAGCAAAGAAACCTCACCTTCCAAGTCGGTTTTCTCCTGAAAGGGTTTCCCAAGATATATCTTGTGTCAATCGCAGTTTGTGAGTTTTTATTTCATTGTTCTCTTTTTTTGTGTAATTATAATCAACATGCATACAAAATAATCAGTAACTTACATATCTTGAAATGTAAAGAGAAATAAACCATCGTGGTGTAGATTTCAGATTTTTAAGTAAAATTTATCAGATTTGTTGTGATGATCTATCGAGTGGAATGTCCAAAAACATTTACAAATCACATATGCAACAATAGGAAAGAAAAGTGGATAATGATGCAGGAAATCAAAAGGACGAAGCGATAGAAGATGGAAAAAAAAAAGAAATAGAAGCATGGTTAATGATGAAAAAGAAAACAAAGTGAGTTATAAATAAATGTATTTTGTTGTGGGTTTGAGAGCTATATACAATAAATCCTTGAAGGAATACATCCATAATAAATAGTAGTTGGATAATGTCGTTTAATAATGATATTTGTTAGAGATTAAAAACTTTTGAAATTGTGTACTTGAGTCAATAAAGTTCATGGTAAAAAAACACTAATGTAAAATATTTTTTGTTATGTATTATTGTGGTAAGCATAAACCAAAATAGGATGTCAGATCATTAAGAGAGAAACTCTATGTGGATAGAACCATCTATTTGAGGTAGTCTACACCTAATAGAGTCATCGATCTTAGTGAGGAGGCAGTCATGTAGATTTCAAGTCATGAAAAAAGGGCTTGTGTAAGAATAAAATGATCATTGAGGATACGAAAAAGAAGAGATAACTATGAGGAAAAAGTTTGCAAGCGATAGAGGACCCATGGACATGTGTCCATGAAGAGTTTTTGTTCCTCAGGAGTATGATGTAGGAGCATCAACATCAAGGTTACAATTGAGTCAGGAACCCAGGAGATTAAGGATGGTGAAAATGATAGTGGTGATATAGAGTAACAGGGATATGCATGCAAAATTTTGATGGAAGAATGGTTGATGAAGCATGTACGAGAAGAAGTTTCCTTGAGAACTAGTGGATATAATGACTGACAACCCATTTATTCTAGTAGATGGTGATTCTTTCTTATGGACTTCAACTAATATTTATGTAGGTATAAGATGATAACGGAGAAGATTAAGAAGGAAGAAGACCAAATAACTACTAAATATGAAGACAAAGGATAACAAAGGCAAAGAATGAGGAAGGACTAATTTAATGAAGAAGGCTCGTTAAAGAGGAGACATAAAAAAATAACACCTATTTGTAACTTTTAATGCATGATATTATGAATATTGTAATAGTGTACGGATATTCTAGAAAGTCTATGTAAGAGCAAGTGCTGAAGCGCAGGGTAGTCCCTACCACTCAAGTGGAAATTATACGTTTAGAACATTTACAAATTAATATATGAAGTCGAAAAATTGATTTTCTACAAAGGGAAAAGAAGTTGGATAAATTTATGGTGGGTAGTAACCAAAAGTAAGTCTCCACATTTACATTTCTACTCCTACTTGTTAAAGTGTTCAAGAACACATAAATAACGGTGGGAAGTTTCTCTTGGTAAGTATATTTATTTACATCTTGTTCCTATCTATATTTTTTACAAATACTTGATGGTAAATATGTTATTTATGTGAGTATGAGCTATTTTCGAAGAATTTAATTTTATATGGTTTTCCTATGAAGCTTAACAATGAAAATTTATACAAATGTCTAAAAATCAAGGCATAAATATTGCAACTGCATTTAAAAATATGAGGCAGTTATCCACATCTCATTTTATTGTACAAAGGCTACAATAAGACCTTCAATTTATGGTTCAATCAAATCCTTGAAAAATAATTTCTTCAATAATATTGAAAAATAAATATTTGTTTTTCATAGTTAAACATTATAACTTGCATTGACCAATGCTAAACTAATAGTGCTCAACAACAAATTGATTGATAGAGCCATGTCTTGGAAGGGACTAATAAGGGGTGGAGAAAATCTAGCACATATAGGGATGAGTTTTTCCTTTAATCTTAAGGTTGTAGGTTATAAACTATTTTTGGATTTCTTCAATATTCCTCCACAAGTTTTTGGATATACATCCATATAAAATACCAATAGTGACTAGAGTTTCAAAGAGAAACTTTTTTAATCCTAAATCCTAATATTTATCTACTTATAATTATTTTCAAGTGTATACCATTTTTTTTTGTAAGCTTGGTAGGACTACATCTTCATCATGTCCAAAATTTTCACCCCCACCACTGCAGGGAATTGAACCAATGATTTCACATCAAGAAGTGCCTTAACAGAGATCACCATCTATCCAAAACCTCGTGGACCAAGTCTATACCTATTAAAATAAATATGTTTATATAAAAAATATATATATATATATATTTTATTTTTATATAAAAATTATTATTTTTATTAAAATATAAAATATGATAAAATAGATTACAATGTTAAAATTATATATATATATATATATTAAAATTTGCAATAAAATTACAAAGATGTAAGAGAAATATCCAAAACCTCGTGGACCAAGTCTATACCTATTGAAATAAATATATTTCTATAAAAAATATTTTTTTTATATTTTTATATAAAAAAATTATTATTTTTATGAAAATATAAAATAAAATAGAATAGATTACCATGTTAAAATATATATATATATATATATATTTGCAATAAAATTACAAGGATGTAAGAATATATATATATATATATATATATGCAATAAAATTACAAGGATCCAAAACCTCGTGGACGAAGTCTATACCTATTGAAATAAATATGCTTATATAAAAATCAATTTTTTATATTTTTATAGAAAACAATTATTATTCTTATTAAAATATAGAATAAAATGTATTTATATATATATATATATATATATAATATGCGCTGAAGAATAGTATTATTTCCTACCCTAATTTGATTTGAGTAGAATAGAATATAAATGTTAATAAATAGGTGAAATTGGATAATATTCAGTATAATAATTGAAAATTTTAGTAGTAGTTATATGTAAATTTAATTTAAAATTTATATATATATATATAAAAATGTAAAAAAAATATTAATAATTTTGTGAAAATTGATTAAATTAATGAGCTCCTTATTAACACATTTATATTATTAATTATTTTATGACTTAAAAAAAACAAACAAACTTTAAAATTTCAGCTATTTCCAATATGTTTTAGAATGTAAATTTTTTTATCTTCAAAATACTTTAATTTAATTAAATTTTAAGTTTTTAAAATTAAAATTCAAAAAAATAAATGTTAATATTTCCATCTATGATAAGGTGTTTTGTTAAGGTATTTTGTGATGTAAAGGTTACTAGTTGGATACTCTGTGGATAAACATCAAATCATGCTAAGGAGGCCCCCTCATGATTTTGACAACTCTCCCTCAATAATGGCTACTCAAAACCAAATTAACCATGCTAATCATCTCAAGACTCACATAACTTATAAAACTATACATATAAATATATAATATTTCAATTTAATATTTATAAAAAAAAATTGTTACAGACTTGAAAAAGATATAGATTACACAATTATTAAAAATTTAATATTAATATTAAGTTTTTATTTGTATTAAATTGTTATTATTAATGATTTATTTTCAAATTTAATATAAGGTATGTTATTCCTTTCTTACATTTGTGAGATGAAAATCTGTAAATCCAATTTCCATATTTAACGACAAGGATCGAAGGATATTTAGCCAGCAATGATGTTCGATGACTGGGAAGGATATTTAACAAGCAATGACGTCTTTGTATCCCATTGTTGGTTTTACTAATATATCAATCCTGATTTTACTCATATATCAATCCTCTGTATGTTTATATTTATATATGATTTATATAAACCATAATAAGTCAAGCCAGCTTGCATTTTTAATAATGACTGATGACTCTGTATCCATTGCGTTGTATCTCATTGTATGTTCAGATTTATATATGAATGTCTCTAGCCCCTTCAGACCCATGATTCTTCTGTTGCGAAGCCGAAAAAAATGGCAATGACTGCTATTATCACCAGAGTGGCAGCCAATACCGTCAGTAGCGCTTTTTCTGCACTCATCACACAAATATACTATGTTGTTTGGTTGGATGAGAAATGTCAGCTTCTGGAAGGGCAGTTAAATCGTATGAAGACTCTCTTACCCTGATGTTAACTATCAATTTCATGATCGGTAAAAGACGCCCCCTCAATCTCTGCAAAACTATCTGCTAAGGATGCAAGACCGAGTTGGAAGAGCAATACAGTTGATCGATTTCTCTCGAAGGCACCAACACTATATCGATTGCCTCCTTTGCAAACCTGAACTCTCTACAAAAATCCGAAAGTGGAACACAACTTTTGATGAAGACGAATCTACTGCTTCAAGACGAACCGAACACCAGACTGGTAGGGTTGGAAATTAGATCTGCTGAGATACGACTTGAGAGGTGGCTTACAGAGGCTTCCCGTGATCGAATATTTGTTGTATATGGGATAGGTGGCGTTGGAAAAGCAACATTGCTAAAAAAAGGTCTACAACACCTACAAGGTAAGTGGTGTTTTTTATCATGTGATTTGGGTGTTGTTGAGTTCATGGCTTCTGGAAGCTGATGATGTTGATTCAGATATCATTCTTAGGACGAAGAATTTTTTCCTAATTTTAGACGATTTGTGGAGCAGTCACTGCAAAAGAATTGGCCGTGGAATTTGGCGAGAAGAAAGGGGGGAAAGTTGTATTCTATACTCAAAATAGAGGTCTGATTCCATAAATGAATGCAAATTAGTCCATGCGAATATAGCCACTATCGGAGACGAAGCCTGGGAAATTTTTTGCAAACTATCTTTCAAAGACGGGTACGTGCCTGAGGAGATACAGCATATTTCCAGAGTCGTCGCCGAGGAATGTAAATGGTTTCCCTTGGCTATAAATGTCATAGCCTCAACAATGATTAGCAATCGGGATGTAAATCAGTGGAACCTTGCTTTAAGGAAGATTCAGACAGTGGATTCAAATTTTCCAATTACTCATCCTCGAATTGATCGAGATCAATAGTTTAGCCCATGCTCATTTGAAAACCTGTTTTCTGTATTGTGTGGTTGTTCAAGAGGACCGCTACACTCTGGTGCACATTGTATCGTACATGTGGATCACCTTAATGGATACTGCACACGGCTACGTAAAGTTACTTGCAGATCGTTCCTTATTCCAGTTGCGAGCAATTGGTGGATCCAGTTATTGGGGCTTTATATTTGGAGTTCACAATGATGTTGTGCGCGACATGGCAATTTATGTGGCAGAGACTGAGGAAAATTTTGTATCCATGGCATCTCAGTGTTTCCCCAACATCGACGCCCTTTTCCCTGACATCGAGACTCGCAATAATTGCAGGAGGCTCTTGCTTTTTGGTTTCAGTATTACGTCTCTACCAGACAAGGAATTGAGATGTCCAAAATTGGTTAGCCTAGTTCTAACACATAATCTTGAATTAAAAGAGATTCTGGAAGCTGGCTTAACGCCGTCTCCGTAACGTGTTAAGGTGTTATGGTTGGAGATTCTAATTCCAACCACTTATTAGGTGTCAAAAGCGTCCCTCCAAGTGCCCTAGTTCAGTTGCACTTAGTCCAGTTTAAGTCTAGTTTAATTCCAGTCATTTATTACTTAGTACCGATGTTTCCTATACAATCTTATTTAACTGATTCATAATACTGAAAAAAGCAGTCCTTTGCTCCACGTTTTGTTCTATTCAATTTTTATCATAATATCAGAAATTAGCCTACGTGAGACTCCTTGAGAGCAGTAGAGGAGAAGTTAGGCTAGTTTGCTTAAGACTCCCTGTGAAAGCAGCATTGTGAGTGAAGTGAGAGAAAAAGAGGCCAGCCTGCATAAGACTCTCTCACAGCATTGTGAGTGAAGTGAGAGAAGAAGAGGCCAGCCTGCATAAGACTCTTTGAGAGAGCAACATAATTTTGAGGAAGCCTGCGAAGAAGCAATAGGAAAATGAAGAAGTTGTCTATTGCTAAGCCATTGAAAGACTCTTTGAGAGAGCAACATAATTTTGAGGAAGCCTGCGAAGAAGCAATAGGAAAATCTTCGCAATAGGAAAATGAAGAAGTTGTCTATTGCTAAGCCATTGAAGGAAAGGATGATACAGATTAAAGAAATTTAGCTCAACGTCATATTTTTTTTTTTTAATTTTGGGTAGTTGTATTAACTCACCCTACAACCTTGAAGGCGGCGTTATTAACGCCCATAGAAGGCACCAGAATCACGTTAGTGTTACTAACGCTGAACGACATTGCAAGAGCACGCTTTAGTTTCATTCACTACACTGTTCTACTTCTAAAGTGGCCTCTGTTCATTACACAGAGCGTTAACAAAAGAGAAAATAACGGAATCCCATTGGGAGCACGAGTCACAAAAACTCATTTGGAGGACGAGTCAAAAAGAACACACGAAGTTTGATTGGAAGCATGGTCAATGGTAAAAAAAAGTCAATTACATCGAAAGCACGAGGATATTATTGGGTTTCCTCGTTTATTAAAACATAAATCTCCTCTTTTCAAAAAGCGCTTATTAAAAATGGCAACCCTTAAAAACAAGTGGCAAGAGCTAACGGGCATACTATAGGGCATTAAAAATACTCGGCTACATGCGCCCCGTTAGCTCTTTAACACGCGCGCGTGTGTTAAAGAGCTAACAGAGGCGCATGTAGCCCGGCATTTTAATGCCCTATAGCATGCCCGTTAGCTCTTGCCCAAAACATATCACTAAGGCAATAATTGCATTAGTAAACAAGTCACTAAAGCAATAATTGCATTAATGATTCACCAACATGCAGGCATGGTATGGATTACTTGTTTTTAAGAGTTGCCATGCATTCGGAGGCGCATGTGAGATGTGACGAGTTGACCATGCATGACACACCATGTTTTCCAATGGTTCCATTTTTCGTAGCAATCCGAACCTGGAATTAATGATGCAATAAATATTTCTTGCCTACAAACAACTGCATCCAATACAATACGGACGACAGACCATCGATACGGTGTACACGCTCTTTTTGAATTTTAAGTTTGAATTTGCCAGCCTGCTTGAAATTTGAATTCCGAAATTATATTTACCGCTCAGGTAATGTTTTCTTGCAGTTCGAACGCACTCCTTTCCATACCCAGCAGTCACGATGCACTTTGCCATGCTGCCAAGCTCCTACTCGGCACCGAGCGACATCATGTCGATTTTGCAAATTCCGTCGACGTTAGAACTCGGACCTCGACTGCCACTGTCGCTGCAGCTGCTCCCGTCCTCGTCCATCGTCTCGTCGTCCGACAAGCCATCTTCCAGGGCAGCGCCAAGTTTGGCTTGACATTCACTATCAAAATTTAACGAAATTCCATCTGTATGCAGACCATCGACATCTCCATGAGGCGCTGCGCGCGTACCAGCATGGCGAGCTGCTGTCCATTACCACTTTCTTCTCCTCCGCCGTGGAACAATAGCGGCTTCTGGGACTTCAAATCTCTCCCAGAGATCACTCTATGAGTTGAGGCCAAATCCGCCTCCTATGTATTGGCCCATGTATTGATCTTACACAATTTTACAAATAAAATTTACCATTCTTTGTCGTACTTTCATAAGAATTGCAAACTTACCATACTTGAATTTACTATTTTTTAACAACTGCATTATTACATCGAACACTATAGAATGGACGAATTTGTGAATTACATTTGCCAATCCGGCCGAACTCAGTAATTATTTTTTAAAGCTGTAAACAAGATATTTTAACGCTGTAAATCTGAAAATTGTCAAGGAACCTTGATGCTGATAACTACTATATCAACCACTGACTCGCTGCCAGTGCAGTTTAAATCTCTATGAGTCATTAAACCATTTTTCTTGATTTTTCCTCTCACATCTTTGTGTGCTTTGCTTCAGCTACAACCCCAACACAAAAGCTATTAAACTCAAAATTCTCACCAGACTGCAAGTTCCCAGCACGGATATTTTCATGTTTGGCTGCAATTCGTTCTTATCCACAGTTCCACGGGACTAACCCACATTCAAAAATATCGATGCTCACACAACGACAATGAGCATTATGGGGTTACTTGGCTCAGGAGACGAACCTCTCACAGTAAATCCTTCTGTATAAGCATGTGTGATGTCACAATCCTATTTATCCTTTGTGGAGGACGAGAACCAGCAATACAAATGGCATTGCAAAGTCCAGAATCGGAGTCATGTTCACCATAGTTTTTCAATCAGTCTCATAATATTACAGGATCAGTAGTTCAGTCCTCTTCAATGTAGTGTATTAGCATGAACTTTGAAGAGAGATAGGTTTCAACGAGGACGCAATCTTCCTTTAATAAAAAACATAGGTTTGCAAGATATTTCTTTGTCATGATCTTCATAGTTATATTATGGTTATGACATTGCCGTCATAGTGGCAATGTTATCTTTGTCTTGCTTAAACTGCAATACCATCGTTCCAATCCAAATAGCAACAATCATAAATGCTAATCGCTGCATTGTGAAATCTGTAGATATATTTTAATTGTTTGTGACTAGCTTGGCATTTTAGACTCGAAGTCTTTGAGGATCTCTTTCCTATCGCATGTAAGCGTGCATTGAGAATGTTTTGGGAGGATTTTTGGTTGCCTAGTTATTGCTAGTTATTTTAGCATTAGTTTGGTTTTTATTTTTTTTATAAAAATAATTTTTTTTGTTTGGTTAAAAGTCACTGAGGTTGAATTTGTTTAAATTTTCTCAATTTACTTTTAATGTTTAATTAAATCAGTATAAATAAATGTGCATAAAAAACCATCTCATTTTTAATGTTTAATTAAATTAGCATAAATAAATGTGCATAAACATCCCTCTTATATTATTTATCTAGATCAAAAAATCGTAAAAATTAATTAAATTATAATTTATTATTATTAATAAATTAATTAATTTGAGTTAGTTTTATATATATAGATTCAATCTCATTTTATTAGGTAGATTTTAATTGTAAATATATTTTGTTGCAAGATCATGACTTGCTAATACTAAATATCTAAAAAAAACATAATTTATATTGCCACATGTTTATACTATGTTTTTCTTAATTAATCAATTTAATTAAAAAGACAAAAATGGGGTGCCCCGCACACACAAATATACACATTAGTATTACCTTAGAATAGCAAAATATCAAGATACATCAATTAGATACCATTGTTTAAACAAAATTCACCCTAGGTTGTCCTATGCATTTTCAGGAACCATGTTGGTAGAAAGAAAAGATGCCATTGAGAAATCCCCAATGAATATGCCTCATTGCCCACATTCCATGCATTTTTAGTAACCATATTGGTAGAAAAGAACAATACCATTGAGAAATCCTTCTCAAACTTGGTAGAAACTTGTTCATACAAGTTTTTGTAAAAGTTGCTACTTTTTTTTGCTATTGCTTCCCATTACTCTCCTTATCTAGACACTATGATGTATAATGATTATGCTTATGGCAAGTGAAACACTTGATTTGATTCATGTCCTTTCCTGGCTTTGAGTTTGACTTGTTACTCTTTCCTTTATCCTTGTTGAGTCATTTAATTTTGTCTTTAATTATTTGACCAAATGTGGTTGGGATATTGTCTCACACTTATCGTTGGTTTTTAACTGCATCAGAGTCTCCTCTTAAATACAATCCTCCCACAACCTTTCAAAGTTAGGAACGTTGTCATGCATAGAAACATCTTAGATAAATGGTTCCTATGAAGTTGTAATCCATTCAATTCCATGTATACCAACTTTGCATTTGTAATATTATCCCCAACTATTGCAAGATGATCACGAATCTAAATGACCTTGCTAATATAACTAGTGAATATGGTATAGTAATCTCTAGGGGTATGAGTTCATTTTGCAATATCATCTACCTATTTATGTTCTCACTATGGTAGAGGCCAACTAGGGCATCAAACATCTCCTTTATTGTTTTCTTTTTTAATATACGAGGAATCAAATGGTCCTTTATGGTATTCATAATCTTCCTCTTCACCTTTGCTTACTTATTTATGTTATCACTATGGTAGATGCCAACTAGGGCATCAAACATCTCCTTTATTGTTTTCTTTTTTAATATATGAGGAATCAAATGATCCTTTATGCTATTCATAATCTTCCTCTTTGCCTTCGCTTACTTATGAGCTGGCCACTACCACAAATCTGTAGGCTAAGCATAACATCTTGGACAATATCACACTGATCATTCTCTTCTAATAAATTGTAACACTCACTTTGTGTGACAATAAATTTGAGTTTCCATCTAATCTATCCTCAAATTTGATGCTAGATTAGGCCATTTTTGAGATCTAATGCATAAATTCCCAGATCTAAAAATTAATCCTTAAAATAAAAATTGAAACCCTCTAACTACTAGTTCTTTTTGGCAATTAATTGATCGCTATAAACCATTTAGAATATCAGTAAGAGAAAATCTTTGATACCATGTAAATTTTGTGATCCTAGTTGATTGTTGTTTTAGTGCTCTTTCATTAGATAAGTAAAAAAATGTATTTAACAAAAAAATAATTTTTTGAACATTCAATTAATGTCACACTGGTTGAAAAATGAATAATGAATGAAGTAAAAAACACATAGAGGTATTTCTCCATTGAATCATATTTCCATTCCTTCAGAAAAGCCGACATGGTGACCTTTACAACCTACCTTTAACTAGCAACTGTATGGTCATTAAATCCCCTAGATTTGAAGTGTACACCTCATGTAAGAAAGGAAAAAGTTGAAAAAATACGATACATTAGTATGAGTTTCTCCTTCGTGTCATTTTTTACTCTTCCTCTTCTCTCAACACTGAAGCACACTTAAGCAATCACTAAAGACAAAGTATGACATATATGGAAAATATTGCTATAGTTGTGTAGAGTCTATTGTATTGGCTAGTAACTTCAACAATCTATTCCTTTCTCCTTGACTGCACTTTGTCCTATGTTATCTTTCTTTCTCTCTTTTATTATAAGATTGACCTCTCTTATCTTGTCCTATTTATGATTTTGAAATAATATAACTAATGCCTTGAATCTTAGCAACTAATCTCCTCAATCTTACTTTCCACCTATCTTAATCTTGAGATATATAGTTGAGATTAAATGTTAATCCAATTCATAAATGTTCTTGAGCTTCTAGAACATTTCATTTAGATTTCTAATACTAGTTGGCTTCAAAGCATAAAAGCTTTCACTTTTTCTTTTATTCATGAAGTGCAATTACAAAATGGAGTAATTTTCCACTTTTTCTAAGTGGTCACTAAAGACATTTCTTGAACTACTTCCTACATATTGTGACATTCAACCTATGCAAAAATTTCTTCCTCAAGCTACATTTCTCAATAGAGTCCTCATGCCATTATTGGAATGATGTAAGTTTTCCTTCATATTTTAGCTTAATGAGGAAGACATCTAACATTGTTGCAAAATTTTGTCGTGATTAGTTTGTAAAATCAATTATGTGCATCACACAAGCCAATGAAATGTTTGATATTTGATATATAGAGGAAAATAACTGACTTCAAGATAGTCCAACAGATGAGGAATATAATATGGATTATGGAGGCATATGATTGAACACATATGCATCAAAACCTACAAAACTCCAATAATTTTTTTATGGAATTTTGGTTTTGACTCTTAGGCAATTTTTATTTACAAACTATAGGAACTGTGTTTTCCAATTCCCATTTTAAGAATGACATCTTTAGGCATAAATCAAGGTAGAAGGATGAAGAGGTACATCGAGAGAGAATAGTATGTCATTTGGGATAAGTACTTGATTGGAACTTCAATTATGACTTGACAAAATTGCTTGGTCTAGCCCATTCGAATTGAGATCAATATTTTAGCTTGCATTTATATGGTATGCTCCACGATATATTTGTGGAAAGCTATGAGTCATGTTGCAAAGATGTTTGGATGATATTTTTATGCTGCAAGGAAAGTGTACATGAAGTAGACTTTTGTTGCTTTTGCAATTCTAATCTTCAAATTCTACTCTTGAGCAACATTTCTCCAACTTCAACTAGAAACAATCTAGTCAAAATTTTGAGTATTAAATCTATACGATAAAGAAAATATATTCTCAAGAGAAATTAATATAAGAGATTCATATATTAAAGACAAGGAAAAATAAGAATTCCAAGCAAATAAATCAATTTTCACATTCATTTGTATACACTTATCTCATTTTGTGTGATGTTATTGGTGCATTGTCTAGAATTTGTTTCATTTTGTCACGTTGCATTACTTCCATATTTTCTATGACCTTGACTAGCATTTTTGGTTCATAGTAAGTGTAATGAATTCTAGTAACTTTTGCTACCTATATTGAAGAGGAGGCTTAAATTAGTTGAAGTGAATGCTTATATGTTAGCTTATAATTGTAGCTATCCTTAGAAGATCTCAAGCTTACTATAAATTTGGGTGATCAATTATGCAATGTTTAAAACATGGTGATTGATATGGTGGCCCAATTCCTTTAGAATCTATGAGTGATGATAGCTGGTTTACTTATCACACCTACATTTCATAATAATGGTTGAAGTGCATTTATAAAGAAAATGGTATTTGGAAGTAATGACTATTAGGGTTTTTTGGGTAGGTTTTGTTCTCTATTTTGGCTTGGTGAAACATGTTAAGGTGAAGCTTTCGCTCAAAAAGTTTCAAACTAATGATGAGGAGGAAGGAGTAATCAAAGGAATGTTGCATTAAGAATTGGGATGAAAATCCAATGCTACTTATTAATTTTGCAAGAGTTGATAAAGTGGGATATTTAGTGCTTATGTTCAATACTTTTTCAATTATGAAGACAATTTGAGAAGGATCCTCTTTAATCTAAGGGTTGAAAAGTTGATTTTTAAATAAATAATCTAGTGTCTTTTCTTCCTTGCTAATTTTACTCTGGGGGTTGAGAAGCTGATTGTTAAATAAATAATATAGTGTCCTTTATCCTTGCTAATTTTCCTCTTAGGAAGATAAATAATCATTTCTACAAGGTGGTTTATGGTCTCTAACTATATTTATCATTTTATTGGAAGTGAAATTGAGTTTCTTAGCAAAGAGGGCTTCCTTTATTCTAGTGTAGGAAAGACTGCCATTCTAAAATTTTGCAGAAGGGTTCGTAGGATTTGTCAAATTATTTGTTTCATTATTGCCAAACATGATAACATGATGATGATTGTGAAGAAATGTGTGGAAACTATGCTTGAAAAAATTATATATGATATATTTGCACCAATTGCAAAGTCATTATATAGTTCCCTAGTGTTACCTTGCTTTATTTTATCGTTGGGAAGGATCCCTTTGTATGCACCAACATTAAGCAATATGTAGGAAGATCTTCTAGAAAGGAATATTTTTTAATTGAGTTAATTTTCCAAGCATCCAAAAATTCTAGTTGACAAAGAATGATAATTCCTATCTATTGTCTTATGATCCATGGTATATAAAAATGATACTTCCAAAGGGCATCTCTTGTAGAAAGGTATTTTTTAAGGATTTTGTATTAGTCTCCAATATGATTTTCAAAACATAGGATTATCTTGTACATTGTTTGGAATGCATTTTTAATTATTTCACTTGTATCATAATTTATGTATTGCTACCATTTTGTCCACCATAGGAGAAAATTATAATTTGTGTTTACAAGTCAAGGATCTTAAAGCGTACTACACCATGCAATAATATATGATAATGTTGATTGGAAAATGTGATGGTGAAGCAAGAATGATATTGAAATGACAATGTAGTCCCCACTCAAGATACATAGCATATCCATAAATACCTTGGGAGGGCATTAGAAGCGAACCCTTGCACAACCAACATTGGAAGGAGCTACTCAACGTACTGCATGAAGCTCAATAGTTCTTACAGAGAAGATCCATTAGTTCCTACTTATCTATGGAATGGGTTGTTGGATCCCAAGAGATATTGAAAAGAGAGTGGAAAAATTATCCATGTCTCCCCCATGGCTTTAGACCCAATATTTAATACAATTGTTGGTGGCTACAATGATTTTCCAAAGAAAAAAAGTATTGTACTACATCCTTTTGTGGCTTTATGTCATTATTAAAATTTAATGTTGTTATCTCAATGCTTTAGATTCACAATTATAAATGATATAAAATAGATATTTGATTTTGAATGTTCCTTGCTCATTTCCAGATCAAAAGTTTAAAAGAGAAGGACCATGTGTAGAAGATATTATATATTTGTATAAAGACCATGAATTATATAGAGATTATCCCACGGGAGGAGGATGCAGAAAAGCAAGAAGGGAATAAGAAGGATTGGGGCAAAGAATAAGGGAGGAAGTAAGGATGGATGCCAAGGTACTTTACCTGAGGATACTTTTCCAAATGGCAAGGTACTGTAAAAAATGTGGCAGGAACACTACAAGAAGATCTCTGAAGGGTGGGTTGTCAGCTCGACCCTCAGTCCCGTAGCGCTAGTATGACAACGTGCCTAATGTTCAGGGGCTTAGCCGGTGGGGGTGGGTGTTAATAAAGGAAAAATCCCATGTAATAAAGTTAATAAAGGAAAAATAATAACTAAGGTCATGGGACACGTATTCCAAGTTGAATTTTGGGCAAGACATCCTAGTGTGGGTGTTCATTTGGTTTATTATGGCTAAGGAAATTTGTAAAGGCAATGGAAAAGGCTTTGAAAAGGAAAAATGACATTTTTGGATATTATTTATGAAAATAATGGAAGTTAAGAGAAAAGGAAGGTGAAAGGTCAGAGGTTGCATGTGAGGAGGAAAATGAAGGAAAATAATGGAAAAATAAAGAAAATAGAGGCCTCATTAATGAAAAGGCTTCAGAGGATCAGTTGGTACATTTTGTCAATTTAACCTTTGGTCAGTTTCATGAGTCCTGAATTTGCACCACCAGACATGCCTCCCCATATTATAATATAATATAATATTATATTATAATAATAATTACCCAAGGGATTAATACTAAAATCCCTTAGGGTATAATATAATATATTTATTATATTATTATTATAATAATAATATTATATTATTATTAACCAATGGATTAATACTAAAACCCCAAGGAATTATGAACCCGAGGGAATAATATTAAACAAAAGGGACTAATATTATAAACCCAAGGAACTAATAAAACCAACCTTTTAATATTATAAATCCAAGGAATTAGTGAACCCAACAGATAAATATTAAAAACCTAAGGGATTAAGAAGCGCAAAGGATTGATATTACAAACACAAGAGATTAATAAAACTGACCATGATTGATATTATAAACCCAAGTTAATAATAAACCTGAAGGATTAATACTAAAACCCCAAAGGATTATGAACCCAAGGAAATAATATTAAACCCAAGGGACTAATATTATAAACCCAACAATGGTAAACCCTAATATAAATATTCGAAAGACTAAAATAAACATGGTTTATTTTCATGGTGAGACAATCCTTGTCACAATGTGGCATTCAACCAAGGGTGGCTATGATATACAATGGTTGACCATGATCGATATTATAAACCTAAGGGAATAATAAACCCAAGGGATTGATACTATAAACCCAAAGGAATAATAAAACTAAGGGATTAATACTAAAACCCCAAGGGATTATGAACCCAAGGGAATAATATTAAACCCATGGACTAATATTATAAACCCAACATTGGTAAACCCAAATATAAATACTACAAACACTAAAATAAACATGGTTTATTTTGATGGTGGGACAATCCTTGTCAAAATGTGAAATTCAAACATGGTTGACCATGGTTTGCTATGATTGACAATGGTTGACCATGATTGATATTATAAACTTAAGGGAATAATAAACGCAAGGGATTGATATTACAAACCCAAATGAATAATAGACCCAAGGGATTAATACTAAAACCTCAAGGGATTATGAACCCAAGGGAATAGTATTAAACCCAAAGGACTAATATTATAAACCCAACATTCATAAACCCAAATATAAATATTACAAAAACTGAAATAAACATGATTTACTTTCATGGTGAGACAATCCTTGTCACAATGTCAGATTCAACCATGGTTGACCATGGTTGACCATGCTTGATATTATAAACCTAAGGGAATAATAAACCCAAGGGATTGATATTATAAACCCAAATGAATAATAAACCCAAGGGATTAATACTAAAACCCCAAGGGATTGATATTACAAGCCCAAATGAATAATAAACCCAAGGGATTAATACAATAACCCTAAGGGATTATGAACCCAAGGGAATAATATTAAACCCAAGGGACTAAAATTATAAACCCAACATTCGTAAACCCAAATATAAATCTTACAAAGACTAAAATAAACATGATTTATTTTCATGGTGAGACAATATTTGTCAAAATGCCACATTCAACCAGGAGACTAATATGGTAAAACCCAAATATAAATATTACAAACACTAAAATAAACATGGTTTATTTTCATGGTGAGACAATCTTTGTCAAAATGCGACATTCAACCATGGGACTAATATTATAAACCCAACATTGGTAAACCAAAATATAAATACTACAAACACTAAAATAAACATGGTTTATTTTGATGGTCAGACAATCCTTGTCACAATGCGACATTCAACCATGGTTGACCATGGTTGGCTATGATTGACAATGGTTGACCATGATTGAAATTATAAACCTAAGGGAATAATAAACCCAAGGGATTGATATTATAAACTTAAATGAATAATAAACCCCAGGGATTAATACTAAAACCCCAAGGGATTATGAACCCAAGGGAATAATATTAACATTTGTAAACCCAAATATAAATATTACAAAGACCAAAATAAACATGATTTATTTTCATGGTGATACAATATTTGTCAAAATGTGTCCTTCAACCGTGGGACTAATATGGTAAACCCAAATATAAATATTACAAACACTAAAATAAACATGGTTTATTTTCATGGTGAAACAATCTTTTTCAAAATGCGACAATCAACCATGGGACTAGTATTATAAACCCAACATTGGTAAACCCAAATATAAATACTACAAACCCTAAAATAAACATGATTTATCTTGATGGTGGGACAATTCTTGTCACAATGCGACATTCAAACATGGTTGACCATGGTTGGCTATGATTGACAATGGTTGACCATGATTGATATTATAAACCTAAGAGAATAATAAACCCAAGGGATTGATATTATAAACCCAAATGAATAATAAACCCAAGGGATTGATATTATAAACCCAAATGAATAATAAACCCAAGGGATTAATACTAAAACTCCAAGGGATTATGAACCCAAGGGAATAATATTAAACCCAAGGGACTAATATTATAAACCCAACATTCGTAAACCCAAATATAAATATTACAATGACTAAAATAAACAAGTTGATCAATCAAAAAAGACAAAGGGACACCAAATTGTTTCCAGTGTCAAAATAGATTACAATGAGCCCAATACAATATCATCTAGAAATTCAACCCAATAAACTTCAAAAACAAGTTTCCAGTGTCAGAATATATCAGAGACAACTTTTCCCATCTGTGGTCAACTTCGGTTAATGGTCAATTTCAGTCAAACTCCCCGGTCGCATGCATGAGGAGTTGTTCAAGCAACTATAGGAGCCCAGTCGCTCCCTTGATGCTTGTGTGCCAGCGTCTGGGGTCAAAATTTCTCAGTGAAAAGTCTGTGCCTATAGCTCAAAAACCCTAAATCAGATGCAAACCTCGAAGCCTATAATTTTGGACCTTTGCAAACTTCTTTCATTGTCCTTGCTTCAGACCTGTGCAAACCAATCAATAAGAAAATAAGAATAAGATGCTTGGTGATATCCAAATGATCTTAAGGCCACTTGTATTTATAGGCTTCCATGGGTGTCCAATTTTCTTTAGGGTCAACCTTGTCTAAATGTGCGTATGTGGGCTTTTCTTCATAAGTACACTTTCCCTTATCCAATTTGAGTGATCTTTAGGTCAATTTTTGTCCTCTATAAAATAGGAATTCAATTAAATTATCATCTCCATTAAATAAACTGTCCAAAGTAGAATTTTATTGTAGTTGTATAATTTTAACACTCCCTCTCAACTAGGGAGAATTCCACTTGTTAGCTCTCCCATATCATGTCCCATCTTTGCTCAACTAGGGAGCAATTTTCTAATTGGAGGGGATATGAAGGTCATTGAGAAGCTCTATCCGAAGGAGCTCCATGAAGAGTTTGAGAGAAGTGAGGTGAATGACTTAAGTGAATGACTTAATGGATTCCTCTTTAAATCACATAAACGAAATTTGCACATGAGTTGTGCATATACGAAAGATATGCAATACATGAGATGCACATATATAGAAGTTGTGCGACTTTCGTATGTGCACATATTTCGTATATGTGCATGTATTACGTAGATGCACATATCATTTGTATAAGAAAATTTTGTGTAGATTCGCATATCTTCCTTATATGTGCATATGTGGAAGTTGCACATATACGGTAGATGCACATATACAGAAGACATGCATATATAGAAGATATGAACATATACAGAAGATATTCATATATGGAATCCGTGCATATACAAAAGACGTGCATATACAGAATATATGCATAGACAGAAGACATATATATATATATATATATATATATATATATATATATATATATATATATATATATATGTGTAAGATATGCATATATGGAAGATATGCACATATACAAAACACGTGCATATACAGAATATATGCATAGACAGAAGACATGCATATATATATATAAGATATGCATATATGGAAGATATGCACATATACAAAAGACGTGCATATATGGAAGTTCTAGATGTATGGAGGTTGTCGTATAGGCATATTACGAAAGTTGTACATTGCTTCTGTATATGTATAGTTTCCATATATGTGCATATACTAAAGTTGTGCATAAATGGAAGTTATGTGCATATACGAAAGTTGCACATATACAAAAGATATGTGCATATAGAGAAACTGTGCATATACAAAAGATATGCGCATATACGGAAATTGTGCAAAAATTTAGTCTCTATATATGCGCAACTTTCGATGTGCACATATCTTCCATATATGTGCAAATGGAGTCATTTCATAATATAATTAGAGCCTACATAACAATAATAATGTAAGAACACAATGATAACAATAGTGGGCTTCTATGGGACACAATAGTAACAACATGGGGGATACACTAATAACAATAAGGGGAATACACTAGTATTATAGGGACCTAACACTTTGGTTATTTTAATTCAATACGACTAATGATGATTTTTAACTAGCCATAACCTCTTATCTGGGAGGGGTTTTTCTAAGAAGGAAATACCATTGGAAATCTATTTAGGAGATCTATGCAACCATTCTATTTGTAGACTATTTTGTACAACATAACTTCATCAAAAACTAAAACAACTTCAAGCACCTAAATCTTCATGTAATGAGAGTTTCTGAAAGATCCAACTATCATATCACTTCATAAAGAGACATGTTTTTATTGTCTCATACATTCCCTTTGAAAACAATGACATATTGTTGTCATCAATGGCAACACTATGTGAAACACAAAGGCCTAGTTGATACCCAATTCTTAGGAAATCTATCACCTGAAAATAGGTCCAACTACACACCTAACATATTCCTTAGATATACACCCTATATCAACATATATAAGCTCAGAAATATGCATGGATACGTTTATATGTTCCACCAGGACAAATAAAACCATTTTCTATGATACCATGTTAAAATTATGGGAGAGAAATATAATTACTAAGAGATATTAAAGAAAACAACAAATAACAAATTATAAACACAAAATTTATCTTAGAAAACCCTAATATATGGAAAAACTAGCCAAAAAAATATTGTATTAATATCCCTTTGGATAAAACCCAAGTAGGTGATCCTTCATCGCTTACATCACTTTCACATTGCAATGAAGTACTCCCAAGAATTTAAAGATAACATTACATGTAATCCATGGGCATAAAACCATGGGTAAGCAAAATTGTTTTCCCTAAACCGCCATTGTTTGACCAAGCAAGTCTCACTCTTTCATTGAGTCAAATTTACATAATATATAATAATGAAAAATAATGTATATCTTGAAAAACATATATATCACCTTTAAAATTATATTTAAACATTGTTGCATTCTCTTTAGAAGAGAGACACAAGAATAATACACCAAGATAAGTGACGATATAATAGGCGAAGATGATGTCAAACTATAATGGAAGGTTACATATTAGAATGATTTGGAAAAACATGCAACTATCCCTCAAGTGAAATTAAGGATGATTCCACTTAAAGTGAAGATACTTTAACCATTGAAAAAATATTGACATAAATGAGAATTGAAGAGTTCTTTGGATTGGAGAAAAAAATAGAGAAATGAATTAGAAAAATGGGCCATAGCTATTAAATAAAGTGGTTAACTCTCATTATACAAGGGACCATGAGTAGTTAGGGTTTTGGTTCTCCTCCTCGTCCTTGTCATGAACATGATGCCATTCCTTCCTTGCATGAACTAGGGTTTCTTCTTTCAACAAAAACATCAAATCTAAGGTTTTATCTACAAGCCCTAGGTTTTTACATCCAAGACTTCAAGTCTTCTAGAATTTACAAATCCTGTTTTTATAATACTCATTTTACATCTTTTTCAAGTCCAAAATATGGAAATTGCGCATATATGGAAAATATGCACATATACGGAACTTGGGCATATACGAAATATATGCATATCTTGCGTATATGCTCAAATTATGTATATGTGAATATATTATGTATATTTGCATATTTTTTGTATATGTGCAACTTCTGTGTATGCACATTTCTTCTGTATATGTGCATACACTTAAGTTGTGCATATACAAAAGTGCACAACTTTTGTAACATGCATATACGACAGTTTCTATATATGCACAAGTTCCGTATATGCTCATATCTTCTGTATATACGCATATCTTTCGTATATGCACATATACTGTATATGCACATGTATTTTATATGCGCAACTTCCAAATATGCACATATACAAAAGAAATTCACATATACGAAATAAACGTATACACAAAAAATATGTGCATATACAAAATATACGCATATACAAAAGATATGCACATCTTTGCATCGCATATCTTTTGTATATGCACAACATTCATATATGTATATACGGAAGTTGTGCATATACGAAGACTATGTATGTACGTAGATTGAATTTGTGCACAACTATGTATATGTGTAACTTCTGTATATGCACACATATGGAAGTTGAACATGTACGGTAGATGCACATATACAGAAGTTGTGCATATATGGAAGATGCGTATGTAGATCATTTATGCGTAACTTCAGTCACTCTATATATGCAACCTCCATATAGGTACAATTTTTGTATATCTGCAATTTCTGTATATGTGCAACTTCCATATATATGCATATCTATTTATGTGTATACACAAGATATGCACATATACAGAAGATGTGCATATACAAAAGTTGCGCGTATATAGAGATTGAAGTTCTTCACAACTTATGTATATGCACAACTTCTCTATATATCTTCCATATATGTGAAACTTTCGTATATGCACATAGTTTCCATATATGTGCAACTTCAGTATATGCACATATACAAAAGTTGTGCATAATAAAAACAGTCTACAACCATATACAGAAGTTGTGCATACATAAAACTAGTCTACAACATCTGTAATACGCATATACGATAACTTCCATATATACACAACTTTCGTATATGCGCACATCTTCTGTATATGTACAACTTTTGTATATACTCACATCTTTTGTATATGCACAACTTCTGTATATGTGCATATATGGTTCTCCTCCTTGTCCTCATCATCAAGATGATGCCATTCCTTTCTTGCATGAACTAGGGTTTCTTCTTTCAACAGAAACATCAGATCTAAGGTTTTATCTACAAGCCCTAGGTTTTCACATCCAAGACTTCAAGTCTTCTAGAATTTACAAATCCTATTTTTATAAACTCATTTTACACCTTTTGCAAGTCCAAAAGATAGAAATTGCGCATATAAACAATATATACGCATATACGGAAAATATTCACATATACGGAAGTTGGTCATATACGGAAGATATGCATATCTTCCATATATGCGCAAATTTTGTATATATGAATATATTATGTATATGTGCATATCTTTTGTATATGTGCAACTTCTATATATGCACATATCTTCTGTATATGCACATACACATAAGTTGTGCATATACAGAAGTGTACAACTTTCGTAACATGCATATACGACAGTCTCAATAAATTCACAGCTTTCGTATATGTGCATATCTTCTGTAGATGCGTAACTTTTGTATATACGCATATCTTCTGTATATGCACATCTACTGTATATGTGTAACTTCCAAATATGCACATATACAGAAAAAATTCACATATACGAAATAAATGTATATACGAAAAATATGTGCATATACAAAAGTTACACATATACGAAAGATATGCATATCTTTTGCATCACATATCTTTTGTATATGCACAACATTCATATATGTATATATGAAAGTTGTGCATATATGAAGGCTATGTATGTACATAGGTTGAAGTTGTGCATGACTATTTATATGTGTAACTTCTGTATACGCACACAAATGGAAGTTGAACATGTACGGTAGATGCACATATACAAAATTTGTGCATATATGGAAGATGCATATATAGATAATTTATGCGTAACTTTAGTCATTGTATATATGCAACCTCCATATATGTAGAATTTTTGTATATACACAATTTCTTTCATATACTTTCTTTTTGTAATGACACTTGGCCTTATTCCCAAAACTAATTAAATGAATAAATTTTTTGGTTAGTGACAAGATTTGTGGATGATAGACCACTTACTCTTTTACTAATTAAGCTATGTTATTTGTAAAAACTAGAAAAATAGATTGAAAAATATGTGTTGAATTTGGCCACTTACGTTTCTCCATAATTAAGATATGTGAGAATTTGTAAATAAAAATAAAGATAATCTAATTTCTAATACAAAAGTTATAGAAGCTTAGTGTGTGATGTGTAATTGTGTGCAAGTGATCATGTGAGCATGAAAAGTGTGATAAGATGTGGATATTTGGTGATCTGTTACAGTATCTTCCTAATTACACTATATTTCAATTGTTCCTTGCATGAAAAAGAAATGATGTGCGGATAATGGGCCGCTTACTCTTTCTCCTACTACATTATGTGTAACTAAAGGGAGGTGGAAAACACAAGTGTGTAAGAAGACTTTCATATGCTAGCCCAAGTTTACCTACAAGACGCAAGGGAAGCAGAAATTACTTCCGTATATGCACATCTCTTTTGTATATGCGCAACTTTCGTATATGCACATTTCTTCCGTATGTGGACATCTATTGTATATGCGCATCTATTATAAGTGTGAAACTTCCAAATATGAACATATACATAAGAAATGAACATATACTAAATAAGTGCATATATGGAAGATATACACATATACAAAAAATACGCATATACTAAAGATGTGCACATCTTCTGTATCACATATCTTTCGTATATGTGCAACTTCCATATACATGCATCTCTTTTGTATATGCACAAATTTCATATATGTGCAAATACAAACATTTATTCATATACAAAAGATATGTGCATATACGAAAATTGCCTATATATAGAAGATGTGTATATACAGAGGTTGCACCTATATAGAGGCTACATTTTGTGCATATATGGAAATTGTGCATATACGGAAGATATGCGTATATCTTCGTATATGTTCGTCTCTTGTATATGTGCATCTACCGTATATGCACAACTTTCGTATATTCGTATATCTTCCGTATATGCGTAAATTTCTTATATGTACATATCTTATGTGTATGCACGTATTTTATATATATGCATTTACCATATATGCGTAACTTCTATATACAAAAATTGCACATATACGAAAATTGTGCATATACGGAAGATATGTGCATATCTACCGTATATGCGTAACTTTCTTATATATGCATATCTTCCATATATGTACATCTTTTATGTATGTGCATCTACCGTACATGTGCAACTTCCATATATAGAAATTTTTCATATACAGAAATTTTACATATACAGAAGATATGCGCATATCTTTTGTATATGCGAAATTTTTCTATATACACATATCTTCCAAGTATATGTGCAACTTCCATATATACACATAACCTCCATGTATATGAAACTTTAGTATATATAACTTTTATATATGTGCATCTTTTGTATATGCGAAACTTCCATATATGCACATATCTTTCAAATATATGTGCAACTTCCATATATACACATAACCTCCATGTATGTAAAACTTTAGTATATATAACTTTTATATATGTGCATCTTTTGTATATGCGCAACTTCCGTATATGCACATATCTTCCGTATATGTGTAACTTTCTTATATGTGTATATCTTTCGTATATGCATGTCTTTTATATACGTGAATCTACAGTATATGCGCAACTTCCATATATAGAAATTGCAAGTATACGGAAATGTGCACATATAAGAAAGTTATGTATATAAGGAAGATATGCACATATCTTCCATATATGCACAATTTCCGTATATACACATCTTCCAGGTATACGAAAATTGTGCATATACGAAAGATATGCGCATATCTTTGGTATATCTTTAACTTTCTAATATGTGCATATCTTCCGTATATACACATCATTTATGTATTTGCATCGTATGTGCACAAATTCCATATAGAGAAATTGCACATATACATAAATTGTGCATTTATGGAAGATATGTGCATATCTTGTGTATATACATAAATTTCGTATATGCACAAATTCCATATACAGAAATTGCGCATCTACGGAAATTGTGCATATACGGAAGATATGTGCATGTCTTCCGTATATACATAACTTTTTTATATGTGCATATCTTCCATATATTCACATCTTTTATGTATCACCATCTACCATATATACACAAATTCCATATATAGAAATTGCACATATGCGAAAATTATGCATATACGCAATATATGTGCATATTTTTCGTATATGTCTATCTTTTGTATATGTGCATCTACCGTATATGCGCAATTTCCTTTTATGCGCATATATTCCGTATATGCATAAATTTCTTATATGTCCATATCTTCCGTATATGCACGTCTTTTATATATATATATGCATCTACTGTATATGCACAATCCCATATACAAAAATTGTGCATATACGGAAAATATTCGCATATCTTCCGTATATGCGTAACTTTCTTATATGTGAATATCTTCCATATATGTACGTCTTTTATGTATGTGCATCTACCGTATATGTACAACTTCCATATATGGAAATTTTGCATATACGGAAATTGTGCATATACAGAAGATATGCACATATCTTCTGTATATGCGAAACTTTTCTAAATGCACATATCTTTCAAGTATATGTACAACTTCCGTATATACACATAACCTCCATGTATGTGAAACTTTAGTATATATAACTTCCTTATATGTGCATCTTTTGTATATGTGCATCAACCATATATGCGCACCTTCCATGTATGTACATATCTTCCGTATATGCGTAACTTTCTTATATGTGTATATCTTTCGTATATGCATGTCTTTTATATATGTGAATCTACAGTATATGCGCAACTTCCATATACAGAAATTGTATGTATACACAAATGTGCACATATAAGAAAGTTATGTATATACAGAAAACATGCACATATCTTCCGTATATGCAATATACGGAAATTACTATAGATTCACATATATAAAAGAAATGCATATACGAAAGATATACACATAATAAAGTTACGCATATATGGAAGATATGTGCATATACGGAAGGTGGGCATATATGGTTGAAGCACATATATAAAAGATGCACATATATGGAAGTTATATATACTAAAGTTTCACATACATGGAGGTTATATGTATATACGGAAGTTGCACATATACTTGGAAGATATGTGCATATAGAAAAGTTTTGCATATACCGAAGATATGCGTATATCTTCTTTATACGCACAATTTCCATATATGCAAAAGTTCCATATATGGAAGTTGTACATGTACGGTAGATGCACATACATAAAAGACATACATATTTGGAAAATATTCACATATAAGAAAGTTACGCATATACGAAAGATATGTGAATATCTTTCGTATATGCACAATTTTTGTATATAGAAGTTGTGCATATACGGTAGATAGAAATTGCGCATATAAGGAAATTGTACATATACAGAAGATATGCGCATATATTTGGTATATCCCTAACTTTCTTATATATGCATATATTTCGTACATGCGCGTTGTTTACGTATCTTCATCGTATATGCGCAAATTCCATATACAGAAATTGTACATATACGAAAATTGTGCATATACGGAAGATATGTGCATATCTTCCATCTATACATAAATTTCGTATATGCGCAAATTCCATATACAGATATTGCGCATATATGGAAATTGTGCATATACGAAATATATGTGCATATCTTCCATATATACATAACTTTCTTATATGTGCATATCTTCCATATATGCACCTCTTTTATTTATGTGCGTCTATCGTATATACGCAAATTCCATATACAGAAATTGCGCATATACGGAAATTATGCATATATGCAATATATGCGCATATTTTTTGTATATGTCCATCTTTTGTATATGTGCAACTTCCGTATATGCGCATATATTCCATATATGCATAAATTTTTTATATGTGCATATCTTCTGTATATGCATGTCTTTTATATATGTACATCTACCGTACATGCACAACTTCCTTATACCAAATATGTGCATCTACCGTACATGTACAACTTCCTTATATGGAAATTTTGCATATACAGAAATTTTGCATACACAGAAGATACGTGCATATCTTTTGTATACGCAAAACTTTTCTATATGCACATATCTTCCAGGTATATGTGCAACTTTCGTATATACACATAACCTCCATGTATGTGAAACTTTAGTATATATAACTTCCATATATGTACATCTTTTGTATATATGCATCAACCATATAAGGAGGTCACCTGAGAGTTACACTGGTTACATGATTTTAATGACTGAGCTTATAGAGACTAAGCCATCCTCCTTCGAGGAATCAATAGAACATGATGTATGGGTTGATGCAATGGTGGAGGAATACGAATCCATTGGTGAATCTATTGTATTTGAAGAGGTGTCCTAGTGGATTACGCAGGTGATGACCTACATCGATTGAGATCTATAATTAATAATTGACATCAAGGTTTATCGACCTACATATTTTATCAAGGTTTTTTTAGACACTACTATATAAAGTATTTTTTGTTAATGCTCTCTACTTTGGTACACATATGGGCAAGATTATAGAATGCAGGTGGTGTTAGTTGTACAACTGAATTTTACATCTATCAATAGAATGTCACTTGATACTGAAAGAAACTGGGGTGACGACGTGACATTAATTGATCCGTTGCTACATGCGACTATTGAGGCAGGGAGTCGTGGTTGCCCCAAGTTAGGAGTCCAACTTCTTCTTGCTAGGCTGCATATTTGTTTTCAACAATGGCTTCATCTAGGCTTACTTTTGAAGGGATAAGATGACCATTTTTCTTCCAAACCCTCAAAATGTGATTCTTCTCATATATTAAAAAAGAAAACAATAAAGGAGATGTTTGATGCCCTAGTTGGCATCTACCATAGTGATAACATAAATCAGCAAAGGTGAAGAGGAAGATTATGAATACCATAAAGGACCATTTGATTCCTCGTATATTAAAAAAGAAAACAATAAAGGAGATGTTTGATGCCCTAGTTGGCCTCTACCATAGTGAGAACATAAATAGGTAGATGATATTGCAAAATGAACTCATATGCCTAGAGATTACTATACCATGTTCACTAGTTATATTAGCAAGGTCATTTAGATTCTTGATCAACTTGCAATAGTTGGGGATAATATTACAAATGCAACGTTGGTATACATGGAATTGAATGGATTACAACTTCACAGGAACCATTTATCTAAGATGTTTCTACACACGACAACGTTCCTAATTTTGAAAGGTTGTGGGAGGATTGTATTTAAGAGGAGACCCTGATGCAGTTAAAAACCAACGATAAGTGTGATGACAAGATCCCAACCACATTTGGTCAAATAATTAAAGAAAAAATGAAATGACTGAACAAGGATAAAGGAAAGAGTAACAAGTCAAACTCAAAGCCAGGAAAGGACATGAATCAAATCAAGTGTTTCACTTGCCATAAGCATAATCGTTATACATCATAGTGTCTAGATAAGGAGAGTAAAGGGAAGCAATAGCAAAAAAAAGTAGCTACTTTTACAAAAACTTGTATGAACAAGTTTCTACCAAGTTTGAGAAGGATTTCTCAATGGTATCGTTCTTTTCTACCAATATGGTTACTATAAATGCATGGAATGTGGACAATGAGCCATATTCATTGGGGATTTCTCAATGGCATCTTTTCTTTCTACCAACATGGTTCCTAAAAATGCATAAGACAATTTAGGGTGAATTTTGTTTAAACAATGGTTATCTAATTGATGTATCTTGATATTTTGCTATTCTAAGGTAATATTAATGTGTATATGTGTGTGTGCCCCGCGCCCCATTTTTGTCCTTTTAATTAAATTGATTAATTAAGAAAAAAATAGTATAAACATGTGGCAATATATATTATTTTTTTTAGATATTTAGTATTAGCAAGTCATGATCTTGCAACAAAATATATTTACAATTAAAAATCTACCTAATAAAATGAGAGTGAATCTATGTATATAAAACTAACTCAAATTAATTAATTTATTAATAATAATAAATTATAATTTAATTAATTTTTATGATTTTTTGATCTAGATAAATAATATGAGAGGATGTTTATGCACATTTATTTATACTAATTTAATTAAACATTAAAAATGAGATGGATATTTATGCACATTTATTTATACTGATTTAATTAAACATTAAAAGTAAATTGAGAAAATTTAAACAAATTCAACCTCAATAACATTTAACCACAAACAAAAAAATACTTTTATAAAAAAATAAAAACCAAACTAATGCTAAAATCACTAGCAATAACTAGGCAACCAAAAATCCTCCCAAAACATTTGTAATGCACGCTTACATGTGATAGGAAAGAGATCCTTAAAGACTTAGAGTCTAAAATGCCAAGCTAGTCACAAACAATTAAAATATTTATACAGATTTCACAATGTAGCGATTAGCATTTATGATTGTTGATATTTGGATTGGAATGATGGTATTGCAGTTTAACCAAGACAAAGATAACATTGCCACTATGACGGGAATGTCATAACCGTAATATAACTATGAAGATCATGACAAAGAAATATCTTGCAAACCCATGTTGTTTATTAAAGGAAGATTACGTCCTCATTGAAAACCTATCTCTCTTCAAAGTTCATGCTAATACACTACATTGAAGAGGATTGAACCACTGATCCTGTAATATTATGAGACTATGATTGAAAAACTATGGTGAACATGACTCTGATTCTGGACTTTGCAATGCCATTTGTATTGCTGGTTCTTGTCCTCCACAAAGGATAAATAGGATTGTGGACATCACACATGCTTATACAGAAGGATTTGCTGTGAGAGGTTCGTCTCTGGAGCCAAGTAACCCCATAATGCTCATCGTCGTTGTGCGAGCATCGATATTTTCGAATGTGGGTTAGTCCCATGGAACTGTGGATAAGAACAAATTACAGCCAAACATGAAAATATCCGTGCTGGGAACTTGCAGTCTGGTGAGAATTTTGAGTTTAATAGCTTTTGTGTTGGGGTTGTAGCTAAAGCAAAGCACACAAAGATATGAAAGGAAAAATCAAGAAAAATGGTTTAATGACTCATAGAGATTTAAACTGCACTGGCAGCGAGTCAGTGGTTGATATAGTAGTTATTAGCAGCATCCAGCTTCCTTGACAATTTTCAGGTTTACAACGTTAAAATATCGTGTTTACAGCTTTAAAAAATAATTACTGAGTTCGGCCGGATTGGCAAATGTAATTTGCAAATTCGTCCATTCTATAGGGTTCGATGTAATAATGCAGTTGTTAAAAAATAGTAAATTCAAGTATGGTAAGTTTGCAATTCATATGAAAGTATGACAAAGAATGGTAAATTTTATTTGTAAAATCATGTAAGATAAATACATAGGCCAATACATAGGAGGCGGATTTGACCTCAGCTCATAGAGTGATCTCTGGGAGAGATTTGAAGTCCTAGAAGCCACTGTTGTTCCACGGCGGAAGAGAAGAAAGTGGTAATGAATAACAGCTTGCCATGCTCATATGCGCGCAGTGCCTCATGGAGATGTCGATGGTCTGCATACAGATGGAATTTCATCGAATTTTGACAGTGAATGTCAAGCCAAACTTGGCGCTGCCCTGGAAGATGGCTTGTCGGACGACGGGACAATGGACGAGGACAGGAGTAGCTGCAGCGACAGTGGCAGTTGAGGTCGGAATTCTAACGTCGACATAATTTGCGAAATTGACATGATGTCGCTCGGTGCCAAGCAGGAGCTTCACAGCATAGCAAAGCGCATGGTGACTGCTGGGTATGGAAAGAAGTGCGTTCAAACTGCAAGAAAACATTAGTTGAGTGGTAAATATAAATTCAAAATTCAAATTTCGAGCGGGCTGGCAAATTCAAACTTAAAATTCAAAAAGAGTGTGTACACTGTATCGATGGTCTGTCGTCCGTATTGTATTGGATGCAGTTGTTTATAGGCAAGAAATATTTATTGCATCATTAATTCCAGGTTCAGCCTTCTCGAAAAAATGGAACCATCGGAAAACATGGTGTGTCATGCATGCTCATCTCGTCACATCTTAGATGCACCTCCGGATGCATGGCAACTCTTAAAAACAAGTCATCCATACCATGCATGCATGTTGGTGAATCACTAAGGCAATCATTGCCTTAGTGACTTGTTTTTAAGTGTTGCCATTAAAAATGGCTTTCATTTTGAAAATTTTTAAAGACCCAAGAGTCATTCATTATATTAAAATAAACTTGAGCTCCACTTTGGTCAAGTATTTAAGAGGCATTATGTGGTACGCAACTAAATATGCTTTGTAGAAATTTTAAAGAGATTTTTTAAAAAGGCCACGTAATTTTTCAAAAAGGGAGAAGGTGAAGCATTTAAGTGGTGAAATTGAAAATTGATTGCTCAAAGAAGGAATTTATTAAGAAAAGTAAAATGTGGACGCGAGTTGGACTTGTAGTGTTCAACTTATATGTGAAGATTGTAAACAAATGCGAAAAGCCAAGAGGCTTTCTTTGATTTCAGATACTAAGACAGTCAAGGAGGCCTCGGGTACCCATGAGAGAAATTTTGGTCTAAGAGGATGATCCGAACTTAAATGAGAACACAAAAAATTGCAGATATAACCATAAATACAAAGATGCAGCAAAAATAATACTTCCTTTCATTAATATCAAATAATGAAATATGCTTATAAACAGAATGAAAAGGAGACTAGCTCAGGCGATGATAGCTTAGTTCTGAGAAGAGATGTATCAACTACATGTCTCTGAACTGAGTTAAAATGAGGCTCAAAGCCTATTTATTATTGAGAAACAATGGAAAATCCTAAACATCCAAAAACCTAACCCTACAAGATGAAGCGCCAAAATTGTGAGCCCTGCACATCAACTTCCAGAAATCATAACTTTCACATACGATCTCCGTTCGGCTATCATAATAACTTGTTTTGAAAATCTTAAAGAGAAAACTAAAAACAAATGGCCACACCAATTTGGAACATTTGTGGTCTCCCCATTTTCCCCAAAAATGTCTTTTAAGGCGTGCCGAGACAAAACGAAGGTATGGAAAGGGTAAGTCACCGGTGTAATTATTTACGAGGACTCGAGAGTTTGGCGTGGCGGAGACGGGGCGGACACAATTTATTCGTCGGCTTATGTAATTATTGAAAAGATGAGGGGAGGCACACACAAATGTAACTAGAAGGACGCTGGATGGACGGTTTTCTCTTTTCACTCTTTCCTTTAATGGGGAGAAAGGATGTCAAGATAAACCGTACGGCGGCTCTTAATGGAGGGTATGTTTTATTTTCTTTTTACTATAGGTCAGAATCAAGAAAAAGTCAATGTAAAGTCTATATGGTGAAGATAAATATTAAAAATGAAGGAAAAATCAATATAGTCCAGATAAATAGTCCAAAATGAATAGCACAAAGGTCGCCAAATTGAGGTTTGAAAAAGGGTAAAGGGGTAATTATTCGTCGCCCATGGAGGTTTGAAAAAGGGTAAAGCTGTAATTATTAGTCGCCCAAAAAAGAGGAAGGGTGTAGTTTTTTTTTTTTTTTTTTTTTTTCCAAAAGGTGGAAAAAACCTATCAAACTCAGTTTGTCAAACCAACAGTGAGGACAGCCATCTCTGGCTGCTATCCGCGAATGTCAGTTGACACATCACTGTTATCAAGGAAAACCACGCCACCTGAAATAACCCGCTGGTGGTCCGTAAGGGAGCAGGCTTTCACTCCTGCCTTGGGCCGTTAACCTGTTTCCTTACGTCCGAGGAAGACGAGCTCTTAGCCAAGCAGAAGCAGTTTTAGGGCATACTCCATGGCCGGAGGAAGGGTGTAGTTATTCGACCGCTCCTATAATTATTCGAAGGATTACGTTATTTTTATCTATTAATTTAATGATAAATTAAAATTTTATCAAAACCGTTAAAATGTATATTTATTTTATTGTTGTTTTAATAATTAATACGTTACTTTTATGGATTTATAGATATTTTACTTTATGAATATTTTGAAATTCGATCAAAATCTTTAATTTTGGAATTTTACGTGGAAAAACATCTAGGTCAAACAATTTGCATCAGCGTGTTTGTATTTATTGCGTCATAATGTCCGTCGACCCTTGGGATTCTCCTGTTGCGTAGCAAAAACAATGGCAAGATGGCTATTATCCCCACAATGGCATCCATTACCGTCAGTAGCGTTATGGCTCCCCTCATCCAGCAAATAAACGATGTTATTTGGTTGGATGAGAATCGTCAGCTTCTGGAAGGGCAGTTAAATCGCATGAAGACACTCTTGCTCGATATTAGCGATCAATTTCGAGATCGGCAAAAGACGCCCCCTCAATCTCTGCAAAGGATGCAAAACGCAGTTGGAAGAGCAAGAGAAAATAGGTGGAGATTTTAATGGATTCTGCGCAGACTTACTTGGAGATCGTTCCTTATTCCAGTTGCAAACAGATGGTGGATACAGTGACTGGGGCCTTATGTTTGGCGTTCACAGTGTTGCGCGCGACATGGCAATTTATGTTGTAGAGAAAAAGGAGAATTGTGTATCCATGGCAGGAGGCTCTCCCTTTCTGGTAGCAATATTAAGTCTCTGCCAGAATTGAGATCTCCACAATTTATAAAGAACACTCTACATTGTCCCAAGTAAGAATTCTATTTTTCCATGCTAACTAACAAAAAAACACTCAACTCCATACCTTGGTGTACCAACATTTATTAGTCAAGGCATTAATCTGTCAAGAAATATATTTATATATGTTTGAAATCACCATAGATAGATTACAAATAGCATTATTCTGTTAGAAATATGAAAGAGAGTGATAAATTGATTAAACACAATACCAAACCCCATATATTTTATTGATCTCAAGAGTTACATATTTATAGTATTAAATCACTGACAACTAACACAACTCAAGCATAAAAAACTAAAAACTCATAATAACAACTCTCACACATTACATGGAAGCATTACTTCCAACACATTCCAAACTAACATCCCGGTGAGCCTTCTTAACAAAACTTCCTAGCTGAAAATCAGATATGAAATGGTTCCAGAATTTCGCGTTTGTGCCCAACAATCCAACCTCCACAAGCGTCCTTCCAAGACAGGTAAGGATATGTGTCATTCCTATGTCCAATAGCCTCCTCAAGAAAGAACAAGTCGTATCTCAGCAGATCTAATTTCCAATCCTACCAGTCCAGTGTCTGGTTCGTCTTGAAGCAGTAGATTCGCCTGTTGTGGTGCCACGGACGCAATTTGTTGAGCACTTTGAAACACAGACAAGTCGGTCTGAAGATTGTGAAGGAGGACATCAAAAGTTGTCTTCCACTTTCGGATTTTTGTAGAGAGTTCAGGCTGGCAAAGGAGGCAATCGATACACCGCTGCCGCCTTCGAGAGCAATCGATCAACTCTCTTGCTCTTCTAAATTCGTCTTGCATCCTTAGCAGACAATTTTGCAGAGATTGAGGGGGCGTCTTTTGCCGATCTTGGAATTGATCGGTAACATCGAGTACGAGAGTCTTTATACGATTTAACTGCCCTTCCAGAAGCTGACGGTTCTCATCCAACCGAATAACATCGTCTATTTGTCAGATGAGTGCAGAAATAACGCTACTGACGGTATTGGCTACCACTCAGACGATAATAGCAGTCATTGCCATTTTCTTTTGGCTTCACAACAGAAGAATCACGGGTCTGAAGGGCTAGAGACAATCATATATAAATATAAATATAAACATACAATGAGATACACCGCAATGGATACACAGTCATTAGTCATTATTGAAAATGCAAGCTGACTTGACTTATTATAGTTATATATAAATATATAAACACGTAGAGGTTTGATAAATCAGTAATATCAACGATGGGATACACAGTCATCAGACGTCATTGCTGGTTAAATATCCTTCCCAGTCATCCGACATCGTTGCTGGTTCAATATCCTGAATTTATAGATTTTCATGAAATAAATGTAGGGTAGGTATATAATACTTTATATAACAATACGACAAACAAAATGTAATATCAATATTTAATTTATAAAATTTTAACAATTTTGTAACCTAAATTTTTTCTCAAGTTTGTAACCAAAAAATATAAATATTAATAATATTTATTTAAATTGAAATGAATACTATAATATTGTAGTTTTATTGCTATTGTAGTATTATTGCTATTGTAAGGATCACATAATGATATTATGACCCAAAAAAATATTTTAGCTTTATATAATAGTTTGTAATACTAAACTAGATTTGAATCAAGATAAATGATATTATTATTATAAATCTAAACTATCTTGATTATCGTCTATGGAGTTTTGGATTGAGAGTGAATGGGTGCACTGTTAAGGCACTCCTTGATAGGTCATTGATTCAAATCCCCAGTGGGTACTTGTCTACCAAAAAAACTATCTTGACTATCTCTCAAAAAATTTATTTTATATATAAGAAATTAGTGAATAAATTAATATGTGAATAATTTCAAAATTTTCAAGAATATGTAATAGTAAAAATGATTTTGATTATTTATATATATATATATAATAATCAAATATATAACATTGAAATTTATATCAATTAAATATAAAATAATTAATATTAAACTTTTCATATTATATATATATATATATATATATATATATATATATATACTTTTTTTTTCTTTAATTTTTTATACACTTTAATAATTTAATACAGGATAATATTATAATTTTTAAGGTAGATTTTTTTTTAATGAATTTGAATTTTTTACATTAATTAAACTAAGAGAAAAAGAAATTGTATATATATATATATATATATAATTCAAAATTACATTTAAAAATAAATAAATAAATATTTTAATAATTTAAAATTACATTTTAATGCAAAACATATAATAATAATAATTTAATTAAATATTTAACTTTTTCTATATGATATAACGAACTCCATATTACTCCGACTGGATGTGGGTGTGCATGCAACGGTGCACCTAGCACGTGACTGGCTATCTGGGCTTACCTCTTGCCCACAGGCATTAACTCTGTGGCGATAACAAGACTCGACAATTTCTCCATAGGCACGTCACTCCTCCTCGAGCTCTATGAAGATATAAGCGAACCTAGGTGCATATCTTGGCTCAATTCGACGTTTTGGGCAATGAATTTGGGTGGCAAGGAGTTGGATAGAGGTTGGGTCTATGTCTATGGCACCTCACTAGGGCTCTGCACTTAGGTGACGAAGGCAGATTACACTTGCAGTAGCTTCAATTGAGTTGATATCGGTCTCCTGGTCTGTGCTTCGGACCCCAGTATGCAGACAGTGGCGGTTTGGTCCTGCTCCCTCGCTTCTGGTGGAAATAAGGACATTTCATCTCTTTGCCAACTCTTGGATCCTCTCCTACTTGAAAAAACGACCGCAGGTTTTTACAGGTGTGTGGGTTTTTATGTGGTTTTTGGTAATTTATGTTCGAAGGTTGGGTCTCGCCTTTGGCTCGAAGGAATTCACAATTTCTTGGACAGCTTTTGGGGGTGGGGGTCTTGTTAACATGCAACAATCTAGTGGTGTCTCAGAGGTTCTTCATTTCGACACTTGGACTTGGTAATTTGGAGCCTCTCTCGCCGTTCTAGTAGCAGCATTGGGGTTGTGGCTCATCCTTGCATGAGAGTGTGGGTCTATGGGTTGGGTGTTTACTGTTTTCTTTGTAGTTATTTGACAATTTGCTCTGCGGGGTCCCCCTATTGCGAGCCGCCACAATCCAGGCACAACAAAATGCCCTGCCAATGGGGGCAGGAGGCCGGGGCAGGTCGCCATGTACCACGACATTGTTTGTCTTCACCTCTTCAAGTCAAGAAACAAAGGAAGTCGAGACACTTTCCGCTATTAACTCGCCATGCCGCCTAGTAGCTCCTACCTCTATGGAATTGATGACTGAGTAGCTGCGACACATTCAAATTGATATCGACATTCTCCGGGACCATAGATATAAAGACCACAATGAAATTGTTGCCTACCTTACTAACATTCAATAAAACTAGAACACCGTCCTCGAGGAGCTAGACAACCTTTGGCGCAGCCAATGTCACACAAATGACCATCTCCGCAACTTAGAGGCATGCGTGGAGCATATTGACTTCCACATGCATGACCGTGTGGGTTACATTGCAGCTCCCCCTATAATGCCCTCTGCATCCCCCTCCTTGATTCACTGCCATTAGTTCTGATTTCTTTTTGTGTCTCGCATAGTATGCTAAGGCCTCATAGGCGTCCGGAAACAAAATATGTAAATTGTCTATCTTGGTATTTTCCAGCCCCCAATCTCAAAAATTCTAGTCAATATGAGCGAGCGGGGGATCTTGAGAGCATTTTTTTACGCTATGCTATTTTGAATATCTAATGAAATAAAAGCCATTTTGAACTAGACCAAAAAAAAAACAAAAACAAAAATAGAAAAACTAACTCCATATTCAATATATAATAAGTACTAAAGAAATTTCTATAAAATAATGAAAAACTCAAAATTTTCAATCTCTTACACACCTAAAGTATTTACACATAAATTATCTTCATTTACATTTAAAAAATGTACTTTTTTTTGGACCAAAGGAATTTTCTTTAGAGAGGAAGAAGAATTGGTATCTAAACTATTTTTGTACTAGCTTCATATTGGGGTGATTTTGACTAGACTAGAGGAACTGGTAAGTAAACCATTTTTTGACCACTATCACTATAACTTTTTAGGAAACAAAGGTGAATGAAAAGATTGAATCTCAAACTTCCTAATACATAACACTTCATTTTAATGGCCATCATTAATTAAATTGTCTCACAAAACTTAAAATACCTAAAAATTATGTAAATAAATATATAATTTTTATATTACAAAACAAAATCAAATCATTTTATTTCTCACTCGCATAAATTTAAACAAAATCATCATATTTATTGCTTACCTAAATTTAACAGTAATCTATAGTTTAATAACATATTAAAATAAATATAATTCTATTCTAATTCTATTTTTTTATTATATAGATATTTTTTATTTATTTTTTATAATTATATTTAATTGCGTATCTCTTACTATATTATTATATCACAAAATTAAAAATTAATATAAAAATTAATATAATTATTTATATATTAATTTTAAAATTTAATTTTAATATTATAAAAATAATAGTTTTTTATATATAATAAAATTATAACATCACCAAAAAAAATCAAGTAATTTTCCACCTCCTCTCCTCCTCACCCAAGCTTGTACCATCTTCTGCCTCCTCTCCAGCACATCCAAGCTTTATGCTCTATGTCCATAATTACATGACCAGACAGATTATTACATCTCGGTCGCCTCTGTACCATCTCCACAACGGCCTCTGATGTCTTTCTTCCCGTTCACACATCTTGATTTCCACATCTCTGTAAATTACTACACATCATATCTAGCCAGTGTAGATGGTGTGCTGGGATGATTTTTTGTTGTTTTTTTTACTTGGCTTAGAAGTTTGGGTTATGATATGTTTGTCTGTAATATAATTATTTATCTTTATCTCAGATTCAATTTATATATGAGATCGAATGAGTGTAAGTAGTGTGGTAGAGATAATCTACTGTCTTCCTCTTAACTGAAACTAAGATATGTTTCTCTGTGATATCATTATCTATTTTGATTCCTAAGATTCTGCTTCATGGATTATCTATTTTGATTCTTCAAATTCCTCAGAACAACATATCAATATTATTTGTAAACAGTAGAGATAATCTACTGTCTTCCTCTTAACTGAAACTAAGATATGTTTCTCTGTGATATCATTATCTATTTTGATTCCTAAGATTCTGCTTCATGGATTATCTATTTTGATTCTTCAAATTCCTCAGAACAACATATCAATATTATTTGTAAACATAGCTAATACCAAATCAATAACATAAACCACTCTTGAAAAAACAAAAAATAAAAAAATGTTATTTGGAGACTTAGCTAATACCAAATCGATAGAGTTTACAATATTAAAAATAAAAACTATATAAGCACGACTCTGCTCGTTGACGACCATAGGAATTATTACACCACTTCAATAACATAAAATAAAAAGACTACACAGCATGACTCTGCTAGTTGACGAGCGAAGAAATTATTACAGGACCTCCAGTGTCTTTTCTCCGTCTTCACCGCGCCTAAAATTTCGAGTTCGTCGAGAATTACGACGCCTCCTCTCATCCTTCCAATGACTACATTCCCTTCTCTCATCCACCTAGTCTCCACCGCGCCCACACTTTCGGGTCGCCCTCCATAATTACAGCTGCTCTCATCCTTCCAATAATTACAGAAGCAGATGAATAATTTGTCTCCTCCTCATCTCCACCACGCCCAAACTTTTGGGTCTCCGTTAATAACTACACCAACTACAACCAGGCTAGGTATATTTACAAGTCTATTGAGCTGCGGGGCCGTATATGCCCATTGCCGTATATTTACGCGGGTATACCTTATGGAAATCAGCAACTTAATAATTTTTTAATTAATTTTTTTGATGCGATGGCCTGAGTTGAAAGATGCGAGTATATTTTTGTAGTCTCTACTAGATCAATGATTGAAATTAAAAGCCATAACTTCTTTGCTTATCTAAAAAGGGTGTTTAAATCCTACTTAAATTAATTTTTTATTAAAATTTTTATCTGTCTCTCATTTACCTCCCCCTATAAGAATTAACAAAAAATAATATTAAAAAATAAAATAAAATAAATATGAAACAATATAGAATGGAACAACAGTTTTCCTTCCATACACACAACCTGACAACATGCAGTTATCCCATCATTAGTCATGAAAAGATTGACCGTTGGCATTCTCCCTCGCTATAAGGGATTAGAAAAATGATAAGAAAAAATGAAATTAAAAAATTAATGCCAAAAACCGTTGATGTCTCTTCCCATTCTGAAACCGTTAATGTATAATGCAGGTTGTTAATAATGTGCAGATGGGTGGGTTGTATGACGTGGGTCTTTAAAGATGCTAGGAGCGAGGGCTATTCCTTAGTCACGGGCTAACCTCAACCATGCTGCATAGGTACTTACTGTCTCCTCAAGTAGGCCAGCAATTTAATTTGATCAAATCCACCATTATTATTATTATGTTGTAGTTGCTTGATTCTCTTCATGAATATATGTATCAAATTTTACACATACATTTTTTTCATTATCACTGTCATTAGTCTCATTCATTGTAATTATCTAAAGAAATTGCATGTTGTGTTGTGTACTTTGACTAGGGATATTGGCTCAGCTTATTTCATCGTAGCAGATAAGACCATTATCAGCTCTGCGCATAGAAACTTCTTCGGTGAGAAGATGAAAAATCAAGCGGAGTATTTGGCTTTCTGGTTTCTGAAAGCAAGAAGAGAAACTAATTATGTAAGCAGTAGAGAGCAGAGCAAAGACGAATCCTTGTGATGTCTCTGTGTTTCTGATTAACTGGTATTTTTATGAGTGTATCAGTTCCGGTTCTGTTATTTTTTGCATTTTATTAATAGTGATTCAATCTTTGGTTTCCAATTAACACTTAAGCCTAGGCCTATTTGGTTGTTTCCCTTTCATATCAGCGTGCCTTTTCTCTTACATGCATTGTTCAGATCCACAGTGGAACCTCTCTTTACACAGGAAATCTTTGAAAAAGACTTAACCATGTAGTTTTGGACTTGAAATATTATTGAATCCGGTTCATACTCGTATTGGGTCCGAATCATTATAGCGTCGCAAGAACCACAAATGGAGTGGAAGGGACCTTTGGAACCGCCTAAGTCCGAACTTCAACAGCTCAGACCCAAATTGTCACGCCCCTACACCTGCGGTAGTCTTTCAACCGCTTATAGCGAGGTGCGACACCATCGAACACTTTCTTTTCACCAATATTAATGTTCGTGGACTATGCCTATTACACTTTTCCTTACTGTTTCGCAACCAAGCAATATTATGTTTATCCTTTATACTAATGAACACCCATACTCATTCATTATCATCAGCAATTATAAAAGAGAAATGCACAACAGTATAAAGGGAGGGGCAACTCCCTGTAATATGAGTCTGCCCGAATATCAATATATGTATAATTTTCCACTTTTACAAAGTATAGGCTATGTCCTTGGGAAACCCCAAATTATACTTAGCCAAATTTCCAACCTCGGCAAACTCGGTTGCCCAGCTCGTCGGCACCTCCGCACGACTCACCAACCTATCGTTCACCTCGTCGCACGTCTTCGCCGGTTCGCTCTTCGTTTGGTCGCAAACGCCCAAACCATGTACACCTACCCACACGCAGTCCCACTTGCCAACTCTTGACAAATGCCCAAATCGTATGAACAACACTTAGTACCGCCTGCCAAACTCTACGACCTCTAGTTCCAACCTTCGTCTCACGGTCGTGTCGTTTGCCCAACTTGGGCGTGCCCCCAAGTCGCCACACACGGGCGCCTCTACCCGAGACACACTCCCGTTCACAACCCAACACACCAACAAGTCTCCGTGCACACTTGCACGATGGGCGGGCGCTCACCCGAGTCGCCAAGACACCCACGCCAAGTCGTCGCACAATGCGGGCGCCACACACCCGTGCACGCCCTCACCCAACCGCCGGGCGCTCCTGCCCGCACCTTCACCCACAACTGCGCTTCACCATGCACGGCCGCCCAAGAACGGGCGCATGTCACAACTGCGCCTTTCCTTAGACCTGCGCACTAAATCTGCGCACCTCTATGTAGAGCGAATGATGTAGAGCGAGTTGAATGCTTGTCTCCAAATGAACCAATGCACAACACTTATATGCGTTGGAGGGGAGGTCATGGCTTGCCCAACCGACCTCACCCAAGCCCCTGCTCCAATGCAAAAGCCCCTACTATGCCAAGTCGGCCTCCATGTCTCCTCCACGCCATATAAACAAGTGCTCACCTCACAAATGCGCATAAGTCATCGCACACTTGGAGAGCTCGCACCAAACCGCAGGTCGCACTTCATGCCGGAGAACGCAGGTCGTTACATCCTCCTCCACCTGAAGTCGTTGTCGTCCTCGACAACATACCATCCTGGTAGCCATCCACCAAGATCATCAATATCCATGATGTCAACTCCTCCACATACTGCAAACATCCCTGCATCACATGTAGAACCACCGTCTCCACCATGTCTCGCCCCGGTAACCAACTGTCACCAAGATCACCATACCAAGGTATACACCTCATCGGTATGTCATACATCAGAGATCATCTCAATCCATGATCATTGACCACCCTGTCACAATCTCCACATGCTGCTCTCCATCATGGAAGGCTGGTCCCTCCATCCAAGCTACATGCTCACTGCTACATATTGTGTCGACCTCCTCATGTGTCATCATGTGAACTGCTGCCATCATACTCCAACACAATGCTAACACATCTCTGCACACTGTTAACCCCCATGTCTGAACTAGTTGGGTAGCTAATCCAACTGTCATGCCCAAACCATGAGAATGCACATCCTCATGCCACCATCATTTCTTTCTCAAAACATCCTACCACATCCTCAACTCGATCAAGAATCCATCTCCTTACAAGTGTAAGCCATGCTCAGGTCCATGAAGTAGTCCTCATCTCATCTGCAACATGTTGTCCATGATGATTGGTGTCAATATGCTGCATGAAATCAGCCACATCTATCCTAACATCATCCATATGTGTATCTCTTCCATATGAAGAGATCATCTCATCAATCTCCAACTCTCGGTGTGCCACATCTAGTTTCATGGAGCAACCCCCATCATATCTGCAATGTGCCATCCCTCAAGTCTACCATAGAAACAAGTATACACATGTCTCATCTATCCATGTGCTTCCCATGATCATAGATCAATCAGCTCCCATGTGTCAAAAGTAGTTGAGTCTCGGCTCAACCCCTTCCCAAGTGTAGCCACCAAGGCACCATCATCGTTGTAACTCCATCACTCCAAAGTGTCTCATATCGATGCTCCACATCAAGTCACTCTTCCAAGCCACACCCATGCATGTACTCGGAAGTATGCACCTGCATCAAAGTCTCTGACCTCAGCTCCTCAATGCATCAGATCCTCCAAGTCCACCATATATGAAGTCCCCAAAAGTCACAACAATCTCATGTCATCCTGAGCTCCATAAGTCATCCCCAACCAACATCCTAGCAAGCATACAAGTCTCAGCACAAAGGTCTCTGCAAGATGCCTCAGCTCTCCATGTAGTAGGAATGCTCCATAGTTTTCTCACAACTCCATCCAATTCCATGGCCTTGTTGTACATAAGTGCACAACCTCTCCATCGGCTCATAAGTAATAAGTATCCATGTCACACCAGCAAATCCATCTGCACAACATCCCTACCTTGGCACTCCTCATTGGATGCCCATAAGTGACACCTCTACAAGTGCTCTTGCATAATGTTCCTGCATAAGACTACCATGCTCCATGTCTCCAACCTAATGTCCATGGCTATGTTGCCTATGTAGTCCAACCAAGTAGACCCATCACAACAATCGGTCATCTCATCCAAGTCTGCTATCTTCGGTTTAGTGAACTCGGTCACCCAACCATATCATCATCATCACGAGTCCCTTCCATCATAGCTCCCCCATTGAAGGTTCCACCAAGACTTGCTCTTGGTCTCAGCTATGAAAAGTCCACCCAAGCATCATCGTACCTCAAGAGTGTGCCCTTCAATCCGTCCATTTGTCATGCCGGGCACTTAGCCAATTCTGCATGTGGCTAAATCATGACCCAATCCTCCACAACAATCATCATGTTCCTCCCTTGTCACGGGCCGTTGCACCTTCTACCATAAGGTCACAAACAACCCCAACAAGTCCTGCAACAGTTAACAATCCTTGCTTCTCCATACAAGGTCTCATCATAGACATCCATGGTAAGATGCTCCCCTGCATCAACAAACTGACTTTGCCCTTCCCTACATACAGTCCATCTACCAAATGCTCAAGTGAAACACAAGTATCAATAATACTTACATCATCATCATGAGGTTCCTCCATATGAGTATCCTCATCCATCCATGTCTGCAAACCGCACGATCCTGGTCCAACTTGATCAATCTCAAGTTCATCCTCCATCGTTGTCACATCTGCAACATCTTCAACTATCATCACTTCCTCTTCCTTGATAGCATAATCTGCAATTTCGTCTTGCTCCATTGTCCAACCAAGTTGAAGAAGTTCGTCTTCAACATTCTTTTCCAAGACTTCAAGTTCCTCTCGAGTTCGGGGATTCTCTTCTTTCAACCTCTTCAACCTGTATAAGGTAAGTAAGAGCTTCCCTTCGCATTCTTCCAAACCTTCCATGCCTTGTCGTTTAGCTTGGCCAAGCACTAAGCTTCACCTCTGCCAAACCTGCTTCATTCACCAGCTTCACCAAGTTCCCTGCAATCATGAACCCGCCCTTGTTCTACTTGTATGTGAAACCAGCTTCCTTCACCTGCAAGTACCTGCTTCCACTGTCAACAGTTGTCAAGCTTCCAAGTGTACCCACACCTGCACTTCGTCACGAGCAACCCTGCTCTAACACCAGCTCCAACCGAGCTCTGATACCACCTGTCATGCCCCTACACCTGCGGTAGTCTTTCAACTGCTTATAGCGAGGTGCGACACCATCGAACACTTTCTTTTCACCAATACTAATGTTCGTGGACTACGCCTATTACACTTTTCCTTACTTAGTTTATGTTTTGCAACCAAGCAATATTATGTTTATCCTTTATACTAATGAACACCCATACTCATTCATTATCATCAGCAATTATAAAAGAGAAATGCACAACAATATAAAGGGAGGGGTAACTCCCTGTAATATGAGTTTTCCCGAATATCAATATATGTATAATTTTCCACTTTTACAAAGTATAGGCTAAGTCCTTGGGAAACCCCAAATTATACTTAGCCAAATATCCAACTTCGGCAAACTCGGTTGCCCAGCTCGTCGGCACCTCCGCATGGTCGCCGCACGGCTCACCAACCCGTCGTTCACCTCGTCGCACGTCTTTGCTGGTTCGTTCTTCGTTTGGTCGCAAACGCCCAAACCGTGTACACCTGCCCACACGCAGTCCCACTTGCCAACTCTTGACAAATGCCCAAATAGTATGAAGAGCACGTAGTACCGCCTGCCAAACTCTACGACCTCCAGTTCCAACCTTCGTCTCACGGTCGTTTCGTTTGCCCAACTTGGGCGTGCCCCCAACTCGCCACACACGGGCGTCTCTACCCGAGACACACTCTCGTTCACAACCCAACACACCAACAAGTCTCCATGCACACTTGCACGATGGGCGGGCGCTCACCTGAGTCGCCAAGACACCCATGCCAAGTCGTCGCACAATGTGGGCGCCACACACCCGTGCACGCCCTCACCCAACAGCCGGGCGCTCCTGCCCGCACCTTCACCCACAACTGCACTTCACCGTGCACGGTCGCCCAAAAACGGGCACATGTCACAACTGTGCCTTTCCTTAGACCTGCGCACTAAATCTGCGCACCTCTATGTAGAGCGAATGATGTAGAGCGAGTTGAATTCTTGTCTCCAAATGAACCAACGCGCAACACTTATATGCGCTGGAGGGGAGGTCATGGCTTGCCCAACCGACCTCACCCAAGCCCCTGCTCCAATGCAAAAGCCTCTACTATGCCAAGTCGGCCTCCATGTCTCCTCCACGCCATATAAACAAGTGCTCACCTCACAAATGCGCATAAGTCATCGCACACTTGTTGAGCTCGCACCAAACGCAGGTCGCACTTCATGCCAGAGAATGCAGGTCGTTACACAAATCATTATAGAGAAAAGTCGAAAGGTTATTAGGTCCGTGATTGTTATCTTATCCCGATTAGAACGAAAAGAGCCTAGCATTGGAGTGTTGGGATCCCGATAGCGATTTCCGATAGTCCACGTACTATCAGATCAAGGTTATTGGAGCACTATGTTATTGCTCCGTTCCATGTGAAATTGCCGACATGGATTACCGATAATTAAATTGGAATAATTCAATGGTGGGGATTATTTGAAAATGAGCCAGGAAGTAGGGAGTATTCGAATCCGATGCCGATGAAAATACGATAAATTTTCAAAATTACTATAAGTTTTCTTTTAACGTCACAGAAAAGCAGAAATTGACGACTTTTAACCAGGTGAAAAAAACACAAACTAACGCTGGTAATTGGATAGGACCACAAGAGCAATGGATTGGACGGGCAAAATAAACTCGTATACCACAATGGATATCTCATCTTACAATCCAATACATCATCTGTTTGTCGCAGACATGCGAAGTCGGTGGAACTCCGAGGTTTGAGTTAACAGTTCAAATTTTCTTTTAAATCCATGCATTTGACGGATGTTTATTTAAACAGAGCCGCCTTAATTCCATTGCCAACATATAGATGGATTAGCATAACAGTGGTGCCCACATGTAGATGGATTAGCATAACAGTGGTGACAACTTTGTGATATTCAACTTTCCTTCTCCCAAATTTCTGATATGGAATTGCAATGACTGCTTGGTTTTTCCTTTTGTTTTGTTTGTGCAACTTATCATTTCCCTTTCTTTTTCTGCAGATTAATGTGCATGGTTTTTGTTTCCTTATATTTCTGTTTCTGCATTTTCAGCTATTTTTTGTCTCTGAATTTTGGGAGCTTTTAATATTTATCTGGGATGGCAATGGGATGGGGCTTTTATTCGGAAATTTGTGAGTTCTTTTCTGCTTTCACAATAATTTAAAGTCTACTTGCTGGCACTATTGTTACAATTGATTCAAGATGTGGCAGTATAGCAAACAATTCAGCTCAGCCTTCATGTAAAATTAATCTCGGCTAAAGACCTCCTCTCTATTTCATGTTATGGTAAAATATTACAGTTATCACTCCTATTTATTTTAGGTTACGTTCAAAATCAGGTTTGATTAATTGTTATGTAGCAAAGGGTTTTTGCCGAGGAATGTGATCGATTTTAAATACAAACGACGGTGATGAATGGGTATGTGGTACCTTAATCTAAATCAATTCGCTACATGTACTATTTTTTCCCCTGTTTTAACTATTTTTGAAGTGTATGCGCTGGTACTCTTGATTAAAGATCTGGAAGTGGAGCAAAAGATTCGGCTCTGCCGTCAAGTAAAAGTCAGCTTTGCTAAAAGAGAAGTTGAGTTATTATTAATATTTTCAAGGTTTTTCTTTGCAAATTTCTATAATTTACTCTTACTAGATGCCATTAGCATTTACAAAATATAATTTTGTTCTTTTAAAAATTACTCTTTAAGAAATGCTATTAATTTTTTTTGTTCTTAAATTAAATAAATTTACCAGTTTTTATTTAAAAAAGTAATAATCGCTAATTCGAACGCTGTTTTGAATGCAGAAGTGGAACCAATTCCGACTTATACTGTATTTGGAGAACATGAATTCATGGTGGCTTATGAACGGGGCTACGAATACATTGTGCAGAAATTGGCGGAAGAATTCCTGGAATCTTACGGCGGACATGTGGTGGATGACCGACTAAAGTTGGAAAAGGTACTGCTTATTGCCAATCACTAAACGCCGAGAATCACTCGATTCTCAAATCTTTGTGTCAAATATTGTCGAGACAACCAATAATCGACCCTCGTCAAAGATTATTGTGCTGTTTTCTGACGGAATCCTCTCTAATGTTTGAATTAGGTCGTTCGAGAAATACAATACACCAACGACGGCGTTACGGTCAATATTGAAGATGGGTCAGTTTACAAGGGAAAATATGTGATTGTGTCTGTCAGCCTAGGAGTTCTTCAAAGTCATCTCATAAAGTTTAAAACAGGTGGCGACCTAGGAGCGGTCAATTTAAAACAAGTGAGTGCTTCACACACTTAAATTAAATTTGCCCCATTGTATACGCTATATTGATTATAATTATACTTGCAAATTTCTCTAACGGCTTCGTTCGTGTTTCCCTTCTATTCTCTTCAGGAAAACTCCAATACATGGTAACCAAGATAAAATGTGAACAGAATTGAAAAGAAGGAGATGTAGCTCTCAGGTGTGGCCTGCACCTGGAGACTACACTCACAAAACAGAGAGATCACTCTCGTACACTCTATTACCATCAATTGAAATATTACATCATTAAATACAACTCTGGAAATTAGGGAGTTGCAACCACACTCCTAAACTCTAGGAACAAATCATAAACTAAGGAGATACGTTACAACTATGTAACCATTTCTCCATTAATACAAAATAATATTAATTATTTTCAACACCCCCCCCCCCAATGGAGAAAGGGTTCTCCTGAACTCCTAACATCCCTCTAAAAAATTCAAATTTCACTCGTGCAAGAGGCTTTGTAAAAATATCAGCCACATTGTCACAAGTTTTACAATATTCAACAACAATTTCTTTTGACTGTATTTTCTCTCTAACAAAATGGAACTCAGTGTCTATATGTTTGGTGTTTTTGTGAAACACTGGATTGTATGCCAATTTAATGGTGCTCTGGTTGTCGCTTTTGATGGAAGTAGGATTCTTCTGTTCTTTTCCTGCATCTTTGAGAAGCCTTCTCAACCAGATCGCTTCACATGTCGCTGCACACAATGCTTGATACTTAGCTTCACACGAAGACAAAGCTACAGTACTCTGCTTCTTGCTGCTCCATGCTATGACCCCGGATCCTATGTTGAATGCATAACCTGTGATGGATCTTCGATCATCCAAGTTACCTGCCCAATCTGAGTCTGAAAAACATGCTAGAGTAACATCAGATGTGTCAGTGTATAAAATACCATAATTAACAGTACCACAAAGATACCTCAACACGCTTTTTGCTGCTACCCAGTGACTTTCAAGCGGTTTTGACATGAATTGGCTCAACACACTAACATAGTATGCCAAGTCAGGCCTGGTTGTTGTAAGATATATCAAGCTGCCAACCAGTTGTCTATACATTGTAGTATCAACCTCTTTAGTGCCATCGTCACTACTCAACTTCAGATTCTGCTGCAAAGGTGTCGCTGTTGATCTACACTGATCCATACCAAACTTTTCCAACAGATTTCTGGCATACTTCCCTTGGGTAAGAAAAGTTTGCCCAGTATCTCTGCATACCTCTAATCCTAGACATTAATGAAGACTTTCGAGATCTTTCATCTCAAAAACATGTGCCATAAGCCTTTTGATTCCTCTGATTAAATCATCTGCATCTCTTGTTATAATCATGTCATACACATACAAAGAAATCAAAATAATCTGCCCCTGATTATTGTACTTGGTATACAAATTTGGGTCATTTAAACTTCTATGAAAGCCATGCTCTACAAAGAAAGAATCAACCTTTTCATACCAAGAGCTGGGTGCTTGCTTTAAACCATATAAAGCATTTTTCAATATGCAAACAAGATGTTCCTGCCCCTGCTTTACAAATCCTTCTGGTTGTACTAAGTAAATTTCCTCTTTTAAATCACCATTTAAAAATGCAGATTTAACATCAAGCTAGTGTAATTCCCAATTACATTTAGTAGCTAAAGCAATAAGCATTCTGATTGTATTTAGCTCTGCTACAGGTGCAAAAGTATCATCAAAATCTATACCTTCATGTTGTGAATATCCTTTTGCAACCAGCCTAGCTTTTAATTTTTCTATACTTCCGTCTGCATTCATTTCTAGTTTAAACAACCATTTACATCCTATGGTTGTTTTATTCTTAGGCAGCTCAACTAAATCCCAAGTATCATTTCTAAGAATTGATTCCATCTCTTCAATCATTGCAGCTCTCCATTCCTTAAATTGACTAGCTTCTTTGTAATTAGAGGGTTCTACAATGTTCAAAACATTTGACATCAAAGCATAGTTTCTCAATTTTAATGGTAATTGAGTCTTCCTGCCTGACCTCCTTGGTAGGGGACTTACCTCAAATTTGTTTTCTTCTGCTATAGCTGGGCTTGCATTATTACCTTCTTTTTGCTCTTCTTTCTGCTCCTGCTCTCTTTCATCCTCTATGCTTTCTTCCAAAAACAATGGAATGTGCCAATCATCTCCAATGTCATCTTTCCCTTCCTATACCTGTTCATGAAACACTACATCCCTGCTTGCAAATGTCTTACGAGACTCAGGATTGAATAATTTATATGCCTTGAATTCTGTGCCATAACCAACAAAGATGCATCTAACTACTTTAGGGTCTAATTTCTTCCTATCAGCTTTGGGTATATGGGAAAATGCTTTTGACCCAAATACTCTTAGATGGTTTACTACTGGTTTAAATCCATATAGAGCTTCAAAAGGGGTTTTGAAGCCAAGATACCTAGTAGGACTTCTGTTCTTCAAATATACAGCAGTGTTAATAGCCTATGCCCAAAAACTATTAGACAGACCCTTACCTTGTAACATGCTCCTTGTGCACTCCACCAAGGTTCTGTTTTTGCGCTCTGCAACTCCATTCTGTTGTGGTGTGTGTGGCACTGTATACTGCTGAACAATCCCGTGAGATTTGCAAAATTTCATGAATTCCCTCAACTTATATTCTCCCCCTTGATCAGATCAGAGAATTTGTATACTCTTACCAAACTGTTTTTCCACCAAGGTTTTAAATTCTATAAAGCACTGGAAAGTCTGACTTTTCTTATTCAAAAAATAGACCCATGAATATCTAGTGCAGTCATCAATAAATAACAGAAAATAATATGCTCCTCCTAGCGACCTTGTCTGCATAGGTCCGCATACATCAGTTTGCACTAGTTCTAAAATATCTGTTTCCTTCCTCTTATCATGCACAGGAAACTGTTCTCTATGCATTTTTCCTAAGGCACAACCATCACAATTTAACTGAATATTATGAAAGATAGGGAGTCCCTCAACCATATCTTTCTTCTGCAATAACATGAGGTCCTGCAAATTCAAGTGATCGAACCTCTGATGCCAGAGTTGTTCGGCTGTCAATCCTCCTGCAACCATGGCTTGCTTTGGTATACTTTTTGCATCTAGTCTGTATAGGCTTCCAACTCGCATGCCTGTTGCAACTATTTCATTCCTGCAATCCTTTATCACACAATGAGTCTTAAAGAACTCGACTTGCATATCTTGATCAGCCATCATGGATACAGATATAAGATTTTTCTTAATTCCAGGTACATATAAAACATTTTTAAAGTGACTAATTTTTCCATTTGGTAACTTGACTGAAATCACCCCATGACCTTTAATCTCGTATCCACTATCATCTCGTAGGTAGATTTTTGATCCATTTATACTTTCTTCAAGACTATCAAAAAATTCCTTTTTACCTGTCATGTGAGAGGATGCTCCGGAATCGACATACCAAATATCATCCTCATTAGATGCTGAAAGGGCATAGTCGACTGTGAACAGTTGAAATTCATGACTGAAGTCTTTATCTTCTTCTTCAACAAAGTATCCTCTGTGCTTTGCATCATCACGCTGCTTCTTATAACATTCACTCTGTATATGACCCTTCTTTCCACAATAATAACATTTATTTTCAGAATGATTTGCAAGCATACCTTTATGAGAATGTGAATTCTTATGTGATGTTCCTCCTTTCTGCTTTGATTGCTGTTGTGACTGTTTTCCTCTGAATGATCGTCATTTCGCCATCAGCGCAAGATCATCATTCTGGGGGTTCAGGTTCTGCCGCCGCTCCTCCTCTTGCAGCAAGATCCTTGTCAGATATTCAAATGTGGGCACTTTCTCCCTTACCGCCAATCCAGTAACAAACATTTGAAATTCATCACGCATCCCGCTCAGTGTGATTGAGACAAGATCAGGGTCAGACACTGTGTCTCCGATGGCCCCCAATCTGTCTTTCACATCTTTAATTCACGCGACAAATGCAGTAGCAGTCTCCCTTTCATCCATCCTCATTGAAAATAGCTTGCTTTTAAGCGCCATAATTCGACTGGTGTTTTGGGTCTGATACAGGTTTTTGATGGTCGTCCAGATCTCCATGAACATTTTACAGTCTCTGATGTGGGGGATAACACTATCCTTCACAGACATCTTCAACAAGACTTTGGCCTTGTTCTCTCGTTTTTCCCAGTCTTGCTCCTGCATCCCCGCATTCGGCTTCTGCTCATCACCTGTAACTATGGACCAAGCATTCGCATCCTCAAGCAAGGTCTGGATCTTGAACTTCCAATTCGCGAAGTTAGATCCATCAAGTTTACCAGACTCATGAAGGTAAGATTCCATCGTATTACTCATTCTGATCAGATCTACAAAATGAATCTACCCAACAACAAAAAACGATACCTGTCAGTTCGATCTGTCACCTCTGCCACTGATCTACAGTGTTTCACAATCCTGCTCTGATTAGCAAATTCGGCATTTTCAATACAGCCGAAGAATTGATCTGATCAAAATTGATCCGATTGCCTCTCTCGGATAGATCTGCAACTTCGTCGATCTATACCCCTCGCAAATTTCCAAATGAAGATGAGGCTTCCCATAGATCCCCTTGAAGGTGAATTGGCGCTCTCCCGAGCGAAAATCCCGCGCCAAGAAAAAATCGGTGTGAGTCAAAATGTCTGGCGCAATTTTCCCCTTAAATTCCGCGCCAATCCAGTATTGTGGCGCGCTGGCGCGCTTAATAACCGAACAGACGCACCAATATAGCATTCTAGCGCACTCTCGAGCTAGAAACCCCGCGCCAACCCCCTTCTACTCAGGAAAAAAAAAAATCTGAGTCCGAGCCAGGTGTTCTGCAGTCCACCTGCTCAATTGAGCATAGAGTTCTTGTGTACACGCGGCCACAAAGGCACTTCAAGCCACTAAGGCAATTCTACCACATAGGCAAGCTAGCTACAAAGGCACTTCAGCCACAAAGGTGATAAAAGATCAGGGTCACCCAATCTGAGCTCTGATACCAAGATAAAATGTGAACAGAATTGAAAAGAAGGAGATGTAGCTCTCAGGTGTGGCCTGCACCTGGAGATTACACTCACAAAACAGAGAGATCACTCTCGTACACTCTATTACCATCAATGAAAAGATTACATCATTAAATACAACTCTGGAAATCAGGGAGTTTCAACCACACTCCTAAACTCTAGGAACAAATCCTAAACTAAGGAGATACGTTACAACTATGTAAACATTTCTCCATTAATACAAAATAATATTAATTATTTTTAACTAACCAATGCAACAAACATGGGGTGCAAGTTGGGCTTTGAACAATGGCCCTTTAAGTGCTCCCTTCTCCATTCACCTTACAACCCTCTCCACAAGCAAAACGCTCATTATAGATAATGTTGTTCCAGAGAATTGGCAGCCAAATGCTACGTACAATACCAATGCCAACTTTCATTGAAAGCAAGGCATGTAATGTATTTAGATGCAGAAATTGCAACGATTCATAGGATATCTACAATAATAATGCGACCTTTCCTGCTCTGAGTGTTGCACTGTTTCAAACATTCTCACTCACTCATTCATTCATGATGGGCGGATAAAAATCTAAAGCACGACAAAGATAGTATCTACTTGTCATCATTGCTGCACTGCAATTATGTGAGCTGAGATGAGCTGCCGATTAGCCCGCTGACGTGTATTTCTCCTTGGAATAAAGTTCAATCACTGAGCAGGGATAAAATGAAATATGATAAGATATGTGATTCCTAACTATAATAACTAATCCCGTTTTGGGGCAATTTCAAATTCATTCATCGCCCATACATGCGAGTTTCTTAAACCATTGTGTGCATTTTATTTTATTTTATTGTGCATTTTACAATTGTGTAAACATGTTTTGAGCTCCGAAATAGAACGCTGCAGAGATATATCGTGCCAGGATGGAGACATGTTTTGGGCCCGGAAATAGGATGCGGGGACATATGTCTTCACCATCCATAAGATCGAGCACCCATTAAATTAAATCATTTTGTGCCATTTGAATGACTCAACACTCGAACTAAATGTTGGAATATCACATTTCAAACATCTCAAGTAAAATTTCACCACATGGATGCACAATTTCTGAGGCTTAGCTTTATCACTAATCGTGAAGTCATGCTATTCATGAAGCCTTCCACTTTGTTGGGTCTGCTCACTGAAACCTTTCCGTGCGCTGCTCCTTTACATTCCGATCTCCAATCCCTCCGATGTCCAATCTATTGCTATCGGATATCGCTTAATCTAAGTGGTGCTTCTCTCTGGTCATTTTGATGTGGCTAACAGGAATAATGGTGTTCACCAATAAATAGGAAGAATCACTGCAACTCGCAACTTGTCATAAGTGATGATATCACAAGCATAAATAAATATTATGATATCTATATGAGTAACTTACAGGGCAGCCACCTACAATTTAAATTTAAAAGATATAAATTAATTAAAAGAATTAATTAATTTATAATTTATAGCTATAATCGTAAAGATAATGTTAATAATTGAAATCATCATCTCACAAGCATAAATAAATGAATATTATGATATCTATATGAGTAACTTAGAGAATAGACCCTTAAAATTTAAAGTTAAAAAATACAAAATTAATTAATTTATAATTTATAATTAATTGTTGTAATGGTAAAGATAATGTTCATAATTGAAATGATAGAGGTTTTTATTTTTTAAAATATTTATAAATTTCATTATTCCGTCTATCTACCATGCTTACAATTATTAGAAATAGAGTGTTAGAGAATAGTGTCTTTGAAAATATTATTTTGAGTGGAGTATATATATACTAGAAATGTTTGGACTATTAGAGAATTAAGCTGTCGTTAATGATTGTAAAGAAAATATGTCAAATGATTGGATATAAACTTAGCCTTTGTAAAAAATAAATGGTCTTTGTTATTTAAAATTAGCATTGCATTGTACTTAGTAATTAGCATCAATGGTGGAACAAATATGTCAAATGATTAAATATAGCTATAAAACAGGGATATTACATTTACAAAAAATGGTAACAATTTTATAGTAGAAAATTAATATAACATAAAGATATTATAAAATTAATAAATCATAATATAAAGATAATATAAAATTAATAAAGCATAAGTTAATTTATATTTAAAATAAATAAATAATTAATTCATTTGAATTGACTTTTTAATTAATGTTATAAAATAATATTAATTATTAGCACACAAAATTATAGGTCATAGGCATATCTTAGCCATTAATAGTTGTAATGAAAATATGTCAAATAAAGCAATTTGAATGGAACTGTATAACCCACATATTAAGATATTGCAAAACAATAGCAACCATTTTCTGCAATATAAAATTAATAAAATATAAATTTAATATAACATAAAGATAGGGCATAAATGAATTTATATTTAAAATAATTAATTAATTCATCAATTTGAATTTTCACTTTTATAAATGGTTTATTGGAAATTTTGAAATTAGTTTATAAATAATTTATTAAAAATTTATAATACATATAATCATAAATAAATATTATTTCTTAAAAAAAATATAAATAAAAATTATCATTAATAATAGCAATAACATTTAAATTAATATTATAAATCATATTATTATTAATAATAAAATCATTCATAACATCATTAATAGAATATTAATAATGTTTAAAACTTTGTTAGTAACATTATTAATCATAATCATTTTAAAAAATTATCAACATTTAGTTTTATTAACACAATAACAACATTAAAATTATTAATAACATTTAAAGATTAATATTATTAATAACATTTAAAGATTAATGTTAATAACACCTTATTAATAATATTGATAATTAAAAAATAAATATTTAATATTTGATATTATAAATATTTAATATTTTAATATTCAATATTTATAATATTCAATATTTATAATATTAAATATTAGCCAAAAAACATCTATCTTATTGGATTAATATTATAAATCCACGGGTTTAATCCCTTTGGTTTATAATATTAATCCCTTAGATTTATAATACTAATATTAGGGTTTATAATCCGTGAGTTTCATATATTAAACTTATAATATATCTTGGTTTTATAATATTGATCCTAAGATTTCTAATATTGATCATAGGGTTCATATTCATACGTTTTAAAATTAAGCCTATGGTTTATAATATTAATCTTAGGGGTTAATATCAATTCCTTAACTTTTAATTCTTTGGGTCTATAGTATTAATCCTTTGGGTTTATTAATATGAGGGTTTATGTTCCTACCATTTACTATTAATAACTTAGGATTTACTATTAATACTTTTCGTTTATGACTCCCTTGGGTTTCAATCTGTTGGGTTTTTAATGTTAATCCTTTGGGTTTATCAATCCCTTAGGTTTATAATGTTATTCCCTTGGGTTTAAAATTATCCCCGGAGTTTATAATCCATTGAGTTTATAATATTAATCCCTTTGGTTTATTAAATCCTTCCATTTATAGTATTAATATATTGGGTTTATAGTATTCATTCTAAGGTTTATAATATTGATCTTAGGGCTTATATTCGTAGGGTTTAATATTAATCCTAGGTTTAATGATATTTGTTTGGGTTTATAATCCCTTGGGTTTTTAATATTAATCCAATGGAATTATTAATCTAATCCAATAGTATTAATCTCTAAGATTTTTATTATTAATCAATTTAGTTTATTAATCTAAGTGTTCATATTCCTAGGGTATAATATTATTGATAAGGTTTATAATATCAATCTTAGGGTTTAATATAAATCAATTGGGTTTATAATCCATTAGGTTTGTAATATATATTTCTTCGGTTCATAATATTAATTTTAGGGTTTATATTCGTAGGGTTTAAGATTAAGCTAGGGTTTACAATATTAATCCCTTCACTTTATTAAAGGGTTTAATCCCATTGGTTTATAATATTAATCCCTTAGATTTATAATACTAATATTAAGGTTTATAATCCTTGAGTTTCATATATTAAACTTATAATATATCTTGGTTTTATAATATTGATCCTAAGGTTTCTAATATTAATAATAGGGTTTATATTCATAAGTTTTAAAATTAAGCCTATGGTTTATAATATTAATATTAGAGGTTAATATTATTTCCTTAACTTTTAATTCATTGGGTTTATAGTATTAATCCTTTGGGTTTATGACTCTCTTGGGTTTCAATCTTTTGGGTTTTTAATGTTAATCCTTTGGGTTTATCAATCCCTTAGGTTTATAATGTTAATCCCTTGGGTTTAAAATTATCCCCGGAGTTTATAATCCATTGAGTTTATAATAGTAATCCCTTCGGTTTATTAATTCCTTCTATTTATAGTATTAATCTATTGAGTTTATAGTATTAATTCTAAGGTTTATAATATTGATTGTAGGGCTTATATTAGAGGGGTTTAATATTAATCCTAGGTTTAATGATATTCGTTTGGGTTTATAACCCCTTGGGTTTTTAATATTAATCCAATGGATTTATTAATCTAATCCAATAGTATTAATCTCTTTGATTTTTAATATTAATCAATTTAGTTTATTAATCTAAGGGTTCATATTCCTAGGGTATAATATTATTGATAAGGTTTTTAATATCAATCCTAAGGTTTAGTATAAATCCTTTGGGTTCATAATCCATTAGGTTTTTAAAATGTATTTCTTGGGCTCATAATATTAATTATAGGGTTTATATTTCTAGTGTTTAATATTAAGCTAGGGTTTACAATATTAATCCCTTCAGTTGATTAATTTTACGGTTTATATTCCTAGGGTTTAATGTTATTCCATTGGGTTTTTAGTATTAAGTATTTATAATATTAAATATTAGCAAAAGGAATCTTTCTTATGGGATTAATATTATAAATCTATGAGATTAATAGACCTAAGGGTTTAATCCCTTGGGTTTCTAACAATCATTGTCGCATTGTTACATTACATTGTAACTTATTCAATGTCGCATTGTTACATTACAAAACTTAGATTTAATACAATGTTTATAATATTACGGACTTTTAATATTTGGTTTATAATATTAAAGTTTAATATTGGGTTTATAATTGTAGTATTAGGGTTTATAATATTAGTCTTAGGGTTTACCATTAATCCCTTGGGTTTATGAATCCCTTGGGTTTTTGATAATCCTGTGGGTTTACCAATTCCTTCGGCTTATAATATTAACCCCTTGTGTTTAAAATTATCCCCCTCACTATATAATACATTAACATTATAATATTAATCCCTTAAGTTTATTAATTCCTTGGATTTATAGTATTAATATCTTAGGTTTATAATATTAATTCTGAGGTATATAAAATTAATCTTAGGGTTTGTATTCCTACAGTTTAATATCAATACTAGGATCTAATGTTATTCTCTTGGGTATATAATCCATTGGGTTTTTAATATTAATCCCTTGGGTTCATATTACTAGGATATAACATTATTGATAAGGTTTATAATATCAATCCTAGGGTTTATAATCCATTGGGATTGTAATATAAAATTCTTGGGTTTATAATATTAATTATAAGGTTTAATATTCCTAGGGTTCAATATTATTTCTAGGGTTTAATGTTATTCCTTTGGGTCTATAATCCCATGGGTTTTTAGTACTAAGCCCTTATGTTTATTAATCCATTAGGTTTATAATATTAATCCTTTAGGTTTAATATTATTTGCTTCGGTTTATAATCCCTTGGGTTTTTAGTATTAATAAGTTGGGTTTATTAGTCCCTTGGGTTTATAATATCAAGGGTTAATTACTATAAGATTGCAATGGTACAAAAATGTATCCAACATAACATTATGACAAACATTGTCTCAATATGAAACTAAGTCTAACAATCATTGTCGCAATGTTACATTACATTGTAACTTATTCAATGCCACATTGGTACATTACGAAACTTGGATTTAATAAAAGGTTTATAATATTAGGGCCTTTTAATATTTGGTTTATAATATTAAAGTTTAATATTGGGTTGATAATTTGTAGTATTCAGTTTATAATATTAATCTTAGTGTTTACTATTAATCCCTTGGGTTTTTAATCTTAATCCTTTGGGTTTATCAATGCTAGGGTTTAATAAGGTTTATAATATCAATCCTAGGGTTTATAATCCATTGGGTTTGTAATAATAAAATTCTTGGGCTCATAATATTAATTATAGGTTTTATATTCCTAGGGTTATATTAAGCCTAGGGTTTAGGATATTTATCCCTTCAATTTATTAATTTTAGGGTTTATATTCATAGGGTTCAGTATTCATCCTAGGGTTTAATGTTATTCCATTGGGTTTATAATCCCTTAGGTTTTTAATATTAAGCGCTTGGGTTTATTAATCCATTAGGTTTATAATATTAATCATAAGGTTCATGATATGAATCTTCACGTTTAATGTTTTTTCTAGGGTTTATAATATTTATTATAGGGTTTATATCCCTTTAGTTTATAATATTAGTCCCTTGGGTTTAATATTATTCGCTTGGGTTTATAATCCCTTGGGATTAGAATGGTACAAAAATGTGTCCAACATAACATTGTGACAAACATTGTCTCAATATGAAAATAAGTCTAACAATCAATGTCGCAATGTTACATTACATTGTAACTTATTCAATGTCGCATTGATACATTACAAAACATGGATTTAATACAAGGTTTATAATATTAGGGCCTTTTAATATTTGGTTTATAATATTAAAGTTTAATATTGAGTTTATAATTTGTAATATTAGGGTTTATAATATTAATATTAGGGTTTACTATTAATCCCTTTGGTTTTTAATATTAATCCTTTGGGTTTATCAATGATTTAGGTTTACAATATTAATCCCTTGTGTTTAAAATTACCCCCCTCACTATATAATATATTGAGTTAATAATATCAATCCCTTGATTTAAAAATTATTTGGGTTTATAGTATTAATCACTTTGGTTTATTAATCTTACACTTTATGTTCCTACGATTTAATATTAATATCTTAGGGTTTATCAATCCCTTGGGTTTTTAATATTAATCCTTTGGGTTTATTAATCCCTTAGGTTTATAATATTATGCCTTGGGTTTAAAATTATTACTAGGTTATAACATTATTGATAAGGTTTCTAATATCAATCCTAGGGTTTATAATCCAATGGGTTTGTAATATAAAATTCCCTTGGGTTTATTATTCCCTTTGGTTGATAATATAAATCATGGTAAACCATTGTCAATCATAGTCAAACATCATCAACCATGGCTGAATGTCGCATTGTGACAAGAATTGTCTCACCATCAAAATAAACCATGTTTATTTTAGTATTTGTAGTATTTATATTTGGGTTTACTAATGTTGGTTTTATTATATTAATCCCTTGGTTGAATGTTGCATTTTGACAAAGATTAACTCACCATGAAAATAAACCATGATTAATTTAGTGTTTATAGTGTTTATATTTGGGTTTAACAATGTTGGGTTTATAATATTAGTCCCATGGGTTCAATATTATTCCCTTTGGTTGATAATCCATTGGGGTTTTCGTATTAATCCATTGTAAACCATTGTCAATCATATCCAAACATGGTCAACCATGGTTGAATATCGCATTGTGACAAGAATTGTCTTACCATCAAAATAAACCATGTTTATTTTAGTGTTTGTAGTATTTATATTTCGGTTTACCAATGTTGGGTTTATAATATTAGTCCCATGCTTGAATGTCACATTTTGACAAAGATTGTCTCACCTTGAAAATAAAAATTTTATTTTAGTGTTTGTAATATTTATATTTGGGTTTACGAATATTCGGTTTATAATATTGTTCCCTTGGGTTCATATTCCCTTGGGGTTTTAGTATTACTCCCTTCAGTTTATTATTCATTTGGGTTTATAATATAAATCATAGCCAAACATGGTGAACCATGTTTGAATGTCGCATTGTGACAAGGATTGTCTCACCATCAAAATAAACTATGTTTATTCTAGTGTTTGTAGTATTGATATTTGCCTTTACTCGATGTGAAGTTTATAATACTAGGCCCATGGGATTAATATTATTCCCTTGGCTTCATAATCCTTTGGGTTTTAGTATTTATGCCTTGGCTTTATAATATCAATCCCTTTGGTTGATAATATAAATCATGGTAAACCATTGTTAATCATAGCGAAACATCGTCAACCATGGTTGAATGTCGCATTGTGACAAGAATTGCCTCACCATCAAATAAAAAATGTTTATTTTAGTATTTGTAGTATTTATATTTGGGTTTACCAATGTTGGTTTTATAATATTAGTCCCTTGGTTGAATGTCGCATTTTGACAAAGATTGACTCACCATGAAAATAAACCATGTTTATTTTAGTGTTTGTAGTGTTTATAATTGGGTTTAACGATGTTGGGTTTATAATATTAGTCCCATGCATTTAATATTATTCCATTGGGTTCATAATCCCTTGGGGTTTTCATATTAATACCTTAGTTTTATTCCTTGGGGTTTATAATAGAAATGCCTTGGGATTATTATTCCCTTAGGTTTATATTGATTATATTATTACAATAATAATTATTATTATTTTGCTGAAGCAAGAGTCGTTCCTTCTATTTCATTAAAACAAAAAATATTTTACATAAATTACAATGTTTCACAAGGCACTGTGGAGCAAGGAATATTTAATCTCTAACTGCTAAGGGCATCGAGCCAAAGGCATAAACCCCCAACCCTACAAACATAACCTCCTTACCCTCAGAAGATAAACATGCAAAAATCCACGATTCCCCCCGCTAAACTGAATAGCCGAACTTGCATCTTTAGTCACTGCCATCCATTCTCCTCGCCTGATCCAACGGCAGATGAAGATATCAAAATACCAAGACGCTTGGCACTTAACAACCAGGACCCATCAACATGCATGATTGTTCCTGACCGTAGATCCGCCTTGCAAAATCCAATGGCAGAGGATCATATCGCACGGGTCTAAAGCCCTGAACATTAGTGTGCGATGAGGGTGGTATTCAGTCCCTCCCCCATGCCACGTGTAGGTAGGTGAGCAGAATCGCTTCCACTTTGGAAAAACCGCTTCCCGCTTGGGAGGCTTGCGATAAACCAAATACCACCAAGGGAGTGGTTTTGTATCCCGAGAAAGAAAATCGGGGGTATTCCGACCACCGAGAAAGCCAGGATTTCATCCCCTCGCACCATCTCCTCTATGCTTGTCCATGAACCCAAGAGAGATGTTGTTCCTTCCCTCCAGTCGACCATCCAATAAACTGAGACAACGGAGCAACATCCACCTGGAGTCTCTGAGTTTGTATTTACCAGGGTTACTGAGGCCGACAGTGGCCTACATCCCACCAAAGACCAGACTGTGAAAAATATAGTAGATCATAATGAAACCAAGTCATCTAGAACTCTCCTCCATGGCTCTATTTCGAAACACCTCCCTATCTTCATCTGCCTGGTCATGATAATGAGGCTTTAGTCTACTCTGAGGTAACACTTGCCAACCCATTGAAACCCTGCTTTCTCTACAGATCACTCCTTGATTGGGCAGAATATTTGCCAATTTATTGGTCATTCTGTGCACATGGTTAAAACTTACTGTGTGAAGGCATTGGAGGTGATACTGAATTCTTTAGAAAACCTTGATCAGCCTCCAGTGTTTTGAGACCTTTTCCGGCACTGTACCATAGCTAATTCTCTTGACCGAGTTAACGACTAACTCAGAATCAGCTTCGATAATCACATTTTGGCAATTATCCTGCTTCAGAAAATCTAAACATTGATCCAGAGCCATTAATTCCGCCATGTTGTTAGTGGATCTCCCTAAATGGCGATGGAAGATGAAAAGAATGTTCCCTTCTTCATCTCTTAATGCCCCTCCAAAGCTAGCAGTTCCTGGGGTGTCCTTTGAAGCCCCATGAATGTTGTATTTCAGAAAACCCTGAGGGGGAGGATGCCATAAATCCTTCTCAGTATCCATCCTCATTACCTTCCTTTCCAGGCCTTGAGGAATAAGCCCCTGCATGCCCAACTGACTAAGAATCCTCATTTCCACTTCTGGGGGTGGATTCTTAGGGGGATTTCGCACTGTAGTGTCAACCATCTCCTTAAGCTGTGTTAAGATCTGCTCGAACAGGAGTTGGTAGGGACTCTTTTCATTTTTGAAGATTCTTTTGTTCCTTTCTTTCCAGACATTCCAAATAATGAAGCTTGGCGTAAGAGCCTAAGCTGAGCCAAGAAATTCATAATCAGAAAAGTTTCATCTCCAATTGTTTAGGGTGTCGATGATACTCCCTTTGTCCCTGTCGGTCTGTTGGAAAATGGTGGCAAAGGTATCCCATAACCTGGAGGTTAAAATGCAACTATTGAGAAGATGTTCCATTGTCTCCTCTTGGGCTTCATAGAGCTGGCATCTGGAAGGCCCCGGAACACCCCTCTTCCGAATATTATCCCAAGTCAAAATTTTCTTATGATGAACCAACCACATGAAGAGTTTAATATTCATCCAACCTTGATGCCTCCATAGGTTTTTCCAAATCATATCTGGAACCTGGGAATCCAGCTCAAGGAGAATGTGTTTTGCCTCCTTAAGATTAAAAGTGCCCTCATTATTTTTACCCCATCTAAGTTGGTCCTGCCCCCCTGTCACTAAAATCTTCCTTTGTTCCAACATTTTCATAAGAGCCTCAGCTTTTGCTTTCAAGGGGCTGTCAGCCCTGTAATCAATGTTCCTCCAGGTTCTCCACTTTCTTGCATTATTAGTCTGATCCCAAAAATCTTTTACCTTAGAAGACCCTTGGGTGTCTGTCCCTTTCTTGAGGTCCGAAAAGTCCTCTCTTAACAGTATAGGTTCTTGTTGCCATTTATCCTCCCGAAATAAAGCTAGATCTCCCTCTCTAATTTCTCAGAAGTTCTTTTTTTGTACTAAACCTTTGTTCTCCCAGGCCTTATTCCAGATGTATGAGCCCTTTATGTTTCCAGACATCCTTATGTGATCATTATTTTGCCAAGAGCTGGCATATTTTTCTTTCCAGATACTAGCCCACTGAGCCCTTGGGTCTTTTACCCAACGCCACCATAGTTTAGCCCCTAAAACATTACTAAGAATATTTGAATCATCCAATCCAAGGACCCCATGGTTTTTGGGTTTACAGATTTTTTCCCAGGATACTAAGGCCCATTTCTTTTTTCCTCCCCCTTACCCCAAATAAAGTCTCTTTCGATGGTTCTGAATTGATGCAAGACTCCTTTTGGTGTTGGGAGTGCTGATAGCATGAAAACTGGGATTGATTGAAGAACAACCTTTGTAAGAACCAACCTACCAGCCAAGTTTAAAGATCTGATGGTCCATTTCTTGATTTTATCCTGCATCTTATTAATCACCGGCTTCCATATGTTCTTGTGCATATGTTTAGTAGTTAGAGGAACTCCCAATATTTTGAAGGGAGGACATCCCTTTAAAAGCCTTTAATTCTAGAGATATTCCTCTGAATAGCAATATTGGTGTTAAAGAAAAAAAATTTAGATTTGGAGAGATTAACTTCCGTACCTGTAGCCATGGCGAAGACATTCAGGATTTGTTTATACTATAGAGTTTCTTTGACTGTAGGGATTCCCTGTAACATGGTATCATCAACAAATTTTTGATGAGTCAATGCCTGTCCATTCTCAGATAGTTATAGGCCCTTAATCTTACTAGCTTCTCTAGCATGCATGATAAACCGACCAAGTCCTTCCATCATGAGGATGAAGAGAAAGGGAGAGAGCGGGTCTCCTTTCCTGAGGCCTCTGGAAGGAATAAAAGTCTCGGAGGGAGAACCATTAGCCAATGTTGAAAAGCTGGAGGAAGTTGCTAGGGCCATGACCCATCTAACCCAGTTATGATCAAACCTAAAAGCAATAAGAACTTTCCTGGTGTAGGTCCAGTTCAACTTATCATAGGCTTTGGCTAGGCCCAATTGCATGATCATTCCAGCCTTCCTATCGTTGGTCAACGAGTGCACCACCTCGTGTGCTTGAATGATGTTATTGAGAATTTGTTTGTCTTCCACATAACCTGATCGTTCCATAAAAACTAGTGTAGGAAGAAGAGGTTTGAGTCTATTGGCCACTACCTTGGATACTATCTTGTATACCACATTGCATAGAGCTATGGGTCTAAACCTATTTGGAGTTTGAGCATTGTCCTGTTTAGGGATCAGGGAGATGAAGGAGGTATTGAGCACCTTCAAAATAGTTCTGTTCATCCTGGAATCTTCCACTACATTCAGAATGTCCTGTTTAACAATATTCCAGCAAGCTTTCAAGAAATCCACATTGAAACCATCAGGGCATGGCGCTTTTCCATTCTGCATATCGTTGAGGACCTCACTAACCTCCTCTTCAGTCACTGGCCTATTAAGGTTGAAATTATCCTCTCTATACACCAGCTTAGGTATATGTCTTGTTAAGTCCCTGATAAAATGCTCTCTATATGAAATTGTTTCCTTTGCTATACCTCGAAAGTGCTGAACTAACACAGCTTCTATGTCCTCATGGGAGTTAAGAAGATTCCCTTCCATGTCCTTGATTGAAGAGATCCTATTGTGAGCTCTATTCGCCATGGTGGATCTGTGGAAAAATCTAGTGTTTCGCTCTCCTTCTTTTAGCCATTGAACTCTAGATTTTTGTCTCCAAAATATTTCCTCTTGTTTACACAAATTCTCCCAATCTTGATGATGTTTGGCTGCTTGATCACTTCTGACTTTATTAAAGCCATCCGTGATAAGGGCTTGGTTGATTTTCTGCATTTTGTCTTCAATAGATTTCTTTTCTACAAAAATATTACCAAATTCAATCTTGTTCCATTCTTTGAGCCTAAGCTTGATGTGCTTTAATCTTTTGTGAAGAAGGAACATTCTTGTACCCTGAATCTGCAAATCTTTTGAACACCAATTTTCAATATTGTTGATGAAATCTGGGTGGGTAAGCCAGATATTCTCAAATCTGAAAGGTCTGTTCCTGGGGGTACCAATGCCCTGAATCTCCAGTTGAACTAGCCAGTGATCTGAGCCTCCAAAGGGGAGAACTCTCGCTATCATCTCCTTGTCTAAGAGCATAAGGTCCTCTGAGATAATGAATCTGTCTAACTTTGAGGCAACATGAGACTCTCCTCCTCTTTCATTGTTCCAAGTAAATAGACCATTAATCATATCAGTGTTAAGTAGCTTCATATTATCTATAAAAGTTTGAAATGCTAAAGAGTCTTTGCTTAGAGATCTAGTTCCCCCTTTTTCCTCTAAAAGTGTTTTGATCATGTTGAAGTCCCCCTCCATCATCCAAGGTATACCTGCATGTCTGTCTCTGAGTTCCACAAGAGAATCTAGAAACCTGAGTTTATCATCCATTCTTTGAGGGCCATAAACATTCATGACCAGATAGGTATCCCTATCTCCCACAGGATGAATAACCACTGATAAATAATTCCTAGATGCCTCAGCATCTATTATGCTAATCTTTTAGGGGTTCCAAAGAGTGAGTATTCCTCTTGCTGTATTCTCTGCTTTGACTTCTAAAAACTCAAATCTATTTAGCCATTTGCTATGTATTTATTTTATCTTTTGAATGGAACATTTGGTTTCCTAGATCAAGATCATATCCGGAGCTGCTTGTTTCATTCTATTACTAAGTATTCTTTATTTTCTTTTACTACCTAGACCCCTGATATTCCAAGATGTGAGCTTCATAATTAAAGATTTGTAAAGGATTAGCTGGTTAGATCTTTCATCTTACCTGAATCTATCATTAGCTTTTCACATTCCATCAATAGTTCATTCTTCTTTTTCCTGCCTCTTTTCTTTCCTGGGTTTCTAGATGCTAATCCTGGTGTAGTTTTCATAGTATTCACTCCTTCGTTACCCTTCTTTTCAATGTTATTTTTCCTCTCCAACCCATTAGCCTGAGATTTCCATATAAATCGCTGATGTACTCTATTGAACTCTTCTTGAGGTAACAAATCTACCCCTCCCATGGTTCCCTATTTCAAGAACCCTTCCAGATCTAGGTGTTCTCTGTCAAGAATCTCCTGTAGCTCGTGGTCCTCCAATTCCATCTCACTCTGGGTCATTTCTTGGTCCATCTCCAGTTCTGCATTGCTCATCATAGCCTCTTTCTATTTGTTAATATCTTGTGTTTGTTCATGGTCTTCATCTCTCCCCTTCTCCTCTGGACTACCTCCCATAGCTTGATCTGCTTTTGTTATCACTTCATCTTCTTCAAGTACTTGGAACCTGTTCTGACTGGCTTGTTGCCCTTCATTTTGATGTTGCTTTGGCCCCCTTTTGCCCCCTTTTCCTCTTTGTACCACTTTGTGAAATCTCTCAGTGTCTTTCATTGTATTATCTTTACTCTTGTTCTCTTCTTTACTGAGAGGGCAGTCTCTGAATAGGTGCCCATGCTCATGGCATTTACGACATTTGAACGGAATATGCTCATAGTCTACTGTTTGCACCCATTCTTCGTAAAAAACTTCCAAGATTACCTCATTTGGAAGAGCTCTAGAGAGATCCATCTCCACACATATTCTTGTAAAGGAAGTATATTTTCCCCTTCTGGTGGCCTCAGAAGCTTTGACAGAACACCCTAATTTATTTCCAATGGCAGCTAATGATTCAGTTTTCCAGTAATCAAGAGGTAGAGAGTAGAGTCTAACCCAGATTGGGACCGAAGTAAAAGTCTCACGCTCTGGGACAAAATTCATGATCCATGGCCTCATATAGAGGCCTACTACTGCGTAGAAGTAGGGCCCTCCTTCAAACACTCTGTCTTTATCTTCAATATTTGTGAAGACCACAGTGAAGAATCCCTTTGACCCAAGATGCAGGTCTATGCTTCCTTTTGGTTTCCAGTGGTATTTAATCCATGTATGTAAAGCTTTTCCAGTGGGCCATAATCCCATGAATTTACAAATGATAGCATATGTCCGCATGTGGTCCCTGTGTGCTTGTAGAGCAGTATCATTTAATACCACTCTGGATGTGATCTCAGCTTTGGGTTTACATGGTCCCTTTTGTGCTTTGTCTTTTGTTCCCTGTTCCTTGTCTTCTTCCTCATTATCCTTTGTGCTATCATTCTCCCTTGTTTTGGTACCATCTAGCTCCTTTAAAATGTTCCTTTTCCCTTCTTCTAAAGTACCTCTGTTATTTTCTATTGGTTTCCTACCTCTACTCGCCACAACCTACTTGTAGGAGGGAGTGGAGCTCCCTCCTTTGCACCATTCCATGGAGATCAACCCCTGCAAAAGTCTGGAAACCCTAGCTGTTCGCCTGTCGCCGTATAATAATAATAATTATATATGTATATTATTATAATAATATAATATTATCATAATATTATAATCGGATATTATCATTATTATTATATTTTATTCTTATAATAATAATACAATATAATTGTTATGATTTTTTTTATAATTTTAAATTATTATATTATTTTAATAATATAATGATAATCTAATATTATTATGAGCCATTCTTATTATTAATTAATATATATTAGGTGTTTATATTATTAGTATAATAATTATAAATATATAATTATATAAGAATATAGTTGCTATTATTTGTAGCAGTTGTCTATAATGCAACTTTTTGGAAGCTTTTCTGGTGGGTTTTTTCGGTCAAAATCCGACAAGAATTTATTGGAATCGCAAGTTTGATAGCTAGTTTTTGCACAATCAAAGCGTCCCAGGGTTTTTCAGGGTGTTGAATCCAAATATGCAGTTAAAAAACCATTTTAAATAATACAAATCAAGATTTAACCTCAATTTTTTCTGCTGGATTCCGTCATCAGAATCTCTAGAAAATCGCATTATAGACATCTCCTTATTTGTATAGTAATTAATTATCATAAATAATAAATAATTGGTCTTTATTATTTTTATTATAATAATATATTATAAGAAAATTGATTATATTATTATTATAATAATAATTATATTTGTATATTATTATAATAATATAATAATAATATAATAATAATATAATATTATTTTAATACTATAATCAAATATTATTAATAGCTATATAAATATTAGCAACCACATTATTTTTATCTATTATTATATAGATATTATAATAATAATATAAACTCCTAATTATTATAATAATTATATTTGTAAATTATTATAATAATATAATATTATTATAATATTATAATAAAAAAATATTATTATTATTATTATTATTATTATTATTTAAATAATATAATGATAATCTAATATTATTATGAGCTATTTTTATTATTAATTAATATATATTAGGAGTTAATATAATTATTATATTATTAGTATAATATTTATACAGTAATATATATAAATAATGGTTGTTAATATTTATGTAGTTATTAATAGTCTTAAATCTGTTTGATAATATTTATATAGATATTAATAATCCTAAATACTGATAATAATTAATCCTAAGTATACAAACCCTAAGATAAATATTAAAAATACTGAAGCCTAATATTAATAATAATAATAGGAGGAGGAATTTATATTATTATAATAATCATGAATATATAAGAATATAAGAATATAGTTGCCATTTTTTGTATAGTTATTAATTACAATAAATCATAAATGATTGGTCTTTATTGTTCTTATTATAATAATATATTATAATAATGTTGATTATATTATTATTATTATTATAATTATATTGTGCTGATGATGATGATGATGATGGTGGTGGTTAACATCCGCTGAGACCAAACAATGGTCTATCGGACCTAAAGAAACAAATTATTTATTTTGATTATTCCTATGCTCAAAAAGTTTGGAGAGAAGCCTCCCGAGCTCACTATAATTTTGACATTATAAAAGGCTAGGAAGGTCAGTATTGTAACAAAGATTGTGAAACTAAGATCTAATGTGGTTATACGTGGGGCATTCTAAGAGGAAGTGGTTTTCATCCTCGATGTTCCTATTCTCACATATATGGCAAATCCTTTCCATCCATGGCGTTTTAGGAACTGCCCAACGACCTGTTTCACTATGGAGCTCATGAGAATTCGTTCTAATCTTTGCTATATTAGTTTTCTTCTTTGAGCTAGCTAAAATAGAGAGATACTTTTGATCTTCTAGGGTGGGGTTGATGACCTTCTTATAATAACTTAATTTTCTTTTAGCCGCTAAATCTTTCTCACACCACATTTTTTCTTTGAACTTAGAGGTAACAATATCTTTAATGTTATTTATGTTTTGCAATGCATCATTTTCGTTGATCTCCCAATAGTTTAACCAGGTCCTTGTGTCTTTATGCCACCCTCGATTGAGCCTTAGGTGGTTTTGGCTAGAATTTAAAGCTAGCTTAGGAAGTCTATGATCGTCTATGTTACTGATTTTGTGCTTGTACAACAGAAACCTAAGCATAGCTAGGCTCTCAATAGGGGAAAGACCTGCTTCTATAAGGAGAATAGGATAGGGTGTATTACTTTTAATTTTCAGGTTATAAGTTATAAAATGCTTCTGGATTTGCTCAATCTTTCTCCATGGTTCTCTGGAGATGCTGCAACCCCAAACCTCACAGCCATATAAGATAACAGGAGTGACTAAAGTTTCAAAGAGGAACTTCTTTTTATCCCACATTACAAGGTTTGCTATTTTACAATTATTTTCAAGACCAAAATAAGCTTTCCACCCCCCATTAATCCTTTTCTCAATGCTATGGTTCCAATTGAGCTTGTGATGAATATCAATTCCTAGGTACTTGTAAGAATACACTTCCTCCAAGTTATTATTGTCATACATAAAATTAGAATAAGTGTCCTTCTTGGATTTGATAATCATAACTTTTGTTTTGTCAGTGATAACAGTCATACCCATGGTAGAGCAGAAATCCTTAAGAAGCTTGAGTTGCTTATTAAGATTAGATGGGCACCTTGCCAAAAGAACAACATCGTCATCATAAAGAAGAAGGATGACGACTATCCTAGCTAAGATCGTGCCATCACATCCTGCTTCCTCTAAATAGCCTTCGAGCTTATCGATGTAAATGCCAAATAGGGTAGGGGAGAGGGGGCAACCTTGTTTAACTCCGATGTCACACTTAATATCTTTCGACCACCCCTCATTGCTCTTTAGCTTGGCAATTACATTCTCGTATAACCTTATAGCGGCAGCTCTCAACTCAAGAGGAACCTTTAGCTCTTCTAATCTATTCCAAAGTTTGTATCTAGGAACCATATCGAAACCCTTTCTAAAGTCCACAAAGCAACAAAATAAATTGGATTTATCATTACGACATTCCTCCGCAATGATCCTAAGCGTAACAAGGTGGCCTATTGTTGAGTGATGTCTTCTGAAACCTGCTTGGCCTTTAGCCCGCTTACCTTCATTTTCAAGCCATATGCTTAACTTCTTTTCCAAAATACTACCATATAACTTGGCTAAGAGAGGGCTGATCATAATTGTTCAATAATTAGAGGGGTTATTTGTATCCCCACTTTTAAAAATGGGGATAATGAGGCTCTCAGTCCAAGGTTTAGGGAACCCTTGCTTGATTGCTTGATTGAAAAGCTTGTGGATGTGGGGGATGAGGACAGGACCTCCAATTTTTAAGATTTCTGCTTGGTAACCTTCAATGTCCTTAGCTTTCCCATTAGCGAGGCGATTAACCCCAAACTTAATGTCTTCTAAAGAGAAAACTTCTTTCGTTGTGAGAAGGGTTTCCAAATTATCCATGACATTTGGAGATTCATAAAGCTTTTTAAGATAGGAATTCCAATCGTGAAGAGCAATTTTATTATTATCCTTAGTTTTCCTAGTTAGAATCTGCCTCCAAAATTTCTTAGAATCTACCTTAGAGAGGTGTAAGAGATTCTCCTATCTTTGACGAATGTACTGCCTCTTTTTCCTTTTAGTTAGGGCTTTGTATATTTTTATCTTGTCCATTTTAAGAGATTCATCAACAGCTTCCTTAATTGCTCTCCTCGCACTTTTACAATCTTTGTCATACCTGGATTGGTTTTGCTATTTATTTTATTATTTGAAACTTCAATTGAGAACTTGTTAATAGAATATGAGAGGGTTGTAGTAAAATTATGATAGAGGTCTTCTATGTTGTCTATACTAGATAAAGGAAGCAAATTAGTTTTTAATTCATTTAGAAAGAGATCATTTTTATTTCTATCAAATATTAAGTTCTTTTAGCTATAAGTATTATTTTCTATGGGAACTCTATGCATGACAAAATTGAGAGTTATAAGTAAAGGCCTATGATCAGAGTCAAGTTCGTGGTCGTTTAAGATGTCAAAATTTATTATTTCATTGTATAATGGGAGATCGAAATAACGTAGTCTACCACGCTGCTACCAAGTCCATGGATGCAGGTCATCTTGCTAGAATTGGGCCACTTTTTTAGACCGTTGCAAATTATGAGATCGTGAGCACTACAAAGCTTGACTAGCTCCGACCCAAACAAATTTTCCCCGAGATCTTCAGAGCTCCTTTTGTACCTGCTAGCCAGAGTAGGGTCTTCCTCTAACCAAAGAGGATTAGGGTTGGAATGATTTCTTAGAATAATAGCTTGGTTGTTTGAAGTTCGAGCATTAAAGTCACCTATTAAAAGGATATTATCATCATTCCTTAGGCTAGAAATATCATTCTCTAAACCATTGTAAGGGTTAGTTTTATCTAGATTCTTCTTCTTATAGAAGTTAGAATTAATGGGGGGAAAATAACATATTGCTATGTAGGAATTTTTATTATTAATGTCTTTGATCTCTATCCAACTATATTGGTTGTGAGGGTCGTTTTTATAAATCCTAACATGGGGGGAGATGTTCTTCTTAATGTAACAAGCTATTCCCCCAATGCCTCTACGGGAGGATCGCTTGTTCCAGGTAGACCATAGCATAAAGCCATCTATGTTAGGGACCTTAGATTCTTCGTGCTCCCAAGTTTCAACAAACAAAATAATATCAACATCATTTGAAATCCAACTTAGCTTGGGGCCTTTGTTCCATGGGAAGCCCCGACAATTCCAAGAAAGGATCCGAAGCATGTTTAATTGCTATTGATTACTATCTTTTTGGTTTCTATCTCAAATAAAGGCTTTTCTATTTCTGATTATTGCCCATTTTCCTTCCTTTCTAGCTTCTTTTACCTTTTGAACCTCCTTTCTTAATTCTGCTTGATCTTCTGGAATGAGATCTTCATTTATGTATATTCCCATTCCTTTTAGACTTGAGGTTTTACTAAGTATGTCGTGTATATTACTATAATAATATAATAATAATAATATAATATTATATAATATTATTATAATATTATAATAAAATATTATTAATAACTATATAAATATTAACAACCAGATTATTTCTATATATTATTATAGTAATATAATAATAATATAATATTATTCTAATATTATAATCAATTATTATTATTATTATTATAATACAATATAATTGTTATTATAATCTAATATTATTATCAGCTATTCTTATTATTAATTAATATATATTAAGAGTTTATATTTATTATAATATTAATATAATATTTATACAGTAATATATATAAATAATTTGGTTGTTAATATTTATGTAGTTATTAATAATCCTAAATACCCATAATAATTGTTAATGTGGTTGATATACTTATATCAACCATATTGGAAAATGTGCTTGATTTACCCCTATTGGTTGCTTACAAACAATGTCTCCATTTCGTCTCACGATGCCCGATATTTGGGGGCTTTTGGTCAATAATTGCACATTGTTTATCTTTCTAATAGTTAAAGAATGATTTGATTTTTTTTAATAGGTGGAGAAAACTTATTATATTCTCAAATTAACAGTTAAGACAATCTCTCATTGTTATTGGGGAGTGCAAGCTGATTCATCACCATTAATCAAAGAAAATCAAGCCACCTGAAACAGTCTGACTCATGACCATTAATCAAAGAAAATTAAGCCAATTGAAATAGCCAGCTGGTGGTCCATAAAAAGCAGGCGTCTTAGGTCATTAACTTGTTTCCTAAAGTAAGTCTCACAAACTCTTAACCCAACAAAAATAGTTTTAAAGCATACTCCAAAACCAAACTTTATAATCTTTTATTAACAAATACATATTTTTAATTATTAAATCAATTGAAGTAAAAATAATATATAAATCTTATAAATCACATTCTTTTTATAGTAAAATTTCATAGTACAAACATCCTCTTTTATATTAAAATTTCATATAGTAAAATTTCATAGTACAAACATCCTCTTTTATATTAAAATTTCATAGTACAAACAGACTCCTCTTCTATATCTTAAAATTTGAAAATTTGAAAGCAATTTAATCTCGCGAGGAATCCGCTGTCCTTCTTCTCTATCGCAGAATTTCACAATTTGTAAGCAGTCTGATCTTAGGAGGAATCACCTGTAACTCACTACAGCCCTTGAGATTCAGATATTTGACATCTTTGAGTTCTGCAATTTCAGATGGCAATGATTCTAAATGATGACATCCGCTGAGATCCAGAAATTTGAGATTTCTTTAGGTCTCTCACTTCACATGGCAATGATTTTAACCTCTTACATCTACTGAGATGTCAAAACTAAAAGTTTGAAAGATTTCCAATGCCTGAATGCACATATTTAATTTGAATATAGTTAAGACCCAGAAATTCAAGTTGTTTCAATTGCCACAATGATTTTGGCAATAATTGTAGCCTTGTGTTACTTAAACATAACACCCTCAGAAAGACGAGTTCAAGTAAAAATGCTTCCAGAATCTCCTTTAATTCAAGGTTGTGTGTTAGAATTAGGCTGACCAATTTTGGACATCTCAATTCCTTGTCTGGTAGAGACGTAATATTGCTACCAAGAAAGCTACTTTGCAAGACAATTCCCATCTTTGAAAGCAAGTTTAGAAAACAGTTCCCATGCTTCCTCTCTCGACAGTGGCTGTATTTGCATTGATTGATTTGCGTTCATTTCTGGAATCAAACCTCTATTTGGAGTAGAGAATACAACTTTGCCCCCTTTCTTCTCGTCAAATTCCACACCCAATTCTTTCAGAGTGACTACGCTCCACAAATCGTCTAAAATTAGGAAAAGATTCTTCGTCCCGAGATGTGCCAACAGCTTCATCTTTTGCGAATCAACATCATTATAAGAATAGGTACCGAGGTCTAAATTGATTGCAGAAGCCATACTACTCTGCAACTCCAGAATGGAAAATTCAACAACTACAACCCAAATCACATGATCAACAACACCACTTACCTTCTTGGTGTTGTAGACCATTTTTAGCAATGCTGTTTTTCCAACCCCACCGATCCCATATACTGCAAATATCCAATCGTCGGGAGCCTCTGTAAGCCACCTCTCAAGTCGCATCTCGGCAGATCTAATTTCCAACCCTACCAATCCGGTGTCTGGTTTGTCTTGAAGCAGTAGATTCGCTTGTTGTGGTGCCACGGAAGCAATTTTTTGAGCACTGTGAAACAGAAACAAGTCGATCTGAAGATTGTTAAAGAGCTCATCAAAAGTTGTCTTCCACTTTCAGATTTTTGTAGAGAGTTCAGGCTTGCAAAGGGGCAAGAGCTAACCAGTTTGACATAGGGCATTAAATGCCTGTATGCAGGCCCCCTTTACCATCCATGTCCATATCCTTCCATCTGCAATCCATCATTTCTCAGGGAGCCAGCCCATGGCATCAAACGTTTTCCGGGAACGGGAGACCCACCACCTCTGAGCTGGCACTTGTTGTGCTGGCCCATTTTCAAACCAACGCTCGCGCCCACAACTCCATTTGCTCCATTCGCGCTCCCGTCGAAGCTCCACTGCAACCACTTTCTAGCATACACTGCATCCAGCATACACGGCATGCCGCTCACGGTGCTGAATCCCGGCAGGCTATCTCCAATTTTGTGTATGTTTTCACTGCATATGGCATCTCTTAGTTAGTTTGTTTCTATATTTTTTCCAACTATGTAACATTAGGATTAGCATCATAATATAAAAGATTACCAATAATAATTACACAAAGCCATCGCGTGAATCTGTATGTAGGCTGAAAGAGATTGAGAGTAGTTGTCAGAATTTTGAAAGCTATTAAAGCAATTATACCATAATCATCATAGCTAAAACGCTTCGGCCAGAGCATATAAAATGTTTTTTTAGTTGGCTGGGTAAAAGAAAGAAATTTATATTAATAGGCTCAACCATGCATAGAGATTGGGGTGATCTTCCGCGCATATGAAGAACCAATTTATTTTCTTTCTGTGTATGTTTTCACTGCTTATGGCATCTCTTAGTTTGCATTTATACCTCTTTTCTTTTGCAAATCTAAAACATTAACATTAATATTATTTTTGGCTGGCAAGAAAGAAATTAATTTATATTAAAAGGGCCAACTATGCGCAGAGGTTGCATATATATAAAATCTGAGCGGGGATACAAAATCTTGATAAGCTCCCTTGTTTGCTGGTTCTCCTTGCATCTTTCTAGGTGTGTTAACTCACTTCTTTGGCGTTCTACCAATGTGTTCAACTTCTTCCAAGGTTTCTTGTATGGCTTCAGTTTATTTATTCTTTCATTTGTCTTCTAGGTGTACAACCAAACCTACCATGGATTAATTTGCTTATGAACTTCCTGCTTCTTAGTGATTCGTGCCTGCTTGGCCTAGGCCTAGACTGCCTTGCATCCTGCAGTTCCAGGCATACTACCCTCTAACATCGTGATATAAAATGTTGACAAATTAGAGAGTATTCTTCATGCAGTATTTCCAACATTGCTATGCATGTATTAGGTAGCCCTGTTTCACACTGGTCATTAGACTAATATAAGCTGATAAATGCAAGAATTTGCAATGATATCTGTTAGACTAATCTTCAAAACAAATTTAAATGATTTTTTCTTTTAACGAAAATGAAATTTCTATTTAGACTACTAAATTTTACAGCGGCACCCAGCCATACCTGTAAACACGAGACCATTACCAAGAGACATTTTTTTGAGAAGCATGCTTGCTAAAACTTCCTACCTTTCCATCTGACAATATTAATCGAGCACCCATTTTATTCTTTCCCTTGCCTCTACATGGTACAAATTCAGACAAACATCTGTCGGAAGCATACTATCACTTTCAATACTATTGTGTTTGCGAAAAACTGTTGTTAGAGCATGTGAACAAAGCATTTTACTATTCTTGAGAGATGTAGTTGTGTTCTGCCTTGGCTAGACTGTATCTAGGGTTTCATTCAGTCATCATTTAAAGATGCATAAGAGTATTCTCTCTATTTTGATGTTGCCTCTTGTTGATGGAGATACAAATTAGAGAGTATTCTTGAGGCAGTATTTCCAACATTGCTATGTATGTATTAGGTAGCCCTGTTTCACCGTGGTCATTAGACTAATATAAGCTGATAAATGTAGTAATTTACAATGATATCTGTTAGACTAATATTTAAAATAAATTTAAATGACTTTTTCTTTTAACAAAAACAAAAACAAAATTTCCATTTAGACTACTAAATTTTACAGCGGCATCCAGCCATACTTGTAAACACGAGACAATTACCAAGAGACATTTTTTTGAGAAGCATGCTTGCTAAAACTTCCTACCTTTCCATCTAAAAATATTAATCGAGCACCCATTTTATTCTTTCCCTTGCCTCTACATGGTACAAATTCACACAAACATCTGTCAGCAACATACTATAACTTTCAATACTATTGTCTTTGCGAAAAACTGTTGTTAGAGCATGTGAACAGAGCATTTTACTATTCTTGAGAAATGTAGTTCTGTTCTGCCTTGGCTAGACTGTATCTAGGGTTTCATTTAGTCATTATTTAAAGATGAATAGGAGTGTTCTCTCTATTTGGATATTTCCTCTTTTTTACGGAGATACAAATTAGAGAGTATTCTTCAGGCAGTATTTCCAACAGTTCTATGCATGTATTAGGCAGCCCTGTTTCACACTGGTCATTAGACTAATATAAGCTGATAAATGCAGGAATTTACAATGATATATATTAGACTAATCTTTAAAACAAATTTAAATGATTTTTTTTTTTTAACAAAAACAAAATTTTCATTTAGACTACTAAATTTTACGACGGCACCTAGCCATACTTGTAAACACGAGACTATTACCAAGAGACATTTTTTTGAGAAGCATGCTTGCTAGAACTTCCTACCTTTCTATCTGACAATATTTATCGAGCACCCATTTTATTCTTTCCCTTGCCTCTACATGGTACAAATTCACACAAACATCTATCGGAAGCATACTATAACTTTCAATACTATTGTCTTTGTGAAAAATTGCGGTTAGAGCATGTGAACAGAGCATTTTACTATTCTTGAGAGATGTAGTCGTGTTCTGCCTTAGCTGGACTGTATCTAGGGTTTCATTCAGTCATCATTTAAATATGCATAGGAGTGTTCTCTCTAGTTGGATATTTCCTCTTGTTGATGGAGATCTAGATAAGCATAGGAGTGTTCTCTGTATTTGGAACCCTCCACCTAATGCAATCCATCTTTCAAGATGTGAGCAGTAGCTCTGGAAAACACTAATAGTCAACTGCAATTGGAATCGTTGGATATAGCAATGTTTTTGAAAATGTAACAGGAAAAACCATTTTCTAGGGTTTCTTTAGTCACTTACTAAAAGATGATATTTTGAAATCCTTAGAATCCTTGATAGCATGACAAGGTTTTTCTTAAATGGTTCATTCCTTCTTGTCATGCTACATGCTCATTTTCATGAGCATGCGTGCATTATTAACATGAGCATGCATTATTAACTCTTTATGCTAATAGAAAAATAAAGATGCTCTCTTTATGCCCAAAGTCTTATCACTGATATTTTATGTTGTGTTACTTTTCAAGGATGTGCATTCAAACTTGAGGTAGAATAAAAATAATCAATTTCAATGATGATATTTTATCATACTAAAGTATTCTAACATGAATCTATTTTGTTGTTGTCACTGTGAAGTGCTTCTAAGCTCAAAGAATGGTGGAAAAGTGGACACTGTGCATTGAAGTATCATGCCGCCCAAATCCGGGTCGAGCATCTTTAAAATTTGTCCTTCACAATGGGGCAAAAAATCATGTGGTTTATAGAATATGGGAAGTGCAGGGAAAGAGAACCAATAACGAAGCATACTACATTACACCTGTTGCAAGGTTAAAAGAGGCAAAACACAATGGGGTCAATTACATAATAGTATTGACAAACTCAGATTTAATTTGTAATCACATGGAAGGCATCTACAATGTTTGCGCAGACAATTTGAAGCCCCTCTACAGAGAGGAAAAAATATGGAGTGCTCGATTTAATTCCTTTACGATAAAGCACCTTGCGGAGATCCATAAAATGTCTACTGATCTAATGGTTGGAGCAATCTCAAGTGTAGATGCAGGTGCCAGAGATGATTTAGGATCACCGTTCATTCCATTGGCAAACATTAATTAGCATCAGTATAGTTCTCGACTATGTGTATACACTATGGTTGTCATTTTTCCTGGGACTCTCATACCATGGTTCTTTCACTAAAGAACCTGTTAATGTACTTCTTTTCTATTTTGTAATATCATTCACCTTAAATGTCTTCTCATGTTATAACTGAATTCATGTGTTCAGTGATATACATTATATTTGAGGTGAACTAATTATTCTTAACCTATTAGTGGTTTGGCAAAGATTATTATAGCTCCATTTGAATTTCATTTAATTTCAAGCTTCAGATGCTACCTCTTTAATACTATGTTGAATTCCACCTGGATGGATGCCATGTGAATAAATGAAAGTAACAAAATAGGGTAATTTACATCTGGTTTGTTAGTTTTCACAACATTTAAGAAGTATAAGTCATTTTTGATGCAAACCCTAAATATATCCATATCTGTATGATGACAAGCCGGAAATAGTTGATGCATGACCTAATGTGAGATGAAGAAGCTCATACCATGAAACCCTCCTAGGAACATTGATGCATAATAATGACAAAATCTAACCTAGTATGAAGTGAGTTTTCTTAGGTACATGGTTTTCCCTAGAATGATGCAATGTACACATATATCAATGAAGCCCTACATGCCCATGATGCCTTTGAAGATGCCCTAATCCTAATAAATAAAGAACACAAGTGAAGAAATGCTCATCTTTCAAAATTGCCTAAAAGATAAAAAATATGGAAGCCCTAAACATTGTCGAAAACATAGTGATAAAATATTAAAGTCTGCCACAGATAAAATGATGATTACAGTTCACAAAATATAATTTTACTGATGGAATACTGAGCTATTGCTCGATTTCTCACTCCTCTTAGATTGAGAGAAATTGAATTTATAATTTAAAAAAATCAGTATTGGTAAAATGAATTATGTCGGCTCATGTTCCTTGAACTAGCAAAGCTTCCTTATTGAACTGACAAAACTATTTAGTTCTTTAAATATAAGTAAAACTAATCATTTGATAATGACCAGAGGTATCCTCCAAATGTATTCCCAATTCTAAAAGGCTCAAACTATGGACCTGGATGTGATTGTTCATCCTTTTGATAGCCATATCATAGTCCGCAAAAACCTATAGTTGCACTATATTTTTCTCTGTAGCTCACTGTAATAGGAAAAATAATGTTCTAAATTCAGCTTGACTTTTAACGTGAATAACCATATATGCCTTACTAGTGAATTTCTGATCCTTAGCAGTAAATAACACAATACCCAGACTATAGAAGTGTTCTGGACCCTGGCAGGCCCCATTAAAGAAGCTCCAAGCATAATCCATGTTCATAATCATATGACTAGGTTTTGGCTTTATAATAGGTTTATAAGAAGAAAACATTGAAATCACTTGTAATGAAACTTTGAAAGTGGGAACTTAGACATCCGCAAAAAACCTGGCATTCCTCACTGACCAGATTCCCCAAGTAATCAAGTATGGAAGTGTTATATTTTCCTTCAGCTCTCTTCTATTAAAGTTCTCTTGAAAGAAATCTTCCAGGATCAATTTATCCCACAAATGCTGAAGTGAGGTTTGATGTTCAACTTCTTTCCACATTGATATTGATTAAGGGCATAGTAAAAATAAATGTAAGGAAGTTCCTTCATTACTTCTACCAAGGATGAAAAAGCTCAAAGTACCTTTCATGATAATATCTTTCAAGTTAAATAAAAGTCGATTTGTGGCCCCTTCAATCATGGACATTTGTGCCACATTCCTGCATGCTTCCCATTGTTTACAGGGCAGATTTGCATAAGATAGGGCACTGCAGTATAAATATGTGGCTGTGGGTAATGTTCAGAAGTTCGAGTGTTCTTTTATGGAGATATATCAAGATATGGGGCACTCCTTTGAAGCCCAAACACAGTATCTACAACAAGAAATTGGGCATGCATGTGATGGGAGTTATAACCAACAGCACGGATAACTTAACAACAGAGGAAATGTGCTGATTTGATGCTACTTTTGGGCCTGTCCACATTCATTTTTGACAGCAGAGGAAGGTACAATACTTGAGATGGTTATTTCAATTATTTTTGGATCTACAGTCCTGTTGCTATAAATAGTTACAACTAGCGTTAGAGGTTCATGAGGGATTTAACTTTATTTATTACATGAAGGGCACCCTCAATGAGGAGTTACATTAGGGTGACCTACTGGAAAGTCATTATTTACTTGAGTTATGCCAACCAGGAGGGCACACTCCTTGGTTGTTACTTTAGATCTGATAGCATTTCTCAATTGAGTGACAAAGGCATTTCTCAACTAGTTGTAACAGAGGAACTTAAATGCATACTTAATAAAGCTTATGACAATATAGTTTTGTACCAGTGTTATAAAGGAGTTTCTGTGATGTGGGAAACAACTTCAATTGTAGTAGCTTGGAAAACAAAAATTGCAAGTTTTATCACTGCTTAATTATCACCAAAAAGTCCTCCAAGGAATGCTTAGTATTTGTATTGAGGGAATTAAAATATAAAACTCTTTTAATAAGAAAGTTTGATTCACTGTTTGAGAAAGGCACGGAGAATTTGTTTTTGTGTATTTACATGGGTCTGGAATGTGCATGGAAATAATCTTAGATATTTGATGAGGAGCTCTACTGATCTATGGGTGTTGTAGTTCTACACATTTTCAGGGGTGTTTTTTTGTGGCCTCATGAGATTTTTGAATGTTAGTTTAATGGTCATATCATGTTTTTATTATAAAGTATTGATGTTTTGTATTAATTTAATAGTTGATTGGTTATCAATTAATTGTATAATGATTGTAAAATAAAAATGTTTTAATTGAATATATATAAATAGTTACCCTACATAATAGCAGAAGTACATTGTTCTTTGAAATTCCAGATAAGCTAGGTATTCCAGCTCCATGTCTAAAGTTCCCAACTTACAAAAGAGTACTAACAAAGATTTCCAAGAGTGCAAACAAGTATAAATCCTGTAAAAGCTTCATAGTATTAGTAAAACCTTGAAATACATCAAAAAAATAATTTCCAGACACCAAAGGACTGACTTTGAGCATGTCAATAATTTTCACCAATTTTCACAAAAGACCAATTTTCACCAATTTTCACTAAAATTCATTTTGTATTAAAGCAGCATGCCAAAATCACATCTACAATAAGGAGACAGCCTGATATATAAGAGTTCCAATTCTCCCTTTATAAACAATACACTATACTGTTATCCAAAAAGGATGTATCAAGCTTATAGTAGCAAAAAGGCAAATAACCATTTTCTGGAGTTTGTGAGAGTTCAGCCAACATTTACACTGAGATTTTATATGCTTTAAGTTGAACAAAAAGATTTCAATATCTCAATACGATAACTGTACAAAATTGAATTTACAAAATGTTGTACATATCCAGAGACATGTTCAACCCATCATGCACACAAGATGTTCTTGGATCAGGAGAGCCCTTTATAGCGTTATGCCCATATTTTATCCATTAATACTCATCAACTCCAATATTTGTCATCTTGCCATTGATTGCTGGCACTTTGATTGCTCTTTTCACTCGCTATTTCTTGTAAAACAAATTGAGAAGAATGTTGTCAAATGCTTTTGGTTAATCCATTACAAAGAAAATTAGCAATATAGGTTCACTTAAAATATAAATAGAGATTTTCATTCATAAAAAATTTCATTCATGAAAGTTATAACATTTTCATCAACCAAATTTTCTTACCACAAAGTTTGAAGGCATGTGAGTAGATTATCCCTCCTCTGTAGATGGAGCAAATGTAGGTAAATTGTTGATTGGAAGTGTGTAATAGTTGTGTATTTCCGGGGCAATGGATTGAGGCATGTTGGATGTCATAAATGAACAAGGTATAGAGTGCGAGTGGTGATACAATCCGACTAGTTGTACAATAGGGGGCATCACCCTAGGGTGTGGAACCAAAATGTTATGGGTTGAGGTAGGGTGCCCAATGAATGAATTTGGTGCAAATGGTGGAAACAACTAGGGGGTTCGATGATCAAACGGGAGAGGTGAGCGTGGTGAATCAAATGGAAAAGGAATCAATGAACTCCCCATATTTGGATCCACATTATTCTCATCAAATAATCAAACTTGACAACTGAAGTATTATGAGATGTGAAATCTTCAGCTGTAACAAAAAAAGAAACACATTGTTATGCAATTGTATTGAAGGTGATGAAGATAATGATATTTTGAATCTCACATAAAATGATACATCAATTGATATTTCCATACCAGTATTTCGTAAAATAGAATGTTGTACCCTTCTAGATGTGTGGTCCAGATTGATTTCTTTTGTAGAAGAGATCTCCAATTGTTCATTCATGCTTCTTTTCCTTCCACGACACCGTCCAACCTTTAGAAATTTTGGTTCATCTTTTCTTGATTTCAACACACAAATACTTTGCCCCCTTTTTTTATTGGGCTCAAGAAAATATGTCGCCTCTCGGTAGTGACCTTGGATGGAGTTACAACATTGAATTTCTTATTATTGTACTCTTGGCTTACATTTTCTACCAATTGATTTAGTGCATATACCTGCTCCAAAGTTGTGGGTGTTATTTGTAATAAACCCCTCAATTTCTTATGAGTTGATGAAATCACAAGTTTAATTTCCTCATCGCTAGTTAGGGCACTATCCGGCCTTACAGTGGTTGAATCAGTGGAAGGAGAAGGTGGAAGGTTCATTTCAATTTCTGGGGTCATTACAAATGATTCATTTAAATCAGGTAAATATCTAGGTCTTTCTGTAATAGACCTAGAGACATTAGGCAATTCATTGCCCCCCGAAACATTGCTAGTCACTAGCATCTCAATTTTTAAAATATGCTTACAAATATTGCCATTTAGGGCCCATTTGCAATTACAAAAGTTTAGGTTCAACCCTTTATAGATGACATGATACCATGTATCACGAGTCTCCATAGTTTGGCTACGAACCAAATACTCACATTCATTGTTTCCATCAGCCACACAATCTTCATCTAGGATATTCTTTGCTTTGCACTTACTTAAATTTGTTTGTTGCTCAGTTTTTGAAACTTAGACAAAACCAACATTTTTTATACATTGCATGTGAATGTAATACAACTCAACCTTTTTCAATAACAGATGCAACAACCAATCCACCCTTCTATGGGACGCATTGTTCTTCTCACAAAGGTACCTTTGCTTTAGATACTGGTGATAAGATTCGATAGCATTATTAGTATCCTGGTTGGAATGTGGGAAGTCCCTATATGATTTTTCCCACATATCGGGAAAAAAAACATATATTAGATGCAAAGAAATAATAGAAAATGGTCCATTACAAAATAAATTGATAAAATGCAACTTGAAGAAACTTACATAATTTGTTCTTGCCTAACCAGTTGGTCACAAAATAATCCAAAAAAACAATTTCTTCTTTCAATTCATCGAAGAAACTTTGAAGTTCATGTTGCACAGATTCATCATCTTTACCCGAATGTAGGATTTCTCCTAAAGAATGGAAGATACAGACTTTACTTTCCTTTCCCCTGACTTTAGTTCCAATATTTTTCAACCACACTCTACGGACATGCCATACACAAAATAATAGTGTAGAGTTTGTGCAATTCCTGAAATAATATAACATTATAAGAGAATATCCTTGAACATTATTGATTTTTATCTCTTCTAAGAAGAAAAAACTAGTTCACCTTAATGCCTCAATTTCCACTGCTACATCATCTGTGATGACAGCTCGGACATGCCAATTTGGGTTTTCCTTTTTCCCATTTGAAAATAATTGTGACATCCATTTAGAGATATCAGGAGTGCCATTTCGTGATGATATTACCCATGCCATTGGAATCACATTGTGATGATCATCAAAAACCATTTTGGTGTACAGTTGATACTGCATTATAATAAGAAAACAAGATTATAAGCATATAAGAGGACAACATTTAAATGAAGTTGAATAAATGAAGTTTTGGTAGATATGTTTACCCCATATTTATTAGTTATGAAAGTGGAGTCCATTGATAATATGTTGTTGTGTGAGTGTTTCACCATCATTGAAAGCATCCACTTAGTTTTTATGCTTATAATGAAAGGGATGTTTTTAACAACATCTTGTTGTTGGTAGAAGAAAAAGCTCTCTGGGCACTCACTAACCCAACAATCCACACTCATTGGATCACTTTCATGCCTCACATACTCTAGCCTTTTGATATTATTGTACATGTTTGACACATCCTTTCTTGTCATAAAAGAATCTCGAGGTGCCCCTGTGAAGAACTCACCAGATCCATACCTTACATCAGAGATAAATTTGTCCCAAATCATTGTAGCATTAAAACCATCACGAATCAAATCTTCAACAATGGTTCGTATATTCTCTATTAAATGCGGTGCAAAATTGAATTTCTTGGGCATGTCATTTGCCTCATTTCCATGACAAACCACATTTTTCTCATCAATATGTCTGCATGTTGTATATATTAGAACAACATCATTTGGTCTAAGAGCAAGTCGTCGCATAATAAAGTGACACTGACAACCAACTTTAATGTTGTGACGTGGAAGACATTTTTTAGTTGTAGATCCAGGTTCAGATACATTGTTGGCTTGTACATGATTTGGACCATAGGCACACCAATATCTGGTGATCAAGAATTTACAAAAAATTAAATAAAATATTTATGCATTTTTGACGTAGTGAACTTAAAATCAAAATAATATATATATATATATATATATATATATAGAGAGAGAGAGAGAGAGAGAGAGAGAGAGAGAGAGAGAGACTCACACAACATATTCTAGATATGTTGAAGCATTTGTCTTCTTGATATCCTTCACATCTTTAATTTGTCGAGTTTTAGCAACAAATTGGGTAGGTGTACTTTCCCTCAATTGCTCTCCACTTATAAAATCCTCAAGTCGACAATATGGAATAATCGCGACCTGGTCTCCTGCTACTTCTATCCATGTCAAATCTTCCATTTGAAAACTCTGTCATTCCTTCTGGGTCCTCAACCTCCAACTCATTGATCAAGTCCCACTTCTTCATTCTTCAAATCCCTATACAAATGAGTGAACACGAATATTGACTAAACATATGAGCGACAGTTCATGTTATAAATATTGAACACCACTTGAAGTGCAATTTTCTGTAGTGTGTACAATTTACACTCAAGACCCCACTAGATATAACCACATTTAGAGCATAATTCACTATCTCCCCTTCATCTTTTTCTACCTATACACAAAACAATATTATAGACTTTCAAATGCTTCATCTTGGTATAATAAATACATTGCTGAAAGAAAAATAACAACATGCAAAATCTGCTGCAAAGAAAATCCAACAACTCCTTGACAAATATGGATCATGACATGGGTTTATATTCTGAAGACCCAACCCTATTACTGAAACCTCTGTCTATGTAACTCAATTTTCAACAGAACCCTCAAGCAAAGGCAAATTTCCTGAAAGAGTTGGATAGCCAGAATGCCAGGTACGGTGTTTGTATTCTCCACAGCCTGTGAGAATTAATGCAATCTTATGTTCCTAAAAGTTGAATGTTTCACTACCCTTTTGACATTAGGGCTCATGTCAAATGAGTAAGAGGAGATTTGAAATTGTAGCCCATCTCAAGAAAGACTATCCATATCCTTAAGGTGCTTGTTTGACAAAGCTCCCCCAGTCTGCAGTTTGCAGTAAAAAGTACCAAGTAACACCCCTATTTTACCACATTGTCCTCACCATTTCTTACAGATGATGTAACCTATATTTCTTTTCTCTGTTTGTGCGTGGACTATTTCTCTTACTTATAAACATTGCTTTTTGATCCATGGAGAAGCAACAGTTATCCTAGCTCTGCATATTCAGGAATAGTGAGGACTCATTTTAGTTTCATAGGATATTTTTCTTGGAGTTTTTTTAAAGCATTAGCCCCATTACTCTGTCTCATTTAACCTAAGAAAGATGTACATTACCCACTTTTCAGGATCTGAGGAGAATATTATGGTTTTCAATCGATATCATCTCCAATTCTTTTGTTCAGTTTGTGACTTGCGAAAGTGGTATTAGCTTCCCATTTTTTGGAAATAGTACTAAATTGATAGCCTTTGGTTAGAATCAACAATGAGTTGGTTTCTGCGTGGATCTCAACTGGTTGAGTGCCAAATTAGTGAACTTTTGATGTTGACGTTGATCCAGGATAAAAAGAAAATGGTGCTTCCAACTTGAACAGTAAATAAAACTTAAGGCTGAAAAGCATTAGAAAGCTTAGCAAAGTATTTGTTATGAGTCAATATTTATCACTTTATCAATTTGCCACGAACCTTTAAGAGTTTATCCTCTATTTGTTACGAATGATTGTTAATTCTTCTGTTTGTGGGTATGTTTAATTTAGGTGCTTCTTAATATTTTGTACCTCATTTGATGATTTCTTTCTTCTATTTTTAAGAAGAAAAATTTCTAAACAACGGTTAGCATTGAGCTAATATGTGCTGAAATATGCTTGAACTGCTTCAACTAACTATGTCCATTGTCTATGACACTATGCATGTGTGGAGGATATGGCAGATCTTCTTGGAGCTGTACATTTAAGGTGCCTGACTTAATATTCTTCCCTAACTCTAGAGTTTCTAGGAGCTTTTCTAGTAACATGCCCTATTGCCTTTGTCATCAAACATCTGTTCTACCTATGGAAGTTAATGAATTGTGCTTATATCCCTTTGTAATATAGCATTTCCTTGCCTAATATTTTCAGGATGAAGTAGATACAACTTTGGAAGGTATCAATACCCAATTTTCTTAATGTCGTTTCCTCATCTTATTGAAAGAATCTTTGCATACTACCTAAGTAACTTTTAATTGTGAATTTGATAATTTGCTACCAAGTGCATGCTTGCTTATGTGCAACTTGTGACACTGGAGGGTCTTCCTTCACATTCCTGACTGTACAAACAAAACATTTATTTGACGTAACCTGAAAAACAAAGATATATTTTAGGATGACTAAAGCTACCACTTATCCCAACCATTTATGGTCAACATGATTTCAATTTGCTTTCTTGACTCCTTTTTCCTCTTTTTGTTTTTTTAAACCAAAATTCTTTTAATTTAATTTAGGGGGATTGCCTATTTAGTAAGTAGGGGTAGTGATACATTTCCACTAGGGTTTGATTCCCCGTAGTACATGTTAGCTCATCATGGGTTGTCATGGCTGCACAGGTGGGCCAGATGTAGTGATGGACAAAGTTCTTAGTCCTAGTGCCAATGGTTTTCACTTAGGTGTTGATTGGGTGGCACTAATAGTAAAAGGAAGTGTATTAGAAAAAGGGAGTTTTTAATTTATGTTTTATAGAATATATTTATTGGTAGGACATTTATGTTTTGTACAGCCTGTGATAAATAATAAAATATCCATCAACACTCTCACATTCCATTCCAACATGTTTTACTTATTATTGTATAGCTTTGTATTTAATCATAGCACTTGCTACTAGAGTGAGATTTGTTATGTGGCCTGGATAGAAAATTGGTCTTTGTAGTTGCTTGAAGTATTTACAGGTGATGAGCCCTAGTCATTCTCTAATAACTCAAGTGCCCCAAATGTTTGTATGATCACGTGCCTAATAGAAAAAGGCTTTCTAGTTAAGTATAGACAACCTTGTTGGATGATTGGTCAACCTGTACTTGGTTTTATTCATAAGCTTTATAGGATTGAATAGGTATCTTCTTTTCATTAGTAATATTTTACATTCTTTTTTAATTTTGCCACGTTCTGCTGGGTTTTGTAGTTGAGTCTTGTTCTCATCTTCTTTCCAATCATCATTCAGATTGGTATGTAAACGTTATTATGACATACAACTTGCCTTCCATAAACCTAGATGAGTTTTGTTGTATGGCATATGGATATTATCATATTAATACCTATGCTTGCTAACATGAACTAAAGTCCAGCACATGGCTTGTTTCCAAATAGCAAGGATTTATCACTAAGTAGAAATATTTTGAATCCACCCAGAATTACCTCTTAAGTTTCCTTTTTGAACTATTCTTGTACCTTTGGATGTTTACACTTTCAGCTATCGTTGTCAGTCTATGAGTTAAAGTCTACAGGCTTGGTATACAATTAGTGCTCAAAGTAAATGTTTTGGTCAAAATCATGTTGCAAACCTGAAACTTAGCCAAATAAGGCTGAAAATTTTCTATAGGTATGCAAGAACAAAAATATTCAAATCTCTTAACATGATTACATAGATTAGCAATTCTTTGCGAGTTTCTCTTAGTAATTTTTTTCAAAATTCTGACTGATAGGTTTAGCAAGTGAAGGTTTTATATAGGACACAAAGAAAACCCAAAAATAATGAAAAGTTAAGGGTTTCTTGAGCAACTAGTAGATGTTGGGTCCAAATATGAGAAGGAAACTAAAATTTTAATCATGCCCAGATAGTCCAATACATACAAAGCAAAAGAATGGATATCAAATGCAACACATACAATGAATTGGGAATTCATTATTGGCAATTACAATCTCACAAGGTCTAAATTTTTTATTGAGCTCAAAAGAGAGACATATTTTAGGTTGAAGGTCCTATGCATATGTACAAGAAGAATGAAAAATAAAAATATAAGTTTTGTGGCCTAATTCTAGCTAGCAAAGTGAAGCAACGAAATAAATTTCAAATAATTTATAGAGGTATCAAACCTCTTTAAAAATAGAAAGATAAGGAAATAATATGGTATCTCAAAGTTCATTTGAGGCAGGGAATCATAATAAAAATCCATTTTGAATATTTATAGGAGTATCCACAACATACCCTTGCCTTTTTCACGCACCTTTCTTCCCTTAGAAATGCAGATAGAAAGTTCATATTACTTACCTAGACGGATGTCACACCCTCACACCCTGCACATAATCATATGCCCATAATATAACCAATGCAGATCAATGAAAGGGTCGGTGCTAAGAGATTTTGTTGGCCAACTGTGTAGCATATGATTATGTGCATGTGAATTTGTGGTAGTGCTAAACACCAACAATTTCATACACTCAATCTGGAACCAAGAACACTAGCACTAGTTTAAATGCAACATATTTTCTATTTTCTCGTCCTCACTCTGAGATCTTCTTCAGAATAATTTCAACCAAAAATCACTAAGAGAAGTAATACATACCTTTTGATCTATGGATTGCAATTCAAACAAGCCTTAGCAGACTTCCTGAAGACACCTTCACTGTTTTTTTCACTGACTAAAAAATTTCAAACTACTCTGGATCAACTTCTAAGATTCTTGAGCCTTAGATCTTTCATCTTAGGTCTTTTAATTGATTTCCCCATAGATAAGAGGCAAAAAATTGGAGTTCGATACCATATTTTACTTAATCCATGGTCATACTCCAAAGTAAGAAACATAACACTAGTTGTTTTAAAAAATCATACCATTTGCCTCCTTAAACATTGCAATAGTTGGTCAAACTCATGTGATTATATCATATACTACTCAAGTTAGATATTGGATAACACTAAAAACTAAAGCATCTGTTCAATATTATAAAAGAATTCTTAACTAACTTTGACTGAGGTATTTGAGATGCTTCGAATATTTTGAGGCCATGTATGAGGCTTATTTTCCATCTGTGAAAAAATATAATTCCTTCTCAGCCTACTTTGAGGTTTTTTAGATAGATTAGATGGTCATTGAGGCCCTTAACCAATGCAGATCAATGAAAAGGAATCTGAAGATGGGAACAAAGGCCTAGATTGTGATCTTACCAAAACTAAGGAATCCAGTGAGAATGGTGGTAGGAATGCGAGGTTCAGTACTGACAACCAGTATTATATCTTTGGCATGTTAATACATTGTCATAAATGTCGAGGCCATGCCTCTTCTAGTGCCTAAGACTACACATACTATAAAACATCGTACACGAACGCTTCCTAGATAGGATAGGTTGTTATGTTTCAATAAATAAATTGTGCACAAACATTACACCTATGTGCACATGACCAGTAAGACTCCTGGCTATGGAATAAAAGAAATGAACTAAAAAAAGTACTTCAAGTTGGCCTGAAAATAAGGAACACGCATACAACATTTTCAATAGAAAAATTTAGTAAAACATGATAATGTAGACGTTTTGCCTCAACATATACAATATGTTTACTGTAGATTTACCTAAATCACCAATACTAACTCCTCAAAAACAAGCGAAGGAAGGAATGCAGTTACATATCCAAGAAGAGCATTCATAATGGCTTGAGCTAGAACGTAAAGGGAACTGATAGATATCGAACAACATGCCAACACACACAAGCATAGTAACGAATGTAAAATAATTGTGATAAAAATAGAGGAATCACAGTAAGATAACTATGGGTGTAATATGAGAGTTACTATAGTGAAACTCCAAAACGGATGGCATGGCAACATATTCATGTATTATACTATCTAAAAGATAACAATAAGATAATTACAAAAAGATGCATATGCTAATTGCCAAAACGATAAAGACAAGAATCTCATGTAAAAGGAATGTCGAGAAATATAGAATTCAATTCCCTAGCCAAAATCCATGGCATGGAAGTTCAGAGTAACGTAGGAGAAGACATCACTTTAAAAAGCATAGAAAGATCCTGCCCTACTAGATTGGGGAGGCCTTTCCATACATGTCCACAGAACATAATCTGAATGCCCCAAGACTAGCTAAAAACAATGTCCTAAGAAAAATTGCAAAGACTACCTAAAAATGCTAGTATCACATCTTTTATTTTTGGCAGTAGGGTCTTCATTCTCATCACCATGCCTCTGCTAGTGCCTAAGACTACACATCCTGTGATACACAATACAAATATGTGACTAAATGTGATTGTTATAAACATTAGTGATTGAATACAAATAAATAGGGTAATGCAGTGATATATTTTAGAAAATTAACTAAAGGTTACAGGCTGGTCGAAACAATGAATTAACCTTCAATTCATGCAATGAAAGCTATAATTTGTGGCTAGAGATGAGTCTGGAATGCACAGGGATAGAGGCAAGGGCATTAGCCTCAGGTAGGGAAAGAAGATTAGATTCTAGCTCTAGAGTCTACACACATCTTCAAGGACGTTGTAGTAGAAACTACGATAGTTCCAGGTGACTTGAGTCTCTGGAAAAATCAACAAGCATAAAACATGTTGAAAATTGGAATAGAAACTACACATAGTGTGAGAAACACTCAACAACCGATCGATCAACAATGTGCAAAGACAGGGGCAAAGTCTGCAAATGTTGTATGCAGACACAAACAATAAGCAATTCATATTCAAGTTGTTGGTTTGATGGTTGTGGTTTACCTAGCAACAAGTCAACAATTCATAAATGGTCCAAATGGAGGATTCTTTCCCAAAATTGATACCATGTGCTGCCTACAACGAGTCACCAAGAAATGGAGGATGATTCGGATTCACAAAATGTATACTTTGGTCCCTAGCACTACTTGAAAGGAGTCACCAACTTAGAAATCAGAAATGAAGGATTCACAAACTGACTATCAAATTTATACACCCTTGCCATTGATGAAAACCAGATTTGAAAACAGGGAGCTGTATCACCCTTGCCCTCCATTTGAAAACCAGGAAATCAGGAAATCAGGGCGATTAGCAACAAATCCAACCTCCCAAACAAGAAAATGGGCGATTTGCAAGAATTTAACAACCTCCCAAACTAGAAAATGGGCGATTTGCAAGAATTTAACATCTCAAAGAGGAAAATCGGGAAATTTGCAACAATTTAACCTCCCAAATCCAGGCAAATTGGGCCAAATGAGTTTTGCATGGTTTAGCCACCCCTTTTTTGGGGGGAGAAAATGAAAAAAAAAATTATTTTTTAAATAAAAGTTGGGCTAACTATATCAAATGGGTGTTTTATAAAAATTTCGCCCCTATAAAATGAAAAACTCCTTAAATTTCACCCTTGGGCTAAAATTTATTAATATTATTTAGTATTTTTTGAGAAATTTACTAGTATTTCATTACTCAATGCTTTCTAGGTTTACATTTAGTTTAGTATTTTATGGCTATTTTAGACTTCAACATAATATCAATGTCATTGTCATATGATGAATTTACTTTTTATTGTTTTTGAAAATTTTATGTGCATTGCATAATTTCAATTTTCAAATGATGAATTTATTAATTTAATTTAGATGCGCCTTGCATCATGCCATATGATGAATTTAGAAGGAACATTGCATAATGTCAAATGATGGATTCAATTTAGTAATTTACTTTTAGATTTGCAATGCAGAAATGTCAAATGATAATAGTCTAATAAGTAATGATGATAATATTTAGTCTTTATATGTATATTTCATAATTATTAAGATTTTCTATTTAGTTATTGACATATTTTTGGCATTTTATTTTTTTATTCTTATATATTAAGATTTTAATAATTTATAATTTTATAATTTTTATGACTATGACGTCCCCCCGTTTCCCCGAAAAATCCCTACAATTTGGGGTTGCTTATATACCTCCCCCCTTGTGCATATCCTTGCGCCTACATTTCCCCTTCTCGGAAACTTGGTGGAACATTGCAAATATATGGCAAAAGTAATTATAACCGTTTTCTTTTAGATTTAATTTTAAAAATGTTATAAAATAAAATATGTATAAATTATTTTGATTGTGAAATGAGTTACGGTTTTGGATAAGTCATGGCATTGACCCATGGTATTATAGCAAATCATGTTTACAACTTAATAATATATGTGGTAAAATGGTCATTAAATAATACATTAAATAGTCCATATATGTTAGTTTTGTTGGTCTGACTTTGAACATTAAATATTGTGGTTTACATTACTTTATACATTGCAATGGCCAATTAAACTATCCCCCATAGGCATTAAATATTCCATATTTGTTTTTTTAGTTTAACTATGAAAATTTAAATTTTTACCCTTATATAAGTTTATTATAAATCTTCTTATATATTAATTGTTGATATTATTATTTTTATAATAATTTTCAATAAAATCTAATAATAATGTTGACATCATCGCTACATCGATATTATAATTTATTTATTTTGTGGTAACTTTCTATTAATTATAAAAAGTTACATACGTAGATGCACATAGTGCATTCCCAAGTTGCACCACTCAAAAAGTTGGTGCCCATAAAATCAAAGCCAAAAAAACTAAAATTAAAATTAAAAAATTAGGGCTAATAAAAAAGTCTTAGTCACCCTTTTCTCCCTTTCTTCTTTTCTACATTTTTCCATCCTCCTTGAACATGAGTGGTTGTTACAATAATTAGTTTGTTCTCTTCTATCTGCCTCAGGTGTTCCTTATCTGAGTCTGAACTCCCATATGTATAAGGACGCTTGAATCATGTTATCTCCTTCTCCTTCACCATTTCTTGGCCTGAGTGACCTTTTTCTCTTAGATTTTGTGAAGTTGATCCTCATGTTCCCTGTTGACTCAATTCTTTGTTCACTAAAGATGTATGTCGATTTGGCATTTCCTTAGTGACAAGGGGTCCCAAGTCCTCCTCTTCCTCTTCTTCGTCGGGTTGTAGTGTTGGGAAATGCCATCCCTTCGGCTTTTTGACAGGTTTCGTTTTCCTCTTGGGGTCTCTCTTTTCCAAAGGACACGTGGTTTGTCGATGTTGAGTTTGAAGACATAGACGACATCTAAATGGAGTTTTCTCATAATCTAAGAATTAGGTGCAGCTCTGGTTGTCGTTTGTCAAAAGGATACGATCATGTAGTCCTTTACTAAGGTCTACCTCTAGACATATCTTGGAAAAATTATAAATTGAATCTTCAGTTATTTGGGTATCCATCTTGATATATCTCCCCAACATGTTGTTGATTCCTTCCAGTAATTTTGGGTGCCAGAATTGAAGGGGTAAGTTATGCAATCTCTCCCATACCAATATTTTGGAGACCGTCATTGTATTTGCATCAAAATATGGGAACCATGGGGTGATAAATAATCCCACGTTTCCCCATAGCCAAGGACGCTCATGTAAAACCTAATCTCTGATCTCTAATGATTAAAATTTTACTATGAAGAAATCCTTTGAGCATAAGTGAATCTCACAGTTTACCATCCAGTTCGTAAAGATCCATTGGAAAAGATGCACAGGTTTTGGCAGAAAACTTTTGAAACTGAAAATTATTGCCTGGTGTTACACAGTAATTTGTCACTGCCTTCCTGTCAGTCACCCTGCTGTGTCAAGAATTCACAATCACTAAGCTCCTGCTTCCTGAACTGGCCCAAAAACCCATTTTCCCAAAGTTTTGTTCATCAGCGCGTCTGTTCCTAAAATAACTGCGATGACTGCCGCCCTGTAGTGTATTCCGTGCGCTACCAGCGCGGAAGGACATCACTTTTCCGCGCTGGTCCACAGCGCGCCTTTCCCGTGTACTTCCGCGCTGACATGTCTGTCCCAGTTATTGAGACGCGGCGACAGCGCGACAGTTTCCTAATAATCCGCGCTGATCCAGTTTGGGCGAATTTGTTCAAACAACCAGCCTTGTGAATGTCGACTCCCTTCTATGGAATGTCTGTTCGACCCTTTCCAACAACTTCCCTTGAAGATAAGCTCTTCCTTCCACCCTTTTGGGAGACTCCTTCTCCTATATAAACTCTCACCATTACCATGAGCAGCTGGTTAGACATAGCTTGGAATAGCTTGGATTGTACAGAGCTTGTAGTGCTCAGATTGCTGCTACTATAGGTTTGGTGTGCTAGGTGTGGAAGTGATTGATTGCTTAGGGAAGGTTGTTTTGTGTTGCTTGTCTTGTGAGAGAGAGAGTTGTTTGTCTTGGGAGAATCATCCTCAAAGGTGAATGCTTGAGATACATGCTGACTGGCCCCTCTTGAGAAGGACTCAGCATCAGAACAATGGTTGTATCTTTCTCTGATTATTGATTAATAATAGATGACTGCTATTATTGTTCCATTCTCATTTGTCTATGCTATGGTTAAATGTGAATTACATCTTTTCTGACCGATGTATAGTTGCTTTTACTAGATTTCACGCTTGCGTTTGTTTCCTCTTCGTGTGTGCAGGTATCTATTCGCGGAGATCGCGGAGGATTGTGACCAGCCGAAGCGAAGGAGCGAAGGCAACATCTCTTCGTCAAACGACAGCGCAGGAATCCAAGTAGGTGCTCTTTACCTCTTGTTTAATCGTAATTAGGAACATGCGTAGCAGCATTGTGTGATTGTTGCTAGACCCCTGCTGGGCTAGTAGGGATCGCCTCTATCCGTAGAGGGGATTTACCTCTCCAACAATTTGGTGACTCCGCTGGGGATCAGCCTTTTTGTCTCTTGAGTCCACTTTTGTGTTTGATTTTGATTGGTCTCTTTTCCAAGTTTTTGGGATTGTCTTTTGTTTATAAACTTTTTGGGTGCTGCTGGGAAGTTTTTTAACTGTTAAAAGGCTCTTGCCTTTGGTTTGGGAAGTTTTTGTTTTGGCCTTGCTTGTTTTTTGCTCTCAGCGCGTTTTAATTCAGAACAGTCGCGCTGACATCGCGACCCTGTTCCTTTGGTATTCTTTCCATCGCGCCTGTACATCTAACAGTCGCGCTGAACTCGTTTTCAGAGACAGCGCGCTTTATTCGTGTCCTTCCGCGCTGGCATCGCGCCCCCGCCTCTTTGTGATTTGTGTCATCGCGTCTGTGTGTTTTCTTTCCGCGTTGACCTCGTTTTTCTGAGACAGTGCTCTTTATCCCTGTCCTTCCGCGCTAACGTCGCAAAGTTGCTACAGGCATCCTCCTGTCAGCGCCGAGTTGCTGAAGGCTACCCGCGCTGATCCTGTAAAATTCATTTTTGACCAAATTGGCCTCCTGAAATTTTTGCTGTGACTATCCCTTCTTCTCTCCACCTATTTTATGACTTGCTTTTCATTGTCTGAACTCTGAACTGCTTGATTGCGGAGCTTGGTTCCATAAGGTTCCGTTTTTGTTCAGTTTTCTAGTTTTGCGAATACCTTCCCTTTTGCTTTCGCTGCTTGGCTTGTGTTTTCATCATTACCTTTACAGTTGCTGGGTTGTGTTGGGTCTCTAATTGACTGGTTGCGACTCTTATCCTTCGGGTGTTCGCTTTTCTCCATTGATTTCGCACTCTAGCCCTAGGGCATCTAGTGGCCATGTGTGTGTCAAGCCTACCGTAGGAATCTTGTTTGCTTGTTTGACCAGCCGATTTCAGATTTGTTGATGCACTTGTTCAGTGATTGTTGGAGTGTTTTGGTTTGTGTTTCCGAGTGGTTTTTCGCTTCCTCCTTGCTTGCAATCCTTGCTTGTCTTGCCGAGCTTAGATCACATAGCTCGTGCAGAACTTTGCTTTCCTTTGATTTCAAAACTTTTGTTGAGTGCTTTGGGAACTTTGTGTGCTTTCATTAAGTAGTTTGCTTGGTGTTCCAGTTCCTCCAAATTCATTGGTCACTGCTGTGCACCAATCAAACATTGTAGGCTCAAGGCAATCAAGAGCTAGCATGAGGTGGGTCTTTGAAGCCTCGTGGTTGGCCATGCTTCCCGCTGCCCAGGTCACCATTAACAGGATGGTGCGAAGGACTATGTTTCCCACTGTGGGGATTGCTACTTTCCCGCTCCTCGTCTTCTCAGCCTCCGGGCATACTCGAGCCATGAGATCATCTAGAGGACCGCCCCCAGGTCGTTGTCCCTCTATGATGGGCCTCGCACCCCGGCGTGACAACCCAGTCAGAAAGAAGATGTCCATATGGTCAAATTCGATATCTTGGCCCCGGATAGTGAATTTCATATCCACCGGGTTCCATGCCCTGATCAGTAGCTCGAGAAGATCATGCTGAGCTCTTAGGCGAGGTGTGAGGAAAAATTTCATAAAACCGCAAGCCCGCATGGCATTGCAGCAATCCACATTGGCCCAAGCAGCAATATCTTCGACATCGTGCACTCTTTCCTGCCATTGGTAAGCCATTACGTCCTACACAAACCATGAAAAGAAATTAGAAGTGCTGGCATAGGATTTTTCACGTTCAAAATTGAAACAAAAAAAAATTTCCGCGCCAGCGCGGCTGTTTTAAAAATAGCCGCGCTGGCCATGGCAGCCCTTCGTTATTTTTCGAGGTCAGCGCGGAAGAACACGGGTTTTCCGCGCTGACCCAAAGTTGGTCACGTTTTGTCCTAATTCGGCCAGCGCGGACCCGCGTGGGATATCCGCGCTGACCGAGAGCGCATCCATGCACCAAGAATTCACCCGATTGGGCAAATTCAACCGCTAAAATTCTACCAAATATAATCAAAATGCAGGGCGAGGAGAGGAGAACCTACCTGGAAGAAGCGGCTCGCGAAATGGTGTCCGTACGGGCTGGAAATCACTCCGTCAACTTTCTGGCTTCTCCACGTCCTTCACGTCCCAAAATGGTAAAATGGTGAAAATGATTTCTTACCTCCCCCTATTTATAGTAAAAACTCATAAATGACTATATTTTTTTGGGTTTTTACCATTTTTTGCCATGACTTTAGCCCTAAATTTGTCGAATACATGTTTTAATATATTTTTTTACACATATCGAATGGATTTATGCGGGTAGTGCTCTTGTGCAGGTTCGGATAAAACAGCTTGGTCGTGACGGTTCTCCGTGCATGTGGTCCCCAAATATGTCGTCTCTAAGCTCTTTTCCGACATTAAACGAGAGAAGATAGCCGAGCCTCCTTTCAGCTCGTTAAAAGGAATGAAAGGCGGTCATTTTAAGCTCTTTTTTCGACCGTTGAACTAAAAAGATTGCCGGGTGTTTGTCGTTTCGCACTCGATATCGGCTCTAAAACGACGTGTTTTCGACCGCTTTTTTACTTTTTCGGGTCAAAAGCACTATCCACGAAAAGTACTCCTCGGTCGTAATGATCGGGCGGTTCTTTCGAGCATAGTTTTATACTTTTTCGGGCTCGAGAGACACAACTGTACGAAAAAGGACCCCCCTGGAGTCTCCTTTTCCGCGATCTTTTCAGACTCTCGAAACAAGAAAAGATGCCAAGTTTTTCCTTTGTCAGGCTCGTTAAAAACTTAATGACATCGGGTAGTGTCGAAATGATACACATCAAGCACGTGCTATCCCTGTCAAGCTTGTCATTCAAAAATAATCGGGGTACCTACCAGAAATGGTGGGGAAAATGGAACTATGATTACAGTCGTGTCGGCAGTACGTCGCTCTTGAACATGGCACTCCGCTGTTTCGTGTCTGGGTGGGGCCATCTCATCTTGTTTTCACTAGCCTCCATGGGTTTGGGTTATCCTATTTGGCCTCTCATCTGCTCATTGCCATCATCACCATACCCTCTGTTCATTTGATGTCAAGTACTGCCAAACCCGTCTTAGTGCCGCCACGTGTTCAGGAGAAGTTGACCTTTGCCACAATATAACCCCGTCTGCTATCTCACACAAACTATTTTACCTCTGTCTCGCGTCGATGATGTGGGAGACATCATGTCCCACCTTCGATCAAGGTCCTTTCCCGTCGACTCCAACTCATTATCCGGGAAGGTGACTTAGAGACCACCTTCAGGTGCCTTGGAGCCTGCATGCCTCAATGGCAGGTTCTTCGTGTTCGACGTAAGGCTTACATCACTGGCCTTCGATCGAATGATTTCGTGGGTGTTCGACACCAGCTCATTGATTCACACGCCACGGATTGTACCTATAGTACCTTGAGGGCCATTGTCATTATTGGTGGTACCTCTCGCGTCTGTTAACAGTTTCCATCATTGACTGGTAATCAGACGATGTTCATACATGTTCGACTTCAACTCCTGTATTCACATGTTTGAACTTGTACTTTGTTCGGGTCGAGATGGAGTGCAAGACCCTGGACCCCTGTCTGTTACGGTCCAGGCTGCGATTTTGTGGATGATCATTACATGATTCATTGATGGATGGCTGCGCCCATACCTGAGTCTTCATGGATGGCTGCGACCATACCTTATCATTCTTTTGGTCTCTTTAGCTGGGTGGCTGCGTCCATTCCACAGACCATTTTCGCATGTCCTTTGGATGGCTGCGCCCATGCCTAGACTGCATGTATTTGGTTGATAGAGATTTTCGGTCCTTCCCGGTGGTGTTCCAGTTCGGCGTGTGTTGTAAAGCATTTCACCCCTCCCACTCTCTCGGTCTTCATGCTTTAGGGGGCATCTGTTACACTGTAATTTGTCACTGCCTTCCTATCAGTCACCCTGCTGTTTCAAGAATTCACAATCACTAAGCTCCTGCTTCCTGAACTGGCCCAAAAACCCATTTTCCCAAAGTTTTGTTCATCAGCGCGTCTGTTCCTAAAATAACCGCGATGACTGCCGCCCTGTAGTGTATTCCGTGCGCTGCCAGCGCGGAAGGACATCACTTTTCCACGCTGGTCCACAGCGCGCCTTTCCCGTGTACTTCCGCGCTGACATGTCTGTCCCAGTTATTGAGACGCGGCGACAGCGCGACAGTTTCCTAATAATCCGCGCTGATCCAGTTTGGGCGAATTTGTTCAAACAACCAGCCTTCCAGATAACTCCAGGCTTGGTTGTTAGCTTTGTGAATGTCGACTCCCTTCTATGGAATGTCTGTTCGACCCTTTCCAACAACTTCCCTTGAAGATAAGCTCTTCCTTCCACCCTTTTAGGAGACTCCTTCTCCTATATAAACTCTCATCATTACCATGAGCAGCTGGTTAGACATAGCTTGGAATAGCTTGGATTGTACAGAGCTTGTAGTGCTCAGATTGCTGCTACTATAGGTTTGGTGTGCTAGGTGTGGAAGTGATTGATTGCTTAGGGAAGGTTGTTTTGTGTTGCTTGTCTTGTGAGAGAGAGAGTTGTTTGTCTTGGGAGAATCATCCTCAAAGGTGAATGCTTGAGATACATGCTGACTGGCCCTCTTGAGAAGGACTCAGCGTCAGAACAATGGTTGTATCTTTCTCTGATTATTGATTAATAATAGATGACTGCTATTATTGTTCCATTCTCATTTGTCTATGCTATGGTTAAATGTGAATTACATCTTTTCTGACCGATGTATAGTTGCTTTTACTAGATTTCACGCTTGCGTTTGTTTCCTCTTTGTGTGTGCAGGTATCTATTCGCGGAGATCGCGGAGGATTGTGACCAGCCGAAGCGAAGGAGCGAAGGCAACATCTCTTCGTCAAACGACAGCGCAGGAATCCAAATAGGTGCTCTTTACCTCTTGTTTAATCGTAATTAGGAACATGCATAGCAGCATTGTGTGATTGTTGCTAGACCCCTGCTAGGCTAGTAGGGATCGCCTCTATCTGTAGAGGGGATTTACCTCTCCAACACCTGGTATTGATATGTTGTACAAATATTATTGATCTCTGCTAGATCTGTTGTCATTTTCAAAATAAGGGCCCAGGAATGTGGAATTATCTTTGTCCTAACTAATTAGTTAAGAATATTAATTTATTAACAACCAACCTAGATCCATCTTAACTCCAAATCTACCAAGCACCGAGAGAGATCAATATATTTTCAATCAAAAAGAGGTTTGTACCTCACATAGATTTTATCCCTCTCGGTGTTTGGTAGATTCAGAATTAAGATGGATCTAAGCTGGTATAGACTCTTTTAGCCCTATGTAATGGTTTAGAGGAGATAATGCAATATACTTACAAGTTGTAACAATTTTTTAGCTTACCTATCCCTATCAAGAAAGTATTGATAACTCTTGAGATTATTCTAGACATGCATTAGTCTTTGAATAGTTCATGCTAGAGACTTTCCAAATGCCTACACCAACTTTTATGTTTGACTCAACCTTGTACATTTCACATGTAATCAAAACAAACTTAATGATATTTAATTTCTTGAGGCCTCATTGAACTTTAGCATAAGAGAAACTAACAATTAAACTAACCATTGAGGCTCCCAAACTTATCCTAGAATGTAACAATTTTCTAGTTTATCTCACCCAATGAAGAAAGCATTGATAACTCTCGAGATTATTCTAGACATGCATGAGTTTTGGATAGTTCATACTAAAGATGTTCCAAATGTACCCAATTTTTTTATGTTTGACTAAACTTTGTACATTTCACATGTAACCCCTAAAAACTTAATGAGATTCAATTTCTTAAAGCCTCATTGAACCTTAGCGTAAGAGAATCTAACAATTAAACTAACCATTGAGGCTACCAAATTTCCCTAGAATAACTACAACCCAAAGCCCACAACCTTATAGAATGACTAAAGTGATAAAGATATCAAAGATATAAATAAAATGAATAGGAAAAGAATCCCACTTGTGACAAAGAACGATGAACTTTATATTCAATAAGTAAAAACATATCTTCTTATATTTTATTAAAGGGGAGAAAGAATGATGGTATGTACTTCTTTGTTTTAATTTATTGTTAATATTGGTAAAATATATCTGAATCATAAGATAATTAACATAAATATTAATTACATTAATATCTTTTCTTTTCTTAATGATCATTATGAAAAAAAACATTAAATTTACTTTTGTAAATCTAATCTCATCTACTTTTGTGAATTCAATCTCATCATTTTCTATATGTTTAATGAAATCATTTTTTAATTTAAATTATCTTTAAAGAAGGCAATCTCAAAAACAAAATGAATCACACAAATAATTAATGAAATCATTTTATAAACCAATATGTTCAATTCTCTCCTATTTTACTTATAACACCCTCTCAAGGCTATAGGCTTTAAGTTTTTAACTTGATTCATGAGGATTTGACAATTACAATTATTTTAAGATTATTACTTTAATATATAATAAATTAGGTATGATTAATAATATTTTCTATAATATTTAAAATTAATATAAAAATGATATATATATATATATATATAATATATAATATATAATATTAGGAAATTATTAAAATAGTAATTTAATTTATTTTATTGGCATCAAACAATGTTAATTTGATTATTTATTTTACATAATAAAATTTTATAATAAAAATTATGATAATAGCCTCCTTAAATTAAAATTTCATTCTACACGAAGACTCCTCTTCTGTAATGTAGAATTTGACAATTTGAGAGCATTGTAATTTTAAGAGGAATCACCTCCGAGTGACAATAGATCCTAAGATCCAGAGATTTGAAATCATTGATTTCTACGATTCCACGTGGCAATGAATTTTAAATGACGACATCTCCCGAGATTCAGAAAATTGAGAATTTTTTAGAGATCTCATTTCACATTGCAATGATGGTAAGTTTATACATCCCTTGACATGTAAAAATCGAAGGTTTTAAAGATTGAGAATGCGTCAATGCACATCTACAATTTCAGTATAATTCACACAAAGAAATTCAAGTTGCTTTATTTGCCACAATGATTGTAACCATGTGTTACCTAGATCTAGCACCCTAAGAGACGGGAGGTTAAGGAAAAATGCTTCCGGAAGAACACGGTGTCCACATGGAGTGGTGAGCTGTCACGACAGTGGACGATTTTCCAACGGTGCAGGAATCCTGCCTGCACTCAACCATGCTAACGAGATGATCAATTTATTGTCTATCAAATATTTTTAGGAGAGAATTATTAGTTGCAAGGAGTTAAAAGTATAAAATTTATGAAAATAATTAATTAAGCACATTCATAACCCTTAAATATGAAACATAAAGCTAGTGTAGGAAAAGACACGATTCTTGGGCTAGTGCAGGAATAGGGAGGTTTGCAAGATTAAAACATAGGTCTAAGGTTATGGTTTTGAAGAGAAAAATGGTTAAAAATGAAGCAATTTAGCGTACCAACAGTGGGCTCCGAAATTTGGTATGGGCCGAAATTTTGGAGGATGTTGTAGCAGCGACAGCACCACCCAAGCTAAACTCAATTGACTATTTCACATTGTACATATTCATATATCATTTTTTTAAATTAATGAATTTAATTAAAATGACAAAAAAAATAACTACTTTAAAAATAAAATTTAATCTTTAATTTATATACACTACTAAAAATATTCTAAAATATTCTATAAAGATTAAATCTCTACTATCCACTTAATAATAATTAATAACTAAATTAAAATTAAAAAAAAATTACAAAATCAACATACCTATTAACATAATAATAACTCTAATATAACTCTATTTTATCATTAAATACTTAATGCTTCATGAATTTCGTCCAAGTATCAGTGTTTTCAAAAATGTGGCTCAATTACAAACTCGTAATTTGACAAACAGAGTAATCGAGTGCCAAGCCAAGTTGAAAAAAATATGGCGTAGGTTTAGAAGACCCCGTCATCCTTGATTTTGATTCACCAAATATCTTGGCATATCACTCGTTCCACGAACGGTAGCAGACCATTCCAATTCAAAATCGTGTTCTAGATTAACCAGTTTTGGATATCTCAATTATTTTGGTGGCTGTGACGTCACTACTATAAAGGGAGAGCCTCTTGCAATTACCTCAAATGTCGATGTGCGGGAAAAGGGCGTCGATCTCTGGGCAATGTTGACCTGTCACGGATACACAATTTTCCAAAACAACTGGAATAAGGAGCAATCTGCAACTAGCTTTACATAGTTGTGAGCATTATCCATTAAAGCGTCTACATATTTGTTCTTTAGATGAGACATGTCAATAATTGCACATAGTTTTTATCTTTCCAATAAATTTTAAAAGGAGTCGTTTGAATTTTATTTTTTTTAGAAGTATTGTTTGAATTTTGTTTTTAATGATGGAAATGGATTCAGCATCATCAAAATCACTTAAAATTTTACAAAAGTAAAGTTTAACCACTATAATTTAGATTTACAAAAATCTTTGTCAGAGTTTCTCAAATATAACTGAAATTTCCATTACTTTCGAAAAAAAAAACTAATAAAAAAGTCTCATTAGACTACCACTAATCAAAAAAATTTGATTTTATAATGGTTATTAACAAATAAATATTTTTAATTAATCAATTAAATTAAGAATGATATATAAATCTTATAAATTATAAAAATTATATATAAAAATATAATTGAAAATATATTTATTTATATAAAGAACGTATTTTGCACAATAAAATTTTATTAACAAAAAAATTACGATCACGCACCTTTCTTCCCTTAGAAATGCAGATAGAAAGTTCATATTACTTACTTGGATGGATGTCACACCCTCACACCCTGCACGTAATCATATGCCCATAATATAACCAATGCAGATCAATGAAAGGGCCGGTGCTAAGAGATTTTGTTGGCCAACTGTGTAGCATATGATTATGTGCATGTGAATTTGTGGTAGTGTTAAACACCAACAATTTCATACACTCAATGTGGAACCAAGAACACTAGCACTAGTTTAAATGCAACATATTTTCTATTTTCTCATCCTCACTATGAGATCTTCTTCAAAATAATTTCAACTAAAAATCACTAAGAGAAGTAACACATACCTTTCGATCTAGGGATTGCAATTCAAACAAGCCTTAGCAGACTTCCTGAAGACACCTTCACTGGTTTTTTCACTGACTAAAGAATTTCAAACTACTTTGGATCATCTTCTGAGATTCTTGAGCCTTGGATCTTTCATCTTAGGTCTTTTAATTGATTTCCCCATAGATCAGAGGCAACAAATTGGAGTTCGATACCATATTTTACTTAATCCATGGTCATACTCCAGAGTAAGAAACATAACACTAGTTGTTTTAAAAAATCATATCATTTGTCTCCTTAAACATTGCAATAGTTGGTCAAACTCATGTGATTATATCATATACTACTCAAGTTAGATATTGGATAACACTGAAAACTAAAGCATCTGTTCAATCTTATAAAATAAATCTTAACTAACTTTGACTGAGGTATTTGAGATACTTCAAATATTTTGAGGCCATGTATGAGGCTTATTTTCCATCTGTGAAAAAATATAATTCCTTCTTAGCCTACTTTGAGGTTTCTTAGATAGATTAGCTGGTCACTGAGGCCCTTAACCAATGCAGATCAATGAAAAGGAATCTGAAGATGGGAACAAAGGCCTAGATTGTGATCTTGCCAAAACTAAGGAATCCGGTGAGAATGGTGGTAGGAATGCGAGGTTCAGCACTGAAAACCAGTATTATATCTTTGGCATGTTAATACATTGTCATAAATGTTGAGACCATGCCTCTTCTAGTGCCTAAGACTACACATACTATAAAACATCGTACACGAACGCTTCCTAGATAGGATAGGTTGTTATGTTTCAATAAATAAATTGTGCACAAACATTACACCTACGTGCACACGACCAGTAAGACTCCTGGCTATGGAATAAAAGAAACGCACTAAAAAAAGTACTTCGAGTTGGCCTGAAAATAAGGAACAGGCATACAACATTTTCAATAGAAAAATTTAGTAAAACATGATAATGTAGATGTTTTGCCTCAGCATATACAATATGTTTACTGCAGATTTACCTAAATCAGCGATACTAACTCCACAAAAACAAGCGTAGGAAGGAATGCAGTTACATATCCAAGAAGAGCATTCATAATGGCTTGAGCTAGAACATAAATGGAACTGATAGATATCGAACAACATGCCAACACACACAAGCATAGTAACGAATGTAAAATAATTGTGATAAAAATGGAGGAATCACAATAAGATAACTATGGGTGTAATATGAGAGTTACTATAGTGAAACTCCAAAACGGATGGCATGGCAACATATTCATGTATTATACTATCTAAAATATAACAATAAGATAATTACAAAAATATGCATATGCTAATTTCCAAAATGATAAAGACAAGAATCTCATGTAAAAGGAATGTTGAGAAATATAGAATTCAATTCCCCAGCCAAAATCCATGGCATGGAAGTTCAGAGTAATGTAGGAGAAGACATCAATTAAAAAAGCATAGAAAGATCCTGCCCTACTAGATTGGGGAGGCCTTTCCATGCATGTCCACAGAACACAATCTGAATGCCCCAAGACTAGCTAAAAACAATGTCCTAAGAAAAATTGCAAAGACTACCTAAAAAATGCTAGTATCACATTTTTTTATTTTTGGCAGTAGGTTCTTCATCCTCATCACCATGCCTTTGCTAGTGCCAAAGACTACACATCCCATGATACACAATACAAATATGCGACTAAATGTGATTGTTATAAACATTAGTGATTGAATACAAATAAATAGGGTAATGCAGCGATATATTTTAGAAAAGTAACTAAAGATTACAGGCTGGTGGAAACAATGAATTAACCTTCAATTCATGCAATGTAAGCTATAATTTGTGGCTGGAGATGAGTCTGGAATGCACAGGGATGGAGGCAAGGGCATTAGCCTCGGGTAGAGAAAGAAGATTAGATTCCAGCTCTAGAGTCTACACACATCTTCGAGGAAGTTGTAGTAGAAACTACGATAGTGCCAGGTGACTTGAGTCTCTAGAAAAACCAACAAGCATAAAACATGTGGCAAATTGGAATAGAAACTACACATAGTGTGATAAACACTCAACAACCGATCGATCAGCAATGCGCGAAGACAGGGGAAAAGTCTGCAAATGTTGTATGCAGACACAAACAATAAGCAATTCATATTCAAGTTGTTGGTTTGATGGCTGCGGTTTACCTAGCAACAAATCAACAATTCAGAAATGGTCCAAATGGAGGATTCTTTCACAAAATTGATACCATGTGCTGCCTGCAACGAGTCACCAAGAAATGGAGGATGATTCTGATTCAAAAAATGTATACTCTGGTCCCTAGCACTACTTGAAAGGAGTCACCAACTTAGAAATCAGAAATGGAGGATTCACAAACTGACTATCAAATTTATACACCCTTGCCATTGATGAAAACCAGATTTGAAAACAGGGAGCCATATCACCCTTGCCCTCCATTTGAAAACCAAGAACTCAGGAAATCAGGGCGATTGGCAACAAATCCAACCTCCCAAACAAGAAAATGGGCGATTTGCAAGAATTTAACAACCTCCCAAACCAGAAAATGGGCGATTTGCAAGAATTTAACATCTCAAAGAAGAAAATCAGGCAATTTGCAAGAATTTAACCTCCCAAACCCAGGCAAATTAGGCCAAATGAGGTTTGCATGGTTTAGCCACCCCTTTTTTGGGGGGAGAAAATGAAAAAAATAATTATTTTTTAAATAAAAGTTGGGCTAACTATATCAAATGGGTGTTTTATAAAAATTTCGCCCAGATAAAATTAAAAACTCCTTAAATTTCGCCCTTGTGCTAAAATTTATTAATATTATTTAGTATCTTTTGAGAAATTTACTAGTATTTCATTACTCAGTGCTTTCTATGTTTACATTTAGTTTAGTATTTTATGGCTATTTTAGACTTCAACATAATATCAATGTCATTGTCATATGATGAATTTACTTTTTATTGTTTTTGAAAATTTGATGTGCATTGCATAATTTCAATTGTCAAATGATGAATTTATTAATTTAATTTAGATGTGCCCTGCATCATGCCATATGATGAATTTAGAAGGAACATTGCATAATGTCAAATGATGGATTCAATTTGGTAATTTACTTTTAGATTTGCAATGCAGAAATGTCAAATGATAATAGTCTAATATGTAATGATGATAATATTTAGTCTTTATATGTATATTTCATAATTATTAAGATTTTCTATTTAGTTATTGACATATTTTTGGCATTTTACTTTTTTATTTTTATATATTAAGATTTTAATAATTTATAATTTTATAGTTTTTATGACTATGACGTCCCCCCTTTTCCCCGAAAAATCCCTACAATTTGGGGTTGCTTATATACATCCCCCTTGTGCGTATCCTCGCACCTGCATTTCCCCTTCCCGGAAACTCAGTGGAACATTGCAAATATATGGAAAAAGTAATTATAACCATTTTCTTTTAGATTTAATTTTTAAAATGTTATAAAATAAAATATGTATAAATTATTTTGATTGTGAAATGAGTTACATTTTTGGATAAGTCATGGAATTGACCCATGGTATTATAGCAAAGCCTGTTTACAACTTAATAATATATGTGGTAAAATGGTCATTAAACAATACATTAAATAGTCCATATATGTTAGTTTTGTTGGTTTGACTTTGAACATTAAATATTGTGGTTTACATTACTTTAGACATTGAAATGGCCAATTAAACTATCCCCCATAGGCATTAAATATTCCATATTCGTTTTTTTAGTTTAACTATGCAAATTTAAATTTTTACCTTTATATAAGTTTATTATTGATCTTCTTATATATTAATTGTTGATATTATTATTTTTATAATAATTTTCAATAAAATCTAATAATAATGTTGACATCATCGCTACATCGATATTATAATTTATTTATTTTGTGGTAACTTTCTATTAATTATAAAATGTTACATACCTAGATGCACATAGTGCATTCCCAAGTTGCACCACTCAAAAAGTTGGTGCCCATAAAATCAAAGCCAAAAAAACTAAAATAAAAATTAAAAAATTGGGGCTAATAAAAAAGTCTTAGTCACCCTTTTCTCCCTTTCTTCTTTTCTACATTTTTCCATTCTCCTTGAACATGAGTGGTTGTTACAATAATTAGTTGGTTCTCTTCTATCTGCCTCAGGTGTTCCTTATCTGAGTCTAAACTCCCATATGTATAAGGACGTTTGAATCATGTTATCTCCTTCTCCATCACCATTTCTTGGCCTGAGTGACCTTTTGCTCTTAGATTTTACAAGGTTGATCCTCATGTTCCCTGTTGACTCAATTCTTTTTTCACTGAAGATGTATGTGGATTTGGGATTTCCTTAGTGACAGGGGGTCCCATGTCCTCCTCTTCCTCTTCTTTGTCGGGTTGTGGTGTTGGGAAATGCCATCCCTTCGGCTTTTTGACAGGTTTCTTTTTCCTCTTGGGGTCTTTCTTTTCCAAAGGACATGTGGTTTGTCGATGTCGAGTTTGAAGACATAGACGACATCTAAATGGAGTGTTCTCAAAATCTAAGAACTGGGTGTAGCTCGTTTGTCAAAAGGATACGATCATGTAGTCCTTTACTAAGGTCTACCTCTAGACATATCTTGGAAAAATTATAAATTGATTCTTCAGTTATTTGGGTATCCATCTTGATATATCTCCCCAACATGTTGTTGATTCCTTCCAGTAATTTTGGGTGCTAGAATTGAAGGGGTAAGTTATGCAATCTTTCCCATACCAATATTTTGGAGACCGTCATTGTATTTGCATCAAAATATGGGAACCATGGGGTGATAAATAATCCCACGTTTCCCCATAGCCAAGGACGCTCATGTAAAACCTGATCTCTGATCTCTAATGATTAAAATTTTACTATGAAGAAATCCTTTGAGCATAAGTGAATCCCACAGTTTACCGTGAACCTGAAAATGATTTCGTGGTATTGATATGTTGTACAAATATTATTGATCTCTGCTAGATCTGTTGTCATTTTCAAAATATCATTCATCTGCTCTACAATATAGGGCCCAGGAATATGGAATTATCTTTGTCCTAACTAATTAGTTAAGAATATTAATTTATTAACAACCAACCTAGATCCATCGTAACTCTAGATCTACCAAGCACTGAGAGAGATCAATATATTTTCAATCAAAAAGAGGTTTGTACCTCACATAGATTTGATCCCTCTCAGTGTTTGATAGATTCAGAGTTAAGATGGATCTAAGCTGGTATAGACTCTTTTAGCCCTATGTAATGGTTTAGAGGATATAATGCAATATACTTACAAGTTGTAACAATTTTTTAGCTTACCTATCCCTATTAAGAAAGTATTGATAACTCTTGAGATTATTCTAGACATGCATGAGTCTTTGGATAGTTCATGCTAGAGACTTTCCAAATGCCTACACCAACTTTTATGTTTGACTCAACCTTGTACATTTCACATGTAATCAAAACAAACTTAATGATATTTAATTTCTTGACGCCTCATTGAACTTTAGCATAAGAGAAACTAACAATTAAACTAACCATTGAGGCTCCCAAACTTATCCTAGAATGTAACAATTTTCTAGTTTATCTCACCCTATGAAGAAAGCATTGATAACTCTCAAGATTATTCTAGACATGCATGAGTTTTGGATAGTTCATACTAAAGATGTTCCAGATGTACACAATTTTTTTTATGTTTGACTAAACTTTGTACATTTCACATGTAACCCCAAAAAACTTAATGAGATTCAATTTCTTAAAGCCTCATTGAACTTTAGCGTAAGAGAATCTAACAATTAAACTAACCATTGAGGCTACCGAATTCCCCTAGAATAACTACAACCCAAAGGCCACAACCTTATAGAATCACTAAAGTGATAAAGATATCAAAGATATAAATAAAATGAATAGGAAAAGAATCCCACTTGTGACAAAGAACGATGAACTTTATATTCAATAAATAAAAGCATATCTTCTTATATTTATTGAAAGAGAGAAGGAAAGATGGTATGTACTTCTTTGTTTTAATTTATTGTTAGTATTACTAAAATATATCTAAATCATAAGATAATTAACATAAATATTAATTACATTAATATCTTTTCTTTTCTTAATGATCATTTTGAAAAAAAAAAACATTAAATTTACTTTTGTAAATCTAATCTCATCTACTTTTGTGAATTCAATCTCATCATTTTCTATATATTTAATGAAATCATTTTTTAATTTAAATTGTCTTTAAAGAAGGCAATCTCAAAAACAAAATGAATCACACAAATAATTAATGAAATCATTTTATAAACCAATATATTCAATTCTCTCATATTTTACTTATAACACCCTCTCAAGGCTATAGGCTTTAAGTTTTTAACTTGATTCATGAGGATTTGACAATTACAATTATTTTAAGATTATTACTTTAATATATAATAAATTATGTATGATTAATAATATTTTCTATAATATTTAAAATTAATATAAAAATGATATATATATATATATATAGATATAATAAAAAAAAATATAATATTAAGAAATTATTAAAATACTCATTTAATTTATTTTATTGGCATCAAACAACGTTAATTTGAATATTTATTTTACATGATAAAATTTTATTAATAAAAATTATGATCATAGCCTCCTTAAATTAAAATTTCATTCTACACGAAGACTCCTCTTCTGTAATGTAGAATTTGACAATTTGAGAGCATTGTAATTTTAAGAGGAATCACCTCTCACTGACAATAGATCCTAAGATCCAGAGATTTGAAATCATTGATTTCTACGATTCCACGTGGCAATGCTTTTTAAATGACGACATCTCCCGAGACTCAGAAAATTGAGAATTTTTAGAGCTTTCATTTCACATGGCAATGATGGTAAGTTTAAACATCCCTTGACATGTAAAAATCGAAGGTTTTAAAGATTGCCCATGCCTCAATGCACATCTACAATTTCAGTATAATTCACACAAAGAAATTCAAGTTGCTTTATTTGCCACAATTATTGTAGCCCTGTGTTACCTAGATCTAGCACCCTAAGAGACGGGAGGTTAAGGAAAAATGCTTCTGGAAGAACACGGTGTCCACATGGAGTGGTGAGCTGTCACGACAGTTGACGATTTGCCAACGTGCAGGAATCCTGCTTGCACTCGACCATGCTAACGAGATGATCAATTTATTGTCTATCAAATATTTTTAGGAGAGAATTATTAGTTGCAAAGATTTAAAAGTATAAAATCTATGAAAATGATTAATTAAGCACATTCGTAATCTTTAAACATGAAACATAAAGCTAGTGCAGGAAAAGACACGATTTTTGGACTAGTGCAGGAATAGGGAGGTTTGCAAGGTTAAAACATAGATCTAAGGTTATGGTTTTGAAGAGAAAAATGATTAAAAAATGAAGCAATTTAGCCTACCAACAGTAGGCTCCGAAATTTGGTATGGGCCAAAATTTTGGAGGATGCTGTAGCAGCGACAACACCACCCAATCTAAACTCAATTGACTATTTCACATGATACATATTCATATAACATTTTTTTAAATTAATGAATTTAATTAAAATGACAAAAAAACATAGTTACTTTAAAAATAAAGTTTAATCTTTAATTTGTATACACTACTAAAAATATTCTAAAATATTCTATAAAGATTAAATTTCTACTATCCACTTAATAATAATTAATAACTATATTAAAATTAAAAAAAAATTTACAAAATCAACATACCTATTAACCTAATAATAACTCTAATATAACTCTATTTTATCATTAAATACTTAATGCTTCATGAATTACTTTGTATTTAATGCTTCATGAATTTCGTCAAAGTAGCAGTGTTTTCAAAAATGTGGCTCAATTACAAACTCGTAATTTGACAAACAGAGTAATCGAGGGCCAAGCCAAGGAAAAAAAAATATGGCGTAGGTTTAGAAGACCCCACCAAATATCTTGGCATATCACTCCTTCCACGAACGGTAGCAGAGCATTCCAATTCAAAGTCGTGTCCTAGATTAACCAGTTTTGGATATCTCAATTATTTGGTGGCTGTGACGTCACTACTATAAAGGGACGACAGTTGACGATTTTGGTCAATAATTGCACATCCTTTCATCCCTCCACTAATCAAAGAAGGATTTGACTTGGATTTGACTTTATAATTGTTATTAACATATACATATTTTTAATTATTAAATCAATTGAATTAAAAATGATATATAAATCTTATAATAATAAAAAGTATATATATATAAATATAATTGGAAATTAATTTATTTATATAAAAAATGTATTTCACACAATAAATTTTATTAAAAAAAATTTATGATCACATCATTTTAATATTACAAACATGAACACGAAAATTTGAAAGCAATTGAATCTCACGAGGAATCACCTGTCCCTCTTCTCTACCGCAGAATTTCGCAATTTGTAAGCAGTCCGATCTCAGGAGGAATCACCTGTAACTTTCGACAACCCTTGAGATTCAGATATTTGAGCTCTTTGAGTTCTGCGATTTCAGAGGGCAATGATTCTAAATTATGGCATGCGTTGAGATCCAGAAATTTGAGATTTTTGAGATCTCTCATTTCACATGACAATGATTTTAACCTCTTACATCCACTGAGATGCAAAAACTGAAGGTTTGAAAGATTGCCAATGCCTGAATGCACATATTCGATTTGAGTATAGTTCAGATCTAGATGTTCAAGTTGTTTCAATTGCCACAATGATTTTGGCAATAATTGTAACCCCGTGTTACTTAAACATAACACCCTCAAGAAATCCTTTGAGCATAAGTGAATCTCACAGTTTACCGTCCAGTTCGTAAAGATCCACTGGAAAAGATTCACGGGTTTTGGCAAAAAACTTTTGAACCTAAAAATGATTGCTTGGTATTGATATGTTGTACAAATATTATTGATCTCTGCTAGATCTACTGTCATTTCCAGAATATCATTCATCTCCTCTATAATATAGGGCCCAGCAATATGGAATTCTCTTTGTCCTAACTAATTAGTTAATAATATTAATTTATTAACAACCAACCTAGATCCATCTTAACTCCAGATCTACCAAGCACCGAGAGAGATCAAATATATTTTCAATCAAAAAGAGGTTTGTACCTCACAGAGATTTGATCCCTCTGAGTGTTTGGTAGATTCAGAGTTAAGATGGATCTAGGTTGGTATAGACTCTTTTTGCACTATGTAATGGTTTAGATGAGATAATGCAATATACTTACAAGTTGTAACAATTTTTTAGCTTATCTCTCCCTATCAAGAAAGTATTGATAACTCTTGAGATTATTCTAGACATGCATGAGTCTTTGGATAGTTCATGCTAGAGACTTTCCAAATGCCCACACCAAGTATTATGTTTGACTCAACCTTGTACATTTCACATGTAACCAAAACAAACTTAATGATATTTAATTTCTTGAGGCCTCATTGAACTTTAGCATAAGAGAATCTAACAATTAAACTAACCATTGAGGCTCCCAAACTTATCCTAGAATGTAATAATTTTTTAGTTTATCTCACCCTATGAAGAAAGCATTGATAACTCTCAAGATTATTCTAGACATGCATGAGTTTTGGATAGTTCATACTAAAGATGTTCCAAATGTACACAATTTTTTTTTTTTTTATTTATGTTTGACTGAACTTTGTACATTTCACATGTAACCCCAAAAAACTTAACGAGATTCAATTTCTTAAAGCCTTATTGAACTTTAGCGTAAGAGAATCTAACAATTAAACTAACCATTGAGGCTACCAAAATTTCCCTAGAATAACAACAACCCAAAGCTCACAACCTTATAGAATCACTAAAGTGATAAAGATATCAAAGATATAAATAAAATGAATAGGAAAAGAATCCCACTTGCGAGGACAGATGAACTTTGTATTCAATAGATAAAAACATATCTTCTTATATTTATTAAAGGGGAGAAGGAATGATGGTATGTATTTCTTTGTTTTAATTTATTGTTAATATTAGTAAAATATATCTAAATCATAATATAATTGACATAAATATTAATTACAATAATATCTTTTCTTTTCTTAATGATCATTTTGAAAAAAAACATTAAATTTACTTTTGTAAATTCAATCTCATCTACTTTTGTAAATTCAATGTCATCATTTGCTATATGTTTAATGAAATCATTTTTTTATTTAAATTTTCTTTGAAAAAGACAATCTCAAAAACAAAATAAATCACACAAATAATTAATGAGATTATTTTATAAACCAATATGTTCAATTCTCTCCTATTTTACTTATAACACCCTTTCACTCCTATAGGCTTTAAGTTTTTAACTTCATTCATAAGGATTTGACAATTATAACTATTTTAAGATTATTACTTTAACATATAATAAATTATGTATAATTAATAATATTTAAAATCAACATAAAAATAATATCCATAAAATAAAAGATATATATATATATATATATATATATATTTTATAAGAAAATAATATAATATTAAGTAATTATTAAAATACTCAATTTATTTTATTGGTATCAAACTACATAATAAAATTTTATTAATAAAAATTATGATCATAGCCTCAAATTAAAATTTCATTCTACACGAAGACTCCTCTTCTTTAATGTAGAATTTGACAATCTGAGAGCATTATACTTTTAAGGGGAATCACCTCCGACGAATCCTAAGATCCAGATATTTGAAATCATTGATTTCTACGATTCCACGTGGCAATGCTTTTCAAATGACGACATCTCCCGAGATTCAGAAAATTGAGAATTTTTAGAGCTCTCATTTCACATTGCCATGATGGTAAGTTTATACATCCCTTGACATGTAAAAATCGAAGGTTTTAAAGATTGCGAATGCCTCAATGCACATCTACAATTTCAGTGTAATTCACACAAAGAAATTCAAGTTGCTTTATTTGCCACAATGATTCTGAAAATAATTGTAGCCCGTGTTACCTAGATCTAACACCCTATGAGACAGGAGGTTAAGGAAAAATGCTTCCGGAATCACTTCCAAGTCAAAATCGTGTCCTACATTAACCAGTTTTGGATATCTCAATTATGTTGGTGGCAGAAACGTCACTACTATAAAGGGAGAGCCTCTTGCAATTACCTCAAATGTCGATGTGCGGGAAAAGGGCGTCGATGTCTGGGCAATGTTGACCTGCCATGGATACACAATTTTCCAAAACAACTGGAATAAGGAGCAATCTGCAACTAGCTTTACATAGTTGTGAGCATTATCCATTAAAGTGTCTACATATTTGTTCTTTAGAGGAGACATGTCAATAATTGCACATAATTTTTATCTTTCCAATAATCTTAAAGGGAGTCGTTTGAATTTCATTTTTTAGAAGCAGTGTTGGAATTTTGTTTTTAATGATGGAAATGGATTCAGCACCATCAAAATCACCTAAAAAAATTTACAAAACTAAAATTTAACCACTATAACTTAGATTTACTAAAATCCTCGTCAGATTTTCTCAAAATATAACTGAAATTTTCATTACTTTCGGGGCAAAAAAAACTAATAAAAAAATCTCATTAGACTACGGCTAATCAAAAAAATTTGATTTTATAATGGTTATTAACAAATACATATTTTTAATTAATCAATTAAATTAAGAATGATATGTAAATCTTATAAATTATAAAAATTATATATAAAAATATAATTGAAAATATATTTATTTATATAAAGAATGTATTTTGCACAATAAAATTTTATTAACAGAAAAATTACGATCACATCCTTTTTATATTAAAATTTCCAGTACAAGCACGAACGCCAAAATTTGAGAGCAATTTAATGTCACGAGGAATCACCTGTCCCTCTTCTCTACCGCAGAATTTCACAATTTGTAAGCAGTCTGATCTCAGGAGGAATCACCTGTAACTTACGACAGCCCTTGAGATTCAGATATTTGAGGTCTTTGAGTTCTGCGATTTCAGATGGCAATGATTCTAAATTATGACATCCGCTGAGATCCAGATGTTTGAGATTTTTGAGATCTCTCATTTCACATGGCAATGATTTTAACCTCTTACATCCACTGAGATGTAAAAACTGAAGGTTTGAAAGACTGCCAATGCCTGAATGCACATATTCAATTTGAGTATAGTTCAGACCAAGAAATTCAAGTTGTTTCAATTGCCACAACGATCTTGGCAATAATTGTAGAGCCGTCTGACTTAAACATAACACCCTCAGAAAGACGAGGTCAAGCAAAAATGCTTCCGGAATCTCCTTTAATTCACGGCTGTCTGTTATAAATAGGCTGACCAATTTTGGACATCTCAATTCCTTGTTTGGTAGAGACGTAATATTGCTACCAATAAGGGAGAGCCTCCTGCAATTATGGCGTGTCTCGATGTCGGGTAAAAGGGCGTCGATGTCGGGGCAATGTTGACCTGCCATGGATACAAAATTCTCCTCTCTCTCTGCCATATAAATTGCCATGTCCCGCACAACATCGTGTACTACAAAAGAAAAGCCCCAATAACTGGATCCACCAATTGCTCGCATGTGGATTAAGGAACGATCTGCAAGTAACTTTACATAGCTGTGCGCAGTATCCATTAAGGAGTCCAAATCTTTGCTCTTTACTATACCTTCTGCGATCCAGACCTGCGATATAATGTTCACCGGAAGGTTCCAGTCCTCTGGAGCAATCACACAATACAGAAAACAGGTTTTCAAATGAGCATGGGGTAAACTATCGTAGCTCCATCTCAATCGCTCATACAGATCTCGATCAAGTCGAGGATGAGTAATTGGAAAATTTGAATCCACAGTCTGAATCTGCCTTAAAGCAAGGTTCCATTCATTTACAGGCCGGTTGCCAATCATTGTTGACGCTATGACATTTATAGCCAAGGGCAACCCTTTACACTCCTCCGCGACGACTCTAGCAATATGCTCTATCTCGTCAGGCACATGCCCGTCTTTGAAAGCTACTTTGCAAAACAATTCCCAGGCTTCCTCTCTTGGCAGTCGCTGTATTTGCATGGACTGGTCTGCTTTCATTTCTGGAATCAGATCTCTATTTCGAGTAGAGAATACAACTTTGCTCCCTTTGTTCTCGCCAAATTCCACGCCCAATTCTTTCAGAGTGACTGCGCTCCACAAATCGTCTAAAATTAGGAAAAATTTCTTCGTCCTCAGATGTGCCGACAGCTTCATCTTCCGCGAATCAACATCATTATAAGAATAGGCACTGAGGTCTAAATTGATTGCAGAAGCCATACGACTCTGCAACTCCAGAATGGAAAATTGGGCAACTGCAACCCAAATCACATGATCAAAAACAACACTTACCTTGTAGGTGTTGTAAACCTTTTTTAGCAACGCTGTTTTGCCAACCCCACCCATCCCATATACAGCAAATATCCGATCGCGGGGGGCCTCTGTAAGCCACCTCTCAAGTCGTCTTTCAGCAGATCTAATTTCCAACCCTACCAGTCCGGTGTCTGGTTCGTCTTGAAGCAGTAAGCTTGCCTGCTGTGGTGCCGCGGAGGCAATCTGTTGAGCACTGTGAAACACAGAGAAGTCGGTTTGAAGATTGCGAAAGAGCTCATCAAATGTTGTCTTCCACCCCGGATTTCTGTAGAAAGTTTAGGCTTGCAAAGGAGGCAACTGATACACCGCTGCCGCCTTCGAGAGCAATCGATCAACTCTCTTGCTTTTCCAACTGCATCTTGCATCCTTCGCAGACAATTTTGCAGAGATTGAGGGGGCGTCTTTTGCCGATCTTGAAATTGATCGCTAACATCGAGTAAGAGAGTCTTCATACGATTTAACTGCCCTTCCAGAAGCTTACGGTTCTCATCCAACCGAATAACATCGTCTATTTGTCGGATGAGTGGAGCAATAGCGCTACTGAGTGTATTGACTGCCACTCCGGTGATAATAGCCGTCACTGCCATTTATTTTTGGCTCGGCAACCCAAGAAATCCCGCGTCTAAAGGGGCGAGAGACATTATAACACAGGCTAATAAACAAATATAAATACGAAAAATATGCATGTTTGTTGTGAAATCATGGAGGAGATACAAAGTCATAAGTCGTTATTCAAAATGCAGACTGAGTTGATCTACCATGGTTATTATATAAATCAATCATCATATAAATACAAACATATTAGTTGTACCATGGTTATTATATAAATCAATCATTATATAAATACAAACATATTAGTTGTAAAATCAGTAGTGGGATACACAGTCATTTGAAAATCATCATAAATCCAAATATATTTGCTTCAGGGTTATATACATACAAACATATTAGTTGTATGGTTATTATATAAATCAATCATCATATAAATACAAACATATTAGTGTAGAATCAAACATATTAGTTGTAAAATCAGTAGTGGGATACACAGTCATTTGAAAATCAGTCATAAATCCAAATATATTTGCTTCAGGGTTAGTTGTTTTCTTTTCCAGAATACGTAAGAAACACCCTTTGTATTTATTCGACTTCCAGAAATCTGTCCGCTTTAAAATATGATTATAGTATGGTTTTTTTCAATTTATTTTAAATAAAGGGTGAGTGGCTATTTTGATTTGAAATTTAATATTTAATTTTGGAAAAAATACTATTTTTTTAAGTTAAATTATTTATACATTATCAATATTATTAATATCTATTTTATCTATATACTATCAATATTATCCTTATCCATCCCTATCCATTATTTGAAGGAATTGAATTTAGGTGAGAGAATTCTATTACTTCCTCCATCCACTGATTTCTCTAATTTTAAAACTATGTAAATAATATTAGTATATTTTTTTATTTAATTTTTAATATTTTCATATATTAATTTTAATATTTTTTTCTTATATATTTTATTTTTTAAATCATTTTTTTATATCATTGATTTTATGCTTTCAATTTAAATTTTAAAAATATCTTATTAATGTTTATAGTTTTCATTTTCAGTAGATAGATAATCAAATTTCTTAAAATTACCACTTCTATTTTATGTTAATATAGCTATATTATAAAGATGTGGTTTTACATTTATTATTAAATATTTGTAAGCTACAAAAATTTAATTGCATTTAATTTATAAATATATATTAGTTTTATATTTCATATGCATTAACACAATGTTATTGGTGTTGAGGAATGATAAAGCTTTAGCATCATGTTAATCTTGATAAAATATCATTTCATCTCAAGAGCATTATTGAAAGACTCTTTAAGATAGAGTAATAAAAGGATGTTTTCTATGGGACAGGTTGTTCCTGCAACTCTAGTGAAAATTTCAATGATAATGAGTAAAAAGAGGTTGTTACTGTGGTTTTGATATGTTTATAAAATAAATGTATAACATAATAAGAAAACAGTTGGAATTGTATAGTTTTTTTGAAATTAATAAAAAAAAATTACTAAAAAAAATATTAAAAAAAATATGAAGAAAATCAAATGAAAATGTCAATAATAATGAGTAATAACATGAAGATGATTATAATTTTAAATTTATAAAATAAATTTAATTAACTAATTTTTAAAATATACATCTCTGAAAACTTTGTTATAAGATTAAATAAGTTTATTTTTTAATAATTGATATTAGTATTATAAAATATTTTGAATATAAATAAATTGAAACATTATTTTTCAATATATTTTGAGAATCCACGATCCGTGGCAAATGCAAATGGTGAGGCCCAAGACATGGGGGTTTAATAGCACATCTAAGTGGTATTAATGAATTTGAAGTGTGTCATGCAAGCCTTGCTTAGGGCTTCAAGGAGGAATATTATGGAGGTGATCTAGAGTATGATTGTTATTATTTGGGTGCTTGTATGCATTGATAAGTGTTGGGCCATGAGGGTTAAGTGTTGGGGGATGAGGGTTTGGGTATTCAAGGGAATAGAGTGATGAGAGTTTGGGTATTGAAGGGAATAGAGTGCAAATGGTGAGGTCCAAGACATGGGCGTTCACGAGAGTAGGGAAGCTTATTAGGTGAGTTATTCCTATTCTTTGTCTTGGTGTAGGGAAGCTTATTAGGTGAGTCATTCCTATTCTTTGGCTTGGTGTTGCCCATAGTGAACAATGGAGAGGAGAGGCTCGGTGATCAATTATACTTTGAGAGTAGGGAAGCTTATTAGGTGAGTCATTCCTATTCTTTGGCTTGGTGTTGCCCATAGTGAACAATGGAGAGGGGAGGCTCGGTGATCAATTATACTTTGGTGAGGCTCGGTGATCAATTATAGTTTTTTACGGACAACCTTCTTTCACCTCTATTCCATATTAATTTTGGAATTCCATATTAATTTAAGTGTTTATTTTTATAAGTCCATTCTGCTTTATTTTTATAGTTCCTTTAGACTATTATCATATTAAACTTTTACAATGTAAATTATTGTTCTTGCCACATACAAACAATCTGGTTTTAATATTGAATCACCAATATGTATATATATATATATATATATATATATATATATATATATATATATATATATAGCTGGTTTCATGTGAGTGTTTCTTATCCTTAATGTTTGTTGCATCTATAGCCATATAAAGGTAGATTACTTTTCCACTTATTTGATGTGGTATAATTGGTTTATTATATAGTGAATAAAACTTTGCGTTATATAATTTTAGAACTTTTATTTTGTATGGATTTGAGTATGCTTTAAAACTGTTTTTGTTTGGTTAAGAGTTGGTTTTCTTTAGATATAAGGAAAACTGTTTGTTCGTTTTCCTTAAACACAAGGAAACAGGTTTGTGTTCCTTAGATATAAGGAAATAGGTTAAAGCTCAGGAACCAAAGACATATGATCTTCTTTGAATAATAATGATGAGTCAACCTGCTTTAAGCCAGAAATTGCTGTCCTCGCTAAAGGTTTGAAAACTAAGTTATAATAAGTTTTCCCAACCTGTAAAAAATTTCTAAAAACCTCCTCACTTTGTCCAGAAACTCTACCCTCAAGTATAGGTTTTATCTTCAACAGTGTCTATTAAAAGAAGCTTGAAGCTTGATCTACGGTTCCCAAAAAACCTAGGGTTTTCAAATAGGGTTTAATGTCTTGTGATAATTTAAATTGTGTCATTTGGTTTTCTCCCATTCTCCACTAGTCTTCCTTTAACTGTCACAATTGGCAGTGGAGACCAGGCAATAACAGGTGTAGCATGAACACCAAGCTACACTTCCTCCAACTGTCATTAGTAAATCTTTGTTGCTGCTACCTATTGTGGAGACGAGGCAATAAATCTTTGTTGCTGCTACCTATTGTGGAGACGAGGCAATAACAGGTGTACCATGAAAACCAAGCTACACTTCCTCCATCTGTATCAGTAAATCTTTGTTGCTGCTACCTGTTGTGAAAGGAGGTTTTTCTCAGCGACATAATATCATTTCTTCAAAGGTATAGTTATCGCTACAGTCTCGGTAAATTTTTCATTCCTACCATGTTATTTCTCCTCCATTCACATTATTTATATATAATTGTGTTTTTCGTTTTTAATTCACAGGTTGCAGATCCAGGGTTTGCTCATTTTAGTGTGGTCATGAAGGAATATAGTTCAGTACTCCTTTTGCTAATTTTACAGTAAGGTCATTGGTAGAGTCTCATGTTGTAACCCTACCATGTTCCTTTCTATTTTAGAGTATGTCTCTTTATTTACTGACATAGGGTATCTCTGTATATATTATTCTTTTAATGAAGACAGGGTTTTCACCCAGTCAGAAACCTAGGGTATCTCTGTATATATTACTCGTTTTTAAAATGAAGACAGGGTTTTCACCCAGTGAGAAACCTTAGCAAAAAAAATTATAACTCTCAGTGAGCGTTGTTCAACTACTTGTCATTTGATGGCCAAAAATTCCTATGGTCATTTTCAAAAATGTAGAGACTATTCTTTGGTTTCTTTTTCGAAATATCTAGTGAGGATTTTGGAATTTGTTTGTGACTTTTCCCTAAAACACTCTAGCATACTTAAAAATTCCTATGGTCATTTTCAAAAATGTAGAGACTATTCTTTGGTTTCTTTTTCGAAATATCTAGTGAGGATTTTGGAATTTGTTTGTGACTTTTCCCTAAAACACTCTAGCATACTTAGAGTAGTTGACTAATTTATCACGGTTTCCATAGTCCACCGTTGTCATTTCTTCACGGTTTTGATTTTGTTTTTTTTTTAATTCATTTTTGGCTCTTGTTGTTAAAAAAATTACACTGTTCTTATTAATATTAATTTGTTATCGTATAATTCCTCTCACAAGGTAATTTCATACCAATTCCATATCTTCAGAAGGTAATTTCATAACATACTTGCCTGTCATTCTTGTTTTTATTACTATTTTATCTGTTAGAAATTTTCTCATACATACTAAATTCTCTTCTATTTGTATCTAGGTATTTAATGTTATCTGGTTCGATTCGATTGTTCTTCGTATATAATAGCGTTTTATACTGGAATGTATTCACTTCACTTGACCCGGGCAAATCAACTTTCACATCTTTGCAAATAGGTGAATTTTTATAAAAAAGTAAAATTATTGTTTGATAGATTTTTATACTTTGACAATCAACATCTTCACTAGACATGGTAAGCTATGAAATGATAGGGAAATAGAAACTGATTTTTGTTCTTAACATGAAATAATAATAATAAACAGAGTGAGAGAACATTAATTAATAATAATTTTGGAAAATATGGCCAATTATTTGGCTCCTCTCAACCTTGACACAACAAATAATGCTTGTTTCCCGTGAGAAAATCAGGTCTACAATTATTTTTATGTCCATTATTCCTGGCCTCTCTTCACTCTCTCTAATTCTACTCTCAAAATAATTGAGTCAAAAGCTCGAGAATTTTCAAATAATATCCTTCTACCACTTTTTGGGTGGTTGCTAATTGCGTCCACCTCACCAACAGGTGGCAATAGTTCTCATTAATGAGCTCTTTTTCTTATGTACATTATTTCATGCCTCTCTCCACTCTCTCTAATTCTACTTTCAGAATAATTGAGACAAAAGGTGGAGAATTTTCAAATAATATCCTTCTACCACTCTTTGGGTGGTTACTAATTGCCTCCACCTCACCAATATGTGGCAATAGTTAACTGCTCATTAATGAGCTCTTGTCTCTCACATCTAGGACAACTTCATGTCTTTTAAGAGACATTTAATTGACCAATATCATAATTTCAAAATTAAATCTAATCACCCAGATTAAAATGCTAAAACTTGTTGTTAGATAATAATAATTTTCTTAAATCTAATCACCTAGATTAGAAGCCTAGGACTTGTTGATAGATAATAATAATTTTCCGAAATTTCTCTTTCAGTCATCTATACTTAACCATTAATTTCCCATATTTTTCTTTATTCTAAAAATAGAAATAATTTTCTGAAATTTCTCTTTTAGTCATTTGTACTTAACCATTAATTTCCCATATTTTTCTTTATTCAAAAAGTAGAAACATCTAATTAAAATTTTACATCAATTATTATCAGTATTAAATTTTGTAGATAATTAAAGTTTTTCCAATATCTTTCACTTTAACTAAGAATAAACTTATGAACATTTAATTACAAGGGGTTTTCTCTTTCAATCATTTGTACTTAACCATTAATTTCCATATTTTTCTTTATTCAAAAAATAGAAACATCTAATTAAAATTTTACATCAATTATTATCAGTATTAAATTTTGTTGATAATTAAAGTTTTTCCAATATCTTTAACTTTAACTAAGAATAAAATTATGCACATTTAATTACAAGGGGGTTTCTCTTTCAGTCATTTGTACTTAACCATTAATTTCCCATTTTTTTCTTTATTCAAAAAATAGAAACATCTAATTAAAATTTTACATCAATTATTATCAGTATTAAATTTTGTTGATAATTAAAGTTTTTCCAATATCTTTCACTTTAACTAATAATAAAATTATGCACATTTAATTACAAATTTTATCAATCAAGGGGATATCAAATCTTTCCCAATTTGACATCGTCCCAGTGTCAATTCTAGTTAACCCAACAACCACGTTTTTTAAGGGTTATTCAAGCTAATGCAGGAGCATCCAGCTAGGGCACCATGACCAGGGGTTGGTCTCCACCAAGGTGGAAAGGTTTATTAACGAAATGGTTTCTTTATGTTCAGTTTGTCAAAGTAGGATGTAGGAATTTGTTTTTCTTTTAATCTCGGTATTAGTTAGGGACAGTTTAGTCGGTTAGGTCAATGTTTTGTTTGTCCTTAATAAACTATAGCTTAATAACTGTTCTTTCATTTTAAAGGAAAAAGATAAATATGTATAATGTAAATCTTGCAGTACAGGCAGAACCAAATATAAGAACAGTTGTGTAACTAATAGAATAACAACTAAAAAAATAACTACACACAGTTCAGATAACTGTGGACAGAAGATATAAATGTAAAATTGAAATCATTCAAGGGGTTCAGCATACAAGTATCCATAATAAAAGAGCAGACAATTTATTTGAATCCATCTGTGTAACCATAATATTTCTTTATTGTTTCCTATTCATCGAACAACCAGAATAATTGACATAGTGCATGCAGATTGTCTTGTTTAAAGGAACAGAGTTCAAACGACAAAGACTGTATCGAATTCCCAGAACGAGGGTTGGTAACCCATTAAGAGAAGTCACGACCAAAATGGAAAAGAACAACTGAAAAATGTTTGAGCGAATTAAGCACATACACACAGTCATAAAAGCCACAGAATACTTTTTCAATTTCAAATCTGTCCACCTGAACAAACACGAGTATGTCTACTAAGTTTTTTTTAGTCATTGAAGTAACTCTGAAAACAACCATAGTGCAGGCATAGTTCCATCATTTTTCCTCTTAAGAATCATTTAAAATAGTCAAGGAAACCGCACAAGATAACCAGGCATAGTTCGAGGGCGTCCAAGCCAAAACAAGAGAAATAACAGTCGAACAAACACAATTAAAATAGAGGTATTTCAGAGCCATTGATTTTCTGTATTTTCTTTCCAATTATAACATGAAATGCTTGTACATACGTAACAGTGGCCGAGCATAACCTACAAGAAATCACAAGCCTAACGGCCAACAAACCCTAGACAAGGGTTTTGGGGACGGCTCCCATCATATATGAATTTACAGACAACAAGCATCAAAACTCAATAAGGCCTACATTAAAAACGAACCAGGATGCTTGACTACAGTAGAGGGACACCAACGAACAAGTATTGAGGAAATCGAACCATCATAACCTACAAACCTTAACATCAAAACCAAAATTGATGATGGTGACAGAGCCTACCAAGCAAAAGCCGAGGTGACCATGCCAGGCACGCCCATCTGCAAACCCTCAACCTGCAAGAGAACCAGGACAAGATTGTGAGCATAATTGTCGACCATGGAAGGAAAAAGAAGCGAATAAGTGCATACACAGAGAGGGATTCTTTTCCTTACCTGGAGGGTTCGCAACGTAGATAGAGCGTAGGCAATTGAGCCATGAATCTCGGATACCAACTGAGACAAAGGAGAAACTTCATTGGAAATAGAACAACAAAGAGAGCAAAGTGAATCATGGACGGCCAAAGTTACCTGAAGTGAAGTTGAAGACAGGAGAGTGCCACCGCTTTGGAACCTGGATGCATGCACAAAAGCACCGATATTTACCAGCAAAATGACCTCATAATAGAACAATGACCATGGAATGAAGACAAGGTTAGCAGCTGCACAAGAACAGTAAACAAATACTCACATAGGCAACAAAACGACCATTCTGTTCGCAAAGAGCCAAGACCACAAATTACCCAGTTGAATGCAAGTGCTAATCGCTCAGGCAGAGTAGCCCCTGACTGGCACGCACGTTAGTTGCAATGTAACCTCATACACAAGCAGCATAAGCATTACCAGAAGAAACCCTCGACACCAAGAAACGAAGAGCAGAAATGACCAAGCGACAATAGGAGGGAAGGTTTTGGCAAGAACGAGGAGTGGGAAATGCAAACCAAGGTGCTAGTGTAGAGTAATAACTGTAGTCATAATTGCCACCTTACCAAAGTCCAGAAATATCTGAGGTCATGTCACAAACCACAATTTAATCCACAGTTTAATCATTGTTTAAATCATTTAATTAGTGATTAACATAACAGTGTGTTAAGTCAAATCTTTATTGTGTGGAACCGTGTGGAGTGTTGGGTTGGTCCCATCGTAGTGGTATTAGAGCAGGATTTGGAATTGGCTGGAGAAATGGAGGTAGGAAGGAGAGGTCCTGGAAGAGGTGTTTGAAGGATAGTAGACGAAGGACTGAGAGAGGAGATCAGGATTCTTACTACTCATTTGGAGGCAATTGAAGCAGGGAGAAGAAGGGATCCAGAGATAGGTGATGATAGCGAAGAGGAAGCTGTAGCGGCAACAGATGGATCGGATGGAGAAGGCCCAGAAATGAGACTGTTGAGGTCGGTCTTATTAGCAAGAATTAAACCCAAACCAGAACTCCCAAATTATGATGGCAGTCTATCCATAGAGGTTCTGTTGGACTGGATCAGTGAGCTGGATAAGTATTTCGAGTGTGAGGAGGTCAGTGAAGACCATACAGTTAAGTTCACTGTGACAAAGTTGAAGGGACACACAGCCTTGTGGTGGGACAGTTTCCAGACAAAGAGAAGGAGGTTGAACAAGTTGCCAATCAAGAATTGGTCAAGGATGGTGGCCAAGTTGAAAGGCAGATTTCTGCCTAAGGATTATCAGATTGCATTACACAGGCAAGTGCAGAACCTGAAACAGAAAGGGATGACAGTAAGGGAGTACACTGAAGAGTTTTATCGAGTGAACTTAAGCGCCGGTTATACAGAGGATACCCCGGAGAAGACAACCAGGTATGTAAATTGTTTAAGGCTAGAAATCTTAGATGAAATTAGTATTCCTTGTCCAGAAAACATTGAAGAAGCATATTAGAGTGCTATGAAAACTGAAGAGAAAAATACTAGAAAACAAAATTCCAGGAGAGGATGAGGAACCGTCAAAGGAAGAGGCCAGTCTTATGGTAGAGGGTGAAATGCTAGCAGTAATGAGGAAGGCAGCAGTTCTAAAACTACCGGAACAACAGAAAAAGGTGACAACACAAGAGGTGGTAGGCCATATCAGTGAGGCAGGGGAAATGGCCGAGGAAGAGGAGCTGGCTATCAATGTTACCGGTGTCACAAGTGGGGACACAGATCATTTGAGTGTCCTAAGGCAGACCAAGCTGGACATAGGGGTGCGTATGTCACATAGCGAGAGGAAGTAGAGGCACATCCCCAAGAAGCTGAAAATGCTCGAGAAACAGGGGAAGCCCTAGTTTTGAACAAGGTATTGTTGAAACCAGCCAAAGAAACAGCTGAACAAACTCAGTGGAAAGATTTGTTTCAGACGGTTTGTACGTCACACGGTAAGTTTTGTAAGCTGATTATTAACAACGGAAGTACATATAACTTGGTGGCCACAAAGATGGTGGAAAAGTTGGGGTTGAAGCGGTTGAAACATCCCACCCCTTACAAAGTTTCATGGCTGCAAAAAGGCCATCAATTGCTGGTAGATGAGCAATGCGAAGTGGACTTTCATATCGACAGATATAAGGATAAGGTCATTTGTGACATAATTCCGATGGATGTATGTCACATACTGCTAGGCAGGAAATGGCAGTATGACAGGAAGGTGGTACATGACGGGAAGACAAACTGTTATAAGTTTGTCAAGGAGGCAAAAGTATTGTTAATGAGTGGAAAACAGTTTCTGAAACAAGTTGAGGATAGCGAGGTGAGCTATGATGTTATAAGAAGAGCAAAGATGGTACTGCTACACACAGAGGTGTCATATTTGCCCACAGAAATTCAGTAGATGTTGTAGGAGTTTACCGATATAGTGGTGGATGACTTGCCAGATAAATTGCCCCCTAAAAGGAGCATAAGTCACCATATTGACTTCATACCTAGAGAAAGTTTGCCAAATAAGGTAGCATATCAGATGAGCCCCAAAGACAATGAGGAGATTAGAAAGGAGGTGTAGGAACTGCTAGACAAAGGGTTGATAAGGGAGAGTTTGAGCCCTTGCGCAGTTCCAACAGTTCTCGCTCCCAAGAAAGGAGGAGAATGGCGAATGCACACAGACTCGAGGGCCATCAATAAGATCACTATCCAGTAGAGATTTCCACTGCCACGGATGGACGACATGATGGATTGCCTAAGTGGGGCAGCGTATATTTCTAAGATAGATTTAAAGAGTGGGTATCATCAGATTCGAATTCGAGAGGGGGATGAGTGGAAGACAACCTTCAAGACTAATGAGGGACTGCATGAGTGGCTGGTTATGCCATTCAGACTAAGCAATGCACCCAGTACCTTTACGCGGTTAATGAATGAAATGCTGAAAGAATACATTGGGAAATTTGTGATAGTGTACTTGGACGACATATTAGTTTTTAGCAAGACAAGGGAGGAACACTTTCGACATGTTTGGAAAGTGCTGGAAAAATTACAGCAGAATAAGTTGCTGATAAATCTGAAAAAGTGTACTTTTCTGTAGAAAGAGTTGGTTTATTTGGGCTTCGTAATAGCAGAAAACGAGCTGAAGATGGTTCCAGAAAATATTGCAGCGATATTCAATTGGCCATCCCCGAAAAGCTTATTTGAGGTACGTATTTTTCATAGGTTGGCGAGTTTGTATCGGAAATTCATAAGAAAATTTAGTGAAATCTGCGCACCTATGTTGGACACTATCAAAAAGGCCAGTCAACCTTTTCGATGGACTGATGTAGCAGAGAGGAGTTTTCAGCTAAAGAGAAAGAACACAGAGAGACCGATCTTGAGAATGCCAGATTTTAAAAAGTTTTTTTAGGTTCGTTGTGATGCTAGCAATACGACTATTGGAGCTGTACTTAGCCAGGAGGATAAACCTGTTGCATTTTTCAATGAGAAGTTAAATGAAAGCAGGCCAAAATATTCATCCTACGACAAGGAATTCTATGTTGTCATCCAAGCATTGAAGCATTGGAGACACTATTTGCTGGGAAATGAATTTGTTTTGTTCTCGGATAATTCTGCACTGTAGTCTGTGATGCAACAACACAAGCTGAACCACAAACATGCCAAGTGGGTGGAATATTTGCAGAGTTTCACCTTTGTGTTAAAACAGATCATCGGGTAGGCCAACAAGGTGGCGGATGCGTTGAGTAGGAGGGCCTTACTCTTGTAGGAGAGTACTGTACAAATGTTGGGTTTTGAGCACTTGAAAGATTTATATCAGACTGACACAGATTTTAAGGAGGCTTACGAAGCATGCCAGAATCCCTTGGTGAGAGACAATAGTCCATGGTTGGACTATAACTTGTAGGAGAAACTGCTGTTTAGAGGAGGACAGTTATGCATTCCTGACTGCTCGATGACAGAGAATATTATTCGGGAGAAACACAGTGGAGGTCTAGCCAGACATTTTAGCGTAGACAAGACACTTGAGCACCTCAACCATTTTTACTTTTGGCCAAAAATGCGAAGGGATGTACAGCGATTCGCGACCAGATGTAAAGTGTGCCAGTTAGCAAAGGGTCACAGTCAAGACGCGGGACTGTATACACCATTGCCTGTTCCAAGTAGACCATGGGACTCAGTCAGCTTGGACTTCGTCTTGGGTATACCAAGGACACAACGGGGTTATGACTCGGTGATGGTAGTAGTAGACCGGTTTTCGAAGATGGTGCATTTCATCCCTTGCAGAAAAACCAGCGATGCCACTCACATGGCCCACTTGTTCTTTACAGAGATTGTCAAGCTACATGGTTTGCCTAAATCTATTCTTTCTGACAAGGATGTGATGTTTACAGGGCACTTTTGGCGCACCCTATGGAAGAAGATGGATACGCAGTTGAGTTACAGCTCTGCTTATCACCCACAAACGGACAGACAAATAGAGGTGGTAAACAGAAGTTTCGGGAACCTACTACGAAGCTTGATTGGTGAGAATTCGCAGATGTGGGATCGAGTACTTGCCTAGGCAGAGTTTGCTTATAACAACTTGCCCAATTGCAACACGAGTTGCAGTGCTTTTCAGATCTTGTACAGCATGCATCCTCGTAGAGTGCATGAGTTGCGAGACCTCGGATAACAAGAAAGGAAAAGTGCATATGGGGAAGATTTCGCTAACACGATAAGAGATTTGCATGAGCAGGTGAAAATTAAATTGCAGGACAATAGCCAAAAAATATAAATAGCAAGCAGATTTGAAACGAAGGGAAGTGCAGTTTAATGTGGGAGATGAAGTCCTCACACATTTGCGCAAGGAAGGCTTCCCTATTTGTGCATACAACAAGCTGAAGTACAAGAAGATAAGTACCTGCAAAGTTCTCCGGAAATTTTCAGCAAATGCCTATGAGATACAGCTGCCACGAGGGATAGGAATTTCACTCATCTTCAATGCAGCAGACCTGTTTCCCTACACTGCTGACCCAGAAGAAGAAGACAGAACCACACAGCCTACACGAGACACCCAAGATGGAAGTGGAACTTGGATGAGATAAATGCCTTACATTCAGCCTCCTGAGATCGATAGAATCCTTAACACTTAGGTGGCCAAACGAACTCGGTGGAACGAGTATCTGCAATACCTGGTCAAGTGGAAGAACCGTCATATTGAGGACAATTCGTGGCTTGATGCCAGACAAATAGAGCAGGCGGGTTCTTCAGTCGAGAAGCTCATGGACCGGAGTCATGATTTCCTTTTCCCCCTGGAGCCTGATGCAGGAGCATCCAGCTAGGGCACCATGACCAGGTGTTGGTCTCCGCCAAGGTGGAAAGCTTTATTAACAAAATGGTTTCTTTATGTTCAGTTTGTCAAAGTAGGATGTAGGACTTTGTTCTTTTTTTTAATCTCAGTATTAGTTAGGGACAGTTTAGTCGGTTAGGGTCAATGTTTTGTTTGTCCTTAATAAACTATATTTTCATAACTGTTCTTTCATTTTAGAGGAAAAAGATAAATATGTCTAATGTAAATCTTGCAGTACAGGCATAACCAAATATAAGAACAGTTGTGTAACTAATAGAATAGCAACTAAAAAAATAACTACACACAGTTCAGATAACTGTGGACAGAAGATATAAATGTAAAATTGAAAATCATTCAAGGGGTTCAACACACAAGTATCCATAATAAAAGAGTAGACAATTTATTCGAATCCATCTCTGTAACCATAATATTTCTTTATTGTTTCCTATTCATCGAACAACCAGAATAATCGACATAGTGCATGTAGACTGTCTTGTTTAAAGGAATAGAGTTCAAACGAAAAAGACTATATCGAATTCCCAGAATGAGGGTTGGTAACCCATTAAGAGAAGTCACAACCGAAACGGACAAGAACAATTGCAAAAAGTTTGAGCAAATTAAGCACATACACACAGTCATAAAAGCCACAGAATACTTTCTCAATTTCGAATCCATCCACCTAAACAAACACGGGTATGTCTACTACGTTTTTTTTAGTCATTGAAGTAACTATGAAAACAACCACAGTGCAGGCACGGTTCCATTTTTTTTCCTCTTAAGAATCATTTAAAACAGTCAAGGAAACCGCACAAGATAACTAGGCACAGTTCAAGGGCATCCAAGCCAAAATGAGAGAAATAACAGTCGAACAAACACAATTAAAATAGCGGTATTTCAGAGCAAACAATTTCTTTGTATTTTCTTTCCAATTATAACAAGAAATGCTTGTACATATATAACAATGGCCAAACATAACCTACAAGTAGTCACAAGCCTAAAAACCAACAAACCCTAAACGAGGGTTTTGGGGACGAGTCCCATCATATATGAATTTACAGACAACAAGCATCGAAACTCAATAAGGCCTACATTTAAAACAAACCAGGATGCTTGACTACAGTAGAGGGACACCATTGAACAAGTATTGAGGAAACCAAACCATCAGAACCTACAAGCCCTAACATCAAAACCAAAATTGATGACAGTGACAGAGCCTACAAAGCAAAAGCCGAGGTGACCATGCCAGGCACGCCCATCTGCAAACCCTCAACCTGCAAGTGAACCAGGACAAGATTGTCAGCATAACTGTCGACCATGGAAGGAAAAAGAAGCGAATAAGTGCATACGTAGAGTGGGATTCTTTTCCTTACCTAGAGGGTTTGCCGCGTAGACAGAGCATAGCCCATTCAGCCACAAATCTCGGATACCGACAAAGACAAAGGAGCAAGTTCATTAGAAACAAAACAACAAAGAGAGAAAAGTGAATCAGGCACGGATGAAGTTACCTGAAGTGAAGTCGAAGACAGGAGAGTGCCACCGCTTTCCAACCTGGATGCATGCACAAAAGCACTGCGATTTACCAGCAAAATGACCTCATAACAAAACAATGACCATGGAATGAAGAGAAGGTTAGCAGCTGCACAAGAACTGTAAAAAAATACTCACATAGCCGACAGCACTACCATTCTGTGCGCAAAGGGCCAAGACCAAAAATTACCCAGTTGAATGCAAGAGCCAATCGCTCAGGCAGAGTAGCCCCTGACTGGCGCGCACGTTAGTTGCAGCGTAACCTCATACACAAGCAGCATAAGCATTACTAGAAGAAACCCTCAACACCAAGAAATGAAGAGCAGAAATGAGCAAGCGACAATAGGAGGGAAGGTTTTGGCGAGAACGAGGAGCAGGAAACGCAAACCAAGGCACCAGTACAGAGTAATAACTGCAGTCATAATTGCCACCTTACAAAAATCCAGAAATATCCAAGGTCAACTCACAAACCACAATTTAATCCACAGTTTAATCATTGTTTAAATCATTTAATTAGTGATTAACATAACAGTGTGTTAAGTCCAATCTTTATTCTGTGTAACCATGTGGAGTGTTGGGCTGGTCCCATCATAGTGGTATGAGAGCAAGATTTGTAATTGGCTGGAGAAATAATATTTTGCAATTTTCTCACTTTGTAAAATGTGAGAATGGCATAATGACTTTTGACTTTTTCATAGATTGACAGCGAATACCAATGATATTTTCTCGTTTTAATCTTTAAAATTTGAATCCGGTTTCATTCATGATGATAAGCCTCCATTCTTCAAAGTAAAAATGAAGTAATAACTTTAGACTTCTGCATAGATTGAAAGCAAATATTAATGATGTTTTCTTGTTTTAATCTTTAAAATTTTATCCTTTAATTTAAGGTGTTTCATTGTGGGTGATAAACCTACCTTCTTGAAATTGTTTTTACTTTATTATAATTTTTCATTATTTTAAAATATGTATGGACCCTATTGCTATTGCTTTATATTTATATATATATATATATATATATATATATATATATATTATTATTTGATTTAAGGTATTTCATGGTGGGTGATAAACGTACATTCATGAAATTGTTTTTATTTTAGTATAATTTTTCATTATTTTAAAAATATTTATGGTTATCTTAGAATATGTATCTATTATATTGTTGTTATAATTTTATTTATAAAATATGGAAAAACAAAATTGAAATATTGATTTTTTCTTTTATTATTATAAAATTTGGAAATACTTATTATAACACTATTTTAAGTATATAATATAAAAATGTATATATATATATATATATATATATATATATTTAATTGTAATATTAATAATAGTTATTATTAGTTTTTAATCAATATATAATGATGCTCATTGATTCATTATTTCTATTTAAAGAAAATAACATATTCTTGTGATAGCGAATACAAATTATTTTTTCTATTTTAACCTTCAAAACCTTACTAGAGTTTCATTCATAAGGATAAGTTTCCATTCTTCAAAGTGAAAATTAGTAAGAACTTTAGGCTTCTTCATAAATGAAAAGCAAATATTAATGATTTTTTGGTGTTTTAATATTTAAAATTTTATTCCTTGATTTAAGGTGTTTCATTTAGGGTGATAAACCTACATTCTTGAAATTGTTTTTACTTATTATAATTTTTTATTATCTTTAAAATATTTATTATTATTTTCTCGTGATCAAGGTGCGAGATAACTAGAGGCTCACTTGGGCTTGATTGACATTTCAGAGCTTTTAATGTTCTCGGATGGTGGGTGATACCCCCCACGCCCTCACACACATATTCACTATCATAATATGTAGCATCGCAGATCGTGGTAGATCCATGACATGAAAGTTTGTAATCCTTGGCGGCTACAGGTAGTGGGAGCGAAGGTGGATTTAATCCCACATATCTGGCATATAAACTCGGGTCCTCAGCCTCTTAAGGAGCCTAAGTTTGTTCGTTACAGGTTCGCGACATCGGGAATGCGAGAGGAATACCAAGCTTTTGCCTGTCTCTGCTCGAGGTTGGCGTATAAAGTCTGGTACGTTATAATGCTATCTTTGTATCCTATGTGGGGGGTGGCTACATGGGATAAACTGCATGCCCGAAGGGAAAATGAAGCACTGGTTAAATTAACAATTTATGTGACAGGCAATATAGGCCTTCTCAATTATGTGATGTCGATTTCTATATTTTTTGGAAATCTTCTTTCTCACATAGGCATGTTTACTAGTTTCTAGTTTTTTATCATGATGTTTTTTGTGCATGTTGATAATTGGGTTTCCCGATTTAAGCTTTAATTGTCAGGGCAAGCCCTGTGGAGAGCAAGGGTTTTGGAAAATGATTAGGGCCAAGTCTACAGACTCAGGGCTCGGGAGGGTATGGGGGACACCGTTCTTATTCTGGTGATACCTCCCACCTTTGGAGGGTTATTAATTATATATGTTTTCTGGCTCGGGTGGTGGAATTTTGAAGGGACACAACGTTGTCCGGCGTTGCATTTATTTTTCCGGCCAGTCATTTAGTTAATGCTTGTTTTTCGAGTGGTTCTCTGTACAAATGATATTCCATGTCTACCTATGTTATCTTTACTTTTGGCCTCTGTACAATGGGTTGGGTCACGTGCACGGGAAAGTGGGAGAAGGGTGAAGAAAAGGGGCCTGACCTTAGCAGACATGGTGAAGTATCAACCTTGTGGTGGAGCCTCAGGTCAAGGCAGAAGAGGTAGAAGACACCAAGAAGATAAAGGAAAAGATGTAGATCCTTCTTCCAATCAGACCGAGTGGCAGGAGACTACACGACAGTCGACTGCACAGTAGGGGAAGATGTAGACGGGGACTGCGTAGCAAGGGATTGTGCGGAAGGAGACTGTGCAGCAAGGGATTGTGCGACAAGGGATGACATAATAGATGGGTCAAAAAAAAATTATGAGAATCTTCAGGCCATGGTCAAGGCTTACTACGAAGGGACCCTGACGCAGGTGAAATAATTGATTGTGAACTAGGAGGGAGAGTTGAATTCGCAAGATGAGTTGTAACTATCAGTCAAAGACAGGGGGAACTAATCATGAACCTAGGGTACAAGCATGGTCGTCTCACCTTATTCAAATAGTCCATTCATCTTTACTAGATAATGAAGTGCATAGCGGCCAAACAAATAGCTACGACCACCAACACAGCGACGCACAAGAAGGCCATGCTGAGTCTACAAGATGTTCAAAATGAGCTCCAGCTTATCCAACATCAGTTGTAGAATCATAATGCCCATTTGGGCTGCATCGAGTGGCATATCCCATGCTTGTTGCAATCTGAATTACCAGGATCAAGTGCTAAAGATTTTTCTCGGGTGGAATTTCTGATGAGTAATGGGTCAAAGTTATCACTGTTAATTTTGGTTTTTTTTGTTGTTTATTCTGGGTAGCATTTATGATTTCAGTTTAATGTTTATTAGTTGGTTTCCATACTATCAGCCCTATAAGCCTTGGTTAAAAGGACTTAAACTATATATGTTTTGGATGGCTTATAATGTGATTCGGTGGCCAACAGACCTGGTTTCCCACTAGGCAGGTGCAGGTTGAGGCCATTGAATGAACTATATATTTGTAACTTGTATGTTTGTAGATGAATGAATAAAAGGTACTGCTAAGCTTATACACACACACACACACACACATATAATTAAAATAACTATTATAATGTATATGAAAAATGATATAAAGTACTTTTAAATATAAAAAAATTAATATATATATTAAATAATAGGAAAACCTATCATATTTTAGTTGTCAAACTAATAGTGAGGATAATCATTGCTGGTTGTTAACAACTAATATAAACTGACTTATCACGGTTATTTAAAGAAAACCACACACTCCTCCCAAATGCTTCTAGGTCTTAAGCCATACCTGGGATCAATAAGATTGTCTACCCTCTCCCTTGAAGCTGAGGAAACTAACTATCTTTATAAATGATAAAGAGGATATAAAAGCCACTATTATAAATGATTAAGAGGATATAAAAGCCACTAGTTTGGTAGAAACTAGTGAATCAAAAGATCAAACAACAATGGTGACATTTAATCCCAAGGAAGAATATCTTGAACCCCAACCACTTTTAGGAGCTACTCCACTAGAAATAAGGATGTGCATACCATATTCAACTCAATCAAGTTCCAGGAGAAGCATCAATGCTACTATTGTGAGTACAAATTGGCCTCGTAAGGAGATGGGCAAAAAAGGAGGAGACACTCGTAAGAAAAATCTTGGCTACTAAGTCTATCAAGACCCCAACAGTAGCCAGGACCAGGGTTTCTTAAGCGGCTCTACAATTTTAAAAGTATATTCCATTCCTCTGTGTAATTAAGAACTTGTAATAAATAGATTAATATCACTTATGGAGATCGAGATTGAATTTGGGTGTGGTTTTATTGTTTTGTAATAACCAGCAGTCGCCTTCATAGAATACTCTACTTCTCCTCCTAATTTTTAGAGCCCCTCTACTTGTTCATAGTAGTAGCTCATGCCTATTCTTGTACAATGACTTGTAGCTATGTATGTGCATATTATTTTGACATTCTATCATGCAATTTTTTTCAGAGTTTATATAACAAAATGCTATCACTTCCTAAAAAATGATGTTTTTATTTTATTCGTCACAGAGAATCTATATGATTTGATTTATGAATCATTTCTTTCATTATATAAACTGTTTTCGTTGGTAAAACTCCCTTTTAGATGAACCCAGCAACGGGTTTTTCTATTTTTAAATCTACAATATTATAGCATCTATTATATGCCATGTCGTTAAGATTTTTTGAGTTTTGGGTTTCGTTTTTCAAAATAGTATTCTATAGAGTTCCGTTTTTCAAAATAGTATTGTGTAATCATAGGAGTGTTTTTTTTTTAATTCAAGTTTGATACGGGCATTAGTGCCAATCTTAAGATTCTATTTCTGAGTTTCATTTCAAATAATATTGTGTAATCGTAGTTCCCTTAGAAAGCGTTTCCTCACAAAGGGTTTCCTTAATAAACGCGGCCGAAAGTTCAAACTTCACTCGGTTGCGGCACACAGCATGTGTTCATGTGTTCAAACCAATTCAATCCAGGCTCATGGCATGTGTTCAAACCTCACCGTGTGTTCTCCCAGGCCTATGGCCTATGCTCAAACCTCAACGGGCAACAACTCGGCCTTTTCATTTAACATTTGCGTTATTCAAACTTTATTTAGTTAACCTGGCCTTTTCATTTAACTTTTGTGTTATTCAAACTTCATCTAGTTAACCGGCCTTTTCATTTAACTTTTGTGTTATTCAAACTTTATTTAGTTTTATAGAGATGGTACTGTCAATCTGGGATAAGAGATTTATCCAATTATTAGATGTTGTCAACCACTGGATTTGGATGCTTTCAACAAATACTATGTAAGGCTTGGATGTTGGATTAAGTTAATTAGTAGGATATATGAGGTCCAGTTGTGTTTTGATTGGATGTTGGATTACGTCAATTAGCAGGATATGTGAGGTTCAGCTGAGTTTGAATTATTAAGTCATGGGATTAATTGAAACTTGTTTATGTGAGGCTTAGTTGTGAATTTGAATGTTAATTCACAAGATTATGTGAAAATTGGTTATGTGAATGTTAATTCACAAGGTTATGTGAAAATTGAAATTGGTTATGTGAGGTTCAGTTGAGTTTGAATGTTAATGGATGGGATTATGTAAAACTTTGGTCATGTGAATCTTAATGTACAAGATTATGAGAAAATTGAAAATCTTGAATCTAAAAACTACCATACCATGGCAGATTGGTTACATTACATGGGATTATGTTGTGACATCAAGACTTACAGGGATATTTCCACGAGGGGAGAGATTCAGAGGTAGTTCAAAAAACACGCTGAAATGGCAATGAATAGACTAAGGGATCAAGACAAGGCCAATTTTGTCATTTGGAAAGCCAAGATTATGTAAAACAAAATTCTTAGACATGGGATTACATAAAACTTGGTTATGTGAGGCTTATTTGAGAGTGAATTTTAATTCACATAAAGTTTAAGTTTAAATGTCAATCACAAGACTATGTGGAATTCAATTGAGTCAAGGAGGAAACAAAATATGTCAAACTTAATTGAATTTGAAAGGAGATTCAATTTTAAATTTCTCATCTCAATTCACTCAAGATTATGTGAAACAGTGTCACTTTAGAAGTTATGTGAAACAAATTCACTTGAGAAGAGATTGATTATGTGAAACAATTTCACTTAAGTGTTTGAGTGAAGACTTGAATATTCTCAATCTCAAATGATTCAAAATCAATTGAGTTTGATTATATGAAATTTAATTGAATTTGAAACAAAAAGCTTACGATTCAATTGAGTTTGATTATGTGAAATTTAATTAATTTGAAACAAGATTATAAGTTTGATTATGTGAAATTCAATTGAATTTGAAACAATTATGACTTAATTGAGTTTGATTTATTCAAATTCAATTGAATTTGAAATAAGATTAAACTTGAATATCAATTTATAGCCAGATTATTTGAATATGAAATAAAATAAAATTTGAATATCAATTTACAACAAGATTATGAGTTTTGATTATGTGAAATTCAATTGAATTTGAAACAAGATTATGAGATGCACCGAACTGAGGGAATTCACATTAAATAAATCAACTACTTGCACTTCCATCATGCACAGATGCACCGAAACTGAGGGAATTTTATATCCTTCATGTTGGATTTGTAGAGATCCATGGAAGGGAGATGACTTTGAACTTTTCCCTCGAGTATGTGTACAAATAAACTTGCACTTCAGTCTTTTTAGTCCATGTTACAGGCACAGTCGGGACTATAGTAACCGAAATGTGGCGTTAGCATTAGTTCCAACTGTAGGTAACCTAAGTTTTTAGATGTTCAAATTTTGGATTTAAGAGATCTGTGGCTTGTATCTTTTGAATCATTGACCGGAGAATCCACAGTTAGAACATTTTTGCACCAACGTTTCAAATCCCAAATGGGATCCATCGTCAGGATATGAGAATGATGATAACAGAAGAGCAACAAAGAAATAATAAATAGTGATGAGGATAAATTTTTAGAACAACAAACTGTCGGCTGTAATAATCATTAATTAATTTTAATTAATTTTATATAATTTAATATTAATTTGTTTTAATAAATTACTATTATTTGATTATTATTTAAATTTTGGAAGAGTTCATAAATTAATACCAAACCTAAAGATTAAATAGGGACAAAACTAAAACTAAGGAAACCTATTAAATTAAAAAGAAATAATTTCTATATAAAATTAAATTAAAGTGTTAACCTAATCTATATTAATAATTATAAATAATAAGTATTTATAATTGATTAATATAATAATTAATATATTAATTAATTGTTATATAGAAATTATTTTATTTTTATTTTATTATTATTTTATTTTAAGGAAAAATATTGTTAACTAATAAATTTTAGGGTTATAACTAAAACAAAAATAGGCTGATGAGACTAATTTTTACTAAAAACTATGGAAATATATTAATTCTTATATAATTTAATTTAAAATATTAATCAAATTATATTAACCATTATAAATAATTAATATTTATAATTAATTAATATAATGATTAATATATTACTAATAGCTATATAGAAATTAATAAATTCTAGTCTTTAATGGAATTTTATTATACCTAGATCTAAATGAAAACAAAGACTAAGGACACAAGAAAGGAGAGGGAAACTTACCTGCTGAGGCCTTTACCAGGGGATGTGCTTGCGATTTTTATTTCCCTGATCAAGGGAAGCCAGCTCCCGCTAATCTCCACACCATTGTCTCTGTTTAGATTATGAGGATGTTTGATAATTTCAAGGGCTTCTCTGATCTTTCGTCTTTGATGTTGCTCTTCCCTTGCGATAATTGATGCGCTTTCTAGACAGATATGGTGTTTAGTCTTTGAGGAGTGCTCTGCCAGGGCTGAAGTATGAGATCTTCCGTTCTTAATATCAGCGCCATGTTCCTTGAGTCTTGTCTGGAGGGAGCGACCTGTTTCACCAATGTAGCTTTTTCTACAAGAACACTCTATTTTATATACTCCTTTAAGCTGATGATTGTCGATATCATCTTTAACAGACTTCAAACTTTGTCTGATAGTACCTGGAGCTGAGAAATGTGTGATAATATTTTCCTTTTTTAGGATTTTAGCGATTTTGTCTGTAATTCCATGGATATACAGTAGAAAAACATTACCACAATTAGGTTGGTCTTGAGCCTTAGGCTCATGAGACAACAACTTTCTTTCAGCTTTTTCTATGGCCTTTTTAATTTCCTGCTCCTTGTAGCCTATACTTTTAAAAGTTAAAATTAGATGCTTCTTCTCTTCGTCCAGGTGCTCTGAGTCGGAAATTCGAAGGGCTCTAATGGCCAGCGTGTTTAGAACACCAAACTTCTGGGCTGGGTGATGGTGGGAATCAGCATGGAGGTAACTTTCTGTGTGGGTTGATTTCCTGAAAACCTTATGGCCCAAAGAGCCATCCTCTTTTCTGATGATTAGAACGTCTAAAAATGGGATGCTCTTGTTTTCTTCAAGTTCCATTGTAAACTTTATATCTGGAGAGATTGAATTTAAGTGAGTGAAAAACTTTTCGAGTTCTGCTTTACCATGAGTCCATTTTATATTGGTGTCATCGACAAATCGCTTCCACCAGGCTGGTTTCAAAGGATATGAATTCAGGGCCTTCTTTTCAAAGTATTCCATGTATAGGTTGGCCACGATTGGCGAAAGGGGGGATCCCATTGCCACACCGGATGTTTGTTCATAAAATACTCCTTGGAAGGTGAACACAGTTGACCTTAGGCAGATCTCAGCCAGCTTTGCAGTCCCTGGATCAACAACTTCTTTTATAACTTGAATGGCTTCATCAAGAGGGATCTTAGTGAATAAGGATACCACGTCGAAGCTTACAAGGATATCATCATGCTCCAACTTCTCATTTCTAATAAGATTCACAAAGTCCTGGGAGTCCTTGATGAAGGAATCAGTATTTCCCACAAGGGGCTTAAGAATTTTTGCAACATATTTCGCAAGCTCATAGGTTGGGGAACCAATAGTATTAACTATTGGTCTAAGGGGGACTCCTTCTTTATGGATTTTGGGTAATCCATAGATTCTGGGGACAGTTTCACAGGAGGGGATCAACTTCTTCTTTAATTTTTCGTCGAGGTTGGAATTAGAGATAATCTTCTTTACATCCTTCACGATTTTGGGGATGGGATTGCTGCTTAGCTTCTTATAACTGCCACAATTTAGGTGATCATTCATCTTACATACATAATCTTCTTTGTCCAGGATGACCGCAGCTCCTCCTTTATCTGCTTTAAGAACCACAACCTTGTCATTGCTTCGCAAGGAATTGAAGGCTTTTTGTTCCTCTTTACTCAGGTTGCTTTTGGGAATTTTGGCTTTCCTCATGATGAGAGAACATTCTTGCCTCAATGTTTCTTTATCTTCCACAGTAAGGTTACTGATCCCATCCTCTATGCTACAAATCATCTTTTCAAAGGGAAGGTTTTTAGGAGTCACTGCAAACCCCAGACCTTTGCTGAGAATATTAATGACTACAGGATCCAATTCCAGGGAAGACAGGTTAACCACTTTTCTTTTTGATTTATCATTATGCTTTCCACTGCCCATCTTCATTGTTATGTCCTTGCTCTGTGAGTTGGCAAAGTTATCTGATTTCTGAAGAAAAATTGGAGTCACTAATGTCGAGAGCCCCTTGCCATCTGTGTTGTGATTGTCCCTTGTATGGGAATTCAACGAATTGGCTTCATCATTCTGCTCCCTAACCAGTTTGATTTCATCACCAAAACCACTGTTTATCCCCAGAGGTTTAGTGATATCTGTGCAGTTTTCTTCCTTTGAATTCTTATCCCATCTGCTGCCACTCGATATATTCAACTTATCATGATTAATATTAATAATTATGTGGTTTTCTCCAGCGTTAATCCTAACACCTGTGCAGTTAATACCTCCCGCTCTGACACCGTTTGAATCACAACTACTGATATCATTTGAATTTTCTTGATCAATCATGGTCTCTGCGCAGTCTACACTCATACCTGCGCAGCTACTTCTTGTGTCGACATCGATTGAATCACAGTCTTCGTTCTTGCTGATATCAATTGAATTTTCTCCAGCGTTAATACTAACACCTGCGCAGTTAATACCTCCTGCGTTGATCATCTTGGTTTCTGCGCAATCCCTCTTTAATTTGCTGTAACAGAAGTTATCTCTGCTGTCATACATAGTCTTAATATTATTAATACCTGCGCAGTCTTCGTTTTTGCTGCAACAGGTGCTGTTAGGAATAGGTTTAATACCCATGTCTGCGCAATTACCTTCAGCGTTGACAACAATTGAACAGGCATTGGTTTCTGTGTAGCTGCCTCTACTACGCTTAATCGTATCCATGCAGTTGACTTCTCTGATCCCTGTGCAATTAACATTCTTTAGATTGTTGTTGTCTTCTTCTACGCAACTAGCATTCTTTAGATTATTGTTCCAGTTGTTATCCTTGCCACCTGCACTGTGGGAACAACAGGTTTTTAATGACTCTTCTTCTTTGGAGTTCAGCGCCTTATCCAATGGGTTAACTGCGAAGTCTATCATACTATTATCTTTATCCTTTATGCTGACATTCTACGCAACTCTAGTGGCGGGGTTCAGGCATCCAATTTCCTCATGAGATTTATTTAATAGTTTGGACAATTTCTTGCGCTGCCTTGCCAGAGCGATCTGTCCTTTATTATCAGCTTTCAGAGTAGTCCCGGCATCAATAATAGCCCATAGATTCTTACTGATGCTGTTAGCAAGCTTAAGGTGGGATGAGAGAGCTAAATGACCCAGGTTTTCCAGAGCAGCTCTAACCCTTTTGATTTCTGACCGAACTAGAGAGAAGCTTAGTTGAAGAAACGCCTTATTATTATATCTGTTCTGTAGTTTATGCTTTACTTGTGCGAATGGAGGAATGATCTTATTGTCCCGACAGTTTTTAAGAAAATGTAAATCTGCTGATCTTCTTGCTATCCTCACTCTCGATTTTTCGAGTAAAAGGATATCACTCCAAGTATCCCCTCTGTATTGGGACAAGATTTTGGATTTAAGAGATCTGTGGCTTGTATCTTTTGAATCATTGACCAGAGAATCCACAGTTAGAACATTTTTGCACCAACGTTTCAATTCCCAAATGGGATCCATCGTCAGGATATGAGAATGATGATAACAGAAGAGCAACAAAGAAATAATAAATAGTGATGAGGATAAATTTTTAGAACAACAAACTGTCGGCTGTAATAATCATTAATTAATTTTAATTAATTTTATATAATTTAATATTAATTTGTTTTAATAAATTACTATTATTTGATTATTATTTAAATTTTGGAAGAGTTCATAAATTAATACCAAACCTAAAGATTAAATAGGGACAAAACTAAAACTAAGGAAACCTATTAAATTAAAAAGAAATAATTTCTATATAAAATTAAATTAAAGTGTTAACCTAATCTATATTAATAATTATAAATAATAAGTATTTATAATTGATTAATATAATAATTAATATATTAATTAATTGTTATATAGAAATTATTTTATTTTTATTTTATTATTATTTTATTTTAAGGAAAAATATTGCTAACTAATAAATTTTAGAGTTATAACTAAAACAAAAATAGGTTGATGAGACTAATTTTTACTAAAAACTATGGAAATATATTAATTCTTATATAATTTAATTTGAAATATTAATCAAATTATATTAACCATTATAACTAATTAATATTTATAATTAATTAATATAATGATTAATATAATACTAATAGCTATATAGAAATTAATAAATTCTAGTCTTTAATGGAATTTTATTATACCTAGATCTAAATGAAAACAAAGACTAAGGACACAAGAAAGGAGAGGGAAACTTACCTGCTGAGGCCTTTACCAGGGGATGTGCTTGCGATTTTTATTTCCCTGATCAAGGGAAGCCAGCTCCCGCTAATCTCCACACCATTGTCTCTGTTTAGATTATGAGGATGTTTGATAATTTCAAGTGCTTCTCTGATCTTTCGTCTCTGATGTTGCTCTTCCCTTGCGATAATTGATGCGCTTTCCAGACAGATATGGTGTTTAGTCTTTGAGGAGTGCTCTGCCAGGGCTGAAGTACGAGATCTTCCGTTCTTAATATCAGCGCCATGTTCCTTGAGTCTTGTCTGGAGGGAGCGACCTGTTTCACCAATGTAGCTTTTTCCACAAGAACACTCTATTTTATATACTCCTTTAAGCTGATGATTGTCGATATCATCTTTAACAGACTTCAAACTTTGTCTGATAGTACCTGGAGCTGAGAAATGTGTGATAATGTTTTTCTTTTTTAGGATTTTAGCGATTTTGTCTGTAATTCCATGGATATACGGTAGAAAAACATTACCACAATTAGGTTGGTCTTGAGCCTTAGGCTCATGAGACAACAACTTTCTTTCAGCTTTTTCTATGGCCTTTTTAATTTCTTTCTCCTTGTAGCCTATACTTCTTTAATTTCTTGTTCAAATTTTATCAACCAATGAAATTTATGGATTATTTTTCAAGGAACAATAACATTATTCTCTGTCTTATTTGGCCTCTTCCCGAGGCAGGGAGGCCAAAAGCATGGATAGTCTATTATATATTTGATTTATTTGATTCATACACTAGTATAAAATGACTAATTAGTTACTAAAAGAACAACTAAAATTTGTATATAAACGACCATTTTTCAATCGGTGACCAATAGTAGCTAATTTACAGTATCTTATAATGGGACCAACTTTTACTCATTTTTAGCTTAGTCATTAATTGGATTCCTCAATTTTACCATCTAGTAGTATATTTAGTCATTAATTTTAAATTGGTTTAGTCATTAATTGTTGCAATTAGTGACCAAATATATAACAAAATATATTACTATATGAATCCTCAAGCAAACCAATTAATGACCAAAGAAATATGACCAAACCATTGGTTGTGTTATAAGACACTGTAAATTAGCTACTAATAGTCATATATATGCAAATTTTACTCATCATTTAAAACCAATTAATGACCAAAGAAATATGACTAAATTTTAGTTATGTTATAAGATGTTGTAAATTAGCTACTAATAATCATATATATGCAAAATTTAGTCATCATTTAATAATAGAAAAATTTATCATTTGCAGTAGTCATTTATCTTTTTTTGGTATTTTCATATTCATTATATAAACGACTAATTTAGTAGTTTCTATTCATTTCATTTTTCATGTTCATCATTAATTAATATAAACTACTAATTTAGTAGTTTTATATTGATTTTGTGTGTTTATTATTAATCACCACATATTAATTAATATGATTTTGCGACTAAATTTTAAGAAAATGTCATACAATGTGCATGTTTATCTAATATGATAACACAAAGTTACATATGTTAATTACAAGACTAAATAATATCAAGTGCAAATAAAAATAATTTCAATCATATAAATTTTGTTATATAAAATATCAAGTATTACAATATGAGTTTCCAACTTAATATGGGTTGGAGTACAATTTACACATGAAATATTGTTTCATCATTTCAAAACATTATCACTATGTTGCCAAAGCATTGCAAGTGAATTCACCAACTCTCAAGGCTTGACCATCAGTCTCTATGAGTGTGTCTTATGCAAGATATTGGCTCTAAGGGTATCACTAGACATATTCTCTTCTCTCTCTCATTTTGAATTTGTCACTCCAGTGTTATAGTTCTCATCTTTCTTCAATTGTTGCTGCATACCATCAATATTGAGTTCCTCTCCTAAAAATGAAAGAAGATACAATGCAGAGTATAAGACATGAAAGACGATGAATACATGAATATAAAATAAAGTAGACTATAAAATATTTATATGGCATATACCTCAACATTCGATAGTGGCCACTATGTGACTAGATGACCTGTATAAACAAAAAAAATAAAATGTCACCATAGAAAATGGAATTGGAGGGGGATTCATCATGCATGCTATGATTTTTTGTGTGTGCACACATCATATTGCTCACTTCTAAGTGTATCAAAAATAAAGAGTATGCATAATGACATGTAGTGACATGTGGGTGTTTATTTGACTCAATGATATGCTTGATTTTTTAACTCATTCCAATATACCACAATGAAATTAAGAGAGACAAGGACACAATAAGGACTATCAATAAATGAAATTAGAGACTTTAGAATGCAACTCAATTGTACCTAAATGTAACGATAAGTATTTGTAGCTTCCTGGTCACCAATGAGTATCAAATCACACTGTGAAAAATTCCATGCATTATGATAATTTGGTTGCACTTGCACTAATCCTTTGTAGTAGTCCCTTGACTTTCTTATAGATATAATTTTAGAAACAATCCTACTCCTGCAATTTTTCCCTATATGGACCATCTTTGTCCCCCCTATTGATATTTATTTTCCAAGGCAACAGAATATAACTCTCCAATTGCATCATTGCCTTTCAAAACAAAGCTTGAGTATTTCTAGGTGATTGTTGAATCAGTGTCTACTCAAGTCCATGAAATCCTTGATTTGTCTCCATCACAAAAACCTTTTTTTGTAATAAAATTATAAATCCCACATCTACATTCCTCATCCCTCACATACCAATTCTTTAAAGTGGAATACTTTATCATTTCTCCCTCGGTGCAATAGAGATCCACTACTATGGCATGGAGATGTTTGTCATAAAATGGTATAGTTCATCCTTCAATATATGTCACAAAACTCCTCTCACCTCACAAAACTCCTCATCTACAAAAATAAGAGTTCTCTCAAAATCCCTGGTCTCCATCTCATTCATCATGAAATAAGTGGATTTTTCTATGGGTGACAAAGTGTGCTTGGAGATTTAATAGAAGGATCTATCACTAAAAAAATAAAAATACAATGCAGCATAATAGTTATCATCAGGAGAAACAGCCTTGCTAAGCTACTTCCTAAATAGATAAAGATACTCTTGAATTACCTCTTATAACAAACAAAAGATAACCTCAACTACCAATAGAGTCTACCTATGCATGGTAGCAATGAAAACACTGTCAAAAACAACATCTACAACAACGCTGGTCAATCTCTTCTTCTAGTCAAGGGCATGCCCAACTTTTGAAAAGCATCAAGCAGATCAGGGTCCACCTCATCCAAGCTCCTCTTCTTCTTCTATTCTCTTTGTTTAGGTTCAGAATAATATCAAAGGTCTTCGAAATTGATGGGTGGGTAAAAGTTATCAGACCATTGAGTTGTTCCATTTTTAATCATTATCTGTAAGAATTGAATCTAAATTGAAAAATTCGTCCAGGTTCCGTCTTTTTAGCTGAAATTAAGCTAAGCTTTGGAGATTTGTAAGGTTTAATGGATCTAACTATATTCTAATTAAAATATAGTAACATGGTTAAAAACTATAGGCATTGAGATCAAAATCTAAGGATGAAACAAAAAATATTTTATGTTCATGATTACAAGAAATTGTAATTTCATGTAACAAAGTTTGAGGAAGGTCTTGCATAAATTGATCCCTTTTAATCTGGGCATGGTAGAGTCCATTACACAAACAATCAACCACTAAAAAAAGGGTGAAAATAAAAAAATAAAATTTCATACATTTTGACCCTATAAATGTTAGGGAGGTGTGAACTGATCTGTACAATAACGACATGCAAAATGCTTACTTGTCCATTGTCTTTTGATGAATTTTTGGCCATAATCAAGATCTGCATTATCATAATCATTAAACCCTTTGTACAATAAAGACATGAAAAATTCTTACTTGTGAATTGTCTATCATAATCATTAAACCCTTTGTAAAATAAGGACAAGCAAAATTCTTACTTGTGCATTTTCTTTTAATGAATTGTTGGCCGCAATCAAGATCTGCATTATCATAATCATTAAACTCTCAACCCTAGATAAAATTTATGATTTGATCATATAAACCCTAAATATTATTTACCCATAAGAACAAAAATCCTCTTTAGTAAAAATGAAGAACAGAGTCCAAATTCATACCCATGTACAAATCACCAAAATATCATAATCATTAAACCCTCAACTCTAAATAAAATTTATTCTTTGATCATATAAACCCTCGAAATTATCTACCCATAAGAGAAAAAATCATCTTTAGTAAAAGGGAAAAACAGACTCCAAATTCATACCCATGTACAAATTACCAAAATATCCACACCCAATGACCTTGCCTTTATCATAAACATTAAACCCTCAACTCTAGATAAAATGTATGCTTTCATCGTATAAACCCCCTCGAAATTATTTACCCCTACAAACAAAAATCCTCTTTAGTAAAAAGGAAGAACATAGTCCAAATTCATACCCATGTACAAATTACCAAAATATCCACTCCCAGTGACCTTGCCCTTGCTCCATCTAATCATTGATTCTCTCCTAAGTTGTTTCCCATGCAAAATCCATCTAGGGTTCGAATCCCATGAAATCCATAGATCACATTGATGTTCTTCCTTCTTCTGGAATGGTCTTCCTTCTTCTGGAATTTCTAGGCAGATATAGACAAGGCAGAGAAAAATACAGTGATACAATGTGATGTTTTAATCTACAAATATTTTATTTGAACCCAAAGCTAAACTGGAAATGAAAAAGAAAAGAAATATTTATAATATAAAAAATAAAATAAATATTTATAATATAAAATAAAATACATAAATTGCAATTGGGTTAAATGATTTATTTTTAATAAAAAATTGTTATTTTTTCGCCAAAATTAAAAAGAAGAAAAAATAAGTTAAAAATGATATTTGGATGAATGTAAACATTTAAATATGACCTCAATTAATGATAAAAAGTTAAATTAATGATAAAAAAAAAAAATTATATTTTGATTTTGTTATTAACTTGTGAATAGGCTTTGTTACAATACCATGGGCCAATACCATGGCTTATCAATACTACAAGTCCAAAAACATAACTTATTTCACAACCAAAATATCTTACAACAATATGACAAGATTATTAACCGTGGATATTCACCCCCACATTATGGTAGATATTATTACCTTGTAAAAATAGTCTTTGTTACAATACCATGGGTCAATACCATGAATTATCAATACCACATGCCCGAAAAACATAAATTATTTCACAATCAAATATTTTATAGCAATATGACAAGATTCTTAACCATGCATACTCACCCTCACTTTATCGTGGATATTAACTTGTAAATCCGCTTTGTTACAATACCATGAGCCAATACCATGGCTTATCAATGCCACATGTCAACAAACCAAAACTTATTTCATAATAAAAAAAAAATTATTTTAATTTAATTTTACAACATTTTTTTAACTGAATCTAGAAGGGAAAATGTTACAATTTGAGTATTCCCATAGAAATTAAATTAAATCTCTCTCTCTCTCTCTCTCTCTATATATATATATATATATATATATATATATAGAAGTTACATAGATCCATCTTAGCTAAGGATCCAAGGGATGAGAGCAAGCAGACTAATTATAATAGATTAAATATAATGCATTTTGACTTGATTGATCCAAAATATAGGTTTAATATTTTACAACCAATACCATGGGCCAATACCATGACTTATCAATACTACAAGTCCAAAAACCACAATTTATTTCACAACTAAAATATTTTACAACAATATGACAAGATTCTTAACAGTGGAAATTCACGGTAGATAAAAAAAATAGACTTTGTTACAATACCATGGGTCAATACCATGGATTATCAATACCACCTACCCATTCACAACCAAAATATTTTATAACAATACCACATGCCCAAAAAACACAAATTATTTCACAATGAAATATTTTATAACAATATGACAAGATTGTTTACCATGGATATTCACCCTCACTCTACTATGGATATTAACTTAAATCTGCTTTGTTAGAATACCATGGGCCAATATCATGGCCTATCAATACCACATTACAAAAAACCACAACTTATTTCATACTAAAAATATTTTATTTTAATTTATTTTACAACATTACTTTAATTGAATCTAAAAGAGAAAATGTTACAATTTGAGATATATCTAAACCCTCTATCCTCGCAACTACTAAGAATATTCCCATAGAAACTAAAATAAGGTTTTAATAAAATTAAGCTAAGATGGGTCTTCAAATCCTGGATAATTTCTTTTTCATTTCCAACCAGCAACATATCATCCACATACAAGAGCAGATAAATAACACGGTCACCAATTTATTTAAAATACACACAGTGGTCTACTTTGCTTCTGGTGAAGCCAAGTCCCCTTATAAATGTATCAAATTTCTAATACCACATCCTATTTCTAATACCACATCCTTAGTGACTGTTTTAACCCATACATAGACTTCTTTAACTTGCATACCAGTTCCTTCTTACCCTTCACCGCAAAGCCTTCAGGTTGCTTCATGTAGTTTTCCTATTCCAGATCCCCGTGAAGTAATATTGCCTTCATATCCATCTGTTCTACCTAAAAATCAAAAGTAGCAACAACAGATAAAAGTAATCTAATAGAAGCTACCTTGGTTACAAGAGAAAAAATATCACCAAAATCAATTCCCAACACCTGGGAATAACCTTTTGCTACCAACCGAGCTTTGTATTTCTCCACCTTTCCTTCTGCATTTGTCTTCTTCTTGAACACCCATTTGTTGCCAATTGGTTTCCTTCCAGCTGGAAACTCCACCAGATCCCAAGCCTCATTTTTGTGCAAATATTCCATTTCATCAACCATGGCCTTTTTCCAGAGTTTTCCATCCTCTGAATCTACTACTTCCTTCACAATTCTGGGATCATCATCATGTTAGAAAATTATATATTACAGAGCAATGGAACACATAAAATATTGTACAAATATAAACACAGAAAACGCATAAAACAAGAGAGACACAAATGTATGTGGTTCACCCAGTTTGGGCTACATCCACGGAGAAACAACTAGTCCTTCTTTTATTATATTATCCAGCAAACTGAAGAGATACACCTACAACAGATCTGTTGTAACACCCTCTTCGCTCTCAATCTCCTCTTTCTTCCTCATTCAGAATACAGATGTACATAGACGTAATACAATTCCCTCATATATAGTGAGGGGTTGCTTTCTAGGGAAAAAAGCCCTAAATTAAACATAACTTCTACCGTCAGATCATCCGCCTAATGAATGGCCCAGATTGACTAGAAATTACTTGACTTTTACAAGGCAATTTTACATCTATTTTTAGCTTTGGGGACGCTACCCCTGAACCCCCGCCGGGGGACTACTGGCCCCCAGACCCCCCAGCTGAGGGGGATTAGCCCCCCTGGACCCCTGCAGGGGGAACATGTCCCCCCCGCACTCCCCCCCTGCATGGAGGGGTGTACAGTCTTCTTGGGGTATACACCTGGCTGAAACCTTTGAATACATAGGATAATCAGGCTCCACACCCAACAATCTCCCACTTGGAGACTGATTATAGCAACTCCACTGCTGCTTCATTTGCTAGACAATGACTCCACTTTGGACCTGGCTATTTCTCACCTTCTTCGTCATACTTGAACACCAATTGAAACTGAGCAGATTCTCAGTTTCTCCGTGTTTACAACTTTTGTTAGCATATCTGCAGGATTCTGGCTAGTGTGTATCTTTTCCAGCTTCAACTGTCCATCTTCCAATTTTGACCGTATGAAATGGTACTTGAGTTGTATATGTTTAGCCTTGAAATGAAATGCAGAGTTCTTTGCATGATGTATGGCACTCTGGCTGTCACTGTATAACCTGCCCAACTCCTGATTCTTACCCAATTCATCCAGAAACCTTTGTAACCAAATCATTTCTTTACTAGCCTTTGTAGCAGCAACATACTCTGCTTCTGTTGTTGAAAGTGCAAAAACACTTTGGATTTTTGAAACCCAACTGACAGTTGTTCCACCTATAGTAAATACATATCCTGTATTGCTCCTCCTATTGTCTTTGTCACCTGCCATATCTGCATCAACATATCCCTGTAGAGCAATGTTTGAACCACCAAAGCGTAATGCTTGATTTGTGGTACCTCTCAAATACCCGAGAATCTACTTCACTACCATCCAATGTTCTTTTCTTAGATTGTTCATGTATCTGCTTACAAATCCCACTACATGTGCAATATCAGGCCTTGTGCAGACCATTGCATACATTAAACTTCCAACTGCTGATGCATATGGAACTTTAGACATATGAACCATTTCTTCTTGAGTCTTGGGACACACCTCCTTACTTAATTGGAAATGACTAGCCAAAAGTATACTAACTAGTTTTGCATTTTGCATATTAAACCTTTTCAACACCTTTTCTATGTACTCACTTTGAGACAATGTTAATTTGTGATTCTTCCTGTCTCTAGTTATTCTCATACCAAGGATTTGTTTTGCAGCACCCAAATCCTTCATTGCAAATGTGTTTGCCAATTTCCTTTTGAGCACATTTATTTCCTTCATGTTAGAACCTGCAACAAGCATGTCATCTACATACAATAACAATATAATATAACTGCCATCATTTTTCATTTTGAGATAAACACAATGATTAGAGTGACATCTAGTATAACCTTGTTTAGACATAAACCTGTCAAATTTTAGATACCACTGCCTTGGAGCCTGTTTTAAGCCATACAAGCTCTTCTTCAAGCTGCACACTAGTTTCTCCTTCCCTTTTACCTCATATCCTTGTGGCTGCTGCATATATATCTCTTCCTCCAAATCCCCATGGAGAAAGGTTTTCTTTACATCTAACTGCTCAAGATGAAAATCTTCAATTGCTACTAGACTTAAAATAGTTCTGATTGAAGTCATTTTAACAACAGGAGAAAATATTTCATCAAAATCAATACCTTTCTTCTGTGCAAACCCCTTCACCACAAGTCTAACTATGTACCTCTGTTTTCCTCCATCTTCTTCCTTTAGCCTGTAAACCCATTTATTCTGCAATGTTGTTTTACCTACATGAAACCTGACTAAGTCCCAAGTCTGGTTATGTGCTAAGGAGTCCATCTCTTCTTTCATGGCTTGCTCCCACTTCTTCCTGGTTTCTACCTGCACTGCTTCTTCATAACATTTTGGTTCACCAGAATTAGTCAACAATACATAATATAATGATGGAGAGTATCGTTCAGGGGGTCTACTTATCCTGGTAGATCTTCTAACACTATTTTCCAGTGTTTGAGGTGCCTGTTGCTATTATGGTTGTTGTTCTAGCTGTTGATCATTATGATTTTCAGGCACCATCACTTTTCCTGTGATATCGTCAAGCACTGTGTATTCTCTGTTTTCTTTTTCTTGTTTCTTTTCCTGCAACTAATTCTTATATAAGACCTTTTCATTGAATATTACATCTTTTCTCCTAATGATTTTTTGATTTTCATAATCGTATAAGCGATAACCAAAATCATTAACACCATATCCAATAAAGGTACATTTCTTTGATTTTTCCTCAAGCTTTGTTCTATTTTCTTTGTTAATGTGGACAAAAGCGTCACAACCAAAAGTCTTTAAAAATGAGTAGTTTACCTTTTTACCTATCTATGCCTCCTCTGGAATACCACCATCCAAGGAACTTGAAGGCCCTCTGTTTATTAGATAAACAACAATATCTACAACATCTGCCCAAAATTGTAAAGGCAATCCTGCATGCAATCTCATGCACCTTGCATGCTCCATGATTGCCCTGTTCATCCTTTCTGAGACACCTTTTTCTTGTGGTGTTCCTGGAACTGTCTTCTCTCTGTAAATTCCATTCTCTGAACAGTACCTATCAAACTCTTTTCTGCAATATTTACCTCCATTATCTGATCTGAGACACTTCAACCTTTTCCTTGTCTCATTTTCAACCAAAGCTTTCCATTTCTTGAAAGTATCAAATACATCAGATTTATTTCGAATACAATAAATCCAGGTTTTTCTGGTTGTATCATCAATAAAAGTAATAAAATAATGAGAGCCACCAAGAGATGATACCTGAGCAGGTCCCCATACATCTGTATGCAAAAGCTCTAATTTTTCATTCTTCTTTTCTTTCCCAACTCTAAGGAATCTGACTCTCTTCTGTTTTCCATAAACACAATTTTCATAGAATTTTAAATCAACATGCTTCAAACTTGGCAACAAATTTCTTGAGTGAAGAATCTACATCCCCTTGTCACTCATGTGCCCGAGCCTATGATGTCACAATGCTGTATCTTCTCTTGTAGAGGTTAAAGCATTAACATAATTAGAAATACCATTGCATTAATACAATGTACCAACCTTTCCTCCTTTCGCTATTACCAAGGATCCTTTAGTGACCTTCCAGGTTTTATCTGTGAAAGTACTTATGCAACCTTCACCTCCCAACTGCCCTGTTGAAATTAGATTTTTCTTCAAATCTATAACATGCCTTAACTCCTTCAATAGCCATTGATTTCCATTCTGCTGTTTTATGAAAACTGTACCCATTCCAACGATTTTACAGGGTTTATCATCACCCAATCGAACCTGTCCAAAATCTCCTTGAACATAATCATGAAAATGTTTCCTATCAGGTGTGGTATGGAATGAGGCCCCTGAATCTACCACCCAGGCATCAATAATATTTTCTAATGAAAAAATCAAAGCATCTTGCAACACATCACCTGTCACATTCGCTTCATGATTAATTTCTTGTTGCACGTCTCCTTATTTTCCCTTCTGAGACTTGCAGTCTTTCTTCAGGTGTCCTTTCTTCCCGCATTTCCAGCACACTATCCCTGATCTAGACTTGGATCTGCCTTTTCTTGACTTACTGTGATATCCTGGGCTCTTTCCTCTTTCTATTTTTCTTCCCCTAGTCTCTACAGTCAAAGCATTACCTGATGTCTCACTGGAGCCTTTTCGTTGCATTTCCTCGCTAAGGAGTGCACTGACAACATCATCAAGCTTTAAAGTACTAGATCCAGAGATAGAGTTACTAATGGCCATAACTAAACCATTCCAACTTTCTGGCAATGAGCACAGAAATAACAGAGCCCTAATTTCATCATCAAAATTTACCCCTACAGAACTTAATTGACTTGTAGTTGTATTAAAATCATTTAAATGATCTGCAACAGATCCACCTCCTGACATCTTCATATTAAATAAATTCTTCATAAGAAATACCTTATTTGATGTCGAGGGTTTTTCATATATTTTGGCTAATGTAGACATTAAACCTTGTGTTGTCGTTTCCTTTGAAATATTGAACGCCACAAACGCCGCTAGGCATAGCCGTATTGTTCCAAGTGCCTTTTTGTCGAGAATATCTCATTTTTTGTCTGTCATACTCATTGTCTTCTTTGTCTTTCCGCTCAATGGTAGGTACAGATCTCTCTAATACAGATAATCTTCCATCTGCATCTTCCACAGCTGGTAGTTTTGGCCATTGAATTTTTCAACCCTAAACCTACCATCTTCCGCCATTGCTCCCACTCGAACCAGGAACCCTTCTCTCCTGCGAGTTTATCAGCCAAATAGACCTTTGGCTCTGATACCAGTTGTTAGAAAATTATATATTACGGAGCAATGAAACACATAAAATATTGCAAAAATATAAACACAGAAAACACATAAAACAATAGAGACACAGATATACGTGGTTCACCAAGTTTGGGCTACATCCACAGAGAAACAACCAGTCCTTCTTTTATTATATTATCCAACAAACTCAAGAGATACAACCTACAACAGATCTGCTGTAACACCCTATTTTCTCTCAATCTCCTCTCTCTTCCTCACTCAGAATACATATGTACATAGACGCAATACAATTCTCTCATATATAGTGAGGGGTTGCCTTCTAGGGAAAAAAACCATAAATTAAACATAACTTCTACCGTTAGATCATCTACCTAATGAATGACCCAGATTGACTAGAAATTACTAGACTTTTACAAGAAAATTTTACATCTATTTCTAGCTTCAGGGGCACTGCTCCCAAACCCCCACCGGGGGACCGCTGGCCCCCGGACCCCTTAGCTGGGGGGGATTAGCCCCCCAGACCCCCGTGGGGTGGACAAGTCACCCCCGCACCCCACCCTGCGTGGAGGGGTGTACAATCTTCCTGGGGTATACAGCCAACTGAAACCTTTGAATACAGAAGATAGTCAGGCTCCACACCCAACACGTCAGTAATAGATAAAGCAAAATTTGAAGAGAAAGCAGATGGAATATACCTTTCTGGCTACCTTCTTTCTCGAATTGATCTTCTCACACCCGAAGCTTTTGGCTTTTAGTATTCTGATTCCTTCTTTGTTGTAGAGTCTGATTCTTCCTTCTTAAGCTCAAACTCTATCTTCTCAGGTTCCTTTGGTTGGACTTCATGTCTAATAACATCTTTTACCTCTCTGAACACCACATCTCGGTTGTACACAACCTTCATTGTTACTGGGTTCCAAAGCTTATAACCCTTTAAACCATCCTTATACCTAATAAAGATGCACTTTTCAGATTTACTATCCAACTTGGTTCATTTCTCCTTTGGAACATGTACATATGCAACGCATCCGAATACCCTCAGATGTGAAAGAGAGGGTTTCTTACCAGTCCATATCTCTTGTGGAGTCTTATCCTCTAACGTTGATGAAGGTGATCTGTTGACTAGGTAACATTTTGTCTCCACCGCCTCTACCCAAAATTCATGTCCTAACCCAACACCACTAAGCATGCTTCTTGCCCTTTCCATCAACGTCTTGTTCATTCTTTCTGCAACTTCATTTTTCTCAGGTGTGTATGGAGTAGTCTTCTGTCATGCTATACCACACTTCTTACGGAATTCTTCAAATTCCTTACTACAAAACTCTCCACCGTTATCTATCCTCAACACCTTTATATTCTTCTCTGTTTGGTTTTCCAGTAGAGCCTTAAATTCTTTAAACCTGTCAAAGACTTCAAATTTCTTCTTAAGGAAATATATCCATGTATTCCTTGAGAAGTCATCTATAAATGATACATAGTACACACACTTACCCAATGATGGAACCTTCACAGGTCCAAACACATCGCTGTGCACAAGTTCTAATATCTGTTTCTCCATCTTATGACCAAAGGGGAAACTCACCCGATTCTGCTTCCCATATACAAATTTTTCACATAAATCAACATCTAGATAGTTATTACTCATACCTTCTACCATATCTTTACCATGAAGTATTCGAAGGCCCTTCTCTCCAATATGTCAAAGCCTTTGATGCCACAACATTGTCTTCTCTCCAAAGACCACTAGATTTTTTTCTCCACTTTTAGGAACCACAGAAATGTTGCACCCATCAACAATAGTGCTACCTTGTAGCTTGTACATAGTTCCAGTTTGAACTCCCCACATCAATACCAGTGCCCCCCAAACCATCTTGCAAGTATCCAGCTTACTTACGGAAATCAGATTTCTGGCCAATGTAGGAATATGCAGAACACCCAGAAGTGTTCTAACCCTTCCACCTTGCAACTTCAACTTTACTTTTCCGCGACCAACGATTCTTGCCTTCTTTTCATCCCCCAAGAAGAAATCACCACCATCATATTTCTCATACTCGTAGAACCACTCTCTATGGGGAGTGAAGTGAAAGGATGCACTTGAGTCAATCAATCATGGATCATGATCTACATGTGTACTTGAAGAAGCCAAGTACACATCCCCACCTTCATCTGAGGTGGTTTTCGCCTCTGAAAAAGGAGCATCATCAGATTCTTTTCCTTTCTTAAGAGCTTTAGATTTACATTCCCTTTTGTAGTGCCCTTCCTTTCTGCATTTCCAGCACACCACCTTTACAGATTTTCGTGGAGATTTAGATCTCCCTCTAGATTTAGATATCCCACTAAATTACTTATTTTTTTTTTGTTCTGGGACCGTCCTCGTACAGACAAGGCATCACCATTCTAGTTCTCCATAGTTTTTTGTCTCATTTCCTCCATCAACAAGGATGAGACTATTTCATCAAACTGCAAGGAAGTTGCATTACTACCTATTGCAATAACCAGACTATCCCACGAATCTGGTAGAGAACACAACAAACTGATGCACTAATCTTCATCTGAAATTTTAATATCAATAGATAATAATTGACTTACCATAGTATTAAATGCGTTCAGATTCTCTGTCAGCGAGTCTCCATCTTTCATCCTCAAGTTATACAGCATTTTCTGGAGGAACAGTTTATTGACCAGAGACATAGATTGGTACAAAATCCCTAACTTGTCCCACAAAGCCTTTGTCATAGCTTCCCCTGATACATTCAGAAATATTGAATCTAAGACACACAATCGTATTGTTCTCTTTGCCTTCTGATCCAACTTCTTCCATTCTTCATCGGATACTCTCGTTGGTTTACTACCCAGATCTCCCACGATCCACTGATCTTTATCCACCAACATATCCTCCATCTTGAGTTTCCACAACTCAAAACTCTAACCATTAAATTTCTCGATCTCTATCTTTCCACTGCTTGCCATATTCTTTCACCACTAGAATCGATCTCACAGATCTCCCACTGAACAGGGTCTACCATAGGCCCAAGCGAAACCACTAAGCTAAAAAGGCATCCCCTTGAAGCCAAAACAGATCTGATACCAAATGTAGGTTTTAACCCCGCACAAAAGTTACCTGCATACAAATTCTAAAACACAGAAAATAAACAATGTGAGAGCATAAAACATAAAACACATATACACAGAGGTTTTCGCTTGGATCCCAAAACTAGGACTACCAGAATGATTTTTCATTATTTTCCTTTCAATGTTACAATACATATTTATACATGCCGAAGCATCCAATACCATGGACCGAAAACCATCGCGTCCAAAACCATGTGTGAAAAATCATGCACAAAACCATAGGTAGGTCTGCCCAACCTAATATAGGGAAATTAGTGCAATGAAGGGGGGGCTCCACCCCCCTTCTAAACCCCCAGTTAACTACGTGGGCTAGTCATGGAAAGAATATAACACAGCCCAACAATAGGTTGTACTATATGTACCTTGAGATCCATTATCATTAATGATGACTTCTCTCGCATATGTTAACAACTTACATCATTAGTTAGTAATCATATGGTGTCTACCATGTTCGACTCCAACTCATTTATTCATATGGTTGGACTCATATTATCAAGTGGTGAGGTAGAGACCCTATCTAGTTCCATCCATCTAGGTTGCAATTTCAGGATTCATACAAGATTACAAAGTATGATGGCTATGAGAATTTAGACAATCATCCAAGCATAGCTCCACATTTTGTCATCAATGCACGAGACTTCTTGATTATTGTACATATAATATTGGCTTATATGTTGAGTATGGATATGCCTCCCTCAACAATGATACCATCATGATAATATGTATTGTAACAGATGGTGATATCGACTAATTTATTCTTGATCCATACTTGTCACAAAGTAAATCACTTTAGTCCTCAACCACCATTTCTGACTTTGTACTTTAGGGGGCAATCTATTACATGCCATTTTATCACATCCACTTAAAAGGTCTAAAAATTGGATCAATTAACATCCTTGAACACTTTGTCATTATCCCTTTGCAAAGCCCCAAGCATCACCTCTCCAAAAAGTGAGTTTTTGGGTCAACCGGCTCAAAAACATCATTTTTAGCCCCAACACACCTTGCATGCATGTCCACTTCTGATGGTTACAAGTTGCATAACTGAGCACCTACATTGATCGACACATGTTTTTCTACCCTAGAGGTGTGATGGTTCTAGAATTTTAGGAAAATTAAAAATATTTTTGAAACTTCTCCTTCCAGAAGCTTCTAACGTGGTTTTAACTATTTACCATGGATAGATATCTAAAATTCCTTCTATAAATGTCTTATCTCTTATCCTTTGAGCTTATCCCCCATAATAAGTGGATCTCAAGCCTAGGTTGGTAAATCCTAAACTACCATGTTTACCCTATATATTTACTGCCTCCCATAGAATCTAGGTTGGATTTTGGAGATTATTAGTGCCATCATATTGTTGCTTTGAGCTTAAGGAATCATCATCCATTTGAATTAGGGTTGAATGTTTGATGAAGGACAAAAAAATTCTTTGTGGCAAGGAATGACAAAAAAATTGGCGAGATATCTACAAATTCAACTTCCATATATGGTTATAACTCTATCCTTTATTTATTAATACAAAAGGAACTTTATTTTATTATACTTGTGGCATGTTGATACTTATGTATTTCAACACCATGTTGACCGATTGATTAGAGACATTGGATTATGCTATGTGGATATTGTAGTTCCTTTGCTTGTTTTAGTCATTGTTGTAGGTTCCATTTATAGCGTGTGGAGCTAGAGTTGGAACTTACAAGCGAAGAGAAGATGACTTATTATGGATCCTAGGTAGGTCTCTTTTCCGTATTCTAATCTCTCTAAGTAAAAATTTGATCATTTCTGTAACAAACCTGATTAAAAACTCTAGTAAAAATATACAAGACCACGGATGATGGGACACATATTCCAAGTTGAACGGTGGGGGAAACATCCTAGTGGGTGTTGATTTGGTTTATTATGGTTAAGGAAATTGGCAAAGGAAATGGAAAAGGCTTTGGAAAGGCAAAACATAATTTTTGGCACATTTATTTATGAAAATAATGGAAATTAGGAGAAAAAGGAGGTGAAAGGTCACAGGTTGCATGCGAGGAGAAAAATGAAGGAAAATAATGGAAAATGAAGAAAATAGAGGCCTCGTTGATAAAAAGGCTTCTGACAATTAGTTGGAAATCTTAGTCAATGTAAGCTCTTGGCTCAAGTTTTGGCTCTGGTTTTTCATGGGATCAAGCAAGGAAAATAAGGCAAGAGGAAGCAAAGATCAAGAAGGGAAAGGAAGGATCAAGCAACTAGAGTAGGATTCATTGAAGGTATCTATTTGCATGTGTATTTTCCTTGCTAGATTTGGCATGCATGGTATTTCATGTGGTTCTTTTACCATTGTGGCATGGGTTTTACCAGGTGTAATAGTGTTTTTAGCCTAGCCTTGCCATTTCCGGATAGCCATGGTGTGATGGGGTTCTCATATTTTGGTTGAGCTGGGTTGTCGGATGGATTCGAAGCTAAGTGAGGTGGATCTCCAAAATGATAGAACACATGGCCTAGTAACCCCTGAACTAGACTATGGGTTGCAGTAAAGCTGGATTTTATGTTGCCTTAGATGGCCTAGGAATCCTTGTCAGTGAATGGAAGGATATAGGGTAAAACCTAGAGGAGGGTTTCTCTTCATTGGGCATTGTAATATTGGTTCGGGATATGCGGTAAAGCCTGGAGAGTCGATTGCATTTTAGGACCTATTGATTCAGTGTGGATTGCAGTAAAACCTGAGAGACTGGGTTCTTGGTTTAGGGCCAGGTGATCTGGGTTTGGAATGTGGTAAAGCCTAAGAGATTAGGAGACAAGAAAATTCTTCACGGTGTAGGTGGAGAAATCCAGTGGCATCCATGCTTGTTGGCCTAGTGATCAAGTGGAGATCATGATAAAGCCTATTATGATGTGTTCATTGTGTTGGCCCAGTGATCAAGAATGGATTATACTAAACCCTAGTTTCCATTAATGACGGTGAGGTGGTTTAGCCTCGGTATGCCCTGGTTGGTTCTTTTGGTTGAGTCCCATATTCATGCTTGGAATATGGCATGGGTTTGAATGGCCGAAGAGAGATTTGGCTCAACCATTCTATGGTCAGATGGAACGTGGAAGTCCCATCCCAATTTAGATTTTTCATCTTCAATAAGAGGTTATTTCTCCTTATATTTCTATGAGCATTATACTGGATTATATGAGGTTTATATGGTGGTGAGTTCATTGGTATTTTATTCCCTATTATGTTGGTTATGTATATGTTTTATGACAACAACTACGTATGTCTCCCATCATGTTTTATACTTGTATATGAATGAAGAATGTTTCTATGACCTAATTGATGGAATGGAAGTTAATGTGTTGAGGCATCAATGCTTCACATTGAATCTCATATAAGTATGAGACCCCTATGCTCAGATATGTTATTTACACCTATAGATTACACATTCGTGATACGTTTGATGAAATTCCTGTGATGGGTAGTAGGGGTCTAGTCAAGGTCTCATTCAAGTAATTTCTTTAGTAATGTCATTTCCATGTTATGTTATTGTTTTGAAGGTATCATGAAGTTCTAGGAAGTGACCTAGGCTTTGGGCATGAAAAAGTGGCTTTAATCTCGAGGACTTTAGCACATAATTGGAAAAATGAATCTCTTGACATTGGCAAGAAAACTTGTGAGAGCGACTCTAGATTTTTGGACATTGTCATGCCTATAGCATGATAGCCACTGAGGCTTAAGTTCTCCAAAATTTTAGTGGGACCCAAGGGAAAGTTGCTTGAAGTGTTGGATTGGTTCCGGAGGATCCTGATGGTGAAGTTGAATGTATGTATGGTGTGTTTCCATCGGTTCCACTTCCTTAACATGACTTAGGAGGTCGAATAGTATCATAGTGGCCTCTCATCGCATGTTTACTTTGGTTGGTTGGTTTCTTGGGAAGATGTGGGAGGAGGGTGTTATAGAGTGGTATCAGAGCATGATTCACCCTTCGGACAGGATGGGTTGTGTGTTGGTCATGCATTCATGTTGGTTGCATATGTGTTTCTTGTGCTTGTACTCCATGTGATTGTTACATTTTCATGGTGTTGATTATGGTTGTAGTGATGTCACCATGTGAAGGTTGAAGGTGTTGTCATGGAGTATGTATTCATGTGTGTATGGTTGAGTATGCATTGTTATGCACGTTAGTGTTCACATGCTTTCAAGGGCACGTGATGTGGTTGTTATTTGCATGGATGAGGTCACGATTTTTGTAGTTGATATGGTCATGCATTTATGACTGGACCCTAACTAGAATGATGTGTATATTGTTTCATACTGATGTGTTAGATGTCTATATGCAGTTGTTATGTATGTATGGTCTTCATCACAATTATGCAAGAAATGTAGGTCAAAAATGCCTTATGAAGTCATGGTATGCAATTTATGTAATCATGGTGCTATTGGTTGTTATGATGCTAATGTGTTGGATGAGATAGAGCAGGAGATGAAGATCATCATAATGAGGTTGCAACATTATACTTTGAGGTAAGAGAAGATCGTCATACATGTATTGTATGTTTGGCATGCAAGTATGTAAATTAAGGATTGTTATGCATGAACGACAAATTTTTATGAGCTTATGATGTGAACATGTTAGATAGTGGCTATTATGGATATCATGATCTTATTTATGCCTGAGTTGATATGTTGTGAAGTTATATCATGCTAACTAGATTGATCATGTAGACAAGATATCATCCCCTGAGATACGTTAAGGTATGATTTCACCTATGTCATATATTTGGTGCTCGATTGTTTGATTACGTCATCTATTTGGCGTTCTAGTGTTTGGTGTCTATTACGTCATCTATTTATTTATTTAACATGGTATGTTTGCAAGTTGTTTGAATATTTGATGAATTGCATAATGTGAGCATGTGTTCAAATGATATGGTTTTAAGATGATTGTACTAATACACATGTGTTGAGACAGTTGATATGTACTTGAGTATAAGTAGGTGACAATTGTAGCATTATGTATAATGACTATGAGTTGATTATGGATTATGACATGATTGTTAGTCATGGTAAAGGCTAATTTCAAATTGATACATATGATTGTCTTGATGTTTGGGACATGTTTGGTATTACCATGACAAGGTAACCATTGATGTGTTTATATAATTGACAGTTAGATGATGTGATAACACATAATAAGACTCAATTGCAACAAAGTAAAAAGGTAGAAGAAAGGAATTGGGAAAGAACTCCTTGGCTATGTTTGGAAAATCTAATTCCAAAAGAATGAGTGCTTTGCATGCTGGAAGTCTTCTTAACCTTAATCTTGTTTGAAATTATGTGGACATGTGCTAAAGTCATGAACTTGTATTTAATAGGTATACTAGCTAGTCTCTAGTTGCAGGTGGATCTGTCAAGAGAATTGGAATCCTTTGAGAGATGGTGTGGATGTGCTCAGTTGCATGAAACATGCTTGGCACAACAAGATAACGTAACTAGTATGTTGTTATGTTTATTTATGCATTGACAATTATTCATTCATGGAAATATGATGCAGGGAATTGCATGGCAAAGAGACTTCCATGAGATTATGAAGAAGGCTCAGGTTGAGCTTTCCTTGGAAGCACTAGGAACCATGGGGATTGTGTCATGGTGTCTGTTGTTAGTCTTGTGCTTTTGGTCTTTTGGTGATTTGTTGTGCTTGGTTGTGGTTTTGTTATGTCTAGTGCCATGCCTTTCCACTTTGTTTGTGGTGTCGTATTGTTGTTATTGGTTTTCATGATTTTCTTCTTGTTTGTTTCTTGGCTTTATTTTTATGTTTTGAGTCTTGGGAATTCGTTGGGAAAGAGGAAAGTTGATGGAGCTCGAGGAGAGCTATGTGGTACCCTATAGGTAATATAAAAGATGGATGAAGCTCGAGTAAGTGAAGTAGAAGGTAAGACTTTGATAGTTGATTGGACTGGTTGGGTCCATTGTGGTAAATGGATGGTGGAAGTACAAACATGAGAAGGGTATCCAGAAAAGGTAAGGTAAATGGATCTGAGGTGTAGGATTCCTTGGCTAAGTTGGGAACTGTGGTTCTCAACGTTTTTCATGCTATGCAGTACAAATAAGGAAGTTCTCTTAACCTAGACCTTATGTTATATGGTAACTAGGTTATGATCATGATTATGTTGATGTTTATATAAGTATACATGTATGTATGTATGTATGTATGTCATGTCTAACAGGGTCGTCATGGATCATGGTTATTAACGCTAACATTTATATGTATATACATGTGTGTGTATGTATATTATATCTGACATGACCATGATTGTTTTATGCTAATGTTTATGTATATTTATGTATGTATCCATTTATCTATGTCACTGTTTGACAGGGTTGTCAGGGATCGTTCGTGTGGAGGAATTATTTCTTATGCAGATGAATGGCATGAAGAGATTCTTGGTTCATGAGGAGTTGAGTGGGAAGAGTAGCCTGACAAATCTACAAGGTCAATATCATGTGGTTATGAGTTTAAATTATGTGATTATATTATGTCTATCCTATGGACAGGTCACTCGAGGGATACATCAGCAAAATGAAAGCAGTGTGGTCTGCGACATGCTGGGAAAAGCATGGATAAGGCACTGGAAGCAAAGTTGCTTGGCAAAGATAGTGTGGTTTTTGGTGTGTGGTACTATTGTTGTGCATATGTTGTATGTGTTGTACATGTTGCATATGTGTTGTTTTGTGGATGTGGTGTTGTGTATATGTAGTGTGTGTACATGTTGTTTATGCAATGTTATGTACATGATGGTACATAAGTGTTGTGCGAATATTGCATATGCGATGTTGCATACATATTGTACTGTGTGCGTATGGTGCTGTGTGCATGTTGGATATGCAGTGTTGTGTACAGATGATGTTATCTACATGTGGCGTTGCATGCATGTTGTACATATGGTGTTGTGTCCATGATTGTACAAGTGGTGTTGTGTGCATGTAGTGTTGTATACATGTAGTACAAGTGGCATTGTGTGCAGGTAGTGTTGCGTACATGTCGTGCATGTGTGGTTATGTACATTAGTGTCGTGTACATATTATGCATGTGGTACTGTGTATATTGTGTACACATTATACATGTGGTGTGGTGTACGGGTGGTACTGTGTACATGTTGTACATATGGTATTGGTGTATGTGTGGTATTTTGTGCATGTCAAGCATATTGTGTTGTGTACATGTGGTACTATGTATGTGCATTGTGTAGTCATGGTATCATGACATGTGTATTTATTGTGTTGTACTCTGTGTCGGTACATGTATTGTGTGGCATTGCACATCGAGTATATATGTATGAGTTCTATTGTATATTGGGTGTATGTGTATGAATTTTGAGGTGTCACATTTTGTGTGCAGATGTATATCTTGTGATCTACATTGTGTATGTATATGTCTTATGTTTTGTTGTACATCGGACATAGGAGTATGTATCATGTTGTGTTGTACACTGGGTGTAAATGCATGTATTGCATGGTGTTGTATGTCGTGTATGGTGGTATGGGTGTGATGCACACTATGTGTATGTGCACATGGTTGAGGAAAAGGCACTAGGTATTTTTCGGGTGTGGCAACTGATCCAGAGCAAGTATAACTTAAGGCAAAGGTGGAAGCCAAGGATTGATTAAAGGATAAGTATCAATATTTTATTCAGTTTTACTATGCATGTGATTTATGGTTCTGGTCTATCATGATTACATGTGATCTACGATTCTGGTTTATCATGGTTACATGTGATTTATGATTTTGATCTATGATGATTATGATTTGAGCTAACCTAATTTGATGTGTTTACACATGATGATTTGATCAAATAGTTAGTTTGACTTGTTGTGATAGGAAGTAAACAAGATTATAAGTGTACCTTATTAACGAGCTATCGATGAGGCATGATTTAAAGTTATTTTAATTTATTTTGAATATAATGGAAATTATGTGCTTGGAACAGGAATGCATGAACATGCCACGTTGGGATGTTAAAATCAACTGCAAGAATTGGTAGTAGCAACAAAAGAAATTGGAACATGCAGAAGCATGTTGGTAGAGTACATCAAGAGCAAGGCCATTGTAGGACACTGGTACCCAATAGTGTCCATTTATTGCATGACCATGTTATGACCGGTATGATGGTTTTGAGGTAGGTATATGCCTTGATTGTTTGATCTTCCGATGAGAGGAAGCCTTGCGAAGGGATGGATTGCCCAGGATAGGGGATTCTAGGGAACTTGGAAGGTGAGTGACTGCATGGAAGGGGTGGCCGAATTGCCCAAGGGATTGTGTAGCAAAGAATGGAAGGTCGAGGATATATTTTTTTTGGTCATGAGCATTATCATATGGAATCAAATGCACATTGTGAGGGCACCCTGGAACAATGAGTTAGCAATTGTTCACTGAGAGGACAAGTGGCACAAGATCATAGCGCTGGACATTTGATGGAATTTTGACTGTGACAATGGATCTGGACTTCTTGGGAAGGAGGTTAATCTTGGTATTTCTTTGAGGGTGGAGGTGTAATCCTTTAGATTCCCTTGTTGATTGATATGGGCATTGTATCCTTTTACTTGCTAGTTTAGAAAATGTGCATATGTGTATATGTGGTCATTACAAATACTGTAATGAGTTGTGTTATAAAGCTCCAGTATGCGATGTGTTGTCATTTTGTCATGATGTTTTACTTTTGAGCAAGTCATTCATTGTAAATACTACAACGAGATAAGTTATAAAGCTCCATGGGAAGTATTTCTTCTTTTCTTTTGGTCTTGCTGAGGTCTTGGTGTGGTTTAACACCGAGGACAATGTTCCCCAAGGGGAAGGGTTCTGTAACAACCCTAGTTAAAAACTCATGTAAAAATATATAAGACCACAGATGATCAGAAACATATTCCAAGCTGAATGGTGGGTGAAACATCCTAGCGGGTTTTGATGTGGTTTATTATGGCTAAGGAAATTGGGAAAGGCAATGGCAAAGGATCTGGAAAGGCAAAATGGCATTTTTGCCACATTTATTTATGAAAATAATGGAAATTAGGAGAAAAAGGAGGTGAAAGGTCACAAGTTGCATGTGAGGAGGAAAATGAAGGAAAATAATGGAAAATGAAGAAAATAGAGGCCTCATTACAAAAAAATTCTTATGAGGATTAATTGGAAATCTCTTAGTCAATGTAAGCTCTTGGATCAAATTTTTGCTATGGTTTTGCATGGGATCAAGAAAAGAAAAGAAGGAAAGAGGAAGAAAATATCAAGCATCTACAACGAGATTTGTTGCAAGTATCAGTTTACATGTGTATTCTCCTTGCTAGATTTGGCAAGCATGGTATTTCATGTGGTTATTTTGCTGTTGTGGCATGGGTTTTTCCAAGCGTAACAATGTTTTCAACCTCGCCTTGCCATTTTCGGATAGCCATGGTGTGATGGGGCTCTCATGTTTTGGTTGAGCTAGGTTGTCGGACAGATTCAAAGCTGAGTGAGGTGGATCTCTGAAATGATAGAACACATGGCCTAGTAACCCCTGGACCAAACAATGGGTTGTGGTAAAGTTGGATTTTGTGTTTTCTCGCATGGCCTAGGAATCCTTGCCAGTGAATGGAAAGATATAGAGTAAAGCCTAGAGGTGGTTTGCTCTCCGTTGGGCCTAGAAATCTTGGGTTTGGGATATGTGGTAAAGCCTAGAGAGTGGGTCTCGGTTTAGGGTCTAGTGATCCAATATGGATTGCAGTAAAGCCTGAGAGACTAGTAGACAAGAAAATTCCTCACGGTGTAGGTGGAGAAATATGGTGGCATCCATGCTTGTTGGCCTAGTGATTGGGTGGATATCATGGTAAATCCTGTTATGATGTGTTCACTTTTATGTTGGCCTAGTGATCAAGGATTGATTACAGTAAAGCTTGGTTTCTATTAATGAGGGTGAGGTGGTTTAGGCTTGGTATGCCCTGGTTCGTTCTTTTGGTTGAGTCACACATTCATGCTTGGAATATGGCACGGGGGTGAATGGATGAAGATATATTTGGCTCAACCATTCTATGGTTGGTGATCAAAATCTGGATTAGGGGCAAAATTTTGCTCAAAAATAAAAGTGCTTATAATCGCTCAAAACTTGAACAACCATGTCCGTCTTGGCATTACGATCCCAATTCAACTCTTTTCACTCAAAACGAAGCTCATATGAGAAAGATAGAGCCTTTTTTCCGCTTTGTCAAACAGGGAAATTTTGCGTACAAGGCTGACTGGGATGCTGACTAGGAAACCATACAACCCAGTCAGCAAAAAGAATATTCCAAGGAATATTACTTGGAATATTCCCAGAATATTTTGATAAGTGGCTCAATCGCATTTTGACAATTATCAGCATATTATTGGTCAAAGGTATTTTGGTGGACCAATGAGAGGCTTACACATGGCAAGCCCATAGGCTTCCACATGGCAAGCCCATAGGCTGTCACGTGCCCTCTCGAAGGTTGGGTAAAATGTTCTGGAAAGATGGGGAATCAAACTTGCGACCTTGTCCACACAAGCCCCACGACTTACCACTATGCCGCACCACAAGTCTTAACTTATATGCATTTGAAATTTTATTTAAAGTTTAAGCATCAAAGGTTTGGAGATAAGGGGCCAGCCCAAGGGGACCAGCCTTGGTTCGATGGGTGCCATACAACCCAGCGCTGAATAGGAGGGTAATAGTGGCAGTTGGTGGTGGTTTTGGCAGCTTCAAAAAATAGGCACTGCTCCAAATTTGGCAGGGTTAACTAGAGTTTCGCCAGATTTCATGGAGTTTTCCTTGGGAAAACTGAAGAGGCCATAAAGTTTTCATTATTCAACCAATTTCAGCTCAGAAAGAGTCATTCCTAGATGATTTGGTTTCTTTGAACATAATGGAACATGTTGCAGAGGCAGAAAGGAACTTCTGTATGTGATTTTTCTACGTTGAAGTTTAAGGAAGCCTAAGGACACCAGGAGAGGAGGTCAAGCCTAAATCAACTGAAGTCCAATTGCAAAGCTTGGATAGTCATTTTTGGGGTTTTCGGGTCTTTTGAATCCAATGGAGGAGGTTTCAAGGCCATTGGATCACTGCGGGTGCATGTAGTCAGAGAATTGACCATTAATCCAAAGAGGGCCTAGCCATTGAAGCAGGTCCAAGGAGATGTAGCCCAAGAGGGGTGAAATCCTTAATTAGATTTATGTTATGAGTTTCTTTGTTTTACTTCTCTACATTTTACTTACCGTATATGTATTTTAAAAAACTAATTAAACTCATATATTTCTCATAAAAGACACTTAACACTTTACACATAATTCCCCACATTTTGGTTAATTTGAGATGATCCTAAACATTTTTTTTTTAATACTGATGAGGGAGCTTACATAGCATTAACAAGTTTTCCCAACATTCAGATCAAGTTGGTGTTAGAGCATTGTTAGCTCATTTTAACCCTGAGATGGTTTACTGAGATTAGCTAAAAAATTAGCTATTGGTTTTATATTTGTGCAAGGAGAATTTAACTGTGTGCATGTTTATGTGTGTAAGCTGAAGAAGGGAGATGCTTCTTTGTTGAGAAACTTTTTGAAGCTTTGTCAAGCTTTTTGATGCATTACAAGTGTGATGCCAGCTTCAAGAAGTGATGTTTCTAATCCATCTTCCTTAGCAAGAATCTTCGATTTAGAGATGTGCAAGAGCTTATCATCATGAGATATATGGTGCAATAGATGAATGAATATAGGAAGGAGAACACTATACTTCAAGAGGAATTGATGGCCATGGAGTAGAAGAAAAATCTTATTGAAAAGATGCATGAGATGGAGATTCAACTCCATGATGCTAAGGAAAACATAGCCAAGCATGTGCATGAAAATGAGGTACGAAATTCAAGTTTAGCTTCAATTTCCTCTCAAAATTAATGTTTTGGTGCTTTTGAAAGACACACTAGAGGAATAGGTTCCAAACTATTGATGGATATGGGTTATGAAGGTAAAGGGTTAGGCAAACATGCACAAGGCATAATTGAGCCAATTGTTGTTGAGGAAAGGCCTAGCCATTTGGGTCTTGGAAATGGACAACATGATGGAGAATGATCCAAAGCCAAGGAGGCACATGAAGGTGTTCCAAGAAGGACTTTCATTACATGTTCATTACCTCAAGCTTGTGAAGTTTATGTTCATGAGGAATGCAAAAGTTTTATGCCCACTTTGCAAGAAGATGCTCATAAGCATGCAACTAGTGGAAATGGAAAACAAGAGGATGGTGAAAGTTCTAAGGTCATTGAAACCATCGTTGGTATTTCAAAGAGAGCCACTACCTCATCAAATTCACCTCCTCAAGAAGGCAAGAAAGGTGAATGTGCAAGGTATAAATCTGCCTTTAATCAAGTTTCTTTTGATTATGATAAACATGGTAAATCTTCACATAAGATTTCGAGAAAATTTACATGTTCCTTTTGTGGTTTGAATAACCATGCTTTTTCGAGGTGTTGGAAGAGGGTAGCCATACACAGGAAAATTTCAAAACAAAAGAGAAAGAAAGCCAAAAGTCCATTGGATAATGGAAACCATGTTGAAAATAAGATGCAATTATTTTTCACTCATTACCATAAGCAGGGTCATCCTGTAGACAAGTGTTGGACTTTACATCCAACAAGTCATCCACGACATTTGAAGAAGGTGGAGAGAGATTTTGGCGAGAATGGAAAAGAGGATTCCATAATTGATGTGGGTCGGGATGATACACATGATGAAGTGCAGCTAAAAGAAGCGCCATTGAAATGGTTTGGAAAGAGATGGTTATATTTATTAACCAATTAAGGCCTTGCATTTCTTTTGATAATCAATGAAAATATTGCCTTATTGATGCATTTCCTTGTTATTTGGATACATTTCTTTTCTCCTGAAAGTATGGTGCATATTGCATGAAGAAAGATGTTGGAAAAGTAGAGTTATGTTGACTCACTTAGATGCAACGAAGATGGTAATTTTCAACTACAAATTTGCATGCATGTTGCATTCTTGAACTTGCATGTTTATGCTAGGTAGGTGCTCAAAATGGGAGTATGTTGACTCACTTTATTGCAACAAATTTGGTCATTTCATCTCTTTAAGTACTCATACATACCAATGGGATTCTTGTACTTTTGATAGAGTTGAGAATCGTTATACATGTATGATAATTTGTGTGTGTGAACAGTGGAATTTTTAATAGTTTCATTGTGCTTGAACATGCATGAGTGATTGACTTGTGTTGGTTGATTATTTTGTTAACATGCATGTTGTCAACTTGAGAATATTGATCATTTGCACATGCATGAGTGTCGGCTCGTGTGGTCAATTGATTGCTACATGTATGTTATATCGACTTGGAAGAGTTGATTTTGTCTCCAAAGATGACAGGGACATGTGATGAATTGTTTCATGAGAATGTGGAATTATTGTTGTAAATTGTCAAGTTGTTGTACATGCTTTTGCTTAACTTGAAAATTAGTTGTTCGAAGAAGCATGTTTTTTCGACTTGTGTTTAATCGATGGTTTGTACACCAATATGTAAGAGTGCATGGCAATGTTCAAATGATGTGACATTTGTTGCTTTGAAGAAGCAAAAGGAAGAGATCGTCAAGTTATATTCTTGCATGAGTGTTTTTCAAGGTTAATGGTGTTTCTTGTGACAAGATGTCGCAGGATTTTGGAAGGTCCATGCTTGAGAAAGAGGCTCATGATTAGCCTTCATTCTCAAATCATGACATGAGAAGCATGTTCATACTGGAGGATATGGAATCAAAAAATGAAAGTGGACAAAAATAAAATACAAAAAATTACACCGATTGTGGACCATTTGATGTGTTGTTGCCAAGAACCAAAAGAGATGGTGAATGCATTCTTCCAAATATCGAATTTGGAACTGTGGAGGTAAAGGAATGGTCATTTATTTTCTTGTTATTACTGATATTGAAACTTATTCTTGTAGTTCACTCAAATGGGCTTAACTTGGAAAAGTGGTTTCCAAGGAGAAGCTTGCATTGAATGCATGTGTTGCAAAGGAGGAACATGATTCTCAGTGGGAAGGCCATAAGTCAGCTTTCCAAGCACTCAAGGATCACTTTGGTATAGCAGGGTGTTTAATCAGTAAGCAGCTAGCAAGTGTTGGATTGGGCCAGTCATAAAAGGAGAACATTGGTTGAAGTGCCAAGCCATTTGCAAGGCAAGACATATCAGTGAACCCAAGTGGTTGTCATGGAGATTTTTCCAAGTAGAATCAATTGATAGAACTTGGGAAGGAGAAGAGTATTCATCTCTCATCAGATAACTAACTTTTGTGGGTCCAAAACCCTGTCAGTGGGAAGAAGTGATCAGAATCTAGATTAGGGGAAAAATTTTGCTCAAAAATAAAAGTGCTATAAATAACTCAAACCCTAAATGACCACATTTGTCTAGGTGATATGATCCCAATGAAACTTGTTTCACTCAAAACGGAGCTCGTATGGGAAAGATAGAGCCTTTTCTTTGCTTTGTCAAACATGCAAATTTTGGGTACAAGGCTGATTGGGATGCTGACTAGGCATCTGTATAGCCCAGTCATCAAAAAGAATATTCCAAGGAATATGCATAGAATATTCTGATAGGTGGATCAATCACATTTTTGACAATTGTTGGCATATTATTGGTCAAAGGTATTTTGGCGGACCAATGAGAGGCTGACACGTGGCAAGCTCGGAGGCTACCACGTGCCCTCTCAAAGGTTGGATAAAATGTTTTAACAGGTCAAGGAATCGAGCTTACGACCTCGCCCACACAAGCCCCATGCCTTACCAATATGTCGCACCACAAGTCTTAAATTATATCCATTTGAAGTTTTATTTAAAGTTTAAGCGTTGAAGGTTTTGAGGTAAGGTGATCAGCCCCAGTTCCATAGGCACCATATGACCCAGTGCTGAATAGGAGGGTGGTAGTAGCAGTTGATGGTGGTTTTGGCGGGTCCAAAAAATTTGGCATTGCTCCAAATTTGGCAGGGTGAACTAGAGTTTCTCCAAACTCGGTGGAGTTTCGACCAATTTTGGCTCAGAAAGAGTCATTCCTCGATGATTTAGGTGCTATGAACATAATGGAATAGGTTGTAGAGGTAGAAAGGCACTTATGTACGTGATTTTTCTACGTTTAATTTTAAGAAAGCCTAGGGCCACGAAGAGAGGAGGTCAAGCCTAGATCATATGAAGTCCAATTACAGAGCTTGGATAATCATTTTTGGGGTTTTTGGGTGTTCTGAATTCAATGGAGTAGGTTGTAAAGCCATTGGATCACTGCAGGTGCATGTAATCATAGAATTTACCATTAATCCAAAGAGGGCCTAGCCATTGAAGGAGGTCCAAGAAGATGTAGCCCAGGAGGGGTGAACTCTTTTATCATCTTTGTGTTATGAGTTGTTGTGTTTCACTTCTATGGAATTTACTTGCCATATATGTGTTTTAAACAACTATTTAACCTCATAAATTTCTCATAAAAGACACTTAACATTTGACACATAACTCCTCACATTTTGGTTAATTTAAGACAATCCTAAACACATTTTTTTAATACTAATGAGGGAGCTTGCATAACATTAACAAGTTTTCCCAACATTCAGATTAGTTGGGTGGAACGTGGAAGTCCCATCCCGGGTTGGATTTTGCATTATCAATAAGAGGTTATTTCTCCTTGTATTTTTATGAGAATTATATTGGATTATATTAGATTTATATGGCAGTGAGTTCATTAGTATTTATGTCCCTATTATGTTGGTTATGTATATGTTTTATGACGACAGCTATATATGGATCTCATCATGTTTCTACTTGTATACGAATAAAGAATGTATCTATGACCTAATGGATGGAATGAAATTTAATGTGTTGAGTTATCAATGTTTCATGGCGAATCTCAGATAAGTATGAGACCCCTATGCTCAGATATGTTATTCAAACCTATAGATTACACATTTGTGATATGTTTGACAAAATGTTTGTCATGGCTAGTAGGGGTCCAGTCAAGGTATCATTCAAGTAATTGATTTAGTATTGTCATTTCCATGTTATGTTATTATTCTGAAGGTATCATGAAGTTCTGGGCAGTGACCTGAGCTTTGGGCTTGAAAAAGTGTCTTAAATCCTGGGGACGTTGTCATAGAAATGGAAAAATGAGTCTTTGGACGCTGGCAGGAAAACATGTGAGAGTGACTCTAGGTTTATGGGCGTTGTCATGCTTATATCATGAGAGCGACTGATGCTTAAGTTGCCCAAAATTTCAATGGGACCCAAGGGCAAGCTACCTGAAGTTTTGGAGAGGTTCCTAAGGGTCATGATGCTGAAGTTGAATGTCTTTCTGGTGTGTTTCCATCGGTTCCACTTCCTTAACATTACTTAGGAGGTCAAATCATATTATAGTGTCATCTTGTCGCATGTTTACCCTGGCTGGCTAGTTGCTTAGGTAGATGTGGGAGGAGGGTGTTACAATTTTGTCCTCTATTGTTCTATATCATACCACTAGATCTAGGGAGTTCATTTTTGTCTGTAGAAGTGAATTTCCTATATAACAATTATAAATCCAAAATCATTAAGAAAGGGAAGGAATTTAATGATGCTCCTTCTACTTAAGAAAAAAACCTCTTTAGGTGAAGGAGGGTATATGTACTTCGCTTCTTCATGTACACATGTAGATCATGAGGCATGGTTGATCGATTTAGGGGCATCCTTTCATATGATTCTTCACAAGGAGTGGTCTTTCAAGTATGAAAGAAATATTGGTGGTAATGTTTTCCTAGGGGATGACTAGATAGGCAGAATCATAGGACATGGAAAATTCAAGTTGAAGCTTATGGGTGGAAGTATTAGAACACACCCCGATGTTTTCCACATCCTATTATTAGCCAAAAATTTGATTTCTATAATAAATTTTATCAATCTAGGTGTGAAGACAATGTTTGAAAATTATAATATGGTTCGAGAGCTATAGTATTGCTAAGAGGAGTTTGGATTGGGATTCTATATAAGCTACCAGGAAGTGCTATTAGTGATGGGTGCAACAACTCACTATTCCTAAAGCTGGAGAAAAAGGAGAAACTCTTACAATGTCCAAAGAAAAGACTATGCAATGGCATTAAATATTGGGTCATTTCAAAGAAAAGGGTGTTTGATTACTACATGCTAATGGTATGGTAGAAGGTATGTCTAAATGATCTCTAGATTTTGATTTCTGCAAACATTGTTTATATGGGAAGTAGAATCAGGTAAGGTTCTCCTATGTTGTTAGGAATATTACAGTTAGTGGATAGTGATGTGTTTGGATTTTTGTTGGCTCCATCACTGGGTAAATTTGTGTACTATGTCTCATTTATAGATTACTTCTTGAGGAATACATTTATTTATTTTCTCTAGAAGAAATTTGAAGTTTTCTTCAAATTCAAAGAATTTAAGGCTCTCATGGAAAATTAGAAAAAGAAGAAAATTAAGGTTTGGAGGATAGATAATGGTGGAGACATATGTGGGAATAAATTTGAAGAACTTTGCAAGAAGTGTGGTATATCAAGAAACAATACTACTCCATACACACCTTAGTCGAATGGAGTTGTAGAAAAATTGAATAGACCATTGATGGAGAAAGCAAGGAGCATGTTTAGTGGTACCAAGTTAGGTCAGGAATTCTGGGAAAGAGGAAAATAACACTGCGTGGTACCTAGTAAATAGATCACCCTCATGAGCATTGGATGAAAAGACTCCATAGTAGGTATGGACTAGTGAGAAACCCTATCTTAAATGTATTAAGGTATTTTGATATGATTCTTATGTACACATAATAAAGGAGAATAAGAGCAAGCTAGATAAGAAGCCCAAAAGCATATCTTTATTGGATATAAAGATGGTTTGAAAGGTTATAATCTTTGGAACCCAAAATATATGAAGGTTATGTATAATAGAGATGTGGTATTTAGAAATATAAAAGATATTTTCAAATAGGAAGTCCTATAAAGGGAGAAAGAACTAAAGAACAAGGAGTTTGAGTTGAAGGATGATGAATCAAACTCTAAAAAGGAACATGAATTGAAAGATTAAGAACCACATACTCCATTATTAAGGAGATCAGTTTAGGAAATGAGGAATCTAGAAAGGTATACTAGACCTCATTTTTTTTCATATTTTGTTTTGATTATTATTTAATATGATTCGAGAATTATTAGGGAGGCTGTGGATTTGGAGGATGGAAAACTCCATAAAAATTCTATGGTGGAAGAAATGACAACGTTAGACAAAAATGAGGTTTGATATCTAGTGGAGTTTCCAACTAGAAGAAATCCCATTGCTAGCAAATGGGTGTTTAAGAATAATTTTAATGTGGAATGAAAAGTGGAGAAATACAAAGATTAGTCAATGGAAAAGGGTTAATCCCAAGTAAAGGGAATTGAATGCGGTGACATTTTTTCTCCTATCACCATGTTAAATTCCATTATATTTCTTTTATTTGTTGTTGTTGCTTTTGATTTTGAAGTAGAAAATATGGATGTGAAGACAACATTCCTACTTGGGGATCTATAATTAAAAATATACATGAAATAGAAAGAAGGATTTTTGATGAAGGAAAAGGAAATAGTTCATATGAAAGATGAAAAATTCCCCCTCTATGTTAAAGGGATCACCAATGATGTGGTATCAAAAATTTTACACTTATCTATTGGGACTTGGCTTCACAAGGAGAAAAGTGGATCACTGTGTCTATTTCAAATTGGTTTTACTTATTTGGTCTTGTATAATGATATGTTGTTGATTGGAAGTGACAAAGAAACCATACTGGAAGTCAATTTACTAAGTTGTCCTCTAAATTTGAGATGAAGGATCTTGGTGTTACAAATTTCATTTTAGGAATGGAAATTAAAAGAGATTGAGCCAAAAAGAAACCTTGTTTAAATCAAAGTATGTTGAGACAATATTGAAAAGGTTTAATATGAAATAATGTAAATTGGTAAATGTATCTATTTAAGTAGGTTTAAAGTTACTTGGAAATCAGTGTCTCGGGACATAGGAAGAGGAATAAGACATTTCATGTGTTTCACATGCTAGTGCAATTGGAAGTTTGATGTATGTGATGGTCTTTACTAGATTCAATATTGCACATGAAATAGGAGTATCGAGCAAGTATATATCAAAGCCAAGGAAGGAGAATTAGACATCAATAAAGAGGGTTTTCAGGGATTTGTGTGGCACTATTGGAAATGGATTGTACTAATAAGGAAAACTAGGATTGGACACAGTGTTGTACATACATACATTTTTTTATGAAGAGTGGGATAGAAATATGGATAATATAAGATATATAAGTGGGTATGTATTTAACATGTTTGGATGAGTAATTAGTTGGATGAGAAAGAGACAGTTTGTAGTGAAACTTGTAGAAATTCCTTGTATATTCAAAACCCTAATTGTAATTTACTAAAACAAAAGACTTGAATCTACTCTACTCATCGGAAGAAACAATAATTGATAGAGAAATCAGAAATCATACAAGAGATATAATTCAATCAACACATTACACAATGATTTCCTGGGGAAAGCCACAACTAAAAACCCATGCTATCTATATATTGCATTAGTCAGACAAGAATACAATGTTTTGCACAAGCCCAAGCAACCTCTGCACTATCTCTATATGTCTCACAACTTCCTAGACAAGCTTATGCCAATACTTAACCAATTTTATACTTTCCCAAGTCGCTATTTCCTTACATTGTTTCTTTGGGAATTAGCCCCCTATTCATTATGGAAATTCCTCAATATGAATTGTGCGATCCTCATAGGCCTTCCTCTGACTGCATGCACCACTTGTACAATTCGAATGATTATACAACTCATAGTACACTGCCCTTGGACTCCAATCTTAGCTAGGTAACTCTCATATCTGACATGCATGAGTTATTTATTAGTGAATCATCAGTTAACTGGCTGAACACATGAAGCAACATTCCACTATCTTCCCTCCTACTAGTTCCTCCATCAGTTGGAACTAGTTTAGCTAACTTTAACTCAGTTACACTGAATTAATTAAATACAACTCAAAATAAACTCAACCAGGGATCCTATAATGTAGGAGAAGCTCTACATGACTCTAGTTAGACCCTCAACTTGAATTATTGGAGCCAACTAAGTCAAATTAAATTATTTAACTTATACAAGTTGCCTTATGAAGTGGAATTACAATTTTATTCCTAATTTAATTCAAGGACAAAATTAAATCAGGAGTTTCTTGTTGCATTTTCAACACCCCCTGTCAACAAGAAAGGGATTATTAGATACCCCAATCCTGCCTATATGGAACTCGAATTTTACTCTTGATAGTGCCTTAGTAAAGATGTTTGTATCATGTTCCTTTGTAGTAAAGTACTCCAACAACATGATTCTCCTCCGTGCACAATCTCGTAGATGGTGATACCATATGTTGATATGTTTGGATTGATCATGAAAAAATGGATTCTTAGAGAGTTTGATACAACTCTGATTGTCACAGTAAATCATTGTAAGATCCATTAACTGGCCAAATAACCCAAAAAGGATCTTCCTCATTCAGATAACCTCACAAGGCTCTTGACTAGTAGCCATGTACTCTACTTTTGTTGAATTGAGTGTAATATATCTCTACTTCCTGTTGTACAAAGAAACTGTTGTTGACCCAATACTGAAAATTCCCCTTGATGTGCTCTTCATGTCTGACGGACTCCCTGCCCAATTTGCATTTGTGAAGCCTTGAAACTCCAATCCCTCAATCTCTATGTACCAAAGGCCAAACTGAGTGGTGCCTCTAAGGTATCTCAACACATATTTAGCTACCTTCTAATAGAGTTTGGTTGGCTTAACCATTTCTTGACTAAGCTAGTTAACTTCAAAACATATGTTCATTCATGTGTTCACCAAGTACACAAGTGAGCCCACAAGATGCATGTAAATAGTATCATCTGCTACTTCACCTGAAGTAGCATCTTCCTTCCTCCAATTCCCTGCTATAGGAGTCTCCATGGGTTTTCTGCTCTCCTTGTGGAACTTATTCAGTATCTTGTTGTTATAATTACCTTGAGAGACAAACAGTTCCTCATATCCTTGTCATACTTCCACACCAAGGAAATAATGCATGAGCCCCAGGACATTCATCCTGAATTCTTTTGCAAGATCCTCTTTGCAAGATTTTACCAGCTTCTCATCCCCAATTAGAATTAAATCATCGAAATATAATATTATAATTAATAATTTACCTTCAAAAATAATATGGTAAAGGTAAGCATCTGCTTCACTTTTAGACAATCCCAACCTGGTGAAATAGTTGCCAATCCTGGTGTACCAAGCACGAGGTGCTTGTTTCAATCCATATAGTTCTCGCTTGAGTTTGCACACATGTGACTCTCTATTGAAGGTATCAAATCCTTCTGAATGCTCAATGTACACCTCTTCCTCAATCACTTTGTTGAGTAATGTTATCTTCACATCTATTTGATGTATCTTCCATCCCATCTACCCTGAAAGTGATAGGATAGATTTGATTGAAGAGTACCTTGCCACTGGAGCAAAGATCTCCTCGTAATAAATTCCCTCCACCTGAGAGAACCCTCTGGCCACAAATTTGGCCTTATGTTTCTCGACACTCCCATTTGTTTCTTGCTTCACCTTGTAGATCCACCTAGAACCTACCATTGACTTGTCCTCTGGCCTTGGGACAACTTCCCAAACACTATTCCTCATAATGGAGTCATACTCTTCTACCATGGCATCAACCCATACCAGTTTTTTCATTGCTTCCTCAAATGAGGATGGCTTAGTCTCTACACTCTTGCTCATCACATCCATGTAGCAAATGTACTAATCTAGTGACCTATTATGCCTGCGTTGTGATGTGGGTGCTCCCAAATTGTCTCTAGCATCAAACATAAATCTGTCAGCTTCTCTGGTGCACTTCCTTCCATATCTAGATGTCTCTGCATGAGTGGGTGCTTCCACTCTTTTCTCCTCTACGTGTGGCTGCTCCACGTCATTCCAAGGTTCTTCCTTTGGAGATAAAAGCTCCTCATATGCATGTAACTGAATCTCCCTCTCAAGGGAACATCTCATGGCCTTCTCTTCATCAAAATTCACATCTCTATGAACCATTGTCGTCCTGTGACATGGCAGGTACACCCCATAGTTGTGAGGTGTATTAGTGTGCCCCACAAATATGCCCAACTCAATTGCTGGCTCTAGCTATTTCCTTGCATCCTTGGTAACATGATAGTAAACTGGTAAACCAAATATTCAGAAGTGTGCCACATCTGGTTTCCTACCTGAAAAGGATTCTTCTAGTGTACTCATCCCAAGAATCTGATGAGGACTCTTGTTCTGCACATATACATTTTTGTTACATGCTTCAGCCCACAAGTGAAACGGTAGGCCCTGATCATGTAACATCACATGTGCAGCTCCCACAATACATTTTTTTCTTCCTTTCAACAACCCCATTCTGCTGTGGGTTATGGGTTGTTATTAATTCTTATCGAATGCCTTCTGGTGCATAGAAGTTCTTGAATTCATTCGACACATATTCTCCACCGTTATTGCTCTTGAGATCCTTCACTTTCCTATTAGTGTCTTTCTCAACAAGTTCTTTAAATTCACAAAATTTAGAGAACGCCTAATCTTTCTTCTGCATGAAGAAAATCCAACACTTACATGAGAAATCATCTACAAGTATCACATAATATATGTGATTGGCTATGGAGGTTGTCGAGAACAGTCCACACACATCTCAGTGAACTCTTTCAACGATCGCTTGCGCTCGACTTCCTTTATCATGAAAGGCGGATTTTGTGTACTTCCCCAATGCACACCCTTTGAATGTATCTCATTGCTCTAGTGCACCCTTGGGAAATCCTGTAGAAATTTGTTGCATGATCTTCAATGTTCCATGGTGCAAATGGCCTAATCTTCTATGACGTAATTCACTGATGTCTCGACTCTACACCTTCTCTGCTTTGTGCTCAATGTTGCACAATCTTCTACATCTTATTTGTAGAGATTATTCACTTGAAGCCCACTCCGCTTCACTTATCCTATGGTTATGTGATGAAGGAAAGTCTTCCCTTTGCTAAATATCACATCGTAGCCATGATCTTCCAAATTAGCAACTAAAACTAAATTCTTCTTCAGACCCGGAACATACATCACATCTTTTAATGTGAGAGGATAAATATACGCCTTTTGAAAAGTAATAGTACCTATTTCAATCGTGTTATACCTTCCATCATCTCCCGTCTTGATGTGCATCTAGAAGTCCTACTCCTCCAAGTCACTAAAAAATTCTTTTTTTCTCTTCATATGGAATGAGGCTCCATTTATATCCATATGCCACACACTACCCATCACCAATGTCACCATACATGCAATGACGGTGCAATCCAACTCGAATTGTGAAGCAATAGCTTCACCTACTGCTCCTCCCTAGGGGTTCTTATCAGTCTTCTTATGCAAACATTTAATATTCGACAAGTCCTTCTTGCCATCCTAATTGGAATATCCTTTGGATTGGAATTTCTTTCCTTTCCCTTTCTTTACCTTTCTAGCTAAGGCATAATTCTCCTCATCCTCATTCTTGGATGAGATTCCATCTCTGGTGTTTCACCTAATCTCTTCTTGCATCAAGTCAAACCACAAATGCTCCCACTCTCATAGCTTCTCCCTCCCATTTACTCAATCCTAGTAGTTGTGCTAGCTCTTGGGAAGGCCTAGAAGTGATAGGTTGGCTAGATCATCTTCAGTAACTATAACCCCAACACTCCCATGATCAACCCGACATTAGCTAAACTTGCTCAAGTATTATGGTATTGTGTCGCTCTTCTCCATATTGATTTTCAAAGCTTGTCCTTCAGTGCTAGCTTCCTGTGGCCATTGTTGTTCTAAAATAAGTCTATCAAGGCATTCCACATTGCATGTGGAGTCTCATTCCTGTTGATATCCCAGACAATATGATATCGAACTCTTTCCAGTAAGATCCTTCTTACCTTGGCTACATTCTTCTTCCACTCTGTCAGTTTATTTGCATCTATAGCTACTGGTTTCAGAACATTGCTGTCAATGTATTCCTTCAATACATTACCTTCCATGAGTGCTTCCATCCATTCCTTCCAAGAAATGTAATTCGAGCTACCCTCAAGGGCATACTAGAGCATCAGACCATAGAACGCCATCTGGATCCTGCTACTAGCTCTGGAGAATAGATCTGCAAAACTTGTTCTTCTTGCAAAGAAAAACTTGTATTCTTCTCTTCTATAGTGGTTTTAGCTCTAATGCCATCTAGAAATTCCTTGTAGATTCAAACTGCTAATTTTAATTTACTAAAACAATAAACTTGAATCCACTCTACTCATCAGCAGAAACAATAATTGATCGATAAATCACGAAGCAGACAAGAGAAAGAATTCAATCAATACATTGCATAATGATTTCCTAGGAGAAGCCACATCTAAAACCCCGTGCTATTTTTATATTTCATTAGTGAGAAATAATGAGAAGATTACAATGCTTTACACAAGCCCAAGCAACCTCTGCACTATCTCTATCTATCTCATAGCTTCCTAGACTGTAAGCCTATGCCAATACTTAACCAATTTTCTGCTTGCCCAAGTCCCTATTTCCTTTCATTGTTTTCTTGGGAATTAGCCCCCTATTAATTAGGGAAATTCCTCAATATGAATTGCAGAATCCTCATAGGCCTTCCTTTGACTGCATGCACCACTTGTACAATTCAGGTGATTATACAATTGATAGTACACTTCCCTTGAACTCCAATCTCAACTAAATAACTCTTAGATCTAACATGCATGAGTTATTAATGAGTGAATCATCAGTTAACTAGCTGAACACATGAAGCAACACCCCACTGTTTGACCTCCTATTAGTTCCTTCATTAGTTGGAACTAGTTTCACTGACTTTAACTTGGTTAAACTAAAATAATTAATTACAAATCAAAATAAACTCAACGAGGGCTCCTATAATGTAGGAGACACTCTACATGACTCTAGTTAGACCTTCAACTTGAATTAATTGAGCCAACTAAGTCAAATTAACTTAGTTTAATTTGTACAAGTTGTTTTGTAATGTGGAATTACAATTTTATTCCTAATTTAATTCAAGGACAAAATGAAATCATGATTTTCTTGTTGCATTTTCAACAGCACTCTCAACTACAAAGGTTAAACACATGGCATCAAATCAATCAAGCCAGGAATAAATATCGTTACAAATATTTTCTTCAAGTATTGGATTGATGCAACAAGTTGTAATGATAGAATGTGATATTTATAAAGTATTTTCCTTGGTGAAGAGCCTAGATTATCAACGAAGACAAAAAATATTAATATTCAATAACACTTTACCAAAATATGATTGAAGACAAGAAGGTGCTACTAGAAAAGGTGGACATTTTGAAGAATTTTGCATATTCATTAACAACACAAGTGAGCATAGATAAGTTCTCTTTGTGTAGAGAAACAATGGGAATTATTTCCCCGGATTATTGATCATGTACTCCTGTGGCCCCTTATATGAAAAGAAAACAACAAGTGAGAGAATATTGGGTATGTGCTATATTCTTTGGATGACTACTTGCATGTGTTGAATGTTGCTCTAGGTGCAATAGTGGCAAATCCACCTTGTGCGAGTGTTTGGAGGGAAGCTTCTTGGTTTTATTTTAAGTGATTTTCTCTGTCTAATTTTTTTAGTTTTCGACACACAATTTTTGAGTTAAATAATTTTGTGGGGCATGGATTTTTGGCCCATGGATTTGTAGTTTTTGTTAATGAACTATGGTTATCTTATAATCCATGATAAATGAATTGGCAGTTTATGGATGCCATATATATATATATATATATATATATATATATATATATATATATATATATATATATATATATATATATATATATATATATAGAGTATTATAATACTATAAAGATCAATATACTAAAAAATATTAATATTTTTCCTAGTTTCAATTTCTAGTGTAAAATATTTGTGTTTTCCATTGGATATGTTTAGCTTTTTAAGAATTTGTTTGCAATGATTAATTTTATGGGGTTAAAGTCTACATCTTTTCTCCTCATAAGTCATGGCATAACAAGTTAAATCAAAGACCCCGAGATGTCTCACTGAAGGAATGTGGTCGTACCACATTCCATATGGAGTATTATTTCTAAGAGCTCTGATACCAGTTGTTAGAAAATTATATATTACGGAGCAATGAAACACATAAAATATTGCAAAAATATAAACACGGAAAACACATAAAACAAGAGAGACACATATATACGTGGTTCACCCAATTTGGGCTACATCCACGGAGAAACAACCAGTCCTTCTTTTATTATATTATCCAACAAACTCAAGAGATACAACCTACAACAGATCTGTTGTAACACCCTCTTCGCTCTCAATCTCCTCTCTCTTCCTCACTCAGAATACAGATGTACATAGACGAAATACAATTCTCTCATATATAGTGAGGGGTTGCCTTCTAGGGGAAAAAACCCTAAATTAAACATAACTTCTACTGTTAGATCATCTACCTAATGAACAACCCAGATTGACTAGAAATTACTAGACTTTTACAAGGAAATTTTACATCTATTTTTAGCTTCAGGGGCACTGCTCCCAAACCCCCACTGGGGGACCTCTAGCCCCTGGACCCCCTAACCGGGGAGGGATTAGCCCCCTAGATCCCCGCCGGGGGGACAGGTCCCCCCGCACCCCGCCCTGCGTGGAGGGGTGTACAGTCTTCCTGGGGTATACAGTCGGCTGAAACCTTTGAATACAGAAGATAGTCAGGCTCCACACCCAACACGTCAGTAATAGATAAAGAAAAATTTGAACAGAAAGCAGATGGAATATACCTTTCTGGCTACCTTCTTTCTCGAACTGATCTTCTCACACCCGAAGTTTTTGGCTTTTAGTATTTTGATTCCTTCTCTGTTGTAGAGTCTGATTCTTCCTTCTTAAGATCAAACTCTATCTTCTGAGGTTCCTTTGGTTGGACTTCATGTCTAATAACATCTTTTACCTCTCTGAACACCACATCTCGGTTGTACACAACCTTCCTTGTTACTGGGTTCCAAAGCTTATAACCCTTTAAACCATCCGTATACCTAATAAAGATGCACTTTTCATATTTACTATCCAACTTGGTTCATTTCTCCTTTGGAACATGTACATATGCATCGCATCAAAATACCCTTAGATGTGAAAGAGAGGGTTTCTTACCAGTCCATATCTCTTGTGGAGTCTTGTCCTCTAACACTGATGAAGGTGATCTGTTGACTAGGTAACATGTTGTCTCCACCGCCTCTGCCCAAAATTCATGTCCTAACTCGGCACCACTGAGCATGCTTCTTGCCCTTTCCATCAACGTCTTGTTCATTCTTTCTGCAACTTCATTTTTCTCAGGTGTGTATCGAGTAGTCTTCTCTTGTTCTATACCACACTTCTTACAGAATTCTTCAAATTCCTTACTACAAAACTCTCCACCGTTATCTGTCCTCAACACCTTTACATTCTTCTCTGTCTAGTTTTCCACTAGAGCCTTAAATTCTTTAAACCTGTCAAAGACTTCAAATTTCTTCTTAAGGAAATATATCCATGTATTCCTTGAGAAGTCATCTATAAATAATACATAGTACACACACTTACCCAGTGATGGAACCTTCACAGGTCCAAACACATCACTGTGCACAAGTTCTAATATTCGTTTCGCCCTCTTATGACCAAAGGGGAAACTCACCCGATTCTGCTTCCCATATACACAGTTTTCACAGAAATAAAAATCTAGAGAGTTATTACTCATACCTTCTACCATACCTTTACCATGAAGTATTCGAAGGCCCTTCTCTCCAATATGTCAAAGCCTTTGATGCCACATCATGGTCTTCTCTCCAAAGACCACTAGTTTTTTTCTCCACTTTTAGGAACCACAGAAATGTTGCACCCATCAACAATAGTGCTACCTTGCAGCTTGTACAGATTTCCAATTTGGACTCCCCGCATCAATACCAGTTCCCCCCAAACCATCTTGCAAGTATCCTTCTCGAACACTATTTTTACACCTGCATCATCCAGCTTACTTACGGAAATTAGATTTCTGGCCAATGCAGGAATATGCAGAACACCAAGAAGTGTTCTAACCCTTCCACCTTGCAACTTCAACTTTACTTTTCCACGACCAACAATTCTTGCGTTCTTGTCATCCCCCAAGAAGACATCACCACCATCATATTTCTCATACTCGTAGAACCACTCTCTATGGGGAGTGAAGTGAAAGGATGCACTTGAGTCAATCAACCATGCGTCATGATCTACATGTGTACTTGAAGAAGCCAAGTACACATCCCCACCTTCATCTGAGGTGGTTTTTGCCTCTGTAGAAGGAGAATCATCAGATTCTTTTCCTTTCTTAGGAGCTTTAGATTTACATTACCTTTTGTAGTGCCCTTCCTTTCTGCATTTCCAGCACACCACCTTTACAGATTTTCGTGGAGATTTAGATCTCCCTCTAGATTTAGATCTCCCACTAAATGACTTATTTTTGTTTTTGTTCTAGTACCGTCCTCATGCAGACAAGGAATCACCATTCTAGTTCTCCATAGTTTTTTGTCTCATTTCCTCCATCAACAAGGATGAGACTATTTCATCAAACTGCAAGGCAGTTGCATTACTACCTATTGCAATAACCAGACTATCCCACGAATCTGGTAGAGAACACAACAAACTGATGCACTAATCTTCATCTATAATTTTAATATCAATAGATAATAACTGACTTACCACAGTATTAAATGCGTTCAGATTCTCTGTCAGTGAGTCTCCATCTTTCATCCTCAAGTTATACAACTTTTTCTGGAGGAACAGTTTATTGACCAGAGACTTAGATTGGTACAAAGTCCCTAACTTGTCCCACAAAGCCTTTGTCATAGCTTCCCCTGATACATTCAGCAATACTGAATCTAAGACACACAATCGTATTGTTCTCTTTGCCTTCCGATCCAACTTCTTCCATTCTTCATCGGATACTCCCGTTGGTTTACTACCCAGATCTACCGTGATCCACTGATCTTTATCCACCAACATATCCTCCATCTTGAGTTTCCACAACTCAAAACTCTAACCATTAAATTTCTCGATCTCTATCTTTCCACTGCTTGCCATCTTCTTTCACCACCAGAATCGATCTCTCAGATCTCCCACTGAACAGGGTCTACCATAGGCCCAAGCAAAACCCCTCGGCAAAAAAGGCATCCCCTTGAAGCCAAAATGGCTCTGATACCAAATGTAGGTTTTAACCCCACACAAAAGTTACCTGCATACAAATTCTAAAACATAGAAAATAAACAATGTGAGAGCATAAAACATAAAACACATATACATAGAGATTTTCGCCTGGATCCCAAAACTAGGACTACCAGATTGATTTTTCATTATTTTCCTTTCAATGTTACAATACATATTTTTACATGCCGAAGCATCCAATACCATGGACCGAAAACCATCGCGTCCAAAACCATGTGTGAAAAATCATGCACAAAACCATAGGTAGGTCTGCCCAACCTAATATAGGGAAATTAGTGCAATGAAGGGGGGGCTCCACCCCCCTTCTAAAGCCCCAGTTAACTACGTGGGCTAGTCGTGGAAAGAATATAACACAACCCAACAATAGGTTGTACTATATGTACCTTGAGATCCATTATCATTATTGATGGCTTCTCTCGCGTATGTTAACAACTTACATCATTAGTTAGTAATCAGATGGTGTCTACCATGTTCGACTCCAACTCAGTTATTCATATGGTTGGACTCATACTATAAAGTGGTGAGGTAGAGACCCTATCTAGTTCCATCCATCTGGGTTGCAATTTCAGGATTCATAAAAGATTACAAAGTATGATGGCTATGAGCATTTAGACAATCATCCAAGCATAGCTCCACATTTTGTCATCAATGCACGAGACTTCTTGATTATTGTACATATAATATTAGCTTATATGTTGAGTATGGATATGCCTCCCTCAACAATGATACCTTCATGATAATATGTATTGTAACAAATGGTGATATCGACTAATTTATTCTTGATCCAGACTTGTCACAAAGTAAATCACTTCAGTCCTCAACCACCATTTCTGACTTTGTACTTTAGGGGGCAATCTATTACATGCCATTTTATCACATCCACTTAAAAGGTCTAAAAATTGGATCAATTAACATCCTTGAACACTTTGTCATTATCCCTTTGCAAAGCCCCAAGCATCACCTCTCCAAAAAGTGAGTTTTTGGGTCAACCGGCTCAAAAACATCATTTTTAGCCCCAACACACCTTGCATGCATGTCCACTTGTAATGGTTACAAGTTGCATAACTGAGAACCTACATTGATCGACACAGGTCTTTCTACCCTGGAGGTGTGATGGTTCTAGAATTTTAGGAAAATTAAAAAATATTTTTGAAACTTCTCCTTCCATAAGCTTCTAAGGTGGTTTTAACTATTTACCATGGATAGATATCTAAAATTCCTTCTATAAATGTATTATCTCTTATCCTTTGAGCTTGTCCCCCATAATAAGTGGATCTCAAGCCTAGGTTGGTAAATCCTAAACTACCATGTTTACCCTATATATTTACTGTCTCCCATAGAATCTAGGTTGGATTTTGGAGATTATTAGTGCCATCATATTGTTGCTTTGAGCTTAAGGAATCATCATCCATTTGAATTAGGGTTGAATGTTTGATGAAGGACAAAAAAATTCTTTGTGGCAAGGAAGGACAAAAAAATTGGGGAGATATCTACAAATTCAACTTCCATATATGGTTATAACTCTCTCCTTTATTTATTAATACAAAAAGCACTTTATTTTATTATACTTGTGGCATGTTGATACTTATGTATTTCAACACCATGTTGACCCATTGATTAGAGACATTGGATTACGCTATGTGGATATTGTAGTTCCTTTGCTTGTTTTAGTCATTGTTGTAGGTTCCATTATAGCGTGTGGAGCTAGAGTTGGAACTTACAAGCGAAGAGAAGATGACTTATTATGGATCCTAGGTAGGTCTCTTTTCCATATTCTAATCTCTCTAAGTAAAAGTTTGATCATTTTTGTAACAACCCTAATTAAAAACTCTAGTAAAAATATACAAGACCACGGATGATGGGACACATATTCCAAGTTGAATGGTGGGGGAAACATCCTAGTGGGTGTTGATTTGGTTTATTATGGTTAAGGAAATTGGCAAAGGAAATGGAAAAGGCTTTGGAAAGGCAAAACAGAATTTTTGGCACATTTCTTTATGAAAATAATGGAAATTAGGAGAAAAAGGAGGTGAAAGGTCACAGGTTGCATGTGAGGAGAAAAATGAAGGAAAATAATGGAAAATGAAGAAAATAGAGGCCTCGTTGATTAAAAAGGCTTTTGACAATTAGTTGGAAATCTCTTAGTCAGTGTAAGCTCTTGGGTCAAGTTTTGGCTTTGGTTTTGCATGGGATCAAGCAAGGAAAATAAGGCAAGAGGAAGCAAAGATCAAGAAGGGAAAGGCAGGATCAAGCAACTAGAGTAGGATTCATTGAAGGTATCTATTTGCATGTGTATTTTCCTTGCTAGATTTGGCATGGATGGTATTTCATGTGGTTCTTTTACCATTGTGGCATGGGTTTTACCAGGTGTAATAGTGTTTTTAGCCTAGCCTTGCCATTTCTGGATAGCCATGGTGTGATGGGGTTCTCATGTTTTGGTTGAGCTGGGTTGTCGGATAGATTCGAAGCTAAGTGAGGTGGATCTCCGAAATGATAGAACACATGGCCTAGTAACCCCTGAACCAGACTATGGATTGCAGTAAAGCTGGATTTTACGTTGCCTTAGATGGCCTAGGAATCCTTATCGGTGAATGGAAGGATATACGGTAAAACCTAGAGGAGGTTTTCTCTTCGTTGGGCCTTGTAATATTGGGTTTGGGATATGCGGTAAAGCCTGGAGAGTCGATCGCATTTTAGGACCTATTGATTCAGTGTGGATTGTAGTAAACCTGAGAGACTCGGTTCTCGGTTTAGGGCCTGGTGATCCGGGTTTGGAATGTGGTAAAGCCTAAGAGATTAGGAGACAAGAAAATTCTTCACGGTGTAGGTGGAGAAATCTGGTGGCATCCATGCTTGTTTGCCTAGTGATCAAGTGGAGATCATGATAAAGCCCATTATGATGTGTTCATTGTGTTGGCCCAGTGATCAAGAATGGATTATACTAAACCCTAGTTTCCATTAATGAGGGTGAAGTGGTTTAGCCTCGGTATGCCCTAGTTGGTTCTTTTGGTTGAGTCCCATATTCATGCTTGGAATATGGCATGGGGTTGAATGGCCGAAGAGAGATTTGGCTCAACCATTCTACAGTCAGACGAAACATGGAAGTCCCATCCCGATTTAGATTTTTCATCTTCAATAAGAGGTTATTTTTCCTTATATTTCTATGAGCATTATACTGGATTATATGAGTTTTATATGGTGGTGAGTTCATTGGTATTTTATTCCCTATTATGTTGGTTACATATATGTTTTATGACAAAAACTACGTATGTCTCCCATCATGTTTTGTACTTGTATATGAATGAAGAATGTATCTATGACCTAATTGATGGAATGGAAGTTAATGTGTTGAGGCATCAATGCTTCACATTGAATCTCATATAAGTATGAGACTCCTATGCTCAGATATGTTATTTACACCTATAGATTATACATTTGTGATACGTTTGATGAAATTCCTGTGATGGGTAGTAGGGGTCTAGTCAAGGTCTCATTCAAGTAATTTCTTTTGTAATGTCATTTCCATGTTATGTTATTGTTTTGAAGGTATCATGAAGTTCTAGGAAGTGACTAGACTTTGGGCATGAAAAAGTGGCTTTAATCTCGGGGACTTTAGCACATAACTGGAAAAATGAATCTCTTGACATTGGCAAGAAAACTTGTGAGAGCGACTCTAGATTTTTGGACACTGTCATGCCTATAGCATGACAGCCACTGAGGCTTAAGTTCTCCAAAATTTTAGTGGGACCCAAGGGAAAGTTGCTTGAAGTGTTGGATTGGTTCCGGAGGATCATGATGGTGAAGTTGAATGTATGTATGGTGTGTTTCTGTCGGTTCCACTTCCTTAACATGACTTAGGAGGTCGAATAGTATCATAGTGGCCTCTCATCGCATGTTTACTCTGCTTGGTTGGTTTCTTGGGAAGATGTGGGAGGAGGGTGTTACAGAGTGGTATCATAGCATGATTCACCCTTCGGACAGGATGGGTTGTGTGTTGGTCATGCATTCATGTTGGTTGCATATGTGTTTCTTATGCTTGTACTCCATGTGATTGTTACATTTTCATGGTGTTGATCATGGTTGTAGTGATGTCACCATGTGAAGGTTGAAGGTGGAGTATGTATTCATGTGTGTATGGTTGAGTATGCATTGTTATGCACGTTAGTGTTCACATGCTTTCAAGTGCACGTGATGTGGTTGTTATTTGCATGCATGAGGTCACGGTTTTTGTAGTTGATATGGTCATGCATTTATGACTGGACCCTAACTAGAATGATGTGTATATTGTTTCATACTCACGTGTTAGATGTCTATATGCAGCTTTTATGTATGTATGGTCTTCATCACAGTTATGCAAGAAATGTAGGTCAAACATGCCTTATGAAGTCATGGTATGCAATTTAGGTAATCATGGTGCTATTGGTTGTTATGATGCTAATGTGTTGGATGAGATAGAGCAGGAGATGAAGATCATCATAATGAGGTTGCAACATTATACTTTGAGGTAAGAGAAGATCGTCATACATGTATTGTATGTTTGGCATGCAAGTATGTAAATTAAGGATTGTTATGCATGAATGACAAATTTTTATGAGCTTATGGTGTGAACATGTTAGATAGTGGATATTATGGATATCATGATCTTATTTATGCCTGAGTTGATATGTTGTGAAGTTATATCATGCTAACTAGATTGATCATGTAGACAAGATAGCATCCCCTGAGATACGTTAAGGTATGATTCCACCTATGTCATATATTTGGTGCTTGATTGTTTGATTATGTCATCTATTTGGTGTTCTAGTGTTTGGTGTCTATTACGTCATCTATTTATTTATTTAACATGGTATGTTTGCAAGTTGGTTGAATATTTGATGAATTGCATAATGTGAGCATGTGTTCAAATGATATGGTTTTAAGATGATTGTACTAATACACATGTGTTGAGACAGTTGATATGTACTTGAGTATAAGTAGGTGACAATTGTAGCATTATGTCTAATGACTATGAGTTGATTATGGATTATGACATGATTGTTAGTCATGGTAAAGGCTAATTTCAAATTGATACATATGATTGTCTTGATTTTTGGAACATGTTTGGTATTACCATGACAAGGTAACCATTGATGTGTTTATATAACTAACAGTTGGATGATGTGATAACACATAATAAGACTCAATTGCAACAAAGTAAAAAGGTAGAAGAAAGGAATTGGGAAAGAACTCCTTTGGCTATGTTTGGAAAGTCTAATTCCAAATGAATGAGTGCTTTGCATGCTGGAAGTCTTCTTAACCTTAATCTTGTTTGAAATTATGTGGAAATGTGCTAAAGTCATGAACTTGTATTTAATAGGTATACTAGCTAGTCTCTAGTTGCAGGTGGATCTGTCAAGAGAATTGGAATCCCTTGAGAGATGGTGTGGATGTGCTCAGTTGCATGAAACATGCTTGGCACAACAAGATAATGTAACGAGTATGTTGTTATGTTTATTTATGCATTGACAATTATTCATTCATGGAAATATGATGCAGGGAATTGCATGGCAAAGAGACTTCCATGAGATTATGAAGAAGGCTCAGGTTGAGCTTTCCTTGGAAGCACTAGGAACCATGGGGATTGTGTCATGGTGTCTGTTGTTAGTCTTGTGCTTTTGGTCTTTTGGTGATTTGTTGTGCTTGGTTGTGGTTTTGTTATGTCTAGTGCCATGCCTTTGCACTTTGTTTGTGGTGTCGTATTGTTGTTATTGGTTTTCATGATTTTCTTCTTGTTTGTTTCTTGGCTTTCTTTTTATGTATTGAGTCTTGGGAATTCGTTGGGAAAGAGGAAAGTTGATGGAGCTCAAGGAGAGCTATGTGGTACCCTATAGGTAATATAAAAGATGGATGAAGCTCGAGTAAGCAAAGCAGAAGGTAAGACTTTGATAGTTGATTGGACTGGTTGGGTCCATTGTGGTAAATGGATGGTGGAAGTACAAACATGAGAAGGGTAACCAGAAAAGGTAAGGTAAATGGATCTGAGGTGTAGGATTCCTTGGCTAAGTTGGGAACTGTGGTTCTCAACGCTTTTCTTGCTATGCAGTACAAATAAGGAAGTTCTCTTAACCTAGACCTTATGTTATATGGTAACTAGGTTATGATCATGATTATGTTGATGTTTATATAAGTATATATGTATGTATGTATGTATGTATGTCATGTCTAACAGGGTCGTCATGGATCATGGTTATTAACGCTAACATTTATATGTATATATATGTGTGTGTATGTATATTATATCTGACATGACCATGATTGCTTTATGCTAATGTTTATGTATATTTATGTATGTATCCATTTATCTATGTCACTGTTTGACAGGGTTGTTAGGGATCGTTCGTGTGGAGGAATTATTTCTTATGCAGATGAATGGCATGAAGAGATTCTTGGCTCATGAGGAATCAAGTGGGAAGAGTAGCCTGACAAATCTACAAGGTCAGTATCATGTGGTTATGAGTTTAAATTATGTGATTATATTATGTCTATTCTATGGACAGGTCACTCGAGGGATACATCATCAAAATGAAAGCAGTGTGGTCTGCGACATGCTGGGAAAAGCATGGATAAGGCACTAGAAGCAAAGTTGCTTGGCAAAGATAGTGTGGTTTTTGGTGTGTGGTACTATTGTTGTGCATATGTTGTACATGTTGCATATGTCTTGTTTTGCGCATGCGGTGTTGTGTATATGTAGTGTGAGTACATTTTGTTTATGCAATGTTATGTACATGATGGTACAGAAGTGTTGTGCGAATATTGCATATGCGGTGTTGCATACATATTGTACTGTGTGAATAAGGTATATGTGGCATGTGTGCGTATGGTGTTGTGTGCATGATTGTACAAGTGGTGTTGTGTGCATGTAGTGTTGTATACATGTAGTACAAGTGGCGTTGTGTGCAGGTAGTGTTGCGTACATGTCGTGCATGTGTGGTTATGTACGTGTAGTGTTGTGTACATATTATGCATGTGGTACTGTGTACATGTGGTATTGTGTACACGTTATACATGTGGTGTGGTGTACAGGTGGTACTGTGTAAATGTTGTACATATGGTATTGATGTATGTATGGTATTGTGTGCATGTCGTGCATATTGTGTTGTGTACATGTGGTACTATGTATGTGCATTGTGTAGTCATGGTATCATGACATGTGTATTTATTGTGTTGTACTCTATGTCAGTACATGTATTGCGTGGCATTGTACATCGAGTATATATGTATGAGTTCTATTGTATATTGGGTGTATGTGTATGAATTTTGAGGTGTCACATGTTGTGTGCAGATGTATATCTTGTGATTTACATTGTGTATGTATATGTCTTATGCTTTGTCGTACATCGGACATAGGAGTATGTATCATGTTGTGTTGTACACTGGGTGTAAATGCATGTATTGCATGGTGTTGTATGTCATGTATGGTGGTATGGGTGTGATGCACACTATGTGTATGTGCACATGGTTGAGGAAAAGGCACTAGGTATTTGTCGGGTGTGGCAACTGATCCAAAGCAAGTATAACTTAAGGCAAAGGTGGAATCCAAGGATTGATTAAAGGATAAGTATCAATATTCTATTCAGTTTTACTATGCATGTGATTTATGGTTCTGGTCTATGATGATTACATGTGATCTACGATTCTGGTTTATCATGGTTACATGCGATTTATGATTTTGATCTATGATGATTATGATTTGAGCTAACCTAATTTGATGTGTTTACACATGATGATTTGATCAAATAGTTAGTTTGACTTGTTGTGATAGGAAGTAAACAGGATTATAAGTGTACCTTATTAACGAGCTATTGATGAGGCATGATTTGAAGTTATTTTAATTTATTTTGAATACAATGGAAATTATGTGCTTGGAACAGGAATGCATGAACATGCCACGTTGGGATGTTAAAATCAGCTGCAAGAATTGGTAGCAGCAACAAAAGAAATTGGAACATGCAGAAGCATGTTGGTAGAGTACATCAAGAGCAAGGCCATTGTAGGACACTGGTACCCAATATTGTCCAATTATTGCCATGACCATGTTATGACCGGTATGATGGTTTTGAGGTAGGTATATTCCTTTATTGTTTGATCTTTCGATGAGAGGAAGCCTTGTGAAGGGATGGATTGCCCAGGATAGGTGATTCCAGGGAACTTGGAAGGTGAGTGACTGCATGGAAGGGGTGACCGGATTGCCCAAGGGATTGTGTAGCAAAGAATGGAAGGTCGAGGATATATTTTTTTTGGTCATGAGCATTATCATATGGAATCAAATACACATTGGGAGTGCACCCCGAAACAATGGGTTAGCAATTGTTCACTGAGAGGACAAGTGGCACAGGATCATAGCGCTGGACATTGGATGCAATTTTGACTGTGACAATGGATTCTGGACTTCTTGGGAAGGAGGTTAATCTTGGTATTTCTTTGAGGGTGGAGGCGTAATCCTTTAGATTCCCTTGTTGATTGATATGGGCATCATATCCTTTTACTTGCTAGTTTAGAAAATGTGCATATGTGTATATGTGGTCATTACAAATACTCTAATGAGTTGTGTTATAAAGCTCTAGTATGTGATGTGTTGTCATTTTGTCATGATGTTTTACTTTTGAGCAAGTCATTCATTGTAAATACTACAACGAGATAAGTTATAAAGCTCCATGGGAAGTATTTTTTCTTTTCTTTTGGTCTTGCTGTGGTCTTGGTGTGGTTTAACACCAAGGACAATGTTCCCCAAGGGGAAGGGTTCTGTAACAACCCTGGTTAAAAACTCATGTAAAAATATATAAGACCACAGATGATGGGAAACATATTCCAAGCTGAATGGTGTGTTAAACATCCTAGTGGGTTATGATTTGGTTTATTATGGCTAAGGAAATTGGAAAAGGCAATGGCAAAGGCTCTGGAAAGGCAAAATGGCATTTTTGCCACATTTATTTATGAAAATAATGGAAATTAGGAGAAAAAGGAGGTGAAAGATCACAAGTTGCATGTGAGGAGGAAAATGAAGGAAAATAATGGAAAATGAAGAAAATAGAGGCCTCATTACAAAAAAAATCTTATGAGGATTAATTGGCAATCTCTTACTCAATGTAAGCTCTTGGATCAAATTTTTGCTATGGTTTTGCATGGGATCAAGAAAAGCAAAGAAGGAAAGAGGAAGAAAATATCAAGCATCTACAATAGGATTTGTTGCAAGTATCGATTTACATGTGTATTATCCTTGCTAGATTTGGCAAGCATGGTATTTCATGTGGTTATTTTGTTGTTGTGGCATGGGTTTTTCCAAGCGTAACAAGGTTTTCAACCTCGCCTTGCCATTTTCAGATAGCCATGGTGTGATGGGGCTCTCATGTTTTGGTTGAGCTAGGTTGTCGGACGGATTCAAAGCTGAGTGAGGTGGATCTCTGAAATGATAGAACACATGGCCTAGTAACCCCTGGACCAAACAATGGGTTGTGGTAAAGCTGGATTTTGTGTTGCCTCGCATGGCCTAGGAATCCTTGCCAGTGAATGGAAAGATATACAGTAAAGCCTAGAGGTGATTTTCTCTCCGTTGGGCCTAGTAATCTTGGGTTTGGGATATGTGGTAAATCCTAGAGAGTGGGTCTCGGTTTAGGGCCTAGTGATCCAGTGTGGATTGCGGTAAAGCCTGAGAGACTAGTAGACAAGAAAATTCCTCACGGTGTAGGTGGAGAAATATGGTGGCATCCATTCTTGTTGGCCTAGTGATTGGGTGGATATCATGGTAAATCCTGTTATGATGTGTTCACTTTTATGTTGGCCTAGTGATCAAGGATTGATTACAGTAAAGCTTGGTTTCTATTAATGAGGGTGAGGTGGTTTAGGCTTGGTATGCCCTGGTTGGTTCTTTTGGTTGAGTCACACATTCATGCTTCGAATATGGCACGGGGGTGAATGGATGAAGAGATATTTGGCTCAACCATTCTATGGTTGGTGATCAAAATCTGGATTAGGGGCAAAAATTTGCTCAAAAATAAAATTGCTTAGAATCGCTCAAAACTTGAACAACCATGTCCGTCTTGGCATTACGATCCCAATTCAACTCTTTTCACTCAAAACGAAGCTCATATGAGAAACATAGAGCTTTCTGTCCGCTTTGTCAAACAGGGAAATTTTGAGTACAAGGCTGACTAGGATGCTGACTAGGAAACCATACAACCCAGTCAGCAAAAAGAATATTCCAAGGAATATTACTTGTAATATTCCCAGAATATTCTGATAAGTGGCTCAATCTCATTTTGACAATTATCGGCATATTATTGGTCAAAGGTATTTTGGTGGACCAATGAGAGGCTGACACGTGGCAAGCCCATAGGCTGCCACGTGCCCTCTCGAAGGTTGGGTAAAATGTTCTAGCAAGATCGGGAATCAAACTTGCAACCTTGTCCACATAAGCCCCACAACTTACCATTATGCCGCACCACAAGTCTTAACTTATATGCATTTGAAATTTTATTTAAAGTTTAAGCATCAAAGGTTTGGAGATAAGGGGCCAGCCCAAGGGGACCAGCCTCAGTTCGATGGGTGCCATACAACCCAGCGCTGAATAGGAGGGTAATAGTGGCAGTTGGTGGTGGTTTTGGCAGCTCCAAAAAATTGGCACTACTCCAAATTTGGCAGGGTTAACTAGAGTTTCTCCAGATTTCATGGAGTTTCCTTGGGAAAACTGAAGAGGCCATAAAGTTTTCATTATTCGACCAATTTTAGCTCAGAAAGAGTCATTCCTAGATGATTTGGTTTCTTTGAACATAATGGAACAGGTTGCAAAGGCAGAAAGGAACTTCTGTATGTGATTTTTCTACGTTGAAGTTTAAGGAAGCCTAGGGCCACCAGGAGAGGAGGTCAAGCCTAAATCAACTGAAGTCCAATTGCAAAGCTTGGATAGTCATTTTTGGGGTTTTTGGGTCTTTTGAATCCAATGGAGGAGGTTTCAAAGCCATTAGATCACTATAGGTGCATGTAGTCAGAGAATTGACCATTAATGCAACCATTGAAGCAGGTCCAAGGAGATGTAGCCCAAGAGGGGTGAAATCCTTTATTAGATTTATGTTATGAGTTTCTTTGTTTTACTTCTCTACATTTTACTTGTCGTATATGTATTTTAAAAAACTAATTAAACTCATAAATTTCTCATAAAAGACACTTAACACTTGACACATAATTCCCCACATTTTGGTTAATTTGAGATTATCCTAAACATTTTTTTTTAATACTGATGAGGGAGCTTACATAACATTAACAAGTTTTCCCAACATTCAGATCAAGTTGGTGTTAGAGCACTGTTAGCTCATTTCAACCCTGAGATGGTTTACTAAGATTAGCTAAAAAATTAGCTATTGGTTTTATATTTGTGCAAGGAGAATTTAACTGTGTGCATGTTTATGTGTGTAAGCTGAAGAAGGGAGATGCTTCTTTGTTGAGAAACTTTTTGAAGCTTTGTCAAGCTTTTTGATGCATTACAAGTGTGATGCCAGCTTCAAGAAGTGATGTTTCTAATCTATCTTCCTTAGCAAGAATCTTCGATTTAGAGATGTTGCAAGAGCTTATCATCATGAGATATATGGTGCAATAGATTAATGAATATAGGAAGGAGAACACTATACTTCAAGAGGAATTGATGGCCATGGAGGTGTAGAAGAAAAATCTTATTGAAAAGATGCATGAGATGGAGATTCAACTCCATGATGCTAAGGAAACCATAGCCAAGTATGTGCATGAAAATGAGGTATGAAATTCAATTTTATCTTCAATTTCCTCTCAAAATTAATGTTTTGGTGCTTTTGAAAGACACACTAGAGGAATAGGTTCCAAACTATCGATGGATATGGGTTATGAAGGTAAAGGGTTAGGCAAACATGCACAAGGCATAGTTGAGCCAATTGTTGGCGAGGAAAAGCCTAGGCATTTGGGTCTTGGATATGGACAACATGATGGAGAATGATCCAAAGCCAATGAGGCACATGAAGGTGTTCCAAGAAGGACTTTCATTACATGTTCATTACCTCAAGCTTGTGAAGTTTATGTTCATGAGGAATGCAAAAGTTTTATACCCACTTTGTAAGAAGATGCTCATAAGCACGCAACTAGTGGAAATGGAAAACAAGAGGATGGTGAAAGTTCTAAGGTCATTGAAACCATCGTTGGTATTTCAAAGAGAGCCACTACCTCATCAAATTCACCTCCTCAAGAAGGCAACAAAGGTGAATGTGAAAGGTATAAATCTGCCTTTAATCAAGTTTCTTTTGATTATGATAAACATGGTAAATCTTTACATAAGATTTCGAGAAAATTTACATGTTCCTTTTGTGGTTTGAATAACCATGCTTTTTCGAGGTGTTGGAAGAGGGTAGCCATACACAGGAAACTTTCAAAACAAAAGAGACAAAAAGCCAAAAGTCCATTGGATAATGGAAACCATGTTGAAAATAAGATGCAATTATTTTTCACTCATTACGATAAGCAGGGTCATCCTGTAGACAAGTGTTGGACTTTACATCCAACAAGTCATCCACGACATTTGAAGAAGGTGGAGAGAGATTTTGGCAAGAATGGAAAAGAGGATTCCATAATTGATGTGGGTCGGGATGATACACATGATGAAGTGCAGCTGAAACAAGCGCCATTGAAATGGTTTGGAAAGAGATGGTTATATTTATTAACCAATTAAGGCCTTGCATTTCTTTTGATAATCAATGAAAATCTTGCCTTATTGATGCATTTCCTTGTTATTTGGATACATTTCTTTTCTCCTGAAAGTATGTTGCATATTGCATGAAGAAAGATGTTGGAAAAGTAGAGTTATTTCGACTCACTTAGATGCAACAAAGATGGTAATTCACAAATACAAATTTGCATGCATGTTGCATTCTTGAACTTGCATGTTTATGCTAGGTAGGTGTTCAAAAATGGAGTATGTTGACTCACTTTATTGCAACAAATTTGGTCATTTCATCTCTTTAAGTACTCATACATACCAATGGGATTCTTGTACTTTTGATAGAGTTGAGAATCGTTATACATGTATGATAGTTTGTGTGTGTGAACAGTGGAATTTTTAATAGTTTCATTGTGCTTGAACATGCATGAGTGATTGACTTGTGTTGGTTGATTGTTTTGTTAACATGTATGTTGTCAACTTGAGAATATTGATCATTTGCACATGCATGAGTGTCGGCTCGTGTGGTCGATTGATTGTTACATGTATGTTATATCGACTTGGAAGAGTTGATTTTGTCTCCAAAGATGAAAGGGACATGTGATGAATTGTTTCATGAGAATGTGGAATTCTTGTTGTAAATTGTCAAGTTGTTGTACATGCTTTTGCTTAACTTGAAAGTTAGTTGTTTGAAGAAGCATGTTTTTCCGACTTGTGTTTAGTCAATGGTTTGTACACCAATATGTAAGAGTGCATGTCAATGTTCACATGATGTGACATTTGTTGCTTTAAAGAAGCGAAAGGAAGAGATCGTCAAGTTATATTCTTGCATGAGTGTTTTTCAAGGTTAATGGTGTTTCTTGTGACAAGATGTCGCAGGATTTTGGAAGGTCCATGCTTGAGAAAGAGGCTCATGATTAGCCTTCATTCTCAAATCATGACATGAGAAGCATGTTAATACTGGAGGATGATGGAATCAAGAAATGAAAGTGGACAAAAATACAACAAAAAAAATTACACCGATTGTAGACCATTTGATGTGTTGCTGCCAAGAACCAAAAGAGATAGTGAATGCATTCTTCCAAATATGGAATTTGGAACCATGGAGGTAAAGGAATGGTCATTTATTTTCTTGTTATTACCGATGTTGAAACTTATTGTTGTAGTTCACTCAAATGGGCTTAACTTGGAAAAGTGGTTTCCAAGGAGAAGCTTGCATTGAATGCATGTGTTGCAAAGGAGGAACATGATTCTCAGTGGGAAGGCCATAAGTCATCTTTCCACGCACTCAAGGATCGCTTTGGTATAGCAGGGTGTTTAATCAGTAAGAAGCTAGCAAGTGTTGGATTGGGTCAGTAGTAAAAGGACAACATTGGTTGAAGTGCCAAGCCATTTGCAAGGCAAGACATGTCAGTGAACCCAAGTGGTTGTCATGGAGATTTTTCCAAGTAGAATCAATTGATAGAACTTGGGAAGGACAAGAGTATTCATCTCTCATCAGATAACTAACTTTTGTGGGTACAAAACCCTGTCAGTGGGAAGAAGTGATCAGAATCTAGATTAGGGGAAAAATTTTGCTCAAAAATAAAAGTGCTATAAATAACACAAACCCTAAATGACCACATCTTTCTAGGTGATACGATCCCAATGAAACTCGTTTCACTCAAAACGGAGCTCGTATGGGAAATATATAGCCTTTTCTTTGCTTTGTCAAACATGCAAATTTTGGGTACAAGGCTGATTGGGATGCTGACTAGGCATCTGTATAGCCCAGTCATCAAAAAGAATATTCCAAGGAATATTCATATAATATTCTGATAGGTGGATCAATCACGTTTTTGACAATTGTTGGCATATTATTGGTCAAAGGTATTTTGGTGGACCAATGACAGGCTTACATGTGGCAAGCTCGGAGGCTACCACGTGCCCTCTCAAAGGTTGGATAACATGTTTTAGCAGGTCAAGGAATCAAACTTACGACCTCACCCACATAAGCCCCACGCCTTACCAATATGTTGCACCACAAGTCTTAAATTATATCTATTTGAAGTTTTATTTAAAGTTTAAGCGTTGAAGGTTTTGAGGTAAGGTGACCAGCCCCAGTTCCATAGACACCATATGACCCAGTGCTGAATAGGAGGGTGGTAGTAGCAGTTGATGGTGGTTTTGGCAGGTCCAAAAAATTTGGCATTGCTCCAAATTTGGCAGGGTGAACTGGAGTTTCTCCAAATTTGGTGGAGTTTTCCTAGGGAAAACTTAAGAGGCCATAACTTTTGCATTATTCGACCAATTTTGGATCAGAAAGAGTCATTCCTCGATGATTTAGGTGCTATGAACATAATGGAATAGGTTGTAGAGGTAGAAAGGCACTTATGTACGCGATTTTTCTACGTTTAAGTTTAAGAAAGCCTAGGGCCACCAAGAGAGGAGGTCAAGCCTAGATCAAATGAAGTCCAATTACAAAGCTTGGATAATCATTTTTGGGGTTTTTGGGTCTTCTGAATCCAATGGAGTAGGTTGTAAAGCTATTGGATCATTGCAGGTGCATGTAATCATAGAATTTACCATTAATCCAAAGAGGGCCTAACCATTGAAGGAGGTCCAAGAAGATGTAGCCCAGGAGGGGTGAACTCCTTTATCATCTTTGTGTTATGAGTTTTTGTGTTTCACTTCTATGGGATTTACTTGCCATATATGTGTTTTAAACAACTATTTAACCTCATAAATTTCTCATAAAAGACACTTAACATTTGACACATAACTCCTCACATTTTGGTTAATTTAAGACGATCCTAAACACATTTTTTTAATACTAATGAGGGTGTTGGGTCCCTATAATACTAGTGATTACCCCATTAATATTGTAGTTATACCCCTATTGATATTGTTGTGCCCCTATTACCCTCATATTGTTATTTATGTGCCCCATAGAATCCCTCTATTGTTATTTTTGTGGCTTTATATTATTATTGTTAGGTCGGCTGGATTATATTGTGACTCCTTAGACTCCTATATATAGAAAGGAGGTTTTGTCATTTGTATCATCCAAGAATTGTTCATTTATGTAATGTAAAGGAGGTTGCCCCCTCGAAGAGGCTGAATTCTAAGGCGTTGATCTTTGGTATCAGAGGTTTGGATTCTAGGGTTTTGCTGCTCCAAACAGGTCATTGTGGCATTTTCGCTATAACTTTTTTTCTGTGACGTTTCAGAAGTCGCAAAAAAAACCCATTTGAGAAGAATTGGCTTTGAACATTGGGTCCTAATTTCAGAGCTTTTCGTGCAACATTTTTGGAGATATGATCTGAGGAAGTTGGTCTTTTTGCAGACCCCTGAATTACATTCAAAACAGGTGACTTGGGGAAAATCGTCATAACTTTCTCTATGAGGATCGGATTGAAATTTCGTAGAAAGGTACAGAAAGAGGACGGACTGTAGTTTATTGTATGTGTGTTTCAGATCCAAAGGTCGAAACAGTGACTCGTGGCACGTCGTACAATTTCGCTCTACTGAACTAGTCTATAAGCAAGTCATTGTGGGAGATTTCACATAACTCTTCCTTGGAGAATCCAATTTGGGTCAGACTTGTGGCATTGGAAAGAGGACACAGAGGGATACTACAGCTCAGAAATTCAAAAGTAGATGATTGTAAAGTACATAGATACATCAGAGGCAATATCGAGCTCCTACAAAGTGAACGAAGGTGTGTAGATTTTCTTAAATTTTTGCTTAAGCTTGGTTTGAAAATTTATTTTGAAGGAATTCAAAGGGCATAGTAGAGCATTATTATCGGTAACTGATGCCCCAAGGAAAGAAAATGCAAACACCTAGTAAGGAACCTGAAAGCTCTAGCATGACTCATGAAGAAGAGGAAGAAATGAAACATGATATATCAAAATTACAAGACCAATTGCAACAACTGTCCCTTGCACAAAAAGGAACAAAATCTAAGATGGATGGTTTAAAGAAAGATGTAGAAGTTAAGATGGATGGTTTAAAGAAAGGTGTAGAAGCTAAGATGGACTATTTAAAGAAAGGCGTAGAAGCTAAGATGATTGACGTGGAAGCTAAGATGGATGATTTGAAGATAGATTTGAAGACAGACATGGACGAATTGAAGATAAATATGAATAAGTTGCTACAAGAAATGGTCACTAAGGGTGAAAGAGTACTAAAGGAAACTCATGATGAGAACAAAAGAAATGTTAATCATGATTCCATAGACTCTAATGTTGGATCGAAGACTCACCATGTTCCAAAAATCGATATGAGGAAGTTTGATGGCAAGGATCCCGCCACATGGATATTATAGATGGAGCAATTCTTCGATCTCAATAATGTGCAAAACACACAAAAGGTACGTATGGCAACTTTATATTTGGAACCAAATCAGTTTGTATGGTATCAATGGCTTTGTTCTCGTAAACAGTTTATCACTTTTATGAGGATACAAAAAACAACACTTTTTTTAGCCAATTGATAAGTCTCAAACAAAAGGGTTCAATAATGGAGCACATTGAGGAGTTCCAAAAATTGAACATAAGGGTAAAAGATATTCCAGAGGAGCATAGGATTGATGTGTTCATAGGGTCTTTAAAGGATAATATCCAACATGATGTGCGCCTTTGGGAACCTGATTCATTAGAGAAGGCATTCAGGTTAGCAAGAAAAATGGAAAGCAAAATTATGGCAACTAGGAAGCATACCATTCACAACTATAAAGACGGAAGTGTTGTTGCCCATAGTCTTCCACAACCTAAAAGGTTCACACCACAAAAATTGGAAGAAAAAAGAGCAAAAGGGCTTTGTTACAATTGTGATAGCAAATACACAAAAGGTCATAAGTGTGCTGAGAAGAAATTATTCTACATAGATTGTGAAGAGGAAGAAGAAAAGGAGAAAGAAAGGTCAAAAGAAGAGGATATATTTCAGGAACAAAGCCTAGATGAGGAAAAAATAAATCCAACCATATCTTGTAATGCATTGGCGGGAATTACCACTCCTCAAACCATCAAGATAGAAGGACAAATCAAGAAGAAAAAGGTAATAGTGTTGATTGATTCAGGAAGCACCCACAATTTTATTCATTGTAGGGTAGCAAAAGAATTGAATTGCTTCCTATATCCAGCACCAGAGTGTCAAGTGATGATTGCAAATGGAGGAACAATAAATTATTCTGGGAAGTGCCATAATATCAAGCTATCCATGGGAGAATATGTATTGACTAGCCCAATGCTTTCCATTCCAATGGGAGGTGCTGATGTTGTACTATGAATCCAATGGCTACAATCCTTGGGTACAAAAGCTTTTAATTTTCAAGAACTTTTCATGAAATTTTCTGTGGAAGGAAAGGAAGTTGAATTAAGGGGTATTGAAGGGAAACCAGGAAAGATAATAAGCTCTAATGGCATGACAAAGCTTCTAAAAAAGGAGCAAAGAGGTGTAATTGCACAATTATGTTCGCTAGATGTTTCCACATTGGAATCATCTATTTCTCCAGATCTCCAAAAAGTCATGGACAATCATTCCAAGGTATTTGAGACTCCCAAAGGTCTCCCACCTATGCGTGATCATGATCATGCTATTCATTTGATTCCAGGAAGTGTTCCTCCAAACATCAGGCCGTACAGATATCCATATGTCCAAAAAAGTGAAATTGAATGTATGGTTGCAGAAATGCTAGAGGCTGGTATAATTCAACCAAGTCAAAGTTCTTTCTCAGCTCCAGTAGTATTGGTGCACAAGAAGGATGGATCATGGCGCATGTGTCCAGATTATAGGGAGCTCAACAAGCTCACTATTAAAGATAAGTTCCCCATTCCTGTCATTGATGAATTACTGGATGAATTGCATGGATCAATTTACTTCACCAAGTTGGATCTTCGTTCGGGATATCATCAAATCAGAATGAAGATTGAAGACATTCCGAAAACGGCATTTAGAACTCATGAGGGTCATTATGAATTTTTGGTCATGCCTTTTGGCCTTACCAATGCACCTTCAACATTTCAAGGTTTGATGAATTCAATTTTCAAACCATTCCTTAGAAAATTTGTGTTAGTATTTTTTGATGATATACTAATCTACAGCAAGTCTTGGAAGGATCATGTTGAACATGTTGACAAGGTGCTACAACTATTGGAGGAGAAACAATTATATGCAAAAAGATCCAAATGTTTCTTTGGAGTCCAGGAGGTGGAATATTTGGGTCATATTGTATCTCATGAAGGAGTTAAGGTAGACCCTAGAAAAATTAAAGCCATTAAGGAATGGAAAATCCCCACATCCATAAAGCATCTGCGAGGATTTCTTGGGTTGACAGGGTATTATCGCAAGTTCGTTAAGAATTATGGGAGAATAGCAGCACCCCTAACAACATTATTGAAGAAAGATTCATTTTCATGGACTCATGAAGCAACAAAGGCCTTTAAACATCTTAAAGAGGCAATGTGCCAAGCACCGGTCTTAGCTACACCGGACTTCACAAAAACCTTTATTGTGGAATGTGATGCTTCAGGAAATGGAATTGGTGCTTTCCTAATGCAAGATGAAAGACCCATTGCTTTTGAAAGTCGTCCAATCAAAGGAAAGTTTTTAAGAAAAGCTATTTATGAGAAGGAAATGTTGGCAATACTCCATGCACTTAAGAAATGGCAACCCTACCTAATGGGAAGACACTTCAAGGTAAAAACGGATCATGATAGCCTTAAATACTTTTTAGAACAAAGATTATCCTCTAAAGAGCAACAAAAGTGGGTCACAAAGATGTTGGGTTATGACTTTGAAATCATCTACAAAAAAGGGAAGCAAAATGTGGTGGCAGATGCACTCTCAAGAAAGGATGAGGATATGGAAGCATTGTTGTGTGTCATTTCTATTATCCAACCAGATTGGATAAACGAAGCAAAGGAAGAATGGAAGAATGACGAAGAAGTGTGGGCACTTATTCGAAAGCTACAACAAGATTCCAGTACTTCTGATACATTTAGCTGGCAAAATGATTCGTTATGGTACAAAGATCACTTATACCTCTGTAAGAATTCCCAGCTAAAACAAAAGATTCTTATGGAATTGCACACTTCTCCCTTAGGAGGGCACTCAGGATTTTTAAAAACTTACCACAGGGTTAAGAAGGAATTTTTTTGGGATGGCCTTAAATCAGATATTCAAAAGTTTGTGGCGGAATGTTTGGTTTGCCAACAAAATAAAGTTAAAACAATTAAGACACCGGGTCTATTACAACCTTTATCCATTCCAAGCCAACGTTGAGAGGAGGTTTCAATGGATTTTATCACAGGTTTACCCAAGTCTAAGGGAAAGAGTGTCATCATGGTGGTAGTTGACAGACTTACCAAGTATGCACACTTTTGTGCATTATCACATCCATTTAAAGCCAGTACGGTTTCTACTGCATTTATGGAAACAATTCAAAAGCTACATGGAAACCCAAAGATTATTGTAAGTGACAGAGATCCCATTTTCACTGGAAATTTTTGGACAGAATTATTTTCTTGTCTTGGTACTCAGTTAGCTCATAGCTCATCTTATCATCCTCAATCTGATGGGCAAACTGAGATAGTAAACAAATGTTTGGAAGGATATCTTTGTTGCTTTGTATCTGATAAACAGACACAATGGGTCAAATGGTTGCCTCTGGCTGAATGGTGGTATAACACTTCCTTCCATACAGCAACAAAAATTACCCCATTTATGGAACTTTATGGGTACCAACCACCATCAATCACATCATATTTAAGAGAAAATTCTAAGGTTCAGGTAGTGGAACATCACATCGAACATCAACAACAAGTCCTCCAACTCTTAAAGGATAACCTCGTGTTGGCACAAAATAGAATGAAACAACATGCAGATCAACATCGCAGTGAATGAAGTTTTGATGTAGGTGATTGGGTATTCCTACGGCTACAACCATATAAGAAAATGTCCCTAAAGCAAGCTAAGAAGGATAATAAATTATCACCAAAGTATTATGGTCTGTACAAGGTGTTGGAAAAGATTGGTACTATGGCATACAAATTGGAGCTTCCTGCAGCTTCTCGATTGCACCCAGTTTTCCATGTTTCATGTTTAAAGAAGGTTATAGGCGACAAGCTCCCAGTTCAAACAATATTACCAGAACTTGACGAGGAAGGAAAAATTATATTGGAATCGGAAGCAGTCACAGAAACAAGAACTCGACAGCTACGAAATCGATCAATTTTAGAGTATCTTATCAAGTGGAAGAACTTATCCGCTGAAGATTCCACATGGGAGGATGAGAATTTTATGCAGAAGTATCCAGAATTGCTCAAGCGTTGAGGACAACACTTTTTTGAAGGAGAGGGTCATGTTGGGTCCCTATAATACTAGTGATTACCCCATTACTATTGTAGTTATACCCCTTATTTATATTGTTGTGCCCCTATTACCCCCATATTGTTATTTCTGTGCCCTATAGAATCCCTCTATTGTTATTTTTGTGGCTTTATATTATTATTGTTAGGTCGGCTGGATTATATTGTGACTCCTTAGACTCCTATATATAGAAAGGAGGTTTTGTCATTTGTATCATCCAAGAATTGTTCATTTATGTAATGTAAAGGAGGTTTCCCCCTCGAAGAGGCTGAATTCTAAGGCGTTGATCTTTCTTTTCTATCTTTTCTTGAGCTGGTTTCATAACAGAGGGAGCTTGCATAGCATTAACAAGTTTCCCAACATTTAGATTAGTTGGGTGGAATGTGGAAGTCCCATCCCGGGTTGGATTTTGCATTATCAATAAGAGGTTATTTCTCCTTGTATTTCTATGAGAATTATATTGGATTATATTAGATTTATATGGCAGTGAGTTCATTAGTATTTATGTCCCTATTATGTTGGTTATGTATATGTTTTATGACGACAACTATATATGGATCTCGTCATGTTTCTACTTGTATACGAATAAAGAATGCATCTATGACCTAATGGATGGAATGACATTTAATGTGTTGAGTTATCAATGCTTCATGGCGAATCTCAGATAAATATGAGACCCCTATGCTCAGATATGTTATTAAAACCTATAGATTACACATTTGTGATATGTTTGACAAAATTTTTGTCATGGCTAGTAGGGGTCCAGTCAAGGTATCATTCAAGTAATTGATTTAGTATTGTCATTTCCATGTTATGTTATTATTCTGAAGGTATCATGAAGTTCTGGGCAGTGACCTGAGCTTTGGGCTTGAAAAAGTGTCTTAAATCTGGGGACATTATCATAGAAATGGAAAAATGAGTCTTTGAACACTGGCAGGAAAACATGTGAGAGTGACTCTGAGTTTATGGGCATTGTCATGCTTATATCATGAGAGCGACTAACGCTTAAGTTGCCCAAAATTTCAGTGGGACCCAAGGGCAATCTACCTGAAGTTTTGGAGAGGTTCCTAAGGGTCATGATGCTGAAGTTGAATGTCTTTATGGTGTGTTTCCATCGGTTCCACTTCCTTAACATTACTTAGGAGGTCAAATCATATTATAGTGTCATCTTGTCGCATGTTTACCCTGGCTGACTAGTTGCTTGGGTAGATGTGGGAGGAGGGTGTTACAATTTTGTCCTCTATTGTTCTATATCATACCACTAGATCTAGGGAGTTCATTTTTGTCCATAGAAGTGAATTTTTTATGAAACCAGCTCAAGAAAAGATAGAAAAGATAGATCAACGCCTTATAATTCAGCCTCTTCGAGGGGGCAACCTCCTTTACATTACATAAATGAACAATTCTTGGATGATACAAATGACAAAACCTCCTTTCTATATATAGGAGTCTAAGGAGTCACAATATAATCTAGCCAACCTAACAATAATAATATAAAGCCACAAAAATAACAATAGAGCGATTCTATGGGGCACAAAAGTAACAGTGTGTGGGTAATAGGGGCACAACAATATAAATAAGGGGTATAACTACAATAGTAATGGGGTAATCACTATTAGTATAGGGGCCTAACTTGCCCCTCTCCTTCAAAAAGCGTTGTCCTCAACGCTTGAGTAGTTCTTGATGCTTCTGTATAAAATTCTTGTCCTCCCATGTGGAATCTTCAGCGGGTAAGTTCTTCCACTTGATGAGATACTTTGAAATTGATCGATTTCGTAGCTGTCGGGTTCTTGTTTCTGTGACTGCTCCAGGTTCCAATATGATTTTTCCTTCCTTTTCAATATCTGGCAATATTGTTTGAATTGGGATCTTTTGCAAGTTTCGAATAAGTGGCCATACTTCTTTGTTCTTCTTCCATTCATCCCTTGCTTCGTTTATCCAATCTGGTTGGATAATAGAAATAGCACAAAATAATGCTTCCACATCCTCATCCTTGAAGAGTCTTCCCATTCGGTAAGGTCGCCATTTTTTAAGTGCATGTAGTATTGCCAACGTTTCCTTCTCATAAATAGCTTGCTTTAGATGTAGCAGTAAAAATACCCACTCGCTTACATCAAAACATTTTTCACTATGATGTTGATCTACCTGTTGTTTCATTTGATTTTGCACTGAAGTGGCGCTATCCTTTAAAAGTTGGAGAACTTGTTGTTGATGCTCGATGTGATCTTTCACTGCTTGAACCTTTTTCTTCTTGATATGTCCTTCTATCTTTAGATTTCGAGGAGTGGTAATTTCTTCCAACCCTTTACAAGATATGGTCGGATTCATTTCTTGATGCTCGATGTGATATTTCACTTCTTGAACATTTTTCTTCTTGATATGTGCTTCTGTCTCGCTAGTTTGAGGAGTGGTAATTCTGACCAGTGAATTACAAGATATGGTTGGATTCATTTCTTCTTTCTTGATGTGATCTTTCACTTCTTGCACCTTTTTCTTCTTGAAATTTCCTTCTATCTTGAGATTTTGAGGAGTGGTCATTCTTGCCAATAGTTTACAAGATATGTTCTGATTCATTTCTTCTTTCTCTGGGGTTGGGTCCTGGCATATATCCTCTTCTTTTGATGTTTCTTGATCATTTTCTTCCTCCTCTTCATACTCTATGTAAAATAATTTCTGCTCAGCACACTTATGACCTTTAGTGCATTTGCTACCACAATTGTAACAAAGCCCTTTTTCTCTTTTTTCTTCCAATTGTTGTGGTGTAACCCTTGTAGGTTGTGGAAGGCTAGGAGGAACAACACGTCCATCTCTATAGTTGTGAGGGGTAGACTTCCTTGTTGCCTAATTATACTTTCAAATATGTCACAAAGCCCTTTTACTCTTTCCAATTTTTGTGGTGTTGCTCTAAAGAAGGTGTTGCTCTTTGTATCCTCATAATGTGCTATCATTTCCTCCGTGAGAATTGACCACGTAACAAGTTTTTTACGAGAAAAAAGCCCTTTATACCATAAAAATTGATCCGTTTCTAAATATGAAGATGCAATACATACCTTTTGTAATAGTGGTACACCATGTAGATCAAAATATTGCTCCATCTGAAGTATCCAATTTACCGGATCCTTGCCATCAAACTTCCTCATCTTTCTTTTTTCTTGATTTTAGGACCTAAAACTTGAAACGCCTGTAACTCTGTACCTGCGAATATTTAAGTTCTGAAATTGCTACCTATAGTAGCCCTCTGTGTCCTCTTTCCAATGCCACTAGTTTGATCCAAATTGGATTCTCCAAGAAATAGTTATGCACAATCTCCCGCAGTGACCTGATTATAGACTAGTTCAGTAGAGCGAACTTGTATGAAGTGCTACGTGTCACTGTTTCAACTTTTGACTCTAAAAAATATTTAAAAAAAAACTATAGTCCGTCCTCTTTCTGCACCTTCTTACGAAATTTCAATCTGATGCTCATAAAGAAAGTTATGATGATTTTCCCTAGGTCACCTGTTTTAAATGTAATTCAGGAGTCTGGACAAAGACCAACTTCCTCAGATCATATCTCCGAAAATATCGTGCTAAAAGCTCTGAAATTCAGACCCAAGGTTCAGCGCCCATTTTTCTCAAATGGGTTTTTTTTGCGACTTCTGTAACGTCACAGAAAAAACATTATAGCGAAAATGCCACGATGACCTGTTTGGAGCAGCGAAACCCTAGAATCCAAAGCTCTGATACCAAATGTTATGAAACCAGCTCAAGAAAAGATCGAAAAGATAGATCAACGCCTTATAATTCAGCCTCTTCGAGGGGGCAACCTCCTTTACATTACATAAATGAACAATTCTTGGATGATACAAATGACAAAACCTCCTTTCTATATATAGGAGTCTAAGGAGTCACAATATAATCTAGCTGACCTAACAATAATAATATAAAGCCACAAAAATAAAAATAGAGGGATTCTATGGGGCACGAAAGTAACAATATGGGGGTAATAGGGGCACAACAATATAAATAAGGGGTATAACTACAATAGTAATGGGGTAATCACTATTAGTATAGGGGCCTAACAGAATTTCCCATATAACAATTATAAATCCAAAATCATTAAGAAAGGGAAGAAATTTAATGATGCTCCTTCTACTTAAGAAAAAAACCTCTTTATATGAAGGAGGGTATATGTACTTGGCTTCTTCATGTACACATGTAGATCATGAGGCATGGTTGATTGATTTAGGGGCATCCTTTCATATGATTCTTCACAAGGAGCGGTTTTTCAAGTATGAAAGAAATATTGGTGGTAATGTTTTCCTAGGGGATGACTAGATAGGTAGAATCATAGGACATGGAAAATTCAAGTTGAAGCTTATGGGTGGAAGTATTAGAACACACCCTGATGTGTTCCACATCCTATTATTGCTCAAAAATTTGATTTCTATAAGAAATTTTATCAATCTAGGTGTGAAGACAATGTTTGAAAATTATACCTATAATATGGTTGGAGAGCTATAGTATTGCTAAGACGAGTTTGGATTGGGATTCTATATAAGCTACCAGGAACTGCTATTAGTGATGGGTGCAACAACTCACTGTTCCTAAAGGTGGAGAAAAAGGAGAAACTCTTACAATGTCCAAAGAAAAGACTATGCAATGGCATTAAATATTGGGTCATTTCAAAGAAAAGGGTGTTTGAGTACTACATGCTAATGGTATGGTAGAAGGTATGTCTAAATGATCTCTAGATATTGATTTCTGCAAACATTGTTTATATGGAAAGTAGAATCAGGTAAGATTCTCCTATGTTGTTAGGAATATTATAGTTAGTGGATAGTGATGTGTTTGGATTTTTGTTGGCTCCATCACTGGGTAAATTTGTGTACTATGTCTCATTTATAGATTACTTCTTGAGGAATACATGTATTTATTTTCTATAGAAGAAATTTGAATTTTTCTTCAAATTCAAAGAATTTAAGGCTCTCATGGAAAATTAGAAAAAGAAGAAAATTAAGGTTTGGAGGATAGATAATGGTGGAGACATATGTGGGAATAAATTTGAAGAATTTTGCAAGAAGTGTGGTATATCAAGAAAGAAGACTACTCCATACACATCTTAGAGGAATGGAGTTGTAGAAAAATTGAATAGACCATTGATGGAGAAAGCAAGGAGCATGTTTAGTGGTACCAAGTTAGGTCAGGAATTCTGGGAAAGAGGAAAATAACACTGCGTGGTACCTAGTAAATAGATCACCCTCATGAGCATTGGATGAAAAGACTCCATATGAGGTATGGACTAGTGAGAAACCCTATCTTAAATGTATTAAGGTATTTTGATATGATTCTTATGTACAGATAATAAAGGAGAATAAGAGCAAGCTAGATAAGAAGCCCAAAAGCATTTATTTATTGGATATAAAGATGGTTTGAAAGGTAATCTTTGGAACCCAAAATATATGAAGGTTATGTATAATAGATATGTGGTATTTAGAAATATAAAATATATTTTCAAATAGGAAGTCATATAAAGGGAGAAAGAACTAAAGAACAAGGAGTTTGAGTTGAAGGATGATGAATCAAACTCTACAAAGGAACATGAATTGAAATATTAAGAACCACATACTCCATTATTAAGGAGATCAGTTTAGGAAATGAGGAATCTTGAAAGGTATACTAGACCTCATTTTTTTTTCATATTTTGTTTTGATTATTATTTAAGATGATCCCAAAATTATTAGGGAGGCGATGGATTTGGAGGATGGAAAACTCCATAAAAATGCTATGGTGGAAGAAATGACAATGTTAGACAAAAATGAGGTTTGATATCTAGTGGAGTTTCCAACTAGAAGAAAGCCCATTGCTAGCAAATGGGTGTTTAAGAATAATTTTAATGTGGAATGAGAAGTGGAGAAATACAAAGATTAGTCAATGGAAAAGGGTTAATCCCAAGTAAAGGGAATTGAATGCGGTGACATTTTTTCTCCTATCGCCATGTTAAATTCCATTATATTTCTTTTATTTGTTGTTGTTGCTTTTGACTTTGAAGTAGAAAATATGGATGTGAAGACAACATTCCTACTTGGGGATCTATAATAACAAATATACATGAAATAGCAAGAAGGATTTCTGATGAAGGAAAAGAAATAGTTCATATGAAAGATGAAAAATTCCCCCTCTAGGTTAAAGGGATCACAAATGATGTGGTATCAAAAATTTGACACTTATATATTGGGACTTGGCTTCACAAGGAGAAAAGTGGATCACTCTGTCTATTTCAAATTGGTTTTACTTATTTGGTCTTGTATGTGGATGATATGTTGTTGATTGGAAATGACAAAGAAACCATACAGGAAGTCAATTTACTAATTTGCCCTCTAAATTTTAGATGAAGGATCTTGGTGTTACAAATTTCATTTTAGGAATGGAAATTAAAAGAGATTGAGCCAAAAAGGAACCTTGTTTAAATCAAAGTATGTTGAGACAATATTGAAAAGGTTTAATATGAAATAATGTAAATTGGTAAATGTATCTATTTAAGTAGGTTTAAAGTTACTTGCAAATCAGTGTCTCGGGACATAGGGAGAGGAAGAAGACATTTCATGTGTTTCACATGCTAGTGCAATTGGAAGTTTGATGTATGTGATGGTCTTTACTAGATTCAATACTGCACATGAAATAGGAGTATTGAGCAAGTATATGTCAAAGCTAGGGAAGGAGAATTAGACATCAATAAAGAGGGTTTTCAGGGATTTGTGTGGCACTATTGGAAATGGATTGTACTAATAAGGAAAACTAGGATTGGACAAAGTGTTGTACATACATACATTTTTTTATGAAGGGTGGGATAGAAATATGGATAATATAAGATATATAAGTGGGTATGTATTTAACATGTTTGGATGAGTAATTAGTTGGATGAGAAAGAGACAGTTTGTAGTGGAACTTGTAGAAATTCCTTGTATATTCAAAACCATAATTTTAATTTACTAAAACAAAAGACTTGAATCTACTCTACTCATCAGAAGAAACAATAATTGATAGAGAAATCAGAAATCATACAAGAGATATAATTCAATCAACACATTACACAATGATTTCCTGGGGAAATCCACAACTAAAAACCCATGCTATCTATATATTGCATTAGTTAGACAAGAATACAATGCTTTGCACAAGCCCGAGCAACCTCTGCACTATCTCTATATGTCTCACAACTTCCTAAACAAGCTTAGGCCAATACTTAACCAATTTTATACCTTCCCAAGTCGTTATTTCCTTACATTGTTTCTTTGGGAATTAGCCCCCTATTCATTATGGAAATTTCTCAATATGAATTGTGCGATCCTCATAGGCCTTCCTCTGACTGCATGCACCAATTGTACAATTTGAATGATTATACAACTCATACCACACTGCGCTTGGACTCCAATCTTAGCTAGGTAACTCTCATATCTGACTTGCATGAGTTATTTATTAGTGAATCATCAGTTAACTGGCTGAACACATGAAGCAACATTCCACTATCTTCCCTCCTACTAGTTCCTCCATCAGTTGGAACTATTTTAGCTAACTTTAACTCGGTTAAACTGAATTAATTAAATATAACTCAAAATAAACTCAACCAGGGATCCTATAATGTAGGAGAAGCTCTAAATGACTCTAGTTAGACCCTCAACTTGAATTATTGGAGCCAACTAAGTCAAATTAAATTATTTAACTTGTACAAGTTGTCTTGTGATGTGGAATTACAATTTTATTCCTAATTTAATTCAAGGACAAAATTAAATCAGGAGTTTCTTGTTGCATTTTCAACACTCCCTGTCAACAAGAAAGGGATTATTAGATACCCCAATCCTGCCTATATGGAACTCAAATTTTCCTCTTGATAGTGCCTTACTAAAGATGTTTGTATCATGTTCCTTTGTAGAAAATTACTCCAACAACATGATTCTCCTTTGTGCACAATCTCGTAGATGGTGATACCATATGTTGATATGTTTGGATTGATCATGAAAAAATGGATTCTTAGAGAGTTTGATATAACTCTGATTGTCACAGTAAATCATTGTAAGATCCATTAACTGACCAAATAACCCAAAAAGGATCTTCCTCATTCAGATAACCTCACAAGGTTCTTTACTAGTAGCCATGTACTCTACTTTTGTTGAATTGAGTGTAGTATATCTCTACTTCCTGTTGTACCAAGAAACTGTTGTTGACCCAATACTGAAAATTCCCCTTGATGTGCTCTTCATGTCTAACGGACTCCCCGCCCAATTTGCATTTGTGAAGCCTTGAAACTTCAATCCCTCAATCTCTATGTACCGAAGACCAAACTGAGTGGTGCCTCTAAGGTATCTCAACACATGTTTAGATACCTTCTAATAGAGTTTGGTTGGCTTAACCATTTCTTGACTAAGCTAGTTAACTGCAAAACATATGTTCATTCATGTGTTCACCAAGTACATAAGTGAGCCCACGAGATGGCTGTAAATAGTATCATCTGCTACTTCACCTGAAGTAGCATCTTCCTTCCTCCAATTCCCTGCTATAGGAGTCTCCATGGGTTTTCTGCTCTCCTTGTGGAACTTATTCAGTATCTTGTTGTCATAATTACCTTGAGAGACAAACAATTCCTCATATCCTTGTCATACTTCCATACCAAGGAAATAATGCATGAGCCCCAGGACATTCATCTTGAATTCTTTTGCAAGATCCTCTTTGCAAGATTTTACTAGCTTCTCATCACCAATTAGAATTAAATCATCGACATATAATATTATAATTAATAATTTAACTTCAAACATAATATGGTAAAGGTAAGCATCTGCTTCACTTTTAGAGAATCCCAACCTAGTGAAATAGTTGCCAATCCTGGTGTACCAAGCACGAGGTGCTTGTTTCAATCCATATAGTTCTCGCTTGAGTTTGCACACATGTGACTCTCTATTGAAGGTATAAAATCCTTCTGAATGCTCAATGTACACCTCTTCCTCAATCACTTTGTTGAGTAATGTTATCTTCACATCTATCTGATGTATCTTCCATCCCATCTACTCTGAAAGTGATAAGATAGATTTGATTGAAGAGTACCTTGCCACTGGAGCAAAGATCTCCTCATAATAAATTCCCTCCACCTGAGAGAACCCTCTGGCCACAAATTTGGCCTTATGTTTCTCGACACTCCCATTTGTTTCTTGCTTCACCCTGTAGATCCACCTAGAACCTACCATTGACTTGTCCTCTGGCCTTGGGACAACTTCCCAAACACTATTCCTCATAGTGGAGTCATACTCTTCTACCATGGCATCAACCCATACCAGTTTTTTCACTGCTTCCTCAAATGAGGATGGCTTAGTCTCCACACTCTTGCTCATCAGATCCATGTAGCAAATATACTAATCTAGTGACCTCTTATGCCTGCGTTGTGATGTGGGTGCTCCCAAATTGTCTCTAGCATCAAACATCAATCTCTCAACTTCTCTGGTGCACTTCCTTCCATATCTAGATGTCTCTACATGAGTGGGTGCTTCCACTCTTTTCTCCTCTACATGTGGCTGCTCCGCATCATTCCAAGGTTCTTCCTTTGGAGATAAAAGCTCCTCATATGCATGTAACTGAATCTCCCTCTCAAGGGAACATCTCATGGCCTTCTCTTCATCAAAATTCACATCTCTACGAACCATTGTCGTCTTGTGAGATGGCAGGTACACCCCATAGTTGTGAGGTGTATTAGTGTGCCCCACAAATATGCCCAACTCAATTGTTGGCTCTAGCTATTTCCTTGCATCCTTGGTAACATGATAGTAAACTGGTAAACCAAATATTCAGAAGTGTGCCACATCTGGTTTCCTACCTGAAAAGGATTCTTCTAGTGTACTCATCCCAAGAATCTGATGAGTACTCTTGTTCTGCACATATACATGTTTGTTACATGCTTCAGCCCACAAGTGAAACGGTAGGCCCTGATCATGTAACATCACATGCGCAGCTCCCTCAATACTTTGTTTCTTCCTTTCAGCAACCCCATTCTGCTATGGGTTATGGGTTGTTATTCATTCTTGTCAAATGCCTTCTGGTGCATAGAAGGTCTTGAATTCATTCGACACATATTCTCCACCGTTATCACTCCTGAGAGCCTTCACTTTCCTATTAGTGTCTTTCTCAACCACTTCTTTAAATTCACAAAATTTAGAGAACGCCTAATCTTTCTTCTGCATGAAGAAAATCCAACACTTACATGAGAAATCATATACAAGTATCACATAATATATGCGATTGGCTATGGAGGTTGTCAAGAACAGTCCACACACATCTCAGTGAACTCTTTCAAGGATCGCTTGCGCTCGACTTCCTTTATCATGAAAGGTGGATTTGGTGTACTTCCCCAATGCAAACCCTTTGCATGTATCTCGTTGCTCTAGTGCACCCTTGGGAAATCCTATAGAAATTTGTTGCATGATCTTCAATGTTCCATGGTGCAAATGGCCTAATCTTCTATGACGTAATTCACTGATGTCTCGACTCTACACCTTCTCTACTTTGTGCTCATTGTTGCACAATCTTCTACATCTTATTTGTAGAGGTTATTCACTTGAAGCCCAATCTGCTTCACTTATCCTATGGTTATGTGATGAAGGAAAGTCTTCCCTTTGTTAAATATCGCATCGTAGCCATGATCTTCCAAATTAGCAACTAAAACTAAATTCTTCTTCAGACCCGGAACATACATCACATCTTTTAATGTGAGAGGATAAATATACGCCTTTTGAAAAGTAATAGTACCTATTTCAATCGTGTTATACCTTCCATCATCTCCCGTCTTGATGTGCATCTGGAAGTCCTACTCCTCCAAGTCACTAAAAAATTCTTTTTTTCTATTCATATGGAATGAGGCTCCATTTATATCCATATTCCACACACTACCCATCACCAATGTCACCATACATGCAATGAGGGTGAAATCCAACTCGAATTGTGAAGCATTAGCTTCACCTACTGCTCCTCCCTAGGGGTTCTTGTCAATCTTCTTATGCAAACATTTAATATTCGACAAGTCCTTCTTGCCATCCTGATTGGAATATCCTTTGGATTGTAATTTCTTTCCTTTCCTTTTCTTTACCTTTCTAGCTAAGGCATAATTCTCCTCATCCTCATTCTTGGATGAGATTCCATCTCTGGTGTTTCACCTAATCTCTTCTTGCATCAAGTCAAACCACAAATGCTCCCACTCTCATAGCTTCTCCCTCCCATTTACTGAATCCTAGTAGTTGTGCTAGCTCTTGGGAACGCCTAGAAGTGATAGGTTGGCTAGATCATCTTCAGTAACTATAACCCCAACACTCACAAGATCAACCCGACATTAGCTAAACTTGCTCAAGTATTATGGTATTGTGTCTCTCTTCTCCATATTGATTTTTCGAAGCTCGTCCTTCAGTGCTAGCTTCCTGTGGCCATTAGTGTTCTGAAATAAGTCTATCAAGGCATTCCACATTGCATGTGGAGTCTCATTCCTGTCAATATCCCAGACAATATGATATCGAACTCTTTCCAGTAAGATCCTTCTTACCTTGGCTACATTCCTCTTCCACTCTGTCAGTTTATTTGCATCTGCAGTTACTAGTTTCAGAACACTGCTGTCAATGTATTCCTTCAATACATTACCTTCCATGATTGCTTCCATCCATTCCTTCCAAGAAATGTAAGTCGAGCTACCCTCAAGGGCATACTAGAGCATCAGACCATAGAACACCATCTGGATCCTGCTACTAGCTCTGTAGAATAGATCTGCAAAACTTGTTCTTCTTGCAAAGAAAAACTCATATTCTTCTCTTCTATAGTGATTTCAGCTCTAATTCCATCTAGAAATTCCTTGTAGATTCAAACTGCTAATTTTAATTTACTAAAACAATAGACTTGAATCTACTCGACTCATCAGCAGAAATAATAATTGATCGATAAATCACGAAGCATACAAGAGAAATAATTCAATCAACACATTGCATAATGATTTCCTAGGAAAAGCCACATCTAAAACCCCGTGCTATTTTTATATTTCATTAGTGAGAAATAATGAGAAGATTACAATGCTTTACACAAGCCCAAGCAACCTCTGCACTATCTCTATCTATCTCACAGCTTCCTAGACTGTAAGCCTATGCCAATACTTAACCAATTTTCTGCTTGCCCAAGTCCCTATTTCCTTTCATTGTTTGCTTGGGAATTAGCCCCCTATTAATTAGGGAAATTCCTCAATATGAATTGCAGAATCCTCATAGGCCTTCCTTTGACTGCATGCACCACTTGTACAATTCAGGTGATTATACAATTGATAGTACACTTCCCTTGAACTCCAGTCTCAACTAAATAACTCTTAGATCTAACATGCATGAGTTATTTATGAGTGAATCATCAGTTAACTAGTTGAACACATGAAGCAACACCCCACTGTTTGACCTCCTATTAGTTCCTCCATTAGTTGGAACTAGTTTCACTGACTTTAACTTGGTTAAACTAAAATAATTAATTACAAATCAAAATAAACTCAACGAGGGCTCCTATAATGTAGGAGACACTCTACATGACTCTAGTTAGACCTTCAACTTGAATTAATTGAGCCAACTAAGTCAAATTAACTTAGTTTAATTTGTACAAGTTGTTTTGTAATGTGGAATTACAATTTTATTCCTAATTTAATTCAAGGACAAAATGAAATCATGATTTTCTTGTTGCATTTTCAACAGCACTCTCAACTACAAAGGTTAAACACATGGCATCAAATCATTCAAGCCAGGAATAAATATCGTTATAAATATTTTCTTCAAGTATTGGATTGATGCAACAAGTTGTAATGATAGAATGTGACATTTATAAAGTATTTTCGTTGGTGAAGAGCCTAGATTATCAATGAAGACAAAAAATATTGATATTCAATAACACTTTATCAAAATATGATTGAAGACAAGAAGGTGCTACTAGAAAAGGTGGACATTTTGAAAAATTTTGCATATTCATTAACAACACAAGTGAGCATAGATAAGTTCTCTTTGTGTAGAGAAACAATGGGAATTATTTTCCCGGATTATTGATCATGTACTCCTGTGGCCCCTTATATGAAAAGAAAACAACAAGTCAGAGAATATTGGGTATGTGCTATATTCTTTGGATGACTACCTGCATGTGTTGAATGTTGTTCTAGGTGCAATAGTGGCAAATCCACCTTGTGTCAGTGTTTGGAGGGAAGTTGCCTGGTTTTATTTAAGGTGATTTTCTCCGTCTAATTTTTTAGTTTTCGGCACACAATTTTTGAGTTAAATGATTTTGTGGGGCATGGATTTTTGGCCCATGGATTTGTAGTTTTTGTTAATGAACTATGGTTATCTTATAATCCATGATAAATGAATTGGCAGTTTATGGATGCCACAATATATATATATATATATATATATATATATATATATATATATATATATATATATATATATATATAATATTATAATATTATAAAGATCAATATACTAAAAAATATTTATATTTTTCCTAGTTTCAATTTCTAGTGTAAAATATTTGTGTTTATTTTTGTGTTTTCCATTGTATATGTTTAGCTTTTTGGGTTAAAGCCTACATCTTTTCTCCTCATAAGTCATGGCATAACAAGTTAAATCAAAGACCCCGAGATGTCTCACTAAAGGAATGTGGTCGTACCACATTCCATATGGAGTACTATTTCTAAGAGCTTGAGATTTAAAAAAAAAATTCACAAATACTCTACATAGAACCACATCAACCAACAACATCAACTTTACATTTTTGAAAAACATCATGGAACAAACCATATTCAAGATATTCTTGTTCATTATTTTAGCTACACCATTTTGCTGAGAATTATATGGGCTTATGGTTTGCTTTTGAATCCCATGTTGCGAAACATAGTTTTCAAATTCATTAGATGTATATTCTCCTCAATTATTAGTGTGAAGAGAGAAAATATGTGATTATCCTTCATTTAGAATCAATACATGGAAATTTTTAAAAGTTTAAAAGTCTTGAGATTTATATTTCAATAAGTAAACTCAAGACATCTTGGTATAACCACCAACAAAAGACATGATAATATCTATTTCCATTAAAAAACGGAATAGGCATGGAACCACATAAACTATAATGTATTAGTTCAATTTTCTACGTGTTTTGGAAGTGGACTCATGGAAGGGTTGTTTGGTATGTTTTCCAAGCATAGAAACATTACACTACTTTTGTTTCTTAGGAATAGTAGACAAACTACAAAAATTTTTATTTTTCAATAAACAAAGGTTGCCATACTTAATATGTTCAAATCTATCATGCCATAGAAGATTATATGACAATGTACAATCATTCTGATGAGAGTGATATGCAAAACTTTGTGCATGAGTAGATGTCCCTTTGAACATCAACAATGTTTCATCCTCCACTCTAGTCGTGACGACCATGTTATCATAAACCTTTTTTATTTGAAATTTTCCATCAAATATATGAATGGAGTGGCCTTGTTGTTAAATTTTATAAGGGACGACAAGTTCCTTCACAACTTTGAAAGATAAATCACATCATGTAGAAGCAAATATAAGAACCAAGGAAAGTTAAGCATGATGGTGTCAATCCTAAAAGTTTAAGACTTGACAAATTATTGTCACTAAATCTTCAAAGAAGTGTCTTTGGAAGGTTGTTACATGTTACACTTATGTTAAGCAGTTATGCATCTCTCCAAGAAGAAAATGAAGTATGAAACAATTCTTCAGCTATTTCTACATTACAATAAGAAAGTATGTAATACATAGATCTAGGTGGTTTTGCTGGATTAGTGTTTTACCTTTGTTTCTTTGTGATTGTATTTGTCTTTAATTTTCTCCTAGAGGATTCCAAATGTTGTTGCATTAGATCGATTTTTGTTACAACAAATACAATGAAGATCAGGTCTTTCTCCTTGATTTTGTTTTACCCCCTATCTCTAGAATTATTTTTTCCCCCACCTTCTTTTAGTGCCATTTCCCCTAGAAGAATCATGTGATTGATTCTTCTCCTTTTGAGCAATGCACATAGTCTATTTAGTGCGTTGTGATGTTGTCTTCTTCTTTCTAATCTATTTCTTATGTTTTGCAACTCTTTCCACTAAAGAGTCAAATGTGTTAGACTTGAGTCAATCACTAACACACAAAGACTCAAGGTAGAGGTAATATGTAAAATAAAAACTTTAATGAAAACATGAGAGAAAGGTTTATATTCATTCTAATAGGATTTATATAATGCATGATGGATTTGATCTCAGGAGCTAAAACCCAAATCATTATCTTTCAACTCTAAGTTGAACAACTTCTATCACTAGTTATACAAATTCCAATTTCAATTGAAAGTGGTCATGATACATATATATTTATAAAAACACTCCTAACACATGAAATAATCATACCACATGAATCTCAAGTTCAAGTTGAAAATAATAACACAACTTGAAATACTCATAACACACGTATTTCAATCGAAATTTATAAAAATAAAGTGGAGATTCATGACGCATACACAATACAGTATAAGATCTAGATTTGAACTATGTGAGGAATTTAATGTTAGTAAAAGGGTATAATATATATATTGAAGATCATAGTACCAAATTCTATGTATGGAAGATTAGATGTGGATCAATAAGAATATATATCAAATTATAAATAAGAATATAAATTATTTTAACTTTCAGATGAAAAATAAATTGGAACCCCGAGTACATTTAATGAATTCATTAAAAAAGGAGAAACAAAAAAAACAAAAACTTTTGAATTACCACGTTTCAACAGGGCAGGAGGAAAGGTTCACTTTGATCACGGCCTCCCCTGGCAAATAGATGTACCCGAACAATGATTTCTCAAAGTTCAGTGGCTAATTACACCTCCGAATCACGTAGTACTACGATAGCTTCAATGGCCAAACTTTTCATTACGATTCTCTCCTCCTCCTTTCTGGGCTATGGTCCTATATAAAATAAATATAACACCATCCAAATTACCAATAAAAAATAAATATAAGTTATGTTAAATTAAATTATAAAAATAAATATAAGTTATGTTAAATTAAATTATAAAAATATTAGTGTGAAAAACTTTATTAATTTGAAAATTTATTCCACGTAGTAAATTTTTATGAAAAAAATAATGATCACGATATTGAAATTTTCATCGTACACAAAGACGACTACTTTTTTCTATGGAATAATTTGACAATTTGAAAGCATCATGATCTCAGAAGGAGTCGCCTGCAACTTACGACAGCCCCTAAGATCCAAATATTTGAGATCTTTGAGTTCTGCGATTTCAGATGGCAATGATTCTAAATGATGACATCCTCTGAGATCCAGAAATTTGAGATTTTTGAGATCTCTCATTTCACATGGCAATGATTTTAACCTCTTACATCCACAGAGATGTAAAAACTGAAGGTTTGAAAGATTGCCAATGCCTGAATGCACATATTCAATTTGAATATAGTTCAGACCAAGTAATTCAAGTTGTTTCAATTGCCACAACGATCTTGGCAATAATTGTAGCGCCGTGTTACTTAAAGCCAACACCTTCAGAGCCTTCAGAGAGACGAGGTTAAGCAAAAATGCTTCTGGAATCTCTTTTAATTCAAGATTGAGTGTTAAAGCTAGACATACCAATTTTGGACATCCCAATTCCATGTCGGGGAGAGATGTAATATTGCTACCAAAAAGGGAGAGCCTCCTGCAATTATGGCGTGTCTCGATGTCGGGGAAAAGGGCGTCGATGTTGGGGCAATGTTGACCTGGCCTGGATACAAAATTCTCCTCTTTTTCTGCCACATAAATTTCCATCTCCGGCACAACATCGTGAACGCCAAAGGTAACACTCCAATAACTGGATCCACCAACTTCTCTCAATTGGAATAAGGAACGATCAGCAAGTAACCTTAGGTAGCTGTGCGCAGTATTCATTAAGGAGTCCACATGTTTGCCCTTTATTATACTTGTGCATCGGAATGTTGGGAATTTTTTGGTAAATTCCAAAACAAATAAATTGAACAGAGAACAATGTTCTGTTTTCTCCACATTATCTTTAATACAGGGAAGCAAAAAAAAATTCTCCAGAGAACAAAGTTTCAGCAACACACATAAAACTTTCTATTCATTAATAAACTGCCTGTTACATATTTCTTGCTCTCTCTCACATGGATTAACCAAGAACTTCAAAAAAAATTACTCTGTCTCATTTTGAAAAGATTTACACTGCTGTGTATAAATTTTTCATTTACATTTACGACTGTAAATAAAAAATTCTTACATATGCTACTGCAGTTTTACATTCATTTACACTGCTTTGTGTAAATTTTTCATTTACATTTACTACTGTAAATAAAAAATTCTTACATATGCTGCTGTAGTTTTATATTCATATTCAATAAAAAAAATTACATTTAGGCTCTCCCGAGCATTCGAGCACTCCCTTTTTCCCTATTCAATAAAAAAAACATTACATTCATGCTCGAGCATTCCCTTTTTCCCTACTCACGCGCTGCTACGTGGTTACAATGCTTTCTTCTCAATAATATTTTCACGATGTTCTGGTTTTTGTTTCGCACTGCTGTGTTTTTATTCCCTTTGCATTACAATAGTCAACTCAAAAGGAACATATTACATTACATATATTTTTAATAACAAAAAAAAACATGACCATACTTCTCGTACATGAAAAAAACAATAAAATTAAAAGCCTACCTACATTTACCAACCCCTAATAAATTTCATTAAATATTTTACTCATAAGATCGGCTGTCAAAATGAAACTTCATGCAATCTCCATTTGCTGGAGGCATGTACATTAACTTTGGTTTAATCAACGATCATCATCCATCCTTGCAATCGGACAAATATCGCTTGCCCAAACAAAACGAACGTTACGTCCCGATAAAAAGCTTTGCAAAACGTACTGGGGACACGCATCGAATGGTGTACACTAGCGGAGAGTAGTGGTTTTGCTGAATTAAATGTGCGCAATACAGCAGTTTGAAATTAATATTTCAACACTTCCCTTTAATTTCAATTGCTCGGTTATCAGTCATACCCAAACATTTCCTCAAAAATTCAAAGCTTTTCTGGTTCAATGGCTTTGTCAGAATGTCTGCAATCTGCTCTTGAGTCCTACACTGTTTTAAAACAATTTCTCCATTACTTACCAATTCCCTGATGTAATGAAACCTTGTGTCAATGTGTTTCGTTCTCTTATGAAACACCGAATTCTTGGATAATGCAATAGCTGAGCTATTGTCACAAAAAATTATTGTTCCTTTTTCCTACTCTTGGCCTAAGCTCATTAACGTTCTTCTCATCCAAACTGCTTGACATGCTGCTGCTGTAGCTGCCACATATTCTGCCTCTACTATAGACAATGCTACAATAGGTTGCTTTTTAGAAGCCCATGAAATGGCTCCTGAACCCATGTGAAAGACATAACCGGATGTGCTTTTCCGATCATCTACACTTCCAACCCAATCACTATCAGTGTATCCAATTAAATCTGAACATTCTAAGACAGTATATAAAATGCCAAACTTTTTAGTACCTTTAACATACCTCAAAATTCTTTTTGTTGTCTGCCAATGTGCTTCTTTTGGCCTCTCCATGAATCTGGAAATTAAACTAACAACAAACATTATATCTGGCTTAGTTGCAGTCAAATACATTAGGCTGCCAACTATGCTCTTATACAAGCTAGGATCAAAATCCTTGCTATTGTCCTCTTTGCTGAGTTTTAATCCCATCACTGTGGGAGTGATTGTTGCCTTGCTGTCCTGCATATTAAATCTTTCCAACACTTCATTTACATATTTTGTTTGTGAGATAAAAATTTCATTTTCATTTTGATCTACTTCTATTCCTAAGAAGTATCTCAGCAAACCCATGTCAGACATTTCAAATTCTTCTTTTATGACTGTTTTGAAATTTTCAATAAGATGACCATCATTACTTGTGAAAAATAACATCATCAACATATAAGACAATAATCAGTATTTTACCATCTTTTTCATTGATGTAGAGGGTGGGTTCTCCGTCACACTTTTCAAATCCTTTTTCGAGTAGATAGGAATCTATCATACTGTACCATGCTCTTGGTGCTTGCTTCAGCCCATAAAGAGCTTTCTTCAATCTGCACACTTTGTGCTCTTGGCCTTTCTTCTCATAGCCTAGAGGTTGCTCAATATAACCTCTTCCATTAACACTCCATTTAGGAATGCTGACTTCACGTCCATTTGGTAAAATTTCAACTTGTTTTGTGCTACTATGGGCAGCACTGCTCTCACGGTTTCCATTCTAGCAACCGGTGCTAAAGTTTTCTTATAGTCTCTCCCATACTGCTACTTGTATCCTTTGACAACCAGCCTTGCCTTGTGTCTTTCTATTTTGCCTTCAGCATTACTCTTGGTCTTGTAGACCCATTTAACTCCAATGACTTCTTTTCCTTTTGGTAGTTCAACCAAATCCCATGTCTTGTTTCTTTCTATGGCATTAATCTCTTCATCCATAGCTTCTATCCATTTCCTATCCTTAATTGCATCTTCGAAATGAACAGGGTCATCAACATGACAATACAAATCAAACAAGGAATTCATACCTTCATCATAAAAGTCACTTAGATTTCTGAACTTCTTACCTCTTTCATTTGGTGTACAAGTGCTTGAAGATGCACTTGAATTTCCTCCTTGTGGTGTGCTTGGAGAAGCACTTTCATTTCTCCTCAAGGGTGTCCCTTGTTGCCCTTGTGTTGGCGCTGCTGTTTGGAGATGTATTTCAGCCATCTCCTCATCATTTTCATCAAGACAAACAGTTTTTAACATTCACTGTTTTCTCTATGCTTCCATCCCAAGCTTCCTCCTCAATGAAGTGAACATCTCTGCTCACAAAAAGCTTCTTGGTAGATGGGATATAAAACCAGTAAGCTTTGGATTCCTCAATGTATCCAATGAAAATACATTTCTCCCCTTTGCTATCCAACTTCCTCCTTAGCTGATCTGGAATGTGCACACAACCAAAAACTTTCAAGTGGGTGACTCCTTGCTTTCTCCCACTCCATGCTTCTTCTGGCACTCTGTTCATGACTACTTTTGTAAGGCATCTATTCAAAATGTATACTGCACAGTGTACAGCTTCAGCCCAATAATCATTTGGCAAATGCTTTGCCTTTAACATGCTCCTTGCCATATCCATGATGGTCCTATTCTTCCTTTCGGCTACTCCATTTTGCTGCGGAGTGTACCTTGTGGTAAACTTTTTGTGAATTCCATCTTCTCTACAAAAAACGTAGAAATTCTTTGGAGATATACTCACCTCCTCTGTCAGTTCTTAAAACTTTGATATGCAGTCTCTTTTGATTTTCTACAAGTGCTTTGAAATTGTGAAATTTTTCAAACAATTCACTTTTGTTCTTTAGAAAGTAAACCCAAGTTTTTCTAGTAAAATCATCAATGAATATTAGAAAATATTGGTTGCCTGCTAGTGATGGAGTTTGCATTGGTCCACATAAGTTTGAGTGGACAATCTTTAAGGGTGCTTTTGCCCTTATGTTTTTCCTTGATGGAAAACTTTCTCTGTGTTGTTTCTCCAAGATATAACCTTCACAAAGGCTGTCTGGTTTCTCTATCAATGGTAATCCTCTTACCATTCCTTTTCTACTCAACAAGTTAAGACTTCCAAAGTTGAGATGTCCAAATCTCAAGTGCCACAACCAATTTTCATCCTTTGGTACGCTTTGGAAAGCCTCTTATGTCACTACTGCAATTACTTCTTTATTTTTCAAATATGTCTTTATTCTGAGAGGGAACATCCTGTTCCTCGTCATCTTTACTTCAACAATACATCTTTTGTTGGGTGCTCTATGCATGATGGTGCATACATCATTCTCAAAGAAAACATTGTACCCCTTTTGAACAAGCTGTCCAATACTTAAGAGGTTACACTTCATTCTAGGAACATAATAGACATCTGCTATGGTTTTCTTTTCCCCCTTCTTTGTAAATATTTTTACTTCTCCTTTTCCCATAACAGAAATTTTACTATCAGTCCCAAGTGTGACTTGTGACTTCACACTCTGATCTAGAGCAGAAAACAGGGCTATGTTTCCTGTCATATGGTTGCTGCAACCGAAGTCTAGAAACCATATATCATCACTCTTTGTTTCAGCCATATTACAAGCTAACAACACATTATCTTGGCTAATATTTTCTCTAGTGATATTTGCACTAGATCTATTGCTCATATCATGCTGCTTCTTCCTACATTCTAATGCCCATATTTTTTACAATAATAGCATTGGACATTGGATTTTTCATACCTTTGTCCTTGAGCATGATGTTGTCCACTTTGTTGACTGCTACCTTGGCCTTGGTTCTGATTTGGATTGCTGCCTCTTCCTTGAGCATTTGCTGGACTATTTCTTCCACCTCTGTTTTGGCTTCTGCCTCTTCCTCTCTTATTTCCTCTGCCTTGACCTCTTCCTCTTCCAAAGGACATCTGGGTCTTGAAGGCTTGCTCTAGAGATGAGTTTTCATTTCTACTCAACCTATGCTCATGTGTTATTAGTGATGCATGAAGTTCATCAACTGAAAAGTTTGTGAGATCCTTTGTCTCTTCTATGGTGGTGACAATCACATCGAACTTTGAGGGTAGGACCCTCAATAGTTTCTCCATAGTCCTCCTTTCTTCAAGAATTTCTCCACGAGATCTTATTTGTGTGACCAGACCAAATCCTGGTTAGTGGCTTGTTTCCTTCTTAGCTTGTCTTTTTTGCTGGCATCTCTTATTGGTCAGTCAATATCTATATGGTCGGTGAATCTAGACGGTCGTAATCACCTGTGTGAAGAATGAGTCAATATTATCTGACTCCTTCATGCATAGATTCTCAAAATCTCTCTTCAACAACTGTAGCTTTGTTGTCTTCACTTTCTCCATGCCTTGATAGGCTGTCTTGAGAGTTTGCCATGCTTCTTTGGATGTCTTGGCTGCTGCTATCCTTGGAAACACACTCTCATGCACTGCTTGATACAAAAATACGAGGGCTTTTGAGTCCTTCTTATAACTCTTCAACAGATCTTTCTCTGCCTGTGTCAAGTTATTAAACTCTTCTTCATCTGCTGGTTCTTCAAATCCATCTTCAACTAATTCCCATAAATCTTGAGAAGCAAACAAGGCTCTCATGGTTATTGCCCAATAGTCATAGTTTTTCCCATTAAACTGTGGGAGCCGAGTATTAAAAATACCAATGCTAGTGCTAGAGCCAGCCATTCATTGCACTCTCAGCTATGCTTCAAATATTTGACTGTGTATTTAAAAAAAAACAGGTTGTCTTCAACAGCTACACAAAAAACTTTGAGAAATACCTGGATCCTTTCTTGACTGAGTCTTCACTCTGATGAAGAAGCTGCTGCAGCAATAAATCCTTCATTCATCTTCTTTGACACCTTCAAAGAGCGTGGACAAGCTCTGATACCACTGTTGGGAATTTTCTGGTAAATTCCAAAACAAATAAACTGAACAGAGAACAATGCTCTATTTTCTCCACAGGATCTTTAACACAGGGAAGCAATTTTTTTTTCTAGACAATAGAGTTTCAGCAACACACATAAAACTTTCTATTCATTAATAAACTGCCTGTTACATATTTCTTCCTCTCTCTCAGAGGGATTCACCAAGAACTTAAAAAAAAAATTACTCTGTCTCCTTTTGAAAAGATTTACACTGCTATGTGTAAATTTTTCATTTACATTTACTGCTGTAAATAAAAAATTCTTACATATGCTGCTGCAGTTTTACATTCATATTCAATAAAAAAACATTACATTCAGGCTCTGCCGAGCATTCCCTTTTTCCCTACTCACGCGCTGCTACGTGCTTACAATGCTTTCTTCTCAATAATATTTTCACGCTGCTATGTTCTGGTTTTTGTTTCACACTACTGTGCTTTTCTTCCCTTTGCATTACAATAGTCAACTCAAAAAAAAACATATTACATTACATATATTTTTAATAACAAAAAAAAACATGACCATACTTCTCGTACATGAAAAAAAACAATAAAATTAAAAGCCTACCTACATTTACCATCCCGTAATAAATTTCATTAAATATTTTACTCATAAGATCGGCTGTCAAAATTAAACTTCATGCAATCTCTATTTGCTGCAGGCATGTACATTAACTTTGGGTTAATCAACAGTCATCATCCATCCTTGCAATCGGACGAATATCGCTTGCCCAAACAAAATGAACGTCACGTCCCGATAAAAGCTGTTTTACAAAACGTATTGGGCACACGCGTCGAAAGGTGTACAGTAGGGAGCCCCTCGGATGAAAACCTCTACCTCAGCAAAAGTAGTCCGATGGGAGACTGGTGGTTTTGCTGAATTAAATGTGCGCAGTACAGCAGTTTGAAATTAATATTTCAACACAGAATGTACCAGTCCTTTGGAGCCATCACACAATACAGAAAATAGGTTTTCAAATGAGCATAGGGCAAACTATCGTAGCTCCATCTCAATCGCTCATACAGATCTTGATCAATGCGAGGATGAGTAATTGGAAAATTTGAATCCACTGTCTGGATCTGCCTTAAAGCAAGGTTCCACTCATTTACAGCCTGGTTTCCAATCATTGTCGAGGCTATTACATTTATAGGCAAGGGAAACCCTTTACACTCCTCCGCCAGCAATATGCTCGATTTCCTCAGGAAGATCGCCCTCTTTGAAAGCTACTTTGAAAAACAGTTCACATGCCTCCTGTCTTGGTAGTGGCTGTATTTGCATGGACTACTCTGCATTCATTGCTGGAATTAGATCTCTATTTCGAGTAGAAAAAACAACTTTTCTCCCTTTGTTCTCGCCAAATTCCACGCCCAATTATTTCAGAGTGACTGCGCTCCACATGTCGTCTAAAATCAGGAAAAAACTCTTCGTCCTGAGAAGTGCTGACAGCTTCATCTTCCACGCATCAACATTATTATAGGAACAACTAGTGAGGTCTAGATTGATTGCAAAAGCCATATGACTCTGTAACTCTAGAATGGAAAATTGAGCAACAACAACCCAAATCACATGATCAAAAACATCACTGACCTTGTAGGTGTTGTAGACCTTTTTGCGCAAAGCTGTTTTTCCAACCCCACCCATCCCATATACAGAAAATATCCGATCGCGGGGAGCTTTTGTAATCCAACTCTCAAGCCGCATTTCCGCAAATTTAATTTCCAACCCTATCAGTCTGGTCTCTGGTTGGTCTTGAAGCAGTAAGCTTGCCTGCTATGGTGCCGCGGAGGCAATCTGTTGAGCACTGTGAAACACAGAGAAGTCGGTTTGAAGATTGCGAAAGAGCTCATCAAAAGTTGTCTTCCACCTACGGATTTCTGTAGAAAGTTTAGGCTTGCAAAGGAGGCAACTGATGCACCACTGCCACCTTCGAGAGAAATCAATCAACTCTCTTGCTTTTCCAACTGCATCTTGCATCCTTCACAGACAATTTTGCAGAGATTGAGGGGGCGTCTTTTGCTGATCTGGAAATTGATCGCTAACATCGAGTAAGAGAGTCTTCATACGATTTAACTGCCCTTCCATAAGCTTATGGTTCTCATCCAAATGAATAATATCGTCTATTTGTCGGATGAGTGGAGCAATAGCACTACTAGATGTATTGGCTGCCACTCCGGTGATAATAGCCATTGCTGCCGTTTCTTTTTGGCTCGGCAACCCAAAAAATCCCTCGTCTAAAGGGGCGAGAGACATTATAACACAGGCTAACAAACAAAAATAAATACAAAGAATATGCATGTTTGTTGTGAAATCATGGAGGAGATACAAAGTCATATGTGGTTATTCAAAATGCAGACTGAGTTGATCTACCATGGTTATTATATAAATCAATCATCATATAAATACAAACATATTAGTTGTAGAATCAAACATATTAGTTGTAAAATCAGTAGTGGGATACACTGTAATTAGTCTTTATTGAAAATCAGTCATAAATCCAAATATATTAGTTGTAAAATGCATAATGGGATACACAGTCATCAGACATTAAAGGGCCCGATAGCAGGCTGGTTAGCTCTTGCCCTCCCTAACAGCTCCCACGTTGTGCCATTACCAATCGCACAACGAACCAAGCGCCACCAGCCTAATAAGTCAAAGATTGGGGCTTGTTTTACCGATCATGAGGATTGGTATTCTACCACTGTCAAGTCTGTTTGAAGCGGGGAAGAACTGATTAACCTCTACCACTTCTTCTCTGCGTCTGGAGAAATCCTGTCGGTTTGCTAGAGATTTAGAGAAAAAAGAAATTCTAGGGCTTTGCCAGTCATTTGTGAGAAATCGAAAGTAAATGAAATCCGATCTCTGCCAACCATTTGAAACCTCAAGTCTTTCTCTAAGATGGAGCTATGGTATTCGGCCATCTTCAATTGCTTCTACCGCAGAAGGTTCTCTGCATCAATTAGAGGTTTGTGGAATAAATTGAGTGCATTTGGACCTATATATATCTACAGGTAATGCGGAATTCATAAACAGATTGTCCAACTTTATAGATCCTCGCGCCTAGAGCAATTTTTAAGTGTACATAGTCTGGTTAGGAGATCTGTGGGGGACCAACTGTCCATATCAGCTTAGAGATTTGATTGTACCAAGTTATAAATATTTTATTTTTATAGTTTTGAAATTGTGATTTCTTAAGAAAAAAGAACGCATGTTTTGCGACTTTTTAGAAAAATCATGCTGACCCACTCAAACCATATATCTTGAAAACTAATTTATTGTTAAACTTCTTCCCACCCAATTCTAGAGACTAGAAGATTTCCTAAGCTTTGGGTATTCAAAGGAATAGAGTGTTCACGAGAGTAGGGAAGCTTATTAGGTGAGTCATTCATATTCTTTGGCTTGGTGTTGCACATAGTGAACAATGGAGAGGGGAGGCTCAGTGATCTTTGGGTTCCACTAGTAATATAGAATGTAATTTGGGACCTTGGCTCGCGACGAATTCTAGAGACTAGAAGATTTCCTAAGCTTTGGGGGGTGGTGTGGGGTGCATGATGCTTATAGTTGGGTTCTCTATCAGTGGATATTGGTGATACGGCCCCCTCCTTGCAAGTATTATTGTTTTTATTGTCCTTAGCTTTTTTCCATCATCACTTTACGTTGTTTGATTAATACTCTTTTGTGGAAGAGGTGACAGATGAGGGGTCCTCTAAATTCTATCGATCATCCTGATGGTATTTTCCCTGTATCCGCTCTTTTATATTTAGTTGGTCAAGTTTAAGCTCTGCAAGTTTTGTTTTTACTTTATGATTGGTGTCATTTTGTGGCCTTGGAGGGAAGTGTGGGCTAATTAAGACGGTTGGTGGTCATTTGGTGGCGTTTAAAATTTCCTTTATTAGTTTCTAGGTGGAGGAGGAGTTGTCAACCGATGTGTTTCAGTTTGTGGAGAGGGGTCATTTAATCGATTTTGTGGATGAAGACCCCCGTGTCTCGTTAGTTGGGTTGGTGGGAGAAGAACCCTACATCATGGCTTGGTGCTAATGTAGGTTGTTTTGTGCGTCTGGGCGATGGGATTGTGCTTTGTGGGTACAGGGCCCTGGCATTAGAGAGGTTGTAATTCACAGGACTTGTGGTTGGTGTCGTGGGTTGGATATCCCTGTCTCTGGTTGGTAGAGATGGCAGGGACTAAAGAAAACCTACAGCACACCAATGACGCATTAAAGAGGATGACTCCAGAGAGGTGTGGGACCTCTGGGGCATGGAGTTGTGCATCCATTCGTCCAAAAAGATGAAGATGGTGAGGTGGAGTAGCCTCATAACATCTCCCTTGGGCGCGTGGACCTACCCTCCCCATTTGACTCCCAAAAAGATTAAATTCGTCAAGTGTTATCAATGGTCAAACAACTGGCTCATGATAGACACAATGACTGAAATGATGTTATCAACATCCTAAATGACATTCATCATAATCAATGGGATATTCTAGACCGACTAGATAGAGTAGATGGGTAATTTTGAGGGGAGAATGGCACACATGGAGTCTCATGTGCATGAAGCATTTTTCCACCCTAGTGAGGGTAGGAATGTCACTCAGGCTCAAGTGAACTTGAATGGTTAGTGATGAGGGTGGGATGCATTTTCGTTTTTTTAGCAGTTTTGGTTCACATGGGCTATCGATATTGGGTCTACTAGCTTTCTTCTATTGATGACTCTGTCTGTTTTCCTGTACTTGTTGGTCAACATATTCGGTAGAAGTGAAGCCTTAATTATTTTGAATATGTGCACTCCACCATGTAAATTTTCCATTAATCTATAAATTGTTGATATATATATATATATATATATATATATATATAGATATATATATATATATATATAAAATTGATTTTATAATCAACATTTTTTAATTAAATTGTTCTAAGTTACAATCAATACATTTAAATGAATTTCAAATTTTGTAATCAATACATTTATATAGAATGAAAATTTAACCATAATAACAATTTAACCTTTTGCCTCTTAGGTATTCCCTTTCCCTGCTTGGAGGGTATCCTAGTTATGTTTTCATAGAAAATGTTATTTAAGGGTAGATTCCTCTTGAAACCTTCTTCGTATGTCCAACACGTGTTTATTATTACATCATCTATCTAACACTTGTAAAAACATACCATGTGTTTATTCTTATGTCATTTGTATCAACTACCTGTGAAACAAACTTCACATGACCAGCTTTGATAATAATTAAAGTATATGTACAACCTTCTTTCACCTCCATTCCATATTAAATTAAGTCCATTCTTGTTTATTTTTATAGCTCCTTTAGACTATTACATCATATTATACTTTTAAGTCCATTCTTGTTAGTATTTGCAAAATCAATTATAGTTTCTTATGGACAGGTGTTAGATCTTTGATAATAATTAAAGTATATACACAACCTTCTTTCACCTCTATTCCATGTTAATTTTGGAATTCCATATTAATTTAAATGTTTATTTTTATAAGTCCATTCTTGTTTATTTTTATAGTTCCTTCAGACTATTACATCATATTATACTTTTAAGTCCATTCTTGTTTATATTTATAGTTCTGTCATACTATTATATCATATTATACTTTTAAGTCCATTCTTGTTTATTTTTATAGTTCCTTCAGAGTATTACATCATATTAAACTTTTACAATGTAAATTATTGTTCTTGCCACATACAAACAATCTGGTTTTAATATTGACTCACCAATATGTATATATATAACTGGTTTCATGTAAGTGTTTCTTATCCTTAATGTTTGTTGCATGGACATTAGCTATAGCCATATAAAACGTAGATTACTTTTCCACTTATTTGATGTCGTATAATTGGTTTATTATATAGTGAATAAAATTTTGGGCTATATAATTTTAGAACTTTTATTTTGTATGGATTTGAGTATGCTTTAAAACTGTTTTTTTTGGTTAAAAGTTGGTTTTTTTTAGATATAAGGAACACTGTTGTTCTTTTCCTTAAACACAAGGAAACAGGTTTGTGTTCCTTAGATATAAGGAAATAGGTTAAGGCTCAATACCCAAAGACATATGATTTTCTTTGAATAATAATGATGAGTCAACCTGCTTTAAGCCAGAAATTGCTGTCCTTGCTGGTGGTTTGAAAACTCAGTTAGAATAAGTTTTCCCATCCTGTAAAAAAATTCTAAAAACCCCCACACTTTGTCCAGAAACTCTACCCTCAAGTATAGGTTTTATCTTGAACTATGTCTATTAAAAAAGCTTGATCTACGGTTCCCGTGAAACCTAGGGTTTTCAAATAGGGTTTAATGTCTTGTGATAATTTAAATTATGTCATTTGGTTTTCTCCCATTCTCCACTAGTCTTCCTTTAACTGTCACAATTGGCCGTGGAGACCAGGCAACAACAGGTGTAGCACGAACATCAAGCTACACTTCCTCCAACTGTCATTAGTAAATCTGTGTTGCTGCTACCTATTGTGGAGACGAGGATATAACAGGTGTACCATGAACACCTAGCTACACTTCCTCCAGCTGTATTAGTAAATCTTTGTTGCCGCTACCTGTTGTGAAAGGAGGTTTTTCTCAGCGACATAATATCATTTCTTCAAAGGTATAGTTATCGCTACAGTCTCGGTAAATTTTTTATTCCTACTATGTTATTTCTCCTCCATTCACATAATTTATATATAATTGTGTTTTTCGTTTTTAATTCACAGGTTGCAGATCCAGGGTTTGATCATTTTAGTGTGGTCATGAAGGAATACAATTCAGTACTCCTTTTGCTCATTTTAGTGTGGTCATTGGTAAGAGTCTCATGTTGTAATCCTACCATGGTCCTTTCTATTTTAGAGTATGTCTCTTTATTTACTGACATAGGGTATCTCTGTATATGTTATTCTTTTAATGAAGACAGGGTTTTCACCCAGTCAGAAAACTAGGGTATCTCTGTATATATTACTCGTTTTTAAAATGAAGACAGGGTTTTCACCCAGCCAGAAACCTTAGCAAAAAAAATTATAACTCTCAGTGAGGGTTGTTCAACTACTTGTCATTTGATTGCCAAAAATTCCTATGGTCATTTTCAAAAATGTAGAGACTATTCTTTGGTTTCTTTTTCGAAATATCTAGTGAGGATTTTGGAATTTGTTTGTGACTTTCCTCTAAAACACTCTAACATACTTAGTGTAGTTGACTAATTTACCACGGTTTTCCATAGTCCGCCGTTGTCATTTCTTCACGGTTTTGTTTTTGTTTTTTTTTTTAATTCATTTTTGGCTCTTCTTGTAAAAAAAGTTACACTGTTCTTATTAATATTAATTTGTCATCGTATAATTCCTCTCAGAAGGTAATTTCATAACATACTTACTGGTCATTCTTGTTTTTATTACTATTTTAACTGTTAGAAATTTTCTCATACATACTAAATTCGCTTCTATTTGTATCTAGGTATTTAATGTTATCTGGTTCAATTCGATTGTTCTTCGTATATAATAGCGTTTTATACTGGAATGTATTCACTTCACTTGACCAGGGCAAATCAACTTTCACATATTTACAAATAGGTGAATTTTTATAAAAAAGTAAAATTATTGTTTGATAGATTTTTATACTTGACATAATAGCTTCAATAGACACGGCAATCTATGAAATGATAGGGAAATAGAAACAGATTTTTGTTCTTAACATGAAATAATAATAATAACAGAGTGAGAGAACATTAATTAATAATAATTTTGGAAAATATGGGCAATTATTTGGCTCCTCCCAACCTTGACATAACAAATAATGCTTGTCTCCCTTGAGAAAATCAGGTCTACAGTTGTTTTTATGTCCATTATTCCTTGCCTCTCTTCACTCTCTTTAATTCTACTCTCAAAATAATTGAGTCAGAAGCTTCAGAATTTTCAAATAATATTATTCTACCACTTTTTGGGTGGTTGATAATTGTCCACCTCACCAACAGGTGGCAATAGTTCTCATTAATGAGCTCTTTTTTTTATGTCCATTATTTCTTGCCTCTCTCCACTCTCTAATTCTACTCTCAGAATAATTGAGACAAAAGCTGGAGAATTTTCAAATAATATCCTTCTACTACTCTTTGGGTGGTTACTAATTTCCTCCGCCTCACCAATATGTGGCAATAGTTAACTGCTCATTAATGAGCTCTTGTTTCTCACATCTGAGGACAACTTCATGTCTTTTAAGAGACATTTAATTGACCAATATCATATTTTCAAAATTAAATCTAATCACCCAGATTAAAACGCTAAGACTTGCTGTTAGATAATAATAATTTTCTTAAATCTAATCACCTAGATTAGGAGCCTAGGACTTGTTGATAGATAATAATAATTTTCTGAAATTTCTCTTTCAGTACTTAACCATTAATTTCCCATATTTTTCTTTATTCAAAAAATAGAAATAATTTTCTGAAAATTCTCTTTTAGTCATTTGTACTTAACCATTAATTTCCCATATTTTCCTTTATTCAAAAAATAGAAAAATCTAATTAAAATTTTACATCAATTAATATCAGTATTAAATTTTGTTGATAATTAAAGTTTTTCCAATATCTTTCACTTTAATTAAGAATAAAATTATGCACATTTAATTACAAGGGGTTTTCTCTTTCAGTCATTTGTACTTAACCATTAATTTTCCATATTTTTCTTTATTAAAAAAATAGAAACATCTAATTAAAATTTTACATCAATTATTATCAGTATTAAATTTTGTTGATAATTAAAGTTTTTCCAATATCTTTCACTTTAACTAAGAATAAAATTATGCACATTTAATTACAAGGGGTTTTCCCACATTTTTCTTTATTCAAAAAATAAAAACATCTAATTAAAATTTTACATAAATTATTATTAGTATTAAATTTTGTTCATAATTAAAGTTTTTCCAATATCTTTCACTTTAACTAAGAATAAAATTATGCACATTTAATTACAAATTTTATCAATCAAGGGGATATCAAATCTTTCCCAATTTGACATCGTCCCAGTGTCAATTCTAGTTAACCCAACCACCACATTTTTTAAGGGTTATTCAAGCTGATGCAGAAGCATCCAGCTAGGGCACCATGACCGGGTGTTGGTCTCCGCCAAGGTGGAAAGCTTTATTAACGAAATGGTTTCTTTATGTTCAGTTTGTCAAAGTAGGATGTAGGACTTTGTTTTTCTTTTAATCTTAGTATTAGTTAGGGACAGTTTAGTCAGTTAGGGTCAATGTTTTGTTTGTCCTTAATAAACTATAGCTTAATAACTGTTCTTTCATTTTAGAGGAAAAAGATAAATATGTCTAATGTAAATCTTGCAGTACATGTAGAACCGAATATAAGAACAGTTGTGTAACTAATAGAATAGCAACTAAAAAAATAACTACACACAGTTCAGATAACTGTGGACAGAAAATATAAATGTAAAATTGAAAATCATTCAAGGGGTTCAGCATACAAGTATCCATAATAAAGAGCAGACAATTTGTTCGAATCCATCTGTGTAACCATAATATTTCTTTATTGTTTCCTATTCGTCGAACAACTAGAATAATCGACATAGTGCATGCAGACTGTCTTGTTTAAAGGAACAAAGTTCAAACGAAAAAGACTCTATTGAATTCCCAGAATGAGGGTTGGTAACCCATTAAGAGAAGTCACAACCGAAAAGGACAAGAACAATTGCAAAAAGTTCGAGTGAATTAAGCACATACACACAGTCATAAAAGCCACAGAATACTTTCTCAATTTCGAATCCGTCCACCTGAACAAACATGGGTATGTCTACTACGTTTTTTTTTAGTCATTGAAGTAACTACGAAAACAACCACAGTGCAGGCACGGTTCCATTGTTTTTCCTCTTAAGAATCATTTAAAACAGTCAAGGAAACCTCACAAGATAACCAGGCACAGCTCGAGGGCGTCCAAGCCAAAATGAGAGAAATAACAGTCGAACAAACACAATTAAAACAGAGGTATTTCAGAGCAAACAATTTCTTTGTATTTTCTTTCCAATTATAACATGGAATTCCTGTACATACATAACAGTGGCCGAACATAACCTACAAGAAGTCACAAGCCTAACAGCCAACAAACCCTAGACGAGGGTTTTTGGGACGACTCCCATAATATATGAATTTATAAACAACAAGCATCGAAACTCAATAAGTCCTGCATTAAAAACAAGCCAGGATGCTTGACTACAGAGGAGGGACACCAGTGAACAAGTATTGAGGAAACCGAACCATCAGAACCTACAAGCCCTAACATCAAAACCAAAATTGTTGATGGTGATAGAGCCTACCAAGAAAAAGTCGAGGTGACCACGCCAGGCACGCCCATCTGCAAACCCTCAACCTGCAAGTGAACTAGGACAAGATTGTGAGCATAATTGTCGACCATGGAAGGAAAAAGAAGCGAATAAGTGCATACATAGAGTGGGATTCTTTTCCTTACCTAGAGGGTTTGCAGTGTAGACAGAGCGGAGGCCATTGAGCCACAAATCTCGGATACCGACTGAGACAAAGGAGAAAGTTCATTAGAAACAAAACAACAAAGAGAGCAAAGTGAATCATTGACGAACGAAGTTACCTGAAGTGAAGTCGAAGATAGGAGAGTGCCACCGCTTTCCAACGTGGATGCATGCACAAAAACCACCAAGATTTGCTAGCAAAATGACCTCATAATAGAACAATGACTATGGAATGGAGACAAGGTTAGCAGATGCACAAGAATTGTAAACAAATACTCACATAGGCGATAGAACTACCATTCTGTGCGCAGAGAGCCAAGACCACAAATTACCCAGTTGAATGCAAGTGCCAATTGCTCAGGCAGAGTAGCCCCTGATCGGCGCGCATGTTAGTTGCAGCGTAACCTCATACACAGGCAGCACAAGCATTACCAGAAGAAACCCTCAGCACCAAGAAACGAAGAGAAGAAATGACCAAGAGACAATAGGAGGGAAGGTTTTGGCAAGAACGAGGAGTGGGAAACACAAACGAAGGCGCCAATACAGAGTAATAACTGTAGTCATAATTTCCACCTTACCAAAATCCAGAAATATCTGAGGTCAAGTCACAAACCACAATTTAATCCACAGTTTAATCATTGTTTAAATCATTTAATTAGTGATTAACATAACAGTGTGTTAAGTCCAATCTTTATTGTGCGGAACCGTGTGGAGTGTTGGGCTGGTCCCATCATAGTGGTATCAAAGAAGGATTTGTAATTGGGTGGAGAAATAATATTTTGCAATTTTCTCACTTTGTAAAAACTGAGAATGGCGTAATGACTTTCGACTTTTTCATAGATTGACAGCGAATACCAATGATATTTTCTCATTTTAATCTTTAAAATTTGAATCAGGTTTCATTCATGATGATAAGCCTCCATTCTTCAAAGTGAAAATGAAGTAATAACTTTAGACTTCTGAATAGATTGAAAGCAAATATTAATGATGTTTTCTTGTTTTAATCTTTAAAATTTTATCCTTTAATTTAAGGTGTTTCATTGTGGGTGATAAACCTACCTTCTTGATAATTTTTCATTATTTTAAAATATGTATGGACCCTATTTCTATTGCTTATATATATATATATATATATATATATATATATATATATATATATATATATATATATTATTTGACTTAAGGTATTTCATGGTGGGTGATAAACGTACATTCATGAAATTGTTTTTATTTTAGTATAATTTTTCTTTATTTTTAAAATATTTATGGTTATCTTAAAATATGTATCTCTTATATTGTTGTTGAATTGAGGCTTCTGTGATCCATAATATTTATAAGTAGAACTTCAACGTAAATCACATAAAGAGAGACATTTGTCGATGCGTTTCGAACCAACCAGTGTGGCTCATCGTCAGGACAAGTTGAAGAAACAGATCCAGCTTTGCATGTTAAATAGTCTGAGCAGAGCCTCCAACGGCTATCTTCATTAACGACTAATTTTGACTAAGGGACGGTAGTCAAGAAGGCAAAAAGATCATTTAATGGGAGTTAGTTATAGATAATATAATATGTATCTCTTATATTGTTGTTATAATTTTATTTATGAAATATGGAAAAACAAAATTGAAATATTGATTTTTTCTTTTTTTATTATAAAATTTGGAAATACTTATTATAGTACTATTTTTAAATATATAATATAAATATATATATATATATATATATATATATATATATATATATATATATATATATATATATATATAATTTAATTGTAACATTAATAATAGTTATTATTAGTTGTTAATCAATATATAATGATGCACATTGATTCATTATTGCTATTTAAAGAGAATAACATATTCTTGTGATAGCGAATACAAATTATTTTTTCTATTTTAACCTTTAAAACCTTACTAGAGTTTCATTCATAAGGATAAGTTTCCATTCTTCAAAGTGAAAATGAGTAAGAACTTTAGGCTTCTTCATAAATGAAGAGCAAATATTAATGATTTTTTGGTGTTTTAATATTTAAAATTTTATTCCTTGATTTGAGGTGTTTCATTTAGGGTGATAAACCTACATTCTTGAAATTGTTTTTACTTATTATAATTTTTTATTATCTTTAAAATATTTATTATTATTTTCTCGTGATCAAGGTGCGAGATAACTAGAGTGTAATAGTGCAAAAATAAATATCTAATTAACTTTTTTAATTAACATTAAATTCAACTAAGAATAGTGCTTACCTGTCGTAGAAGTAGGCTTACCGTAACAAGGTTTTGGGGACGACTCTCCACCCAACCGTAGGCTCAATTGTGCAAGGATTCTGCTACAACTGGCCACCCCCGAGCCCTCAATCAACGTACTACTGCCAGTGACTCCTAAGTCATAGAACACCATTCTCCCAAGAGAATGAAAGATAGAATCTCGGAATGATGGAATGTATGAATGCCTCTCATCTTCCTCACCATCTATTAAATAGAACAACATTGAAAGGGGAACCACATGCACACACTCCATGTGTCTACATGCAACTTTCTTTTGATTTTTAGCTTTCTTGTTTTATTTCTTTACTTTTCTTTTGATTTTTAACTTTTCTTGTTTTATTTCCTTCTTTTTTATAGTTTTCTTGTTTTATTTCTATTTATTCTTATTTAGAGTTTTAGTATGGTTATTACTATTTCTATTTTTATTATTTTTATTTATTTCCTTGTATATTTTTAAATATCATTTATTATTTAACATTTATGATTTATTATTTTTATTATTTATTATTAAGTGATTTGTTATTTATTATTTATATTATTATTATTATTTATTTGTATCATCTATTATTTATTATTATATTATTATTATTTATTATTTATTATTAAGAGGAGGGATATTACATACTCTCCCCCTTTAACGAACTTCATCCCGAAGTTATGTTGAATTATGTATTATGTATTATTTTTATTATTTATTATTTATTATTTTATTTACTTCCTGTTGCCAACATCCTCCGCTAAACTAGTATAACCAGCAGGCATCAAAAGTCCCCAACACCCCGGGAAATCTCAAGGAATCTTTGTCCTTTTTCCCACTTTCTGCACCAGGCTAAGCTTGACCCGGTTTGTATCCTAGTCCAAGGCTGGCCCCAAGGCTCGCGCCTAACTGAGACCTCATCTGCCCCAAGGCAGGCATCCGGTCCGGTACTCAATGACCCTGGACATCTCACAAGGCTGGCCCACTCCCTCCACAACTACGAAGGCGCACAACTCCACACTTTGGCATCCCAATCCAATAACAGGCACCTAGCCTAGAACATCACGCACTTGGCCTCCTCAAGATGGTCCCATAGCTCTTCTAGAGCTATCCATCAAGAGCTATACACAAGACAAAGGAACCACTAGCATATGTAGTGTTGATTGAGTTTTGTCCCCAGCCCATATGGTGTTACTTATTCTCCCTCGTGTGTATGGGCTCGCACGAGATCATCAAATAAACCGGCCCTCTCGGCCCATTTGGGGAGTCCTGTGAATCATCACATCTCCACATGCATCCAATGCATTAACCATACCATCATAGTATCATAGGAAATAATCCACATGCCAACTCTTGCATGTCATCATAAGAACATTCATCTTTGTTAATTGCAACATTATGAATACCATCAAAATATAACTATGCAGTAAGTATGCACTGAATAAAAATTTACCTGTATAGCGAGGCTCTGTAGAAAAAATATGCGGTCTCCTGGAAGTAACCATCCTATAACTTCAAAACAAGTCAAGTTAAAAATTCCAACAAAATAATTTTTTTTTCTAAGATGCCCATAGGCCCTAAGGGTTGAGCCAAAGCTCTGATGCCATATGTAACAGTCCAAAAATAAATATCTAATTAACTTTTTTAATTAACATTAAATTCAACTAAGAATAGTGCTTACCTGTCGTAGAAGTAGGCTTACCGTAACAAGGTTTTGGGGACGACTCTCCACCCAACCGTAGGCTCAATTGTGCAAGGATTCTGCTACAACTGGCCACCCTCGAGCCCTCAATCAACGTACTACTGCCAGTGACTCCTAAGTCATAGAACACCATTCTCCCAAGAGAATGAAAGATAGAATCTCGGAATGATGGAATGTAGGAATGCCTCTCATCTTCCTCACCATCTATTAAATAGAACAACATTGGAAGGGGAACCACATGCACAAACTCCATGTGTCTACATGCAACTTTCTTTTGATTTTTAGCTTTCTTGTTTTATTTCTTTACTTTTCTTTTGATTTTTAGCTTTTCTTGTTTTATTTCCTTATTTTCTATAGTTTTCTTGTTTTATTTCTATTTATTCTTATTTAGAGTTTTAGTATGGTTATTACTATTTTTATTTTTATTATTTTTATTTATTTCCTTGTATATTTTTAAATATCGTTTATTATTTAACATTTATGATTTATTATTTTTATTATTTATTATTAAGTGATTTGTTATTTATTATTTATATTATTATTATTTATTTGTATTATTTATTATTTATTATTATATTATTATTTATTATTTTTATTGTTTATTATTTATTATTAAGCGGAGGGATATTACATAGAGGCTCACTTGGGCTTGATTGACATGACAGAGCTTTTAATGTTTTGGGATGGTGGGTGATACCCCCCACGCCCTCACATCCATATTCATTGTGATAATATGCAGCGTCGCATATCATGGTAGATCCATGACATGAAAGTCTGTAATCCTTGGCGGCTACAGGTAGTGGGAGCGAAGGCGGATTTAAACCCACATATCTGGCATATAAACTCGGGTCCTTGGCCTCCTAAGGAGCCTAAGTTTGTTGGTTACAGGTTCACGAAATCGGGAACGCAAGAGGAATACCAAGTTGTTGCCTATCTCTGCTCGAGGTTGGCGTATAAATTCGGGTACGTTATAATGCTATCGTTGTATCTTATGTGGGGGGCGGCTACTTGGGATAAACTGCGCGCCTGAAGGGAAAATGAAGCACTGGTTAAATTAACAATTTATGTGACTGGCAATATAGGCCTTCTAAATTATGTGATGTCGATTTCTATATTTTCTGGCAATCTTATTTCTCACATAGGCATGTTTACTAGTTTCTAGTTTTTTATCATGATGTTTTTTGTGCATGTTGATAATTGGGTTTCCCGATTTAAGCTTGAATTGTCAGAGCAAGCCCTGTGGAGAGCCAGGGTTTTGGAAAATGATCAGGGCCAAGTCTACGGACTCAGGGCTCGGGAGGGTATGGGGGACACTGTTCTTATTCTGGTGATACCTCCCACCTCCGGAGGGTTATCAATTATATATGTTTTCTGGCACGGGTGGTGGAATTTTGAAGGGACACAACGTTGTCCGATGTTGCATTTAATTTTCCGGCCATTCATTTAGTTAATGCTTGTTTTTTAGGTGGTTCTCTGTACAAGTGATATTCCATGTCTACCTATGTTTTCTTTACTTTTGGCCTCTGTACAATGGGTTGGGTCACGAGCACGGGAAAGTGGGAGAAGGGTGAAGAAAAGGGGCTTGACCTTAGTAGACATGGTGAAGTCTCAACCTTGTGGTGGAGCCTCGGGTCGAGGTAGAAGAGGTAGAAGACACCAAGAAGATAAAGGAAAAGATGTAGATCCTTCTTCCAGTCAGACCGAGTGGCAGAGGACTAAGTGGCAGGAGACTACACGGCAAGCGACTGCGCAGTAGGGGAAGATGCAGAGGGGGACTGCACAACAGGGGATTTTGCGGCAAGGGACTGCGTGACAAGGGATGACATAATAGATGGGTCAAAAAGCAAATTATGAGAATCTTCAGGCGATGGTCAAGGCTTACTACGAAGGGACCCCGACGGAGGTGAAATAATTGATTGTGAACTGGGAGGTAGAGTTGAATTCACAAGCTGAGTTGGAACTATCAATCAAAGACTGGGGGGAACTAATCATGGATCTAGGGTACAAGCGTGGTCATCTCACCCTGTTCAAATAGTCCATTCATCTTTACTAGTTAATGAAGTGCATAGCGGCCAAATAAATAGCTACGACCACCAACACAATGGCGCACAAGAAGGCCATGTTGAGTCTACAAGATGTTCAAAATGAGCTCCAGCTTATCCAACATCAGTTGTAGAATCATAATGCCCGTCTGAGCCGCATCAAGCGGCATATCCCATGCCCGTTGCAATCTGAATTACCAGGATCAAGTGCTAAAGATTTTTCTCCGGTGGAATTTCTGATGAGTAATGGGTCGAAGTTATCACTGTCAATTTTGGTTTTCTTTGTTGTTTATGCCGAGTAGCATTTATGAGTTCAGTCTAATGTTTATTAGTTGGTTTCCATACTATCAGCCCTATAAGGCTTGGTTAAAATGACTTAAACTATTTATGTTTTGGATGGCTTATAATGTGATTCGGTGGCCAACAGACCTGGTTTCCCACTAGACAGGTGTAGGTTGAGGCCATTGAATGAACTATATATTGTAACTTGTATGTTTATAGATGAATGAATAAAAGGTACTACTAAGCTTTTACACACACACACACATATAATTAAAATAACTATTATAATATATATGAAAAATGATATAAAGTACTTTTAAATATAAAAAAATTAATATATATATATTAAATAATAAGAAAACCTATCATATTTTAGTTGTCAAACTAATAGTGAGGATAATCATTGCTAGTTGTTAACAACTAATATAAACTGACTTATCACGGTTATTTAAAGAAAACCACACACTCCTCCCAAATGCTTCTAGATCTTAAGCCTTACCTGGGATCAATAAGATTGTCTACCCTCTCCCTTGAAGCTGAGGAAACTAACTATCTTTATAAATGATAAAGAGGATATAAAAGCCACTATTATAAATGATTAAGAGGATATAAAAGCCACTAGTTTGGTAGAATCTAATGAATCAAAAGATCAAACAACAATGGTGACATTTAATCCCAAGGAAGAATATCCTGAACCCCAACCACTTTTAGGAGCTACTCCATTAGAAATAAGGATGTGCATACCATATTCAACTCAATCAAGTGCCAGGAGAAGCATCAATGCTACTATTGTGAGTACAAATTGGCCTCGTAAGGAGATGGGCAAGAAAGGAGGAGAGACTCGTAAGGAAAAGCTTGGTTACTAAGTCTATCGAGACCCCAACAGTAGCCAGGACCAGGGATTCTTAAGTGGCTCTACAATTTTAAAAGTATATTCCGTTCCTCTGTGTAATTAAGAACTTGTAATAAATAGATTAATATCACTTATGGAGATCGAGATTGGATTTGGGTGTGGTTTCATTGTTTTGTAATCACCAGTAGCCGCCTTCATAGAATACTCTACTTCTCCTCCTAATTTTTAGAGCCCCTCTACCTGTTCATAGTAGTAGCTCACGCCTATTCTTGTGCAATGACTTGTAGCTATGTATGTGCATATTATTTTGATATTCTATCATGCAATTTTTTTCAAAGTTTATATAACAAAGTGCTATCACTTCCTGAAAAAATGATGTTTTTATTTTATTCATCACAGAGAATCTATATGATTTGATTTATGAATCATTTATTTCGTTATATAAACTTTTTTCGTTGGTAAAACTCCCTTTTAGATGAACCTAGCAACAGATTTTTCTATTTTTAAATCTACAATATTATAGCATCTATTATATGCCATGTCGTTAAGATTGTTTGAGTTTTGGGTTTCGTTTTTCAAAATAGTATTCTATAGAGTTCCGTTTTTCAAAATAGTATTGTGTAATCATAGGAGTGTTTTTTTTTTAATTCAAGTTTTATACGGGCATTAGTGTCAATCTTAAGATTCTATTTCTGAGTTTCGTTTCAAATAATATTGTGTAATCATAGTTCCTTAGAAAGGGTTTCTCATTCTTAAGATTCTATTTCTGAGTTTCATTTCAAATAATATTGTGTAATCGTAGTTCCCTTAGAAAGTGTTTCCTCACAAAGGGTTTCCTTCATAAGCGCGGCCAAAAGTTCAAACTTCACTCGGTTGCGGCACACAGCATGTGTTCATGTGTTCAAACCGGTTCAATCCAGGCTCACAGCATGTGTTCAAACCTCACTGTGTGTTAGCCCAGGCATATGGCCTATGCTTAAACCTCAATGGGCAACAACTCAGCCTTTTCATTTAACATTTCTGTTATTCAAACTTTATTTAGTTAACCTGGCCTTTTCATTTAACTTTTGTGTTATTCAAACTTCATCTAGTTAACCGGCCTTTTCATTTAACTTTTGTGTTATTCAAACTTTATTTAGTTTTATAGGGATGGTACTGTCAATCTGGGATAAGATATTTATCCAATTATTAGATGTTGTCAACCACTGGATTTGGATGCTTTCAACAACCACTATGTAAGGCTTGGATGTTGGATTAAGTCAATTAGCAGGATATATGAGGTCCAGTTGTGTTTTGATTGGATGTTGGATTACGTCAATTAGCAGGATATGTGAGGCTCAGTTGAGTTTGAATTATTAATTCATGGGATTAATTGAAACTTGTTTATGTGAGGTTTAGTTATGAATTTGAATGTTAATTCACAAAATTATGTGAAAATTGGTTATGTGAATGTTAATTCACAAGGTTATGTGAAAATTGAAAATTGGTTATGTGAGGTTCAATTGAGTTTGAATGTTAATGGATGGGATTATGTAAAACTTTGGTCATGTGAATCTTAATTCACAAGATTATGAGAAAATTGAAAATCTTGAATCTAAAAACTACCATACCATGGCAGCTTGGTTACATTACATGGGATTATGTTGTGACATCAAGACTTACAGGGAGATTTCCAGGAGGGGAGAGATTCAGAGGTAGTTCAGAAAATGCGCTGAAATGGAAATGAATAGACGAAGTGATTAGGACAGGGCCAATTTTGTCATTTCGAAAGCCAATATTATGTAAAACAAAATTCTTAGACATGGGATTACATAAAACTTGGTTATGTGAGGTTTATTTGAGAGTGAATTTTAATTCACATAAAGTTTAAGTTTAAATGTCAATCACAAGACTATGTGGAATTCAATTGAGTCAAGGAGGAAACAAAATATGTCAAACTTAATTGAATATGAAAGGAGATTCAATTTTAAATTTCTCGTCTCAATTGACTCAATATTATGTGAAACAGTGTCACTTGAGAAGTTATGTGAAACACTTTCACTTGAGAAGAGATTGATTATGTGAAACAATTTCACTTAAGTGTTTCAGTGAAGCCTTGAATATTCTCAATCTCAATTGGTTCAAAATTAATTGAGTTTGATTATAAGAAATTTAATTGAATTTGAAACAAAAAGATTATGATTCAATTGAGTTTGATTACGTGAAATTTAATTAATTTGAAACAAGATTATAAGTTTGATTATGTGAAATTCAATTGAATTTGAAACAATTATGACTTAATTGAGTTTGATTAATTCAAATTAAATTGAATTTGAAATGAGATTAAACTTGAATATAGATTTATAGCCAGATTATTTGAATATGAAATAAAATAAAATTTGAATATCAATTTACAACAAGATTATGGGTTTTGATTATGTGAAATTCAATTGAATTTGAAACAAGATTATGAGATACACCAGAACTTAGGGAATTCACATTACATAAATCAACCACTTGCACTTCCATCATGCACATATGCACCGAAACTGGGGGAATTTTATATCCTTCACTTTGGATTTGTATAGATCCATGGAAGGGAGAGGACTTTGAACTTTTCCCTCGAGTATGTCTACAAATAAATTTGAACTTCAGTCTTTTTAGTCCCTGTTGCTGGCACGGTTGGGACTATAGTAACCAAAATGTGGCGTTAGCATTAGTTCAACTGCAGGTAACCTAAGTTTTTAAACGTTCAAATTTTATCAACCAATGAAATTTATGGATTATTTTTCAAGGAACAATAGCATTATTCTCTATCTTATTTGGCGTCTTCCCGAGGCGGGGAGGCCAAAAGCATGGATAGTCTATTATATATTTGATTTATTTGATTCATACACTAGTACAAAATGACTAATTAGTTACTAAAAAACAACTAAAATTTGTATATAAACGACCATTTTTCAGTCGGTGACCAATAGTAGCTAATTTATAGTATCTTATAATGGGACCAACTTTTACTCATTTTTAGCTTAGTCATTAATTGGTTTCCTCAATTTTACTATCTAGTAGTATATTTAATCATTAATTTTAAATTGGTTTAGTCATTAATTGTTGCAATTAGTGACCAAATATATAACAAAATATATTACTATATGAGTCCTCAAGCAAACCAATTAATGACCAAAGAAATATGACCAAAACATTGGTTGTGTTATAAGATACTGTAAATTAGCTACTAATAGTCATATATATGCAAATTTTACTCATCATTTAAAACCAATTAATGACCAAAGAAATATCACTAAATTTTAGTTGTGTTATAAGATGTTGTAAATTAGCTACTAATAATCGTATATATGCAAAATTTAGTCATTATTTAATAATCAAAAATTTATCATTTGCAGTAGTCATTTATCGTTTTTGGTATTTTCATATTCATTATATAAACGACTAATTTAGTAGTTTCTATTCATTTCATTTTTCCATGTTCATCATTAATTAATATAAGCTACTAATTTAGTAGTTTTATATTCATTTTATGTGTTTATTATTAATCACCACATATTAATTAATATGATTTTGCGACTAAATTTTAAGAAAATGTCATACAATGTGCATGTTTTTATCTAATATGATAACACAAAGTTACATATGTTAATTACAAGACTAAATAATATCAAGTGCAAATAAAAATAATTTCAATCGTATAAATTTTATTATATAAAATATCAAGTATTACAATATGAGTTTCCAACTTAATATGGGTTGGACTACAATTTACACATGAAATATTGTTTCATCATTTCAAAACATTATCACTATGTTGCCAAAGCATTGCAAGTGAATTCACCAACTCTCAAGGCTTGACTATCAGTCTCTATGAGTGTGTCTTATGCAAGATATTGGCTCTAAGGGTTCACTAGACATATTCTCTTCTCTCTCTCATTTTTCATTTGTCACTCCAGTGTTATTGTTCTCGTCTTTCGTTAATTGTTGCTTCATACCATCAATATTGAGTTCCTCTCCTAAAAATGAAAGAAGATACAGTGCAGAGTATAAGACATGAATTATGATGAATACATGAATATAAAATAAAGTAGACTATAAAATATTTATATGGCATATACCTCAACATTCGATAGTGGCCACTATGTGACTAGATGACCTGTATAAACAAAGAAAATAAAATGTCACCATAGAAAATGGAATTGGAGGGGGATTCATCATGCATGCTATGATTTTTTGTGTGTGCACACATCATATTGCTCACTTCTAAGTGTATCAAAAATAAAGAGTATGCATAATGACATGTGGGTGTCTATTTGACTCAATGATATGCTTGATTTTTTAACCCATTCCAATCTATCACAATGAAATTAAGAGAGACAAGGACACAAGAAGGACTATCAATAAATGAAATTAGAGACTTTAAATTGCAACTCAATTGTACTTGAATGCAACGATAAATATTTGTAGCTTCCTGGTCACCAATGAGTTTCAAATCACACTGTGAAAAAATCCTTGCATTATGATAATTTGGTTGCACTTGCACTAATCCTCTGTAGTAGTCCCTTGACTTTCTTATAGATATAATTTTAGAAACAATCCTACTCCTACAATTCTTCCCTATATGGACCATCTTTGTCCCCCCTATTGATAGTTATTTTCCAAGGCAACAGAATATAGCTCTCCAATTGCATCGTTGCCTTTCAAAACAAAGCTTGAGTATTTCTAGGTGATTGTTGAATCAGTCTCTACTCAGGTCCATGAAATCCTTGATTTGTCTCCATCACAAAAACCTTTTTTTGTAATAAAATTATAAATCCCACATCTGTATTCCTTGTCCCCGACATAACAATTCTTTAAAAAAGAATACTTTATCATTTCTCCCTTGGTGCAATAGAGATCCACTACTGTGGCATGGAGATGATTGGTGTCATAAAATGGTATAGTTCATCCTTCAATATATGTCACAAAACTCCTCTCACCTCACAGAACTCCTCATCTACAAAAATAAGAGTTCTCTCAAAATCCTTGGTCTCCATCTCATTCATCCTGAAATAAGTGGATATTTCCATGGGTGACAAAGTGTGCTTGGAGATTTAATAGAAGGAGCTATCACTAAAAAAATAAAAATACAATGCAGCATAATAGTTATCATCAGGAGAAACAACCCTGCCAAGCTACTTCCTAACTAGATAAAGATACTCTTGAATTACCTCTTATAACAAGGAAAATATAACCTCAACTAACTATAGAGTCTACCTATGCATGGTAGCAATGAAAACACTATCAAAAACAACATCTACAACAACGCTGGTCAATCTCTTCTTCTAGTCAAGGGCATGCCTAACTTTTGAAAAGTATCAAGCAGATCAGGGTCAAACTCATCCAAGCTCCTCTTCTTCCTCTACTCTCTTTGTTTAGGTTTAAAATAATATCAAAGGTCTTCGAAATTTATGGGTGGGTAAAAGTTATCAGACCAATGAGTTGTTCCATTTTTAATCATTATCTGTAAGAATTGAATCTAAATTGAAAAATTCATTCAGGTTCCATCTTTTTAGCTGAAATTAAGCTAAGCTTTGGAGAGTTGTAAGTTTTAATGGATCTAACTATATTCTAATTAAAATATAGTCATGGTTTAAAACTATAGGAACCAAGATCAGAATCTAAGGATGAAACATAAAATATTTTATGTTCATGATTACAAGAAATTGTAATTTCATGTAACAAAGTTTGAGGAAGGTCTTGCATCAATTGAGCCCTTTTAATTTGGGCATGGTAGAGTCCATTACACAAACAATCAACCACTAAAAAAAAGGTGAAAATAAAAAAATAAAATTTCATACATTTTGAACCTAGAAAAGTTAGGGAGGTGCAAACTGATCTGTACAATAAGGACATGCAAAATGCTTACTTGTCCATTGTCTTTTGATGAATTGTTGGCCGCAATAAAGATCTACATTATCATAATCATTAAACCCTTTGTACAATAAAGACATGAAAAATTCTTACTTGTGCATTGTCTATCATAATCATTAAACCCTTTGGACAATAAGGACAAGCAAAATGCTTACTTGTGCATTTTCTTTTAATGAATTGTTGGCCGCAATCAAGATCTGCATTATCATAATCATTAAACTCTCAACTCTAGATAAAATTTATGATTTGACCATATAAACCCTAAATATTATTTACCCATAAGAGCAAAAATCCTCTTTACTAAAAATGAAGAACATAGTCCAAATTCACACCCATGTACAAATCACCAAAATATCATAATCATTAAAGCCTCAACTCTAAATAAAATTTATGCTTTGATCATATAAACCCTTGAAATTATCTACCCATAAGAAAAAAAATCATCTTTAGTAAAAAGGAAAAATAGAGTCCAAATTCATACCCATTTACAAATTACCAAAATATCCATGCCCAATGACCTTGCCTTTATCATAAACATTAAACCCTCAACTCTAGATAAAATGTATGCTTTGATCATATAAACCCCCTCGAAATTATTTACCCCCACAAACAAAAATCTTCTTTAGTAAAAAGGAAGAACATAGTCCAAATTCATACCCATGTACAAATTACCAAAGTATCCATGCCCAGTGACCTTGCCCTTGCTCCATCTAATCATTGATTCTCTCCTAAGGTGTTTCCCATGCAAACTCCATCTGGGTTCGAATCCCATGAAATCCATATATCACGTTGATGTTCTTCCTTCTTCTGGAATGGTCTTCCTTCTTCTGGAATTTCCAATGCAAACTCCATTTGGGGTTCGAATCCCATGAAATCCATAGATCACGTTGATGGTCTTCCTTCTTCTGGAATTTCTAGCCAGATATAGACAAGGCAGAGGAAAATACAGTGCTACAATGTGATGTTGTAATCTACAAATATTTTATTTGAACCCAAAGCTAAACTGGAAATGAAAAAGAAAAGAAATATTTATAATAGAAAAAATAAAATAAATATTTATAATATAAAATAAAATATAAATTGCAATCGGGTTAAATGATTTATTTTTAATAAGAATTTTTTATTTGTTTGTAAGACGCCAAAATTAAAAAGAAGAAAAGGAAGTTAAAAATGATATTTGGATAAGTGTAAACATTTAAATATAACCTCAATTAATAATAAAAAGTTAAATTAATAATAAAAAAAATTGTTGTATTTTGATTTTGTTATTAACTTGTGAATAGGCTTTGTTACAATACCATGGGCAAATACCATGGCTTATCAATACTACAAGTCCAGAAAAATAACTTATTTCACAACCAGAATATTTTACAACAATATGACAAGATTATTAACCGTGGATATTCACCCCCACATTATGGTAGATATTATTACCTTGTAAAAATAGCCTTTGTTACAATACCATGGGTCAATACCACGAATTATCAATACCACATGCCCAAAAAACATAAATTATTTCACAATCAAATATTTTATAGCAATATGACAAGATTCTTAACCATGGATACTCACCCTCACTTTACCATGGATATTAACTTGTAAATCCGCTTTGTTACAATTCCATGGGCCAATACCATGGCTTATCAATGCCACGTGTCAACAAACCAAAACTTATTTCATAATAAAAAAAAATTATTTTAATTTAATTTTACAACATTTTTTTAACTAAATCTAGAAGGGAAAATATTACAATTTGAGATACATCTAAACCCTCTATCCTCAATACTACTAAAAATATTCCCATAGAAATTAAATTAAGGTTTTAATAAAACTAAGCTAAGATGGATCCTCTCTCTCTCTCTCTCTCTCTCTCTCTCTCTCTCTCTATATATATATATATATATATATATATATAAAATTGACATAGATCCATCTTAGCTAAGGACCCAAGGGATGAGAGCAAGCAGACTAATTATAATATATTAAATATAATGCATTTTCATTATTTTATTTTCATTGACTTGATTGATCCAAAATATAGGTTTAATATTTTACAACCAATACCATGGCTTATCAATACTACAAGTCCAAAAACCATAATTTATTTCACAACTAAAATATTTTACAACAATATGACAAGATTCTTAATCGTGGAAATTCACGGTAGATAAAAAAATAGGCTTTGTTACAATACCATGGGTCAATACCATGGATTATCAATACCACATGCCCATTCACAACCAAAATATTTTATAACAATACCACATGCCCAAAAAATGTAAATTATTTCACAATCAAATATCTTATAACAATATGACAAGATTGTTAACCATGCATATTCACCCTCACTCTACCATGGATATTAACTTAAATATGCTTTGTTACAATACCATGGGCCAATACCATGGCCTATCAATACCACATGACAAAAAACCACAACTTATTTCATACTAAAAATATTTTATTTTAATTTAGTTTTACAACATTTCTTTAATTGAATATAAAAGAGAAAATGTTACAATTTAAGATATATCTAAACCCTCTATCCTCACAACTACTAAAAATATTCCCATAGAAACTAAAATAAGGTTTTAATAAAATTAAGCTAAGATAGATCTATGCCATTCTATATATATATATATATATATAATTGACATCGATCCATCATAGCTAAGGATCCAAGGGATGAGAGCAAGCAAATTGAATAATTATAATAGATTAAATATAGTGCATGATTTTTTAAAGTTTTCCATTATTTTATTTTCTTTGACATGATTGATCCAAAATATAGGTTTAATATTTTACAAATAATTAAGTTTTTCTAATTTAGGTAATTTCTTAAACACAATACAATTTGATCGAATTTAAGAGAGAGTTGGGGAGTGGGTGGAGAGAGGGAGCGAGATGATGAAAAATTTGGAGGATAGAGGGAGGAAAAGAGAGAGTGATGGGGGGGAGAGAGAGTGAGCTAGGAGAGAGGGAGCGAGAGGAGAGAGAGGGAGGAAGGAAAAAATACATAAAGAGATAGAGGTGGAGAGAGAGATGAGTGAGAAGGGAGAGATGGAGAGAGAGTGAGTGAGAGAGGAGAGGAGGGAAGAAAAGGAAGAGGAGAGGATAGAGATAGGAAGAGAAGGGGAAGGGAGAGAGATGGAGACATAGAGATGGAGAATGACAGGGAGGGGGTGAGATAGTGATAGAGTTGGATGGATGAGAGAGAGAGAGTGTGTGTGTGTGTGTGATTTGGGGGGGGAAGATAGAGGGAGGTGGGAGATAAGGGATAGAGAGGAAGGAAGATAGAGATGAGGAGAGAGAGATGCAATTGGAGGGGGTAGAAGAGGGAGGGAACAAGAAAAACATAGAGGGAGAAAGGTGGTGAAAGAGAGGGGGTGACAAGGGAGTCATGGAGAGAGAGTGAGGGAGAGAGGAGAGCGAGAGGGAATAGAGAGAAGGATATAGATAGAGAGGGAGAAAAGGGGAAGAGAGAGATAGACAGAGAATGGGAAGAGAGGGAGAGAGAGTGTGTGTATGTTTGGGGGGTGAGATAGAGAGAGGGAATAAGAAAGAGACACAAATACAAATATAGATATTATATAGTATTATATAACCAACCTAGATCCATATTAACCCTATAACTATCAAGTGCCAAGAGGGATCCAATCTCTCGAGCTGAAACATTTCCTCAAGTTTTGCACTAGAAAAAAAAAGTTTGCACCTCAAGAGACTGGACCCCTCTCAACACTTGATAGATTTGGAGTTAAGATGGATGTAGTTCGGTTAATATGAAATTAAAGTAGTTTTTATTTGATATTGTAATCTTAAAAATTGAAATTTCCCTTTAAATTAATTTCAAATTAGAACTATATCCAATTAGATTCAATGAATATATTTTTAAAAACTACATAAGATAATTTTTTTATTAAAAAATATATTTTTAAAATTACAAATTATTAGAGATACATAGTGCAGAGTCGGCTCACCTATACACCATGTGAGGATGAAGAAGTGTTTATGGAAGGATGACCTTTCAACCAATCTTTAACAACCTTTCAATCCCTTATCACTTGTAAGTTTAGATTGCTTGACACGATTAAGATGACTAACACAAAAAATTGATTCATATTATTGTAGTAGCTGTTAGGTAGTTGTATTTTTATTCTTAGACTAAATTAGTCATTCATGTTAGTCATTTTTAGTTGTATTACTTATTAACTAGTCACATATTTTAACCCGTGACTAGATTAGTGATTTATGTTAGTTGTTTTTAGTTCGATCACTTAAGATTGCTCATTTTTTGTAGTATTTCACTTGGAAAAGATGTGGTGACTAACTTTTTTAGTCACATATTCACTAATTGTTCATTTTCTACTAGTGATATTTGCCTGTTCCAAACTAATGCTAACATTAGTTCCCCGGTATTAAATGTTATGTTGTTTATTAAGGGAAATATGCTTATATTTAGATGAATTGTGGCTTTCATAGGACATACCTAATGTTTAGAATATTATATCTAATTTCTGTGGAGTCATCTCCTACCCAACATTGTCGTCTTACAAACTGTGAGCATGTTAGCCACGTGTGTAGGATTCCACAGCTTCTTGTTAGCCTTGTGTGTAGATCCCCTGTTAGCCAAGTGTGTAGATTCCCACAACTGCCAATCCCCTGTTTATCCCCTGTTTGAAGCCCTGTTCAAAATATGTTCAAAACGCAGGGCTGCAACTTTCTGCTGAACCGCAAAGCTAATATTCTCTTGACTTTGTGTAGATTACCAGATTACATAAAATCATTCGCTTTCTTGTGAAACTTGAGGTCAAGCCTACGTGAAAGACTCACTTTCCTGTGAATCTTAAGGTCAAACCTGGGCGAAAAACTCGAGGTCAATCCTATGGAGTAGGAAAAACAAAAAGAACAATTACACAAAGAAAACAATTACTTTTCATTTATGGGTTGTCAATTAGGAACAAAGGGAAGAACAATGGAGCAACAAGTAAGAAACAACTTTGCATTCTTTGTTATCATTTCCTGCACAGTCAATTTTCATTTTGCATTCAATCTTTGCCTTTTTCATCTTTATGATCATTTCTTGAATAGTCAATTTTCTCTCTTTGTCATCATTTTCCTCATTTCTTGCAGAGTCAATTTTCAAACATTTTTGAGCTTGCAGTAAACACAACATTTTAAGTTCAGTTCTTAATGAATACATAATCCATAAAAATATTTTGGTCCTTTGAACTATATAGAAATTACTAGTCTAGAAAATCCAAAAGTGTGAAACAACTACTGGTTTGGGACCTTACATGGATATCATAAGATGCAAGTACATGTCACTGTGAAAGAACAATAGATTATGCACCAAAAAAATAGTTTCTAAACCACAACACTTGTGGCTTGACTGACCAGTACTGATATTCTAATTATTCGTTAGCAAATGCTAAATTTTGGGGAATTATGATGCAAGTACATGTCACTGTGAAAGAACAATAGATTAGTCACCAAAAATTTAGTTTCTAAACCACCTCACTTGTGGCTTGACCAACCAGTACTGATATTCTAATTATTCGTTAGCAAACGCTGCACTTTTGGGGAATAGGAATGCCTATTAGTATGTCACGTATAAATTCTGAGAAAAGTGCGACAATGCAAAATTTGAACAAGTTACAACATCAATTTCATATAATTTATTTAATTCTTCTCAATCAATAAAACAGGCCAAACCAAATTTCCAACCAGATAGGAGAATACATTTTTGTACAAAGAATACTCAAATAGAAATCTTTAAATGATAACACCATACATGTTTCAATCATTTTACTAGTCCAACTTGGATACGTTGTTGTACATAACAAACTAAAATACAACAAACATTAATGTTTTATAAATCCGTGAAAGAAATTTGAAAGAAAACATACCTAGAATTATGCACAATTAAAGGCATTCTAGTTCCTGGTTACATTTTAATTTTTGATATTGAATCTGAAACCCAGAAGGACTTTTAGAGGTGATTTTTACCATAAAATAGATTTGTCAGTGAAGGTCGTGACCTTAGCTTGGGGTTAATGAGGTGAATCCCTGAGCTTACTTGCCACCACTGCCATAAGCACCATGAACAACATATCCAATAACATCACTTTTTGCAAAGCTGCCAGTTATAATTTGTACAATAGAGATGATAGGAAAACCGCCTAAGAAGCCATTTCCAGGTTTTCTATTGCATTTTATCCCTTTCTCTGGAGATTGAATTTTTATGACTTAATACAAAATTTGGACTCAATAAAAACTCTGTGGATTCCAAGAGCTGTATATAATGGCCAGAATCATTCAAATCATATACCTTATGGAGCATTGACGAGCTAGTTCAAGAATAGGTGCTTGTTTGGGGCTTCCAACTCAAATGGTATACCTTAGAGATCATTGACAAGTTGTTTAAGGAATTATTTGATGAGCATTGACGAGCTTTGGTTTGTGTGTTCTAGCTAGGTCTACACAGTGTTATACCTACATTTCCTTTTTCCATAAGAACGCTAGATACCTTCATTTCCTACTACAAGAAAGTACTATATTTCACCTTATGGATGTTGCTTGGAAGACAATTAATTCAAATGTTTACAGGAGTAAAAAAATCATCCATTCTCCATCTTAACCATCAGAAACCATTGCATCTCTAAATATTCATTGAATCTCTGGCATGAAGGATTCAAAAGACCTCAAAACCATTGGATCTTTATATATTCATTAAATCTCCGACATGAAGGATTCAAAAGACCAAACATTTAATGTGATACGCGGGCTGCATGCAAGCTACAGTGCCTACACCCAAGTTATTTAACTTTATGTTAATTATTATATTTAATTTTTAAATTTTTTTATTAAATTTTCTTTTAAGGAGCTGCAAATTTAATTTAAAATAATTATATGCCTTTACATGCAACACACATGTATACACTACATAGTAAGTGAAAACTTTGAATCAAGGCCACCATCAAGGTGGGCACTAGGTGAATAAGAGAAACCTTTTTCATTTTATAGCCTGTATAAGCTTTCTCCTTCCCAACCTAGGTAGTGTTGCAAAAGCTTATGGTGAAGGCCACGTTACACTATTTATGTTTTGCCATTGTGCTTTCCATGTGTTTTTTGCTTGCTCATATTCTTGATAAACCCAATATAATAAGTGATCTAAAATTGTCTCTGCTTTTGCCTAAATAGCTTTATATCCTCCTTGATAGGAATCTGCTGCTGGAAAATAAATGGAACATAAGTCTTCATGAGTGGGTCACTTGGATAGAGACTTGTTGCTTCCTGCGGTTTCTGAGGAGTGAATATTCAGTTATACATCCATGAGTAATGTACTGTACTTTGATTCAAAAGGGGCCTTTGATCAATTAATGGATCAAACGAGCGGGGACGCTGCTTGACCATAAGTGGGAGGAGGCTCAAAGGAACATATATGACTACATTAGTTTCCAACCTTGCATTCCTTGAAAATCTGGCAATGTAACTTTTATATTTTATAGTCTTTTGGTTTTTTGTTTTTCCTTTTTTTTAAATATTTTTGGTGTTTTGGTGTTGTATTTTTTAGTTTGTCTTTTACTTTGTCATTTACTGGTATAAAATACATGAGTTACATTATAAAAAATAGTAGCCAAGAGTAGGTTGACAATATGATATCTGTCTTACATAGAAAATTTACCGAATTTTGTATTAGGACCGAATTTCTATATAGTGAAGGCCAATAGAGCCTAATATTGCTACCATGGGCCACACTACCAAACTATAATACTTCAAATAGAGCATACCCAACTCTGCTTTACCCACATAGCCACTAAAAATCCACACTATGTTTCTCTGAAAATTATCCACGTTGTTGAGGCACCATGCACCCATGAAGACCAAACCTCTTCCATCTTTCGAAACACCTCATAACGGAGAGCCAATTCTAGTCAATAACCTTGCAGCTCAGACATTGATAGCCTTTTGGTCTCGAAAGCTATTTTATAAAAGTTTGTATGTGTTGTAACCATCTTTTCCAAAGAAGCTTCCTACTTTTACACACTTCATGCATGTTTCCTATACATGAAAAATAGAAAATCTAGAAATGTTATATGCCAGCCATGTGTCTACTTAAAAATTGTAGAACACTTATCTGTCTATCTCCTTAAGTGAATGCAGAATTAAGACACACATATGTCTTGCAAGCCCGTCTAATCTATTTTATAGTAGTATGGCAATATTTCCTAAAAGAGGGTAGTTCCACCCACCCACAACTGAGTTTTCAAATAGCTCCACCTTCGGACCTTAGAAAGTGAAGGCAACTACATTTTGAAAAGAAGAAAGGTTGTTGGGATGATGGATTTAGCCATAATAATGAGTATACAGAGGCTTTGGGTAACCCTGTACTTCCACATGGGGGAAACCCATCGAACACTAATATTTATATGTGTAACCAAGATGTCCATGTCTAGACTCGAGCTCACAATTACAACATTCTTGAGGCTGGATCGAGTGAGAAGGAAGCTTACACATTCACAACTTAATGGATCTACGCAAATAGAGAAACCATAAGTGAAAGAAAGGGGTGCAGCACTTCTATCAAAGAAAATGGGTATTTCAGTGGATTAAATGGACCAATTTATAAATATGCGTTGACCTTACAAAATAAGGGCAAGGTTGGAAATAATAGAAGGTTAGAGATAAAAATACAGAGAAGACTTGAGTGTGCTCGGTCTGGTCTCAGTTTTGATACCATCAGATGTGTCCAATGGTGTCCCAGAAGCATTCAAGCCCATTGAACTAGAAGCGATTGTAGGTTTTAACCCTGTATATAAATTACCTGCATACAAATTCTAAAACACAAAAAATAAACAATGCGAGAGCATAACACATAAAACACATATACATGGAGATTTTCACCTGGGTCCCAAAACCGGGACTACCAGCTTGATTTTTCATTATGTTCCTTTCAATGTTACAATACATATTTATACATGCCGAAGCATCCAATACCATGGACCGAAAACCATCGCATCCAAAACCATGGACCGAAAAACCATCGTGTCCAAAAAACATGTGCAAAAATCATGCGCAAAACCATAGGTGGGTCTGCCCAACCTAACATAGGGTCTAAAACCATAATTTTCCGGGGCGCTGCCCCGAACCCCATAAAGTGGGGTTATGGGTACCCCTCAAACCCCATGTTACCTCCTCCCCTCTAACCCCCGGTTAACTACGTGGGCTAGTCGTGGAAAGAATATAACACAACCCAACATTCTCCCATTGGTTGTTTTCTTTCCACAGGGGGCCACAAGAGAGCTTAGTCATTTATCCATCCCTGCAACACCCATTGTTTCTCTACACCAAGAGAACTTCTAAAAGCTCACAAATTTTTTCAATGCATCTGCAGTATTCTTCAAAGTGTCCACCTTTACCAGCAACACCTTTTGTCTTCTATCATATCCCTCACAAAGTGATACTGAACATCAATGTGCTTTGTCTTTGAATGATATGTAGGGTTCTTTTGGAAAAAAAATTGCACTTTGGCTATCATATTCTATCCTTATAGCTTCCTGTACTAACCCCATACTTGAACACAATCTCTGCAACCAAACTGCTTCCTTGCTTGCATGAGTGGCTGCCATGTATTCTACTTTTATAGTTGATAGTGCCACTACAGATTGTTTTTTACTCATCCAACTCACTGCACCTCCAAATAGGTTAAACACATACCCACTTGTAGAACTTCTCTAATCCAGATCTCCAGCCCAGTTTGCATCAACAAAGCCACAAATATCCAACACTTTGTCCAATCCTAGTCTTCCTTGGTAGCACAAAACATAATCACTAGTGCCATGCAAATACCTAAAAACCCGCTTCACTGTTGTCCAATGCTCCTTTCTTGGTTTTGACATAAACCTGCTCAATACTCCTACTGCATGTGCAACGTCTGATCTAGTACAAACCATTACATACATCAGGCTACCGACTGTCCTTGCATATGGAACACGAGACATGTCCTCTTCCTCTTCTTGTGTCTTGGGACACTATTCAGCAAATAACCTCACACATATAGGAATAGGAACCTACACCAGTTTACTATCCTGCATATCAAACCTCTGCAGTATTGTCTCGACATACTTCCTCTGGTTAAACCAGAGCTTCCTCTTTGACCAATCTCTTTTAATTTCCATGCCCAAAATATAGTTTGCAACACCAAGATCTTTCATGTCAAATTTGGAGGACAATTGGGTCTTAAAATCCTGGATAATTTCTTTGTCATTTCCAACCAACAACATATCATCCACATACAAGACCAGATAAATAACATGGTCACCAATTAATTTAAGATACACATAGTGATATGCTTTACTTCTGGTGAAGCCAAGTCCCCGTATAAATGTATCAAATTTCTGATACCACATCCTTGGTGATTGTTTTAACCCATACAGAGACTTCTTTAACTTGCATACTAGTTCTTTCTTACCCTTCACCGCAAAAGCTTCAGGTTGCTTCATGTAGATCTCCTCTTCCAGATCCTTGTGAAGAAATGCTATCTTCACATCCATCTATTCTACCTCATAATCAAAAGAAGCAGCAACAGATAAAAGTAATCTAATAGAAGTTACTTTGGCAACGGGAGAAAAAATATCACCAAAATTAATTCCTGGCACCTGGGAATAACCTTTTGCTACCAACCAAGCTTTGTATTTCTCCACTTTTCCTTCTGCATTTGTCTTCTTCTTGAACACCCATTTGCTGCCAATGTGTTTCCTTCTAGTCGGAAACTCCACCAGATCCCAAGCCTCATTTTTGTGCAAAGATGTCATTTCGTCAAGCATGGCCTCTTTCCAGAGTTTGGCATCCTCTAAATCTACTGCTTCCTTCACAGTTCTGGGATCACCATCAGTAATAGATAAAGAAAAATTTGAACAGAAAGTAGATGGACTATACCTTTCTTGTTGCCTTCTTTCTCGAACTGATCTTCTCACACTCGGAGTTTGTGGCTCTTCATACTTTGTTTCCTCCTCCACTGTAGAGTCTAATTCTTCCTCCTTTAGCTCAAACTCTATCTTCTTAGGTTCCTTTGGTTGGACTTCATGTTTAATAACATCTTTCACCTCTCTAAACACCACATCTTGGCTGTACACAACCTTCATTGTTACTGGGTTGCAAATCTTATAACCCTTTAAACCATCCTTATACCCAATAAAGATGCACTTTTCATATTTACTATCCAACTTGGTTCATTTCTCCTTTGGAACATGCACATATGCATCACATCCAAATACCCTTAGATGTGAAAGAGAGGGTTTCTTACCAGTCCATACCTCTTGTGGAGTCTTATCCTCCAACGCTGATGAAGGTGACCTATTGAGTAGGTAACATGCAGTATCCACCGCCTCTGCCCAGAATTCCTATCCTAACCTGGCACCACTGAGCATGCTTCTTGCCCTTTCCATCAACATCTTATTCATTCTTTCTGCAACTCCATTTTGCTGAGGTGTATATGGCGTAGTCTTCTGGCATGATATACCACACTTCTTACAGAATTCTTCAAATTCTTTGCTGCAAAACTCTCCACCATTATCTGTCCTCAACACCTTTATCTTCTTCTTTGTCTGAATTTCCACAAGAGCCTTAAATTCTTTAAACCTATCAAATACTTCAGATTTCTTCTTGAGGAAATATATCCATGTATTCCTTGAGAAGTCATCTATAAATAATATGTAGTACACAGACTTACACAGTGATGGAACCTTCACAAGTCCAAACACATCACTGTGCACAAGCTCTAATATCTGTTTCGCCCTCTTACCACCAGAGGGGAAACTCACCTGATTCTGCTTCCCATATACACAATTTTCACAGAAATCAAAATCCAAAGAGTTATTACTCATGCCTTCTACCATACCTTTACCATGAAGTATTTGAAGGCCCTTCTCTCCAATATGTGCAAGCGTTTGATGCCACAACATGGTCTTCTCTCCAGAGACCACTAGATTTTCAGCTCCACTTTCAGAAACCACAGAGTTGTTGCACCCATCAACAACATTGCTACCTTGCAGCTTGTATAGAGTTCCAATCCAAACTCCCTGCATCAATACCAGTGCTCCTTGAACCATCTTATAGGTATCCTTCTCGAACACTGTTTTTACACTTGCATCATCGAGCTTGCTTATAGAAATCAGATTTCTAGCTAATGCAGGAATATGTAGAACACTTGGAAGTGTTATAACCCTTCCACCTTGCAACTTCAACTTTACTTTTCCACTACCAATGATTCTAGGCTTGCTATCATCCCCCAAGAAGACATCACCACCATCATATTTCTCATACTCAAAGTTTCACTCTCTATGGGGAGTGAAGTGAAAGGATGCACTTGAGTCAATCAACCATGACTCATGATCTACAAGTTTACTTGAAGAAGCGAAGTAGACATCCCCACCTTCACCTGAGGTGGTTTTCGCCTCTACAGAAGGAGCATCATCAGATCCCTTTCCTTTATCAGGAGCTTTAGCTTTATAGTCCCTTTTGTAGTGCCCTTCCTTTCCGCATTTCTAGCACACCACCTTTACATGTTTTTTTCGAGATTCATATCTCCCTCTAGATTTAGATCTCCCACTCGATGATTTATTTTTGTTTCTGTTTAGGGACCGTCCTCATACAGACAAGGCATCATCATTCTAGCTCTCCATATTCTTCCATGTCATCTCCTCCGTCAGCAAGGATGAGACTATTTCATCAAACTTCAAGGCAGTTGCATTGCTACCTATTGCAATAACCAGACTATCCCACAAATCTGGTAGAGAACACAATAAACTGATGCACTTATATTTATCTGAAATTTTAATATCAACAAATGCTAACTAACTTACCACAGTATTAAATGCATTCAGATGCTTTGTCACTTAGTCTCCATCTTTCATCCTCAAGTTATACAACTTTTTCCGTAGGAACAATTTATTCACCAGAGACTTAGATTGGTACAAAGTCCCTAACTTGTCCTATAAAGCCTTCGCCGTAGCTTCCCCTGATACATTTAGCAATACTGAATTTGAGACACACAATCATATTGTGCTCTTTGCCTTCCGATCCAACTTCTTCCATTCTTCATTGGACACTCTCATTGGTTTAGTACCCAGATCTACCACGATCCACTGATCTTTATCCACCAACAGATCCTCCATCTTGAGTTTCCACAACTTAAAACTTTGACCATTAAATTTCTTGATCTCTATCTTTCCACTACTCTCCATCTTCTTTCACCAACAGAATCGATCTCGTAGATCTCCCATTGAACAGGGTCTACCATAGGCCCAAGCGAAACCCCTCAACAATAAAGGCGTCCCCTTTAAGCCAAGACTACTATGATAACAAATGTAGGTTTTAACCCTGTACAGAAATTACCTGCATAGGAATTCCAAAACACAAAAAATAAACAATGCAAGAGCATAACACATAAAACACATATACACGGAGATTTTCCCCTGGATCCCAAAACCAAGACTACCAGCTTGATTTTTCATTATGTTCCTTTCAATGTTACAATACATATTTAAACATGCCGAAGCATCCAATACCATGGACCGAAAACCATCGCGTCCAAAACCATGGACCAAAAAACCATCGCATCCAAAAAACATGTGTGAAAATCATGCACAAAACCATAGGTGGGGCCGCCCAACCTAACATAAGGTCCAAAACCAAAATTTTCTGGGGCGCTGCCCCAGACCCCATAAAGTGGGGTTATAGGTACCCCTCAAACCCCCTACTACCTCCCCCCCCTCTAACCCCCGGTTAACTACGTCGGCTAGTCATGGAAAGAATATAACACAACCCAACAAAGATTGACCCAATGGTTTATATAGGTGAACATTTCTCTTTTCTATTTCAATCTTGAAGGACCCAGCATAGTTGCCAATCCTTTAGCTGGCCATTTTTGTGCCTATATTAAGGTAATTCCATCTTCTATAATAAATTTAGTTCTAGTCACTGGAACCTCCTCCATTTTACTGTGTAAGTTTACAACTGCAGGTATCTCAGAAGGGCAACCTTTCTCCTGGAAAAATGTGTTGGAATTGCCCTTCCAAAGTCTGACAAACAAGATTACCTTTCCTTTCATGTAAAGTTGCCCGACTTCCTTTCACTAATTCACACTTCATATTGAAAATCCATGAATTAGAGGCTCAACCAACTACAGTAGAAGCCAGACTAGCGACTCTTGAATGGAGTGGTTCAACCAACTATAGTAGAAGCCAGACCAACCCTCGTGAATGGAGTGGTTCCAATAACAAAGGTATTAGCTACTAAACTCAAGGATTCTATAAAATTTGCCTGCGTTTGTTCAATAAGATTCCCCGTTTGATCACCAAACATAGTTTAGTTATTATCAGATTTGTTGTTCGATCACCAAAAATAGTTTCTTTATTATCAGATTTTATAAAACTTGAATTTCTTCTTTATCATGCACTTCTCGAACTATGGAAACACCCAAGAAGTGCATTGTAGACTTCAACATAGGTATGGGATAGACTTTGTTTCTATAACAGACTTTTCTCCTGCCATCATGCTCTTAGGAAAGGACTAGTTGCCCTGCAACTCTCCTTGTTTAAGGATACAAATGAGATCAATAAAATAAAAGAGAAAGAGAGAAATGTGTCAATGCACAAATTAATGGCTTTACAGATATGCACATTTTCATTAGAGGCTGAACTTATCCCTTGTGCAAAAAATAAATTTTTTCATTGGAGGTTGAACTTATCCCTTGTACAACAAATAAATGATGCACGTATTACACTATAAATGCATAGAAAGTAATCAGGCCTTTTAAGTTGATAGAGTACTTAGGCTAGATTTATCCAGTTTGTGTGCAATTTGTGAAAATTTGATGTAAGTTGACTCAAATTTGAGTCAGAACAGCGACGGACAAACTCAAAGTGAGATTTCTTAGAAGGTGCTAGAGAACCAAGCGAGCCCACCAAGAATTGGATGAAGAATTGGTCAGACAATGATGAAACAAAATTGACCAATACACTCAGGGTGTCTTATAGAGGAGAACAAAGTTGTGGAGCCTACTGTGTGAATGTGTGAGGATGGTAGTGTTGTTTAGTAGCTCTAGTGTGAATGGCATTATAGAATGGTAGCTATGAATCCTGAGATTCCTATTTAGAGGGCGTTTGATTGAGTGTTGAGTTGCCATGAAAGTGAGCAGAAACAACCACTATAATTCTTATTGAGAAGCTTGTAGTAAGTTACTCTGAAACTCAGCAGAAGGAACTTGCAACCAATGAATGTATATCCAGGTTAGAGATATGTCATTTCCTATGCACATATACCCAGTTTAGAGATATGTCATTTCCTATGCGTATATAAACTACAAAATTCTTGGACTGTAGTTTTTTAGTTGGAATTTGGTAAAAAAAAAATCAAAAAATATGAATGCTGAAGTGTTTAAATTTTATGTTGGAAATAGATTGAAGGTCATCAAGAACTTTTGACACACCCAAACTCAAATTTTAAGGTGGAAATAGATTCAACACCATAAAAAAACCTTGAAGTAATTTTAAGGCGTAAAAATTTCTGTCAGATTTTATCATAATCTTGTCAAAATTTCCATTATTTTCTAAATTAATTTGTAAGCTTTTTCTTAGAATATATATTTTATAAATTAATTGGGATGTGAAGGCTCTTGGAACGGGTGCTCTTGCTGCTTATGTGCAACTCTGACTTCACTCCTTCATGTTTCTTCAGACTTGGAATGGAACAACTCTGAAAATGTTGGATTGAGAATGGGAGTCATCTAAGGACGCTAAGGAATTGCCTAGATGACCAAAAGTGGTCAGAATCCGGGCAAAAAATTTCAAAAAATGTTGTAGAGGCAGTGTTTGAATCGGTTTTTTGATGGTGGAAATGGTTTCAGCACCATCAAAAACGTCCAGGACAGCTAAAATTTTGAAATTTAAGAACTATAACTTGGATTTACAAAAAACCTGGCTGGATTTTCTCTAAATATGACCAGAATTTCCGTAACTTTCCGAACAACTCCTCCACCTCATAGCCTTTAGACTACGAGTTGAGAATGAATGTGACAAAGAGGTATTTTTTTTAATGGTCGATAAGTTAGGTGTTGTAATGTATGATCTATTTATACAATTAAACATGTTTTTGGAGGTTGGAGCTCAGGGAGAAATTATTGGGAAGAGTGTGTGACATGTGCAGCCAATGGCTATGGCTATTGTGATAAAAGAAAATGATGTTTGCTAATGAGAGATACCACGCTGGTATAAATGAGGTTGAAAACCCAAGTCAAGTTATGGATGGACAAAAATAAAGAAGTCCTAAGAGTAGTATTGGATGACCAAAAGGAAGAGGAAGATAGATTTCACTTTTGTGGTTTTGGAGATTTTAATTAGATTTCAATTTCTTAGTTTTTTGAGTTTTTAATTTTGTATTTTTGTTTTAATTGGCTAGTATGTTTGTTATTATTAAATTATTAGAGTTTGTATAAGTAAAGATCTAGGAGAATAATTGCATAAACTTGCAAAAATTGAGAAAATTTGAAAAAGAGAATTATTTTTGTATATTTATTAATGATTAAAGAATAAATACATAAAGCAGTTAAGTTAAGCTTAACGCATGCAAGCATTACATTTAACTAAAGCTAAGTGACCTTTATGCTATATTAATGTGCATGTAAGCACTAAAGTTAACCAAAGCTAAGTGTGTTTTATGCTATGTTAATATGCGTGTACACCAACATCCTTCCTTAAGCATAACTTATATGAGTATGATGCAAGATGGATGAGTTCCGACAACAAGGCCATTTTAGGTACCCATGTACAATGCATGAAAGAGGAAATAAGGAAAATCTAGTGGGAACAACCCCCCTTCAAAATATAATGCAAAACTACAAGAAAATATAATTGTTAGGTAGTGGTATCATTCAGAATGAGAAAATCTTGCAGAAACTGAAACTTTTTCTCAGTGAAAGTCTTGGTGGAGATGTCGACAATCTACTTAGAACTAGGACAATATTGCAGATCGATGACCCCCTCATAAAACAATACTCTAATGTAGTGCATGTGAACCTCGATATGTTTGGTCCATTTTCACTGCATTGGATCTCTACAAAAATTCAGTTTACTCTGATTGTCGCAGCATATGACATTCAGACGATGGATAATGGTACCAAGTTTAGAAGGGTTCAGAAAATAAATGTTGCAACTAAATGGCTTGAATGGCAGCATTGACTTCTCCTTTGTACTCAACCTTTGTTGATGATAAAGCAATGGTAGCTTGTTTATTGCTTGACCAACAAATGGGGTTGGATCCCAAACTAAGTACATAGCTGGAAGTAGCCTTCCTTCTCCACAAATGGATATGGAAGAACAAGCTTCATTTTTAGAACTAGAGGTATCAACTCCCGTGTTTGGATCAATGACTGATTCTCCTTATCCATGATTACATGCCAATATGGATTCCCTGCAACTTCAACATGCATTTGACAATCAAATGCATGTATCATATATGTATGCATGTGCATGCCTATCTCTAGGGATCCATGGTTGCATGCCAATATGGATTCCCTGCAACTTTAGTATGCATCATTAACAATTGGATGCATGTATCATATATGCATGAAGGGCATGTCTGTCTTCGTGGATGCATGCATAACTTTAATGATGTCTTCGTGGATGCATGCATGGTGTTATAAACGCCTCATCGGATTCATGCATGGCTCTGCGGTTGAGAGTGCATGTGGGGCATCATCAACAACATCAATAGTAAAAGAATCAAATTCCTCTTCTATGCTTTTGAAAGCGAAGTCTCCATCTATAGCAAAGTCTTCATCAACCATATCTTCAATTCTCTCACAATTTTCAACAGTTTCAATTTGTGGAAAATTTAGGTACTTTGAATCTCCCAATAGTTTCCAATTATTTGATCTTCAAACGTGTAAAACATTGTTCACACACCTTCTCCAAGCCCCTCACATCTTTGATACCATGTTAAATTATGAGAGTCTACACAGGTAAGGACCTAGCTAGAGAATAATTGCATAAACTTGGAAGAATTGAGAAAAAATGGAAAAAAACATGAATTTTGTATATTCAATAGTGATGAAAGAATGAATACATGCATCACCTATGTTAAGCTTCATTGCATGAAAGCACTAAATTTAATTAAAAATAATTAAAGCTATGTGTGTGTTAAGCTATGTTAATGTGCATGTAAACCACATACAAGCACTAAAGCTAACTAAAACGAAGTGTGCTTTATGTTATGTTAATTTGCATGTACAACAATAGTCATGTGAGGCATTAATGTGTGGCCATTTATTTAAAAGCATTTAAATGATAGAGGTCAAACCAATTTTATTAATAAATTATTTCCATTTTATTAATGTGTGGCCATTTATTTAAGGGTATTTAAATGACATAGGTCAAACCAATTTTATCAACAAATTATTTCCATTTATTATTTTATACATTGGCTTTTAAAAAAATTAATCAGGTCAATAAGATTTAATTATTGTTTTGCATTTTTTATTTTTATTTTTAACCACCCATTTATTTTATCATTAAAAAATTTCAAACTTAATTATACCAATAAAATTTAATCTTAATTTTCTTGTTTTATCTAAAAAAGGAAATTTAAAGAAATTAGAATTAGAATTTCCTTTTTATATGTTATATTGTTTTTGTTTTTAGTAAAAAAAACTTGATTTCTATTAGTTTTGAAATTTCTAAATAGATTTATAAAGTTTATAAAAGTTTTGAAAATAAAATAAATATTTTGAAAATAAAAAAATAAATTTTGAAAATTTTTAAATTTAAATTTATAATTTTTTATTGGGTTCATAGGCTCATTCTACAACCCATATGAGAGTATGTGTAACTTTGTTAGGTCTGTGTCCCTTTAAAATAAAAATAAAAAATAAAAATTATGTTCACGGTTATGATTAAAAAAAATGAATTTTATATAAAATGACTAATTTCATGATATTTGAAATTAAATTGTAAAAAATAATAATAATAATAAAATATATATATATATACAACCTAGACCATTCCCTTTACAATACACTATGCAACTAAATCAATATGATTTAGCGAATTGTCACTATCACGGTAATCACATGACTCAAACCTGCACTGCGCACAGTAGAAAATACCTTGCATGCTACATGAATAAGTTGGCCACATTGATGAGAGGCATAATGGTAATTTTTACATTTACCCATCCTTTCCAGTTTAACGAAAAGAAAAGTATATTACAAACTTGATTACCAAATAAGTTTTAATAGAGGAGAATAGTGAGTGGAATAGATGGGATTTTTCATTTAGTTCATATTAGTTATTTTTAGTAAGATTTTGTGGAACTTTTTCTAGTTTAATTTCTCTAAAATTTTGCAGGAATTTATTGAAATTAAAAGTTTGATGGGTAACTCATTAAAATTTTGATGCGTAACCCTTACACAATCGAAGTACCCTAAAGGTTTTCAGGGTGTTGAATCCATATATACAGTGAAACAATCAGTTTAAATAACACAAATCAAGATTCCACCTTAAATTTTTTGGCGGGATTTGCCACCGAAAAGTCCAAAAAATCACACTAAAGACAACTCCGTTAAAATTCATATAAAACTTTGCCACCTAATTAAGCTCTCGGTGGCTTTGAAGTCTTCGAGGATCTGTCTTAATTATCGTTACTATATTTAATTTTATAATAATAATAATAATTTAGTTTTAAATTTATGATTAAACTAAATATTAATAATAATTTATTGATATTATATATGTAAGGTTATCATAAATTAAAGTTTATGTTGCATATCCCTCTGGGGTTGTTCATAGTCCTTGACCAAACAGAGTTGCTAAAGCTGGAGGGATTCAAGAGCTGCATGCAAAAGAATAATGACGCACTGAAATGCGAGATATAGAAGCACGTGAAGGGAAACGTGATAGCACCTCTAGTGCAAGAGCGTGGATGGAAAAATGTGTTTAAGATTAAGCCTAGGCATATGACGACCATTCTTGTTCAGTTTTCTTTCTTGAACTCTGGGCATCATTATCTATTTAATGCAAGTGTGGAACCAGGCTATTTGTATCAGTGCCATATTCTTAATCACGAAGCCAATGAGATGATGAGGCCTCTCAAAATTCGACCTTCCTCTTGCGTTAATATGTGATCCCACCATTGTGATTCCAACAATGGCAATCAAGATATTGCTGAAAGATATGACCCGACTTCCCCGCCTGTGCCGAACTAGGTAACAAAGGCGAATCCTCGCGAGGTATAGAAGTTGTGTATGATTTATTCTCTTAGATTTTATTTGAAGCTTGGGTTACTGTTATGGATGTGAAGGCGAGAGCAAGAAGAGTGGATACGCTCACAAAAGCATAGAGATAGACATGTAGCTAAACCAACGTAGGTTTGATTTACCCCACCAAATCAATTGAGGGGAAGAAATACCTTATGCAAGTGAACCAGCTTATCTGAGGGCTCCATAGGTGAGCGTTGATGGTGATGGACACAATGGTTGTTATCAGTGGCAGAGGGCCGTTGTTTCTCTGAGATCACAGGTTCATCTTCTGGTCTATTTTGTGGAGCTTTCTATGGACAGTTTTTGTTATACATAGGTTTTCTTGATGTTTAGCTCCTTTCTTGCCCGAGAATACCTTTACATGGATTGTTTTTTTCTCGTGAAGAGGGACCTAGTTTTTTATATGTTTCTATATTTTATTTCATGAGTAGTGTTCTATGGTTCTATTATACTCTCTGGGTATGAATATCACGTTACCTCTCATATTTCTTCAGTCGTAATTCCTTCACATTCTGATGTTAATTGTTATTGTGATATACATCCTTTTCTGTATCTTCATGACTCACTCCCCTCCCCTGTCCAAGCACTCAAATGCCTTTCGGCACTGAAATTTTTTAGCTTGTTTGTCTAGAAGTATCTTTCGGGGAGGGTTCTTGCCTGTATCCAAATAGCTTACACTCGCTCTGGAATCGGTGGATAAACTCTTTAACTATCTCTCGGCCATGCAAATATTTTGTTTTTCACATTTGTAATAGATTTCGGACCTGCTTGGGTTGCTTTTGTTGATGTTGCTGTGAATATCTTTAGTCCTCTCCCCCCACATGCACTGTGGCGAGGTTTTTCTTTTGCCTATCCTGTTTCTTTGGTTTTTGTCTGGCTTCAGCTCTGTACTGGCTTGAACTTCCCGATGCCAGAATCCTGCATTTTTCAACGGTTTTCAATTTCTTCGGGGTGGTGGGTGGTAATTACTCTTGAGTTGGTCTTGGATCTACCACCATTAAATTATAGTTGTCATCTGGCCCTGATATCCATGTGAATTGGGATCCTCGTACTTCGACCCATATCTGGTTTCCTAATTTTATATTACGTGCACCACCTTTTATCCTGTTTTGGATTATGAACTAACAGTCGTACTTTCCTTATGCTTGATGTGGGTTTTATTCTCTATACAGCTTACATCTTCATGGATTGTGATTTGTATGATCCCTAGATTTTTAGCGGTTTTCTTCGATACATATCCTATTTCTTTCCATCTACCACTTTGACATTCCCTTTATTCCTGACGTGGCAACCTCTCTTGTCATTGTATTGATCTTGGTTATTCTTTCCATAGAGGGGGTATGGACATATTGGACTCTGACACGCCATCCTATGAGGCATTCATTCATGCCACCATGGATGCTGAATCACATTTATTTCAATCATCCGGGGTGGATCGACAGGGTGGCACATGGTCTCTAGATGCTTGGCACACTATTCTAGGAGATGTTCCCATGCCAGATGGTGTACATGCAGCCCTCAATTTGCATGGTGTCGATCACGCGGGTTTTGAACGATGATCCAGGCATCAACAACATTCTATTAGGACTACCACCCCACCACCCTCTCTGGGTTTCGACCATGAAGTATTGATTGACCGTATAACCAATTTGTAGAAACGTGCTCTCGTCAGTCGGTGGCATTTTGTGGAGCTAAGTGATGCTGAGATGTGTATTTGGGTGGACAAAAAATGGAAAACCATATTGGGTTACATGCCGACTATATTTCGGCTGTTGCAGGGTTGGTACAACCTCCATTTTCTTAGCTAGGATGACCTTTTGAAAATTAAGGCCATTCCGTGGATAAATGGCAGAAGTTTCTTGGCCTCCACTCCTGGTGCATTGGGTTTAATCCTCTTAAAGACACGCCACATAACAAACTTATTTGGGTTAAGCTTCCAAGGTTGCTTATTGAATTCTAGAAAAAGCAGGTCTTAATGGACATCGGAAACTCCATCGGTAAGTTTGTCTATGTTGATCCATGGTGTTTGGGGGCTCCAGATAAAAGAGTTGGCTGGATTTTAATTGAGAAGGAATATCAGGGTGTCTTTCCAGATCATATCGAATTGCATTGGTGGGAGACTCACTTGTCACAGTGTCTGGATTTCTGGGTAGTACCCTTCAGATGTTTAAACTATCACCATACTAGACACCTTCTAGATCATTGCCCTTGCTCACTGGGTGGTCGACATATTTCACATGGATGGAATTGTTTTGGTGGGTCAGAGCAGTCACAATATGGAGATGGTATGCCCAGTCAAAATGGTGCGGCGCCTCAACATGGAAATGTCTCACGGTGAAAAGCAGGTATTCCACATGGCCCTTTTTCTATTCATCCCCCTATTAACAAATCCTTGAATTATTGCTCCTCGCACATCACTGTTCCATCATCCCCTTTTTCCTCCAAGAAGTGAGACATCCCTGTAGAAAATATTACATCCCTGCATATTCAAAATTCTCCTCCAGGAATCACTTCTCCCTATCATGACTTTCTAGCCTCTTATTCTTCACATGACATTCCCTCAACCTCGCATATTATGTACGTACTTTCTCCATCACCCTCACGTTTTCCTCAATGGTCCCAGGGGCCTAGGCATAGCCTTACACCACCAAACTTGCCACTCGCCTCCCCCACAAATTTTGTTGGTAGTGACTTGGAATTTTTTCTTTCGAGGAAAGACCTTGGATCTACACTCTCTCATTATACATAACCCACCTGACTCCTCTTTCCCCCACATCATCCCTAACTCCACCGGCAATATCACTTTCCAACAAAATAAAAATCGTGGTGTCGACATTTCCATGGGCGACCAAGGCCTATCCTTCTTAATTCCCCTATCAACTGATTCCTTGTTGAGGTTCCTATTGCTGATATACCTTCTTCTTGGGCCCTTGGAGCACAAATGCCTGCAGAGGGGTTGTCATGACTTTCATCCTATGTCTCAACATTCAGGGATTGGGGGCTGACCCAAAATTTCTAGCCCTCCAGAAACTTTTTCTCTCTATTTGTCCTTTCATTACTCTCCTTGTGGAAACCATGCATTCAGTCCCCCATGTGATTCAATATTTCTAGAAAATGTTCCCGGATTGGAATATGGCTGCAATGGTTGTTGCTTGTCTATCAAGTGGTCTTGTGACCCTATGGGACCCTCAATGGGTTAAGGTCAGGGTATTTTCATGTTTTGCAGGTGTTATCACTCAAAATTTCCTTAGAAGTTATTAAAAGAATGAAAGGATCCAAGGTAACTACAAACCAACTTTTAGGATTGGGTGCTAGCCCACCTAAGTCTAGAGAGGGCTCTCTCTTTATGATTTAGCTATGTTTGAAAAGATTTTAGGCTAGTATTAAAGTTCAGTGAGGTTTTTTTGTTTGAGAGTGGTGGAGTTCTGAAACAAATGGGAAAAATAGGCTTTTAGGCCATTGGGCTATGGATTCAATCAGGGATAATTCACTGAATTAAGTCGAATTGCTGAGGTATGATTTCAACAGGACGGATATCAGAATAAAAACAAACTTTGGGGCTTGAATGGGTGATAGTTCTACTCAAAACTAGAGGGCAATCAAGAATCCTCAAGTTAGGATTAGAAAGAGGAAAGGAAGATAGGTCAACTAGTAGAGGACAATTAATAATCCTATACTAGGGACTTATTAGAGAAAAACTACTGGGATAGAGGAGCAGTTAAGAATTCCTTTATCGAGATAGTTTAGAAGAAAACATAGAAATGGTAGATTGTTGATAGCGGAGAGCAATAAAGTTAATTTTGATATACTTCGACTATTTTACCATTTATATTTAAGATGCATGAAACATTGAAACATATAGAAATCACATAAAATCACAAGGATAGAATACTTGTTTGTAATTATACTACTCGGGAATCTGATGAAATGTCCTCAACTTTCATTCCCTTTCCAGCAAATATCCAATTTTGAGTACAGAAGTTTTCTCAGCTTGATAGCATAGATTTACAGAGATGTTAGAGAATCCACCCACAATACTTTGAATGGAGAAGTATTTATACAAAAATTACATCAAAATATCTCATAACCACATGAGATTTATTATAGGGAATACAAAATATCTTTTACAAAAAGATAGAGACAGATGGAAAACTGATTGTTGTTGTCCCTTTATTTATAAATAAGTTGGAGGTTGAAACTCGGATTTGCCTCTTGCTATTGCTTTAGCAATTGTGTGTTGGATCTTTGCTTACTTTCCCCTAGTGATACTCGTTACCTGTTCCTAATACCCTTTACCTGTTTACCAACCTTTACCTCAGTAAATATTTTCTATTTACCTTACAGTTGCCATATAAAATTATAGGACATCGATCATATTGGTCCACCATTCTTCATTTGGTATCTTCATTCTGATCAATTTCCTGTATATTTCGTCAGCTTCAGTGTACTTAGCAAAACTGGGCTGAATGGTAAACAAGTGTTTTACTTCATGCTTAATATAGAAAAGATTTTCCATACCATCATACAACACTTTTCTTGTAGGTAGTGCTTTCACAGTGGAAGAGCTAGCTTGATTTATGGATTGTTTGTGTAGTTTCTCAATGTAGTCCTCATGATTCATCAGCCTGTCATTTATGACCAGTGGGCTTGGAAGTCCTTTATCCCTTAGAATGTCATATTTTAACATAAAATCATTTATGTCTTCTTGAATACTTTGACATCTTTTTCCAGGTTAAGCATTAAGTTCTTTTTAATAAGAAACTTCTTAATTTCAAGGATAGTAGAAGTTCGATCCTCCAACGGATGCTTGCTTTTTCTATTCAAGAATTTGATCAATTGAGTTGCCTCTTCAAATTTCTCTCCCAATTCTTCCCTGGTCTTCTATATAGCCTCTGTAGCTAGTTTAACTAACTCATTTTGTTCAAAAATGATCTGGATAGAAGACCAAATATCATTGATGGAATCAATGATATTGGTCCATAAAATCTCTCTAATATCTCTCAAATGATTTTCCAATGTTAAGTCATTCTCTAATGTTTTGATTTTTTCATTCATCCTTCTATTTTTTCTCTCTTCTTCAGTGTAATTAATCTGTGATAACTCATAATTGTTTTCCAAGCTAGTAACCCTTTCTTTTAGTTTCTTTATTTCAGTTTCTTGGATTTTCATTTCCTCCATGGATTTTATTAAGTCCTCTGTTTTCTTTGTTGAAGTTACTGCTGCTTCTAATGTACTTGTTGTTGTTGTTACTGGCAGAGCTGTTGCTAGGGGAATGTTGGGTGCCAAAGATGTTACAATAGTAGATGGCACTGCTGTAGAAATTATGGTTATTACAGTCTAACAAATAGTGGTCGGCTCACTCTGTTTGGACTGCAAATCTTTTTCTAGTTCTTGCTCTGTTTCTTCCAACTGCTCATTCAGCTTAAGGACCAAGTCCATCAATTCCTCCTCGTTTTGTTTCTCAATTACTTTTGCAGTTTGTAGATGTAGGAGGGGAGGGAGTTTGAGTTGTTTCCTAAGTGGAGCAATGTCATCATTATTTTTATTTATCAATATTTTAGCTGCTTTAATATCTTTGGGATCATGTCCCAACTCAATCACCAGGTCTTCTAATGATTTTATCCTAGTGTCCTTAGCCTAAGAAGAGGCTTTTTCCAACAGTAACTATGTTGTGGTATTACTTAGAGAGTTCTGCAACTGATGTATAGTGAGGGCTTTACTGGTCAATGTGGAATAGACCATCTCATCCATTTGCTTATGGAGCTCGATTTGATCAATTGGGTGGATGTCTCTAGAAATAACTTCAAAATTTGTTTTTAAATAATTAGCCATGGACTTTGGCTGTTGTACTGTTGGCTTCAAAAATCTCATCTGCATCTTTCCCTCTTTGATGTCAAAGGCTGCCATCAACCTTGTCCGATTTGTAGGAGCCATTTTCAGATATTGGGCATAGGTTTGAGCTTTGAGCTTCTCATTCCTAGCTTTAATCTCTTTGTACTTTTCTTTCAAATCTCGGCTCTGCTCTAAAGCTGTCCTTAGTGATGACACTTCTACACTTTGCTGCCTGCTTAGTGCCTCTGTTTGAGAGGTAGATGGTGTCTCCCTTGCTAGTGTTGTCTGCACTGTGTCACTTCTTGTCTCTTCATATTCCTATTTGGATAAAGGATGCAATCTCTGCCTCTTTACATATACCTAGTCTAATGGCATTATAGAGGGGCTAGCCTCATTCTGACTTCTTTTTTGAATTTGCTCCTCATTAAGAGGGGTCTGCAATAATATAGGGTTGCCCATGTTTGTATCAGTCTGGGTCAACTCCTCAGAAATGCTCTATGACCCTGAATCCTTTCCCTGTCCTGAAGTCTATGGTTGTCCTGATGTTTGTGCACTATGCTTCTGTGTTGGTCTCTATGAAGATTGTTCGGGCACCTGTACAAAGGGATCCAGATCAAGTCTTCTTTCGAAATCTTTCAAAACACTTTCTACTTCAACTTGTGTACTATATTGTTCTATAAGTGTTCCCTCCACCCATTCATTTTGATTTGCATACAATTCTATCTGTAGAATTTTATGTTGGATGTAGGGGGATAGCTTATGCTTTGTCCTTTTGTCACAGATGAAGCTGTGAGAGTCATAAGGCTAGATGAAACTCTTTTTCAATCTCAATCTCTCAAGGATTTCCTCTACCTCTTTCCCTGATTTTTTGTTGTTGCAAACAAATGGGCCTAGGTGATCCTTTATCCTTAGTTGAGCTTTCTTCTTAGCCTTCATAAAGTGGATTTAATCAGAACTGATCATATTCCTGTAGTACTCCGGGACAAATAATCGCATGGGGAGGTATTTGGGCAGTTTAAAGGGAGGCAGCTCACACCCATAGATTTTGATCTCGGTATGCTTCTGGTACAAGTACCAGTCCCCAACCTTGTATTTATTGGATAACTGAAGAATTCTCTTAATATCATAACTGATTCTGGGAGGCGGACTTCCTATCAACATGGTAGTTACCGGATGTACAAATTTACCAATAAAATTTGTATAAGGATAGGGAGAAGAAGGTGAATTGTGAAAAATGGAAGTCCAGAAGATGACTGACCTAGAGTTACCTCTAGTGTCAAGCTTTTGTACAGAGAAAGGGAATTTATCAATTTGGTAGTAGAGGAAAAGATGATACAGGACTTAAGAATATTTAAATACTCTCTTGTTCTCTAATCTCATGAATTGTTCATGCAGCTTATCAGAAATGAATGCAGCATAGTCAAATTTGGTTGCAAGAGGTTTGCCAGGGGTGAAAATAGACATGTAGGCAAAGGTCATTTCATCTACATACTCATTAGTGGTAAAACCCAGAATGCAAGCAAACATGGTGATAATATCCCTGCCCAGACTAGTAAAGGTGCATGACATGTAAGGAGGGGGGTCTTTTGATCTGTATTTTTCTTCAATGAAAGTCTAACTGACTTGGTTAATTTTGGAACTAGACAAACTTGAAGATTTTTCAAGTAAATCAGCAATGGAAAGGGGAGTGATATCTTGGCCAAGCTGTAATTGCAACATTTCATTTATAGATTCAACTGTAATGGTGAAAAGGACTTTCTGATCAGGGGACATTACAGCTCTCATATTAGGGTCGTAGTTTGCATGGCATTGGTGGACAATATCTGGGAAAATATGGACAATGGAGAATTGATATTTAGGTAGGTTTGATTCCAAAAGACCTATTCTATCAGCATTGTTCAGATAATTGTCCCGATACTTGCAGTGTAGCTTCAAGGGGGTTTCATCAAACGTAAGGTCCTTGATTTGAAAATCTTTATCCGCCAAGGGAAGGTGGTCCAAATCCCTGTGGGGAGTAGTGATTGGCGTGACATTTAGGGTGATAAGAGCTTCCATCCTTGGTTATTATGTATTCAAGGAAGAAAGTTGGGGTTTTCAAGGATTTTTAGATAACAAAGGTGCTTGGGCAAGCCTTGGAGCTAAGAAACAGCTTAATTGTACTGGATTACTTGAATTTAGAGTAATTTGATGGAGGTTTCAGTACAAAAATAGGGTTTCTAAGAAGGAAATGTGGTAAATACCTGGTTATGGTTGACTGAAGGGAAAAATGGTTGTGGTGAATTCTTTGCTAGGTGCGCATAGTAGTCTGCAGTGGCCTAGAGTTCAACAACTAATGGTGGTTGGCGGTTGGGAGTACATTGCTGGTCTGGACGTATTATGTGCGTGCATGGAAGGCAGAAGTTTATTTTCTCAGTAAAAATGGAAAACAATGAACATTTTTGTTTTATGCACAAAGTCAATGACTTTTGGCAGGTGAATGGGAAAATGACAGTTGGTGTCAACTAACCGATGGGAAAATTTGTCGTTTAGCGGAGGCGGTAAGTGGGATTGATCGCACTGCTTTTCGGTGGTTGGTGGTTTTTGCGGAGGGTCGCACGATACCACAAATTGGATGACACGTAGCATCGGTGAAAAGTCAAGACATCTTGTATCGGGTGGTTAACACTTGACTAAAAGGCCCGCGCATTGTGAGCGAGAGTCATTGGATGAGGGAAGGCAGATCATGTGGTAGTCGACAACGGAAAGTGTTAGGGAGTTAATGGAGAGGGCTCGATGGCATAATCAACATAATTAGAATGACTTTAATTATATCGGAAATGATATGATTGGATGAATAAGGGATTAATAACTTTAATGATATTGGGGGTGATTGTATTGGCGGAGAGGCTATTAATTAATCCAAGTGATTAATTAATTCCTTTTTAACACGCCGAGGGGTTTTGGCTCTTAATTAATCACGGTTCGATTAATTAATCCAACTTGATTAACTTTATTATGGTTTATTTTCCAAACCATCGGGATGAGATATTTATTTATTTTGGGATTTTTATTAATAATACGGGAAAGGGTATTTTGTTTCTGGAGTTAAATAAATAATAAGAATTAGCATTAATATGATCAAGGGAAAAGAAAATGTGCTAAGTAAATGTTTCTGAAAATGCATTCATCATCCAACATTATGACTTAGGCTAAAATGTGTTTGGGGGGGTTTTATAAAGAACCATTTATTTTTCCTAAGTAAAAGAGTGATTTTACCCTAGGAAAAGGATTTGAAGGGAATGAATGAATTATGGAGGGGGTGAATTTTGATGAAGGGGCTTTAGCACTTAGGCCTTACAAGTTATTGGGCCGAGGGTCTGGTCCCTCCAGAAGTCAGAGAAATGCTCTGAGCCCCTTTAACTTTCAGGTTGTTGGTGCCTTTAGTACTTATGGGAAATTAGTAAAATTTAGGGAAAAAATGAGTGAGGAGGTTAATTAGTTTGACTTTTTTCTATGATGTAGATGCCTTCATTGTCATCCATATCTTTAAGTGCTTTTGATGATGAAAGTATATGACTTGATATCTGGATAATCATTCATCATACATAATTTTGCAACCATTCATCTACTTACCCTACCTACTTATCCTACCATTTTTTCTTCTTTTATTAGGGTGCACTTAAACTAGCAAACCCTTATCAAAACCCTTTCTTTTCTTTTACAATGGAAACATTTTTAAGTCTGTCCTTATTACATCCAAGGGTCCAGATTAAATTGTTGGGCTCCTTTTATTCACTCTACCTATCTACTCATCTGCCAAGATTAAACAGTTTGGTCAGATTTTGTTCTCTATCTCTAAGCATGAAATTCAAAACATGGAATAACCAAGATTAAACTATTTGGTTATCATGGATTGTGCCATAAGTAACAAGTTGCACACAATCATTTATACAAAAAGTGAAATAGTAGTGGCATTTTGTCTTGCACACTTTCATGGTCTTTTTATTTTTCTTGGGGTTAATTTTTTGTTTTTTTCTGACCTTTTCATTCTTTTTGTCCATTTATTCTTTTTCTAGGACATACCCTCTTTACATTTTGTAATTATTGATTTTGAATATGGAAAACATTTGCAACAAGCAAAGTTATGTACATATTTCAGAGCTAAACCAAGTCAATCATGATATATGACACCTATTGGTATAGGAACATAACAATGGCTCCACTTGGGGATGGATTTTCCTGGTGGAAAGTCAAGAAATGTAGATCAATGGCCTTTCAAAGACTTTGATTGTGCTCTGCAAATCTCCTTTTCCCTACTGCTTTATTTGTATGTATAACAGTAATGCTTTTGAAGCTTAGGGCCTTCTCTTCAGGCTTCAACTTCAAAACTTTTAACATCCAATCAACACTGAATTGTAAAAGGGTATAATATATACAATTTAAAAAACCTGGTAAGATTAGAAACTAGGATCAATGTAGTGCTTTAACATTCAACCATTGGCTGGTCCTCCTTCGATCTCTGCACCATCCAATTCTTTAAGAAAATATGAATTATTTCCTCTAAAGGCATATATTATGTATGGACCTTTCCACAAGATGTAAAACTTCCCATGTTTCCCTTTGTCTTCTCTTATTGAATCCAACTTTAACACTTTGTCTCCTAGATAAGTCTTCTGCTTTGGTCCTTTTGTCAAAAATCTTCTTAATTTTTTCTTGCAGTACATGGGCTCTGTTGTATACTTCTTCTCTGGTTTGTCGTAAATGGATAGTCTGGTTAATTCTCCTCTGTATATCATTTGGTTCCACTTGGGCTTCTTGAAGTAATTTCATGACTAGATCTCCTAAAGATGAGGGGAAAACTGCCTCCATTCCATACACTAGCTCATAGGCACTGCTTCCAATGCATTTCTTAGTTGTAAGCCTATCTGCCGACAAAGCATTGGTTAATTTCTTGTTCCAAGTTTTCTTATTGTCTTCCAATAGTTTTTTGATAATATTCATTAGATTTTTATTGGAGGATTTTGCAAGTCCATTCCCTTGAGGATAGTAAGTTGTGGAATGACCAAGTGTTATATGATACTTATGACAGAAATCAATCATTTTCTTTGACTTGAAGGTTGTAGCATTATCTGTGATGATTTTGTTAGGACAACCAAACCTAGAGAGAATATTAGCCTCTAGAAACCTATTATTACAGTATCAGTAGCATGTCTGGAGGGAATAGCATCTATCCATTCGGTAAAGTAATCAGTTACAGTGAGTATCCATTTATGCTGAGCAGAAGAGGGTGGATGGATTTCTCCAATGAAGTCAAGACACCATTGTTGAAAAGGTTTTTCTGTGGAAATAGGTTTCAAAGGCAAGGGTAAAAGTTTTCTTTTGCCTTCGAAGATCTATAATTTATGACAAGAAGATACAAATTTTTTAACATCTACAAAAAAGGTTGACCAGTAAAATCTAGCTCTTAGAATTTTGTCAGCAATTGACTTCTAGTAGAGATGTCCACCACAATCCCCTGCATGAAATTCTTGGAGTACTTTGTCAGATTCTTCTTTTAATAAATAGTTCAACAAAATACCTTCATGATTTTTCCAAAACAAAGTATTATCCATAATGTAAAATTTTGAAGCTTTCATTTTCAAAAACCTACTCTTAGTTCTGGATAACCCTGGAGGAGCCTGCAGGTTTTGTAGAACATATATAATATCAGCATACCAGGGGGAATCTAGAAAGAGCTGGCTGATTTATGGAGTCACCATCTCCTATACATTATCCAGTTCTGCAATAATATTTATGTCTAGGGCTTGGAAATTTGTTTCTACCATAAGTTTGGTCAACCCCTGACCTTTAATTAACTTGGTAGATTTTATCTCTATATCATATTCTAAAATAGTAGCTATCCATTTTCCCCTCTTGCCATTAACTCCATCCTGTGTCAGGGTATCTCTGACTGCAGCATTGGGAACATAAGCTATTATATGAGAATACAAAATATACACTCTGAAATCCTTAATAGCTTTTACCAAAGAAAAAGTTTGTTTCTCCATTATTTTATACTTTAATGAGGCATCTCTAAGAGCTTTACTAAAAAAGGCTATCGGTTTTTCACATCCTTGATGATCCTTTTGTAGTAAGACTGCAGCTATGGTGTGTTCTAATGCAAAGGAAAGATAATGAAGTCTCTGTCAAATTTTGGGCTTGTAAGCACTGGTGTTCGAGTTAAGGCTAATTTTATTTCTTCGAATGATTTTTTAGCCTCTACTGTCCACTTAATAGCCGAATCTTTTTTCAACATGTTATTCAATAATCTAATTAGTTCAGCTAAGTTGGATATGAATCTTGTTAAAAAAATTATTTTTATTAAAAATGCCTAAAGTTCTTTAATGTTTCTTGGGTGAGGTATTTTCAAGATAGCTTCAATCCTGGTTGGGTTAATTCAGATTTCATCTTTAGAGATAATGTGGCCTAACAGTTTTCCTTCTTCCAACCAAAATAAAGATTTCTTTGGGTTCAGAGAGATGCCATATTTTTTGCATTTAAGAAAAACTTGCTTAAGATGATCTAGGTGTTGTTGATCTAACTTAAAAAACATTGTAATATCATCAAGGTATATAACCAGGAAATTATGGATTTCCTTTGCAAAGGAAATATCCATTGCCCTTGAAAGGTGGCTCCTACATTTTTCAATCCAAAGGGAATTTTGACATACATGAAGGTGCCCCATGGTGTTGTGAATGCAATTTTTGCTTAGTCATCAGGATGGACTAAAATTTTGTTGTAACCCAAGAATCCATGTAAAAGTGAAATCCTTGTGGAACCTACTACTCTTTGCAGTATGTGATCCATTTTAGGTAATGGATAGTTGTCTTTGAGTGAGAGTTTGTTCACATTTCTAAGGTCAACACATAGTCTGATTTTTCCTGTTTTCTTTCTTGTAGGAACAAGATTAGACACCCAATCTAAAAACCTAATGGGGCCAATGGTTCCTGCTTCAAAAATTCATTCGATCTCCTTTTCAATGGAAGGCAATAAAATAGGATTAATTCTTCTTAGCTTTTGCCTAAAAGGTTTCTGATCTTCCTTGGAATTCTTTCATTAGCTCAATATATTTCAGCTTTTCCTCAAGGGGTAATGATTTAGACAATTTTATCAGCTTAGGATTCTCTTGAGTTCCTATGTTTCATTCTTCAATGTCTGCTTTCAAGGGCTTCATCTTAGGCTTTTTAAGAATATCATTGGAGTCAAATAAGTCCTCCAAAGGAGTCAATCCCTTGGGTAACTGGTTATCTTTAAGATTTATGACTTAAGTTTCATCATAAATTATTTCATCAATATCCATTTTCTTTAAGTCCTGAATATCTTTTTTCATGAATTTAGTAGGGTGAAGCATGTTAGTGAGTTTTCTTCCAATTTGTTAATGTCTAACTCATTAGTGTGATCAAAATCTGAAACTATGTCTACATCTATATTAATGCTAGAAAATTCTTGATGTAATGTCAGAAAGTGATTAATCTGCTTATTATTTTCAAATACTTGCCAGTTCTTAATATTATCAGGTATAGTTGGCATGTGCCTAACCTCAACAGTATACTGGTGATTGGGCTGAAAATGCAATTTGCAAGTGCCGGCAAACATAGCCAGGCTATGAGCTTGCATGTTATGTTTTCTAGGAATGGTTGCAAGCTTCGTTTCTAAAAAAGTGTTAAGGATTTCTACAACCATACCTCAATAAAGTCTTAATCTAGGGTCTCTGGTTATGTAAACTCCCTTAATCTGTTTAACTATCAGTTCAGAATCTCCCATGATTGATACCCTTATAGCTCCTAATCCTTTGACTAGCTTGAGGCCTAGCAGGAGTGCTTCATATTCTGCCATATTTTTTGTACATTTGAAATTTAACCTATAGGCGTGTCCCTCTACATGATCATTCTCTAAGTTATATATCCATACCCCTGCCCTACACCTAGTTTGTTTACTGAACCATCAAACTCTAAATTCCATAAAATTCAATGTTCATAGTTTTCATCCAGGGTAGTGTACTCTTTTTTAGCTAAGGCATCTGGATTTTCTTTCCCATCTAATATCTCTTGAATTTGGGCAGCTGACTTTTCTTTTAGAATTTCTTTTGTTTCTGCTACTATATCACTTGGAGTATCTTTTGGATTAGTTTTGTTAGGTGTGGAGCCTGATTATCTTCTATAAACAAAGGTTTTAGCTAGATGTATACCCCAGGAAGACTGTACACCCCTCCACGCAAGAGGGTGTGGGGGGGCTAATCCCCCCGGATTGGGGGGTCTGGGGGCCAACGGTCCCCTAGTAGGGGTTTGGGGGCAGCGCCCCCGAAGCTAAAAATAGATGTAAAATTGCCTTGTAAAAGTCTAGTAATTTCTAGTCAATCTGGGCCGTTCATTAGGCGAATGATCTGTTGGTAGAAGTTATGTTTAATTTAGGGTTTTTTGCCCTAGAAGGCAACCCCTCACTATATATGAGGGAATTGTATTGCGTCTATGTATATCTGTATTCTGAGTGAGGAAGAGAGAGGAGATTGAGAGCGAAGAGGGTGTTACAACGAATCTGCTGTAGGTTGCATCTCTTCAGTTTGCTGGATAATATAATAAAAGAAGGACTAGTTGTTTCTCCATGGACGTAGCCCAAACTGGGTGAACCACGTATATCTGTGTCTCTCTTGTTTTATGCATTTTCTGTGTTTATATTTCTGCAGTATTTTATGTGTTCCATTGCTCTGTAATATATAATTTTCTAACAAGTTTCTACATTATAGAGTATAAAGGAATCCATATCAAAATGCACTGAATAAATAGGAAAGTTTTGAGGCTTCTCCTGACTACTCACTACGTACTTCATTAAAGTCTCTCTATATAGCTTCTTTGGTTGTCAAAAAATAGATATGGTATCATATGAAATGTCTAATTGTAGAGACCCTTCAAGTTTGCCGCCCCAGGATCTGGACAACAACATTCCATACTTAGGTGGAATATCTGCTACAACAATGTCCATTAGTATAGTTTTGGTAGGGTATTGAACCAAAGAAACACATAAATCCTTTATAATCCCTAAACACCTTACTTGACTAGAATCAAAGGAAAATAAATCCCTATAGGGTCTAGTGATGTCTAAGTTAAGTTTCTCCATAACAGATTTGGGCATGAGATTGTGTGAAGCACCAGAGTCGAACATGGAATTATGCAAAATTTTGTCATGGATATTGATACTGACATAGAAAGGTGGTATCCCTCCTTCCGTTGGTTTCCCATTTACTTTAGGGCCAAAAATCAACTCGGGCTAGTCATCAAAGAGATTTACAAAATCTTCATTTTCAATGACATTTAATGATTTTCTTATCTGAGACTTGTAAGCATCATGTTTTACCAGTTCTATCAAAGGAACTAAAATTTTAAGCTTGGCCAACTCTGCTCCAAGATTAAAGGGTAGGATTACTTTGTATGTTTGAACTTTTGGATTTCTAGCAGCAGTGTTTTCTATGTTTTTTTCTCTTTCAGGATTTGGGACATCCTTTGCTGATTTTTCTAATCTGATCTTTGGAGACTCTTTCACTGTTTCCTTGGAGGGAAGTGAAGTGGAGGTTGTTCATTTTTGGGCTGATTATCAGACACATCTTCTATGGTGGGGTTGGGAGGATTTTGATTTGTTCTAGAAAGGATTTGAAGTGTTTTCGTCACTAGAATGTTTTTACCCTTTTTAGGTTGATTAGGACCTGTTTTCTAGTTTGGTTCTAGGGCATCAATAATTTTTCTGCTTCTTAAATTACACTGCTTATGTACTTCAAAAATAGCATAATCATATCCATGTCTGAAATCAAATGACTTTCCTGTTTGGGTTTGGAATTGTTGCAATACATGGGACTCCCGGTCATTCTGAGTTAGGAAGACATCTTCCTCATCATCTAGACCCATCAAATTTATCTGAGTGTCTTGTTCAGGGTCTTCTGAGTGGGAGGCCTCTGCATAGTTTTCTTGGAAAGGTGGTTTCATGTTCTGGTCAGGAATATTCTTTCCAGCATTTTGGTTCTAATTTTTCCTAAAATTAGGATTTCTCCCTAAATTAACCTGTTGGCCATCCCAAGGAGATTTTCTTTCAATAATTTCAACTCTGTCCAACAATCTATCCAATCCTTTAACTGTAGCATCCATCTTTTGTTAAAAGGGTGTATTCTCTTCTTTTGTAGGTGTTCTTCTCCCATTACTAGCTTTGGCTCTTTTGGAAAGTAGATTAGCCTCAACACTTACTGCTACACTCTGCATTTCTTCCAGAGTGGGGGGGTTCCTTTCTCTTAACTGGAAAGCCATATCTGAATCAAATCCATCAAGAAATTTGATGAGGGCTAAACTAGGTGGGGGTCTAAGGTCGAGTGGAATGGCACTACAAACACTATTGAACCTAGTTGAATAGTCCTGAATGGTTTCATGAGGTCCCATTTTAAGGTTCTCATATTCAGATAAAATCTGCAAGGGGTCCCTCCTTTTCTCCCACCTATTCAAGAATTGTTGGTGGAGAACTCTTAAGCTATCTATACTTTGGGGGACTAAAGATCTAAACCAAGTTCTAACTTCCCCAATCAAACTCTGAACAAAAATTCTCATTTGAATGTCAACTATGTCAATTTCATATATCTCAAAATAGTCGGTCATCTTCTTAGTGTGCTGCTGAGCTATGTAGGTTCCAGTGCCATCAAAAGTAGTAATTTTACTCTGATAGTCCTAAGGCATGGCAACTAGGGGAGCAGGCATCACAAGGGGAGCATATCTATTGGCCACGATTCTAGGTTGGGTAGTAGTATGAATGGGAGTTGGGGTAACGGGAGATGTTTGGGTTTTGGAGGAAGAAAGGAGGTGGTGATGGGATGTTGGATGATGATAGGAAGGAGAGCAAGTGAAGGGATGAAGGGAGGGGTGGAATGGATTTGAGAAGAGTGAGGAAATAGTGATGAACTAGTAGAAAGAGAAGTAGTTTCGGAAAGTTCAGGTATTCTATCGGTGGTAAGAGATGACTGACTGGAATTCTACAGATATCGATCGATTGACAAATTGGCTCGTTGGGTTTCAAGTTCTTTGAGGAATTCTGTATCTTGGAATAAGTCCAATACTTCACTCTCATATGTGGTTCTAAATAGAGAGAGTTCAAAATGTTCATCAAAAGGAATATATTCTAGGAAAAGCCACTCAACATGACATGATTGTGATCTGAACAAAGGTCTGGGGCTAACTGAACTTTCTTGTCTTCCAATGATTCTCGGAATCAAGCTGGGATTTTCAAACACAGGTGGAGGATTTGGATCAGGGTTCGCCCTGGTGTAATGAGTTCTTCCCGAAGCCAAATTTGGAGTTTTTCAATGCTATTCTTTTATGGATTTTTTAAAATAACTTCTATCACTGCTTCAAGATACTTCAAATTAAGTTTCTTAGGTTTCTTAAAGGTTTACTTCAACTGCGGATTAGTTTGTCCTGGTATGGTCATCACTATGTTATCACTCATATTTTCCTTAGAAGTTATTGAAAGAAGGAATGGATCCAAGCATGGAAAATTTAAGGGGCGAATGTTCGCCCTTTGGCGAAATTAAGGGGTTTTAAATTTTTAGTGGGCGAATATTTTGTATCATAGTACATTTTATAAATCACCTCAAATAGCCCACGTTATTTTAAGGGAGAGGGTAAAAAAGGTAAATTTAGCCCTTGAAATTAGGAGTTACAACCTTCCATTCGCCCTAATTTTCAAGAATAGGTTTTATTTAAGTGAATCCTATGGGCCAAATACCATATTTATAAAAGAGGTATGGTAAATTAATAAAAATATAATTAAATGAGAGGTATGGTAAATAAATAAAACATTTTTTATATTTACTCCATAAGTCACCTTAAAGGGTGTAAACAAATAGAAATATAAGTAAAGTGGAGGTATGGTAAATAAATAAAACGTATTTTTATACTTACTCAAAAGGTATGGAAAATAAATAAAAATATAAATAAACTAGACGTATGGTAAATAAATAAAACTTCTTTTTATATTTAGTCCATAACCATCATTCTATTTATGAAGGCTCAAAAAATAGGTTTTAATTAAGTGAATCCTATGTGCCAAATACCATATTTATAAAAGAGGTATGGTAAATTAATAAAAATATCAAACAAATAAAACATTTTTTTTATATTTACTCCATAAGTCACCTTATATTTACGAACACTCAAAAAATGTGTTATATTTAGGTGAAACCTATGGGAAAAATACTATGGGACAAATACCATGGGCTAGATTATTATTAATACCATGCAAAAAAAATTATGAACACTAATATTAGTATTAATAAAAATAAAAATGGAACATGGTATTGACCCATGGCATTCACCAAAATGGCACATGGTATTGACCCATGGTATTCACCTAGAATGTAGCCTATTTAAATGGGAGAATTAAACCAACATAGATCCATCTTTACTCTGGATCTACTAACCCCCGAGAGGTATCAAATATCGTGATATGCAAACTAGCATAGAGTGAAAAATATTTGATCTTTGCTCTGGATCTACTAACCCCCGAGAGGTATCAAATATCGTGATATGCAAACTAGCATAGAGTGAAAAATATTTGATCCCTCTCGGGGCTTTGGTGGATCAAGAGTAAAAATGGATGTTGTAATTTAATGTATGTTAAACATTTTAGGTTGGTTAAAATAAAAATCAACTATTAATTTTATTAATTTTTATAAATTACTAATAGTAATTTTTAAGCTCCAGGTTTATGATAACCCATGGTATTGACCCACGGTAATACCATGGTATTCATGTGAGCATACACTATTTAAAGGGGAAATTATATCATCTTAGATCCATCTTAATTCTGGGTCTACCAAATGCTCAGAGGGATAAATAGATTTCATCCCCCTAAGAGTGGTAGATGTGGAGTTAAGATGGATATAGGTTGGTTTTTATGATAATGAAGATATTAAATAGACTTAGGAAATTATATTGTAAAAACATCTTAAGGTGAATGGTTAAAGCATAATTTTTTATTTTTGTTATTTTTTTATTTTTTTATTTTTTATTTTTATTTTTATTTTTTTACATTCTTCTGAGAAAGGTTTTTCGCCATGTCTTCAGAAGCCCTAATCCCCTGCAGCAACCGAGTGGTCTGCCTCGGCCGAAAATCAACGGCAATCCCAGTTAGTCCCTCGCAGCCCCAGCAATGCAAGCTCTGCCCTTCCGATTTGCAGATGCTCTGCTGCGATTACATTCAGAAAGGTCTTTTATACCACATGCCCTTCGCCAACCAGCACTTCGTTTTAGTGGTGGAGCTTCTGAAGAAAAGCCTCTCAGAAGTGCTCGTACACTTCTACCCATTGGCGGGAAAGGTGCGCACCTCTTCCAACGACGTTGTGTATATCGACTGTAATGATGGCAGCGTCGATTTTAGCGAGGCGGCGGCACCATAAGTCGACATTCAAGAAATCACAGAGGCAGAGGTTGGCCATGTTGTTGGCCAATTGTTTGCGCTTGATGGCGCGAGCAATCTTAATGGTCGTTTTCTCCCTTTGCTGGTGGACCAGCGGATCTATTTCTCGAACCTGCTAGATATGCTTGCAGAGGAGAAATCCCCTCCCTTTCTTCGCCATGGCAGATTTGATCTCGGAAGCACAAGAGGCCCTAGCACTATGTCTAGGCACTTCTTTGACTCCTTTCAGATCCAAATTTCTTAGCCTATAGGCAGAACCATCCTGTAATGGGTTAGTTCTTTAGATCTGGTGCTGGATCTCAAACTGGATCTAGAACGACGAATATCCCTTCAGGGACTTCTCTTTTAAGGTAAACAACTTGAAGACCTTCTTCCCCTCTCTTCTTACAACATTATCAGAAACAAATCTTTGGTATTAACCCTTCATTTGAGAGGAGGTGCAGCAGGACAGTCATCCTCTGCTCCTCCTTTCTCATACAAAGATGTAGTTCACTCTGAGAACCCCAAACCCCCGGAAGCCCTTAAACCTAAGCCTTTTTTGGTTGACAAGATAGAGGAAGTTCCCTCTGTTGAAATCACCCAAGAAGGTCTTGTAATCCAACTTCAAGAATTTTCAAAAAGAGCCATCATTTGCAGATTCAATGGACTTTGGCCACGATCTCAGGATCTCTATGCATGGATTATGCAAACTGGACTCATCATTGTAATATCAGTTTCTGTTTGAAAAGGATACTTCATTGTTCTATTTAATGAAAGTAAGAATTATGAAATGTCTTTAGAAGAAGGCCTTTGGTTCATGGGAACTGCATGGCTCTTCTTGACTCCTTGGTTCCCATATTTTGATCCAGCAACCACTGTCATTACCAGGACACCTGTATGGATCAGGCTTCCAAACTTACCTGCCCACTTATGGCATAGTGCAGTCTATAAAGCTATAGGCAACACCTTGGGCAGTTTCTTAATGGGAGATTTATGGGGGGGAAATAAAGGTCTGTACACATATGCCAAAATATGTGCAGAGTTAGATTTGAGCAAAGGACTTCCAGACCAAATCAATCTCAAGATAAACGACTTCGCCTGGACCCAGGCACTGGATTATGAAAATACTGCATTCTATTTCCGCCATTGCCACCAATCAAGGCATCTGCAGAACTCCTGCCCATCTCTCCCGACAAAAATGCTTAAGGATAACCTCTCCAAGCCAAAGTCCAAACATTGGGCTCCTTGATCTCCACCTCCAGTCGTGGATTATGATTCCTATAGCTCTGAAGATGAAGGCAGCGATGCAGAATTGGATTAAGCCCCTCATTCCATGGTCCCTTCCGCCGATACAGCCATCGCCCAAAAATGCGTCCATCTGACCTCCTCCTCTGATTCAGAAAAGGAGGGCCCCTTGTGGAGATCCCCAATCTTCAAGTTGTTATTGCTCATTCACCCCAGGATGGTTGGGGCGAATTCAGAAAAAGGAAAGGGAAAAAGCTTTGTGCTGAGGCTTCTGCCCATTCTGGGTAGAAGTCAGTCTTTTTTGCTTCCAGCCATATGTTGTAGTTTCTTGCTTGTTTCAATCCTTCTCCAGAATTGAGGGTGATAGTCCTATCATTTCCGGTTGCTGGTTTTTAGTCTCTCTTGTTTGTAACATCTTGTACCATATTTTTGATTAATAGAATTAGTCCTAATTCAGGAAAAAAAAAATTAATAATAATAATAATAATAATAATAATAATAATAATAATAATAATAATAATAAAATAAAATAAAATAAAATAAAATGGTTAAAGCATAGACATTGGACAAGTATATTTGTATACTTTTGTTTTAAACTGAAACAAATCCAGGGCTAAAAGGAATGGACTGATTGCACTAGTCATCCTTCTATAACTTTCCAACATAGGTTGGAGTAAACAGATTGTAATTTGGGTAATTTTTCTAACTGCAAATAGGAACATACTTGTGTATTGGCAGGGTGGTTACGAGGTCCCTAGAAGTGATGAATTTGAATTTTTCTTGGTTTTATATATAGTATTAGGTTTTTTCTCATGCTTTATGTAAATGACACGGGTGAATTTTATCCTACACCGACTAGGTTATCGATATGTAATTTCGGTAATTTTGATTCCAAAATATATTTTAAAGGAATGAAATGATTTCATTTGTTTATTCAATAAACACAATATTCTAATGGAATTTTGCATTTGTAGTTTACCTATATAGATTCCATGGAGAAGTATTAGTGGTGTGACATCAATTGTCCTCAAGTAGAGCCTTTAGTTTTACTCTTTTCTGGAAGCAAATACTTTCTTCCAACATTTTTAAGTTCCATGAAAAATTTGAAAGTCCTAATAGTATTCAATTATGGGTTCAAGAGAGACATAGTCTTCAATTATGGGTTAAAGAGATCCACACTGAATCATCTATCAGCCTTATCTTCACTTAGTTTAAGACTATTCACTTGGAGAGGCTGCATGTGCCCCCACTTCAAGAGCATAGTAAAGTCATGTAGAACTTAGAGAAGTTATATTTAAGCTTTTAGTGAATATTGGAAAAATGTTTGGGTTCAATAACACCCAGTCGAGCATTAAGCTTCCAATAATGCTAGATTTTAACCTGGAGCACTTTTGTGATTTGGAGGATATGCCCCCTCATATTTGTGACACATATTTAGTTGTGAATTGGACTATTACTAACTGTCATTTCCTTCGAAAGTTACCAGATGACTTGGGGAACCTCAACTCTTTAAGAATGTTAAGGAAGGAAAGAAAGTACATTATGCTAAGTTCTCTTATGCTTTTCAAGTTTTTCTTGGATATCTACAATGTTTCAGGTAGGAAAGTACATTCTATTAATGAAAATTTGTCTTGATAGAAAGGCCCAATTTCAGATTCTAATGCTTTCAAAAAACATTGTATAACTGTAATGTTTCTAAAAGGAAAGCATATTTTTCAATTTAAGTATCATGATCCCATATTCCAACTTATTTTTCAATAACCCATTAGGCTTTGCAGCTTTGAATAAGTCCATGTATTTTGATAAGATCCTCTTCCAAATTAGAACGTAGTTTCCTTTTGGCAATAACTACATACAATGTCTTGATTTTGTTATTGAGAAAATAGAGGTTGTGAAACGAGCCTATGCCATACAAGGACTTGATTCATTTCTTATGTATCAATTATGGCTCTTGATGTAACAATGTCTTGATTTTGTTGCTTGAAAATAGAGGTTATGCTTTACTATTTCACAAAATTTCTTACAATCTTTCCATAAGTATTGATTTGTAATCTCAGTCACTGTGGGATGATAGTAATGACAAAGGTAATATTCCATGGTTTGAATTTCCCCTCTTACTAAATATTTAAATATATCACCACAATTTAAATGTTAGTTAAAGGAAATGTATTTAATTTGTAAACAATTCATTGCTTGATTTATAGATTTTGATTTTTTCCCTTTTTTATTTTTTTCTCAGATTTGGTATGAGATATCTTCCAAGATTTGGGTTTCCTAGTTTCCCCACCATAGCTACTAGGTTCAGATGCTATCATTAAATATTCTTGGAACGTTACAACTTTTCCACTAATTGTGCTTTGAAACATTGTTGTTGCTTTTCCATGGTGTTAATGCAAATAAGCACTGTAACTAGTGCCATTATTTAGATTAAGTGCCAAAATCTAGGTGGTCTTGTAATGATGGAGTGATTGTTTTCTAGCTACTAAGGCCATATGCATTTTTATCTCTTATGTTGTCCTGAGATATTCAAATTCAGAATAAGAATTGAGGTCTCGTTTCCACTATAGATTGCAGTCAGTTTCTTGAACATAATATATAGTAGATTATCTTTTACTAATCAACTGTGGATGTGATCCCTCGGAGGAAAGGAAATTCAAAGTGACTTTGATTTCACATTGATTTTTCAAAACATCCACACAGGAAAGGAGATTCAAAGTGACACTAATTTCACATTGATTTGTCAAAATGGAGGCAAGAGAAAAGGAAACTTTGTATTCAACAATGCTCTTAATTTCATATGTACATGCACAGACATATTAGTAGAAAATATTGAAGGGTTGCCTAAGTAATATTTTCCATTCCACTACATTCTTTATAGCTTGTAAATAAATAACTCGGAACAATTCATTACACTACTTGTTATTCTTTATTAATCAGTGGTTAAGGTTTTGATATTGAACTGGCTAAGATTTTTCTTCCTTCTCTGAAATTGTGTGTTCTATAATGCTTCTTTTCCATTCACTATGTATAGCATATAAAGTGTGACTAATGGAGTAGGAAGATTGGAAAGTCTTGTGATCCTTGAACTACGTTACAAGGCAGAAACCCAACGGGGTAGGGTAGGGGCATCCCCACAAAGGGGTCACAAATACCAAAGTTGGTATTGGCTAGTGCCTTGAGCTAGAAAATTTCCTTTACCCTTGTATTAACAGTGAAACTGGAGAGGATTCTAATATTATATTTATAAGATTTATATCAGTTAAGATTAATGAATAAAATTCATGAGACATGAGCTAGGATGTCCTTGCAAGGTGGTTGTTGATTATTGGAAGCTATGATGGCCATTATGTCAGGCCAGGTGGTCACACTCCCTTCATCGTGAGCACGATTGTGATCAAGAGGGAAGACTTCATAGACTAGATTGATTGTTTAGCAATGATAGTTAGTGGGCTCATTCACAAAAGCTTCTATTTCACTAATCATTTTTATAGAGTTGTCAGATTCAATTTCCAAAGGTTTTAATTACACTATAGAGTTGAGTTCTGAGAGAGTTTTGATTCACAATGTTAAGTATAGCAGCTATGACACTTGAATGGAGACAATCATAGTAGAGGTATCAGACTCTGTTATGAGCTTACCTGCATATTATAAGGGACTTGGTTGGCTTTTTTATAATTTTATAAACAAGTTCCATGTCATGGAAATGTGAAAAAAGAACATTGATATTGCCACCATGTGGCTGTTGTCATATATGGTTTTATACTTTTTCAAAAAATTCTCTAAGAGTTCACAATGCTAAGATTCACTAGGACTTTACAAAGTTTTATTATTTAGTGAAAGACTCGCCAATATCTTATAATATTTTATAATTGAGTAAAATATTCGCCATGCTTGGTGAGAGATTCTCCAAAAATTATATGTACGTATTATATTATTGATAAAATCGCCTTCCATTTTTCCTATATACCATGGATATTCGCCCATTTATTATACATATAAATTTACGGGGGGTTCTTAAAATTTTCCATGGATCCAAGGTAACTACAAACCAACTTTTAGACTCGGGTGCTAGCACACCTAAGTCTAGAGAGGGCTCTCTCTTTATGATTTAACTATGTTTGAAAAGATTTCAAGCTAGTATTAATGTTCAGTGAGGTTGTTTTATTTGAAAGTGGTGGAGTTCTGAAACAAATGGGAAAACTAGGCTTTTAGGCCATTGGGCTATGGAGTCAATCATGGATAATTCACTGGATTAATTCAAATTTATGAGGTATGAGTTCAACAAGCAGGATAGCAAAATAAAAACAAACTTTGGAGCTTGAATGGGTGATAGTTTTGCTCAAAACTAGAGGGAACTCAACAATCCTCAAGTTAGGATTAGAAAGAGGAAAGGAAGATAGGTCAACTAGTAGAGGGCAATTAAGAATCCTATACCAAGGAATTATTAGAGAAAAACTACAGGGATAGAGGAGCAATTAAGAATTCCTTTATCGACATAATTTAGAAGAAAACATAGAAATGGTAGATTGTTGAAAGCAGAGAGCAATAAAGCTAATTCTAATATGCTTTGACTATTTTACCATTTAGATTTGAGATGCATGAAACATTGAAACATATAGAAAGCACATCAAATCACAAGGATAGAATACTTATTTGTAATTATACTGCTCGGGAATCTGATGAAATGTCCTCAACTTTCATTCCTTTTCCAGCAAAAATCCAATTTTGAGTACAAAAGCTTTCTCAGCTTGATAGCATAGATTTATAGAGATGTTATAGAATCCACCCACAATACTTTGAATGGAGAAGTATTTATACAAAAATTACATCAAAATATCTCATAACCACATGCGATTTATTATAGGGAATACACAATATCTTTTACAAAAAGATAGAGACAGATGGTGATGAGCCCCAAAAATGGGTAACTTATTGGGCCCATTTTGCCTATTCTTCTCAATTTATCCACCATTCTTCATATTTTATGTATGCTTTTAAATTATGTTTATGTTAATTGAATGAATGAGAATAGTCACTTGACCATGAAGGCTAATACGTGTTTGTTGCAGATTTTTGGACAACTTTTGGACCGAGGTCAAGCATTTATGGACCATTTGACAGCCAAACACGAGGGCACAAGGTTGAGGATTCATAGGAAGGGTGTCTCCTGCACTAAGTTACCCCTTCCTCGAGTTCTCCACCATCAGCTCAGAGTTCAACAGCCCACCAAAGTTGATTTCCAAAGGCAGCTGAGCAGCGTTTATGAAGTGGCTGAGTACTGCAGTTTTGAGCAGCCAAGCCCCTTGAATTAAGGAGGATTGCTGGAGGTCCTCATAGTGAATAATTAGGAAGGCTTCCAGCCTTCATAGGTTACTTTTTGAACATTTGTATTTCGCACTATAGTGCTGCTTTGTTTCACAGCCCATTTTGGAGCTTCTGCTGTAACATATTTTGGACATGGTTATTTTTTAGTAATAGAAACTAGTTTCATGTGGTATCAGTTCTGAGTTTATTTTAGGAGCCTCTAGCTCTTGGGTTTGGGCCCAACCCAAGTGCCAGGACCTCCTCCATGTACTGTTATATGTTTTTCTTTACTGTCTTCATAAAATAGTTTATGTTAGTAAATCAAAATCTTGCTTAGTTATCTAGGTCAGTTTTGATGATTGAAAAAGCTTTCATGTTTCAGAGTGATGTGATAGGTTAATATTAGAAAATATCTTCGAAAAAGGTCATCAAGCAACCTTGGATCTCACCTCTCCCTCCTCGGGACCATGAGCTGAGACCACGGTGTCCTTGCTGCCACAAAAGCATTGTTCTTGCTTCTTCATGCAATTTCTAGTTTTAGTTTTTTGTTGTAAAAGTTGATACCAGATGTGATTACATGCTTAGGTTCATTCTTGCTTGGTTTTCATAAGTTGTTTCACATGATTTTCTACCAATGGATTTCTGTTCATCATGGTTGCTAGTTCCTAGGTCAAATTAGGCTAGAATAGCTAGATACTTGGTTTGCATGATCTTTGTTTCGTCAGTTTCAAGAAGTAGTGTGCAGAACACCTGAGAAACCTCCCTGCCTACCCTTCCTCCGTCAGCACAACCTGTTCCATCCCCTAACTGAGATTCTTGCCTTTTGTTTGCCACACTTTTCCACTTTGACCTAATTTCCATATTTTTGTGAAACATTGCTCTACCCCTCCTTGAACAAATCCAACAATCCTTGTCACTTCTCAGCTTCATCTGCCAGGTTCTAAACCTCTTCACACCCTCATCCAACCTCCATTTCCACTTCTCTACCTTTCTTCCACCATCAACCCTCGAAAATCTCCTTTCAGAACATCTTGTCAAACATCCTCTAGAACCCCTGCAGACTTCCTGTAGAAGACCACGAGAGCGGTTTTTCAAGATCAAATCACTATGAAACTCTCTGGAAGGGTGTTAGGGACCCCTTAGGCCCTCTTCTAACCTTCCCAACCTCCTGCAATCACCCTCACCATTTCCTTCCATCAATCAACCTCTACACAGTGAAAACAGTTAAGCACATGCATAATAATTTTATAAGATTACTCAAAAATACAAAAAGATGTTGCCTTTCAGATTTCACTGCAAGAGTAGCTTAGTCACATGCATTCTAGATTTCTAGAAGTCAATGGCATCCATTTCCGCTGCTTTCATCTTTTTGCTTGCACCAGTAGGTTTAGTCTGTAGGACTAGGGTTTTCTAGGGTTTGCATTCCTTTTTCACTCTCAGCTTCTTTCTGCAAGTAGACTAACTTCCTTTGAGTTAGCTTTCATCCATCACAATTAAAAGCTTCTTCTAAGAGCTCATAGAAGTTGGCTTAAGCTCCTACCAGACTTGTGCCAGCTGATCCAGTGACAGTTGCGGCAAGAGCTGGTACTTGTGCATATAGCATCGTCGCTTCCAAGTTTGTTACGAACTACCGGTTTGATAAAAGTAAAGAAGGGAGTCCCAGGAGTTGCAGCATTATTGCTGCAATACTGGAGCCCACCATCTTTTTGGCGCCATTGCCGGGGAAGCGTCAGAGTATTTGTGATTGCTGCTTTTCTTCTACTTTCTACTTCAACCTTCTACTAAGTAGTTTATTTCAGCAAAAGTAGAGTAGTTTTTTCATTTCCATTCTACAATTTCATTTCCGCAAAAGTAGATTAGACATTTCCTGCTTTCATTTTATTTCAGCAAGCATAGATTAAATATTTTCCACTTTCATAGATTAGCATTTCAATTCCGCAATTCCAATTCTGCAAGCGTAGCTTAGCATTTTATTTCAGCAAAATAGATTAGTCCTTTCCTGCTTTCATTTCAATTCCACATTTTCATTTCAGAAAGATAGATTTTAGTTAGTTGCAGTTCAATCTATTTCAGTTTTGCAGGTACAAGCAGAGAAAACAAAACTCCACCAAAATTATTCCATTTCATGCCTCATAGGAACAGAGACAATACAGGGAAATTCTTACCCAACACCCCCACCACATCACTGAGTCACCCTTCCCTCTTCTTTGATGGCAGTGATCCAGAAGAACCTATAGGTGAACCTCCAGAGATATACGAAGATCTTATAACAGAAGAAGAGCAAGAAAACATTCCTCTTGAGATCATGGCTGAAAACAGAAACGGTAGAGAAGATGAGGAGAGAATATAAGGTGCCTTTCCCATCCGAAAGACCAACAGGGACATGAAAATGAAAAACATAAGTCCCTCAGCCTTACCTCATTTCCATTGATTGACCACTGAAGACCCTGATACCTTCCTGTTTGAGTTTTCTGTACTAGGCCATACAATCTCTCAGCAAGGATTACAGATGGACCCTAACAAAATTGCTATTATCCAAAAGGTTCCACCTCCTCAGAAGGTAAGAGATGTTCAGAGTTTTCTAGGCTTATTAGGATACTATAGAAGATTCATCAAATATTTTAGTAAGCTAGCCTCGCCATTGTTTGGTCTTTTGGGGAAAGATGTTGAGTTTAAATGGACTGACAACTGCCAAGAAGATCTGGATGAGTTGAAAGATAAGTTGGTAACTGCCCCAATCGTGAGAGGTCCAAACTGGGCCCTACCTTTCCAAATCCACACTGATGCCTCAAACAAAGCCATAGGGGTAGCCTTAGGACAAGTTGAAGAGAAGCTACCATATGCCATATACTTTGTCAGCAAAAACCTATCCAAGAAATAATTAAACTATACTGTGACCAAGAAAGAGCTCCTAGTTGTAGTCCATTCCCTAAACAAGTTCAGACACTACATCACTGGTTATCAAACATTCGTACACACTGATCATGCTGCAATAAGGTATTTAATGAATAAACCTGATGTGAATGCTCGTATCATTAGATCGTTACTTTTATTGCATCAATTTGACTTAACCATTGTTGACAAGCAAGGAAAGGAAAATTTTGTTGTTGATTTTCTGTCTAGATTAGATTTGCCTGTAGGTGAAGAAGGGATGGTGGATGACTAGATGCTAGATGAACACCTATTTGCTATTTCAGTACTCTCTCCTTGGTTTGCTGATATAGAAAACTACTTGGTCTCAGCACAGTTCCCTCCACACCTATCCTCAAAAGAGAAGAGCAGAATTGTGAGGAAAAGTGCCCCCTTTACTTGGATTGGAGGCAACTTGTTTAAACTCAACCCAGACCAGATCCTGAGGCGTTGTGTTAGGGAGGAGGAAGTTTTTGACATTCCCCTAACCTATCACGATAGTCCCTGTGGAGGCCACTTTGCAGCAAAAAGTACTGCCTTCAAAATTCTACAGGCAGGCTACTATTGGCCCACTCTTCATCAAAATGTCAGAAGATACATTAGCCAATGTGACCGATGTCAAAGGATGGGGAAACCAACTCCGAGGGATGAAATACCCCTCCAACCTTAAGTCACTTTTGAGCCATTTGAGAAGTGGGGCATGGATTTTTTGGGTCCTATCAACCCTCCTTCAAAGCAAAAGTATTACATCATTGTGTGAACAGACTACCTAACAAAGTGGGTAGAAATTAAGTCAATCAAGGCAGCGACAGAAGAAAAAGTGGCTGAGTTTTTAAAGGAAAATATCTTCTACAAGTTTGGATACCCAAGGAATTAGTCACAGATCAAGGAAGTCAGTTCACCTCTAACCCGATTGAAGACCTTCTCGCTCATCACAAGATCAAGCATAGAACTTCCACCCCTTATCATCTGCAAGCATATGGCCAAGTGGAAGTCACTAATAGGGCTTTAGAAGAAATTTTGACTAAGGTGGTGAGCAGCAGCAGAAAGGATTGGCCAGATCGCTTAGTTGAGGCCACCTGGGCCTACAACACCACTTGGAAAACCATAACAACTTTCACACCTTATGAGCTGGTCTATGGGAAGAAGGCTTTGTTTTCCATAGATTTCGAGTACAACACATTAAGATTGGCAGCTCAACTGGACCTGGATCTCAGCCATGCGCAACAGGAGAGGTTACTATAGCTGAATGTATTAGATGAACAAAGAATGCAGTCCCTCCTCCACTTAGAAGTAGTTCAACTCCAGAGAAAGATATGGCATGACCGGCACCTTAACGCAAAGCAATTTCAGCCAGGAGATTGGGTGCTGTTATATGACTCAAGATACAAGGATTTTAATGGGAAGCTAAGGACAAGGTGGCTGGGAACATATACAGTGGAAAAATGCAACGATAATGGTTTAGTCCTTATCAGAACCATTGATGAAGAAGCCATCCCCATGCTCGTCAACGGGCATCGATTAAAAATCTACAGGAAGCCTCTTTCCAAACAGGAGTTCATTGAAACTCTGGATAAATTAGTGATGGTAGTGGAGTAGGGCCCTATCTCTACTCCACCCACACATTGATAAAAAAAAAAGGGGGAGAAAAGAAAAGAAACATAAAATAATAAAAAGATCCCTGGGTGAAAACCTCTTAGAGGCGCCCGGGGCAGACAGTGAGAGTGAAAACCTCCTAGAGGCGCCCCAGCTGTCTCATCAAAAAAAAAAAGAGAAAAAAAGAGAGAAAAAGCAAAAAGAGAAATATGCCTAATTTCTGTTGAATAATTGCAGGATGCAGGAAAGACATTGCAGGTTAAGGGGGGCACGAAAAACAAGGACAGAGGTCAGCACCAGGCTACAACCATCCCTCACACACACTCCCTCCATGACCACTACCCTTTCCTAGAATTTGATCACATTCAGGCTAAGATTTCACCTTCTACAGGAAGTTTTGGGCCTTCTACAAGAAGTTCTCTATCTTCTATAGGAAGATCCTGTAGAACCTCCAGACAGGCAAAAATTGACCGAGGAAGGGAATTCGAAGGTTGGAATCTGTCTGCTAGGCTTGAAAACACCCCTGTTTACGTACATCACCATGTTTCATCTCATCACACCTCCATTGCACCCATTCTGTTATTTATTCCTGCACAGTAAAAAAAAAACCCTGTTTTCTCATACTGCCAGCAAGAACTTTGAGTAACAAATCTAGCAGTGATGTTTCGCTCTCCCTACCTGTCAATCTCCATCTGGACTCCTCATCAGCCAAATCCCTCATCAGCAGTATGGCCCTGCTCGTTTAGCTTGCATTCCAGGAGGAGAAGCAGCTACAGGACATCCTACAGGAATCCTGTAGCAGTTGATCCCTCTAGAAGACATACTCTGGAGGCAAAGACAACCGGAAAATAGTAAAGGAGACATGAAAAGAGCTTATTTTGAACACAAGAACTTCACTAGCAGTTGAAACCTGAGCATGCATCGACATCAACCATTGGAATGGACTCCGAAACACGTGCATGCAGTGTCAACGAATGAAGGAATGGGCTCTAAAACCCGTGCAGGAAGCAACAACAAACAAAGAAATGGTTCAAAGACCCAAAATATACATAACGTGGCCATGACCACGTAGGTAAGTGTCTAAACACATTCGTCAATTACATAAACTATATTTTAACAAGCTGCATGCCTATGGAAATGGTTGGATAGAATGGGATCGCCAGTCAACTGGCCACCCTACGCCAGTTAACATAGCCTCGTGGGATCCGAACAAGCTCTGTTACATTCAAATTTCTGACGAGACGCACAGCCAACACGTGTGGAGTGTCCACTCAGGGAGAAATCGTCGGGATTGGCAGTGTTGGTGGGGGTTAACGATAGAGGGGAGGGGATGGCGGCCAGAGACACGCAGCGAAATTATGGCTGTGACGTTGGATCAACGGTTCGGTCCGGCCACCTCACCCCCTCGCCACAAATTACACCACAGCTAAAGGATGCTTGGCTGAAACTCACAACACCCTCTGTTCCTTTGCACTTGCAACATCCTCGACTGAAGTACGCGTCCTCCACTCCAGAAACTGTTAACCAGTCATCCACCACCGGTTTTTCTACCTGCTTTTGAGAATTTCCCACGTATCGGGTGTGGACAGAGGCACAAAGATATTCTACAAGAACCGAGGAGTCTTCTATAGGAAGGGTTCTATAGGAAACCCTGCACAGCCTTCAGGAGCAAGGAAACCTGGGATTTTTCTTCATCGAATTTGGAGCTCCAAGGGAGGTAGGCTAGAAAAACTCTTTATGCATGGTGTGACTTAAAAAGGTGGTGAATTGAATGATATCAGAGTGGGGAACCAGAGAAAAATATGCCTAGGGATTGGAAGTAAAACATTTTCCTGTGTGTTGCACTGGGTTTCTCAGTTCTTTGCATCCAAATTCTCCTCCAGGTTCCTACCTTTTTTCAAAAATTCTCCTGTAGGAAGATATGCAACTGTGGAGGTCAGCCTGTGTATGAAAATTTTGAGTTTGTATATTTGTATATGTGCTGGGGAGAAAAATTGAGCTCCGTGCTCTGTCTGTAAAAGCGAAAATCTTCCTTTCATAAACAGGAAGCCGAGTTCTAGGCAACAGCAGCCTTGAAAACCAATGAATAGTTGTTAATTAATATTGATGCCCAAGAAATCCCTTCTTGAATTGAGGGGGAAAACCATAAACAACATTCCTTTTTCTTATCAAAACAAAAAGAAAAAAACACTCTCACCATGCTAGGGGGATTCATAAGGAAAGAACCCTCGAACACCAGCAAACTGCACGAGCATCTTGAGGTGGTGAATCTTTTCACCTGGGCCAATTGGATGACATTTTTTGACAAAATTCAGGGTCATGACGAGGAGATAACAGAGGAATTTTTGATGTCCCTGAGACCTCAATCAAAGACACAGGCCACAGTAAGTTTTTGGGGTTTGACCCTAGAACTTACCCCTGAGCTCATCAATCGTGTTACTGGTCTGCCATTAGGGCTCCCGTGGAGCAAAGAAGAGAGGTCATTGGGCCAGGTTGCCAAGAAAATGTTCTTCCTACCAAAGGAACATCCTGTAGAAGAAAAAACCGGGGTTAGGAGAACCAGTTTGCCTCCTCTCTAGAGTGAGGTGGGTTTTCAAATTATGAAGTACATTACATGTGAGGGGAGGTTTAACATTGTCTATGGATACCATTTCAGGTTGTTGTGTGAACTAATGCATGGGATTGATTCACCTCTAGCACAGAAGCTGAGCATTCCCTATTTTCTTCTTCAGTCACTAATTGAATGTCGTACAAAATTGAATGAAGGGACCCCAGATCAGCTGACCCATCCTGGTCTCATTAGGCTATTAGTGGAAGATGCCCTGCATACCTACACTATCCCCATATCTTGGGAAATCTTCCGAAACATGTCCCAGGATGACGATATTAGAATGATGGTCGAAGACATCACCTCATCCAGTAGTGAGGAAGAAGAACACACTGAAGAAGGTAAGAAAACCGGTGGTGAAGGAACACAGGACATCCAAGCACAACAAGGACAGAAAGAAAAAGGGGAAAAAATCCAGATTGCTGAGCCTAAAATAGAGGAAGAAACAAAAACACAGACACCAAGGGAAAAGAGAATGTAGAGGAGAGCAAAGAAGGCAGAAAAACCCCAAATGGAAGCTATCACAGCCAAAGCAGACACACAGAAACAGAAGGGAAAAACACATTCCGAAATGGCTGCAATATAGACAAAAACAGTTGACACATGGACTTCTACAGGAAGCATGGAAAAAGAATAGCAAAGGGAGAAATCACCTAAAATATTGGCAAGGGAGGCAGCAGCTGTGCTTGCCACCTTAAAAATACCTCCAAAACAAAAAGGGAAGAGAAAGAGGCAAACCTCCATGTACTTTAAAGCAAGGAGGAGCACACAGATCAAAGTAGGCAGACCCCAGCCACAGTCAAAGGAGCCAATTTTCATTGAGGACACAACACCTAAACCAAAAGAAGGGTCTCCTTTGAAGATATCTATCACCTATGAACGAGGAATCCCAAAAACCTCCACCTGGAGAGAAAGAATTAAGACGATGGACTCAAAGACAGCCCTACAGGAAGCTGAGAAATCTCTACAGGAAACTCTGGGTAAGCTAAAAGAAACCGAGAAATTGGAGGAAAAGGTGGCAAAACAACCATAGGAAGGAGAAAAGATAGATGAAATAGTGGAACCAAGCCCCCAGCCTAGCTTGGGCTCGTACTATAACCTATTAGAAGCCGGGAAGATAATTCCCCAGAAATTTGCAATGCCACTATTCTTTTCACTGGAAGAAGAAAGAATTAGGACTCGCACTTGGATGAGGATTGCCAAGTCCAAAGGTGTGGCAGACATAGGCCACCTAGAGGAAAAACTCAAGGAGTCAAGGGGAGAAATGGCCATGGTGAAGCATATGGAAAGCAGTAAAAGGGCCAAACTACAGGAAGAGAACGAGCTGCTGAAGCAGCAGCTACGGCTACATGGAAGCCATAAGGAAGGCAAGCCCTCCATTCTAGGAGAACAATAACAACAGGAAAAGCCTCCAGCAGACAAAGAAACCTTTGATGAACAATAGGAAGTGGACGAGTTGCAGGCCGAGGTTGAGTTGCTAACAAAACAGCTACAGGAGAAGGAGTCACAGGCTGTAGAGGAAATACAGTCTCTAAGGCAGCAGGTACAAGAGAAGGAAGCCCAACTGGCCTGCATGGCCAGTTGGGCAGTAGAGGCCTTGCAGTGTAGGCAATTTGCCAAGTCATATTCCTTATATCTTAAAGATCAATGTTTGCAGTTCCAGATTAACACCTTGGCCCAAAGGGGCACCATTCCATTTCAAAACTACCATCAATTCATGACCTTGTGTGACAGCAGCTCAGCAGAAGATAAGGCTAAGTTATCTGAATTCTATTTTCACAACTTGGCCCTTCCAAACATGACTCTTTGGGACCCCAACACTACATTGGGAGATGTGCAACTTATGGCCATGGTATCTTGGTTAAATCATGAGGAAAAGAGGGCAGCAGAGATTTGGGATATTATGAACAGGGAGCTGAGTGAACCACTCATGATTAGGGTAGAACCAAAGGATACATCAGCTTTAATACATGCCCATAACACCTGGCCAACAACCCTCAGGTTTTACCAGATTATATTAAATGACAAGCTCAAGCCATTGCCCACTTTGAGGACATGGAAAGACTATTGGGGTATAACTGCATTCATGCTTGCACAAGGAGGTGGAACACACTACCCCACAGCTTGAAAATAAGAGAATACCACTCTGCAACCAGGATGAGGGAGGCCTTGGCAACGGTACCCCTCTATAAACAATCAATGCAAAATCTGCGGGCCAATTGGATCGACCTAAAGTTCAGTTATCCCTTTCTTTTGGGATTATTGGAAGGAGTTAAGGAGGAAGAAGAAAACTGGTAGTGGGAGGAAGTGGAAAGAAAAGCAGGATTTTATGACCGAGAAGAAGACATCACCTCGGAGGCCTGGGACGTGAGGGAGGCAGTCAAAGCTATCAAGGATGATGAGCTAGGTTAGTTGCTCAGAGAATGAGCAACCCATTTAGCAGGGGGTGATGATGAGCCCCAAAAATGGTTAACTTATTGGGCTCATTTTGCCTATTTTTCTCCATTTATCCACCATTCTTCATAGTTTATGTATGCTTTTGAAGTATGTTTATGTTAATTGAATGAATGACAATAGTAACTTGACCATGAAGGCTAATACGTGTTTGTTGCAGATTTTTGGACAACTTTTGGACCAAGGACCATTTTATAGCCAAACACGAGGGGACAAGGCTGAGGATTCGTAGGAAGGGTGTCTTCTGCACTAAATGAACCCTTCCTCGAGTTCTCCACCATCAGCTCTGAGTTCAGCAACCCACCAAAGTTGATTTCCAAAGGCAGCCGAGCAGCTTTTATGAAGTGGCTGAGTACTACAGTTTTGAGTAGCCAAGCCCCTTGAATTAAGGAGGACTACTGGAGGTCCTTGTAGTGCATAAGTAGGAAGGCTTCCAGCATTCATAGGTTACTTATTGAACACTTGTATTTTGCACTATAGTGCTGCTTTGTTTCACAGCCCATTTTGGAGCTTCTGCTGTAACACATTTTGGACATGGTTATTTTTTGAGTAATAGAAACCAGTTTCATGTGGCATCAGTTTTGAGTTTCTTTTAGGAGCCTGTAGCTCTTGGGGTTGGGCCCAACCCAAGTGCCAAGACCTCCTCCATGTACTATTATATGTTTTTCTTTACTGTCTTCATAAAATAGTTTATGTTAGTATATCAAAATCTTGCTTGGTTATCTAGGTCAGTTTTGATTATTGAAAAATATTTCATGTTTCAGAATGATGTGATAGGTTGATATTATAAAATATCTTCGAAAAAGGCCATCAAGAAACCTTGGATCTCACCTCTCCCTCCTTGGGACCATGAGCTGAGACCACGGTGTCCTTGCTGCCACAAAAGCATTGTTCTTGCTTCTTCATGCAATTGCTAGTGTTATTTTTTCAGTTGCAAAATTTGATGCCAGATGTGATTACATGCTTAGGTTCATTCTTGCCTAGTTTTCATAAGTTGTTTCACATGATTTTCTACCAAGGGATTTATGTTCATCATGGTTGCTAGTTCCTAGGTCAAATTAGGTTAGAATAGCTAGATACTTGGTTTGCATGATCTTTGTTTGGTCAATTTCAAGAAGTATTATGCAGAACACCTGAGAAACCTTCTTTCCTACCCTTCCTCCATCAGTGCAACTTGTTCCATCCCCTAACTCAGATTCTTGCCTTTTGTTTGCCACACTTTCTCACTTTGACCTAATTTCCATATTTTTGTGCAACATTGCTCTACCCCTCCTTGAACAAATCCACCCATCCTCATCACTTCTCAGCTTCATCTGCCAGGTTCTAAACCTCTTCACACCCTCATCCAACCTCCATTTCCAATTCTCTACCTTTCTTCCACCATCAACCCTCCAAAATCTCCTTTCAGAACATCCTATAGAACCCCTGCAGACTTCCTGTAGAAGATCATGACCGCGGTTTTTCAAGATCCGATTACTGTGAAACTCTTTGGAAGGGTGTTAGGGACCCCTTAGGCCCTCTTCTAACCTTCCCAACCTCCTGCAAGCACCCTCACCATTTCCTTCCATCAATCAACCTCTGCACAGTCAAAACAGTTAAGCACATGCATAACAATTTTATAAGATTACTCAAAAATACAAAAAGATGTTGCTCTTCAGATTTCACTGCAAGAGTAGCTTAGTCACATGCATTATACATTTCTATAAGTCAATGGCATCCATTTCCGTTGCTTTCATATTTTTCCTTGCACTGGTAGGGTTAGTCTGTAGGACTAGGGTTTGTATTCCTTTTTCACTTTCAGCTTCTTTCTGCAAGTAGACTAGCTTCCTTTGAGTTAGCTTTCATCCATCACCATTAAAAGCTTCTTCTAAGAGCTCATAGAAGTTGGCTTAAGCTCCTAGCAAACTTGCGCCAGCTGATCCAGTGACAATTGTGGCAAGAGCTATTACTTTTTCATATAGCATCATCACTTCCAAGTTTGTTACGAACTACTGGGTTGATAAAAGTAAAGAAGGGAGTCCCAGGAGTTGTAGCATTATTGCTGCAATACTGGAGCCCACCAGATGGAAAACTGATTGATGTTGTCCCTTTATTTATGAATGAGTTGGAGGTTGAAACTCATATTTGCCTCTTGCTATTTCTTTAGTAATTATGTGTTGGATCTTTGCTTACTTTCCCCTACTGATACTCTTTACCTATTCCTGATACTCTTTACCTGTTTACCAACCTTTACCTCAGTAAATATTTTCTATTTACCTCATAGCTACCATAGTAAATTATAGGATATCAGTCATATTGGTCCACCATTCTTCATTTGGTATCATCATTCTGATCAATTTCCTATATATTTCGTCAACTTCAAGGTACTTAGCAAAATTGGGCTGAACAATAAACATGTGTTTTACTTCATGCTCAATAAACTAGTGGGCTTGGAAGTCCTTTATCCCTTACAATTTCATATTTTAACATAAAATTATTTATGTCTTCTTGAATACTTTGACATCTTTTTCCAGGTTAAGCATTAAGTTCTTTTTAATAAGAAATTTCTTAATTTCAAGGATAGTAGTAGTTCGATCCTCGATATCCCAATGTTCTAGCTGATGCTTGCTTTTGCTATTCAAGAAGTTGATCAATTGGGTTGCCTCTTTAGGTTTCTCTCCCAATTCTTCCCTAGTCTTCTGTATAGCCTCTGTAGTTAGTTTAACTAACTCAGTTTGTTCCAAAATTATCTGGATAGAATACCAAATATCATTGATGGAATCAATGATATTGGTCGATAAAATCTCTCTAATATATCTCAGAGGCTTTTCCAATGTTAAGTCCTTCTCTAATGTTTTGATTCTTTCAGTCATCCTTCTATTTTTTCTCTCTTCTTCAGTGTAATTAATCTGTGATAGCTCATAATTGCTTTCCAAGCTGGTAACCAATTCTTTTAGTTTACTTATTTCAGTTGCTTGGATTTTCATTTCCTCCATGGATTTTATTAAGTCCTTTGTTTTCTTTGTTGAAGTTACTGTTGCTTCTGATGTACTTGTTGTTGTTGTTACTGGCAGACTTGTTGCTAGGGGAATGTTGGGTGACAAAGATGTTGAAATAGTAGATGGCACTGTTGTAGAAATTATGGGTATTAAGGTCTGAGGAATAGTGGTCAGCTCACCCTATTTGGACTGCAAATATTTTTCTAGTTCTTGCTCTGTTTCTTTCAACTGTTCATTCAACTTAAGGACCAAGTCCGTAAGTTCCTCCTCATTTTGTTTCTCAATTACTTCTGCAGTTTGTGGATGTAGGAGGGGAGGGAGTTTGAGTTGTCTCCTAAGTGCAAAAATGTCATCATTCTTTTTCTTTATCAATCTTTCAGTTTCTTTAACATCTTTTGGATCATGTCCCAACTCAATCACCAGGTCTTCTAATGATTTTATCCTGGTGTCCTTAGCCTGAGAAGAGACTTTTTCCAACTGTAATTGTGTTGTAGTATTACTCAGATAATTCTACAACTGATGTGCAGTGAGGGATTTACTAGGCAATGTGGAATAGACCATCTCACCCATTTGCTTATGGAGCTGGATTTGATCAATTGGGTGGTTGTCTCTAGAAAGAACTTCAAAATTTGCTTTTAAATAATCAGCCATGGACTTTGGCTGGTGTACTGTTGGCTTCAAAAAGCTCATCTGCATCTTTCCCTCTTTGATGTCAAAGGCTGACATCAACCTTGTCTGATTTGTAGGAGCCATTTTCAGATATTAGGCATAGGTTTGAGATTTGAGCTTCTCATTCCTAGCTTTAATCTCTTTGTACTTTTCTTTCAAATCCTGGCTCTGCTCTGAAGCTGTCCTTAGTGATGACACTTCTACACTTTGCTGCCTGCTTAGTGCCTGTGTTTGAGAGGTAGATGGTGTCTCCCCTACTAGTGTTGTCTACACTGTGTCACTTCTTGTCTCTTCATATTCCTGTTCGGACAGAGGATTCAATCTCTGCCTCTTTACATATACCTGGTCCAATGGCACTGTAGAGGGGCTAGCCTCATTCTGACTTCTTTTTTGAATTCGCTCCTCATTAAGAGGGGTCTGCAATACTAGAGGGTTGCCCATGTTTGTATCAATCTAGGTCAACTCCTCAGAAATGCTCTGTGACCCTAAATCCTTTCCCTGTCCTGAAGTCTCTGGTTGTCCTGATGTTTGTGCACTATGCTCCTATGTTGGTCTCTGTGAAGATTCTTCAGGCACCTATACAAAGGGATCTAGATCAAGTCTTCTTTCCAAATCTTTCAAAACATTTTCTACTTCAACTTGTGTACTATCTTGTTCTATAAGTGTTCCCTCCACCCATTCATTTTGATTTTCATACTGTTCTATCTCTGGAATTCTATGATGGATGTAGGGGGATAGCTTATGCTTTTGCCTTCTGTCACAGATGAAGCTATGAGGATCATAAGGCAAGAGGAAACTCTTTTTCAATCTCAATCTCTCAAGGATTTCCTCTGCCTCTTTCCCTGCTTTTCTGTTGTTACAAATAAATGGGCCTAGGTGATCCTTTATTCTTAGCTAAGCCTTTTTCTTAGCCTTCATAAAGTGGATTTCATCAAAATTGATCATTTGTCTGTAGTACTCTAGGGAGAATAATCGCATGGGGAGGTATGTGGGCAGTTTAAAGGGAGGCAACTCACACCCATAAATTTTGATCTCGGTATGGTTCATGTACAAGTACCAGTCCCTAATCTTGTATTTCTTGGATAATTGAAGAATTCTCTTAATATCATCACTGATTCTGGGAGGGGGACTTCCTATCAACATGGTAGTTACTAGATGCACAAATCTAACAATAAAATATGTATAAGGACATGGAGAAGAAGGCAAATTGTGAAAAATGGAAGTCCAGAAGATGACTGACCTAGGGTTCCCTCTAGTGTCAAGCTTTTGTACAGAGAAAGTGAATTTATCAGTTTGGTAGTAGAGGAAAAGATGATACAGGACTGAAGAATATTTAAATACTCTCTTGTTCTCTAATCTCATGAATTGGTCATGCATCTTATCAGCAATGAATGCAGCATAGTCAAATTTTGTTGCAGGAAGTTTTCTAGGGGTGAAAATAGACATGTAGGCAAAGGTCATTTCATCTACATACTCATTAGTGGTAAAACCCAGAATGCAAGCAAACATGGTGACAATATCCCTGCCCAGACTAGTAAAGGCACATGACATGTAAGGAGGGGGGTATTTTGATCTGTATTTGTCTTCAATGAAAGTATAACTGACTTGGTTAACTTCAGAACTGGACAGCGTTGAAATTTTTTCAAGTAAATTGACAATGGAAAGGGGAGTGATATCCTGGCCAAGCTATAATTGTAACATTTCATTTATAGACTCAGCTGTAATGGTGAAAAGGACTTTCTGGTCAGGGGACATTACAACTCTCATATTGGGGTCGTAGTTTGCATGGCATTGGTGGACAATATCTGGGAAAATATGGACAGTGGGGAATTGATATTTAGGTAGGTTTGATTCCCAAAGACCTATTCTATCAGCATTGTTCAGATAATTGTCCCGATACTTGCAGTGTAGCTTCAAGGGGGTTTCATCAAAAGTAAGGTCCTTTATTTGAAAATCTTTATCGGCTAAGGGAACGTGGCCCAAATCCCTATGGGGAGTAGTGATTGGTGTGACATTTAGGGTGACAGGAGCTTCCATCCGTGGTTCTTATGTATTCAAGGAAGAAAGTTGGGGTTTTCAAGGATTTTTAGATAAAAAAGGTGCTTGGGGAAGCCTTGGAGCTAAGAAATAGCTTAATTGTACTGGATTACTTGAGCTTAGAGTAATTTGGTGGAGGTTTCAGTACAAAAACTGGATTTCTGAGAAGAAAATGCGGTAAATACCTGGTTATGGTTTCCTGAAGGGACAAATGGCTGAGATGAATGCTTTGCTGGGTGCGCACAGTAGTCTGCAGTGGCCTAGAGTTCAGTGACTCATGGTTGTTGGCGGTTGGGAGTAAGTTACTGGTCCGGACCTATTCTATGCGCGCATGGAAAGCAGAAGTTTCTTTTCTCGGTAAAAAGGGAAAACAATGAATATTTTTGTTTTAATGCACAAAGTCAATGACTTTTGGCGGATGAATGGGAAAATGATAGTTGGTGTCAACTAACCGATAGGGCACTTTGTCGTTTAGTAGAGGCGGTAAGTGAGATTGATCGCACCACTTTTCGGAGGTTAGTGGTTTTGGCAGAGGGTCACGCGATGCCACAAATTGGATGACACGTAGCATTGGAAAAAAGTCAAAACAACTTGTATCGGGTGGTTAACACTCGATCAAAAGGACCGTGCGATATGAGAAAGACTTGTTGAATGAGGGAACATAGATCGTGCGGTAGTCAACAACGAAAAGTGCTAGGGATTTAATGGAGGGGGCCCGATGGCATAATCAACATAATTAAAATGACTTTAATTATATCGGATATGATATGATTGAACGAATAAGGGATTAATAACTTTAATGATATTGGGGGTGATTGTATTGGCAGAGAGGCTATTAATTAATCCAGGTGATTAATTAATTCCTTTTTAACACGTCGGGGGGTTTTGGCTCTTAATTAATTGTGGTTCGATTAATTAATCCAACTTAATTAACTTTATTATGGTTTATTTTCCAAACCATCAGGACGAGATATTTATTTGTTTTGGGATTTTTATTAATAATATGGGAAAGGGTAATTTTTTTTTGGAGTTGAAACAAATAATAAGAATTAACATTAATATGACCATGGGAAAAGAAAATGCGCTAAGTAAATGTTTCCGAAAATGCATTCATCATCCAACATTATGGCTTAGGCTAAAATGTGTTTGGAGGGGTTTTTATAAAGAACCATTTATTTTTCCTAAGTAAAAGAGTGATTTTACCCTAGGAAAAGGATTTGAAGGGAATGAATGAATTATGGAGGGGGTGAATTTTGATGAAAGGGCTTTAGAAATTAGGCCTTACAAGTTATTGGGTCGAGGGTCTGGTCCCTCCAAAAGTTAGAGAAATGCTTTGAGCCCCTTTAACTTTTAGGTTGTTGGTGCCTTTAGTACTTATGGTAAATTAGTAAAATTTAGGGAAAAAATGAGTGAGGAGGTTAATTAGTTTGACTTTTTTCTATGATGTAAATGTCTTCATTGTCATCCATATCTTTAAGTGCTTTTGATGATGAAAGTATATGACTTGATATCTAGATAATCATTCATCATACATAATTCTACAACCATTCATCTACTTACCCTACCTACTTATCCTACCATTTTTTCTTATTTTATTAGGGTGCACTTAAACTGGAAAACCATTATCAAAACCTTTTCTTTTCTTTTACAATGGAAATCTGTTTAAGCCTATCCTTATTACATCCAAGGGCTCAGATTAAACTGTTGAGCTCCTTTTATTCACTCTACCTATCTACTCATCTGCCAAGATTAAACAGTTTGGTCAGATTTTTTCTCTATCTCTAAGCATGAAATTCAAAACATGGAGTAACCAAGATTAATCTATTTGGTTACCATGGATTGTGGCATCAGTAACAAGTTGCACACAATCATTTATAAAAAAAGTGAAATAGTAGTGGCATTTTGTCTTGCACACTTTCATGGCCTTTTTATTTTTCTTGGGGTTCATTTTTTATTTTTTCTGACCTTTTCATTCTTTTTGTCCTTATATTCTTTTTCTAGGATATACCCTCTTTACATTTTTTAATTTTTGATTTGAATATGGAAAACATTTTCAACAAGCAAAGGTATGTACATATTTCAGAGCTAAACAAGGTCAATCATGATATATGACACCTATTGGTATAGGAACATAACAGTCGGTATTATGCTTGAAGGACATATCTGTGATTTAATGGGGCACATTCACATTCTCAATATGTAGGCCCCATATAATAATAAGGTTGTTTTCTGGGATAAGTTGTTTTCATCTAGAATATTGGAGTTGGTATCCCTCATCATCATGGGGGACTTAAATTGTACGGTTGGCTTGGATGAATTCTGGGGACATTCCAGGAAAATCAACCCTCTGGCGGGGGTGATCCGAGATGCGATTATGGATCACAACGTTGTTTATATATGCCCTAAAAAGATGCTTCCCACATGGGACAGTGGGAGAGTGGGGTTGGCGTATGTTGCAAAGAGGCTAGACCATTTTTTATTGCATGAACAGGTGGTGGAGCACCTTGGAGATGTTTGTGTTGAGGTTATCAATAATTTTTTATCTAATCATCGGCCCATTACTTTACAATGGAGGAGGGTGGAGTTTAGATATGGGTTGCCTTTCAAGATCAATCGGATTTGGTTGGACGAATCGGATTTTAATGCACTAGTGCATACTGTATGAACCCATGATGGGGATTTGGAATCATATCCCATGGTGCACATCCTGGATAAACTAGAGATCCTTTGCAGGGAGGTAAAATCTTGGCAGAAACAGAAGAATCAACAATTGCATAAGGAATTGCTCATTATAAAACATGAACTTGATGCTCTTTTCCCCCAAATGAATACACATTGTCTCCTTAATTCTACTTGGAATCGTATTCATGAATTAGAACTCAACAAGAAACATATTCTCTCCATTAATGAAGCCTCATGGTGCTTGAAGAGCAGAGCTATCTGGTTTAGAGGAGGTCGAAACACTAAATTTTTCCATCGATTTGCAAATCACAGGTGCAAAATAAATTCAATCTAGGAGATTATTGATGCTGACGAGCATTGTTTTCAATCGTAGAGGGTTGTTTGCAGTGTTGTTGTCAAACATTTCCACAAGGCCTACGGACAAACTAAGGGGATAGAAGCAGAGGACCTAATATGAGGTGTGGATCTTTATCCCACCATGTTTGATGTTGATACAAACTCTGACCTGTTTAAAGTCATATATGAAGGTGAGGTTCTGGAGTTGTTAAAATCCTTTAAGAGCGACAAGAGTCTAGGCCTGGATAGGTGGATGGTGGATCTATTTACTCATTGCTTTGATCTCTTTAAAAACGACCTCCTTGGCATGGTGGAGGAGTCGAGGGTCATGGGGGATATTCACCCGCATATAAACTCCACCTCTATTTCTCTCATTCCAAAGTGGATTCCATCAATTACTTTCTCTTATTACCGACCCATATCAATTTGTAATCTTATCTACAAAGTCATATAAAAAACTATTGCAGATTGCATGAGGAGTACATTGTCACACTATATTTCACCAGAAAAGTTTGATTTTCTATAGAACAGACAAATTCATGACGTTGTTGTTATTGCCCAAGAATGTATGCATTCGATCCACACAAAGCATCTAAATGATGCCATCATGAAGGCAGATTTATAAAAATCTTATGACTGCCTGGACTGGGGATACCTCAGACTCGTTCTTCATAAGATTAGTTTACAACCGAAATGTGTGGAATGGATAATGGCATGTGTTACAAATGTAAATTATGTTGTGATCAACAATGGATATTCATCGAAATTCTTCAGGTTTGGTTGGGGGCTTCGACAAGGATGCTATCTTTCCCCACTCTTATTTATCTTGGTGATGTATGGGTTGAGTTTTCACACTAATAAAGCAGTGTCAGATGGACAGTTGCAGGCACTGCACATGGGAAATGACATCAAAATTTCACATAGTTTCTTCGTTGATGATGTTCTTATAATGGGTATGTTAAGCCATTCTGCTTGGCTAACTCTTTTTCATGTTTTTACAAAATTTTATAATACCACTGGATTATATATGAATCTACAAAAGTCCATTGTTTATCACTGCATATGTGATATGGAGGTAATTTCTTATATTAAAATCTTATTTGGGATAGATGCGGAGCTGACGATGAGTGGTATGAAATACCTTGGCTATCATATCAAACCATGCAGCTATAGGATTGTCAATTGGCAGTGGCTCGTGGACCGTTTCTATAAACAAATTTCTGGATGGGAATTTAGATGCCTATCTCTGGGAAGTCACATAATCCTGACATAATATGTTCTCACACAGTAGCGGGTATACTGGGCTCATCTGTTTCATATCCCTCTCTATATTATAAACATTCTTAATAGAATAATGTTCAACCTCATCTAGGCAGGTAGCAATCGAAAAAATAAATTTCATTTAGCCAAGACGTCCCAAATTACACTTCCAAAGCATATGGGGGGCTAGGGGATTTCGAATCTTCGCCACTTTGGATGGTCATTATTGATGAAATCATTATGGAGGGGAATTTTTGGTGTTGGTACTTGGGGGAAGATGATTAGATATAAATACCATAAGGAGCATGATTTTCTGTTTTGGTATCGCAAAGGATGTATAGGGATCCCATTGGGCTCGGAAATCTGGCTTAGTTTCCAAAATATAGGTAAAAAAGAATTACAATATCTTGCTTGGTCTATGGGGTCAGGTCATAGGATTCTCATAGGCGCTGACCACATTCTGGGTGCTAGAGTGGAATGAAACATTTCAAAGGAGTTCATTCGATGCATTAATGGATGCAGTATTTGCTTTTGGAGCCAAGTCTTATCCACTTGGTGGGATCCTTGTCCTACTTGGAAAAGTGTTGAGGAGTTGGGTCTGGATGGGAAATCGGTGCAAGATTGGGATCAGATATGTGTCGGCAAGAAATATCATGGTTGTCGATATATATAACACCCTCTGTGGAAGGAGGTACTTCCTGGTGGTATTTGTGATTTTTATGTATTTTAGAAGACAAAAATGCCCATCGAAATCATCCTTTTCTTTTGGCTGGTTTATAAAAACAAAAATCTCAAATGGGAAAATCTACAAAAGAGGCAGTGGCATGGACCAAGTATCTGTACGATTTACATAATGGCAGAGGAAAACAATGAACATATGTTTCTCAATTGCCTCTTCACAGTTTAGGTTTGGGAAAAATTGGCAAATTATTTTGGTTTCCCTTATAAACATTTTGACAGCATCATGGTTTGTATGAAATGGTCAAGTTCATAGAAGCTTTCATGGAGGATCATTCCCCCATTTTTTTTTGGGCACTATGGGAGTGGCAAAACAAAAACATTTTTGAAAACTCAAAAGATAACTTCATTCTGGTATATGAGCGCATTGTAACATGCCACTCTATGGTTATTTCACTTGATTCTAGAAATAAAAAAGAAAATATCAAGAGACCAGTGACATAATTGGAGTATCCGACTAGTTTCTTTGACGACACGGCTCAAAGAAACACATGTGGATGCGGATTTTGGATAGATTTATCCAAAGAAAATGAATATATGGTTCATTGGAATGCGGGAAATGACACAAATACTAGGGCTGAAGCAATGGCCCTCTGGGGCCTTTTATGGTTTACACACTTCCTTAACATCCTTGACATCCACATATTTTGGGACTCCAAGATTGTTATTGAACATGTCAATGGATGTGCAAAAATTAACCAACAATTGCTCCTTGGATGGCTCTATAAAATCGACAATCTATGGACACGGTGTAGTAATTCAACAATCTTGCACATCAGAAGAGAACACAACCATCAAGTAGATGAAATTTCAAAGAAGGGTCTATAAGAACACTTGGGTAGTATGCACATTGAAATAAAATTGGGACACAATATACTTGATGCTGGGGTATTTCCATTTCCTAGGTAACTATAGTGGTTTTTTTTGTATACTTCTGTGTACTTTTTCACTTTTTGAAATATGTAGGCCTCATTGTCGTCAATATGTGAATAGATGTTAATGATGTGGATGGTACATTGAATTACTATGTATATATCCTCAATGATGCATGGCAGGATGAATTACAACTTTTTCATCCATTTCACTAAGTCTACACCCTAATTTATATGGTGAACTGCATTTCAGCCACATTTCGATATATGATGTCCAAGCGGTCCATGCCTCACTCGATGAGGCTTTGAAGTTCTCTGAAAGTGCCCTAATCTACCGATTCAATGGTTTTTGGTCGTGGCTGACAGCTCTCCACAGCTGGATCTCAGATGTATGGAAGCCTCTAATTCCTGATGCAATTAATATCTACCCCTGTGCTAGGGGTTGCTTTATAGTAGATTTTGAAAACCCTGAAAGCAAACAATGTATACTAGATTCTGGCCCTTGGTTTTGGGAAAAATCAGGCCTATTCATGAGGCCATGGAACCCATCATTCGATCCCTCAACAACAGTCATAACCTCAGCACCAGTTTGGGTGATATTTCCAAACCTACCTTTGCATCTCTAGAATTTCTATTCACTAGAAGCCATTGGAAATGCAATTGGGAAATTTTACTACAGGTGCCCAGAAATAGAGGAATATGCTAGAACCACCTATGCACGCATCTGTGTGGAAATGGACTTCAGCACTAGATTCCCAGCTGGAATACACCTAACAAGTAAATACTATGTGTGAAACCAGAAAATCGATTATGAAAGTGTCCTCTTGAGATGCTGATCCTGCTTTGAGACAGGTCACCTAGCCAAAAATTGCCCAAAAGCCTCCCAGAAATTTTTTTCTAGAAAAGATCACCACAAATCTACATGGTGGGAAGGAGCACAAAAATAACACTACACTGTCATTGAAGAAGAATACTCTCGAGAAAACTATGAATTACAAGAAATCGGGGAAGAAAGAAACAACTCTCAAGACAAGCAGGGGGAAAGCCCCGCCCAACAACAAAAAATTGAACTCGACAACCCCTCAAGCATCAACAGTTACGAGTTTTCGAATATCGCGCAAAATAAATCTTCATTTAATAGCAAAGTAGATCTCCTAGACCAAACTTATTCTCCAACTATCTTCAAAAGGATGAACACAATAGATCGCGAAGATAAGACACCAATGTCCCAAGAACCAGAAGAGATGAAGGAAATGCAAGATAAAGAATGTTGGAAGACCGTAGAGAAGAAAAAGAAAGCTACAACACCAATCTCGCCAAGAAAGATGAGGAGCTAGACAATTAGAAACTAAGAAAATTATAGGTCCGATAGACCAATTTGGTCTCAATGGACGTTAACCACCACCATCATTATCATCATCATATAATGCCATCTGGTATTTTCTAGATGGGAAACATGTCAACTTGTCCAGATTTAATATATGTGGCATAGGATATGGATGGGTGATGACAAAAATGTATTTTGACCTCATATAATAATATATTACACTTTTTTCATACTATATAAAAATAAATAAATTATTATTACTATACAACATAATTACTATATATATATGATTTTAAAAGTTTTTCCCTTTATAAAGATTTAAATTAATTTAAAGTAATTATTAATTTAAATTAACTATTAATTACTTTGTAAAAGACACTTAATTCGTAAATAAAAAATAAAAAATTCTAATTTCGAAAGCAACTAGAAATTTGCACCTCCATCGACAAAGACTTGAACTTCATTCCACTTAATCCATAGAAGGAAAGAAACATGAATCTATAATTTTGTTTTTTCCCATTTTGCATCTTCGACGAGAAAGACATGAACTTTAGCTTTTCCACAATGGATGAGGAGAAAAATAAATTTTATAATTTTAGTTTTTACCCATTTTGAAATGTGCACTTCTTTCTCTTTCGACAGATTTACATCATTGGTTGATTTTTTCTTATTAGAGGTAAGTTCGGATTAAAATTTAATAATTTTAGTTTTTATGAATTTTGAAATTTGTGGGTTTTTTTGGGGGACAAATTCACATTATTAGTTTATTTTCCCAATTTGTTGGGATTATGGGTAGTTGTATTAATGACAATAGGTTAACTTTTTAAAATAATCTAGTGAATTTTTTATATTTGGGTGTACTTTCGACCATCGCGCCCTATGAGGGTTCGTATAATAACTTTCAATTTGGCATTCAATAGTGAGCCGGCTGGTTACCATGCACTATAGGTCTCATTTAATTTGGCTCAGACATAGTTACTCGATGGTGTCTAGAACATTCCCTCCAGATCTGGCACGAGATATGCCTTACACATGCAATCTTGCTCTTGCTCCAACTAATTCAACTGCTCCCTCATCCCTCCATCATTCTCTCCTACAAGCATCAAGTCTAAAAGAGGAGGGAAACACAATCGTACTAAAAAATACAAAGCTCCATGATCCGAATCAGATCCATAAATGACTGTCGAAGAACCATGACTAAATCAGGTCGAAAAAATCTTTGAAAATTCAAAAACAGTGATCAAAAATGCCTTGAACCAGTGGCAATGGCCGCCACCGTGGAACGACGAGGACCTCGGTCAAAGCGCGCTGACTGAGGCCCATGGAGACCGTGCAGGAGGCCAAAATAGCCCCTAGGAGCCTCGGATCGGGAAAAGGAGGCGATTTTGATGCGCGATTAGCGCTAATCGCGCATCATTGGGAAAAAAGAGCTAAAGTGGAAAAGCCTTAAGCACTTGGTCACATTGGGAGCCAGAGGACTGTGGGAGGAAAAAGGAAAAAGGGCTAACGTACGAAGGCGGGACCTACGCCCTGGAAACCGATGGTATTGATCAGGGCGCCCTTGGACGGTAAGAGGTTTTGGAGGAAGCGGAGCGATCACACTCAGCGATCGACACATGGCATCGAAGGTGAGAGAAAAACCGCCATGATCGCGCGTTATCGGTCGGGAAAGTCAACCACGCTCGACATGCGTATGATGTTGGATTTGGAGGAGCCTAGATCAGACAGTTGAGATTGCACCTCGATGGAAAGAAATGGAATCGACAGGAAATTGAGCCACATTCTAAAGGGATTTGGAATCCGTTTGACCACCACGGTGGAGAAACAACGCATACACAACGTAACAAAAGAAATGAGTCGATGAGCAGGCTGGCACTGTTCCAATGGGGACACGTGGCTACTTCCCTAGCATTCATGCTGACGCTGAACAGGGAACTCCCAGCACGCAGGCGGAAGAAGAATTGACGCAGGCAGGAGAGGAATCAAATAGGCATGAGGCTCGAATGGCTAAAGCCATGAATAGAGACAGTCGAAAAAAAGAAGAGAGAGGAGTCCAAGAGACCAAGAAAGATAGTGAACACCAAAACCTTGAGAGGAGGACTGAACACAGATAGCAGTAAAGCCAAGTAGAGGAGACAGAGGGCCGAGCTGATCACGGGCAGCATCGAGCACAAGAGAGCTTGAAGATTCAAGCCTTCCCATAGAGGAATTTGTCCGGATTGAACATCACAGTTGGCTCTTTCCACTGTAGACCGAGGGTCGTAGATCTGGTAGGAAGAACAAGAGTCTATGTACTCTAAGTGGCTTGGGGAATCCAAGAACCACCCTACCAAGCAAACCTGTTTCAGGAGAACTCGCATTGAGTCCCTGTATTTGTAATTCTTTGCTTAAAGACATAATAAAACAACGCCACCACTAAAGCTGGACCGGAGATGTAGCCCTAGAGAATAGGGTGAACTCCTTATTAAAATTGTTTGTGTCTTTGTGTTGCTTACTGTATTTATTTGTTGTCTTTCCATTTAAATTTGCGTGTATTGGAAATCTGATCAATCTGTTGCTTAAATAACACAGAAAACACACCAGCACATGAGTCTGTAATACCTTTTGTTTCAATAAATATTTAACTGATGGCACTCATGGAGTGATTATCAAATCACTCCATTGCACCAAGCAAAAAAGAAATGGTTTGCGAGCATGGCAGAGTTAAACATGGTGGAAGAGAGCAAGGGCGATCGCCCCTCCCTCTTTGGCATGGCTAAGAGGAGGAGATTTTCGACTACAACATTCCACCCCACATTCATCATTTGATTGTAGCAATGGAAGCAGAGGAATGAAAATGTCTGGGCAACAGACATTGGGCAGTGAGAAACTTGTTAGATCCCCAACTCTGGAACATGAAAGAAACTAGGGAACGAGTTAAGCACAAAATGGTGGAGGTTCGCATCAATCTCAACAACACGTGTCTCTCTCTATGAAATCCTCTCTATATCAATTAGCATAGACTTTCCTCCCATCCCTGCAACTGTAGTGTCCACCAAATCCAAGGAAACTTCAGCTGCCATCGACTCTTCTCACTAGACGGCCATTCCTCCCAACCCTAGCCCTCCAGGGACTCAAAAAAAGGATAAGGGCTTAGAAGACTATGGCGGCTCCCCATCCTACAAGATCGCCGAGCCAAAAGTCGATAATCAGATAAGGGATCCTACCAACACTTCCCAAGCCACCAAAGGATAATCCTATAACCTCAGTGCAAGTTCGTATGGTGTTGCGATTGAATGGGAGCATCCTCCCTAATTGCAAGAAGGTTATGATGATCCATTTGGCTATCTGGACATGCCGGAGCAAGAAAAAAGGCCAAATCCAAGCACCACCAACCTCAAGAGGTTCCAATTCCAAGCAACTAGCATGACTAGGTCCCTCTTTAAGCTTTATATGTCTTTCTCTTCTTTTAGTTTCCATAGTTATTTCAATTTGTCCAGTCACTCTAGAAAGCATGACATCAATACTGCCTCTATTCCAAAGTGCCTCAAACTATCCTATGAATTTTCCAAGGTATCATCTAATTTCCCTTTCATGGGCAGATGGTCCCTCCCAAATTCTCTTCAAACTACTAGAATAGGCAGTTTGTTTACAACTCCTCGTCTAAACACAAGCTTCTCCGGCTCACCTCAACTTGTACTCTATGAAGTTGGTTTTGGGTAATATTAAGTTCTCTTCTTGCTTACAAACAAAAAAACAATCTAATGAATTAATATATAATTTTTATAAGTTTTATTTTGTTTATATTAATCATTTTAAAATATATATAAAATAATAGTTAGCGACCCCTCACTAAAGAAACTAGAACCATAAATATAAGGTTCTTGTCCAAATCACTGTATAAATGACTATGTAACATTGGTAAAGTAAAAACAGCCAGTCTTTGAAAATTGTTATGTTTCCTAATACTTTGCCTAACATGATGAATAAAGAGGCTACTCATAACTATATAGAAAAAAAAATTGGAATATGAACATATTAATTAGATGAGGAATCGGAAGGGATAGCTTTGAGACTATCATTCTACTCCTCTAAAGTTAGGAAGTCCATTCCAATAATTTTCTTGGCTAAGAGAGAGACTTAGGGATCCATTAGGGGAATTTTGAGGTCTAAAATGGGCCTCCTAAGGAAATTATAAAATAATAATGGAAACATTAAAACAAGATTAGATTACATCATCAAAATTTAGAGGGAAAAATGAAAAATTTATTTTTTCAACTTGTATTTTCAACTTATCTCCCTGTGGGTTTACTCAAATTTCGAGCGGAAACACTCATTGTATGCAAACTTTGATTCCTCATCCAAGGAGTACCCATGTTGCATAATAGTGATGGACCATACTACACGAAAAATGAGAAATACATGAAAAACGTGATTGCAATCATGTTTTTTCATGTATTTCTCATTTTCCATGTAGTAGGATCCATTGAAAGTATGCAACATGGGTACTCCTTGGATGAGGAATTAAATTTTTCATCCAACGAGTACTCCTGCTCGAGATTTGAGTAAAACTTTAGGGAGATAAGTTAAAAATACGAGTTGAAAAAGTAGTTTTATTATTTTATTATTTTTTAATATTTTTATTTTTTACTCCAAAAATGGTGAATCATCCCCCATGGTTTACATCATCATCTTGAATCCTATTGGTTCTTATAAATTTTATTTTTTTTGTACATTTTTCTTAGGAGGCCCATTTTAGACCTCAAAAGTCCCCTAATGCAATTTATTGATCTAAAACTAAAGGGAATCGATGCATAGGAGAATATATTATTGAGGATCACTTCTTTTGAGGAACACATGTTGAAAATAGCAACAAGAAATGCTAAATATAGAAGTGCTAAATTTAACACTACTATAAATAGCATTTTGGGATACCTTCCTATCTTAGTTAGTCCCTGAACTAAAATAGAGAAGTAAAAATTCAAATTTGATCTTAGCAGCTATTTGTAAAATAATTAATTGATTCATCTTGAGTTAATTAGTTGTACAAAATCAAACATGAATTCTATGTGGGGACATGCAACATTTTTTCCATTGATTGAGAAGTTTATCCATCAGTTAAAGAGATAAGGGTGAGTTGTAATTAGTTGGCTCAGTTAACTGAGTCAAGTCCAGTTAGATTAATTCAAACGGTTTGTTGAATTAATTGAGTTTAGTTAGTTATTGCATGCATGCATGTAATGGTTGCACTTCAGATAACTGAATATTCTCTCATAAATAACTCATGCATGTCAATTCAGACAGAGACCCATTTGAGATCAGATGCAGGGATAGTTTACTATCAGTTGCAGGAATATTCCATTGTGAATTTCTCTTTCATGCAGAAGGAATTCATTCCTTGGAGATTGCGCAGTTACTTCTTTAGTTTAGTGAGTGTGATGAGGCCAATTCACACAGGTGACATCATTGGACCCCAAGAAAAACTACACAAGGAAATAGGAGGCTTGGAGGGCTAAGGGAAGGCATATCTAGTGTCTATTTAGTCTATGAGCTGTATTGTTTGATTGGAGAGAGAGCAGGATAGCTTGAGAGCTGATTCCTTTTGTAACTTGAACATATTTCAACTTGTATGATAATACAGAGATTGGGGTTTTAGGTTGAGGCTTTCCCCGGGTTATTCTTCTATGTTAATGTGTGATTGATTTATCTTTCTCAGTTATATGTGTTCTAATTGGTCTTGCTCATATTCGATTAAGCTTCCACAAAGATTGTTGTAGAAGTAGATCTTGTATTTTTCTTTAGTATATTGCATAATTTATTGATCTACAGTGGGAATTTCTACATGGTATCAGAGCAAAGGTGATCAAAGCGAAGAATAGTATACAAGAAGGGAGAAGTTTGATGTTTGAAGTTCCTGAATATAGAAATCGAGTTCTTATCACATCTCAATTTCACTAATGGCGTTCAATGGTTTAAGACTCGAGTATGCCCTTGATGGCAGCTCGAGTTATATAGCCTAGAAGGATCACATGGAAGTAGTATTAGAGGATAACGGTCTAAAGGAATGCATTGATCAAGAAGTCCCCAAGCTGACTGATGCTACAAAATTGGCAGAATGGAATAAATGTGTGGCTAGAGCAAGGAGAATCCTTCTGGAGGGAGGTCGAGACCACATAGTCTCGAGTCTCCATGGGAAGGAGACATAATTTTTGATGTGAAAAACATTCAAAGATCTATATCAGAATAGAAACAATCAGAGGAAGCTGGCGCTGAAAGACAAGCTTTATAACATCAAGTGTGAAAAGGGCGACACGATCTCTACATATCTGAACAAGCTCACCACCTGCAGGGATGAGATTGGAAGGGTAGGGATCACGATAGTTGATGATGATATGGTGAGTCTTGCACTCCTCAGTCTTCCTAATAGCTGGTGTAGCTACCAAGACTCGGTTAATGGAAGAGAAAAACTTCCAAATTGGGAACGACTTTGGTTGGATCTGATGCAGGAGGAGATAGGAAGAAGCACTAGAGATGGATCCTCATCAAAGCAAGATGATGAGGAAAATCTAGCCTTAGCGAGTAAGGAAAGGAAGGGGAAAGGGAAGGCGTCCCATTCCAAATCCAGTTCTTCCCATAGTGCGAAGAAGTTTGACAAATCGAAAGTGTGATGCTTTCATTGTCATAAAGTGGGCCATTATGCTACAAATTGTCCACAGAAGAAATCCAAGAAGGGATCCTCGAATGGTTCTGATGGTGAGGCACTGGCCTCATAGTTTGAGTTGGATTTCTCTCTTATCGCATGCATGGTTTCATCCATGGTGGGATGTGTGTGGTACCTGAACAGTGGAGCTTCATTCCACATGTCAAGTGACAAGAATATTTTTAGTACCTTGGAGGAGAAGGATCTCCAGATGCGGATCGAGATGGATGATGATGGAAAGTAACGTGTTTCGGGTGAAGGTATAGTTGTGTTTTAGCGGGAGCATGGAGCTCCTCTCACCCTGACTGATGTAAAGTATGTAGCAGGTCTGAAGAAGAATCTTGCGTCTGTTGCTATGCTAGAAGATAAAGGCTATGATGTAGTCTTTAGTAAAGGAAAGGTATTCGTGAGGCACATCGGCACTGGACAGACCAAGCGAATTGGGATTCGAGTAAAGAATATCTACAAGCTGGAGGTAGATGATTGTGTTGCATTGAGTTCCAAAGTTGAGATGGTGCAGAGCCAAGATGTTGGTGAGCTATGGCATAGATGACTAGTCCACTTGCACCATGGAGCCCTAAAGATCATGCAACAGATTTCTACTGGACTACCCAAGGGAAAACTGGAGTAGATGAATACATGCAAAGGTTGTACCTTGGGTAAGTATGCGAAATCTTCCTTTCTGGATCGAGACAGTAGAGCTGGAGCAATCATGGAGTGAGTTCACTCAGATTTTTGTGGACCTTTCTCTATAGCCTCCACTTCTAAACAAATGTACTATGTTATTTTTATTAATGATTTTTGTCGTAGATGCTAGATCTACTTTGCAGAGAAAGAATCTAGAAAGAAAATAAAAGCCTTGCGTAGCGACAATGGTGGAGAGTATGTCTCCCAATAGTTTAAGGACTTCTACGTTGCAGAAGGAATCAAATGGGAGTTGACGACACCCCATAACCCACAGTAGAATGGGGTGGTTGAAAGGAAGAACAAATCGATTGTGGGAGCATCTCGAGCAATGTTGCATTACCAAAGCCTACCACTGCATTTGCGGGCTGAGGCATGCAATACAGTAGTACACTTGCAGAACAAAAGCCCGCACCGTATACTGGGAATGAAGACACCTATGGAGGCCTTTTCCAGGAAGCGACCAAATGTGAGTCACTTCTGAATCTTTGGATCATCAGTTTACTTTCATTTGACCAAAGATGCCCGGAAGAAGCTGGATCCAACAGCTGAGTTGGGAATACTTGTGGGGTACACAAATACACCCCACAACTATCGGGTGTACCTGTCTACTAGTTAGAGGATAGTAATACGTAGGGATCTAAAGTTCGATGAGAAGAAAGCCATGCGATTATCACTTGAGATGGAGCTCAAGTTGCATGCAGAGGAGGAACTTTCAATTCATAAGGAGGAGGAGCCTTAGATTGATGCAGAGCATCCGCATGTAGAGGATCCGAGAATGGAGATATCCACTCATGCTGAGACTTCTAGAGATGGGCAGAAATGCTCAAGGGAAGCTGACAAGTTGATGTTGGATGCGCGGGAGAATGTGAGACAACCATCTTCTCAACACAGGCAAAGGAGGTCTCCCGAGCGGTACACTAGGTACATGGCCCTGGATGGGGAGTGTGTACATACCGAACCTTCTTCATTCGAGGAGGTAGTGCAGCAACTAGTCTGGGTTGATGCAATGGTAGAGGAGTACGACTCTATCATTCAAAAAAGTTTGTGTGATGTTGTCCCAAGACCTCAGGGAAAGTTAGAGGTGAGTTCCAGATGGCTTTACAAGGTAAAGCAGGCAGCTGATGGCAATGTTGAAAAACATAAGGCAAGGTTTGTTGCTCGAGGTTTCTCACAGGTCGAGGGGATCGACTACGATGAGACCTTTGCTCCTGTTGCAACGTACTCATCTATCAGATCAATGTTGGCACTATCAGCTCAAATGGGTTGGAAGATCCATCAGATGGATGTGAAAACAACATTCCTCAATGGGAAGATTGAGAAGGAGGTGTACATTGAGTAGCCATAGGGTTTCGAGACCTTCATTCGTGAGTCACATGTGTGCCGACTCAAGAGGGCTTTGTATGGGTTGAAGCAAGCACCCCGTTCTTGGTAAACCAAGGTCGACAGCTATTTCACCAGGTTGGGCTTCACCAAGAGTGAAGCAGATGCTAACCTTTACCACATCATGGTAGAAGGTAAACCATTTATCATTGTTCTTTATGTCGATGATCTGATTTTGACATGTGATGATCAGTTCATACAGTCTTGCAAGGAGGACCTTGCAAGAGAGTTTAAAATGAAAGACATGGGTCTTATGCACTACTTTCTAGGGCATGGAGGTGCGGCAAAAAGATGGTGAAGTATTTGTGTCTCAAGGCAAGTATGCCAATGAGATACTCAAGAGCTTTCACATGAAGAAGTGCAAGCCCATGCAGACTCCTCTAACTAGGAACTGGAGGAAGGAGGATGCTACTTTAGGTGAGGTAGTAGCTGCTACTATTAATCAGCAGCTGGTGGGTTCACTTATGTATCTAGTGAATACACGACCTGACTTATGCTTTGCAGTGAACTAGTTGAGTCAAGCTATGGTTTAGCCTACCAAGTTGTTTTGGAAGGCAGCGAAGCATGTGCTAAGATACCTCAGAGGCACATCTCAGTTCGGATTGTGGTACAGACAGACAGAGGGAGTGAAGCTTCAAGGCTTCACAGATACGGATTAGGCAGGGAGTCCATCAAATCGGAAGAGCACTTCTGGAGGAATCTTCAACCTTGGTTCAGTTGCAGTTTCCTGTTACAGCAGGAAATAGAGGTCAGTTGCACTTAGCTCAGCAGAGGCTGAATACATGGCTGCTAGTCAGGCTGCATGTGAGGCCATTTGGATGCAAAATATTCTAGTGGGATTGTTTGGTCAAAGGATGGATCCAACTGTGATCTATTTCGATAATCATAGTTGTATCAAACTCTCTGAGAATCCAGTTTTTCATGACAGGTCCAAGCACATTGATATCTGATATCACCATCTTCGAGACTGTGTAGTCAAGAGGATCATGTTATTGCTGTATGTTTCAACCGAGGAACATGATGCAGATATTTTGACTAAGGCATTGTCAAAATGCAAGTTCGAGTTCCACAGATACAAGATTGGGGTTACTGATAATCCCTTTCTTGTTGAGAGGGAGTGTTGAAAATAGCAACAGGAAATGCTAAATATAGAAGTGCTAAATATAGCACTGCTATAAATAGAATTTCAAGATAACTTCCTATTTTAGTTAGTCCTTGAACTAAAATAGAGAAGTAAAAATTCGAATTTGATGTTAGCAGTTGTTTGTAAAATAATTAATTAACTCATCTTGAGTTAATTAGCTGTAGAAAATCAACCATGAAGTCTATGTGGGGACATGCAACAGTTTCTCCATTGATTGAGGAATTTATCCATCAGTTAAAGAGATAAGGATGAGTTGTAATTAGTTGGCTCAATTAACTGTGTCAAGTCCAGTTAGATTAATTCAAATAGTTTGTTGAATTAATTGTGAGTTCAGTTAGTTAATGCATGCATGCATGTAACTGTTGCACTTCAAATAACTGAATATTCTCTCATAAATAACTCATGCATGTCAGTTCAGACAAAGACCCAATTGAGATTAGATGGAGGGGCATCGTACTATCAATTACAGGAATATTCCATTGTGAATATCTCTTGCATGCAGAAGGAATTCATTCCTTGGAGATTGCGTAGTTACTTCTTCAGTTTAGTGAGTGTGATGAGGCCAATTCACGCAGGTGGCATCATTGGACCCCAAGAAAAACTGCGCAAGGAAATAGGAGGATTGGAGGGCTGAAGGAAGGCATATCTAGTGTCTATTTAGTCTATGAGCTGTATTGTTTGATTGCAGAGAGAGCAAGATAGCCTGAGAGCTGATTCTTTTTGTAACTTGAACATATTTCCACTTGTATGATAATACAGAGATTGGGGTTTTAGGCTAAGGCTTTCCCCGGGTCATTCTTCTGTGTTCATGTGTGACTAATTTCTCATTCTCAGTTATATGTGTTCTAATTGATCTTGCTCATATTCAATTAAGCTTCTGCAAAGTTTGTTGTAGAAGTAGATCTTGTATTTTGCTTTAGTGTATTGCATAATCTGTTGATCTACAGTGAGAATTTCTACAACACCTTGCTTGTAATTGTTTTTATTTTCTAATAAAAGTTGATTACTTCTGTTAGTGTCAATCTTTGAAACCTTCCTCTAGTGATCAAACATGCTCTTACAAAGTGATTTTAAGGTGTCAAGGTCAAATTTTGTCATTTCAGTGAGTCTTCAAGCAAAATTTAGTCACTAGGCATTAGGTCTAGGGTTTGCTTTTAATCCTATCAAAGTTGTCCAAATGTTGGTCCATGTCACCATTCAGCTGAGTGTACCATCACTCAAAGGGTTTTCATTATCATGTCAAGTTCCATTGGGTCATTTTACACCTTGTTCATGCTTCAGTTGCACCTAGGTAAGGTTCATTTCCCTCTCCTAGGGTTTTGAAGGAAATTTCTCCTGGATGGTCAAATCATTAGAAAAACTTGTATCCTGATGTTCATATACCTTCCCCTATCCATAATGTACCTTATTAAACACTTCCCATCACTAAAATCCCCCAAATTCCTCATTTTCGCACAAACCCTAGTTTCTTTTTACAAATTGGCAATTTTCCAGGCTAGGCCCGTGTTTTGCCTTTTTGGACCCCTTCCCCTCACTTAATCTTTCAAATTCCACTTTTCCCTGTGTCCTAACATCCCTCCCTACTTCTCAAAATTCCTCAAGAATTTAGAAGCCCCCTATCCCCTTCATTTCACTTCATTTCAACGAATCCCCTGTTCCACACATCGGGGTAGGCTTTACTCAACTGATGTTTCTGAGCAATAAAAGATGAATTTTGGAAAATTGAGAGAGGTTTTTGTCCAAAATAGGCCAAGAAAGAAAAAAATCCTTCAATTTTTACACAGGTTTCATGGTTTTAGAGAAATTTCAAAAATACAATCGCCTCAGGAGAATTGATGCACCTCTGAAGTGACCTTGGGAAAATCACGTTTTCTCCTAGCTTGGTTGGCCAAATGATTTTCTTGATGAGTCCAATGATGAACGGATGCAAAGATATTTTCAATGAGTGATCATGAGCTCAATTTGGAGTTGAAGAAGGCATTCAAAAGTTGACTACAACAGCACTCAACCTTTAGGCAACCTCTTTTGGCACATTTTGACCAGTCTTGGAAGATTTGATTTTTCGTAGGGAAAATGAACTCCAAATTGAAAAATTCTGGTTGAGTTTGAAAGTAGACTCAAATACCTTTCTAAAAAGCTATCCTGTGCCCAATTTGGACACTAGGAAGGCCTCCAAAAGTCTCCTACAAAAAGCACTACGCATAGGGAAGGCGCGGCGTATTGCGTTGATGTCTCAGTGCAAAAATACACTGGCGCGACGCATAGGGAAGGCGTGGCGCATTGGGCTAAAAAGCCTAAAATTCATTGAAATATTCCTCCAAATTAAAAATCCTTCATTCCACAGCTAGGTAGAGCCTCCATTTTTGTGTTTCATCCAAGTTTGTGCTAGGGTATGGTGGTTGATGGGTGGTAATGGTTAAAACAAAAACATCAAACCCTATCTTTTAAAATACCTCAAGGAAACTTGCTGCTAGGGTTTCAAATCACTGTTTTGTCACCAAGTTCACTCTCTCATCTCATTTTTCCCTTGTTTTCATTATTCCCTAAGTTCCACTACCCTTTAAATTCATTCATCCCCTATCCCAAGTTCCTTTTCCCAAATTTCCTAATGCCCCCAAACTCTAACCCTATACAAAACTCCTAACCCTATACAAAATTCCCATCACATCCCATAATTCCCTAACTAAGCCTATCCCAACATTCCCAAATTTCCCACTATTTTTCCCCTCTCCTAACAGTCCCGTGTTTCACTATTTTCCCCTTGGTGACAGAGATCAAGCACATCATAAAAACAGTATACCATAGTTTGACACATCAGCACTTGTTTCTTCAAGCCAATTTGTCTATCAACAGTTATGGCATCCGATCATTCATTTGATTATGAAGTGGAAACCCAAAGTGACTCTCCCACAGAGGTACATGCACCCAGGAGGCCTCATAGAGGTGGCAAACATATTCGAGAATCGCCAAGCTGCCCAATGGAGGAGGATGGAGTTTACTTCACTTGAGCAGGAGATCAATGCCAACCGAGAGTCTTGGCTTGAGAGAATCAACATCCACTTGTAGGGACTGCTAGACAAGTCTGATAGAGAAAAAGCATTGTTGAGACACATGGCTTTCCACTACATGGCACGGAACAAGGTTTGCAATGCCTGAATAAGGAATCTAAAGGCAAAATTAAAGAGGGCAATAAGGAAGCAAAAGAGGCAAAAGGAGCATGATCATCTTTGAATATTGGCTAAAGCCTCTTTGGACCAGCATGAAACTTGATGGAGAAGCTCCAGCCCAAATTTCAAGAAATTTGGGGCGTTTTTGGCATTTTGACAAATTTTGGCACAAAAAACAGGGTTTTTCTCCCCATGCGCCGCACCACGTGGCGCGCGCTTTTGCTAGGGAGCTCCAAATCACAAAAAGTTTACATTTTTGGATTTTTCATGAAAATTCATGGTTTTTGGTGCATGGCCAAGAAATTTGGGCAAGTTTTGAGTCCTCGGGAGGTCAAAAACGCTAAAAAAATGACCTCACTACCTCTATTTTGAAAAACAGGAAGCAGCCTTGGGAGATTGAAGTTTTGGATGGGCAAATGACATCCAACTTCAGAAATTCCACTTGGGTTGGAAAGTAGACAGGCAGGGCTTTCCGACAAGCATACTTGTGCTCAATTTGGACTTCATGAAGTGCCTCAAAATCAGCTCCAAAGTGGCGCGACGCATAGAGGATTTTTGCCCATTTTTCACTGTTCAGCTCAGAAATTTGCCCAGTTTTGACCAGTTTTTCTTCTTGAAGTTACTCTTGACCTTTCATGATGTAATTTGATAACCATGATGTAATATTGGCACATTTTTATTTTTTCTAGACGATTCATTCACCAAAAGGTGAAAATTGAATGAATGAATCAGTTTCCTAGCATATAGGGGTAAGTTGTTTGACTACCTAGATTTCAGTTCCTTGTTTAGAATTAGTTCAAACAGCTCCTAGAATGATGAGCTCGACCCCTAGAGGCAAGGGAATACGTCTATATTATGTAATTTCTAAGTCATTTTCAGGGTTGGACACTTGGGATTGCTTGGCACTCTATTGTACATTTCATTTATGCAATTTTGGCAAAGGAAAGACCAGGGTTTTGCTGCACTTGTTGGGATCCATGTGGCTCTATGTTTTGATGGTGTGTTTCTCTATGTATTTGTAAGTTCACTGATGTTATTGTGTATCATTTTCCCTTCTCTTATCCTCTGCAATTAAACAAATGAGAGATTAAGGTAGAATTCATTGGACTATTATGCTCTTCCTGGATATTTTGTTTAATTCTTCATGTTTTCATTTGTTTGAGGAGGACTCTTGAGACCCTCTTGCCCTCCTTGACTCCTCACCGGCCTGATCCACCCATTCATTCAATTCAAAGCATCAAAACTATTACCTTCCTTTCCCCAATCAAAACTCTGCAAAAATCTAGCCTCATCCCCGGACCCAAAATTTGCCTCTCCCTATTTTCCAACAAAACCCCCAAGAACTCAAATCTAATCCTTGCACTTCATACCTAGCCTAAGATTAGCTTTTATTACAGTCATCTCGAGCCCAATCGATTATCTTTTGCTGAGATTTACCCGGAGAGAGCCCTGCCCTGTCCTCGTAGGGCTAGCTACGAGGCTGAGCATGGTTTGATGTGGACCTAGAACCTTGTCTTTTCAGCCTGAGGCAAATCTAGGCTATAACATAGTGGTGACCGTACTAGGGAAGAGAGTTTATTTTCATTGTTTTTATTTGTAGGCTACAGACAGAGCCTGAAGTTAGCCAGGTAGCCTTCGAAACGCTCTTGCTTTGCATTAGAAAAAGTAGATAAAAGCTACTTCAGTCAATCTCTGGTCTAGTTTATAAACTAAACATCTGATGGTGAACAATGATCAGACACAGCAAGGCTGAAATCATTCACTTGGCAAATCCAGTGTCGAAGAATCCCAAGGTTCAAAATTTTTATGGTGACTCTACCCTTCAAGAACTAGTAGCCTGAAGAATCTCTTGGTGAATTCATTGTTATCAAAATGGATCTTCTTGCTCGAAGGTATGCTCCCATGAGCCGAGATCACATTCCAAGTTTTCCAAATAAAATTCCAAAGGTAGATTGGTCAAGGAATTTGCCTACGTTTAAAGATGATGATAGGAAGGATGTTGCTTTACATCTGGTTAGATTTCACATGCATATTTGCAAGTTGAAGATTTATTTTCCTGAAGATTGCTTGATCAAGATATTCCTGGCCACTCTAGAAGTTGAAGCCCAATCTTGGTATGAAAGTTTGTTGCTTACTTGTATTTACTGTTTAAAGGATTTTCATGCCATGTTCTTTGAAAGGTATAAAGACTCTTATCCATCATTCAATTTAGTTCAGGACTGTTGCAAACATGCTTATAGTTCTATTGAAAGCCTTGAGAAATATTATGAAGATGATAATTTCATGGATGATGAGATCATGGAAGCCCTATATGAAAATCCATTTCAACAGCAAAAAGAGGATACTTATCAAGATGTGTAGGAAAATTTGCAGCAGGATCAAGATCTAAGTATAGTGGAAAATTATGAAAGAGAAGGTTTTATTTCATATCTATCCATAGATGAAGAAAACAGTATGCAGGAAAGTCAAGTTTCAATTTCAGAATGTGATAAAGTCAAGTCGGCTATTTCAGATCTAGATTCAGATCATGATGATGTAGACTACCTTGTGTTGAATCCCATGAAGGAGAGCTCTGCTGTTGAGATCATTTGGTATGAAGAAGACAGATTTGTTCAACAAAGCCTTCATGAGGAGGTAATCCAGTTATTTTATGAAAAACAAGATGAAACCTTTGTTCAAGTAAGTGAAAAATATTCTTTTGATAATTCAGTGGTAAATGATAATTTGGATAATTTGATTGCCATGTCATATGAAGATGATCAACAATGTTTCCAAATTTTAGAAGATCAGGACTGTCATTCAGATTTTTCATGTTTTAAAATGTTATTTCAAGAAGACAAAAATCACTTGAGCAAAACAAAACAGAAAGTATTATCTCCTCTGTCTGAATATGAGATAGATCGACTCTTGAAAAGTCAGGTTATAGCCAAAGCTAATGCAGGTCTGCAGTGTGCACATGGTCAAGAAAGTATTGGTGAAATTTCTTCCACTTTTGAAAATAATGATAGTCTTGAAATTAGCTTTATTGATCAACAAACAGATAATATTTTCTTTCATGAAGATGATAAAGCTATCATGTTTGATGATCTTGAAGATTGTTTTCTATTTAAGAATGACCTAGGCCATGAAGTTGAGGAATATGAACTTGAGAGAGACAATATGCCAGAATTTCTCACGGTCAAGGAATTTACAGCTAACACTCAAATGGCAGAAAATTATACCTCTCTATGCCTTCCTATCACTCAGCAACCAGTTGTTCTTTCAGATTAAAATGAAGGGAGTACTTGTATTTTTGTTGTTGGATCTTAAGACAAGCTAGTGCTTCAGGATTTTCAATATCCTTTTGGCCTTTTGTTGCAAACACCAGAGAAGATGAATGTTGTCTAGTTTGTTAGCATAGGGCTTGGTTTCAATTGTTATTGTGAGTTGCCTACATGTACATTGTTCTGCCTGCTCGAGGAAAGAGAGAGCAAAATTTCATTGAGTAACCATTTGTTGGATTGGTTACATTGGAAGGCCCACTTCACATGATTGTACATATTTCATCAGTAAGCAGGTAGTCGTCGTCATGATTTGAGGCCCTCAAATCTCGATGGACTGCTGCCCTTTGAAAGCTTTGTAAGTACTTGTTTCAGTTAAGTCAGTCTTGAGTCATTTTTTGTTTCAGTCAGTTTAAAGATAGTTTCAGTTGAGTGTCCAGTTTCAGCTTTTGAGAGTCTTGTTTCAGTTTTGCATTAGTCAGTTCAAGTATGAGTCTTGAGTCAAAGTTATTGGTTTTTGGGTGTTTTGAAGTTATTGACTCCATTGCCCAATGGATAAGGCACTGGTCTGCTCTCCCAAAGATCTGCGGTTTTTGGCACCTTCAAGGAGCTACCATCCCCATTGGAGCCAATGTTAGTGTCAGTCTTTGCAACCTTCCTCCAGTGATCAAACATGCTCTTACAAAGTGATTTTAAGGTGTCAAGGTCAAATTTTGTCATTCCAGTGAGTCTTCAAGCAAAATTTGGTCACTAGGCATTAGGTCTAGGGTTTGCTTTTACTGCTGTCAAAGTTGTTCAAATTTCGGTCCATGTCACCGTTCAGCTGAGTGTACCATTATTCAGAGGGTTTTCATTATCATGTCAAGTTCCATTGGGTCATTTTACACCTTCTTCATGCTTCAGTTGCGCCTAGGTAAGGTTCATGTCACTCTCCTAGGGTTTTGAAGGGAATTTCTCCTGGATGGTCAAATCATTAGAAATAATTGTATCCTGATGTTCATATACCTTCCCCTATCCATAATGTACCTTGTTAAACACTTCCCATCACTAAAATCCCCTAAATTCCTCATTTTCGCACAAACCCTAGTTTCTTGCTACAACTTGGCAATTTTCCAGGCTAGGCCTGTGTTTTTCATTTTTGGACCTCTTCCCCTCGCTTAATATTTTAAATTCAACTTTTCCCTGTGTCCTAACATCCCTCCCTACTTATCAAAATTTCCTCAAGAATTTAGAAGCCCCCTATCCCCTTCATTTCGCTTCATTTCAACAAATCCCCTGTTCCACACATCAGGGTAGGTTTTACTCAAATGATGTTTCTGAGCAATAAAATATGAATTTGGGAAAAATGAGAGAGTTTTTTGTCTAAAATAGGCCAAGGAAGAAAAATATCCTTCACTTTTTATACAGGTGTCATGGTTTTAGAGAAATGTCAAAAATACAGTTGCCTTGGGAGAATTGATGCACCTCTGAAGTGACCATGGGAAAATCAAGATTTCTCCTAGCTTGGTTGGCCAAATGATTTTATTGATGAGTTAAATGATAATTAGACACAAATATATTTCGAATGAGCTATCATGTGCTCAATTTGGTGTTGAGGAAGACATTCAAAAGTTGATTGCAACAACACTTTGCCTTTAGGCAACCTCATTTGGCACATTTTGACCAGTCTTGGGAGATTTGATTTGTGATAGAGCAAATGAACTCCAAAATAAAAAATTCTAATTTGGTTGGAAGGTAGACTCAAATACCTTTCCAACAAGCTATCCTGTGCCAAATTTGGACACCAGGAAGGCCTCCAAAAGTCTCTTGCAAAAAGAGATACGCATAGGGAAGGCGCGGCGCATTGGGCTGCATTTCTCAGTGCAAAAATACACTGGCGTGGCGCATAGGGAAGGCGCGGCGCATTGGGCTAAAAAGCCTCAAATTCATTGAAATATTCCTCCAAATTGCAAATTATTCATTCCACAAGTAGGTAGAGCCTCCATTTTTGTGTTTCATCCAAGTTTGTGCTAGGGTATGGTGGTTGATGGGTGGTAAAGGTTAAAACAAAAACATCAAACCCTATCTTTTAGAATACCTCAAGGAAACTTGCTGCTAGGGTTTCAAATCACTGCTTTGTCACCAATTTCACTCCCTCATCTCATTTTTCCCTTGTTTCCATTATTCCCTAAGTTCCACTACCCTTTAAATTCATTCATCCCCTATCCCAAGTTCCTTTTCCCAAATTTCCTAATGTCCCCAACCTCTAACCCTATACAAAACTCCTAACCCTATACAAAATTCCCATAACATCCCATACTTCCCTAACTAAGTCTATCCCAAAATTCCCAAATTTCCCACTAGTTTTCCCCTCTCCTAACAATCCCTTGTTTCACTATTTTCCCCTTGGTGACAGAGATCAAGCACATCATAAAAACAATATACCACAGTTTGACACATCAGCACTTGTTTCTTCAAGCCAATTTGTTTATCAGCAGTTATGGCATCCGATCATTCATCTGATTATGAAGTGGAGACCCAAAGTGATTCTCCCACAAAGGTACATGCACCCAGGAGGCCTCATAGAGGTGGCAAACATATTCGAGAATCGCCAAGCTGCCTAAAGGAGGAGGATGGAGTTTACTTCACTTGAGCAGGAGATCAATGCCGATCGAGAGTCTTGGCTCGAGAGAATCAACATCCACTTGGAGGGACTGCTGGACAAGGCCAATAGAGATAAAGCATTGTTGAGACACATGGCTTTCCACTACATGGTGCGAAACAAGGCTTGCAATGCCCGAATAAGGAATCTAAAGGAAAAATTAAAGAGGGCAATAAGGAAGCAAAAGAGGCAAAAGGAGCATGATCGTCTTCGGATATTGGCTGAAGCCTCTTTGGCCCAGCATGAAACTTGATGGAGAAGCTCCAACCCAAATTTCAAGAAATTTGGGGCATTTTTGGCATTTTGACAAATTTTGGCACAAAAAACAGGGTTTTCCTCCCTATGCGTCGTGCCATGTGGCGCGCGCTTTTGCTAGGGAGCTCCAAATCACAAAAAGTTTACATTTTTGGATTTTTCATGAAAAATCATGGTTTTTTGTGCATGGACAAGAAATTTGGGCAAGTTTTGAGTCCTCAAGAGGTCAAAAACGATCAACAAATGACCTCACTGCCCCTATTTTGACACACAGAAAGAAGCCTTGGGAGATTGAAGTTTTGGAGGGGCAAATGACATCCAAATTCAAAAATTCCACTTGGGTTGGAAAGTCAACAGGCAGGGATTTCCAAAAGGTACACTTGGGCTCAATTTGGACTTCAGAAAGTGCCTCAAAATCAACTCCAAAGTGGTGCGATGCATAGAGAATCAGGCACGGTGCATAGAGGATTTTTGCCCATTTTTCACTGTTCAGCTCAGAAATTCACTCAGTTTTGACCAGTTTTTCTTTTTGAAGTTACTCTTGACCTTTCATGATGTAATTTGATAACCATGATGTAATATTGGCACATTTTTACTTGTTCTAGAGGATTCATTCACTAAAAGGTGAAAATTGAATGAATGAATCAGTTTCCTAGCATATAGGGGTAAGTTGTTTGACTACCTAGATTTCAGCTCCTTGTTTAGAATTAGTTCAAACAGCTCCTAGAATGATGAGATCGACCCCTAGAGGCAAGTTAATACGTTTGTCTTGTCTATATTATGTAATTTCTAAGTCATTTTCAGGGTTGGACACTTGGGATTTCTTGGCACTCTATTGTACATTTCATTTCTGCAATTTTGGCAAATGAAAGACCAGGGTTTTGCAGCACTTGTTGGGATCCATGTGGCTTTATATTTTGATGGTGTGTTTCTCTATGTATTTGTAAGTTCACTGATGTTATTGTGTATCATTTTCCCTTCTCTTATCCTCTGCAATTAAACAAATGAGAGATTAAGGTAGAATTCATTAGACTGTTATGCTCTGCCTGGATATTTTGTTTAATTCTTCATGTTTTCATCTATTTGAGGACTCTTGAGACCCTCTTGCCCTCCTTGAATCCTCACCAGCCTGATCTAGCCATTCATTCAATTCAAAGCATTAAAATGATTGCCTTCCTTGCCCCAATCAGAACTCTGCAAAAATCTGGCCTCATCCCCGGACCCAAAATTTGCCTCTCCCTTTTTTCCAACAAAACCCGCAAGAACTCAAATCTAATCCTTGCACTTCACACCTAGCCTAAGATTAGCTTTTATTATAGTCATATCAAGCCCCATCGACTATCTTTTGTCAAGATTGACCCGGAGACAACCCTCTCCTGTCCTCGTAGGGCTAGCTACGAGGCTGAGCATGGTTTGATGTGGACCTAGAACCTTGTCTTTTCAGCCTGAAGCAAATATAGGCTCTAACAACTTCCAACTATTTGTTGTTTCAATTGTGATTATTGTTAATGTACAGGACCCACTGTCCCACGTTTTTCTCTATCTCATCATCATGGAGACAATTTTGCTCCAAATTTGCCTCTGATCTTGCAAAAATACTCTCATCTTGTGCTACTATGGGAGTGTGCTCCCAATTGAGTATCACAAATGCCTTGGCACTACATTAGGCTTACCACTAGGGTTGACTGTGGAAGTTGGAGTAAGAACCAAAGCAAGGAATAATTTATGACAGAGGGAGGACACACATATAATGATGATATCAGCTAAGAAGGAAGTGCCATAGCTCAACCAAGCTCGCCTAGGGTGAAAGGGGAATGGGATAGAGAAAACCCACGAGGAGGAGAAGGGGTGAATTGAAAAGGTAAAATCGTTAGAAATCAAAAGTAGACAAAAAAAAGAGAAGGGAGTCTACCATGACCCCGCAACCAAAAAATCCCCAAAACGAAAACCAAACACTAAGAAATGCACAAGACAAGGACCATATGATAGGCTTACCCAAAGAAAATTAATTTTGATTATGGGATGAAATATTGGGCTTCTTATACCCAGTGAGTCAACTAACCATATCAATCTCAAACATTCTTAAACAACATGATGGAGATAATCAGAAATAATGGTTGGAAGTAGAGGGAAACAATACCTAAGTAGGCTTAATGACATAGTATTTCCATTTATCCAAGTCACATAGTCTACATGCTATAGGGTTGATGAGGGTATGCTAAGTGTCTAGCTAATAAGAGCAACAAGATGGGTTGCAACACCATGACTACCCCAACACATGTTTTATCTAGAACATACACCCCATCTAGGGAGGATCCATCTGCTTTGGAATTGGCAAAGTAGCGCATCTTCAATAAATAAAAAATATCATTACTCCAATGAAGGTAAAGAGAAATAGCACCATGATTGAGACCTTCATTAGCTAACAAATCTATGAGTTTGTTCCCTTCTATATGAATGTGGGATGGAATTATCGTTGGGATACAAGGAAGAATATTTTTGATGCACTCCAATCCATTTTCTAATTGTCAATTTCTCGAGATATTGGATGGTTGTTAATTTATGGTATGTTCTATGCTTAGAGTAGTTTACTTATCTTTCTTATTATTATCCATAGATTAGCAATCACATGTATAGTAAGTAAAGTGCAGATAGAACATTAAACGATTGACAGAAAAACAAGCCAAGACAAGAGACACAAGATGTGGTGGCTAGCCAGGGAAAAACCCCAATATGGAGAAACCCTTTGATCAAATATTCTTTTATCTTCAATAATTCAGCAGAGAGAAATAGTACAGAAATCTGATTCACATTAGCAACAACAAACCCTAGATCAGCCCTCAACTAGGGTAGACAATATCTTGCAAATAAATTGTCGGATCGGCTTGATTCCTTCACCAAAAAATTCGGCCTTTTGAGGAGAGTCAGATCCACCTACATCGCAGTTCAGAGAGGGAGAAAGATGTTCAACGCTGGTCAAACTTCTGATCTGCAGTTGCATCCCTAAATCTACGTCCTTCCTTCCACACATGTGAGGGAAGAGTCTCTTTCTATGCAGTAGGAGAAGAGCCTCTTTTCTGTGTAGGAGAGAGAGAGAGATGTGATGAGAGAGTGTGTCCAAATGAGGAAAAGACCTCTTGTATTTATACACAATTGTTGATGATTGAATAGATACGACTGTTGGGCTTCTAAGCCTACATGAGTTGCTGGTCGGCTTTATAATTATTCCATAATCAAAATAAATTCATATCTCCATAAATACTTATCATAATTGGATGATATTTAGATCAATACTACACCCCTCAATGAGAGGAATCTAATAAAAATATTATAAGCCATGAATAAGATGACCCACATGGAGTTTGGCCCTAGTTGCCAAATTCAACAATCCCTCTCAACTAGGGAGAACTCCATCTGCAATTTGTCTATCGGTCGCTACTATTCATCCATCAAATGCACTACCCTGTACATCTTGACCCTTGCCCTGCTCTTCTCTATTCTACCTCTTCTTCTTTGTCTTGTTCGGCCTTGTACTGATCTGTACTATTCTGCTCTGTTTTGTTTTTCCTTGTACTAATCTGCACTGCTCTGCTCAACTCTGCTTTGTTCTGTTCTACTCTACTTTGTTCTTTTCTGCTATGCTTTTGTCAAAATTATGAAGAATAAGAGATGATTGAGGATGCATCATACTGACTCAAAGCCAGTCTCTGAGTATGTACCATTGGTCCCAGACCAGTCTCAACCAACCCAAAGTTAGCTTCATAGTGAGTACAACTCCTACCACTTGTCCCAGACCAGTGTCATCCTCCACTGACTCAAAGTCAGTCTCAGACTATGTACCACTAGTCCCAGACCAGTCTCAACCGACCCGAAGTCAGTGTCATAGTGGGTACAACTCCTACCATTGGTCCCAGACCAGTATCATTAATCCCAGATCAATGAAGGTCATCCTAGCATAGGGAGTACGGTAGATACAACGATCCATCCATCGGTACTACTATGGTCCCTATCCCCATTTCCCTACTCATTGATCAGATGAGAGGTACTTCCCATGAGTCCCAGACTGCATGGGTAGGATGCCTCGACAGAAGAACTAATCAATCATGTCCGCAGGAGAGCGAATCATCATGTCCCACAAGAGAGCAAATCATCTTGTCCCACAAGAGAGAAAATCATCTTGTACAAAAGAGAGCAAATCATCCTATCCACAAGAGATCGAATCATCCTATCCACAATCGCCATGGAGAACACATCATCTAGGCCTCACAGGAGAACTAATCATCCTGCTACACAATCATCATGGAGAATACATCATCCAAACCTCACAGGAGAACTAATCATCTTGCTACATAGTCGTCATGGAGAACACATCATCCAGACCTCATAGGAGAACTAATCATCCTGCTACATAATCGTCATGGAGAACACATCATCCAAACCTCACATGAGAACTAATCATCCTACTACATAATCTTCATGGAGAACACATCATCCAGACCTCATAGGAGAACTAATAATCCTGCTACATAGTCACCACGGGGTGTCACAGGGAACGTTTTGATTCTTTTACCCTGTACACGTACACCACCAGGGGATGGTGAGTCACCCTATGGTCATATGTTTCTCGAAGAATTTCCCCGCCCCCCGTAGATCCCAGAGCTCAATACATCATACAATACCCTCATCAGAGGGTCTTTGAACGATACCAAGTCGTTCTCAGAAAGTCAGGAATTTGACTTTCCCTAGGGGCTTTACCAGGATGTCGGTGACCTATTCATTTGTATAGATATGTTGAAGCCTTATAGCTCCCTGCTACACCATATTTCAAATATAGTGGTACCTAATATCAATATGCTTGGAGCGATCATGAAATACAGGATTCTCTGACAAATGAATCCCACTCTGGTTGTCACATTGGATCACGATGGTATCCAATGTAGATCCAAACAACTCACTAAAGAGCTTTTGCAACCAGACTGCTTCACAGGAGGCCATGCTAGTAGCAGTATACTCTACCTCGGCAGTGCTCAAAGCCACCGACTTCTGCTTCCTTCTCTTCCAGGATATCAAAGCAATTCCTAAGGAGAAACAACACCTAGAAGTGCTCTTACGATCCACCACACTACCTGCCTAATCAGCATCAGTGTATCCAAGTAGTCTCACATCTTCAACAGTGTATCTTGACCCATATGTAATTGTGCCACGAAGATATCTTAACAGATTCTTGGCACCAATCCAATGTATGTGGTGAGGTTCAACCATATGTTGTCTTAATGTGTTGACTGCAAAGCATATATCTGGACGGGAGTTCACTAAGTACATTAATGCTCCAACGAGTTGACGATACTTGGTAGCATTTCATAAAACAAGTCTAATAGCACTACCGCTTAACTTCTTAAAGTCAAGCTCCATCGGGGTAGTAACAGGCTTGTAGTCCACCATACTGAATCTTTCCAATATCTTCACCACATATTTTCCTTGACATAGGAAATTTTTCCTTTGGCTTCTACCAGACTTCAAGTCCTAGGAAATAGTGCATCAGTCCTAAGTCCTTCATTTCAAATTTAGAAGGAAACTCCCTCTTACATTTGTGAATGAGAGGGTCTACACCTGTTAGAAAGAGGTCATCCACATACATTACCAATATGAGAGGTTTGTCATCTTCAACCTTAAAGTAAAGGTTAGGATCGACTTCACTCCTGGTGAATCCCAGCTTCATCAAGTACCTATTGATACTCTCATACCATGCTCGGGGTGCTTGCTTTAGCCCATAAAGAGCCTTATTCAACTTGCATACATGAAATTTTTGATCATAAATCTCAAATCCTTCAGGTTTCTCCATGTAGACCTCTTCTTTGATCAAACGATGCAAGAACGCGGTATTAACATCCATATGATGTAGTTTCCATACTTGTGAAGCCGCAAGGGCTATGATCGAGCGGATGGTGGTATATCTGGAAACAGGTGCAAATATCTTGTCATACTCTTTTTCTTTCGGTTCCCTGGTGTCAGCTTCTTGAGAGCTCCTCAGTGTAGGAAGATTGTTCACCTTGCTGAGAGCCATATCTTCGTCAAAGATGACATCATGACTAATCATGACTTTCCTCTGGTGATACATTTATCCATCCATTTGAAGATGATGAAAGTGATAGCGAAACAACTGAATTTGCTCTTATGGGTGAGCAAGAAAGATATCAAATAGAGGCAGAATTTAAAAGGCTTACAAACAAAATTAGAGATCAACAAGATCTATTGAACAAAAGGGAATGTGCCTTCAAAGAAGAAGCTACCAAACTAAAAGCTCAACTAGAGGAAGGAAACAAGGTAAGGAAGTTATTCAAGGACAAGGAAGATCAATGTCAAAAGTTGCAGGATGAAGTGACATCATTAAGAAATGAAGTCAATGAAAGGAGCACAACAATCAAGAAACTCAGAGATAGATCTAGTTACTATGAAAGTCTTGAAGCTACAATCCTCTCGCTAAAAGAAGATCTTGAAGAATCAAATAAGCAGAATAAAGAACTACTCCAAGCTCTTGAAAAACAAGAAAACGAAGTTCTTGAACTAAGACATCAGTTGGAAGAAGGAAGAAAACATGAAGAAAACATGAAGAAGCAGTATCATGAAAAGGAGGAGCAACATCAGGCTGAGGTAAATATTCTAAAAGATAACTTAGAAGAAAAGGATAAGCTCTTACGATTTCAAGATAGTACTAAGATCTTGGATGAAATTCTTAGTAGTGAAAGGTCTCCTACTACCAAAATTGGCCTTGGTTTTTATGAATCTGTTGAAGATGAATCTAGCTCACAAGGAGAGGCAAGGAACTCTAATGAGAAATCTAAAATAATCAACAAGGAGATGAGAGGACAACCCCATATAGTGTGATGATGTTTTCTCCTTTTGGTATGGTGCCTGTACTTTGTTCCTGCATTCCTTTGTTGTATTTCCAAGCTTGTTACATGCATAACATCTTACATGTTTCATATTCCTTCTATAGCAATCAATAGCTCTGTGACCAAACGTATTGAAAGAAAAGAAATATCCCTTAAAGTATCTGGAATGTGATGATACTTCTGAGTGATAGTCTTGAACCATTCTTCTTCTGCATCTGGCTGCAACATGTCCAAGATTATGAGATACATAACGTTCAACATTATTCATTTGAGGAATTGACCGACTATTATTTCCATAGTTAGGAATAAAAGATTTTCTTTGAAGAATTTCTTTCCTTGGTTGTTGATGGGATTGACCTTTCATCTCCTTGTTGAGCATTTCAGATTTTACATTAGAGTCCCTTGTCTTACTTTGCGAACTAGATTCTCCTTCAACAGATTCATGAAAACCAAGACCCGTTTTGATAGCAGGAGACCTTTGACTACTAAGAATATCATCCAAGATATTAGTAGTATCTTGAAATCGTAAGAACTTATCCTTTTCTTCTAAATTATCTTTAAGAATATTTACCTCAACCTGATGTTTCTCCTCCTTTACATGATACTGCTTCTTCATGTTTTCTTCAGCTTTTCTTCCTTCTTCCAACTAATGTCTTAGTTCAAGAACTTCGTTTTCTTGTTTTTCAAGAGCTTGGAGTAGTTCTTTATTCTGCCTTTTTGATTCTTCAAGATCTTCTTTTAGTGAGAGGATCGTAGCTTCAAGACTTTCATAGTAACTGGATCTATCTCTGAGTTTCTTGATTGTTGTGCTCCTTTCATTGACTTCATTTCTTAATGATGTCACTTCATCCTGCAACTTTTGACATTGATCTTCCTTGTCCTTGAATAACTTCCTTACCTTGTTTCCTTCCTCTAGTTGAGCTTTTAGTTTGGTAGCTTCTTCTTTGAAGGCACATTCCCTTTTGTTCAATAGATCTTGTTGATCTCTAATTTTGTCTGTAAGCCTTTTAAATTCTGCCTCTATTTGATATCTTTCTTGCTCACCCATAAGAGAAAATTCAGTTGTTTCGCTATCACTTTCATCATCTTCAAATGGATGGATAAATGTATCACCAGAGTATAACAAATTCATACCTGCTAGTTCTTTTGCTTGTTCATCTTCATTCTGAAGTGATTCTGAATTTGAAGTGCTTCTTCCACATATTCCCCAATCGATTCTCCCACTATCATAGCTCTTTTGAGATGTCTTCTACTTCTTAGGCGCTTTCTTCTTAAGCTTCTTTCCCATTGATCTGCAGATCTCCTTCAAGCGATCAAGCTTCTGCCAAAGGACCTGCTCTGATACCAATTTTTAGAAATAATACTGAGAGGGGGGGTGAATCAATATTATCAAATCAATATAATTTTTTTATTTCCATATTAATATTCATAGACACTACTTAAGTTAAGGCAAACCGCGTGTATACGCAACTATGTGTAATGCAATAAGCATATATCGAGTAAACTTATTATTCAGTTAGTTGATCCTTAATGAGTGCATCAGAATATTATTAACCATATGAACAGTAAACAGGAGCAGTAAAATAGAATAGATCATCACACACAATAATCACACATGAACACCTTGATGTAAGGTGGAAACCCAATGTGGGTGAAAACCACCTGCTGCCTGTCGTCTCAATCTTCTTTTTAATAAGAAACTTCTCTTTACAATAGTTTTGTACTGGTGCAGTCTTATACCAATACATAGGCTTCTACCTGCAGAAGGCTACAACCTTCTCTCGTTCTCTAGACTCTCCTTAGCTCTTGTACTACCCGATCCATTTACTAGTACATAGGTGTCAGCCTACTGAAATGCTCCAACCTTTACTCATTTTCTAGTTGCTATTGGAAGGGAGCTACCACCCCCTTAGCTCTTGTACTAGCTAATGTACTAGTACGTAGGTGCCGACCTATAGAAGGCTACAACCTTCTCTTTCTTCCTCCAGGTACCACGTTTCATAAATTTTCAGACTGGATACTCCTGAAGCACAACACCATAATCTGAAGGCCACGTTTCATCTAATTTTCATACTGGACCCATCAACAACATTGAAGCACAAAATCAATCACCACTGCAAAACACCCATCAACTACACCTACATCATCAATCTGTGAATCACCTAATACTAAAACACTGAAACCTTATCAACAACACAATCACCAGAACACAGAACAGACAACAGAACTCTGCAACAATAACCAGATCCAATTGCAACTTCAAATATCATGTCTCATAATGTATATGCTACTATGATGAATCAAACCTGCGTACATACGTGCTTTCAACAAAGCCAACCCGCGTACAGATCTGAAAATATTTACTCAACTTTGCAGTTGTTCTATACATCAGTCATACCCAGATCATAACATTCATACAATAAAACATGTGTCAATAATTCAGATCTAGTCTATCCATAATCAAACCATATAATGATAAAACATTCCAAGCCTTAAGATCTCGATCCATCGTTCATCATCATTCACATGGGTGCATCCTTGGTTCAGATCAATCGTAGCATCACAAACCCATAACCAGCATACTAGATCTCACACTTCATCAGATATTCATCACTTCTCCAAATTGCATTTGCCTAATGATCTTCTTCTCCTTTTATAGTCTTAGGCCTTACTCAATACCATGGTCCAAAACCATTTAGAACCAATAAAAGGGACCCAATACCTGGGTTCAACACTTTGGACGCAATACCAAGGACCAAAACCATAGGTCTAAATACCATGGACCCAAAAATAAGCTTTCCCACATGTACGCGCTTTTCTCTGCATGAAAGTGCGTGCATACGCATACACGACTTTTGATCAGCAATCCCGTGTGTATACATGCATTTGTATATAGTGAACCTACGTGTATAACCTACGTGTATACCCTACTTGGTATATAGCGAACCTGCATATATACGCGACTTGGTACATAGTGAACCTATATATAACCTGCATATGTACGCGACTTGGTATATGGTGAACCTGCGTATATACTCTTCTTTCTTCATTTTTGTAGTCTGATGATCAATTCTTTGCTACTGACCTGCTGCACTATAATGCCAACACTTGTCAATAGAGTCTCAGATGATCATCTTGGTTTTGACTTCACCGGTTTTCCATTTGTTCCCAGTAGCAACGAGGGCATTTGATGGAGGCTCAACAATATTGCCTCTCACATGGTCCAACACTCCTTGATCTTCTAAGGTTAAATTGATAGACATCTTCCATCCGTGATAGTTAGACTTCTCACACAGCTTCTCTTCGGCAGGGAAGAGTGTTGAGGACCCCATAGTTCTTTAGGATAACCTTTGCCAATCTTCTCTTCGGTGATTGCTCTTACTCTTGCTCGGGCCTTTCCTTCACCTCACCTCTGATACCATGTTAATTTATGGTATTTTCTATTCTTAGCGCATTTTAGTTATCTTTCTTATTATTATCCATAGATTAGCAATCACATGTACAGTAAGTAAAGTGCAGATAGAACATTAAACGATCGACAGAAAAACAAGCCAAGACAAGAGACACAAGATGTGGCAGCTAGCCAGGGACAAACCCCAACATGGAGAAACCCTTTGATCAAATATTCTTTTATCTTCAATAATTCAGCAGAGAGAAATAGTATAGAAATCTGATTTACATTAGCAGCAACAAACCTTAGATCAGCCCTCAACTAGGGCAAACAATATCTTGCAAACTGACCGTCAGATCGGCTTGATTCCTTCACCAGAAAATGCGACCTTCTGAGGAGAGTCAAATACACCTACAACACAGTTTAGAGAGGGAGAATGATGGTCGATTTTGGTCAAACTTCCGATCTACAATTGCAACCCTAAATCTATGTCTTTCCTTCCGCACATGTGAGAGAAGAGTCTCTTTCTGCGCAGTAGGAGAAGAGCCTCTTTTCTGCGTAGGAGAGAGAGAAATGTGATGAGAGATTGTGCCCAAATGAGGAAAATACCTCCTGTATTTATACACAACTGTTGATGATTGAATAGATGCAACTGTTGGGCTTCTATGCCTACATGAGTTGCTGGTTGGCTTGATAATTATTCCATAATCAAAATAAATTCATATCTCCATAAATACTTATCGGAATCGGATGATCTTCAGATCAATCCTACACCTTTAAACGAGAGGAATCTAATAAAAATATTATCAGCCATGAATAAGATGACCCACATGGGGTTTGGCCCTAGTTGCCAAATTTAACAATGGTAAAGACCCATGTTATAGCTTCTTACGCATCTAAATTATTAATTGTCATTCCCCCTCGACAATTAATCTTGTGTAGCCTTCATTGATAGCGACATGAAGGCCATGTTCCAAAGCACAGATCTCTAATGCATTATCATTGTCTATTCCAAGAGAGTTTGCATAGATTCAAAGGATTGCACCTATGTGGTTTCTTAGCACTCCTCCAAATACAACTAGTCCTAGTCTACACTTAGGAGCACCGTCAAAATTAAGTTTAATAAAAAAAAGAAATGGGGGTGGGGGGGGGTTGTTTGAGATGGCATTATTGGAGGATCCTTAAGTCATTGATTATAGTTCATTTGAGGGAGTGATCTCTAGGGATTTTAAGATGAGTGCTTACTAGTCATTGCCTTTCATATCTTGATGTTTCCATGAGGTAGTGAGAACTATTTCCTTAATGTCTCACTTGGATTTTTCCCAAATTATATCCTCTACTTTTGTTGACGGTGTTGGATCCACCAAAGTTTAGGGGATCTCCCTAATATGAGGCCCCAATTAGAACTCACATCATTTGGTGTAGGAGTCCCATCTGGTATGATGGCCCGGTTGCCACTTACTTAGAGATTTGCCTCGGCTCTTGTTGTTCAGCACATGAGAGTGTTACGTTGGTACATTCGAAAATCAAGGTGATTTTTCCTGGTGAGTGTGTAATATAACTATGTCTAGGTTCTCTTACTGCAAAAGGGGGAAAAATGAGCCTCTAAGTGAGAGGTAATAGTACCACCCAAGAAGAGACACACGCGAACCAAGAAAGGCCTATCCAACATCCATTGGAATAGTCCATAGCAGATGCAACAGTTGTTAAAACAAAAGAAAAAGGGATGACCTGTCCACCATCTAGCAGAGTAGTCCACAATGGATGTGATTGTTGTTATAACCAATAAGCGAGGATTGTTTGTCTAGTATCTTGCAGAGTAGTCCACAAGGATGAGACAATAGAGATAACCAATATAACATCACATTCCCAACAAGGTAAGCACTAAAACAACCGAAATAGTTCAACTATCTTAGTACATGTGAAACAAACATGAATTACAAATGCTCAAAGAATAGTCTTACAAACATCTACAAGTAATGCATGGAAACATGTTGGCCTAAATGGGCTATATTAAGCAAAAGTTCCAAGACACATATTTACATAATACACCACTAGCCCCAGTAGTGGGACATTGGAACCACTCCTTTCTCCTCAAAGAACTGACTGAAACTCTCTATGCTTCATGGGAGGAGATAAGGTGAAAAGTATTTTCTCATACAATGAGGGGGGTATATATAGCCAAGGGTGATGCTTGACCTTTTGACTCTTGGACTTCCCTCATGACTGTCCAACTTTCTATGACTTTTCAACTGACACGACTCTTCATATTCACATGTCCATTTGAGTTCCACTTTACATTACATTTGATTTACAATAGACATGGCCCATAATAGTGATGTGGCCTTTGACAACTCATGACACAACTTGACATGACACTGCTGACATGGACTTGGCTGCTAAGGTGGCAATGTCAAGTCATTGTTGCTGTTGAGTGATACATGTGTTCTTGGATGTACTATCTCTTCTCCTTTGCATAGCTTGATGATGCAGGGTCTTCAATGATCTTTGGTCTCTTAAGGTGGTTGCATGTTGTCTGGTTAATTTAATTATATTAAATTGCTTACATAAATTGTCGGCCGAAGTTGGTAAACTTGTGAAGTGTAAGTGCATTATATATACTAGAAGCCTTCTTGAGTTTATTAAAATGATGATTGTGCTCATTTTAAGGATTTTCTTTATTCTTGTGTTCCTAATGAAATTGATGATTTACAATTAAATTCCTACAATCAACCCTAAAAAGAAAATTAAAACAATCTATCATGATCCCATTTAACTGACTATCGTTAGTTTCAAAAGAAATACTATGCAAGGTAATTGAAAAGAAAAAATACTTTGTAAATTGTATGAAAACTTCTTTAAGATGAATTGTGTTTTTGAAAAGAAACTAAAAAAAAAATTATTCTAAAATCTGTGAATAAACTACTTATGTTCTAGAAAGACAATTATTTATGCTCTAAAAGAGAATCACTTCTATTCTCGAATGAACTTATAAAGCATCCTATGTTAAGATCTCCACACTGTAATTAACAATTCAATTTTGAAATGATAAAGAAAAAAAATAAGAAATGAAATCTAACAGATGTATTTTCTATGAAAAGAAGAAGATTATATACATGGTTCTATTTTAGAAAGCATATTAATTATTGAAATTGGTATATAGAAAAAGAAAGACTATAAAAAAATGACAATAAACTAAAGCTACGATAATGAAATTTTGGAAATAACAAAAACGAATTGACTGAGCTATATGTAAAAGATTGAACCTCAAATTTTTTTAGGGCCCCTCCACAAAACAACAGGGTTTAGAACTTTAATTCAACAGCTAACTACGCATGAGGTTGACGAAAATGCTTGTTCAATTAAAGAGAATATAGTTACAAAACTTCAAACATTCATTCAAAGATTACATACATGCCTCCTCTTCTTTCTATTCACAAAGTATATATATAGAATTCGTGCTCAACAGATTGAGACTTTTATCCCTTATAAAACTTAAAGCAATCCTAGTTTGAATTCTAATATATAATGAAGTAATAACATTCCTCTATGATTTTCTATTTGGAAAGAAAACTGAAGAGTTGTGATTTATCTGAACTCTCGTTGCTCCCCTTATCCACATATCGACTTGCTTCTTTGATTGCGCCACTGAGCGATTTCCTTGATGATTTGGCTCAGGAGAATAGGAGGAGATCCATGAGGAGATCAACCCCATCTGCCCATGTACATCTATGCTTGGCTGGTGTACTAGAATCTGACAAACCATGGAGATACATGCGAAATCATGAAACAGTTGCAGAATTGTATTAATTTTGTAGCTATTGCAATCTTTTAACTTAATAAGAAGGCGCATTAATAAATATGAAAAATAATACATATGAGTACCTTACCATGTTAACATCTATAGTTTACTCCTTATTTTACTTGATATCAATGATGAAAAGAGGAAAAATGGATGAAAAGAGTGTCAAAAACAAAACAGTCATGAGACTCTACATTCCCTCATGCTAAGGTTTTTTCATGTTGTCATGCAAAACACAAAATTGATGTCTCTTGTTTAATTACTGCATTTATTTTGAGACCTCTACAAGTACATCCAAATTCATTTTTTTCCCTTTCTTTCCAGCCACTTCCATCCTTGGCTTTTTCATGAGAGTCTTGTACTTCATGTTTATGACTTGCCTTTGTAGAGCTCTATTTTTATACTTCAACTTCTTATTTTTCTTATACCACAAACTTAGGTGTAAAAGAAGATTGTCACTCTTAGCTATTTGTATTTCACTCTATGCCTTTAGGGTTTGATTCTCCTTCTAAATGTACCTGTTTAGTGTATCCATCTTGAAAATTTCCTATTTTAAAACATTTATCATTGGAGGTTCTTGTGGTTTACTAAACTGGACTTCTTCTTGATTTAAAACTGATGTTATTTCCGCATCTCTTTTCTCCAAGGACTCAATATAATCATAAATTTCTTGCTATACAAGATCAAGTTCAGGTGTTATTCAGCCTCAACTCTGAGGAGGAGAGATGGAAGTTGGTGGAGAAACCCTTGAATCTTCTTCTGCTTCTATGTCGATAATTTCTATACTTTTTGAAGGCAGTTCTTTTGTTGTTGGATTGAGTTTGGTACTTCTTTTTAAGCTTTTCATAGGAGCCATTTGAATTTTTTCTTTCTTCCTTTCTATCTTACACTTTTCTTTTTTGGGTGCGCTCTCTGTCTTTTTGTTGGTTTTCTCTCTTCTAACATTTTTCTTGTTTATATTCTCTAAAATTTCTACAAGAGGAATATCATCCTCTAACATCTCCTATGGCAGTTGTTGTTCTTGTTCCACTGGTTCTTCAATTTTTCTTTTCCTCCCTCTCTTGGATTTTCTTCTACTTGGTTGTTCTTGAGTATCTTCCTTAGAATGATTCCTCACTAAAAAGCTTTCCCAATTATCACCCACATTTTTAAGATGAAATTCAATAAGAATTTTAACAAGACCATGGTGATACATGGTATTAAACTGAATTTTCCTTTGAACATTCCTTGACATCTTCCTTAGACTATTAAGTAAGAAATATGGAAGATTTATTTCATTATCCTCAATAAAATTCATCAGCAATCGAACATGATAGAAAAACATGCATCCAAACCTCCCTTCGCAAGTAACGAATTTTTGAATTATCAAAAGTAAATTTCTCCACTTACTTTTCAATGATGTGCTCAGAATGCCCTTCTTAACAATGGTGGTTTCCATGCTAGGGTTCTTCAGAAAAACCTTCCATTCCTCCCTCTCAATACCTCTATTTTTAAATCATTTTTCTCAAATTCGAGGAAATCCAGTAGCTTCGGCAACAAAGGACTCTGTTAATGTAAATTTTGTGTCCCCTATCTCGAAACCACCCCATCAAAAGCTCAAGAGAAGGATTTGGTTACTTCTTTGTGGAAACCATCAAATTTCTCCACAAAATCCAATCACTGCACTTTTTTCAATAATTCTCTTGTCTGTGGATATCCTTTTAAAAAATTTCTCCTTGCTGGTTCTGTTCTGACTATAACCTACATGGCTAAGTAGCTTTGTCTCAAGACTATTTTGTTTGACAGTGTAGGAGGGTTTCAGAGCGATGAGGATGAGAGTGTGAATGATGGGAGTGTAAGTGGTAAGGGTATAAAGAAGTGCAACAAAATCTAACCGTTGAGAGCATGAATGAGCATGATTTGGGCGATCAGATCAATAAAATCGGGATGTGGGTTGGAGCGTAAGTATAATGATGAGGAGCGAATGGAAGATTAGATTCGATTTGACATGATACTATCAACTCTTAGTAATAATTATTTTGAATTTTGGTAGTACGATGTCTATATGATTCATACATTTAATGTTTTTTATCCCTATTATCAAATTAAAGAGTTTCATACCTTTGAATTATTGTTTTCTAACCTTTCGTAGGTGTCCTTTATACTATCTTCAGGTGCTTTGTAGTGGAGGGAGTCAATCATTCTTTTAATTGTTTCATCAGAAATTCTTGTCAAATTGGCTACAAAAATCAGTTAGAGCTGCAAAAACTCAATAATTATGTAGTTATTTTATTTTTGAAAAGAAAAGAGTGGGATATAAAGAAAATGGGTTTAGAACAGGTATGAGGAAAATTTAAGGTGTCAAAAAATAAGTTTCACCTTAGATTTTCTGTATAAACATGCCAAACATTGTTGGTTTTCAAGTTTATACATTTATTTTTATTTTATTTATTATTTTTTTATAGTTTTTTATTTTTCAGAAAGAAAAATACTTTTGGAGATCAATTTGGGGAAGAAGGAACATCCTTCTTCACTAACTTTAAATCAGTATTATCTTGCAAATATTTGATAAATTCATCCTTGGTCAATGGCTTATGATAGATTCTCCATTGATGGCCATTCACAAGAAAAGTGGTCCTTTCTTCCTCAATAGTTCTGATCCTAACTGCACCATTATCAAAGATTGTTTCAATCTCATAAGGCACAAGCCAATGAGTTTGAAATTTCCCTTGGAAATCTTTGAACTTTGAATCAAACAGTAATGCCCAATCTCCTTGCTAGAACTTTCTCTCTTTGATATATTTTTCATGCCATATGGATCTCTATTGTCAAACTAGATTGGTTCTTTGGTTTGCATCTTGTCTTATCTCATCAAGTTCATTTAGTTGCTCCATTCTTTGTTTTTGTGCCTCTCAAAGATCAAGACCCAATTTGACTATTGTCTTGAAATTTTTGACTTGAAACCCAATAGGAAACAGGACTTGTTTCCCATAAACAATCTCATAAGGAGTATGCCATGTAGTATTTATCCATGTGGTATGGTATGACCATAAAGCTTCTAGAAGATTTTATGCCAATCTTTTCTATTCAGATGCACAATTTTGGCAAGAATTGCTTCAATGACTTTATTAGTGGACTCCACCTATCCATTTTCTTGAGGATGATATGGAGTAGACTTCTGATGCTTAATTTTGTATTCCTCCATTATCTTTTGTACCAACTTTGATGTGAATTGAGTACCTTGATCTGTTACAATTCCTATTAGGACACCAAAATGAGTAAATATATCCTCGAAAAGAAATGAAACTACATCATTTTTAGTAGAAAAGAGAAGTTCTTTAGCTTCTACCCATTTTGTAACATAATCAGTGCAAACAAGAATGTACCCTTTTTCTCGAAGGTGGATTGATTGACCCACAAAATCTAGAACCCACTTTTCAAAAGTCTCAATAAGTATCTGAGGTTGTAGATCCATCTCATCACAAGGAACAAGTTTCCCCATTCTTTGACAACTATCACATCTCTTAACATACTCCTTGGCATCATTAAAAAGGGAAGGCCAATAGTATCCTAAGAGAAGGACATTTTAAGTTCTTTTTTCAGCGCAGTGTCCTCCACATGGCTCATCATGACAAGATTTTAGTATCTTTGGTACTTCATCTTCTCTAACACACCTTCGAATGATCAGATCTGACCCTCTTTTATACAATTATTCATTTATCCATGAATAAGATTCACTAATTTGAATCACCTTGCTTTTTTCTCGAGGAGACAAGTGTGATGGTAATTTTCCTATTGCCAAATAGTTGGCAATATCTTCAAACCATGGAGATTTAGTAGATACTCCAAAAAGATATTCATCTGGAAAATTATCTTCTATAGGCATGTTATTTTTATCATTTTGAATCCTTGATAAAAATTCAACAACCGTATTTTGTTTTCCAAGTCTATCCAAAATAGTAATGTTAAACTCTTGCAGCAACAACAACCATTTAGTGATTTTTCCATTAGTGATTGGTTTATTCATTAAGTATCTAATTGCAGAACAATTAGTATGTACAAAAATTTCATAGGCAGTGATATAGTGTTTGAATTTATTGATATAATGAACAACTAAAAACTCCTTCTCTGTGATAGTATAATTTAACTCCGCAAGAATCAATTTTTTACTGGTGTAATAAATGGCATATGGAGTTAAGTATTTTCGTCCTAGTATAACTCCTAAAGTTGTGTTTGAAGCATCAGTCGAAATGTGAAAAGGTCATTTCCAATTTGGTCCTCTAAGAATGGGTGCTTAAGAGGTTTTCTCTTTTAATGACTCAAAGGCCTTTTGGCAATCAAAATTCCAATTGAATTCACAGTATCTTGTGAGCAATTTGAAAAGTGGAGATGCAATTTTTGTAAAGTTTTTTATGAATCTTCTATAATAATCAGTGAAACCAAGAAAACTTGTAACATCTCGTTAACAGGTTGGAATTTATAATTTAAAAATAGCTTCTACTTTAGATGTGTCCACTCTAATTCCATTTCATGAAATATGGTGTCCTAAAACAATTCCTTCGGTAAACATCATAAAAAAAAATTCATCACTTAATGAGAGATTTTCCTCTTTACATCTAATGAGAATTTTTCCAAATTTTTTAGAGCTTCTTCAAAAGAAATTCCATAAACTATAAAATTTTCCATATACACTTCCACACAATCATGAATTAGATCAGGAAAAATTCCTACTATTTCTCTTTGGAATGTTGCAGGAGCATTACATAATCCAAAAGGAAGTACTCGATAAGCATAATTTCCCCATGGGAAGGTAAAGGTAGTTTCATCTTGGTATTTTAGGGCTACTTGGATTTGATTATACCCACTAAAACCATCTAAAAATGAAAAATATTTATTTCCTACCAATGTATCTAAAACTTGATCTATGAAAGGGAGTGGAAAGTGATCAATTAAAGTGGATTTATTCAATTCCCCATAGTCAACACACACTCTCCATTTTCCATTCTTTTTAGGAATAATTACTAAGGGTGAAACCCACTGACTGTCTGATATTGGATAGATGAAATTGACATTCAACAATTTTTGTAGTTCTTCCTTAACAATCTCCATTAGATTTGGATTCATTCTCCTTTGAGGTTTTTGAATTGGTTTGGCATTTTCTTCAATGTAGATATGACGTATACAAGTATTATGATCAATTCCCTTCATGTCAGTATATTCCCATGCATAAAAAGATGAATGTTATTGTAACATCTTGATTAATTTTATTTTTTTTGAAATTCTTCCAAAGTATTATTGATAATCAAAGTTTTTCCTTGAAATGTTTCAATCGTAGAATTGCCAAATTTTTCAATAGAATGCAAAGATAGTTGAAGGGATGATAAATATTCAATATTGCATTGTTCTTGAAAATTCTGACTAGATTCACAATATGATGAAGATTCATTATTTTCCATTAAATTTAAAATTTGATCCTCTTCATCTATTTGTGAAGTAGAAAAAATTGGTCTTATATCAAAGTCATAATCTATCCATTCTTCATTTTCAACCTCTACTATTGTTTTTGTTGGCGGATATAGTGTGAATCCCTTTTTTGTACTCCCATCATAAATGAACATATCACCAAACCTACAACTTATAAAAGCATCGGCTATAACTAGCCATGATCTTCCTAGAATCAATGGATGTCCTCCTAAGTTATTCTTGGGTGTTAAAATCATAAAATCAACAAGGTGTTCCCAAGAATCTAAGGATACATATATAAATGTATTCTAATACACCATCAGGTTTGATTACAGATCTATTTGCCAACTGTAATAGTGTAGGTTTATATTGAAGATTAGGAAGTTTTAATTGATTCATAGTTTCTTTACTCATGATATTTATGGATGCTCCTAGATCAATCAATGTATTTGGTATCTCCACAGCATTGATGTGTATTTTCACAATGGGACTTCCTGGATCAAGATATTTCTGAATTGTTGTTTTACCCATCATGATATATGCAATTTTTCCAACTAGTTGGATTCTTTTGATTTCTTTTCTTTTTCTTCCAGATCTTTTTATTCTCAAATCCCTAATTATTTTTGCAAAAATTGGTATTTCCTTAATGGCTTGAAGCAAAGGAATATTTATGCAAACGTTCTTTAGTTCATCTAACATGTCGTAATCAAGAAATACAAATTGTTTTTCTACCCCTTCATCAATTTTTAATCTTTCAAGGAAAGGTGGTTTTGAAACAGATACTGAAGGTTGTTCATAATACGAGTTGAGTTATTTGAATGTGTTGGAGTAACTTGTTTTTGAGTTTTTCATTTTTCATTAAGAGATTTTTCTTCTTCAGAGATATTTTCTTTTTTCACTTTCTTGAATAGAAACTGATGGGGACTTCTTTTCTAATATTCTACCAAATCTAAGTTAAACATTATTTATATCTAGTGGAGCTATCATGTAGGTTTGAAAATTTTTTCCTTCCATATTATAAACAGGTTGTGAATTTTTATTATTATTTGGATTTAGGAGTGGTTGGGTGGGAAAATGATTTGGTCTTTGAGGAAATGGTAATGAAATTTCTGGATTCAAATTGTCAAGTTGAGTTTGTTGAACGGGCTGAGGAAAATATTGTGGAGGAAAAGTAGGATATGATTGTTGAAATTGTGGAAATGGAGGGAGGATATTGAGGATATTGAGGGTGTCGTGCTTGTGACCAAGGTTGTGGCCAAGATTTCTAAGGCATTGGGGCAATCCAATTACTTTGTGAAGATTATGAAAATGGTTGAGTATTAAAACCTTGAGCTGTATTTGGCTGTGGATTTTGCCAAGGTCTTTTAGTAATAAAACAGAAAAGATCTCCCTGATTCAGTACTCCTTCTTCTTTATAGACATATTTAAGACCTGGTATTGAGAGACATTCTTTTGTATCATGATTTTCCAAAAAAATAACATAAGTTTCTACACATTTTAAATCAAGAGGACATTCTCTCAAGGCATGTTTCTTTATGCACTTAGGGCAAAAAATGGACAATGCAACATTTTCAACTTTTTTCTTGTTTTGTATTTTAAGGATGTCAATTTGTTCACTAATACCCTAAAATATATGTTTTAAAATTATAAGTCAAATTTCCTAATTATGATCTACTTACTATCCCAGCTGTAGATTTATTAATCCTTGATAAAAGAGGATCTCTTGGATTTTTCCTGATTCTTGCTTTGCCTCTTGAAATGTGTATGCACAACTCACAAATTTATCCTAGAGAAAACTAAGAAATGTCTACCCTACTAATTATATTGAGAATATCAATCCACTCTTCTCCATTGGATTTCAATAAGAGAGCTTTCAAAGTTTCCTCATCTAGATTATTCATTTTTTCCCTTTTTACATTGTAAGCAAATCTTTCGATGAAATCTTCAAGATTTTCATCTTCTTTTTGTATCATTTTAAAGACTTCATCGTTAATGTTATGGGGCATACAATAATCCTTATATTTCTCTCAGAATGTAGTTTCATTTGTTCCCATGTTCTTATGGACTTTATTCCTAAACTCATTAACCATTTTAATGTTGCATATTTAACAATTGCAGGGAATAATTTGAAATTTTTAGCATCATGCAGAGAATCATATGATCTACACAAGACTTCAAATTAAAAGAGAAATGTCTTAGGATCTTCACTCCTTAACCCATGAAAGTTTCAAAGGATAGAGGGTGAGATATTTTTCATTGTCACAGTTGTACCTTCATAGACGATAGGAAATCCAAAAGGTTTTGGATCTACATCTTCTCCTCTTCCACTTCCTCCACCTCTTCCACCTCATCTTCCACCTCATCTCCCCCCTCCAATCCTAGGTTGTTAACATTAAAATTATGTACCTCTCCTTCACCTTTTCTAGCTATTGCAGATTCTTCAGAACTAATATAGGGTTCTGGTTCTGGTTCTAAGATTGGGTTTTTAACTTCCTCTAGTTCCTCTGGCTCTTCTATCAATGGTTTAAAGTAGGTTTCTTCTTCCTCTTCTTTAGTAGGAACTTCCAACTCTTGAGCTAGAAATTGTTCTCTAGTTGAAGATAGCAAAATTATTGTTGTTGTTTGGGATATGGGATTTTCTGCTATTATGGATTATGTTGATGAAGTTGGTGAATCTCTAGGTTGGATTTGGGATCTTCATACCTCGGGAAGTTTATGTTTTCTTGCTATGGGTGGAATTCGAGTTTGTGTGGGTGGTTTGGCACTACGAGGTCGTGGTGGGGTAAGTGATGTTGGTGGAATTAAGCTCTTTCCTCTACCTACAAATCTACTCCTAGAGTCTCTTTCCCTATGCATATCATGTTTTTTTTATTGTTTGTTTGTTGTTGTTTTTTACCCAAAAGAAATCAAGACTTCTATTTACACCTTCCCGCAACAATGCCAAAATGTTTGGTCCATTTAGTTGTCTTAAATTGCTTACATAAATTATCAACCAGATTTGGTAAACTTGTGAAGCGCAAGTGCACTATATATGCTAGAAGCCTTCTTGATTTTATTAAAATGATGATTGTGTTTATTTTAAGGATTTTCTTTATTCTTATGTTCCTAATGAAATTGATGATTTATAATTAAATTCTTACAATAAACTCTGAAAAAAGAAAACTAGAACAAGCTATCATAATCCTATTTAACTAACTATTGTTAGTTTCAAAATAACTACTATGCAAGGTAATGGAAAAGAAAAACTACTGTAAATTCTACGAAAACTTCTTTAAGATAATTGTGTTTTTGAAAAGAAACTAAAAAGAAATTTACTCTACAATTTGCGAATAAACTACTTATGTTCTAGAAAGACAATTATTTATGCTCTAAAAGAGAATCACTTCTACTCTAGAATGAATTTATAAAGCATTCTATGTTAAGATCTCTACACTATATTTAAAAATTCAGTTTTGAAATGATAAAGCAAAAATAGAAGGAATGCAATCTAACAGATTTATTTGCTATGAAAATCAAAAGATTATATACATGGTTCTATTTTAGAAAGCATATAAATTATTTAAATTGGTAGATAGAAAAATAAAGACTGTAAACAAATGACTATAAAGAAACTAAAGCTATGATAATGAAATTTTGGAAATAATGAAAACAAAATGACTGAGCTAAATGTAAAAGATTGAATGTCATCTATCTATAGGGGCCCTCCACAAAACAACAAGTTTTAGAAATTTAATTCAACAACTAACTGCATATGATATTGACAAAAATGCTTCTTCAATTAAAGAGAACACTGTTATAAAACTTCAAATAGTCATTCCAAGATTAAATACGCGCCTCCTCTGCTTGCTGTTTATAGAGTATATATATAGAATTTGTGCTCAACAAATTGAGACTTTTATGCCTTATAAAAATTAAACCAATCCTAGTTTGAATTATAATCTATAATAGAGTAATAACATTTCTCTACGATTTTCTATTTGGAAATCAAATCAGAGAGTCGTGATTTATCTGAACTCTCGTTGCACCGCTTATCCACGTATTGACTTTCTTCTTTGACTGCGTCACTGGGAAATTTCCTTGATGATTTGGTTCAGGAAACTAGGAGGAGAATCGTGAGGAAACCAATCCCCATCTACCCATGTGCTCCTTTGCTTAGTCAGCATACTTGAATCTAGCAAACCGTGGAGATAGCTGCGGAATCACGAAACAACTACAAAATCATATTAATTTTGTAGCTATTGCAATATTTTAACTTAATAATAAGGCACATTGATAAATATGAAAAATAATACATCTCAGTACCTTACCATGTCAAAATCTATAGTTTACTACTTATTTGAGTAGGATATGATTGTTGAAATTGTGCAAATTGATGATATTGAGGATATTGAGGGTGCCATGCTTATGACCAAGATTGTGGCCAAGATTGCCAAGGCATGGGGCAGTCCAATTACTTGTGAAGATTGTGAAAATGGTTGAGTATTAAAACCTTGAGCTATATTTGGCTGTGGATTTTGCCAAGGTATTTTAGCAATAAAACAGAGAGGATCTACCTGATTTGGTACTCCTTCTTCTTTATACACATCTTTAAAACCTAGTATTGAGAGGTAGTATTTTGTATCATGATTTTCCGCAAAAATAACACGCGTTTCTGCACTTTTTAAATCAAGAGGACATTCTCTCAAGGCATGTTTCTTTATGCACTTAGGGAAAAAAATGGACAATGCAGCATTTTCAACTTTTTGCTTGTTTTGTATTTTAAGGGTGTTAATTTGTTCACTAAGACTCCCTAAAATATATGTTTTAAAATTATAAATCAAATTTCCTAGTTCTGATCTACTTACTGTCCCAGTTGCAGATTTATTAATCCTTGATAAAAGAGGATCTCTTGGATTTTTCCCGATTCTTGCTTTGCCTCTTGAAATGTGTATGCACAACTCAAAATTTTCTCCTAGTGACAACTAAGAAATGTCTACCCTACTCATTATATTGAGAAGATCAATCCACTCATCTCTATTGGATTTCAATAAGAGAGCTTTCAAAGTTTCCTCATCTAGATTATTCATTTTTTCCCTTTTTACATTGTAAGAAAATCTTTCGACAAAATCTTCAAAACTTTCATCTTCTTATTGTATGATTTTAAAGACTTCATCCTTAATGTTATGGGGCATACAATAATCCTTATACTTCTCTAAGAATATTGTTTTCATTTGTTCCCAAGTTCTTATGGATTTTATTCCTAAACTCATTAACAATTTTAATGTTGCATATTTAACGATTGCAAGGAATAATTTCAACTTTTGAGCATCATGCAGATAATCATATGATCCACTCAAGACTTCAAATTCAAAGAGAAATGCCTCAGGATCTTTACTCCTTAACCCATGAATGTTTTGAAGGATAGAGGGTGAGATATTTTTAATTGTCACGGTTGTATCTTCATAGAGGATAGGAAATCCAAAAGGTTTTTGATTTACATCTTCCTCTCCTCCTCTTCCTCCACCTCTTCCACCTCATCTTCCTCCTCATCTTCTCCCTCCAATCCTAGGTTGTTAACCATTCAAATTATGTACCTCTCCTTCACCTTCTCCAGCGATTGCAGATTCTTCATAACTAATATAGGGTTTTGGTTCTGGTTCTAAGATTGGGTTTTCAACTTCCTCTAGTTCCTCTAATTCTTCTATCAATGGTTTAAAGTAGGTTTCTTCTTCCTCTTCTTTAGTAGGAACTTTCAAATCTTGAGCTATAAATTGTTCTCTAGTTGAAGATAGGAAAATTATTATTGTTGTTTGGGAAATGGGATCTTCTTCTATTATGGATTTTGTTGATGAACTTGGTGAATCTATAGGTTGGATTTGGGATCTTCATACCTCGGGAAGTTTATGTTTTCCTGCTATGGGTGGAATTTGAGTTTGTGTGGTTGGTTTGTCACCACGACTTCGTGGTGGGGTAAGTGATGTTGGTGGAATTAAGCTCTTTCCTCTACCTACAAATCTGCCCCTAGAGTCTCTTTCCCTATGCATATCATGTTTTTTTATTGTTTGTTTGTTGTTGTTTTTTACCCAAAAGAAATCAAGACTTCTATTTACACCTCCCCGCAATGACGCCAAAATTTTTGGTCCATTTAATTGTCTTAAATTGCTTACATAAATTATCAACCAGATTTGGTAAACTTGTGAAGTGCAAGTGCACTATATATGCTAGAAGCCTTCTTGAGTTTATTAAAATGATGATTGTGTTTATTTTAAGGATTTTATTTATTCTGATGTTCTTAATGAAATTGATGATTTACAATTAAATTCCTACAATAAACTCTGAAAAGAAAATTAAAACAAGCTATCATGATCCTATTTAATTGACTATTTTTAGTTTCAAAAGAACTACTATGCAAGGTAATGGAAAAGAAAAACTACTTTGTAAATTCTACGAAAACTTCTTTAAGATAAATTGTGTTTTTGAAAAGAAACTAATAATAAATTTACTCTAGAATCCGTGAATAAACTACTTATGTTCTAGAAAGACAATTATTTATGCTCTAAAAGATAATCACTCCTATTCTAGAATGAATTTACAAAGCATTCTATGTTAAGATCTCTACACTATATTTAACAATTCAGTTTTAAAATGATAAAGCAAAAACATAAGGAATGCAATCTAACAGATGTATTTGCTATGAAAATGAGAAGATTATATACATGGTTCTATTTTAGAAAGCATATAAATGATTTAAATTGGTAGATAGCAAAAGAAATATTGTAAACAAATGACTATAAAGAAACTGGAGCTACAATAATGAAATTCTGGAAATAACGAAAATGAAATGACTGAGCTAAATGTAAAAGATTGAAGCTCATCTATCTATAAGGACCCTCCACAAAACAACAGGTTTCAGAACTTTAATTCAACTTCTAACTGCGTATGAGATTGAAGAAAATGATTCTTCAATTAAAGAGAACAATGTTATAAAAATTCAAAGTCATTCAAAGATCACATATGCGCCTCCTCTGCTTTCTGCTTACAGAGTATATATATAGAATTTGTGCTCAACAAATTGACACTTTTATCCCTTATAAAAATTAAACCAATCCTAGATTGAATTATAATCTATAACAGAGTAATAACATTTCTCTACAACTTTCTATTTGGAAAGCAAATCAGAGAGTTGTGATTTATCTGAACTCTCGTTACACCGCTTATCCACGTATTGACTTTCTTCTTTGACTGCGTCACTAGGCAATTTCCTTGATGATTTGGTTCAGGCGAATAGGAGGAGAATCATGAGGAAACCAATCCCCATCTACCCATGTGCTCCTTTGCTTAGTCAGCATACTTGAATCTAGCAAACCGTGGAGATAGTTGCGGAATCGCGAAACAACTACAAAATCATATTAATTCTGTAGCTATTGCAATATTTTAACTTAATAATAAGGCACATTGATAAATATGAAAAATAAGACATCTAAGTACCTTACCATGTCAAAATCTATAGTTTACTACTTATTTGAGTAGGATATGATCGTTGAAATTGTGCAAATTAAGGATATTGAGGATATTGAGGGTGCCATGCTTATGACCAAGGTTGTGGCCAAGATTGCCAAGGCATGGGGCAGTCCAATTACTTTGTGAAGATTATGAAAATGGTTAAGTATTAAAACCTTGAGCTATATTTGGCTGTGGAATTTGCCAAGGTATTTTAGCAATAAAACAGAGAGGATCTACCTGATTCGGTACTCCTTCTTCTTTATACACATCTTTAAAACCTAGTATTGAGAGGTAGTCTTTTGTATCATGATTTTCCGCAAAAATAACACGAGTTTCTGCACTTTTTAAATCAAGAGGACATTCTCTCAAGGCATGTTTCTTTATGCACTTAGGGAAAAAAATGGACAATGCAGCATTTTCAACTTTTTGGTTGTTTTGTATTTTAAGGGTGTCAATTTGTTCACTAAGACTCCCTAAAATATATGTTTTAAAATTATAAATCAAATTTCCTAGTTCTGATCTACTTACTATCCCAATTGCAGATTTATTAATCCTTGATAAAAGAGGATCTCTTGGATTTTTCCCGATTCTTGCTTTGCCTCTTGAAATGTGTATGCACTACTCAAAAGTTTCTCCTAGTGACAACTAAGAAATGTCTACCCTACTCATTATATTCAGAAGATCAATCCACTCATCTCTATTGTATTTCAATAAGAGAGCTTTCAAAGTTTCCTCATCTAGATTATTCATTTTTTCCCTTTTTACATTGTAAGAAAATCTTTCGACAAAATCTTCAAAATTTTCATCTTCTTATTGTATCATTTTAAAGACTTCATCCTTAATGTTATGGGCCATGTTAACACCTAGGTTGTTCCCTATGACTCCCAAGGGAATACGGCCGGGGTAACCACTAACCAAGCTTTGGATCACAGTCTCTAGCCAAACTGTAATTAGAGAGGGCTCTCTCTTTAAGATTTATCTCTGTTTTGTAAGGATTTTAGGCTAGTTATGAAGTGAGGGTTTGGTTTGAATATTGGTTGAATGATATCTTTCAATACCTAAGATGTAGTGTTCAGACAGTTGTAATTCATTGGGCAATGGAGTCTAGAGCTGTGAATTGTTTGAAATGCTTAAGTGGGAGTGTTCAGACTGCAGGGCCTATTGGGTATTCCAACAAACAAACTTAAAACTGTGGTGATGATGTATGATTAGCCAATGGAAAGCAATTAAGAATTTTCCACTAAGCTAGTGGTGTGAAAGTGAAGTATATTGCACAGGAGCAAACTTGAATTCCTGAAACAAGGGTCACTGTGAAAGATATATTCTGAAAGTGCAGCAATTAAGAATTACACTTATCAAGATTATAACTGAAGAAAACATTCATTAACAACATAGATTGAGCTCAGGGTATTTCATGAATAAATCCTGAAGCTACTCTTTTTCTTTGCTGTTAAATACTAGAACTTAGAAACATGTATGGATTGTAAAAGACTGAAACACATAACGAAGAGAGTTACAGAAGACTTATTGTATTGTGAGATGCACAGGGATCCTGCAACTTTTAACAAACACCATGAACGCATTCAAACAACTCAGAACTTGAGAGATTCCATCACTTCTTTTATTAAACTCTGAATAAATTACAGCATAGGATCTCTTCAAGAGGAAATCAACAACCCCTGCAAGCTTATGCGAGGGGGAATTTATACAATTGGTTCCAAAATATCTGAACCGCTGAGTTATCTGATAATTATATACGTTACCAACTTTTACAAAATATCAGAAAAGCAGTTACTGCTGCTATTAATACAAAATGAATGCCCTTTATATCTGTCAGGAGATACTTTGACCCTTGGAGGCCACTTAGTCGGTCTGAACGTTCTGCTTTAATGCTGGAAATGTGCCTTTATGGCTGTTGTGCTGTAGCTTTTCGGCCCTGTTACCTGTTAGCTATCAATCTTGCTTTTGTTGGCCGAATATGATCTGCTGAGTTGGCTCAGCCCATTCCTCTCTCATCCACTGTGTATGCATCACTTTTTCTGAAGGTGATGACTTATGTTTTTTGCTGAAAACTGTGCTGGAAGCCTTTGGATTTACAATATCTTCTATATCATGTTAGTCCACCATTCCTGTGTGGGCAGTTGATGTCTAAGAATTGCATCCAAAGTCTCATCTGCCTCTGTGTATTTATAGAAATTGGGAGGCACTTCAAACAGGTGTTTAATTTCATTCATTATAAAGAATAAATTCTCTACCCTGTTGTAGAGACTTTGTCCTGTAGCTGGCCCTGTTTCCTCTGAGGTTCTGGGCCTTTGAGTGATCTGATTTATGGCGAATGTGTTGAACCTCTTGGCATACTGCTCATGTGTAAGTAGCCTTCCTGCGCTGTTCAGTAAGCCAGGGAGACCTCTGTTTTGCAATGCCACAAATTTGTCCATGAATCTGTTGACCTCTGTCTGCATGTCCTGGGTCCTTCTCTCTAGTGTCTGCACCAGGTTTCTTAGTGTTAGGACCCTCTTTACTAATAAAATAGTCTCAGTCCTATTGGAGATTCCCATAGTAGCTAACTAAGCACTTGTTCTGTTGTTAAGCACATTGATCATTCTATTGGCAACCTCAGGCATATTGCCTAGAGATGCCCTTGATCTCTGGATTTCCCTCTGTGCTTTTGCAATGAGCTCCAACTGCTCATGAATTGTCTCAATATATTGCCATTGGTCAGTGATGGATTGGCCAATGTTGGCCCATAAGACTGTCTTGAGCTCAGCTATCACTTTATCCAGTGTGAGCTCCTTCTCCAGCTCCTTTATCCTGTCTTTGAGGGCTTTTATTTCCCTGCCCTTTTCTGCCACAGTCTGCTTGGATTTATCATACCTCTCATTGAGCTTGGCTAGACTCTCCCTGGCCTCATTTAGCTCTGCCATTTGGTCTTCTAGGGCTTGTATTTCATTCTTGAGCTTCTGCATGTCCAGGCTTGGAGCCTGCTCTGTTGTTGTTGGTGCAGTTGCTGATGTAGATGGTGCTGTCTTTTCAGTAGGAGGAGCTGTGGTCTGAGGAGGTTCCTCCAGGTTAATTATTTCTGGAGGAGGCTGAGATGATTGACCTCCTTCCTTTTGCTGTAATGATGCTTGCAATGCTGCCTGTGCAGCCTCTGATTCACCCAGCTTTTCTTGAGTCTGGATTAGCTGTTTATATAAAGACACCAGCAAAGCTGTGGCATCTTGATCATGTCTCAGTTGGGCAACTTCATCTGTTTGAGGGTGAATTGTTGCTGGGATTTTGATCTTTCTCCTCAAAGCTGCCATGTCTGCATCCCTCAATTTCAATATTTCTTGTATGCCCTTGATGTCCTTGGGATCATGTCCAATCTCTATGATTATATATTCTAAGGCCATGATCCTGTTATCCTTTGCTTGAGAGGATGCTCTCTCCAACTCAAGTTGGGCAGCTGTATTATTTAGGCTATTTTCTAGCCTGTAGTTATCCAGTGTCTTGTCTGCCAAGGAGGCATACACAATCTCACCCGTTTGTTTATGCAATTCGATTTTTTTCCATTGGGTGGATGTCCTTGGCAAGGACCTCAAGATTGGTCCTCAAGTAGTCTGAAGGAGACTGTGGCTGCAATGCAGTTGGCATGAAGTGACTCATGATCATTTTGCCTTCATTAACATCATATGCAGACATGAGCCTTTGCTGGTTGGTGGGAGCCATTTTCAACAAATGATTATATAGTTGTATCTTTATTGGCTCATTCCTCCTCTTTATGTCAATGAGCTGTTGTTTGATGCTCAGTTCACCTTCTCTCTGCTGGCTTGAGGAGCTAACTTCTCCTCCCATCATCCTCTCTTGTTCCTGCTGGAAGGAACTTGCTGAGGCCTCCAGACTTGGTGGGCCCATGCCCAAAGATTGCCCCAAAGGCATTTCCTCTTCTGAAAGGGGATTCATTCTGTGTCTTTTCTCCCCTTGAGTCGTTGTTGTTGTGAGGGGAGTATCTCTGTCCCTCTTTCTGCTTATGTCTTCTTTTTGTGGGGTTTGGAGGACTGAGGCCTCCACTGTCGTTTCTGGCCTAGGAGGCACTGTGTCCTGGGCCTGCTGCTCAGTGGAAATTGGGGCTTCAGCTGCCTTTTTCTCGCTGTAATGGCTGCTCTTTCTCTTGCTGCCCCTCTTGTTGCTATTGTACATGTTTTTGTTGTTGCTGTGCCTCCTCATGAGGTGGATGTTCTGGTTCCATCTCCTTTTCTTTGCCTTTGCTTGAGGTTTGCTCAGTAGCTTTAACCGCTTGCTGATTTGCTGTGGAGGAAGATGCAGCTGCTCCCACTTGAGTGCTTGGAAGAGTAAACACCTGTGCACAAAGCTCCAAGTCAGCCATCTTTTGGATATTTCTAACTGCTCTTTGATTTAATTCTTCTTGTGTAGCAGCCTCCTCTAAGGTTCCCCTCCTCCATTTTGCTTGATTTGCATATTTTTCTATGTGGGGCAACCTTACATGGTCATAACCAGACAGCCTATAGTTGACCCTTCTTAGAGTTATGAAGTGATTGGGGTCATAAGGTTTCCAAAGGAAACTGGTCTATAGGCCAAGGGATCCTAACATGTTGTCGGCTTCTTGCCAACATTCCTCCGTTTTGTTGTAGATGAAGTGGCCTAATTGGTTTCTGACCTTGAGTTGTGCTTTCTTGCCTCTGCTTGAAAAGTGCAGCACATCAGCATTCCCAAATTGCCTGAAGTATTCCAGGGCAAACAATCTCATGGGCACATATCTGGGCAATCTGTATGGGGGCAGCTCACACCCATATATTCTGATGACTGTGTGGTGTTGGTAATAATACCAATCCCCGATGCTGTATGCCTTGGACAGCTGAAGAATCCTCTGCATCTCATCAGTTAGCCTAGGAGGAGGTGAGCTCATGAGTAGAGACATGGCTAGGTGGATGAAGAGGTCTATAAATTCACAATAGGTGTATGGAGAAACAGATCTGCAGTGAAAGGCAGAGGACCAATACACCACTGACCTTGGATTTCCTTGTGCATCCACTCTCTTTATAGCAAAGTGGAACTTCTCATGTTGATAATACAAAATCAAGTGGTAGATGTAGGAGGTGTATCTGAACACCCTTTCTCTTGGTAAGTTCATCAATTGCTCATGTATTTTGTCAGATATGTAGGTGGCATAGTCATAGCAGATTGGAGACTTGCCAGGGGCAAACATGAGCATCATCACCAGTACAGTCTCATCAACAAACTCAATAGAATTATAGCCCAGAATGGGACTGATCATATCTACAAGGTCCCTGCCCAATTGGTTGAGGTAAACATGAGAGATGGGAGGGTACTTCACAGTGTCAGACCCTATGTACAACTGATTTAGTTTGGTGATCTGGGCATCTGTCAATTTGGCTCCTTGCTTTATCAGATCAGCCAATGATAAAGGGACCAATTTCTTCTCAGTTTTGAAATGGAGCATCTCTCTGATGGCTTCAGGGGTGACATAGAAGACAACTGAGCCTGAAGGGTCAATCACAGCCCTCTGAGTGGCGTCGTAGGATTCAGCACATAGGTGGATTAGGTCAGGAAACTGGTTGACCTGAGGGAGTTTAAATAGAGGGAGGAAAGAATCCCAAATGCCCAATACATATGTTCCAGCCTCATGTTTAATCCTCAACTCATTCAACAAATGAATATGGTACTTGTTGTGCATTAGCATTTCTTCTGTTATATGATAATCCAGGTCTGCTAGAGGCTGCCACTCCAATTGTCTCTGAGGGGCATTTAGAGGAGCAATGTTCAATGCTACAGGAGCTACTGGTGGATCCATGGTTACTTTTAGGATTTTTGTTGTTTATAAACTGGTGTTACTGTGCAGAGCAACACTAAAGAGTTTTCTTTGAACATAAAGGTAAATTACTGAGGGACAGAGGATAAATGGTCAATTGCAGCAATTGAAATACTGCTTAAAGGATGGATAAGACAAATGTCTGGTCTTAAACTGTTTTTCTCAGCAAATTGGTACAGTTTAGGTTACCATTTCGCGATTGCGCGAACAGAATGCAGTTATTGGTAAAAAACTCGGGCAAACAAGGCTCAACCGGTGAATTTCGACATTAGAGTGTAAATGGGGGCTAGGCACAGGGGATTTGCCGGTGAATTTTAAGTTTCTCAGTGTTTTAAGCTTTCTTGGCAATTTACAGACGAAACCAGGTGCAGGAGGGATTCACAAGGATAAATACCTGGTATACAGAGAACAATGGACACGAATGCAGGTGAAAATGGCGCGCCAGCGGTCTCCAGGTCGAGTTCAGCAGGTTGGTGCGCAGTTGGACGTAAAAACCATGCAGAAAAAACAACAGCGTTTTTGGCAAAAAGTGCAAAAAATGCGAAATTTTGGCCAAAATATGGATTTTTGGAACATTGGCGCCTTTTTTGGATGACGTCAGCATGACGTCATCAGGTGGGGTCAAGGTCGGATGACGTCAGCATGACGTCATCGGGTGACGTGGCGGCATAAGAGAGGTCCACGGGGATGGTGAGGTGGTAGACAGGTGGAGCAATGGCGGACGGGGCATACCGACGCGGCGCTGACGTAGCAGTGATGCTGGCAGTGACGTAGGTAGGACGGATTAACCGAAACCGGAAGTGGTTAGCGGTTTCATATCGCACCGCCTTCCATACGGAAGCGGAATTGTCAGAGGTACCTCCGATACGATGTGGGGGTGACGCGTGGCAGAGGCCTGACGTCACCCTCTGACAGATATCGGAAGGTATCTTTCGGACGTCGGGGCCGGTCCGATATGCACGAGGGCCGTCGGATGAAAAGGGCCTGATCCGACGGTCGACGGATCGTTGAGCTGGCCAGACGATACGGATGCGGGCGTGATTAAAATAATATTTCTTTTGAAATTCACGCTCGGCGGGACCTTTGGGAATTTGGCGATTCATATGGTTTTTTCAATGTTTTTACAAAAATGCGCATAGCACTAAGACTTTGGGTAAACGGGAAAAAGTGGGTTTTTGTATGCTTTTTGCAAATAAAGCGGGTTATGGGTAAAAGGGGTTTTTTACAAGGTTTTTTAGCAAATGAAGGGGTTAATGGTTTGGATAACTTCTGAAGGGAAAATAGGGGTAAGGCTTAGGGTTCTCAAAGTGACCGGATGTCACTTTAATCCCTAATAGTGAACATATGGCTATAATGCCAAGGGGAGGGATATTTATACAATGCTTGGGGTTTATACACCATAGTGTTTATAATAGTAGGGAAAAGGGGAACATAGGGGATTTAGATAATAAGAAGTTAGGGGTTAGTAAGAGTGGGGGAAGGGGTGAAACACTAAGTTTTTGTATGAAATCAACTTAGTATAGGAAGTAGATCAAAATGAAAAGAATTTTTAGACAAGAAATGTGGCTCTAAAGGAAACCAGAACCAACATAAAACCTTGAATTCTTTCATGAACACCACTTGTGTAGGGATGTTAGTAATGAATATGAGAAAGGGAAAAAGGAAGTTAGACATGCTCCATTGTGTTACAGCAAAGTGATAGAGAAGAGGAGCTTTTCTATCCATTGATGCTTTCCTTGTTTTGACCAGCAAGATTCAGTTGGAAAGGAATGACATTTCTGCAACCCCATCTACCTACCCATCTGCTTGCCTAGCATTTTTTGCTTCTTCTTGGAGGGTGCACTTGGACTTGCAGACCCATATGTGCCTTTTCTTTTCCATTGGCGTTTTCTTTTGATTTTCTATCTAGCACTACCCTTATTGCTTCCAAGGTCCCAGATTAAGCAGTTGGGAACCTTAATTCTCTACCTAAGCTACTGGTCTGCCAAGATTAAACAGTTTGGACAGACTTCTTTCTCTATTCTACAACAGAAAATTGAAACATGGCATGATCCAGATTAGGCTGTTGGACCATCCATTAAAATTGAGTCAACATAAAGCTATATACACACATTGTTTTCTCATGGAAATATGGGATCTTTGTATCACCAAAGCAGAGCATATTTGGAACTTTCTTTGCCAATCATGAAATATGAAACCTATTGATATAGGTAGCTAACAGTGGCTCCACATGGGGATGGCTTTTCTATTTGAAAGGCCAAGAACAGCAGGTCAGAATGCCTTTGGCCCTTGACTGCTTTTAAAACTTGAAGTATGCTGCTTTGACATGCCAAATTGTACTCCTCCCATCTTGGTAGATCTCTGAACTCATTTGCCTTTTGCTGATAACTAGTGAAACTTGAGAAACTGCATTTTTACATTTTAACAGAAAGTAATATATACACCTGAATATGTACAAGGGAAACTCAGGCTGCACTTATGGGTAGTAGTCAAAATAGTGCTTCAACATCCTGCCATTCACAGGACCTTCATCCAAATCAGTTTCATCAAGACTTTTAAGGAAGTAAGTATTGTTTCCTTGTACTGCTTGAACAACAAATGGTCCTTTCCAAAGGGAATCAAACTTTCCATGTTTTCCTTTGTCTTCCCTTCTTGAATCCCATTTGAGGACTTTGTCACCAACGTTGAAATCTTCTGCCTTGGTCCTTCGTTCAAAGGCTTTCTTTAACTTTTCTTGTAAAACTTGAACTCTGTTATAAACTTGGTCTCTAGTTTCATGTAAACATATTATTTGATTAATTCTTCTTTGTATATCATTTGGTTCAGCTTGACTTTCTTGCAGTAGTTTCATAACAGGAACCCCTAGTGATGAAGGGAATTTGGCCTCTAGTCCATAGAATAACTCATATGGGCTGACCCCAATTGATCTCTTGGTTGTTAGTCTATCTGCCCATAAGGCATTCACAAGCTTCTTGTGCCAGTTCTTTTTATTTTCTTCCAGCACCTTTTTTATGATGTTCACCAGGCTTTTATTTGATGATTCAGCAAGGCCATTTCCTTGAGGATAGTATGCAGTAGAATGGCCCAAGGTAATATGAAATTTGTGGCAGAAATTCACCATCTTCTTTGATCTGAAGGCAGCAGCATTGTCTGTTATTATTTTATCAGGACAGCCAAATCTAGCAAGAATATTGGTCTCAAGGAACTGAATGATAGTGGAATCATTTGCTTGTCTGCATGGAACAGCTTCAATCCATTTAGTAAAGTAGTCTGTAGCTGTTAGGATCCATCTATGTTGGCCTGAAGATGAAGGATGAATTTCCCCAATGAAATCCAAGCCCCATTGTTGAAAAGATCTCTCTGTTGCAATAGGCCTCAAAGGGAGTGGCAGTAACTTTCTCTTTCCCTCAAACACTTGACATTTATGAAATGAGGTGGTGAATTTCTTGACATCAGAGAAAATGGTGGGCCAATAGTATCCAGCCCTCAGTATCTTATCCACAGTGGACTTCCAATACAAGTGTCCACCACAGTCACCTGCATGAAATTCTTTGGTGACATTGTTAGTCTCATTCTCAATCAAGCAGTTTAACAGTATACCTTCATGGTTTTTCCAAAGCAAATTTCCATTCATAACACAAAATTTTGAAGCTTTCATTTTTAGGAACCTACATTTAGTTCTGGACAGTCCTGGGGGAGCACACAGGTTTTGTAACACATAACAGATATCAGAATACCAGGGGGATTGTTCAAAGGCTACATTGATCTTTGGAGTCGCCAGCTCCGGTTCACTGTCCAACTGGTTGATGTCCAAGGCTTGGAAATTTGTTTCAGACATTAATTTGGCCAAACCTTGCCCTTTTATCAGTTTTGTAGGTTTTATTTCAATGTCAAATTCTAAAATGTTAGCAATCCATTTTCCTCTTCTGCCCTCTAAGTTCTCTTGAGTAAGTATGTCTTTCACAATTGGGCTTGGTACATAGGCTATAACATGGGAGTATAGGATGTAGATCCTAAAGTCTTTAATGGCCTTGACCAAAGCATAAGCTTGTTTCTCCATGATTTGATATTTCAGGGGTGCATCTCTAAGAGCTCTACTGAAGAAAGCAATTGGTTTCTCGTTTCCTTGGTCATCTTTCTGTAATAAAACAACAGCAATAGTATGCTGAGAGGCAAAAGAGAAAACGATAAATTCCCTGTCAAACTGAGGATTTGTTAAGACTGGAGTTTGGGTAAGGGCCAATTTTATGCCTTCAAAGGCTTGATTTGCTTCTACTGTCCATTTCACTTTTGAATCCTTTTTTAGCATGTTATTGAGTAATCTGCTTAATTCAGCCAAATTTGGGATAAATCTCCTTAGGAAGTTGATTTTACCCAGAAAGGCTTGTAATTCCTTTACATTTCTTGGATGAGGCATTTGTAAAATGGCCTGTATTCTGTCTGGGTCGATCCTAATGCCATCCTTTGAAATGATGTGACCCAACAGTTTACCTTCTTCCAAACCAAACAGGGATTTCTTGGGATTTAAGGAAATTCCATATTTCCTACAAGTTATGAATATCTGCCTTAGATGTTTCAGATGTTCATGGTCAGATTTTGAAAATGGTGTAAGGTCATCTAAGTAGACCATAAGGAAATCATGGATCTCTTTGGCAAAAGCAATATCCATTGCTCTTTGAAAGGTAGCCCCTGCATTTTTCAATCCAAAAGGCATTTTCACATATTTGAAGGTTCCCCAAGGGGTTGTAAATGTTGTTTTGTCCTGATCATCAGGGTGAACTAGGATCTGGTTGAAACCTGAGAATCCATCAAGTAGAGAAATTCTTGAGGCTCCCACCACTCTTTGGAGAATGTGATCCATCTTAGGTAAGGGATAATTGTCTTTGAGGGACACTTGGTTTAGATTCCTAAGATCAACACAAAGTCTTATTTCACCAGTTTTCTTTCTTGTAGGTACCAAATTTGAGATCCAATCAGAAAATCTGATTGGTGCTATGATGCCAGCCTTAAACATTTTTTGTACCTCTTGTTCCATTGCTGGGAGAAGCATAGGATTGATTCTCCTCAATTTTTGCTTAAAGGGTTTTTGATCTGGTTTGAGAGGGATAGTGTGTTGAATTACAGAGGTGTCATAGGATTTTAAATCCTCATAACTCCATGCAAAGACATCCTGGAACTCCTTAAAGAGGTCAATGTATTTAGGCTTTTGATCAGGAGGTAATGAAGCAGACAGTTTTATTATTTTGGGTTGTTCAGCAGTCCCAATGTTACACTCTTCTATGGCAGTGTTGAGGGGCTGGATTTTTGGTTTGCTGGGAACATCATTGGAGTCGAAAATGTCTTCTAATGGAGCTAAGCCTGTTGGAAGAAAATTGTCTTTCAATTGTATAACTTCGGCTTCATCATCAGCTATCTCTTCACAACTATTTTGTCCAAGTTCTTGTATGTTTTCTTTGTTAAAAATTGTTGGATGTAACATTTGGTTTGCTGTTTTAGGTGACATTGGCTTGTTATTCTGTTTACTCTGTATTTGTGATTGACTTGCTCTTTCAAGTATTTGTGATTGACTTGCTCTTTCAAGTATTTGTGATTGACTTGCTCTTTCAGTGTCAATATTTAGTCCTGCAAATTCTTGTTGCAAGGTCAGGAAATTATTTATCTGTGCATCATCTTCAAATACTTGCCAGTCTTTGACATTGTTTGGGACAGAAGGTCTGTGTTTTACCTCAGCTGTAAAGCAATGATGGGGCTCAAAAGGTAACTTGCAGGTGCTTGCAAATGTGGCCAAGCTATGAGCATGCAGGTTATGGGTCCTGGGAATCTTGATAATTTGAAATTCAATGAAGGACTGTAGTAGTTCAGAAGCAGCAGATCTATAAGATCTCAGTCTTTTATCATTAGTAACAAAATTTCCCTTTACTTGTTGGATAATCAAGTCTGAATCTCCCATAATTGAAACTTTTATGGCTTGTAAGGATTTTACTAGCTTAAGGCCTAGCAAGAGAGCTTCATATTCAGCCATATTGTTGGTGCACCTGAAGTTTAACCTATAGGCTCGGCCCTCTGCATGACTGTTTTGTTTGTTATGTATCCAAACCCCTGCTCCTGCCCCTAACTTGTTGACTGACCCATCAAATTCAAGAAACCATAGGATCTCTCGTTCGGGGGGAGACTTAATAACTTGTCTGTGATGTGGGATCATAAGTTGAAGTTCTGGTTTTTCACCTGGTTTGTCTTCTAGGACAGTCTGATCACTTGATTGAAGTAGCCTAATTTCTTAGGCAGCAGCTTGTTCATTAATGTCCTGATCTTGTTCATATGTTTTGGTTTCAACATCCTTATTTGTAAGACCTGAATTGTCATTGAAAAGAATATATGAGTCTATATCAGAATGAACAGCATATATGGGAAAATTTTGAGGTTTTTCTTCACTGCTGACCATGTATTTCATAAGTGTTTATCTGTATAGTCTTTTTTGTTGCCCAAAGACAGAGATGGTTGCATATGACATGTCTAGTTGTAGGGAACCTTGGAGTTTAGCCCCCCATGATCTTGATAACAGCATCCCATATTTAGGTGGGATATCAGCAACCACAACATCCATGAGAACTGTTTTATTTGGGTACTGGACAAGGGACACACATAAGTCTTTTATAAAGCCTAGACACTTGACTTGGCTAGAGTCAAATGAGAATAGGTCGTTATATGGTCTTGTAATATCTAGATTCAATCTTTCCATGACTGATTTGGGCATCAAGTTGTGAGAGGCACCTGAATCAAACATTTCATTGTGTAGTATCTTATCATGAACATGTAAACTGACATAAAAAGGTAAGATACCTGCAACGGCTGTTTTTCCATCAACTTCTGGACCGAAAATCAATTCTGGGGTGTCATCTAACACATTTACATTATCTTTATTACGAGTTAGCTGAAGGGACTTCTTGATTTGTTGTCTATAAATGTCATGCTTGGCTAGTTCTGAAAGAGGGACAACTACCTTCAATTTGCCAATTTCAGCTTCTAAGTCAAAGGGTCTTTCAGATTGGATCTTGGTGTTGTGGATGGCAGCCTTTTCCGTGTTCACTAGGTTTTCTTCTTGATTCTTATCTTGATCTCGAAGCTTGTCCTTGTTACTGACCTCTTGAGGAATGTTAGTTGGGTTGGGCTGCAAGGGTGATGACTCTACTGGTTGCTGTTTTGAGGGAGAAGTTACAGCTATTTCCTCAACTGTTACCTCATCTGTAATTGGACCAGTTTTGTCACTTGGTTCTGTGATAATAGCTTTCTTAGGCTGTGTTGTGTCCTTTGTCTTGTCAGGCTGTGTCACATTTATAGTTCTGCTTCTTAGCTTATATTGTTTATGAACTTCATAAACAGCTGTGTCATATCCTTGTTTAAAGTCAAATGACTCACCTGACCTGGTTTGGAATTGCTGAATGTCATCATCTTTATGATCCTCTTGACTTTGAAAAACTTGCTGCTCATCATTCAGGCCCATCGGGTTAATGTGGGTGTCATCTGTTTGTTCATCTAAAGTGGATGCCTCAGTATAGTTTTCCTGGAAAGGGGGTCTTATGTCTGGGTCAGAACCGGTCTTGCCAACGTTTGGGTTTTGATTTCAACTAAAGTTTGGATTCTTGTTAGGGTTATTTTGTGGTGCATCCCATGATGATTTTCTCTCAACTGATTCTACTCTATCCCCCAACCTCTTCATACCAGTGAGTATTGCATCCAATTTTTGATCAAAGGCTGAGGGTTCATCTTTGAAGGTGGTTTTCTTTTCCAATCTTGCCCTGTTTCTTTTAGCAATCAGGTTAGCCTCTACTGTGACAGCAACCTTTTGGGCTTCTTCAAGAGTTTCAGGTGCCCTTTCTTTTAATTGATATGCCATATCAGGGTCAAAACCGTCAGGAAATTTGTACAAGGCCAGATCAGGGGGAGGTCTTAAATTCTGTGGTATTGCATTATACACATTGTTAAATCTTGCACAATACTCCAACACGGTCTCTTGAGGACCTCGTCTGATTGTGTCATATTCACCAAGTATGTGCAGGGGATCTTTCTTCTTCTCCCACCTATTAGTAAAGGCTTGATAAAGGTCATCAGGAGTTGTGATGGTATTTGCAGCTAGTGAACTAAACCAAGTTCTTACATCCCCTGTGAGGCTCTGAACAAAGATTCTCATTCTCACACTGTCATCATCTATTTCATAGTTCTCAAAATGGTCTTGCATCCTTCTGGCATGCTGGATTGCTGTGAAAGGGCCAGTGGAGTCAAAATATGAGATCTTGGATTGATAGTCCTGAGGTAGAGCTGGAGCGTTGGCAGGTAACTGCAGGGGTGCATATCTGTTAGCCATATTTGCAGGATTTAGAGGGTTAACAGGGATAGCATGAATGACTGGTATAACAGGGGTAGTGGGAAAGGTGGAAACTAGAGTGTTGGTCAAGGGAATATCTGCAGTGGATGGAGGTGTAAAAGGAGGGCTTTGAGATGTGGATGGTGAACTTGGGGAATTGGGGGTAGACCGAAATAGAACCTTGATTGGAGTTGGAACAGGGTTTGGATGAGCTGTCTCAGGACTTGAGTCAGCAAGGGTCTCCTGTTCCTGCTGCTTCCTAATGATCTTGGGGATTGTATTAGGATTTTCAAAAATAGCTGGTGGATTGGGGTCTGGGTTTGACCTAGTATGTCTAGTTTCCTTTTTAGGAGCCAGCTTCTGAACTTGTTTTTTGATATTTTAGGATATTTTTAGAACTGTTTCAAGGGACTGCTCAAACTTTTAGAACCACTGTCTATAGACAGACAATAGTTGAAAAATAAGATGTCCCCAGTGGAGTCGACAATTATGTTAACACCCAGGTTGTTCCCTATGACTCCCAAGGGAATACGGTCGGGGTAACCACTAACCAAGCTTTGGATCACAGTCTCTAGCCAAACTGTAATCAGAGAGGGCTCTCTCTTTAAGATTTATCTCTGTTTTGTGAGGATTTTAGGCTAGTTATGAAGTGAGGGTTTGGTTTGAATATTGGTTGAATGATATCTTTCAATACCTAAGATGTAGTGTTCAGACAGTTGTAATTCATTGGGCAATGGAGTCTAGAGCTGTGAATTGTTTGAAATGCTTAAGTGGGAGTGTTCAGACTGCAGGGCCTATTGGGTATTCCAACAAACAAACTTAAAACTGTGGTGATGATGTATGATTAGCCAATGGAAAGCAATTAAGAATTTTCCACTAAGCTAGTGGTGTGAAAGTGAAGTATATTGCACAGGAGCAAACTTGAATTCCTGAAACAAGGGTCACTGTGAAAGATATATTCTGAAAGTGCAGCAATTAAGAATTACACTTATCAAGATTATAACTGAAGAAAACATTCATTAACAACATAGATTGAGCTCAGGGTATTTCATGAATAAATCCTGAAGCTACTCTTTTTCTTTGCTGTTAAATACTAGAACTTAGAAACATGTATGGATTGTAAAAGACTGAAACACATAACGAAGAGAGTTACAGAAGACTTATTGTATTGTGAGATGCACAGGGATCCTGCAACTTTTAACAAACACCATGAACGCATTCAAACAGCTCAGAACTTGAGAGATTCCATCACTTCTTTTATTAAACTCTGAATAAATTACAGCATAGGATCTCTTCAAGAGGAAATCAACAACCCCTGCAAGCTTATGCGAGGGGGAATTTATACAATTGGTTCCAAAATATCTGAACCGCTGAGTTATCTGATAATTATATACGTTACCAACTTTTACAAAATATCAGAAAAGCAGTTACTGCTGCTATTAATACAAAATGAATGCCCTTTATATCTGTCAGGAGATACTTTGACCCTTGGAGGCCACTTAGTCGGTCTGAACGTTCTGCTTTAATGCTGGAAATGTGCCTTTATGGCTGTTGTGCTGTAGCTTTTCGGCCCTGTTACCTGTTAGCTATCAATCTTGCTTTTGTTGGCCGAATATGATCTGCTGAGTTGGCTCAGCCCATTCCTCTCTCATCCACTGTGTATGCATCACTTTTTCTGAAGGTGATGACTTATGTTTTTTGCTGAAAACTGTGCTGGAAGCCTTTGGATTTACAATATCTTCTATATCATGTTAGTCCACCATTCCTGTGTGGGCAGTTGATGTCTAAGAATTGCATCCAAAGTCTCATCTGCCTCTGTGTATTTATAGAAATTGGGAGGCACTTCAAACAGGTGTTTAATTTCATTCATTATAAAGAATAAATTCTCTACCCTGTTGTAGAGACTTTGTCCTGTAGCTGGCCCTGTTTCCTCTGAGGTTCTGGGCCTTTGAGTGATCTGATTTATGGCAAATGTGTTGAACCTCTTGGCATACTGCTCATGTGTAAGTAGCCTTCATGCGCTGTTTAGTAAGCCAGGGAGACCTCTGTTTTGCAATGCCACAAATTTGTCCATGAATCTGTTGACCTCTGTCTGCATGTCCTGGGTCCTTCTCTCTAGTGTCTGCACCAGGTTTCTTAGTGTTAGGACCCTCTTTACTAATAAAATAGTCTCAGTCCTATTGGAGATTCCCATAGTAGCTAACTGAGCACTTGTTCTGTTGTTAAGCACATTGATCATTCTATTGGCAACCTCAGGCATATTGCCTAGAGATGCCCTTGATCTCTGGATTTCCCTCTGTGCTTTTGCAATGAGCTCCAACTGCTCATGAATTGTCTCAATATATTGCCATTGGTCAGTGATGGATTGGCTAATGTTGGCCCATAAGACTGTCTTGAGCTCACCTGTCACTTTATCCAGTGTGAGCTCCTTCTCCAGCTCCTTTATCCTGTCTTTGAGGGCTTTTATTTCCCTGCCCTTTTCTGCCACAGTCTGCTTGGATTTATCATACCTCTCATTGAGCTTGGCTAGACTCTCCCTGGCCTCATTTAGCTCTGCCATTTGGTCTTCCAAGGCTTGTATTTCATTGTTGAGCTTCTGCATGTCCAGGCTTGGAGCCTGCTCTGTTGTTGTTGGTGCAGTTGCTGATGGAGATGGTGCTGTCTTTTCAGTAGGAGGAGCTGTGGTTTGAGGAGGTTCCTCCAGGTTAATTATTTCTGGAGGAGGCTGAGATGATTGACCTCCTTCCTTTTGCTGTAATGATGCTTGCAATGCTGCCTGTGCAGCCTCTGATTCACCCAGCTTTTCTTGAGTCTGGATTAGCTGTTTATATAAAGACACCAGCAAAGCTGTGGCATCTTGATCATGTCTCAGTTGGGCAACTTCATCTGTTTGAGGGTGAATTGTTGCTGGGATTTTGATCTTTCTCCTCAAAGCTGCCATGTCTGCATCCCTCAATTTCAATATTTCTTGTATGCCCTTGATGTCCTTGGGATCATGTCCAATCTCTATGATTATATATTCTAAGGCCATGATCCTGTTATCCTTTGCTTGAGAGGATGCTCTCTCCAACTCAAGTTGGGCAGCTGTATTATTTAGGCTATTTTCTAGCCTGTAGTTATCCAGTGTCTTGTCTGCCAAGGAGGCATACACAATCTCACCCGTTTGTTTATGCAATTCGATTTTTTCCATTGGGTGGATGTCCTTGGCAAGGACCTCAAGATTGGTCCTCAAGTAGTCTGAAGGAGACTGTGGCTGCAATGCAGTTGGCATGAAGTGACTCATGATCATTTTTCCTTCATTAACATCATATGCCGACATGAGCCTTTGCTAGTTGGTGGGAGCCATTTTCAACAAATGATTATATAGTTGTATCTTTATTGGCTCATTCCTCCTCTTTATGTCAATGAACTGCTGTTTGATGCTCAGTTCACCTTCTCTCCGCTGGCTTGAGGAGCTAACTTCTCCTCCCATCATCCTCTCTTGTTCCTGCTGGAAGGAACTTGCTGAGGCCTCCAGACTTGGTGGGCCCATGCCCAAAGATTGCCCCAAAGGCATTTCCTCTTCTGAAAGGGGATTCATTCTGTGTCTTTTCTCCCCTTGAGTCGTTGTTGTTGTGAGGGGAGTCTCTCTATCCCTCTTTCTGCTTATGTCTTCTTTTTGTGGGGTTTGGAGGACTGAGGCCTCCACTGTCGTTTCTGGCCTAGGAGGCACTGTGTCCTGAGCCTGCTGCTCAGTGGAAATTGGGGCTTCAACTGCCTTTTCTCGCTGTAATGGCTGCTCTTTCTCTTGATGCCCCTCTTGTTGTTGTTGTACCTGTTGTTGTTGCTGCTGTGCCTCCTCATGAGGTGGCTATTCTGGTTCCATCTCCTTTTCTTTTCCTTTGCTTGAGGTTTGCTCAGTAGCTTTAACCGCTTGCTGATTTGTTGTGGAGGAAGATGCAGCTGCTCCCAATTGAGTGCTTGGAAGAGTAAACACCTGTGCACAAAGCTCCAAGTCAGCCATCTTTTGGATATTTCTAACTGCTCTTTGATTTAATTCTTCTTGTGTAGCAGCCTCCTCTAAGGTTCCCCTCCTCCATTTTGCTTGATTTGCATATTTTTCTATGTGGGGCAACCTTAGATGGTCATATCCAGACAGCCTATACTTGACCCTTCTTAGAGTTATGAAGTGATTGGGGTCATAAGGTTTCCAAAGGAAACTGGTCTGTAGGCCAAGGGATCCTAACATGTTGTCGGCTTCTTTCCAACCTTCCTCCCTTTTGTTGTAGATGAAGTGGCCTAATTGGTTTCTGACCTTGAGTTGTGCTTTCTTGCCTCTGCTTGAAAAGTGCAGCACATCAGCATTCCCAAATTGCCTGAAGTATTCCAGGGCAAACAATCTCATGGGCACATATCTGGGCAATCTGTATGGGGGCAGCTCACACCCATATATTCTGATGACTGTGTGGTGTTGGTAATAATACCAATCCCCGATGCTGTATGCCTTGGACAACTGAAGAATCCTCTGCATCTCATCAGTTAGCCTTGGAGGAGGTGAGCTCATGAGCAGAGACATGGCTGGGTGGATGAAGAGGTCTATAAATTCACAATAGGTGTATGGAGAAATAGATTTGCAGTGAAAGGCAGAGGACCAATACACCACTGACCTTGGATTTCCTTGTGCATCCACTCTCTTTATAGCAAAGTGGGACTTCTCATGTTGATAATACAAAATCAAGTGGTAGATGTAGGAGGTGTATCTGAACACCCTTTCTCTTGGTAAGTTCATCAATTGCTCATGTATTTTGTCAGATATGTAGGTGGCATAGTCATAGCAGATTGGAGACTTTCCAGGGGCAAACATGAGCATCATCACCAGTACAGTCTCATCAACAAACTCAATAGAATTATAGCCCAGAATGGGATTGATCATATCTAGAAGGTCCCTGCCCAATTGGTTGAGGTAAACATGAGAGATGGGAGGGTACTTCACAGTGTCAGACCCTATGTACAACTGATTTAGATTGGTGATCTGGGCATCTGTCAATTTGGCTCCTTGCTTTATCAGATCAGCCAGTGATAAAGGGACCAATTTCTTCTCAGTTTTGAAATGGAGCATCTCTCTGATGGCTTCAGGGGTGACATAGAAGACAACTGAGCCTGAAGGGTCAATCACAGCCCTCTGAGTGGTGTCGTAGGATTCAACACATAGGTGGATTAGGTCAGGAAACTGGTTGACCTGAGGGAGTTTAAATAGAGGGAGGAAAGAATCCCAAATGCCCAATACATTTGTTCCAGCCTCATGTTTAATCCTCAACTCATTCAACAAATGAATATGGTACTTGTTGTGCATTAGCATTTCTTCTGCTATCTGATAATCCAGGTCTGCTAGAGGCTACCACTCCAATTGTCTCTGAGGGGCATTTAGAGGAGCAATGTTCAATGCTACAGGAGCTACTGGTGGATCCATGGTTACTTTTAGGATTTCTGTTGTTTATAAACTGGTGTTACTGTGCAGAGCAACACTAAAGAGTTTTATTTGAACAGAAAGGTAAATTACTGAGGGACAGAGGATAAATGGTCAATTGCAGCAATTGAAATACTGCTTAAAGGATGGATAAGACAAATGTCTGGTCTTAAACTCTTTTTCTCAGCAAATTGGTACAGTTTGGGTTACCATTTCGCGATTGCGCGAACAGAATGCAGTTATTGGTAAAAAACTCGGGCAAACAAGGCTCAACTAGTGAATTTCGACCTTAGAGTGTAAATGGGGGCTAGGCACAGGGGATTTGCCGGTGAATTTTAAGTTTCTCAGTGTTTTAAGCTTTCTTGGCAATTTACAGACGAAACCAGGTGCAGGAGGGATTCACAAGGATAAATACCTAGTATACAGAGAACAATGGACACGAATGCAGGTGAAAATGGCGCGCCAGCGGTCTCCAGGTCGAGTTCAGCAGGTTGGTGCGCAGTTGGACGTAAAAACCATGCAGAAAAAACAACAGCGTTATTGGAAAAAAGTGCAAAAAACGCGAAATTTTGGCCAAAATATGGATTTTTGGAACATTGGCGCCTTTTTTGGATGACGTCAACATGATGTCATCAGGTGGGGTTAAGGTCGGATGACGTCAGCATGACGTCATCGGGTGACGTGGCGACATAAGAGAGGTCCACGGGGATGGTGAGGTGGCAGACAGGTGGAGCAATGGCGGACGGGGCGTACCAACGCGGTGCTGACGTAGCAGTGATGCTGGCAGTGACGTAGGCAGGACGGATTAACCGAAACCGGAAGTGGTTAGCGGTTTCATATCGCACCGCCTTCCATACGGAAGCGGAATTGTTAGAGGTACCTCCGATACGATGTGGGGGTGACGCGTGGCAGAGGCCTGACGTCACCCTCTAACAGATATCGGAAGGTATCTTTCGGACGTCGGGGCCGGTCCGATATGCACGAGGGCCGTCGGATGAAAAGGGCCTGATCCGACGGTCGACGGATCGTTGAGCTGGCCGGACGATACGGATGCATGCGGGATTAAAATAATATTTCTTTTGAAATTCGCGCCCGGCGGGACCTTTGGGAATTTGGCGATTCATATGGTTTTTTCAATGTTTTTACAAAAATGCTCATAGCGCTAAGACTTTGGGTAAACGGGAAAAAGTGGGTTTTTGTATGCTTTTTGCAAATAAAGCGGGTTATGGGTAAAAGGGGTTTTTTACAAGGTTTTTTAGCAAGTGAAGGGGTTAATGGCTTGGATAACTTCTGAAGGGAAAAGAGGGGTAAGGCTTAGGGTTCTCAAAGTGACCAGATGTCACTTTAATCCCTAACAGTGAACATATGGCTATAATGCCAAGGGGAGGGATATTTATACAATGCTTGGGGTTTATACACCATAGTGTTTATAATAGTAGGGAAAAGGGGAACATAGGGGATTTAGATAATAAGAAGTTAGGGGTTAGTAAGAGTGGGGGAAGGGGTGAAACACTAAGTTTTTGTATGAAATCAACTTAGTATAGGAAGTAGATCAAAATGAAAAGAATTTTTAGACAAGAAATGTGGCTCTAAAGGAAACCAGAACCAACATAAAACCTTGAATTCTTTCATGAACACCACTTGTGTAGGGATGTTAGTAATGAATATGAGAAAGGGAAAAAGGAAGTTAGACATGCTCCATTGTGTTACAACAAAGTGATAGAGAAGAGGAGCTTTTCTATCCATTGATGCTTTCCTTGTTTTGACCAGCAAGATTCAGTTGGAAAGGAATGACATTTCTGCAATCCCATCTACCTACCCCTCTGCTTGCCTAGCATTTTTTGCTTCTTCTTGGAGGGTGCACTTGGACTTGCAGACCCATATGTGCCTTTTCTTTTCCATTGGCTTTTTCTTTTGATTGTCTATCTAGCACTACCCTTATTGCTTCCAAGGTCCCAAATTAAGCAGTTGGGAACCTTAATTCTCTACCTAAGCTACTAGTCTGCCAAGATTAAACAGTTTGGATAGACTTCTTTCTCTATTCTACAACAGAAAATTGAAACATGGCATGATCTAGATTAGGCTGTTGGACCATCCATTAAAATTGAGTCAACATAAAGCTATATACACACATTGTTTTCTCATGGAAATATGGGATCTTTGTATCACCAAAGCAGAGCATATTTGGAACTTTCTTTTCCAATCATGAAATATGAAACCTATTGATATAGGTAGCTAACAGGCCATACAATAATCCTTATATTTCTCTAAGAATATTGTTTTCATTTTTTCCCAAGTTCTTATGGATTTTATTCCTAAACTCATTAACAATTTTAATGTTGCACATTTAACGTTGCAGGGAATAATTTCAACTTTTGAGCATCATGCAGATAATCATATGATCCACACAAGACTTCAAATTGAAAGAGAAATGTCTCAGGATCTTTACTCCTTAACCCATGAATGTTTTGAAGGATAGAGGGTGAGATATTTTTAATTGTCACAGTTGTATCTTCATAGAGGATAGGAAATCCAAAAGGTTTTGGATTTACATCTTCCTCTCTTCCTCTTCCTCCACTTCTTCCACCTCACCTTCCTCATCTTCTCCCTCCAATCCTACGTTGTTCACCATTCAAATTATGTACCTCTCCTTCACCTTCTCCAGCGATTGCAAATTCTTCATAACTAATATAGGGTTCTGGTTCTGGTTCTAAGATTGGGTTTTCAACTTCCTCTAGTTCCTCTAATTCTTCTATCAATGGTTTAAAGTAGGTTTATTCTTCCTCTTCTTTAGTAGGAACTTCCAAATCTTGAGCTATAAATTGTTCTCTAGTTGAAGATAGGAAAATTATTACTGTTGTTTGGGAAATGTGATCTTCTTCTATTATGGATTTTGTTGATGAAGTTGGTGAATCTATAGGTTGGATTTTGGATCTTCATACCTCGGGAAGTTTATGTTTTCCTGCTATGGGTGGAATTCGAGTTTGTGTGGTCGGTTTGGCACCACGAGTTCGTGGTGGGGTAAGTGATGTTGGTGGAATTAAGCTCTTACCTCTACCTACAAATCTACCCCTAGAGTCTCTTTCCCTATGCATATCATGTTTTTTTATTGTTTGTTTGTTGTTGTTTTTTACCCAAAAGAAATCAAGACTTCTATTTACACCTGCCCACAATGACGCCAAAATTTTTGTTCCATTTAATTGTCTTAAATTGCTTACATAAATTATCAACCAGATTTGGTAAACTTGTGAAGTGAAAGTGCACTATATATGTTAGAAGCCTTCTTGAGTTTATTAAAATGATGATTGTGTTTATTTTAAGGATTTTATTTATTCTTATGTTCTTAATGAAATTGATGATTTACAATTAAATTCCTACAATAAACTCTGAAAAGAAAATTAAAACAAGCTATCATGATCCTATTTAACTGACTATTTTTAGTTTCAAAAGAACTACTATGCAAGGTAATGGAAAAGAAAAACTACTTTGTAAATTCTACGAAAACTTCTTTAAGATAAATTGTGTTTTTGAAAAGAAACTAATAAGAAATTTACTCTAGAATCCGTGAATAAACTACTTATGTTCTAGAAAGACAATTAGTTATGCTCTAAAAGATAATCACTCCTATTCTAGAATGAGTTTATAAAGCATTCTATGTTAAGATCTCTACACTATATTTAACAATTCAGTTTTAAAATGATAAAGCAAAAACAGAAGGAATGCAATCTAACAGATGTATTTTATATGAAAATGAGAAGATTATATACATGGTTCTATTTTAGAAAGAATATAAATAATTTAAATTGGTAGATAGCAAAAGAAAGATTGTAGACAAGTGACTATAAAGAAACTGAAGCTACAATAATGAAATTCTGGAAATAACGAAAACGAAATGACTGAGCTAAATGTAAAATATTGAAGCTCATCTATCTATAAGGGCCCTCCACAAAACAACAGGTTTCAGAACTTTAATTCAACTTCTAACTGCGTATGAGATTGAAGAAAATGCTTCTTCAATTAAAGAGAACAGTGTTATAAAAATTCAAATAGTCATTCAAAGATCACATATGCGCCTCCTCTGCTTTCTGCTTACAGAGTATATATATAGAATTTGTGCTCAACAAATTGACACTTTTATCCCTTATAAAAATTAAACCAATCATAGATTGAATTATAATCTATAACAGAGTAATAACATTTCTCTACGACTTTCTATTTGGAAAGCAAATCAGAGAGTTGTGATTTATCTGAACTCTCATTGCACCGCTTATCCACGTATTGACTTTCTTCTTTGATTGCGTCACTGGGAAATTTCCTTGATGATTTGGTTCAGGCGAATAGGAGGAGAATCATGAGGAGATCAATCCCCATCTACCCATGTGATTCTTTGCTTGTTCGGCATATTGGAATCCAACAAACCATGGAGATAGCTGTGGAATCATGAGACAACTACAAAATCGTATTAATTTTGTAGCTATTGCAATATTTTAACTTAATAATAAGGCGCATTAATAAATATGAAAAATAAGACATCTGAGTACCTTACCATGTCAAAATATATAGTTTACTGCTTATTTTAGTAGGATATGATTGTTGAAATTGTGGAAATTGAGGATATTAAGGATATTGAGGGTGCCATGCTTGTGACCAAGGTTGTCGCCAAGATTGCCAAGGCATTGGGGCAGTCCAATTACTTTGTGAAGATTGTGAAAATGGTTGAGTATTAAAACCTTGAGCTATAATTGGCTGTGCATTTTGCAAAGGTATTTTAGCAATAAAACAGAGAGTATCTACCCGATTTGGTACTCCTTCTTTATAGACATCTTTAAAACCTGGTATTGGGAGACATTCTTTTGTATCGTGATTTTTTCACAAAAATAGCACAAGTTTCTACACTTTCTAAATCAAGAGGACATTCTCTCAAGGAATGTTTCTTTATGCACTTAGGGCAAAAAATGGACATTGCAACATTTTCAACTTTTTGGTTGTTTTGTATTTTAAGGGTGTCAATTTGTTCACTAAGACTCCCTAAAATATATGTTTTAAAATTATAAAGCAAATTTCCTAATTTGGATCTACTTACTATCCCAGTTGTAGATTTATTAATCCTTGATAAAAGAGGATCCCTTGGATTTTTCCCGATTCTTGCTTTGCCTCTTGAAATGTGTATGCACAACTCACAAATTTCTCATAGTGACAACTAAGAAATCTCTACCCTACTCATTAGATTGAGAATATCAATCCACTCATCTCTATTGGATTTCAATAAGAGGGATTTCAAAGTTTCCTCATCTAGATTATTCCTTTTTCCCTTTTTTACATTGTAAGAAAATCTTTCGACAAAATCTTCAAGATTTTCATCTTCTTTTTGTATAATTTTAAATACTTCATCCTTAATGTTATGGGGCATAAAATAATCCTTATATTTGTCTAAGAATGTAGTTTTTGTTTGTTCCCATGTTCTTATGGATTTTATTCCTAAACTCATTAACCATTTTAATGTTGCATATTTAATGGTTGCAGCGAATACTTTCAGCTTTTGAGCATCATGCAGATAATCATATGATCTAAGCAAGACTTCAAATTCAAAGAGAAATGTCTAAGGATCTTCACTCCTTAACCCATGAAAGTTTTGAAGGATAGAGGGTGAGATATTTTTCATTGTCACAGTTGTATCTTCATAGAGGATAGGAAATCCAAAAGGTTTTGGATTTACATCTTCTCCTCTTCCTCTTCCTCCACCTCTTCCACCTCATCTTCCACCTCATCTTCCCCCTCCAATCCTAGGTTGTTCACCATTCAAATAATGTACCTCTCCTTCCCCTTCTCCAACCATTGCATATTCTTCATAACTAATATAGGGTTTTGGTTTTGGTTCTAAGATTGGGTTTTCAACTTCCTCTAGTTCCTCTTGTTCTTCTATCAGTGGTTTAAAGTAGGTTTCTTCTTCCTCTTCTTTAGTAGGAACTTCCAACTCTTGAGCTAGAAATTGTTCTCTAGTTGAAGATAGCAAAATTATTCCTGTTGTTTGGGATATGGGAACTTCCTCTATTGTGGATTATGTTGATGAAGTTGGTGAATCTCTAGGTTGGATTTGGGATCTTCATACCTCGAGAATTTTATGTTTTCCTGCTATGGGTGGAACTCGAGTTTGTGTGTGAGGTTTTGCACTACGAGGTCGTGGTGGGGTAAGTGATGTTGGTGGAATTAAGCTCTTTCCTCTACCTACAAATCTACCCCTAGAGTCTCTTTCCCTATGCATATCATGTTTTTCTTATTGTTTGTTTGTTATTGTTTTTTACCCTAAGGAAATCAAGACTTCTATTTACACCTCCCCGCAATGACGCCAAAATGTTTGGTCCATTTAATTGTCTTAAATTTCTTACGTAAATTATCGACCAGATTTAGTAAACTTGTGAAGTGCAAGTGCACTACATATGCTAGAAGCCTTCTTGAGTTTATTAAAATGATGACTGTGCTTATTTTAAGGAATTTCTTTATTCTTATGTTCCTAATGAAATTGATGATTTATAATTAAATTCATACAATAAACTCTGAAAATAAAATTAAAACAAGCTATCACGATCCTATTTAACTGACTATTGTTAGTTTCAAAAGAACTACTATGCAAGGTAATGGAAAAGCAAAACTACTTTGTAAATTCTACCAAAACTTCTTTAAGATAAATTGTGTTTTTGAAAAGAAACCAAAAGGAAATTTACCTTACAATCTGTGAATAAACTACTTATGTTCTAGAAAGACAACTATTTATGCTCTAAAAGTGAATCACTTCTATTCTAGAATGAAATTATAAAGCATTCTATGTTAAGATCTCTACACTATATTTAACAATTCAATTTTGAAATGATAAAGCAAAAACAGAAGGAATGCAATCTAACAGATGTATTTTCTATGAAAATGAGAAGATTATATACATGGTTCTATTTTAGAAAGCATATAAATGATTTAAATTGGTAGATAGCAAAAGAAAGACTGTAAACAAATGACTATAAAGAAACTGAAGCTACGATAATGAAATTCTGGAAATAACGAAAATGAAATGACTGAGCTAAATGTAAAAGATTGAACCTCATCTATCTATAGGGGCCCTCCACAAAACAACCGGTTTTAGAACTTTAATTCAATAGCTAACTGCATATGAGATTGAAGAAAATGCTTCTTCAATTAAAGAGAACAGTGTTATAAAACTTCAAATATTCATTCAAATATTACATATGCGCCTCCTTTGCTTTCTATTTAGAGAGTATATATATATAGAATGTGTGCTCAACAAATTGAGACTTTTATGCCTTATAAAACTTAAACAAATCATAGTTTGAATTATAATCTATAACAAAGTAATAACATTTCTCTACGATTTTCTATTTGGAAAGAAAATCAGGGAGTCGTGATTTATCTAAACTCTCGTTACTCCACTTATCCACGTATTGACTTTCTTCTTTGACTACATCACTGGCGATTTCCTTGATGATTTGGTTCAAGCGAATAGGAGAAGATTCATGAGGAGATCAATCCCCACCTACCCATTTGATTCTTTGCTTGGTCAGCGTACTGGAATCCAGCAAACCATGGAGATAGCTACGAAATCACGAAATAACTACAAAATCGTATTAATTTTGTAGCTATTGCAATGTTTTAACTTAATAATAAGGAAAATTAATAAATATGAAAAATAAGACATCTGAGTACCTTACCGTGTCAAAATCTATAGTTTACTGCTTATTTGAGTAGGATATGATTGTTGAAATTGTGGAAATTTAGGATATTGAGGATATTGAGGGTGCCATGCTTGTGACCAAGGTTGTGGCCAAGATTGCCAAGGCATTGGGGCAGTCCAATTACTTTGTGAAGATTGTGAAAATGCTTGAGTATTAAGACCTTGAGTTGTATTTGGCTATGGATTTTGCCAAGGTCTTTTAGCAATAAAATAGAGAGGATCTACCCGATTTGGTACTCCTTCTTTATAGACATCTTTAAGACCTGGTATTGAGAGACATTCTTTTGTATCGTGATTTTTCGCAAAAATAACACAAGTTTGTACACTTTTTAAATCAAGAGGACATTCTCTCAAGGCATGTTTCTTTATGCACTTAGGGCAAAAAATAGACAATGCAACGTTTTCAACTTTTTTCTTGTTTTGTATTTTAAGGGTGTTAATTTGTTCACTAAGACTCCCTAAAATATATGTTTTAAAATTATAAAGAAAATTTCCTAATTCTGATCTATGTACTATCCCAATTGCAGATTTATTAATCCTTGATAAAAGAGGATCTCTTGTATTTTTCCCAATTCTTGCTTTGCCTCTTGAAATGTGTATGCACAACTCACAAATTTCTCATAGTGACAACTAAGAAATGTCTACCCTACTCATTATATTGAGAATATCAATCCACTCATCTCTATTGGATTTCAATAAGAGATCTTTCAAAGTTTCCTCATCTAGATTATTCATTTTTTCCATTTTTACATTGTAAGAAAATCTTTTGATGAAATCTTCAAGATTTTCATCTTCTTTTTTTATCATTTCAAAGACTTCATCCTTCATGTTATGAGGCATACAATAATCCTTATATTTCTCTAAGAATTTAGTTTTCATTTGTTCCCAAGTTCTTATGGAGTTTATTCCTAAACTCATTAACCATTTTAATGTTGCATATTTAACGATTATAGGGAATAATTTCAACTTTTGAGCATCATGCAGATAATCATATGATCTACAGAAGACTTAAAATTCAAAGAGAAATGTCTCACGATCTTCACTCCTTAACCCATGAAAGTTTTGAAGGATAGAGGGTGAGATATTTTTCATTGTCACAGTTGTATCTTCATAGAGGATAGGAAATCCAAAACGTTTTGGATTTACATCTTCTCCTCTTCCTCTTCCTCAACCTCTTCCACATCATCTTCCACCTCATATTCCCCCTCCAATCCTAGGTTGTTCACCATTCAAATTATGTAAATCTCCTTCCCCTTCTCCAACCATTGCAAATTCTTCATAACTAATATAGGGTTCTGGTTCCGGTTCTAAGATTGGGTTTTCAACTTCCTCTATTTCCTCTTGTACTTCTATCAGTGGTTTAAAGTAGGTTTCTTCTTCCTCTTCTTTAGTAGGAACTTTCAAATCTTGAGCTATAAATTGTTCTCTAGTTGAAGATAGGAAAATTATTCCTGTTGTTTGGGATATGGGATCTTCTTCTATTATGGATTATGTTGATGAAGTTGGTGAATCTCTAGGTTGGATTTGGGATCTTCATACCTAGGGAAGTTTATTTTTTCCTACTATGGGTGGAATTCTAGTTTGTGTGGGTGGTTTGGCACTATGAGGTCGTGGTGGGGTAAGTGATGTTGGTGGAATTAAGCTCTTTCTTCTACCTACAAATCTACCCCTAGAGTCTCTTTCCCTATGCATATCATGTTTTCTTATTTTTTGCTTGTTGTTGTTTTTTACCCAAAAGAAATCAAGACTTCTATTTACACCTCCCCACAACGATGCCGAAATGTTTGGTCCATTTAATTGTCTTAAATTGCTTGCATAAATTATCGACCAGATTTGGTAAACTTGTGAAATGCAAGTGCACTATATATGCTAGAAGCCTTCTTGAGTTTATTAAAATGATGATTGTGTTTGTTTTAGGATTTTCTTTATTCTTATGTTCCTAATGAAATTGATTATTTACAATTAAAATCATACAATAAACTCTAAAAAGAAAATTAAAACAAGCTGTCATGAACCTATTTAACTGACTATTGTTAGTTTCAAAAGAACTACTATGCAAGGTAATGGAAAAGCAAAACTACTTTGTAAATTCTGCAAAAACTTCTTTAAGATAAATTTTGTTTTTGAAAAGAAACTAAAAGGAAATTTACTTTACAATCTATGAATAAACTACTTATGTTCTAGAAAGACGATAATTTATGCTCTAAAAGAGAATCACTTCTATTCTAGAATGAATTTATAAAGCATTCTATGTTAAGATCTCTACACTATATTTAACAATTCAATTTTGAAATGATAAAGCAAAAACAAAAGTAATGTAATCTAACAGAAGTATTTGCTACGAAAATGAGAAGATTATATACATGGTTCTATTTTAGAAAGCATATAAATGATTTAAATTGGTAGATAGCAAAAGAAAGACTGTAAACAAATGAATATAAAGAAACTAAAGCTATGATAATGAAATTCTGGAAATAACGAAAATGAAATGACTGAGCTAAATGTAAAATATTGAACCGCATCTATATGTAGGGCTCCCCCACAAAACAACAGGTTTTAGAACTTTAATTCAACAGCTAACTGCATATGAGATTGACGAAAATGCTTCTTCAATTAAAGAGAACAATGTTATAAAACTTCAAATAGTCATTCAAAGATTACATACGTGCCTCCTCTACTTTCTGTTTACAGAGTATATATATAGAATTTGTGCTCAACAAATTGAGACTTTTATGCCTTATAAAAATTAAACCAATCCTAGTTTGAATTATAATCTATAACAGAGTAATAACGTTTCTCTACGATTTTCGATTTGGAAAGCAAATCAGAGAGTCGTGATTTATCTGAACTCTCATTGCTCTGCTTATCCACATATTTAATTTCTTATTTGACTACATCACTGGGTGATTTCCTTGATGATTTGGTTTAGACGAATAGGAGGAGATTCATGAAGAGATCAATCCCCATTTACCCATGTGCTTCTTTGCTTGGTCGGAGTATTGGAATTGTATTAATTATGTAGTTATTGCAATATTTTATCTTAATAATAAGGCACATTAATAAATATGAAAAATAAGACATCTGAGTACCTTACCATGTCAAAATCTATAGTTTACTGCTTATTTGAGTAGGATATGATTGTTGAAATTGTGGAAATTGAGGATATTGAGGATACTGAGGGTGCCATGCTTGTGACCAAGTTTGTGGCCAAGATTGTCAAGGCATTGGGGCAATCCAATTACTTTGTGAAGATTGTGAAAATGGTTGAGTATTGAAACATTGAGCTGTATTTGGCTGTGGATTTTTCCAAGGCCTTTTAGCAATAAAACAGAGAGGATCTACCTGATTCAGTACTCCTTCTTCTTTATAGACATCTTTAAGACCTGGTATTGAGAGACATTCTTTTGTATCGTGATTTTCTGCAAAAATAACACAAGTTTCTACACTTTTTAAATCAAGAGGACATTCTATCACGACATGTTTCTTTATGCACTTAGGGCAAAAAATGGACAATGCAGCATTTTCAACTTTTTGCTTGTTTTGTATTTTAAGGATGTCAATTTGTTCACTAGCACTCCCTAAAATATATGTTTTAAAATTATAAAGAAAATTTCCTAGTTCTGATCTACTTACTGTCCCAGCTGCAGATTTATTAATCCTTGATAAAAGAGGATCTCTTGGATTTTTCCTGATTCTTGCTTTGCCTCTTGAAATGTGTATGCACAACTCACAAATTTCTTCTAATGACAACTAAGAAATGTCTACCCTACTCATTAGATTGAGAAGATCAATCCACTCATCTCTATTGGATTTCAATAAGAGAGCTTTCAAAGTTTCCCCATCTAGATTATTAATTTTTTCCCTTTTTACATTGTAAGTAAATCTTTCAACGAAATCTTCAAGATTTTCATCTTATTTTTGTATCATTTTAAAGACTTCGTCCTTAATGTTATGGGGCATACAATAATCCTTATATTTCTCTAAGAATGTAGTTTTCATTTGTTCCCATGTTCTTATGGATTTTATTCCTGAACTCATTAACCATTTTAATGTTGCATATTTAATAGTTTCAAGGAATAATTTCAACTTTTGAGCATCATGCAGATAATCATATGATCTACACAAGACTTCAAATTCAAAGAGAAATGTCTAAGGATCTTCACTCCTTAACCCATGGATGTTTTGAAGGATAGAGGGTGAGATATTTTTGATTGTCACGGTTGTATATTCATAGAGGATAGGAAATCCAAAAGGATTTGGATTTACATCTTCTCCTCTTCCTCTTCCTCCTCCTCTTCCACATCATCTCCCCCCTCCAATCCTAGGTTGTTCACCATTCAAATTATGTACCTCTCCTTCCCCTTCTCCAACCATTGCAGATTCTTCAGAACTAATACAGGGTTCTGGTTCTAGTTCTAAGATTGGGTTTTCAACTTCCTCTAGTTCCTCTGGTTCTTCTATCAATGGTTTAAAATAGGTCTCTTCTTCCTCTTATTTAGTAGAAACTTCCAAATCTTGAGCTATAAATTGTTCTCTAGTTTAAGATAGCAAAATTATTCCTGTTGTTTGGGATATGGGATCTTCTTCTATTATGGATTATGCTGATGAAGTTGGTGAATCTCTAGGTTGGATTTGGGATTTTCATACCTCAGGAAGTTTATGTTTTCCTGCTATGGGTGGAATTTTAGTTTTTGTGGGTGGTTTGGCACTACGAGGTCGTGGTGGGGTAAGTGTTATGATACCAGCTCACAAAAGGATAGAAAAGATAGATCAACGCATTAGAATTCAGCCTCTTCGAGGGGGAAACCTCCTTTACGTTACATAAATGAACAATTCTTTGATGATACAAATGACAAGACCTCCTTTCTATATATAGGAGTCTAAGGGGTCATAATATAATCAGAGTCGACATAACAACAATAATGTAAGGGCACAATAATAACAATAGTGGGCTTTTATGGGGCACAATAATAACAATATGAGGATTACATGGGTACAACAATATAATAAGGTGGTTGTACTAATAACAATAAGGGGTTACACTAGTAGTATAGGGGCCTAACATGCCCCTCTCCTTCAAAAATTTTTGTCCTCAATGCTTGAGTAGTTCTTGATGCTTCTGTATAAAATTCTTGTCCTCCGATGTGGAATCTTTAGTGGGTAAGTTCTTCCACTTGATGAGATACTCTGAAATTGATCGATTTCCTAGCTGTCAGGTTCTTGTTTCCATGACTGCTCCAGGTTCCAATATGATTTTTCCTTCCTCTTCAAGTTCTAGTAATATTGTTTGAAATGGGATATTCTACAACTTTTGAATAAGTGCCCATACTTCTTCATCCTTCTTCCATTCATCCCTTGCTTTGTTTATCCAATCTGGTTGGATAATGGAAATAGCACAAAACAATGCTTCCACATCCTCATCCTTTCTTGAGAGTGCATCTGCAACAAAATTTTGCTTCCCTTTTCTATAGATGATGTCAAAGTCATAACCCAACATATTTGTGAACTGTTTTTTTTGTTCTTCTAAAGATAATAGCTGTTCTAAAAAGTATTTAAGACTATCATGATCCATTTTACCTTGAAGTGTCTTCCCATTCGGTAAGGTAGCCATTTCTTAAGTGCATATAGTATTGCCAACATTTCCTTCTCATAAATAACTTTCTTGAGATGTAGCAGTAAAAATACCCAATCAACTACATCAAAACATTTTTCACTATGATGTTGATCTACCTGTTGTTTCATTCGATTTGGCACCAAAGTGGTGCTATCCTTTAAAGGTTGGAGAACTTGTTGTTGATGCTCGATGTGATCTTTCACTACTTGAACCGTTTTCTTCTTGATATGTCCTTTTATCTTTAGAGTTTGAGGAGTGGTAATTTCTTCCAATCCTTTACAAGATATGGTCGGATTCATTTCTTGATGTTCGATGTGATCTTTCACTTCTTGAACATTTTTCTTCTTGATATGCTCTTCTATCTTGATAGTTTGAGGAGTGGTAATTCCAACCAATGAATTACAATATATGGTTGGATTCATTTCTTCTTTCTCTATTTGATCTTTCACTTCTTGCACCTTTTTCTTCTTGATATGTCCTTCTATCTTGAGAGTTTTAGGAGTGGTAATTCTTGCCAATTCCTTACAAGATATGGTCTGATTCATTTCTTCTTTCTCTGGGGTTGGGTCTTGGCATATATCCTCTTCTTTTGATGTTTCTTGATCATTTTCTTCCTCCTCTTCATATTCTATGTAAAATAATTTCTTCTCAACACACTTATGACCTTTACTGCATTTGCTATCACAATTGTAACAAAGCCCTTTTTCTTTTTTTTCTTCCAATTGTTGTGGTGTAACCCTTATAGGTTGTGGAAGGCTAGGAGAAACAACACTTGCATCTTTATAGTTGTGAAGGGTAGACTTCCTTGTTACCATAATTTTACTTTCCACTATGTAACAAAGCCCTTTTACTCTTTCCAATTGTTGTGGTGTTTCTCTAAAGAAGGTGTTGCTCTTTGTATCCTCATAATGTGCTATCATTTCTTCCGTGAAAATTGACCACATAACAAGTTGTTTACAAGAAAAGAGCCCTTTATACCATAAAAATTGATCCACTTATAAATATGAAGATGTAATACATACCTTTTGTCACATTGGTACACCATGTAGATCAAGATATTGCTCCATCTGAAGTATCCAATTTACCAGATCCTTGCCATCAAACTTCCTCGTCTTGCTTTTTCTTGATTTTAGGAGCTCGATCTTGAAACGATTGTAACTTTGTAATTTCGGATCTTCTAGTTCTGAAATCGGGACCAGTAGCCCTCTGCGTCCTATTTCCAATGCCACTAGTCTGATCCAAATTGGATTCTCCAAGGAAGAGTTATGCCAAATCTCCCACAGTGACCTGATTATAGAATAGTTCAGTAGAGCAAACTTGTACGACGTGCCACATGTCACTATTTCGACCTTTGGATCTGAAAAATGTACACAAGAAACTACAGTCTGTCCTCTTTCTATAACTTCTTACGAAATTTCAATCTGATGCTCAAAACAAAAGTTATGACTATTTTCCCTAGGTCACCTATTTGGAATGTAATTCAAGATTCTGCAAAAAGACCGACTTCCTCAGATCATATCTTCACAAATATTGCACGAAAATCTCTGAAATTCAGAGCTGAGGCTCAACACGATTTCTTCTCAAATGGGTTTTTTTTGTAGCATCTAAAACGTCCCAGAAAAAAAAGTTATAGCGCAAATTCCACGATGACCTGTTTGGAGCAGCGAAACCCTAGAATTCAAAGATCTGATACCAAATGTTATGAAACCAACTCACAAAAAGATAGAAAAGATAGTTGAACGCCTTAGAATTCAGTCTTTTCGAGGGGGAAACCTTCTTTACATTACACAAATGAGAAATTCTTGGATGATACAAATGAAAAGACCTCCTTTCTGTATATAGGAGTCTAAGGGGTCATAATATAATCAGAGCCGACATAACAATAATAATGTAAGGACACAATAATAACAATAGTGGGCTTCTATGGGGCACAATAGTAACAATATGGGCACTACATGGGTACATCAATATAATAAGGGGGTTGTACTAATAACAATAAGGGGTTACACTAGTAGTATAGGGGCCTAACAACATGGGTACAACAATATAATAAGGTGGTTGTACTAATAACAATAAGGGGTTACACTAGTAGTATAGGGGCCTAACAGTAAGTGATGTTGGTGGAATTAAGCTCTCTCCTCTACCTACAAATCTACCCCTAGAGTCTCTTTCCCTATGCATATCATGTCTTTTTTATTGTTTGTTTGTTGTTTTTTTTCACCCAAATTAAATCAAGACTTCTATTTACACCTCCCCACAATGATGCTAAAATGTTTGGTCCATTTAATTGTCTTAAATTGCTTACATAAATTATTGACCAGAATTGGTAAAATTGTAAAGTGCAAGTGCACTATATATGCTAGAAGCCTTCTTGAGTTTATTAAAATGATGATTGTGTTTATTTTAAGGATTTTTTTATTCTTATGTTCCTAATGAAATTGATGATTTACAATTAAATTCCTATAATAAACTCTAAAAAGAAAATAAAACAAGCTATCATGATCCTATTTAACTGACTAGTGTTAGTTTCAAAAGAACTACTATGCAAGGTAATGGAAAAGCAAAACTACTTTGTAAATTCTACCAAACCTTCTTTAAGATAAATTGTGTTTTTGAAAAGAAACTAAAAACAAATTTACTCTACAATCTGTGAATAAACTACTTATGTTCTAGAAAGACAATTATTTATGCTCTAAAAGAGAATCACTTCTATTCTAGAATGAATTTATAAAGCATTCTATGTTAAGATCTCTACACTATATTTAACAATTCAGTTTTGAAATGATAAAGCAAAAACAGAAGGAATTCAATCTAATAGATGTATTTTATATGAAAATGAGAAGATTATATACATGGTTCTATTTTAGAAAGCATATAAATGATTTAAATTGGTAGATAACAAAAGAAAGACTGTAAAAAAATGACTATAAAGAAACTGAAGCTACGATAATGAAATTCTGGAAATAAAAAAAGTGAAATCACTGAGCTAAATGTAAGAGATTGAACCTCATCTATCTATAGGAGCCCTCCACAAAACAAAACAATAGGTTTTAGAACTTTAATTAAACAACTAACTGTGTATGAGATTGACGAAAATGCTTCTTCAATTAAAGAGAACAATGTTATAAAACTTCAAATAGTCATTCAAAGATTACATACACACCTCCTATGCTTTCTGTTTACAAAGTATATATATAGAATTTTTGCTTAACAAATTGAGACTTTTATGCCTAATAAAACTTAAACCAATCCTAGTTTGAGTTATAATCTATAACAAATTAATAACATTTCTCTACGATTTTCTATTTGGAAAGCAAATAAGAGAGTTTTGATTTATCTGAACTCTCGTTGCTTTGCTTATCCACGTATTGGCTTTCTTATTTGACTGCATCACTGGATGATTTCCTTGATGATTTGGTTCAGGCGAATAGGAGGAGATTCATGAGGAGATCAATCCCCATCTACCCATGTGCTTCTTTGCTTGGTCGGCATACTGGAATCCAGCAAACCATGGAGATAGTTGTGGAATCACGAAACAACTACAAAATCATATTAATTCTGTAGCTATTGCAATATTTTAACTTAATAATAAGGCACATTAACAAATATGAAAAATAAGACATCTGAGTACCTTACCGTGTCAAAATATATAGTTTTTTGCTCATTTGAGTTGATAGTGATGATGAAAAGAGGAAAAAAGGATGAAAAGAGTGTTGAAAACAAAATAGTCATGAGACTCTACACATGCATGTGCTCTCTTTGCTTGTTCTTGATAAGCTTCTTTGTCCATCCACTTGTGGGTGATTCTTCTAGCATCTTCACTCCTTCCTTATCTTCTTCATCGTCTCGCCATGATCTAACAATGTACATGTTCCTGGAATTCACTCATGATGGGACAAAATCAAATCCAAAAACCTCCTAGTCTAAGATGATGCATTGTTGTCTATGGTTTGGGCCCGAGACAAATGACAAGCTGGGAAAAAGTGCCCAGTAACTATGCATTGCGTTATTCCAGGTGACAGGGAGGGAGACTGGTTATTGAGACAGTGCAAAGCGCAACTCAAGCTTATCCGAGGAACTCTTGAGCATAGTATTCACTACCAGGAAAAATTTCGTAGAGGCCACTGGGAGGCGAGATTGCACAGTTGAGATCATCAGTGGTTGTTGAAAGGTGCTACACTAAGAGACAAGTCTGCATTTTTTAGGGACAAGGCGGGACTAGAAAAAAGAGGGACTTGGGAGGACAGATTTGTGCATTTTTTGGGATCAGTGTGTTCCGAATGAGGGAGGACATTGGGATCCAAATTTGTGCAGTTTTTGGAGGAAAGGAAGGCTTGGGTCTTTATGCATTGCAGGGTTACAATAGGTAGAGAGGATGCTTGGTGATTGAACTTACGAAATGTGCAGTTCAGGTTGAGCTTGAAGAAGCTACTGTGCAATTATGGGAAGGAAGGCAGTCTGCTCAATTCTTGAATTTCATAGTGCAACTACTCCAAAGGACAATGACTACGCACTGAACAGTTCCAGGAAGCATGGTTGCATCATATAGGGCTAAGACTATGAAATGCACAGTTCAATCAGGTTCTGGTGAAAGAGAGTTGCTCGATCGGAAGGATTTTCAAAGAAAGGGAAAAGTGTGGGAGGCAAGTGAACTTTGTGAGGAACTTGAAATTGTGATCACACATTTAGCATATTTAACGACACAAAAACATAGGACATCAGAACAAAAAGGAAAATCATTACCCTCTATGAGACAATATAGCATAAAAAGTGACAAGGGTGACACTTGGGATAGACGTTAGGACGACCGTGATGACACTTGTGTGACAGTGCTTAAAACTTTGTGTATGAGAGCGACCCATGTTTACATATCTAGGAAAAATCAAATACATAGAGACAAACCTTCAAACTCACAAGAAAAGGACCGTAAGTGTGATAAAACGATTGAGCATGCCAAAAGACGATAGTTGGCCAAACAAGTGAAAGGGGTGAAAAGACTTTAAGAGATCCCACTCATGAAATGAGCTCGAGTGCTTGCAACATTAAAGGGAAAGACAAAGTAAGGCTTCAAAATTTGAGTGTAAGACAAAATTTTGGAGGGCTTTTTAGTTGATATGAAACTTGGTGACACACTGGTTGAATACCAACTTCTCTGTCTTAGTGAATCATTTTTAGTGAAAGTCCCTATTCTTTCGGGAAGTATTGATTGACTATGTAGATTAATTTGTTTTCTCCACTTACCCCATGAAAGTCATGGATCCATTGATACCTTCTCAGTTGAACACAATATAATATTCAGTGAGATCACAATGTTTCGAATTGGGAAGGGTAGTTTAGCTTGCGAGATTATGATTTTCAGAGTATAGTTTTCATCTTTGGTGTTGCTCCGCCGCCATCAGACTTGGACATTACCTTGGCGGAGTCATGCAGGAACACAAGCATTTCTCCACTGCCAGCGAGCCTGGATAGTACCCCAATGGAGTTTCCTGCTTCACCTCTCTATGCAGGAAGCCTTTCTATTCTTTTTGCCTTTGTTATTTTAAAGAGAACTGTGCATAAGCACTTATTTATTTTTGGTGCGAAAGAGGGATCCCGAATTATTGAGAGCAGAAGAGGTTGTTCCTTCATAGAAGTATATATAGACCTCTAATTTTGGTTTTCTCATTTAGATTTCCCCTTCTCTATTTCTACAAGTTGGATAAGCTTGAAAAAACTAAAGCAGAAAACTGATTATAAGCATGAGGTTCCCAAACTAGACGCAGGTTCATGGTTGGACCAAAACTCTCCTTACAGATGGATCATATTTTCCGCCAGGACTTCATTGGCCAAAAGTTATAACAAAATACAAAGAAGACAGACATAGGACTGGCCAAGGGCTGCAGTGTTACAAGACTCTTTGAATTTCAGCCACACACACAGTAAGGCACATCACTTATTTACATAAGAAAACAACATGACAACCAAAACAAAAAAAAATAACAAACAATAAAAAGACTATGGGCATAGTGTGTGAAGTGACCCCAGATTTCCCTGAAAATAAAATTTTAAGTCTTGGTCGTTGAGAGGAAGAGAGTCAATCTTCTTGACAAGTATTTGAAGATAGTATGTGTAGTGGCTAAGCTTCTCATGGAGAGTGTAAGGACCAATCCACAAGGATTGAAACTTAGTGTTCTTGCCTTTTTCCTCATGGGATTTGTCCCAGTTTAAGACTAAGTCACCCACACTGAAGCTAGTCTTCCCTGTAGACTTTCTGTCAAACCATCTCTTTATACGATTCTAATGGAGTGAAATTTTTTCTTTCTCTTTCAACCTTTCTTCCTGAAACTTGTGTAAACTTTCCATCCTATGTTGAACTAAAATACACGGCTTGCCCTCGAATTCTTGGGATAACTGGAGAGAAAGAAAGTAAATGTTTGGTGGGAGGATGGCTTGCTTTCCATATACTAGAAAGTAAGGGGAAGTATTCAGAGAAGGATTAGGTCTGAATCGGTCAGCCCATAAAGAATTCACCAGAGTAGAGTGTTAGTTTTGTTGCTCAGAGAATATGGTACTTTTACTGATGTGAATGAGATTCTTATTTGTGGATTCGAAAGGACCATTCCCCTGTGGATAATGGTTATCAGATTTTTTTAAGACAATACCATTTTTCAATGCAAAATAATAAATATTTAATGAAGAAACGTGTGTTGCATTGTCAAAAACAAGGTGCCAAACCTAGAAATGCTATTATGCTATATGAAGTTTATGACTTCCTGATCGTTCACTTGTTTATGTGGAACTACCTTTGTCAACCGCATGAAGTAATATGTAGTAGTCATAATATAGCGGTGTTGCTTTGATGGATGTGGTAAAATTTCCCCAATGATATCCAAATCCCACTGTTGGAATGGTTCTTCCACTGCAATAGACTGTAGTGGGGCTGCTGACCTCAGATTTCTGTCAGTGCACTTTTCACAGACCAAACAATTTCGGGAGTAGGCATGCGCATCCTTGAATAATGTGGGCTAGTAGAAACCATCCCTCGTGACCCTATGTGTTGTGGTGTTACTTGTGAAGTGTCCCCTGGCTGGTCCGTCATTGAGATCACATAACACCTTATCTAAATCTTACGCTTACATGCACCTTAGAAATATTCCATTATGGTGCTTTTTGTATAGCACCACATGCACCAGTTGATATGATAGAGCTTTGAGTCAAAGTGCCCTCTTTTTCCACATAGAAAAATGAGAGGGCACAATGCCATGCTCCAGGTACCGGTGCACATCTTCGTACCAAGAATTTTCATATAAAGTGTGAGATGCTTGCTCAACATTGTACATTTCTATTTCGTGCTCCAAGACTATGAGCTCTTCTTCTTCCTCTTTTGTAGGAACTGATTCCATTGCTAACTTACAAAGACCATGACCCTTGATGGTGTGAAATGGTTTAATGTCAAGATCATATTCCTACAGTCCTGTCATCTAGTTCACCCTTCTCTCACCCAACTCTTGCTGAACAAGCAGTGATCTAACTGTTGGGTTTGGGACAAATATAATGTAATGGTTTTTTAGCAAATAGGGTCTCAAGTGCTTTAATGCCTTGTATACTGCGTACTATTTTTTTTCCATGGTAGGATAGTTGAGCAATGTTCCTTGCAAGCTTACACTCATTAAGGAGATGGGTCGTTCATTGTTCGACTCATCCTTTTGAGTGAGTACAACAACAATAGAAGTATCGTAAGTGAACGTATAGAGCAAGAAATTGTTGTTGAAGCTTGGGTTGTATAGTGTTGGTGCTTATACTATGGATTGCTTTATAAGGGTGAACGCATCATTTTCCCTTTTTCCCTAGCTGTAGACTACGTCCTCCTTAATCATCTCTTGTATGGGTTTGATGATCTGTGCATAGTCAGAGATGAATTTTCTGAGGAAGCTAATCTTCCCCAATATAGACTACATGTCTTTCTTATTTATGGGGTGGAGAATCTATGTGATGGTCTGAAACCTATCCGGATCTACCTTGATCCCACTTTTAGTGATAATGTGTCCAAGCAGATTACCCTCGAACACTGCAAGGATGCCCTTCTTAGAATTCAAGGATATCCCATATTTCTGGCATCGATCAAAATTTTTCTTGATATGGCGCAGATGGTTTGACCATTGCCTTGAGAACATTTTTACATCATCAGGGTAAACCACCATGCTCTATTCGATAAGCCCACAGAAAGAGATGTCCATTGCATGTTGAGATATTGCACCTATGTTAACTAGCCCAAACAACATTTTGCAAACTATGAATGTACCCCACTTGGTACGTAATGTAGTTTTAAGTATGTCAGGATCTGCTATGAGAACCTGGTTATATCCGAAAAAAAATTCAAGCAAAGAAACATATTTTCTCCAGATACTGTCTACAGCATATGCTCCATAGACGTAATTGGGTAGGTTTCCTTGTTTGAGGCACGATTGAGGTTGTGAAAATCTACGCACAGACGGATCTCCCTGGACTTCTTCCTAATAGGGACTAAGTTGGACACCTAGGTCGAATGTCGCACTTTATAGATGATCTGAGCATCTAGCAACTTGGTCAGTTCTTTTTGTATAAGGGGCTCAAATGTTGGATGAACTTTCCTAAGTTTCTGCTGAAAAGGATTGGCCCCTTCTTTGATCGGTATAACGTGCTGGATAATTCGTGTGTCATATGTCTTAAGATTATCATATGTCAATGTGAATACATCATGAAACTGCTTGAAAAGGTGGATAAAAGGTTTTTTCTCTTGTGATGTACAACACATACTGAGATTCACGTATTTCAGATATTCTTCTATTACCATATTGATCTATTCATGCAACAATGTCGAGTTGTGGGTCTTAGCATTCACAAGCCCCTAAAAATGACTATGAAAGTCGTACATCTTCTCCAGTGATACCACACCATTGGGGATGAGGTTTCCTTTGCTTGTATTAGTTATGTCCTACAAAGTCTACTGGTGCTCGTCCTCGTCTACCGCTACATACTTGAAGACATCACCATTGCATGAAATGCAGTGTCTATTAATCATCATCAAAAATGCATAATTTAGTGATGCTTTCTAGGACATATGGTTTATATAAAATCTCAGTAGAAAAACTATCCCTTAATGGGAACACCCTAGCAGCTACATTTTCCAAGGCATCCACAGCTACATTACGCATTCTTGGAACTGAAATAATATTGAAGGCTTGGAATTGAGAAATGAGTCGCCATACCTTTTTTTATAACTCTTAAGACACAGTGACACATAATTTATAATGTTACGTACCTAACGCACCATGATTTCAGAGTCACCTAACACTTTCAAAACAACAACCTTGAGATCAATATCTTTTTGTAATCCCAAGACGAGTGCTTCATACTCTACGGTGTTATTCGTGCACTCGAACTCCATGTGACTAGAGAGTATATGTTTCCTCTATAGTCAGTCTATTAGAACACAATTTACTCTAGATCCCTCCTATGTTTTGGATCCATCAAAGTACATGGTCCACAAATTATTTGTACAGGGACCGCTTGTTGCACTAGTACTACTGCTACTATTGGCACTACTACTTACTCTACAAGTTATTTTTGCCAGTTGGGCATGGAAGGAGGCCCAACTGTGTGTTTGGTGGGACCAAGGATGGATTTGCAAGATAACACCCCATATGTGTCTCTAAAAGGCAATTGTCGAACATGAGTTCTGTGAAATCCGACAACTCATTTTCTCCATTCAATGGAGTCATGTTATGCTTCATGTATCTCTCTAAAAACACTCGAATCTAGTTGTTTCTACCCTCATATGGAAGCCATAAGTGTGTTCATTCAGTGGCAAAGTATCCTTACAGATTGCTTGACCAATATCTGCTAAGAAATACCCCATATTCTTACAGGATGTCCACAACTACACTATTGAAGCATTGATGAACTCGCTCATTAGATGTTAGCCAGATGATCACATACCTGAGTTCACCAATTGATGGCACAAAAGTTCCGTCTAGTTGGATGATCTGTGCACTAGTCTTACTCCATTGAGCGTTGATCTGCTTAGCAATGGAGAGTGGCATGACACTGACCGATGCACCAAAATCAACCAAGCAATTGTGAACATTGAAGTTAAATATCTCGAATGATAACAAGAATGGTGAGCAGAGTGAGTTCACCTCCTCCATTTGGAGCACATTAAGAAAAGATGCAAGAGTGTTAGGAGACTTACTATATCCCTTGTTTGAAAAGGTGGCTTGAGTAGTAGAGGTTTCCCCAAGTGCTCGCAGAAGAATGTCCTGCTGACTCCTGATTTTTGTAAGTTCAAACAGAGAGATATTTGCACAAGTCTTCTTCACGTCTTCTACAATGTTATATTCTATTGTGGGAAGACTCACCGAGGTTTTCGGGAGTGGAACTGAGCTCATGGTTTCCGATGGGATGGTTTTGTCTTTGCTACTTACAGAAATACTTTTCATTGAAGTTGTCTTCCCGTACATGCTCTGAGTGTTCTATGTTGAGTCGACTCGTGGACCTACAATCCTTAACATATATTTTCTTATTTTATTCCTCAGTATCTCAAACACAGTGGGGGTCCCTTCACTTCTCAAGTTATATCAATTATGTTTCTTCGGGTTCGGACCGTCACTCAGAGTCTCTTTATCAATGGTTTTCTTCTGGGTTGCGAGAGCATACTGATACATGTTCACTACATGCCTAGTTCTTGGAGCTTCATCAGATGTAGAAAATTCCTCTTCATCATCATTTGGCTCAGCATGCTCATTAACCGCGAGTTTGTTGGACAACTGCATAGCCATGCTACTCATTCCATGGTTCCATTCTAGGCATGTCATTTCTGAATGGGCTTTGTGGTGAAACATGTAATATATATATGTAGCGATTTTCTCAAGGTTCAGAACCAGGTTAGAGCTCTACGCATATTTGGATAACTGGTTACTGATGTTGCTACTACTGGAAGCTACATTCTTCTTCTATGGGTACCTAGAAGGCCTGCTACTCACGGTGGTCTCGCTTGTCCTCTGTTTAAGTTCTACCACTTTGGTAGTTAAGGACTTGATGAGACGAGTAAGGTTCTCAATATCACTTGATTCCTTTACCTTAACCTTGCTCATAGAGGTTTGGGACCTCTTACCATTGCCTTCGGAGTCCTTGGTGGGTTCATCATTTGCAATGACTCTAATAGCGCACAAGTCTGTCTCCACAGAGATAGCCTCTTCATAATTTTATATTAATGATGGTTTCGCAGCTCGCTTGACAAACTGTGCAATAGTGGTCGGTAGTGAAGAAGCGTAATAGTCGATAGAGATGGAGTCATTAGGTTTAGTGTCATTTGAGAACTTGTTCAAAATACGGTTGAACCTTTAATTGAAATATTTTACCTTTTCTTTCTGCTCCATTTTAAGACTACCCAACTCCTTCAATAACATGGAAGGGGTCTTGTCTTCATGCACTCGAACTCCATGTGACTAGAGAGTAGATGTTTCTTATGTAGCGGGTCTATTAGAACACAACTTGCTCCAGATACCCCCTACGTTTTGGATCCATCAAAATACATGGTCTACAAATTATCTATACAGGGACCGCTTGCTGCACTACTACTACTGCTACTAGTGGCACTACTACTTACTGTACAAGTGACATTTTTGCTAGTTGGGCATGGAAGGAGGCCCAACTGTGTGTTTGGTGGGACCAGGGATGGATTTGCAAGATAACACCCCATATGTGTCTCTAAAAGGCATTTGTCGAACATGAGTTCTATGAAAGCCAATGACTCATTTTCTCCATTCAAGGGAGTCATGTTGTGCTTCATGTATCTCTCTGATAACAATCGAATCTAGTTGTTCCTACCCTTATATGGAAGCCATAAGTGTGACCAGTCAGTGGCAAAGTATCCTTGCAGCTTGATTGACCAATATCTACTAAGAAATTCCCCATATTCTTACGGGATGTCAACAACTACACTATTGAAGCATTGATGAACTCGCTCATTAGATGTTAGCCAGATGATCACATCCTTGATTTCACCAATTGATGGCACAAAAGTTCAGTCTAGTTGGAAGATCTATGCACTAGTCTTACTCCATTGAGCATTGATCTTCTTAGTGATGGAGAGTGGCATGACACTGACCGATGCACCAAAATCAACCAAGAAATTGTGAACATTGAAGTTAAATATCTCGAATGATAACAAGAATAATGGATAGAGTGATTTCACCTCCTCCATTTGGAGCGCATTAAGAACATATGCAAGAGCATTAGTAGACTTACTAGATCCCTTGTTCGAAAAGGTGGCTTGACCAGTAGAGGTTTCCCCAAGTGCTCGCAGAAGAATGTCCTGCTGACTACTGATTTTTGTAAGTTCAAATAGAGAGATATTTGCACGAGTGTTCTTCACGTATTCTACAATGTTATATTCTATTGTGGGAAGACTCACCAAGGTGTCTGGGGGTGGAACTGAGCTCATGGTTTCCGAAGGGATAGTTTGTCTTTGCTGCTTATGGAAATGCCTTTCATTGAAGCTGTCTTCCCAGACTTTCTCTGAGTGTTCTGTGTTGAGTTGACTTGTGGACCTACAATCCTTAACATATATTTTCTTATTTTATTCCTCGGTATCTCAAACACAGTGGGGGCCCCTTGTCTTCTCAAGTTATATTGATTATGTTTCTTCAGGGTCAGAACGTCACTCGGAGGCTCTTTATCAGTGGTGTTCTTCTTGGCTGCGAGAGCATACTGATACATGTTTACTACATGCCTAGTGCTTGGAGCTTCATCAAATGTAGAAAATTCTTCTTCATCATCATTTGCCTCAGCCTGCTCATTAACCGTGAGTTTGTTGGACAGTTGCATAGCCATGCTACTCATTCCATGGTTCCATTCTAGGCACGCCCTTTCCAAATGGGCTTTGTGGTGAAACATGTAGTATGAATCTATAGCGATTTTCTCGAGGTTCAAAACCAGGTTAGAGCTCTACGCATATTTGGCTAACTAGCTACTACTGTTGCTACTACTGGAAGCTACATTCTTCTTCTGCGGGTACCTAGAAGGCCTACTGCTCATGGTGGTCTCACTTATCCTCTGTTTAAGTTCTGTCACTTTGGTAGTCAAGGACTTCACGAGATGTGTAAGGTTCTCAATATCACTTGCTTCCTTTTCCTTAACCTTGCTCATAAAGGTTTGGGACCTCTTACCATTGTTTTTGGAGTCCTTGGTGGGTTCATCGTCTGCAATGACTCCAATAGCACACAGGTCTTTCTCCACGGTGATAGCCTCTTCATAATTTTCTATTAATGATGGTTTCATAGCTCGCTTAACAAACTATGCAACACTGGTTGGTAGTGAAGAAGCCTAATAGTCGACAGAGATGGAGTCATGAGCTTTAGTGTCATTTGGGAACTTGTTCAAAATATGGTTGAACCTTTAATTGAAATATTTGACCTTTATTTCTGCTCCTTCTTAAGAATACCCAACTCCTTCAGTAACATGGCAAGGGTCTTGTCTTCAGCAAACTTTTCAAGAAAGATCCTTTTTAATACTCCCAAATTCTGGATGGAGTTTGCAATAAGTTTATGGTACCTTACAATTGCTCCACCATCGAAGGTACATGGAAACAATCTACATGCGACATCATCACAACATACCTCGAGTGTCTGCAAATGTAGGTAGAACGTGTCTAAGTGATATTTTTCCTTCACTGTCAAGTCACAGTCATATTTCGTTAAGATCTTGTCCACATGTCTTGGAATCTTTTGCAGGACACTAGGATGTGCCAATAGACCCTGAGTCACCCAATCCAGATTTTGGTATTTCGTGTTGTCCTCTTCATTGTCCTTCTCTTCCTCTTCTGAATTTGATGATTCCTCTTCTGAATTTGTTGGTTCCTCTTCTGAATCTCCTCCTCCTTCGTTTCCTTCCCCTCTACCTCCTCCACCGGACCTTGAACCTGAGAGTAAGATATTTTCCTCTTCTTCATTTCAAAAAAGTGGGGGTTCCTCTTATTTCTCCACACCTTCTACTAGCTCATCAAGAGTGGAAAAGATCACTTCATCGACAGATGTGACTAATACTCCTGCGGGGGTAGCCGTATGCTTCTTTTGATAGTATGGAAGGGTGTACACTCTCGGAATCAGTCCAACAAATTTTGTAAACTGATAGGTGATGGGATGGACAACACAGATTTGATGGTACAGGACTTCACGTTCGGGTCTGGGAGGTGAGGAATTACGAACTTCAAAATTGTGAGTAGGGGAGAGGGAGTGAATGTTAATGAAGGAAAGAGACTCTAGGGGTAGATTTGTAGGGAGAGGAAAGAGTTTAATTCCAACAACATCACTTACCCCACCATGACCTCGTAGTGCCACACCACCCACACAAACTCGAATTACATCCATAGCAAGCAAATCCAAACTCCCTAAGGTATTAAGATCTGAAATCCAACCTAGAGATTCACCAACTTCATCAACAGAAGCCATAATAGAAGAAGAAGATCCCATATCCCCAACAACAGGAGTAATTTTCCTATCTTCAACTGGAGAACAACTTCTAGCTCAAGAGATGGAAGTTCCTACTGAAGAAGAGTAATAATAAGCCTATTTTAACAAACCATTGATAGAAGAACCAGAGGAACTAGAGGAAGTTGAAAACCTAATCTTGTAACCAGAACCATATATTAGTTTATAAGAATCTACAATGGATGGAGAGCGGGAAGGAGAGGTACATAATTTGAATGATGAATAACCTAGGATTGGAGGAGGAAGAGGAGGAAAGAGGGGAGGTGGAAGAGGTGGAGGAAGAGGAAAAGAGGAATAGGAGAATATATAAATCCAGAACCCTTTGGCTTTCCTCTTCTAGATGAAGATACAATTGTGACAATGAAAAATATCTCACCCTCTATCCTTCCAAAATTTCATGGACTAAGGAGTGAAGATCCTGAACATTTCTCTTTGAATTTGAAGTCTTGTGTAGATCATATGATTATCTGCATGATGCTCAAAAGTTGGAATTATTCCCTGCAACCCTTAAAGATGTAGCATTAAAATGGTTTATGAGTTTAGGAATAAACTCCATAAGAACATGGGAACAAATGAAAAATACATTATTAGAGAAATATAAGGACTACTGTATGCCCCATAATATTAAGGATGAAGTCTATAAAATGGTACAAAAAGAAGATGAAAATATTGAAGACTTTGTTGAAAGATTTGCTTATAATGTTAAAAGGGAAAAAATGAATAATCTAGATGAGGAAACTTTGAAAGATCTCTTATTGAAATCCATTAGAGATGAGTGGATTGATATTCTCAATCTAATGGGTAAGGGAGACATTTATCAGTTGTCACTAGTAGATATTTGTGAGTTATGCATACACATTTCAAGAGGCAAAGCAAGAACCGAGAAAAATCCAAGAGATCCTCTTTTATCAAGGATTAATAAATCTATTGTTGGGATAGTAAGTAGGGAAGAATTAGGAAAGTTGCTTGATAATTTTAAAACAAATATTTTAGGGAGTATTAGTGAACAAATTGACACCCTTAAAATTCAAAACAAGAAAAAAGTTGAAAATGTTGCATTGTCCATTTTTTTCCCTAATTGCAGAAAGAAACATGCCTTGAGAGAATGTACTCTTAATTTAAAGAATGTAGAAACTTGTGTTTGTTGGAGGGAAATGTTCCCCTAGGGCTTTTTGGGTTGAAACCCTAGCAGACTGAAAGTTATCTATACAGAGAAACACACATTCACACAACCATTATGCTATTATAAGCAAATTCTATTGTAAAGGGGACGTACCTTAGGTCCTACGTTTGAGAAGGCCCTTAGGGTCCAAACCCTTCTTGGAGTTCCCTCCTTCTCTTTTGTCCTGCAAAACAACCAATTCCAAAGAACACAACAGTATATGGACAAAAACTTATAAGGAAACCATCTTCATGTTATAAATAAAGGTAGTTAATTATGAAATCCAAACAACCATTTACATATATATTCCAACATGAATATCATTAACATAAAGAAGATTTATATTGGGAACCAAGACATGTGTTTCTTTTATTATAGACAAATAAAGTACATAAAAGGAATAATTTCACATGAGTCACCTTCAACAGGCTCCAAGCAAAGCTTCCTTCCAGATCCGCTCCAGCCTCAATCCTTTAAAAAACTCCTTCCATGACTCATCCATGATGTCATAAATGGTAGATGAACATCAACACACAAGGAAACAAGGGTTTCCTGTACAAATGGGGGAAGTGCAGAAGGCACAAGGGACTTCAGACCTGGTCAGGGGAAAAATCTCAGCATAATAACCTTTCTCTCTCTTCTCTCCTCCCTTAGGCCTTCCCTTTGAGGTCTTTTTATACCTCTCCCAAAGCAGTTTTTTAGTTGGGAGTTGGTTGGGAACAGTTGGGCCACGGGCACTAACAGGTGATCAGCAGGTAAAACCCGCGATTTCCGCCCGAAAATAAGGAGTTTTATATTTTTTAAAGTGTTTTAATACATATACGTGGGTTGGGTATACACAGACCCGCGTATACACACGTTTAACTCAGGGCAATGTCGCGTATAAGGGATAAAACATTGTCTTTTAAATTTTAGCACCAGGTCTGGAAGGAGGGGTTTCCCTAGGCCATGAATGCAGCATCACAAACCATAAGAGTGAGATTTGGAGCTATAACAGATGCCCCCTAATATATGAGGTCAGAAGGGGTACATGATGGCCGAAATGTATTGTGCAAGTACACAGAAAGGAAATCTGTCAAAAACCGAGGAGGACTTCACCAGAATTCAGCCTACCAAGCGACGAAAGGAGATAAAAAAGAAACACTGTCTGAGGCAGGCATACCCATGCTCAGAAAAAGTAAAGCATGTCTGCATATCAAGTACAAGCGGATCCACTAAGTATACAAGTATAAATGACTGGAAAATACATAGTGGATCATCTGATCATGATGAACAAGTACATGTCTAAATATCACATATAAGACTGTCAATGATGCTGAAAGATGCAACGAATCACTGATATCAAAGACTGATCCCAAAAGGTACCAACTGAACATGATGTAATAGGATGGTACTACACTGCAAACTCAGGTGCCAGCATATAGAATGTCGCCATGACTGACTGCAACATATAAGGTGGAGTGGTATCAACTAGTAGCAACAAGAGCAACTGTCAAGTGAACCAATAAATGCTGATACAACCTGAGGTCTTCACTGACCGCCGTGGTAGATTTCTACATCATGGGAATAAATGATCTGAAGTCAACCATGTGAGAAATCGTTTGATTACTGGTCATTGATGTATACCATTAACAAACGCGAGACTACCCACCGATAATGATAATGAGCGTCAAGGTACCCAGTACAATCTAACAAGTGTGAATAGATGAGATGAAGTCGAACACCTGTAAGAATCTATCGATTAGAAGACAATGATGGTTTCCCACTGTCGATAGTGAAGGATCTACCATTAATGACTGCAAACCCCAAGGTACTGCCAAATGGACTCTAGATCTTTGCCCGAGAGCAATGAGTCAGAGTCGATAGGGAAAGATCCGCTAAAAGGAAGACATTAAGGCATCCTTCATCAATCTAGCACGAGTGTAACCTATAGGCCAATAATGTGGAAGGAATCGGACGAAAGAGATGTAGTAACCCAACCGAAGTACATTTCCGGCGTACACAAGATGTGGCTAGCGTACAACAGAAACCCTCTGAACCAACCAATAATGAAGGCTGACACAGAGGTGAGGTATCCACCAATAGGGTCAAATGGAAACCAAGGTACTGCACGAATCCCAATGTGTGATAGTGTAACCTCATGTCAAACACAAGTGAAATCACTCAGTCAAAGACCCATGATACTAATAAATGTTGAGCACAAGGTGACCTATCAATAATGAAAATAGGGCCAGGGTACAGCTCTAGGCCTGTCCTCAGAGCAAGGTGTCGTCATCGATAAAGACAAGACCCACCAGCAAGAAGTCAATGGGGACCTTCTCAAACCGGCACGAGTAAAGGACCAATATAGCTGATGTGATGATAGACATGACACTGACAACCAGGGATGGCTGACTGAAAAATGAGTCAAGAGACACCGTAGAGAGGCCGACTCAGGCTAACTTCCCTTGAACAAAAGCACGACTCAATGTGACTATGTGGCAGCATATGATGACTCTGTATAAGTTCGTCATGCAGGAGGCATGAACGAACCCTCCATATGATTGGAAGAGATAACCAATCGGGGGAGAACTGACTCAATAACAAGGTTAAGGCTTACCTAAGTCAAACTAAATCCCGCCCAAATGGAGGAGACTTTGCTTTGAGTGTTTTGTTCAAGGGCGACACGACTGACTCTAGCTGCCAACAATAAATGGAAATACTGTCCCGTTCCCGCTCCTTTTTGGAATATTTAATTCTTTTTGTCTTTTTCTGTTAAGCTTGAAAAAGAATAAAAGAATGCTATGGTATAGTGGAAAGAACGAGTGTCGGTGAAACAGATGATCTAGTTCCTGGGAATGGAATGTTCCTATGCTCAATGCAGGGAGGTGAAAACTAGTCAGTGACACCCAAAGGTGTGTTCCTTCCACGGGTTAAGGTGTGTCAAGTTGCAGAAGTCAAAGGTATGCAAGGTTGATTTTGCAGTCGTTATGGTCAAAAGTTGGCTTAAACGCGAGTCCAAGTGAAGCCGGCTCTAGGCCAAAAGGTGCAAGTGGTCAACATGCAATGCAGTAGTACAACTCAACACAAAGGAGCCTCTAGGGTATAAGGCCAGAATGAAATGAAGAAGCAAGGAGGAATGAGTCTTCAACGCATAAGTCATGGTGGTACTACAGAGGACTCCCGAGCCTACTCAAATCGGAGCAGCATGGGCAAAAATGTCAGTGAGGTGCTAACTACGATGCCCATGTAAAGGATGGCTCTACCATCGTGTCATGATTTAAAGAATCGGCGAGTGAAGATGGCTTAAAAACCATAACACGATGGGGTCAACCCTATGGCAGATGTATCAGCAAATGGAGGCTAGTATTCATAATGCAACGAAAAAATGGTGTCCCTAACCTATATGCCAGTGAGAAAATGATACCTGCCATGACGGGTCAGAAGTCATGGAACCATCTCGAAACTGTCGAAAAACATCCAAAATGTCCTGAAAAACAAACCATTCTCGACATTCCAAGCTCCCAAGTTAAAAGTCAAATGAGGCCAAACAAATAAAATTTTGAAAAAATTTCGCATTTTCAAAACTTATAAAAAGGATTTTGGACTCACCATTTTCACCATTTGAGTTTGAGAGCAAAGGATTTGGAGCAAAAGGAGCAAACTTCCCATAGCCATATTCAACCGTTCAAATTCTTCAAAAACCTCCAGGTAACTCTTATACTTAGCTTGCAATTAATTGTGACTAGTTTTAATATTTTTAATTAATGTTTCACCATTGAATTTTTTGCCCAAAATTTCACCGTGGCGTATACGCGGGTCAATAATATGAAACCCGCGTACACGCGGGCCCTATACGTGACTGTGTGTACAGGGACCCACGTATACGCCGTGAACAATTTTTAAACAAAAACTAACGGTTACAAATCATTTTTTTCTCAGAATTCCTGTCACGTGGTGTGAAAGAGAACATGCGGCGGTAGATAATGAAGTTATGAATAGTCCTGAAGCTTTGGATGCCCTACGGGGATGCGGCTTGCTTAAATTATTCAAACTGCCGAATATGAAATCAAACACACATTTGCTTGAGATGCTCATTGATTATTGGGATGTCGAGGAGGAAGCCTTTATGATCGATCAGATGCCACTCCGGGTAGAAGTGGAGGATATCTATTTCATCACAGGCCTTTCCCGAAGAGGAGAGGTAGTACATTCCCAGGGCAGGACACAGAGCAGTCTCACGATAGAGGACTATGTACAGATATTGCCCGGGACATCCCAAGAAGTTTGGGAGCCAGATTTCCATCACACATGTGGCGAGTTTATCACTGAGGATAATCCTGTTCACCACAGCTCGAGTGAACGGATCGTCCTCTCTGCATCAGGCATCATGGCTAACCATGAGTGTGGTAGTTGACTGTCTCACTACTATGTTCGACTGGTGTACTCCTCTTCTGGCCAACATGAAGAGCCAGCTCACTTCTATCAAGAGGGGACATACCAAGAACTTTGGATATGGGACTATCCTGTGTACTTTCTTCTTTGAGAAGGTTCCCGCACTCCGCCCTAGGGTAGCAGTTTCCATCGGCACCCCACGCGATCCACGCATGGGCCGGTGGACTGATCTGATGAAACGTCTGGGGGGTGGGGAGGTCCCAAGGACTACCTTCGACGATGACTTCTTCACCTGGTGGGATCAGTAGATCATTGTCGTAGATGACTACCCTTATGCTGGGCTGGATTTCCGAGGAGATCCTAATCTAGCATTACCACCGAATGTAGCATGGGGCGAGATTGGTAAGAATTTTTGATTTTATGATTTTTTTTGGATTTTTCAAATATAATGATGAATTTTGAAAAATATTTTTGATGAGATTCAAATGAGTTATATGATGATCATGTTCCAGACATTGGGTCGGTATGACCAGATGGGTTCTCGCGGCATGGATTGCGCAGTCGAGGAGCCAAAGAAGCGGCTGCTGATACAGAGCAGACTCTACATAACGTCCAGCGACACTTGGCGAGACTGAGCTGCCGAGTACTGATGGCTGCCATAGAGGACCTTCCTGAGGATATGCAACGTCATGTGGTTGGCATGCCATGTGACTGGGTTCACACTTTTCAGCGTGTGGCCAATGCGATAGTTACCTACTTGGCCGCTCATCCTGAGCCGGGGCATTAGATATGCTGGACATGATTATGGGCATTTGAGTCCCAATTTTGTATATTTTTGGACACACATATGTACACTCGAGATGCTTTATGATATATATATATATATATATATATATATATATTTATATATATACAGTTCGACTTTTTGATGCTTGATTTTATTGTGATGAATGATTGATTTGTCAGTCTAATGCTTGATTAGCGATAGAATTAGCTAACCAATTATGAGATCTTGGAATGTGAAAATAATTAATATAAGTAAATGATCTTTGCAACAACCTCACCCTTAAATACTGGCGATATAAACATGGATCCCTTACCCAATAAATGTTGTTTAATTGTTACACTATCAATTGAGAATCAAGATAAACTACCAACGAGTCAATCCCATGAGAGATTGCCTTGGATAATAAATTAATAACGGCAGTATACTCAGCCATATTGTTTGAAGCAGGACCGATGCATACACCTCTTGATACCATCAATTGACCAGTTGGATAATAAAGTACCTAAGCTGCGGAAGCGAGATTCCGAGTGTGCCGACTAGCACCATCGGCGAACCCAAAATAGACCAAGTCATCTATCAACACCTGCCACAGCAGATAAAAAAGTGTTGATATCAAAAAAAACTCTCGATGATATATGTACAAATATACATAAAGTACAAAGAAGCCATTGCCTGGCCAAAACTAAGCAAAGTACTTCTTTAGGTAGAGCCCGTTTCGGGGCTCCGCCAGCTTGTTTCCCTCAAAATCGATTAACTCATACGACCCTTTTTCTAAAACTCGTTTAATAATGAAAGGACCATACCACATAGGCTTAAACTTGCCTGCCCCCAAGGTGTCTTTATCTTGGTCATAGACCAAGACAAGGTCACCTTCAGAAAAGACTCGAGGACAGACAGATTTATCATACTGTATTTTACCCCTTTTCTTATGAGCCTCATTCACCATCACGGCATCTCAACGCTGCTCATCGAGATGTTCCAAGTGAAGTACGAGCTCTTCGAGACTCGAAGTCTCTGGAAGGAGCTCAACAACTAACTTAAGAGACGGAATTTCACATTCAACCGGAAAGATAGACTCCATCCCATAAACCAACTGAAAAGGTGTAAAACTAGTAGTTGTCTTTACGGAGGTTCGTTATGCCCAAAGGGCCAAATACAACATAATGTGCCAATTGGATCGATTTTTATCGATTGTCTGTTGGAGGATTGTCTTAAGAGTTTTATTGACTGCCTCGACCTGTCCATTGGCCTGAGGATAATAAGGAGACGGATGCTCCTGCCGAAAACCTAATTTGAGAGCCAATTGAGACATCAGTTGATTCTGGAAATGACTGCCATGATTATTGACAATATCTCTCGGGATATCGAATCTTGAGATAACCTGATTAAAAAGGAACAACATTGCCGTGTCACTATCTTTTTTATAAGTGGGCATGGCCTTGGCCCACTTCATAAAGTAGTCTACGACCACAATAATGTACCTGTGATTCATCACTGAAGGTGGATTACAAGTCGTAAATTCAATACCCCACTTAGTAAAGGGACCGACGGTGACAATGGGGAAAAGAGGAGTTGGATGAGCGCGCATCTTCCGAGTAAAAATTTGACAAGGGTGGCACCGTTTGACCGCTTCCACATAGTCTTTAAAGAGTGAAGGCCAAAAATAGACGGCACGTAAGATGCGTTGGGCTGTAGCAAGCCCTGATAGATGACCACCACAAGCTCCACTGTGGCAGTCATTGAGCACTGACTCTGCTTCCTATAAGGTTAAACAGCGTCGAAGGATTGAATCAACCCCTCGACTGTATAATGTATCCCCAATGATAACATAATTTTTAGCCAGGTGACGCAATTTTCGACGTTCATCCCTGGAGAAAGTAGAGGGACACTTCGAAGTATGGAGATAAACAATGATATCTCCATACCAAGGGTCGAGTGAAGAGATGAGGAATAAATGTTCGTCGGGAAAACTTTCCTCATAAACAGTATCCTCTCCACAAGGTAGCTCAGAAATTAGCTCAACGAAAACCATGGATTTCTTAGACTTGGCAGACAAGAACTCAAGATCAAATTCTTTCAAAATGACTATCCATCGATTATATTTTCCCCCAATCACTCGCCTACTGAGGACAAACTGAAATGGATTGACCGCCGCTAAGACAAAAGTTTTGCGTAGCAGGATATAATGACAGAGCCGATGGACAGCATGGACAGCTGCCAAGGCCAACTTCTCAACCGGAGAATAGCAAAGCTCAGGACCTATTAAGCCTCGACTCAAATAATAAATCACATGCTCGGTGAGAGCATTGTCCTCCTGAACGAGAACCATACCAATGGTTGATTCTGCTGCAGCGAGATATAAAAGGAAGTCTCTACCATAATCCGGTGGACTCAAAAGCGGGGCAGAGACTAATGCTTTTTTCAAAGCATCAAACGATCGTTGTGCAAAGTCGTCCCATACAAATGGAACTCCTTTCCATAGCAAACGCATGAACCCTTTAGTGATCTTGGCATAGTTCGCTATAAACCGTCTTAAGAAATTAGCCTTCCCTTGAAGACTTTGAAGTTGTCAAATTGAGGACAGGGGAGGCAACTGAACTATTGCCTCAACCTTGAAGGGATCAACCCGAATCCCTTCATTTGACACAATGAACCCTAACAACCGACCAGACGTAACCACGAAAATGCACTTGTTGGGATTCAACTGGATTTTATAAAAACGACATCACTCAAAAACCATTCGAAGATGACTAGGGTGATCGGTTCTCTTTCGAGAACGAGCAGCAAGATCGTCCAAGTATGCTTCGATGACATGTTTAATGTCATGGAAAACATATGACATGGCCCGCTGAAAAGTGGCTCCAGCATTTTTAAGACCAAAAGGCATCTTTCTATATGCAAAGGTACCCCAGGGACATATAAAGGCTGTCTTATGTTGATCTTTAGGACGGATAGAAATTTTTGATTATAATCTGAAAAACCATCCATGAAGGAAAAAATCTCATTACTCGCACACTCGTCGATAATCTGATCAATGAATGGTGTGGGGTAATTATCTTTCGGACAAGCCTTGTTTAGGTCCCTAAAATCGTTGCATACACGGATTTTTCCTTGCTTTTTATCCACAGGGACTGGATTAGAAACACAATCAGTAAGAGGAACAGGGTATATGAAACCCGCCTTTAGCAGCTTCTCAACTTCAGCTTTGATAGCTACTGCTTTCCTAGGGTTAACTGGCTGAAGCCTTTGACAAACCGGTTTGGCGTTTTCATATGTCTTGATCTCATGTTGAACTATAGAAGGATCAATACCAAGCATTTCCTCATAAGACCAAGAAAATACATCTCGAAATTCCTTGAACAGGTCAGTGTAAATTTGAATTTCTTCAGGGGAACACTCAATTCTGATGAAGAGATTCTCGATTGCGTTAGGGTCCCTAGAGATGTTTATAGGTATCGTTTTTGAAATCACCGACATATTACCTTTAGCATGAACGTGTGCTGGAGCCAAAGGATTTGACACCATACAAACATCACTAGTAAAGAGCTCGAAGAATCTAGATTCTACTTCCTGCAATGGAGGAAGAAAGTATGAACGATGGTGTAAGTCTTCCCAAGGTCGATATATACCCATCATTGACTCGAGGATTGCTTCTTCAGAAGGTAAAACCGAATCTAAGCAATCTAAGGCAGAGGTAGAATCAAGGCTCGAAGCCGGGGCCACATCACCATCTAACTCCTCTTCGGAAAAAGGAGTAGAGTGGTCATCTGCAGAGTTAACGATAGACTGATATCTAAGATCAGCTGCAGATATAGGGAATGCCATTCCATTCACTTGTCCTTCAACTAATGTGGTCATAGGTGAAGGAAAGGTCCAAGGGTCTGAAAGCTAACGAGTTCGGAAGAACTCTTCTTGAGGAGACTCCTTAGGTGATGAAATGGAATTAATTTTAGTGAAAGGAGAGGGAAGATCAAAGGTACCCATCAATGAGGAATACATCCCCACTCTAAATTCTTAGTAGGCGGGCGACGGTTATCCACTAAAGGAACAGTAGAGTCAGAGCTTGCTTGAGGATCGACTGGACAATAGTCCATTTGATCAACCTTAATGATTTTCCCCTCATGAGGAAAGCAGATGACACGAAACAGAGTCGAAACAACGACATCCATTTCGTATATCCAGCTCCATCCTAAGAGGAGATTATAGTCCAGGTTAGCATCTATGACTTCTACTTCAATATTGACGACCTTCCCCCCAACACATATAGGAAAGGTCAGGATAATCCCATGTGGCTTATGAGAATGAACATCAAATGCAGTCAATATGATAGGTGAAGGAACGGCCGAAGGTGATCCAATAGCCTTCCAACATGACATCGACATGACGCACGTGGAAGCTCCTTCATCAATAATGGTACGAAAAATGTTGATTTTCCAGTATGTAGACTTTATTTGGAAAGCCATATGATGAGGGAGTCAATTTTTGACATTTAACATGTCAAAAGTGAGCACTAAAGAGTTAGTTGGATCAACTGCTCCAATTTCGGAAAGTAAAGCACTTCGTTGAGCCGGACACGACTGGAGAACCTCTAAAGCGGACATGGCGCACGGACTCTAAGCCAGATCCTCAACAATGGAGTAATTCTGGGTGGCCCTAGCATTAGGATTAATAGTTGCGCGTTTAGCGGAACCTTTTGGTATCCATGGTATAGTCTCAACAAGGGGTCACTCAATATGAAGGTCGGTATTTCCAGGAACAGTCTTGTCCTTGGAAGTTTCAGCTTCACCATAATCACGTGACCGAGTAGCCACATGGACGTTAGAACCCATCATGAAAACATTCGATGATTTTTCCCCTTCCTGGTTGCCCCCTGCGGAGGTACCAGGATTTGAATCGCGCCAGCAAGAAGTTGTTGCCCTTGGGGAAAAGGGTTGGTTAACACAGCCTGAGAACTAGAAGTTCCTTGCTGCCCTAACAAGTGTTGAGCGTCTTCAATCTTAGGTCAAAGATGAGTTAAATGGTCTCCACTGCACAACTTGCATGGAAACTTGACTTTCTTTTTAGACTCATTTCTACCACCACCAGTGTTGTTGCCGGATTTATTTGCATCAGGCTTCCCATCCTGGCTCTTTTTCTTACCTCGTCCTTTCTTTTTCCCATTATAATTTTGATTTCCTTTGGGGTTATCAGATTGGACGACATTAATTGAAGAAGTTTGGGAAGCCGGGGGATTAGACGATGTGACTTGGTTGTTAGAAGCAGTTTGTAAAGACAATTGCTACAATTGGTTCAACAAGTTCACGGTAGTTGTGTCTACCGACCCAACGATACCATCCGCATGAGGACCTGGCTTCGACTTAGCTATGTCAACCTTAGACCTAGGAGCATCTGGCAAGTATTTTTGAAGGATCCCAGACTAAGACTAGATCAATTCTAATTGTTGGGCCCTAAAAATGGCTTTCTCTTCAGAATAGACTCCAAACATGGAGACATCTTTGGAGATATTGGGTTGTAAAGATTTCAAAAACCACTCAAGACGATACTCCGGAGGGATCTCGGCTTTAATGAGCCTCTTTCCCCATCTCCATTCCTGAATATGGTCAGAAATGTGAGTTGCCTTATCCTGACAAAAAGTGGTCAGAAGTTTAGTTCCGACATCATAACGGATAAGCAACTGGAAATGATTTAAGAAAATCTTGGCTAAGTCAGCGAAAGATGTAAAGCTTCCCCATAGCAACTCTATATACCATTTGGATGCATTACCAGTCAAGGTGCGTTGAAAACGTCTCAACCTGATCGAGTCATCAATCAAAGAGTTAGATGAACACCACAAATGGAATGTGGTTACATGGTCGCCTGGGTCCTCACTGCTCTTCCCTTCGAATTTTGGAATGTCCGAAGGGATTTTGGTTGGGACCGGAGGCCAGGCCGGATTGTACTTGATTGGATCGTTTGTTAACTCAGTGAGATCTGGCAAGTTCAACGTTGCCAGAAACGGAAGCCTAGGAGGACCTTGGGGATTCCACCCGGACTGGGCGGAACCCCCAAAGCTCTGAAAAGATTGACCTGGATTTTGGAAGGCACCAGGCTGCCCGAAGTAACCACTAGAACCGGCTGAAGCAAAAGGCAAGCCTTGTGATCCAGTAAAATTCAGAGTTTGACCAACTCCAGCCGCAAAGCCTCCATAACCAGCAAAGGTTCCTCCTAAAGGATTATATGTTGGCATTATGATTCTGGTTTGGCTCTCTGGTACAGGTGTTGTACTTGATGGCAACTCACTCAAGTGGCAAAACTCTGTTTTAGGCTCTCAAAATGATGGAAAATAAGAGGTTCGCAGGTGCATCATTCAAAAGGTGCAGACCCGCAGGTTCGTCGTCCAGGAAGTGCAGACATACCCACAGCTTATCCATTCATAAGGTACGGTCCCCCAGTTCACTCACTCCAATGCAGAGAAGTGCACTCACGTGAGTTTCTTATGTTTGGCCGTTGGTATTTATCCCGTCATTCATGATCCTATGGTTTTGGCCCGTGGTATAGGATCTAAATTATTTGAACCCCTGTTTGGATCCCTTGTATTGGTTTTCGATGGTTTTGTCCCATGGCTTGAATAAGGGCTTGCCTATAAAAAGGAAGAGAGATCACTTGGCTACACACTGGTGAAATTTGAATATCTTAAGATCTGAAATTTTGGGTGATTTGTTTTAAAAGCTAGATCTAAATCAAGGAGAAAACTTAAGGTGAATCTATTGATAAGTCGTGATCTCTCGGGTGCATGATCAGGTCTATGGATCTGACTGTCTGTGGCACATTGGAAGACTGTTAATTTGGCCCTAATCAGAGGTTCGCAGGCGATCCACGGCGTGAGTGCGAGGGTACGCAGCGCAGGAGAAGGCGCAGTGCGGGGGTACGCAACGCAGCAGAAGGCGCAGTGCGAGGTACGCAGTGCAGAAGAAGGCACAATGCGGAGGTATGCAGGGAAACAGAAGAACAAGTTGCGGAGGTACGCTGTTAGACGGACTGTGCAAGTGCGGATCTGAGCAGAGGTACGCAGGGCAGCAGAACGAGTGGTGCGGAGATACGCAGAGCAGTAGATCGACCAGGTGTGGATCTACGCAGTTTAGACATAGAAGAGCTGCGAGTATTCGCAGACCACTAGTGGTGAAGTTGCGGACCTATCTTGAAACATTTGTTGGCTATCTTTTATCTATTGCTGCAGAGTTCTGGGTTTAGATTTCTGGTATTACTTTTCTGTTTACAGCATTCTGAGAAGTTGGGTGATTGTATAAGGAGATTGGGTGATTTTCATGTACTTGATGATTATTTGATCTTCTTGGATCCAGTTTTAAAATTAATGAAACGTGGTCCTTAAAGAAGTAAAAGAGCAAAGGGGGTTGTAGCTCTCTTCCAGGAGAGACTGGAAAATGAGAGAGAGTTGTAGCTCTTTGCAGGTTGCAGCTTGCGTACTGGTAAAGGACTGCACCAGTACAAAATCCTTATAAAAGAAGTTTCTAATTGAAAGAATATAGAGACATATTGCAGCAGGTGGTTTTCACCCACATTAGGTTTCCACCTTTATATCTGGTGTTCTTTGGTGTGCCTATCTATTTTTCTTGTTCTTGTTTATTATAATATGGCACTGACATACAAATTAATGATCAATATCTGAAGAATAAATTAAAATATAAATCTCAAAGGTATATTGAAAAGAATTTGATAATACTGATTCACCCCCCCCTCTCAGTATTATTTCCAACAATTGGTATCAGAGCAGGTTCTTCAGAAGAAGCTTGATCGCTTGAAGGAAGATCTTTCATCATGAGCAACTACGAGAGGAAAGCATGCAAATACCAGGAAGTTCGTTGTCTTCCAGATATCAAAATTCCAAACAACACCATATGAAAATCATGTCAGTTTGGTAAGCAAACTAGAACTAACTTCCCTGAGAAGGAAGGACCAGCCAACAGGCCTCTTGAACTAGTCCATACAGATGTATGTGGTCCATTTAGGACAAGGTCACCTCGAGGAGAAGAATACTTTATATTATTCATTGACAACTTCTCCAAGATGGTTTGGTTGGGACTTATGAAACACAAGGACGAAGCATTCGAAAAATTCAAATCTTTCAAAGCCTTGGCTAAAAACGAATCAAATCACAAAATTAAGTGCCTCAGGTCCGACAGAGGTGGGGAGTTTACCTCAAATGAAATTTTTTATTTCTGTGAAGAACATGGAATAAGAAGGGAATTCTCTACATCTAGGACTCCTTAGCAAAATGGAGTGGTGGAAAGGATGAGCAGAACGGTCCAACAAATGGCTCGTGCTATGCTTGATGAGTCTGGGACTCTCGCAACCTTCTGGGGTGAAGCTGCTTTTGCTGCAGTTGTTATTCTCAACAAAAAAAAAGTCTGAGTGAACAACACTCAAACTCCTCATGAGCTCTGGTATGGTGAGACTCCTTCGGTAAAGCATTTCAAAATTTTTGGAAGCAAATGCTATATTAAGAATAATGATGAACAGCTTGGCAAACTTGAACCTAGAGTAGATGAAGGCATTCTCCTTGGTTATTCTCCCCACAACAAAGCATATAAGTGTTACAGTAAAATACTTGGAAGAATTGTTGACAACATTGATGTAGTGGTTTATGAAAAAGGATACATTCCTAGGCAAGTAAATTATGAAAATATCGAAAAGGATGAAGACTACTCTCCAAATCAGATTGATGATGAAGAAGAACCTCAAGAGGCACCAGAAGAACAGATAAGGATAGAAGAGAAGACTCCATCTAGGTACGTTCAGAAGAATCATCCAGAATCTCAGATTTTGGGGCAGAAAGAGGCAGGTGTACAAACAAGAAGAACAATTGCAGAAGCCTCAAGCTATTTGGCATTACTCTCCTCCACTGAACCACAAAATGTAAGAGAGGCATGCAACAATGAATGCTGGGTCAAGGCGATGGATGAAGAACTTGAGCAGATCGAAAAGAACAACACTTGGGAGTTTGTTCCAAGACCAAAAGATGAGAATGTCATAGGGACAAAATGGATCTTCAAAAATAATTTGAATGAAAATGGGGAAGTAATTAGAAACAAGGCCAAACTTGTTTGTAAAGGGTATGCTCAACAAGAAGGAATAGACTTTGAAGAAACTTTTGCTCCCGTTGCTAGACTTGAGGCCATCCGAATGTTCCTTGCTCTCTCAAGCTTTCAGAAGTTCAAAGTATTTGAAATGGACGTAAAATCAACCTTTCTGAATGGAGACTTAGAAGAAGAAGTATACATTGAGCAACCAGATGGGTTCATCCTTGGGAATGATCCAAATCTTGTATGCAGACTAAAAAATTCTCTCTATGGTCTTAAACAGGCTCCAAGGGCTTGGTACTACCGTTTGGACAAATATCTTCATCAACAAGGTCTTTCAAAGGGATCAACAGATAGCAATCTTTATATAAAAATTGAAAATGACAAATTGCTAATACTTGTTGTGTATGTAGATGATATTATCTTTGGCAGCAATGAAGAAGCTATGAGTCAAAGCTTTGCCTTGGTGTTGCAGAAAGAATTCAAAATGTCTTTTCTTGGAGAACTGACATATTTTCTTGGACTGCAAATCCAACAAAATGAAGGCAGGATCTTCTTGTCTCAAACCAAGTATCTCAAGCAGATTTTGAAGAAATATGGCATGGAAGAGGCAAAACCAGTATGTACCCCCATGGTCACAAGATGTAGCCTCAGCGCAAATGATGAATCAGCAGCAGTGCATCAACCAACCTACAGATCTATGATTGGAAGTCTACTTTATTTGACAGGTACCCCACCAGAAATCATGCATGCAGTGGGAATAGTTGGAAGGTTTCAGGAAAATCCAAACGAAACTCATCTTCAGGCAGTGAAGAGAATTTTCAAGTACCTTAAAGGAACTCAAAACTATGGCTTATGGTATCCTAGAGATACAGATCTCACACTTCATGCTTATACAGATGCAGATTGGGTCGGAAGCGTGGATGACAGGAAGAGCACAAGTGGTGGTGCATTCTTTATGGGTTCCAGATTAGTATCTTGGTTCAGCAAGAAACAGAGTTCGATTGCTTTATCTACAGCTAAAGCGGAATATGTGGTTGCTGCATCTTGCTACACTCAACTCCTTTGGATGATGCAGACCTTGCAGGATTTTCAGATCACTTGTACTCCACCTATCTCCATCTTATGTGACAATACAAGTGCAATCAGCATTTCAAAGAACCCAGTCATGCATTCAAAGACCAAGCACATACCGATCAAGTATCACTTTCTCAGGGAACAAGTGCTTGAACAAAAGGTCAAGTTGGAGTATGTTCCTTCTAAGGAACAAGTTGTTGATATACTCATCAAACCATTGCCTAGGGAGACCTTTGAATACCTCAGGTAAAAGCTAGGGGTTGTTGATGCATCATCTTGTTGTTGAAGCTCATCTGTTTCAGAGATTGTTGGTTGTAAGCAAGTTTCATATGGGGTATACGCGTACATTTGCTGGGTTGCGGATTAGTCGAAGATCGAATGGCACAGGTTCAGGGGGAGCACATATTCTTCTAATAATGCATTGTTGGCATTATGGTAGAAGATCTTGGAGGAAGTACAGAACATGGATGCTGATCTGAATATTGCTGCAATATGTCTCTATCTCTTTCACGGTCATTTATGGTGTATGGTGGATTATGGTTCTCCTTGAAGAAATTTTTCTTTTGCAGATCTGATCTTTAGTCAGGGGGAGCATGATCAGCAAAGCAAAGGCCTAAGCATGTTCTCAGGGGGAGCATAACCCTTTGCCCTTGATGTCAAAGGGGGAGAATGTTGTTGAGGATCTTGAGGTTGCCATCAAGTCCAAAGGGGGATATTGTTGGCATTATGATTTTGGTTTGGCTCTCTGGTACAGGTGTTGTACTTGATGGCAACTCACTCAAGTGGAAAAACTCTGTTTCAGGCTCTCAAAATGATGGAAAATAAGAGGTTCGCAGGTGCATCGTTCAAAAGGTGCGGACCCGCAGTTTCACTGTCCAGGAAGTGCGAACATACCCACAGGTTATCCGTTCATAAGGTGTGGCCCCCCAGTTCACTCACTCCAATGCAGAGAAGCGCGCTCACGTGGGGTTTCTTATGTTTGGCCCTTGGTATTTAGCCCGTCGTTCATGATCCTATGGTTTTGGCCCGTGGTATAGGATCTAAATTATTTGAACCCCTGTTTGGATCCCTTGTATTGGTTTTCGATGGTTTTGTCCCATGGTTTGTATAAGGGCTTGCCTATAAAAAGGAAAAGAGATCAATTGGCTACACACTGGTGAAATTTGAATATCTTAAGATCTAAAATTTTGGGTGATTGGTTTTAAAAGCTAGATCTAAATCAAGGAGAAAACTTAAGGCGAATCTATTGATAAGTCGTGATCTCTCAGGCGCATGATCAGATCTGTGGATATGACTGTCTGTGGCACATTGGAAGACTGTTAAGTTGGCCCTAATCAGAGGTTCGCAGGCGATCCACGACATGAGTTCGGGGGTATGCAGCACAGGAGAAGGCGCAGTGCGGGGGTATGCAACATAGCAGAAGGTGTAGAGCAAGGTACGCAGTGCAGAAGAAGGCACAGTGCGGAGGTACGCATGGAAACAGAAGAACAAGTTGCGGAGGTACGCTGTCAGACAGACAGTGCAGGTGCAGATCTGAGCAAAGGTACGCAGGGTAGCAGAACGAGTGGTGCAGAGATACGCAGAGCAGTAGACCGACCAGGTGCGGATCTGCACAGTTTAGACACAAAAGAGATACGGGTATTCGCAGGCCACTAGTGGTGAAATTGCGTACCTATCTTGAAACATTTGTTGGCGATCTTTTATCTATTGCTGCAGAGTTCTGGGTTTAGATTTCTGGTATTACTTTTTTGTTTATAGCATTCTGAGAAGTTGGGTGATTCATTGGTTGATTGTATAAGGAGATTGGGTGATTTGAATGTAATTGATGATTATTTGATCTTCTTGGATCCAGTTTGAAAATTAATGAAACGTGGTTCTTAAAGAAGTAAAAGAACAAAGGGGGTTGTAGCTCCCTTCCAGGAGAGACTGGAAAATGAGAGAGAGTTGTAGCTCTCTGCAGGTTGCAGCCTGCGTACTGGTAAAGGACTACACCAGTATAAAATCCTTGTAAAAGAAGTTTCTAATTGAAAGAAGATAGAGACATATTGCAGCAGGTGGTTTTCACCCACATTGGGTTTCCACCTTATATCTGGTGTTCTTTGGTGTGCCTATCTATTTTTCTTGTTCTTGTTCATTATTATATGGCACTGGCATACAAATTACTAATCAATATCTGAAGAATAAATTAAAATATAAATCTAGAAGGTATATTGAAAATAATTTGATAATATTGATTCACCCCCCTCTCAGTATTATTTCCAAAATTATAAGAAGTTGATAACCCCTGATACGGATTCCAAGCCGAAGCTAACGGAGGAATAATTTGAAACGAACTAACTGTGGAGTACGGCCTATTCCCTTGTTGGCCGTAAGACTCCTTCCCAGTTCTGGCACCACTAACCCCAGGGTTAGTCCAACCTTGGAAAGGAATGCTACTTTGTCCTATAGAAGAAAAATCCATGGATCCTATTGTCGGGTTGGAATGTGGTATATGACCACTTCCGAAAGGAAAACCCTAGAATGAAGCTGATCCGCCCATCATGGACGTAGCGTCACTAAACGGAACCGATGGAATACCCTGTGAGTGGGTGCCAAATGGAAAGAATCTAGTACCAAAAGCATTGGTTTGGGCATTTCCACTGGTGGATGGAATGGAAGTAGACCCAACTAAAGATGTGCTAGCAAAAGATCCAAACAAAGAGGCAGAGGAGATGGAAATCGTTCCTCCTCCTTGCACCGATGTCGGAGTCTGCATAGTTGCAGCACTTTTCGTAGAAGCCATGCTTCCAGTAGTGGTCATTGATGGTAAGCGCGTAGTGTAACCTGGACTTGACGGTCTATGCATTGAAGTCCCAACGTATTGTAATACGTCTGGATGACTAGATGGTACTGGAGAATTTGGAGCCGCTAACGACTCTGAGAGTTCTTCTACCTCTATGTTATTCTCCGCTTGAAAGAGAACTCAAGAAAGGATTGCAGTGTCCCTCTCTTGTTCGGAAGTGCCAGGCCTTTCTTGAACACTAATGCCCCCGAGAGGAGGATCAATCACCGATGCATCAACTACCGTGGGACAAAACCCACCAGCAGTATTACCTCTGTGCCTTCTAGGAGAATGCTCTAAACTTTGTGGTGAAAGACCACGAAGTCTTCGAGACTATCTAGGAGATCAGTCAACCACTTTGAATTTTTTGTTATGATCTAACTAAAGACTCAAAAAATTGAAAGCTAGGCCAACTAAGAGCACATAGCACACACTATAAAGTACCTAAAGATAACAGCCAGTCAAAAAACTTCCAAGTATTTCCACTCCGGGTGATTAGGACCCAACACCAAAATACAAGAAAGTGAATTAAGGGGCCTTTCGAAGATAGTCTGGGATGATGAGGTCCCAGTCCTATCAACGAAGGTATCAAAGGAAGTTATGCTGACCTCCTAACAACAGACTGCACCGGTGCAAGCCCCCAAGATTTGCAAGGGTGCCCTCCAGTAGTACTGTCGAGAGTGATGCAACGTCGACCTCAGGTGCCACGGGATTCCCCTCTGCAGCCACCTGTGTAGATCCCTAGGAGTAGCAACTATGGATACCAACTCGTCGCAAAAGCCAAGCGAAACAGTCGTGAGGTAAGTTCAGACAAGTAGGAGAGGAGGTATCTCTCTTCCCTGTCTTCACAGACCCTCATACTTGACTCCCAGATCCAAAGATTTCCTGGTCTTCCTAACGCTATTGGATTTTCACTCGCTATTCAGACTCCTATGTTTGATGTTTATATGGCCTTGGAGAGTTAACTCTCCACTCGCCTAATCCAAGGCCCTAAAATCCTAAATTTGTTGGTGTAACTGACTTAAACAAAAAGTTTTAGTGAATTTTAGTTAGCGCTTGATTTTAAAATAGGCTGTTATTTAAGTCACGGGATAACGAAAGTGAAACTAGTGGTGTTTTTTGACGCAAAAGAAATTAATAAAAACCTAACTACATGCACATGCACTTGTTTTCGTTTTTCGATGAAAAGCAATTTCTATAGGGTTCATAGGAACTTCTAATAAAACAAATTTTTCTTTTCTTTTTGTTAATTCACACTTCACACTCACAAAAGTTAACAAAGCTATGTATGCCTAAAAAGATATGCAAATCTATCCTAATGCAACAAATATATGCTGATGCAAGATTCAAGACTACTCTAAAAAGAAGAAATGAAAGTTGCTTGCTTATCAATTTCTATTTTGCCACTTAAAATGTCTAGATGGAATATGAGATGTTACCATTCATTTCGTCTAAACACTAAAAACAAGTTTCAAGACAAACATAAAGCACTTTCATTCACTAAAAGGAAACCAAATGAAAACAACGTTCAAGAAAGAAAAACGAAGTTTTTCAAAAAGTTTTCTTCAAAGAAACAACAAAAAAGTCTTTTCAAAAATTCTCTCAACAACACTGAAACTTGTGATTGAAGAATAGGCAACAAACACTTTTGCAAATTGACACCACACAATGGATGAAAACTCAACAAAAAGATATGTGTTTAAGGATTCTCTTAACAATCAAAAGCAGCAATGAAATCTTTGGCAACAAAAACCAAAAAGATCAAAAAGACAAATTTCAAGAAAGTATCAACCAACAACTTTCATGAAACAAAGAAGTAGATGGCCACAAAAATTGGTTTTGTGAAGCAAACAAAAAGGAACCAAAAGCAAGATTTAACACAAATATTGAGATCAATCTTTCTGCCCTGCTGAATCAGAGCAGCCAAGATTCCAAACAAGAAATCTTGCATGCTTAACCAAGAAAGGATGACGCTTGCAACAACAAAAACAAGACCAATACCCCTTACAATCAGAGAGAATTTGGGACAAGATGCTCACTGTAAAAACAACAACTGATACTGGAAAGTGACTGTTTAAGACTGACTCAAGCTATCTGACAGGCCTTCAGAGACAATCAGAATTTAAAAATCTTGAAAATTGCAAGATATACGCGACTGTACTGATGTACAAATTTCATTTATACGCGACTGTAACTAAGGAAACATGCGTATACGTGGGTTCACTTAAAGAAACATGCGTATATACGCTTCTGTAACTAAGAAAAACAACGTATATAAAAGGTTTCAAGAAAAATAAAAAACAGACTGAAGAAACTGGCAAAACTTCAAATTCAAGAACAGACCAGACAGTAACAGCAAGCAGACAAGGCAGTTGAGCCCTGATTGGCTTGAAAACACCCAAACCAGGAACAACAAGAGTGTTGTCCCCAGTGGAGTCGACAATTCTGTTGGAGGGAAATGTTCCCCTAGGGCTTTTTGGGTTGAAACCCTAGCGGACTGAAAGTTATATATATAGAGAAACACACATTCACACAACCATTATGCTATTATAAGAAAATTCTATTATAAAGGGGACGTACCTTAGGTCCTACGTTTGAGAAGGCCCTTAGGGTCCAAACCCTTCTTGGAGTTCCCTTCTTCTCTTTTGTCCTGTAAAACAACCAATTCCAAAGAACACAGTAGTATATGGACAAAAACTTATAAAGAAACCATCTTCATGTTATAAATAAAGGTAGTTAATTATGATATCCAAACAACCATTTACATATATATTCCAACATGAATATCATTAACATAAAGAAGATTTATATCGGGAACCAAGACATGAGTTTCTTTTATTATAGACAAATAAAGTACATAAAAGGAATAATTTCACCTGAGTCACCTTCAGCAGGCTCCAAGCAAAGCTTCCTTCCGGATCCATTCCAGCCTCAAGCCTTTAACAAACTCCTTCCATGACTCACTCCATGATGTCATAAATGGTAGATGAACATCAACACACAAGGAAACAAGGGTTTCCTGTACAAATTAGGGAAGTGCAAAAGGCACAAGGGACTTCAGACCTGCTCAGGGGAAAAATCTCAGCATAATAACCTTTCTCTCTCTTCTCTTCTCCCTTAGGCCTTCCCTTTGAGGTCTTTTTATACCTCTCCCAAAGTAGTTTTTTAGTTGGGAGTTGGTTGGGAACAATTGGGCCACGGGCACTAATAGGTGATCAGTAGGTAAAACCCGCGATCTCCACCCGAAAATCAGGAGTTTTATATTTTTTTAAGTGTTTTAATACATATACGCGGTTTGGGTATACACAAACCCACGTATACACGTGTTTAACTCAGGGCAATGTCGCGTATAAGGGATAAAACACTGTTTTTTAAATTTTAGGACCAGGTCTAGAAGGAGGGGTTGCCCTAGGCCATGAGTGTAGCATCACAAACCATAAGAGTGAGATTTGGAGCTATAACAGTGTTATATGTGCCGAAAATCATGATACAAAAGAATGTCCCTCAATAACTGGTCTTAGAGTTGTCTATCAAGAAGAAGGAGTACCAAATCAGGTATATCCCCTTTGTTTTATTGCTAAAGACCTAGGCAGAATCCACAGCCAAATACAACTCAATGTTTTAACACTCAACCATTTGCACAATCATCACAAAGTAATTGAACTGCCCCAATGCCTTGCCAATCTTGGCCACAAACTTGGTCACAAGGATGGAAAAATCCTTATGGAAAGTACCCTCAATGTCCTCAATATCCTTGATTTCCACAATTTCAACAATCATATCCTACTTATCCTCCATAATATTATCCTGAGCCCATTCAACAAACTCAACCTCACAAATTGAATCCAGAACTTTCATTACCATTTCCTCAAAGACCAAACCAATTTCCTACCCAACCACTCCAAAATACGAACAATAATAAAAGTTCACAACCTATTTACAATATGGAAGGACAAAATTTTCAAACTTACATGATAACTCCACTAGATCTAAACAATGTTCAACTTAGATATTGTAGAATATTAGAAAAGAAGTCTCCATGTTAGGTCCCTATAATACTAGTGATTACCCCATTACTATTGTATTTGTATCCCTTATTAATATTGTTGTGCCCCTATTGTCCCCATATTGTTATTACTTTGCCCCATAGAATCCCTCTATTGTTATTTTTGTGCCTTTATATTATTATTGTTAGGCCGGCTTGGTTATATTGTCACCCCTTAGACTCCTATATATAGAAAGGAGGTTTTGTCATTTGAATCATCGAAGAATCATTCATTTGTGTAATGTAAAGGAGGTTGCCCCCTCGAAGAGGCTGAATTATAAGGCGTTGATCTATCTTTCCTATCTTTTTGTGAGCTAGTTTCATAACATTTGGAATCAGAGCTTTGAATTCTAGGGTTTCACTGCTCCAAACAGGGCATCGTGGCATTTGCGCTATAACTTTTTTTCTGCGACGTTTCAGACGCTAAAAAAACCCATTTGGGCCGAAATCGTTCTAAACCGTAGGTCCGAATTTCAGAGCTTTTCGTGCTATATTTGTGGAGATATGATCTGAGGAAGTTGGCATTTTTGTAGACTCCCGAATTACATTCCAAATATGTGACCTGGGGAAAATAGTCATAACTTTTGTTTTGAGCATCAGATTGAAATTTCATAAAAATTTATAGAAAGAGGATGGATTGTAGTTTCTTTTGTATATTTTTTAAATCCTAATGTCAAAATAGTGACACGTGGCACTTCATACAAGTCCACTCTTCTGAAAAGGTATATAATCAGGTCATCTTGGGAGATTGTGCATAACTCTTTCTTGGAGAATCTAAATTCGATCAGAGTGGTGTCATTGGAAGGAGGATGCAAAGGGCTACCGTAGGTCACAATTTTAGAATTGGAAGTTTCGAAATTATAGAGATACATTAGATGCAATATCGAGCTCCTACAAAGTGAAAAAAGGTGTGTAGATTTTTTTAAATTTTTGCTTAAGCTTGGTTTGAAAAATTATTTTGAATGAATTCAATGGGCATAGTAAAGAATTATTATCGGTAACTGAAGCCCCAAGATAAAGAAAATGCAAACACCTAGTAAGCAACCTGAAAGCTCTAGCATGACTCATGAAGAAGAGGAAGAAATGCAACATGATATATCAAAATTACAAGACCAAGTGCAACAAATGTCACTCGCACAAAAAGTAACAGAATCTAATATGCATGGTTTAAATAAAGATGTAGAAGCTAAGATATATGGCGTGGAAGCTAAGATGAATGACATGGAAGCTAATATGGATGATTTGAAGATAGATTTGAAGACAGATTTGACAAATGTTCTACAAGAAATACTTACTAATGAAAGGATAGTAGAGGAAACTCGTGATGAGAAAAAACTAAATGTTAATCATGATTTCATAGATTCTAATGTTGGATCTAAGAACCACCATATTCCAAAAATCGATATGAGGAAGTTTGATGGTAAGGATCCCGCAATATGGATACCACAGATGGAGCAATTTTTCGATCTCAATAACGTGAAAAACACACAAAAGGTACATATTGCCACTTTATATTTGGAACCAAATCAGTTTGTATGGTATCAATGGCTTTTCTCTCATAAACAAATTGTTACTTGGGCAATTTTTACGGAATAAATAACAGCACATTATGAGGATACAAAAAGAAACACTTTTTTAGCCAATTGATAAGTCTCAAACCAAAGGGTTCAATGATGGATCACATTGAGGACTTCCAAAAATTGAACATAAGGGTAAAATATATTCCAGAGGAGCATAGGGTTGATGTGTTGATAGGGACTTTAAAGGATAATATCCAACATGAGGTTCGCCTTTGGGAACCTGATTCATTGAGAAGGCATTCAAATTAGCAAGAAAAATGGAAAGAAAAATTATGGAAACTAAGATGCCTACCACTCATAACTATAAAGATGGAAGTGTTGTTGCCCCTAGCCTTCCACAACCTATAAGGTTGACACCACAAAAATTGGAAGAAAAAAGAGCAAAAGGGCTTTATTACAATTGTGATAGCAAATACACCAAAGGTCATAAGTGTGCTGAGAAGAAATTATTATACATAGATTGTGAAGAGGAGGAAGAAAAGGAACAATAAATGTCAAAAGAAGAGGATATACTCCAGGAACAAACCCTAGATAAAAAAGTAATGAATCAAACCATATCTTGTAATACATTGGTTGGAATTACCACTCCTCAAACTATCAAGAAAGAAGGACATATCAAGAAGAAAAAGGTAATATTGTTGATTGATTCAGGAAGTACCCACAATTTTATTAATTGTAAGATAGCAAAAGAATTGAATTTCTTCCTATATCCAGCAACAGAGTGTCCAGTGATGGTTGCAAGTGGAGGAACGATAAATTGCTCTGGAAAGTTCCATAATATCAAGCTATCCATGGGAGAATATGTATTGAATAGCCCAATGTTTTCCATTCCAATGGGAGGTGCTAATGTTGTAGTAGGAGTCCAATGGCTACAATCCTTGGGTACAATAGCTTTTAATTTTCAAGAACTTTTCATGAAATTTTCTACGGAAGGAAAGTAAGGTCAATTAAGGGGTATTTCATGGAAACCTGGAAAGATAATCAGCTCTAATGGTATGACAAAGCTTCTAAAAAAGGAACAACGAGGTGTAATTGCACAATTATGTTCGCTAGATGTTTCCACATCAAAATCATCTATTTCTCTAAATCTCCAAAAAGTCTTGGACAATCATTCCAAGGTATTTGAGACTCCCAAAGGTCTCCCACCTATTTGTGATCATGATCATGCTATTCATTTGATTCCAGGAAGTGTTCCTCCAAACAGCAGACTATACAGATATCCCTATGCCCAAAAGAGTGAAATTGAACATATGGTTGCAGAAATCCTAGAGGCCTATATAATTCAACCTAGTCAAAGTTCTTTCTCTGCTCCAGTAGTATTGGTGCACAACAAGGATGGGTCATGGTGCATGTGTCCGAATTATAGGGAGTTCAACAAGCTCACTATTAAAGATAAGTTTCCCATTCCTATCATTGATGAATTACTAGATGAATTGCATGGATCAATTTACTTCACCAAGTTGGATCTTCATTCAGGATATCATCAAATTAGAACGAAGACTGAAGACATTCCGAACACAACATTTAGAACTCATGAGAGTCATTATGAATTTTTGGTCATGCCGTCTGGCCTTACCAATGCACCTTCTACATTTCAAGGTTTGATGAATTCCATTTTCAAACCCTTCCTTGGAAAATTTGTGTTAGTATTTTTTGATGATATATTAATCTACAACAAGTCTTGGAAGGATCACGTTGAACATGTTGACAAGGTGTTACAACTATTGGAGGAGAAACAATTATATGCAAAAAGATCCAAATGTTTCTTTGGAGTGTAGGAGGTGGAATATCTGGGTCATATTGTATCTCATGAAGGAGTTAAAGTAGACCCTAGCAAAATTAAATCCATTAGGGAATGGAAAATCCCCTCATCCATAAAGCATCTGCAAGGATTTCTCGGGTTGACAGGGTATTATCGCAAGTTTGTTAAGAATTATTGGAGAATAGCAGTACCTCTAACAACATTATTGAAGAAAGATGCATTTTCATGGACTCCAGAAGCAACAAAGGAGTTTGAAAATCTTAAAGAGGCAATGTGCCAAGCATCGGTCTTAGCTACACCAGACTTCACAAAAAGCTTTATTGTGGAATGTGATGCTTCATGGAATGGAATTGGTTTTGTTTTAATGCAAGATGAAAGAACCATTGCTTTTGAAAGTCGTCCAATCAAAGGAAAGTATTTACACAAAGATATTTATGAGAAGGTTAGAGCTCTACGCATATTTGGCTAACTGGCCTACTACTGGAAGCTACATTCTTCTTCTGCAGGTACCTAGAATGCCTGCTACTCACGGTGGTCTCACTTGTCCTCTATTTAAGTTCTGCCACTTTGGTAGTCAGGGGCTTGATGAGACGAGTAAGGTTCGCAATATCACTTGCTTCCTTTTCCTTAACCTTGCTCATAGAGATTTGGGACCTTTTACCAATGCCTTTAGATTCCTTGGTGGGTTCATCATTTGCAATGACTCCAATAGTGCACAGGTCTTTCTCCATGGCGATAGCCTCTTCATAATTTTATTAATGATGGTTTCGCAGCTCACTCGATGAACTGTGCAATACTGGTCGGTAGTGAAGAAGCGTAATAGTCGACAGAGATGGAGTCATGAGGTTTAGTGTCATTTGAGAACTTGTTCAAAATATAGTCGAACCTTTAATTGAAATATTTGACCTTTTCTTTCTACTCCATCTTAAGACTACCCAACTCCTTCAGTAACATGGCAGGGGTCTTGTCTTCATCAAACTTTTCAAGAAAGATCCTTTTTAAGACCCCCCAATTCTGGATGGAGTTTGCAGGAAGTTTATGGTACCATACAGTTGCTCCGCCATCCAAGGTACATGGAAACAATCTACATGCAACATCATCACAACATACCTCGAGTATCTGCAGATGTAGGTAGAACATGTCTAAGTGATATTTTGCCTTCACTGTCATGTCACAGTCATATTTTGTTAAGATCTTGTCCACGTGTCTTGGAATCTTTTGCAGGACACCAAGAAGTGCCAATGGGCTCTGAGTCACCCAATCCAAATTTTGGTGCCATGTTGTCCTCTTCATTGTCCTCCTCTTCCTCTTCTGAATCTGATGATTTCTCTTCTGAATTTGTTGGTTCCTCTTCTAAATCTCCTCCTCCTTCATTTCCTTCCCCTTCGCCTCCTCCACCGGACCTTGAACCTGAGAGTAAGAGATTGTTCTCTTCTTCATTTCAAAAAAGTGGGGGTTCCTCTTCTTTCTCCACACCTTCTACTAGCTCCTCAAGAGTGGCAAAGATCACTTATTCGAAAAATGTGACTAATACTCCTGTGGGGGTAGCCTTGTGCTTCTTTTGATAGTATGGAAGGTGTACACTCTCGAAATTAGTCCAAAAACTTTTGCAAATTGACAGGTGATGGGATGGACAACACGAATTTTGATGGTATGGGATTTCACGTTCGGGTCTAGGAGGTGAGAAATTACCAACTTCAGAATTGTGAGTAGGGGACAGGGAGTGAATGTTACTGAAGGAAAGAGACTCTAGGGGTAGATTTGTATGGAGATGAAAGAATTTAATTCAAACAACATCACTTACCCCACCATGACCTCTTAGTGCCACACCACCCACACAAACTCAAATTCCATCCACAGTAGGCAAATCCAATCTCCCTACGGTATTAAGATCTGAAATCCAACCTAGAGATTCACCAAATTCATCTACTGAAGCCATAATAGAAGAAAAAGATCCCGTATCCCCAACAATATGAGTAATTTTCCCATCTTCAACTGGAGAACAACTTCTAGCTCAAGAGATGGAAGTTCCTACTAAAGAAGAGTAACAATAAGCCTATTTTAACAAACAATTGATAGAAGAACTAGAGGAACTAGAGGAAGTTGAAAATCTAATCTTGTAACCAGAACCCTATATTAGCTCTAAAGAATTTACAATGGATGGAGAGTGGGAAGAAGAGGTACATAATTTGAATGTTGAACAACCTAGGATTGGAGGAGGAAGAGGAGGAAATAGGGGAGGTGGAAGAGGTGGAGGAAGAGGAAGAGGAAGAGGAAGAGGAAGAGGAGAATATATAAATCCAAAACCCTTTTGATTTCCTATTCTCGATGAAGATACAACTGTGACAATGAAAAATATCTCACCCTCTATCCTTCCAAAATTTCATGGACTAAGGAGTGAAGATCCTGAAACATTTCTCTTTGAATTTGAATTCTTGTGTAGATCATATGGTTATCTGCATGATACTCAAAAGTTGGAATTATTCCCAACAACCCTTAAAGATGCAGCATTAACATGGTTTATGAGTTTAGGAATAAACTCCATAAGAACATGGGAACAAATGAAAACTGCATTATTAGAGAAATATAAGGACTACTATATGCCCCATAATATTAAGGATGAAGTCTATAAAATGGTACAGAAAGAAGATGAAAATCTTGAAGACTTTGTTGAAATATTTGCTTATAATGTTAAAAAGGGAAAAAATGAATAATATAGATGAGGAAACTTTGAAAGATCTCTTATTGAAATCCATTGGAGATGAGTGGATTGATATTCTCAATCTAATGGGTAAGGGAGACATTTATCAGTTGTCACTAGGAGAAATTTGTGAGTTATGCATACACATTTCAAGAGGAAAAGCAAGAACCGGGAAAAATCCAAGAGATCCTCTTTTATCAAGGATTAATAAATCTGTTGTTGCGATAGTAAGTATAGAAGAATTAGGAAATTTTCTTGATAATTTTTAAACAGATATTTTAGGGAGTCTTAGTGAACAAATTGACACCCTTAAAATGAAAAACAAGCAAAATTTTGAAAATGTTGCATTGTCCATTTTTTTCCCTAATTGCATAAAGAAACATGCCTTTAGAGAATGTACTCTTGATTTAAAGAGTGTAGAAACTTGTGTTATATGTGCAGAAAATCATGATACAAAAGAATGTCCCTCAATACCAGGTCTTAAAGTTGTCTATCAAGAAGGAGGAGTACCAAATCAAGTAGATCCCTTTCATTTTATTGCTAAAGACCTAGGCAGAATCCACAGCCAAATACAACTCAATGTTTTAACACTCAACCGTTTGCACAATCATCACAAAGTAATTGAACTGCCCAAATGCCTTGGAAATCTTGGCCACAACCTTGGTCACAAGGATGAAAAAATCCTTATGGAAAGTACCCTCAATGTCCTTAATATCATCGATTTCCACAATTTCAACAATCATATCATACTTTTCCTCCATAATATTATCCTCAGCCCATTCAACAAACTCAATCTCACAATTTGAATCCATAAATTTCATTACCATTTCCTCAAAGACCAAACCAATTTCCTGCCCAACCACTCCAAAATACGAACAATAATAAAAATTCACAACCTATTTACAATATGGAAGGACAAAATTTTCAAACTTACAAGATAACTCCACTAGATCTAAACAATGTTCAACTTAGATATTGTAGAATATTAGAAAAGAAGTCCCCATCAATTGTTATTCAAGAAAGTGAAAAAGAAAATATCTTTGAAGAAGAGAAGTCACTTAAGGAAAAAGAAAAAACTCAAAAAAAAAGTTACTCCAACACATTCAAATAACTCAACTCCTATTATGGAACAACCTTCAGTTTCTGTTTCAAAACAACCTTTTCCTAAGAGATTAAAAATTAATGAAGGGGTAGAAAACATATTTTATTGCCTGATTACGACATGTTCGATGAACCGAAGAATGTTTGCATAAATATTCCTTTGCTACAAGCCATTAAGGAAATACCAATTTCTGCAAAGACAATTAGAGAATTGAGCATAAAAAGACCAGGAAGAAAAATAAATGAAATCAAAAGAATCTAATTAGTTGGAAAGATTGCAGATATCATGATGGGTAAGACAAAAATTCAGAAATATCTTGATCTAGGAAGTCCAATTATGAAATCACACATCATTGGCGTAGAGATCCAAAATACATTGATTGATCTAGGAGCAACTATAAACATCATGAGTAAACAAATTATGAATGAATTAAAATTTTCTAATCTTCAATATACACCTACATTATTACAATTGGTAGATAGATCTGTAATCAAACCTTGCCGATTTTATGATTTTAACACCCAATAAGAACTTAGGAGGACATCCATTGATTCTAGGAAGACCATGGATAGCTACAGTTGATGCTTTTATAAGTTGTATATTGGGTGATATGCTCATTTTGTATGGAATCTCAACAAATAAATTCACACTGTATCCACCTGCAAAAACAACAATATAGGTTGAAAATTAAGAATGGATAGATGGTGACATTGATATAAAACCAATCTTTGATACTTCACAAATAGATGAGGAAGATCAAATTTTGAATTTAATAGAAAATAATGAATCTTCATCATATTGTGAATCTATTCAGAGTTTTCAAGAACAATACAATATTGAATATTTATCATCTCATCAACTATCCTTGCATTCTATCGAAAAATTCGGCAATTCTACAATTGAAATCTTTCAAGGAAAAACTTTGAATATCAACAATAATTTGGGAGAATTTCAAAAGAAATAATTAATAAAGATGTTACAAGAACATTCCTTCGCCTATGCATGGGAATATACTCACATGAAGGTAATTGATCCTAATACTTGTACACATCATATCTACATTGAAGAAAATGTCAAACCAATTCGACAACCTCAAAGAAGAATGAATCCAAATCTAAGGTAAATTGTTAGGGAGGAACTACAAAAACTGTTAAATGTCAATTTCATCTATCCAATATCAGACAATCATTGGGTTTCACCCTTAGTAATTGTTCCTAAAAAAAATGGAAAATGGAGAGTGTGTATTGACTATAGGGAATTCAATAAAGCCACTTTAAAAGATCACTTTCCACTTCCTTTCATAGATCAGGTTTTAGATACATTGGCAAGAAAGAAATGTTTTTCATTCTTAGATGGTTTTAGTGGGTATAATAAAATCCAAGTAGCCATGGAAGACCAAGATAAAACTACCTTTACCTACCCATGGGGAGCTTATGCTTACCGAGTACTTCCTTTTGGATTATGTAATGCACCTGCAACATTCCAAAGAGCGGTATTAGGACTTCCTTCTGGATTATGTAATGCACCTGATCTAATTGATGGTTGTATGGAAGTGTATATGGATGATTTTACATTTTATGGAAATTCTTTTGTTTAATCTCCTAAAAATTTGGAAAAAGTTCTCATTAGATGTAAAGAGGCAAATCTCTCATTAAGCCATGAAAAATGTTTTATGGTGTTTACTGAGGGAATTGTTTTAGGACACCATATTTCAAGAAATGGAATTAGAGTGGACACATCTAAAGTAGAATTTATTTCTAAATTATGAATTCCAACCTGTCAACGAGATTTTAAAATTTTTCTTGGTTTCAATGGTTATTATAGAAGATTCATAGAAAACTTTACAAAATTTGCATCTCCACTTTTCAAACTGCTCAGAAAAGACTGTGAATTCAAATAGAATTTTGATTGCCAAAAGGTCTTTGAAACATTAAAAGAGAAAATCTCTGAAGAACCCATTCTTAGAGGACCAAATTGGAAATTACCTTTTCTCATTTAACTTGATGGTTCATACACAACTTTAGGTGTTGTATTAGGACAAAAGGATTTAACTCCTTATGCCATTTATTACACTATTAAAAATTTGACTCCTCGAGAGTTAAATTATACTGTAACAGAAAATGAGTTTTTAGTTGTTGTCCATGCTATCAATAAATTCAGACATTACATTAATGGCTACGAAACTTTTGTATGTACAGATCATTATGCAATTAGCTACCAAATGAATAAACATGCCACTAATGGAAGAATTACAAGATGGTTGTTGTTGTTGCAAGAGTTTAACATCACTATTTTGGATCAAACTAGGAAACAAAATACAGTTGCTGACTTTTTGTCTAGAATTCAAAATGTTAATAATGATGTACGTGTAGAAGACAATTTCCATGATGAATATCTTTTTGCAGTATCTACTAAATCACCTTGGTTTGAAAATATTGTTAGTTATTTGGCTATAGTGAAGTTACCATCATATTTATTTCCTCGAGGAAAAAGGAAGGTAATTCAAATTAGTGCATCTTATTCATGGATAAATGAAGAATTGTATAAAACAGGGCCAGATCTGATCATCCGAAGGTGTGTTAGAGAATATGAAGTACCAGAGATATTGAAAGCTTGTCATGATGAGCCATGTGGAGGACACTTCACTAAAAAAATAACTTCCTACAAAGTCCTTCTCTTAGGATACTATTTGCCTTCCCTTTTTAAGGATGCCAAGGAGTATGTCAAGAGATGTGATAGTTGTCAAAGGATGGGGAAACTTGTTCCCTCTCATGAAATGCCTCTACAACCTTAGGTACTTATTGAGCCTTTTCAAAAATGGGCTCTAGATTTTGTTGGTCCAATCAATCCACCATTGAGACAGAAAAGGTACGTTCTTGTTTGCATTGATTATGTTACAAAATGGATAGAAGCTAAAGCACTTCCTTTTATTGTTGAAAATGTTGTAGTTTCATTTCTTTTCGAGGATATCTTTACTCATTTTGGTGTCCCAAGGGAAATTGTAATAGATCAAGGTACTCAATTCACATCCAAGTTGGTACAAAAGATAATGGAGGAGTACAAAATCAAAGACTGGAAGTCCACTCCATACCATCCACAAGCAAATGGACAAGTGGAGTCCACAAATAAAGTAATTGAAGTAATTCTCACCAAAACAGTGCATTTTCATAGAAAAGATTGGGTAGAAAAGTTTCGAGAAACTTTATGGGAATACCGTACCACATAGAGAAAACTACAGGGCACACTCCCTATGAGCTTGTTTATGGGAAGCAAGTCTTGTTTCCTATTGAGTTTCAATTCAAAACTTTAAAGACAACATTTAAATTGGGTCTTGACCTTTCAGAAGCACAAAGACAAAGGATGGAGTAGTTAAATGAACTTGATGAAATAATACAAGATGCAATTGATCCATATTTAAACAAGAACACAACAAATTATAGATATAACCATAAATACAGAGATGCAACAGAGATAACAATTCATTTCATTAATATCAAATACTGAAATATGCTTACAAGAAGAATGGAAATAAGTCTAGCTCAGGCGATGGTAGCTTATCTCTGAGAAGAGATGTGATGACTACATGCCTCTAAACTATGTTACAATGAGGCTAGAAGGCCTATATATTATTGGGGATCTTATGGAATCCACACCACTTTCATGTTTCCTTCTTTGACTTCATGGTGGTGTTCTTTTCTTATGGCTTTGACAGGTTGTATTGGGTCACCCCAACTTGGCTTTCTCCTTGTTTCTGTGGTTTGGGGACACCTTTCACTTGCATCGGATTCACAGATCCAACGTCTCGCTTCTTCTATTTAAACTTTTGTTTGATCTTGACAGTGTATCAGTACGTTGTGCTGAGCGAGGAGATGTCCAAAAACTCCATCTCATCCTGGATGTACTTGTGTAGGCAGCCATGGTCTTTGAGTACCAAATGTCACTTAGAATCCTTGATACCCAACTTTGTGCAAAGGGTATGAAAAACATTGGTAAACTCTGGCACATCTTAGTCCCTTTGCTACCGTAGCATAGTCCACTTTATGTATTTATCCTTGTAGCTACCAATAGGGTACTGCTTCTCCTTGATGGCCTCCTGGAATGAATTCCATGTGGGTGGGGCTAAAAACAGTGAGGGTGTACTTTCATCCTTCTACTCACAATAGGTTTCCCACTAGTCCTTGACGTGGGGGTGGCGTTGAGAACTGTAAAAGTAATATTTTCCCAGCTGGAAAAATCATGAATATAAAAATATCCTTCTATCATATTTAACCATTTATCGACAATGTCTACATCTATCTGACCCTCAAATATGGGAATTTCAAAGTTAACTTGTACCTTAAAGGGTGTGGTGCTTCCAGAGTAGCTACTGGAAGTAGATTCGTCGCCATTGGGCAGTCACTGAAGGATCTGGGAAAAGTTGTCCATCATCGCATTCCTCTGTCGCTCGAGAGATTCTTCAAGCAAGATTTTGAAAGGATCTCCTGCCCCCTCTTCTTTCTTTTCTTCCCCCATGGCAGGTCGTTGAGATTTATGAGGCCTGTCTTGCAAAGGTTTGACCAATCCAAGCCCTATCGCCTTATATCCCGACCTCGTTGGGGACATGCAAATAAAAACAGAGAAAGAGCAGACTGCTCTGATACCACTGATTTGGATTTAAACAGGAAAACAAAAAATTATAGATATAACCATAAATACAGAGATGTAGCAGAGCTAACACTTCATTTCATTAATATCAAATACTAAAATATGCTTACAAATAGAATGGAAATAAGACTGGCTCGGGCGATGGTAGCTTATTTCTGAGAAGAGATCTGGAAACTACATGAATTTGAACTATGTTATAATGAGGATCGAAGGCCTATTTATTATTGATAAACAGTGGAAAACCCTAAACATCCAAAACCCTAACCTTAGGAGATGAAGTGCCAAACTATGGGCCCTGTTTGGGTAAACTGTTACATCAACTTCCTGGGGTTGTAACTTTGGCATACAATCTCCATTTGTTGTGCAAAAAACCTCGGTAGAAATATATATCCGAGGACTGCAACTTTCGAGTGGACATCATTGGTCATTGACCCATGTTAGCCCCCATTTTCCCAAAAAATGACATTTAGGGCATAAAAATGGCTCCAGAAGTTCAAGACCCAAAAAACTGCCAAAAATATAAAATTGTGTTACAAATAAGGAAACTGAAAAATTGAAAGAAGTAATGGCGGGGGTCCAAGTGGAATAGGTTGGTGGCCACCAATATCCACTTGGATCAACAATTCAAAGAACCATTCTAGTTCAACAACAAAGATCCAAATGGCATGACAAATATATCAAAGAAAGAAAGTTCCATACAAGAGATTGGGCATCACTTTTTGATTCACAGTTCAAAGATTTCCAAGGGAAATTTCAAACTCATTGGCTTGGGCCCCATGGGATTGAAACAATATTTGATAATGGTGTAGTTAAGATCAGAACTATTGATGATAAAGAACCAATTTTCTTGTGAATGGTCAGCGATTAAGAATCTATCATAAGCCATTGACAAAGGAGGAGTTTATCAAACATTTGCAAGACAACATTGATTTCCAGTTGGTTAAGAAGGATTTTCCTTCTCCTCCAACTTGACTTATAAGGATATATATATATATATATATATATATATATATATATATATATATATATATATATATATATATATATGATAAAAAACATGGAAAATTAGTCCACCTACGAATATTAGCCCCTAAAATTTTCCCTCAAACCGAATGGAAGAAAGTTCATGGAAGGTTACCCAAAAGTGAAAGAGATGTTGCAAAAAGTGCAGTGCCACCATTTCATAGAGAAAATTGATGGTTTCAACAAAGAGGTGACCAAATCCTTCACCAGAGCTTTTGATGTAGTAGAATTTGATATTAGTGATATTACTAAAGCTATTGGCGTATCCACAGGAGGAGAACGATGGTTTAAAAATAGAGGCATAGAAAGTGAAGAATGGAGAATTTTCTTAAAGAATCCAGGTATGGAAATATCCATTTTCAAGAAAGGAATCCCAAGCACTACACTTAAAAGTAAATGAATAAATCTATTACTGGTTATTTAAAATGTTATCTCTTGTGAAGGAAGGTTTGGTTGCATGTTCTTTTATCACATTCACCTGATGATGCATTTTTTGGAACAAAATGAGATCAATCTCCCATACTTTTTGTTGAATAGCTTAATAAAAATGTCAGGAAATGTATAGAAAAATATTTAACTTATAGAAACCACTATGTATCATCAAGGATAAATAGTCCGGATGGAGCAAATGAGGAGATGGGAAAGTCCCAAGAGGGTGAGGCACATACTAAGGGGGGTGTGGGTGTCCAAGCCCATAGGGTTGGTATGATATTTTGGATGAACTACTAAGACAGATGGTATAGAGTTTTGTTTAAGAAGGGAGTCCTCCCTGTGAGGGATCAAGACATCAATGAAAATCCTAGGTTCATAGATCTGTACAAGGTCTGTCTATGAAATATGATGTCTCTTATGCATCATATCATCTGATCTAGTAGGCTACTGGCAGAGATGAGGGATGTAGGGAATGCAACGGTAGATATGTCAGATGAACCTTCACGTAGTGCTATCTTGTTGGACAATGATGAAACGAGTGGTTATCGTGATGCTTTTGGTAGTAATACCCCATCGTATCATGGTCAAGGTGTTAGTGATCCTTCTAGTAGTACAACTCCTCTCATTCGACTGATGATCGTATGCCAGAACTAGAGGATGTGTCTTATGTTTTTCCTTACAAATTAGAGCAACCACCTCCTCCTCCACCTCAGAGTTCGACAGATGTTGAGGAGGTAGTTGACCATCCATTGTCTTCTATTGCAAAACAAACAACTCCTCCTCCACCATAGATTTTGATAGATGTTGATTCAGTAGTTGACCATCCATCACCTTCTATTGCAGACTAGGTTGGAACTACTACATCTGTTGTATCAGATATTTGATTACAATTATTTGACTTGATGTAGTTATTTGAATTGTTTGTATATATATAGATATATATATATATATATATATATATAGATATATATATATATATATATAGATATATATATATATATATATATATATATATATATATATATATATATATATATATATATATGCATATTTATTTTATTATATATATATATTAATATATATATGGTGTTGATGTGTATTTTGTTAAGTCATGTTAGATATCTTCATTTAATGTGTTGCATATTGATGTGTATTGTGATAGCAGATATCTTCATGAAATGTGTTGCATTTGAGATGTGTATGTGATGAGCTATTTTCCATGAAATGTGTATTGTTGAGATGTGTGTGGTGATGATGCCTTGTTAGGTTATGAGATTTGTGTGCTAGCTAATGACGTTTATATGTGCTAGAGGTGTATATAATTAGATGATGGTAGTGAATTTGAATGTGTATCTTAGATGATGTTTATGTTTGTTAGATGGTTATCATCATGATGTTTATTTTTATGAAATAATATTTATTATAGATTATGTATTGGTGAACCTATATCAAACTTTTATATGTGAAATTGCATGCAAAACAACTTACTTTAAAAACAAATGCAAAGATATTTTTATAAATTACAAAGTTTAATATGGTTGAAACTATGATTGTTAAATTACGATAAATATTTTTCTATTGCTTAGATAGTTCATTCATATTCATTCTAGCTTAGTTAGTAAAATATTTCAATACTCACAAGGAAAAAATAATTAAAGGTAAAATAATTTAGTTAGTCCTTAATGAGACGAAAATGTGTAACTCACTAAATTTTTAATATAAATATTAATAATAATAAATTATTCAAAAATACAATTTAACCAATTCAATATTGGTTTATAAAATTCAATATATTGTTAAATTTAAAAAACTTAAGTCAATTTTTTATTATAATTAATTTAGACTTAATATAATGTAAAAATTTATATTTTTATAAAATTTAATTTATTACTAAAGTTATGATATTTTCCAATCTTGCTTCGACTTAGTCTTGCACTTTGATTAATCATAATAGTGCTTCAACTTTATGATGGCTTCCTTCAGCAATCTAGCCTCATCAAACTCAATTTTGTCTTTGAATGATACCGACAACCCACTGATGAATCTCTGAATCTTTGCTTTATCCTCCTTAAGATAAGGCACATATCTCAACAACTCCAAGAATTTGCTACTATACTCCTCATCATTCATAGATCCTATCTTCAACGCATAGAACTCCTTTTCCCTGTCATCATAGTATCTTTCGGAAGATGTAAAGTCCTTTGAATTCACTCCAAGTCATCTCCTCTTCTTAAATTCCTCTGACATTCTTTACGTCTTCCCACCAAATGTCTTCTTTCCCTTTAAGACTGAAAGTAGCTATCTTGGTTTTCATATTTTCTGAATAATCATGCAATCTGAAAAACTTATTCATCCCAAGCAACTAAGCTTCTGCATCTTATGATTTCTTGATTTCTTCGCCAAATGTATGAGGATTTTCTTTCTTGAATTCCCCTGGAAAGTACTAATTCTCACTCCTCCTATATAGATGTTGGTGATGATGACAATGATGTCTCTCTGAACTAGAACTAGAATAGAACCCATGGTCATCACCCCTCTTGTTAGACATATCCAAGAACCTACCATATTTGACTGTGTCATCCCTATCAAACTTGTATCATGATTGAGACCTTCTTCCATATGCCCCATTGGTCCTTTCCTACTGTCAATGATTGATCATAAGTGGTCCCTACCTTTGCAAATATGATAGACTTTGAAGGATGACTACATTAACTTCCACTTTCTTCTCCTGTGCCTTGGAAAGTCTTTCCTGTGACTGAATGATCCTATCATTATTTGCCTTACAACTTTTGATCTCTTCTTTCAAGCTTCTCAATGTATCTACTATGTTAGGGGAGTACTCATCACCATGTTGTTCATATTATCTATAGGGAGAGTCATGTGAAATGTAGTCCATTTTTCTAGTCATCTATGATATTCTTCTTCCTACAAACATACCATGTCAAATAAACCATATATAAACAAGATCAAACATACCTCAATGAAGTTTAGGGGGGGCAATCTCATCTGCACATGCAATCTAGATTAGCATAACATATGTATATATAACATCAACATATCAATCATCCCAACATCAACATAATCAACCTCTACATGATGACACAATTGCAATAATGACTATCACAATGCATGTATAATGAACACATATACAATTAACATGCATGCATGACCAACACATTCCACCCATCCAGTCCAAGTGTTGAACCTGGGAGCACTCTTATACCAATCTGTAACACCCCCTCCCATATTTACCCAATTTCACCAGCCTCCCAGGGTAAACATGAGATGAAGAGTTACTATGACATGACCCAACCTCCTAGCTCCAGTTAAAGAAGTGGGGCCTACAACTGACCACCAACTGACAACTCGCCTCATCCCTCAGGGCTACAGGACACTCAAGGACCAAAGAACCACCCTAGGTGATCAAACCCTAAGCTGGGGCTCCTTTTCACACACTTTAACCCCTAACCACATGCATGACAAGGCCTCCATGTAGTTATAGTCCTCCAACCACATGCACAATAGTACTTGCGTGTGGTTGTGACCCAAATTTTCCAATTTAGAGGGTGAGGTCCTGAGATCTAAGCCTAAATTCCAATTCAACCTCCAAACCACTGTTCAAAACTTCCTAAAACTTATTAAATCATTAATGACATAAAAACAAGGATAAACATATGAACTTGAAGGCGAAACTTGACCTAGATTGCCTATAACATAACACACATGGAAAACATGTAAGCTATAGGTCATGAATGCACATTTGATCACAAAAGTCTGAGATTCATCTAAGATTCACTGAGAAGGCCCTATTCCCTCTCCATATAGTTGCAACAACACTTATTAGTCCATGCATCCATCAACTGATCAATAACTGTACACAATTCATGACAAGATCCATAGATGATACACATCATATAACCAACATATAATCATAAAATAACCAGCATATAAACCATGACAACTCGGGTATAATATCACCAACATAATATCTACAAATATACTTGAATCAAAATATAAGAATATATCTTACTAACATATGACGGTACCAACCAAGTCAGGGACTTCCACGTACCACCCAACCATAGATTGGGTTGAATGAAATCTCTCTTTTAGCTAATCACTACCATGTCATATTCTAAGCACGAATGTGGGATCTCATGGAATAAACCAAAACAAAACCATCCATGGCTTCTAGATGCCAAACCACCTCAATCCTCAACTACTGATTCCACCTCAAGGTCATACATCACTAACACCAACCAGATCAGTCTCTACCCAAGTTTTCTAGGGATCAAGGAACTAGTAACTCAACCCACAACCTTATAGGGCTCGAGAGAATTTGTCCAACCCTACTCCAAGGACTAGTATCTCAACCCACCAAGGTATCCAGATAATTTGTCCCAACCTAGGCTTCGAGACTAGTAGCTCAACCCAAGTTGTTCCAAGGCTTACAGAGCATTTGTTCCAACTCACAACCATAGGGAATTATGAGCATCAACCAGAAAACAATCAAATGGAAAAACCCACAACACCATGGCTATCCATGGAATGCTAAAGGAAGGCTAAAATCCACAGTCAATCCAAGAAATCCTCCATGCCAATGAAAACACATAACCAACAAATCACATGCATATACCATGCATCCATAAATCAACAAGAAAATCACACATGCAACATGTTACATGCCAAGGAACCTAGTCATAGCCATTGATCCAACTATTATCTTTCACTTTCATTTTTTCCTTTGCCTTCCTTCTCCAAATCCAATGTATGATAAAGTGCTCCAAGCATGCTCCAAGAATTCTCTAAGTGTGTAAGAGTATGAGAGAATGAGAGAATGGAAGAGAGCCCCAAGTCAAAACTAACAAAAAGTTATGAACTGATCCTTAGAAGAATTTTCATTATTGAGGCCTCTATTTTCCTTATTTTCCTTCATTTTTTCCTTCAATTTCCATCTCTTGAAAATTTGTGTCTCTTCACCTTCATTTTCTCCTATTTTCCTTTATTTCATAAATAAAATGCCAGTTATTTCCACTTTGCCTTTTCCAATGTTTTTTCCAATTTCCATAGCCATAAATCAATCACCAATGATACCCATCAATATGTTTTGCCCAACATTCAACTTGGAATACGTGTCCCATGACCTTGGTATTTTTTTTAGTTACATGGAAAAAGAACCAAGGGTTGTTACACACCATTGGTTTCCACACTTCGACAAAATCAACTTCTGCACAAAATTTTTTGCTAATCAACTGATTAAAGGTTCTTCTCTTCACACAGTGAAAGCGTTGTTTATTGTTATCTTTGTTGAAATAGGCATATGCATGGATATGCGGATGAAGTCCATTATGCGAAGGAAGGTTTCATTGTGCATATCTTCGTATTCCACACAATGAAATCTTCTCGTATAAGGAAAGTTGTTCACAGAAAGCTCCGCTACTAATTAATTCGTTAAAGGTTACGTAGTGTATCACAAGACAAATTGAAATAGAAATCACATAAAATTGATATATCACTTTCATTTCAAAATATAGTGAAAACCTTCCATTATGTACAATTGATAGATATGAAGAAAGTTTAATAAAATCCCTTTCCAGAGTCATAAAAAAATGAACTATTCGCTTGCTTCATGTTATTGGAATATATGTATCGATGAAATAATACAGGTGTTCAAAGAATAACTCTGTAACACTAAGAAATACAATTACAATAACAAGAATAGTATCGAGTTTCAAATTGCAATAATCATAACTGTGATTGAAATAAATAAACATAATACAAATGCATAGAAGACCAGATGTTAAGAATTAGGGACTGTGATTCTCAGCACAACTCAATTGTATTAGTAATGAAAATGCTCAATGGCTTAGTTCATTGGCCCATTCACTATCTTATTATGGCATCTTCTATTTAACTACCTGCTTCTACACCGGGAAAAGTAAATGCTTGAACCGTAACATGCAAAGAGGTAACTGCAAATAAAATAAGGAATTGCATTCATCACGTAGTCTATGTGACATTAGTAAAATTAAAAAATCACGATGATTGAATACTAGTAAATAGAAAATGAATATGCAAAAATTTAAAGACAATCACAATTTGTGAAACAATATATGCTAATTGTTTCACTATCAGTTGCCTTCTGAATGCATGGCCTCTTGAACCAATGTCTTCAACTTAGCTTTACTGAATCCTTTTATTGGTCCTATTATTATCTTTGGCCTCACATTTTTATTGAATAATTGCTTTTTTATCTCCATTGCCTCTTCTTGTAACTAAGAAGTTAATATAGATTTTTTGTCATTAATACCGACAAAGCCAACTAGCCATTTGCCAATTTATTCTAGAGAAAATTTAGTTATATCATCAAAACATTATACCATTGACAAGTTTCTCTTATCCAATTCAAATGTTAGTGTATCTTTTGTAATTAATTCATAATTTTGTATAATGCATGGGCCATCTAGATATTGAACAATTTTCATTTCCTTTAGAAACAAATCACTTATCCTATTCTATATGATCTCACATTCAGAAATAATGTTTTCTAGTGTACTGATTCTTTTGGACCATCCAACTTTGATTTTCCTCATTCGATTAGCATTTGGCAGTTCTTTGTTTTTCTTATTAGATCAGACAACAATTCCAACCTTTGACTAAAATCAAGCAAGTCATTGTTAATGAAATTCTTATATTTGTTAATATTACTTCTCACCAATCAACAATGAGTTGATTACATGTGCTAACCATACCAGAACACAAACTGTCTGCCATGATTTTTCAATGATTTCTAACCTATGGCATATATTACCGCCAATATGACATTTTACTGCATTAACCAATTGTAGAGCTCTAACAGATCTATGAGATGTGCTAGCAGTGGGAATTATAGATTCCAAGTCTGTATTATGATTGGAGTCATTAACAAATAACGTGAATTTAAAGCATTTTCCATAATTTTTATTGTTGCTTTCAATACCAGATTCTCTGCTTTCCATTGCTCAGTAGAAATTGCAAGAACATTCATATTAGCTTCATGCAATGTCAAAAAATTTATGGCTATTTCAGACATATGAAGATTTGTTTCTGTTGTATCAATAACTTTTTTACCATGCATCCTTACTTTTTTTATTTTCAGTATTTCATTGTCCATGTTATACTTTACGTCTTGAAAAGTAGAAAACTGATCATCGAAAATAGAAAATTCCCTAGCAATTTGCTCCGTTATTTTTTTATTTTCATTCAAAGCACTACTGAACCAATTAGGTAATGGAGTTTCAATATCCTTGTTGATAGCTTCTTGATTGCTTCTTGTTTGCAGGGGACTTTTGCATTTTTCCAATTGAGGCTCCTTATCATCTCCAACAACTGATAGCTGATTGTGAATCAATTGTGCAACTTAGATATCTTTTCATTTTCTTTCACTTGAAGATGAAGCCAAAGTAGTTTCACACATTAAAACAAAATATTGCGTAGGTTTTCCACTTCTTTCTTTACACTTTGTTTTAGTGCTAATACTTTCTTCTTCAACAATTTCTCTGATAGTCATTACTCCTTCTTGATTATTTCTTGGAGCACTGTGACTCTTTTCACTTTCACTTGCAATTTTTTTCAACAAGATCTCGCATTTTATGGCAACTAGATGTGCAGTAAATAATCCTTCTAGAAGAACATCTCTCCAGCCTTCGTCATCTTTTAAATTAAAACAATGAAAAGACTTCACAAACTATGCAAGTTTCCTTCCATTCTTCACAGTTACTCGCCCAATAGTAAATGGAAAAGAAATAAACATTTATTCTTTTTCTATTCAATTTTAACTTGCTAATCATATTATTGTCTGTAGACTTTGGCAACAAAATACCTATCCATAACAATTCTTGGAAGAAATAGTGGTTTACCTCAAAACCAATAAACTTGAATAGTCATATCATTTCCTCTTTCTTCATGTACACTTTTCCCCCAGAGGAAACTTGTGCTTCACCAGATATTTAATGGGGCTCTTGTCTAGTTATCATGCAAATAACTTGCTTTACAAAAATATCTTGAATTAGACAAAAATTTGAAATAGCTTCTTGCTTCCATAATATGGGATAACGGAACTACATCGATTCTTTGTCAAATTGAAATTAGGTTTATGTGGCAACTCATCAAAAGTATGAATCGACATGAGGTTTGTTATTAGATACACAATTATGTAGAACCTACCACTCTTGAACAAATGTACTAATTGCAAACACAGTTCATTTGAAATAATATAAGCCCACTTGAATACACAACTTTTTTTATATGAATAATGGAGCACATAGAGGATGGATGTTGACACACTGGCCATAGTTTCTTGGTCCATTAAATGCACATACAACCAACATAACTCTCTAAATGGTTCTCTAAACAAAGTAAAATCTATAGAGGAAAGATCAAAAGGAACCTCAGAAGCTGGCGAAATGAACTCCTATATGATTTTCGAGCCACCTACCTGTGATTCTAAAAAATTATTTTCTTTTGACAAATATATGAACATATTCGGAATCGGTAGCTTTAATATCCTCCTAAATGTTTCTGAAGTCAAAGGAATACCAGTATCTTCGACCAGTAGCCTAATTGTTTTTGTTGTTAAATCACATTTCTATGTGCATAAATAAAGATTTCTTTGAAATCAAACACATTTGGAATGTATGCAGCATTCGCTAATCCGGTAGACCAAATCTTATTGTCACTCTTCTCCTGCACAAACAGATTCACATATTGTTGATACATAGCAGACCATTGAAATATCTAATCAATGAACACAAGTGAGTTGATAGTATCAATGCAAATAACTTCTTTCCTTCCCCTTGAAACCATTTCTTCTTTGTACTTTTAAAATATTCTACTAACCAACAATGTTTTCAATGTTATTTAGGTATAACTCATTGATATGCTAAACAACCACCACTTTTTACTACTTTTCCTGTGAAATCCCTTCTATATGGCACTTCCAATATATAACAATTCAGTATAGTAAAAATTGCATTTACGAGAAAAAGTAGAAATAATTCACATAACCTAAACGCAGCATAATTCTAGTTAGAAAATAGTAGAAATTATGACATGACTTTTAGAAAATCAGGTAGATTTTTTTGGAAAATCATATTACAGTTTTCAAACTACAGGATTTTCAATATCAAAGTAATTGTTGATAGTGGTAAATTTTATGCCTTTTTCCGTTTCCGCTACTTGTTACTATTTTGAGTGTGAATTATGTTCGGCGGAACATTTTGATTAAATAGAAATTAAAAAAAGAAAAGCAAACATTTCTGAGAAATAACATAAATAGTTTAAAAACAAATCTTGAAATTCAGAAACCAGTTACTCAATGTACGAAACAAATTAAATGTGAATATTTTCTAATAATGGAAATATCTTATAGGTTATAAACAATCGCATCCAATATTGAATGTTAGTTTAGAGTTAATATAATTTACATTCCCGATTGTGTGTTGATCTGTCCATTCACTAAAAGGGTGCCAAACCGTTAATGTCATTATGCCATGTACGAAAATGAGTAAGCCACACTCTGCACAATGAAATTGTTTTCTTCTTCTTCTTCTTCTTCTTCTTCTTCTATATAACATGATTTTGTAATTTCGCGTCTTTTCCATATGTAATGTATGTCTCCCGCATTGATTACAATGACTACTAAAACTTCAACGACAACATTATTATTAATTATTTTTTGCAATTGATAAAATTTATTATTAAATAATGTTATTTAATTAAGGTTTATGATTTTTAGGTTTATTATTGTTTAATAAAAGCTTTCATTATGCAGAAATAGTTTTGTGCACACAATGTAAGTTTTATTATGGGTTGATGCAAGAAAACCTCTACACAGTAAAACAAATTTCCATATATAGCATGAGTTATATAAATACTTTATTCCGTGGATACATTTTCTCTTTGCATAGCCTCCGCGCGCGCACAACCACTTCCTCACAACAACTTATGTACTTAGTAATGCTTTACAAATACTCATTTACAATTGACTACTATAACTTTTATGATTTACAATATGAGATTTAATATGCATTTCACATAAGAAAAATCTCCCACAATAACACAAGTTTCTATATTCAATAAGACTTATTTACATACTTAGTTACTTTAAGTAAATAAACTATATATGTCTATAACCAAATTACTTACAAAGATTGATTTACGATTAACTCTTACAAAACAAAATATGGATTTTTTTCATAATGCTTAAAAAAAAACAGATCTCGTAGTTCAATGTATTATTATTATTATCATCATATGTTGTTGTGGGGAGATTTTACTCTAGGAAGCTTCCCCTACATAATGAAAACTCTCATCCTAATCGCAACAAAATGAAAAAATCGTACAATGAAACACTCATGTGTGCAATTCTCACTTTTGTACATGCATTCATTAATAAAGACAATTTGAATAAAATAGTCACACTTTCTATCTTAGGAACCTTCAATAGTTATCAACATAGTTACAACAAGTGTAATTGTATTCAGATTCAAATGTTAGTCAAAACAAATGCAATAGATACAAGTTCACATGTAAAACATTATCTAAGAATTATTGATATAATTGGTAAAAAGTTTCAGTATTAGAACAGAGTAAACATAAATTAATTTTAATTATCATTCACTACAAAACAGTAGCTAATATATAAAAGCTCAAAGCAAATACTAGAAAACAAGTGTGCAATTATTTTTTTTTGTACAACGTTCGAGAACCCAACCCATACAACATACGAAGAGATAGAAAACATAGTAGTAAGAATTCAAATAAGTTATGATTACAGAGCCATGATCTAGGAAATAACCTTTGTTGCATAAGGAATTTATGAAAATATTTATAGTTCAATTGTAAAGCCAAATGCATTTGTCCCAATTAGAACTATGATTGCAATCCCATCAACTGTAATCTCCAAAATTCATCTATATCGGGTAACAAGGAACTACATTCAATAATTAGGCTATTCCGTCTTAATGTACACATAAGATTTAAATAGTAAAATTCTTTAACAACAAAAGTAAATGTTCCAATGTATTGAAAAACTTACAATATGAAAAAAAAGCGTGATATTCTTTAACCCTCAGCTATCTCTCGCAATTAGGCTTCTTGCAACAAATTCCTTCCCTTTCTCTTCAATGAGTTATTCCGTTAGAGCAACGGTAATGTCCTCCTTAACACATGCATTGAATATCTCCTCATCAATTTATTTTTCCTCTTCTTGCAATTTCAAAAACAAGGAAGAGTACTCTTCATTGACACTAAAAAAAGCAATTAGCCATTTGTTTATTTTGTCTGCATTAAAATCAATTATATCATCGAACTTTGTTTCCTATGATTAGCCATCAACGTCTCCTTTGTAATTAATCTAGATTCATATGTAATACAAACACAGTTTAAATACTGAACAATCACTACCACCTTGGGATACACATTTTCTCATCGATTTTATGTCTCCACACTCATTAATAATTTCTTTTAATGTGATGATTTTCCTAGACAATGCAACCTTGATCTGCATCATTCAATCAACATCGTATAGCCCTTATTTATATTTTCCTAATTCAGACAGTGAATCAAGCTTCTGACTAAAATTTAATAGGTCATTGTCTATGAATTCCTTATCTCCCTCCAACTCATTTTTGACCAATTTGACAAAAGAGCTAGTTCTCTGCTTTAAATTCCATAGATCAAAAGAATTTTTCCATGTAGGTTTAATAATCCACAACCTTTGAGATATATTACTAATGATATATGATTTCATTACACCCAGAATATTGACAGTTTTCTCAAATCTATTAAATATGCTAGGACTGGAAATTTCCAATGGTGATCTGCGCATCGCCTATGGAGTCTTTAGCAAGGAACCTAGGCTCAAGGTATCTTCTAGCTCTTTTGTTTTTTACTTCAACTTCATATTTTATAGCTGTTGTCAACCAGAAGAATCCATAAGCACTCCACCACCAACTTGTTGCAATTTCATCAACCCTGGTGTTGCAACCAAAGACAAATTAACTTTCTTTTTTTTGTTGAAGCAAGAGTCAAGCCTTCTATATCATTAAAAAGGAAAATAAATTACATAGAGTACACAGCCCACAAGGAATTGTGGGCCACGGGCAGCATGCTGCAAGCCGAAACTTCCAACCCTACCAACAAAACCTTAGAACTTTCAAAAGACAGAAAATATTAAGACCTTTCGATCCTCCCATCAAAGACCATCAAATTCCATTCAAATTGAGTTGGTGCCAAGCACCCTCATAACATTTAAAATTGGGTCTGAAGAGAAAAGGAAACCTATTCTGAAGGGATATCGGGTCCACCTATTAAATGTGCTCAAGACATCAATTCCTGCCAAGGAACTATTACTCATCCAGACTTGCCTCTTTAATCTAAACCGTCCAATCTCCTTTCCTGATCCAACGGAAGTGGAGGATATCGCGGTACCAAGTTGCATACCGCTTAACCCTTAGACCCACCGACATGCACAATCATTCCTGACTGTCCATCCACCTTATTTAATCCAACAGTCAAGGCTCATATCGCACGGGTCAAGTGGACCGAACAATAGCACGCGATGAGGACGGTATTCAATCCCTCCCCTTGGCCACATCTAACTAGCTGAACAGAATCGCTCCCAAAACTTCAAAACCGCTTCCCACTTAGAACGCTTGTGATATACCATAAACCACTCGAAGAGCAGTATAGTGTCCATTGCATGAGAACTCGAGGTATTACGATCACCGAAAAAACCCAGATTCTAGCCCCTCGCACTAATCCGACCATGCCATTCCTCCAGCCAACACTTTGCTAACTCGATTCTTCCACGCATTCTCCTTCTGGAGCCTCTGTCACCATATTTATCTGGGATGCAGAGGCCGATAGTGATCTGTCGTCTGCAAGGACCAGACTGAGAAAAAGACCGTAAAACAAAATGAAGCCTAGTCATCTGGAACCAGTCTCCATGGCTCTGATTTGAACCTCCCTCTCATCCTCCTCAGCTTGGTTTTGACAATACACCTTTAATCTATCCTGAGGCATATCTTGCCACTCCATTTTGACCTTACACTTAGTACAGATCACTCCTTGATTGGCAAGAATATTTTCCAATTTATTGGCCAATCTTCGCACATGATTAAAACTAACTGTGTGAAGGCTCTAGAGGTGAATCTGAATCCTTTGAAAGACCTAGGTCAACCTCCAGTGTATAGAGACTTTTTCCGGTGTTGTGCCATAGCTGATCCTCTTGACCGAGTTAATAATTAGCTTAGAATCAGCTTCAACAATCACATTTTGGCGGTTATCCTGCTTCATGAAATCAAGACACTATTCCATCGCCATTAGCTCAGCCATATTGTTAGTGGCCCTTCCTAAATGGCAGTGAAAGATGAAAATAATGCTGCCATTTTCATCCCTTAACACCCCTCCAAATATAGCAATTCCCGGGTTGCTTTTTGAAGCCCCGTCAATATTGAATTTCAAAAAACCCTGAGGGGGAGGGTACCAGATATCCTGTTCAGTGTCCATCTTCACAACCTTCCTATCCATGTCCTGAGGGATGAGCCCCTGGATACCCAGATGACTAAGAATCCTCAATTTTGCAGCTGAAGGAGGGTTCTTAGGGGGGTTCCGCACAGTGGTGCCAACCGTTTCCTTAATCTGGTTTAAGATCTACTCAAAAAGTCGATGGGGGGGCCTTTTTTCATTCTTGAAGATTCTTTTGTTCCTTTTTTTCCAGACATTCCATATAATAAAGCCTGGCATAAGAGCCCAAGCAGTGTCTAGAAATTCATAATCTAAAAAGTTACATCTCCACTTGGTTAGGGTGTTGATAATACACCCTTGGTCTTTGTCTGTCAACTGGAATATAGAAGCAAAAGTATCCCACAACCAGGAGGTGAAACTGAAATTATTAAGAAGATGTTCCATAGTTTCCTCCTGTTCATCACAGAGTTGGCATCTGGAAGGCCCCAGAACACCCCTCTTCCTGATGTTATCCTAGGTCAAAATTTTCTTATGATAAACTAGCCACAAGAAAATTTTGATCTTCATCCAGCCCTAATGCCTCCATAGGTTCAACCAAATCCTATCCGGAACCTAGGAGTCCAGCTCAAGGAGTAAGCATTTTGCCTCCTTAAGATTAAAGGAACCCTCATTATTGTTGCCCCATCTAAGTTGGTCATGCCCTCCTGTCACTAATATCTTCCTTTGTTCCACCAAATTCCTAAGCTCATTTGCTTTTTCTTTCAAAGGGCTGCCATCCCTGTAATCCATGTGCCTCCAGGTTCTCCATTTTCCTGCACTGTTGGTTTGATCCCAAAAATCTTTTACCTTAATTAATCCTTTAGTATCTGTCTCATTCTTGAGATCCACAAAGTCCTCTGTTAACAGTATAGGTTCTTGTTGCCATTTATCCTCCCAAAATAAGGCCAGATTTCCTTCTCTGATTTCCCAGAAGCTATTTTTTTGTATTAATCCTCTGTTCTCCCAGGCCTTGTTCCAGATGTGTGAGCCTTTTATACTTCCAGACATTCTTATGTGATCACTACTTTTCCAATAGCTGGCATATTTTTATTTCCAGATATCGGCCCATTGTACCTTTGGTTCAATGACCCAGCGCCACCATAATTTTTCCCCTAAAACCTTGCTAAGAATCTCCGGATCATCTAATCCAAGTCCCCCATGGTTTTTAGGTTTGTAGATTTTATCGCAGGAAACCAAGGCCCATTTCTTTCTTTCCTCCCCCTTACCCCAAAGAAAGTCTCTTTGAATGGATCTGAAATGTTGCAAGACTCCTTTTGGTGTTGGGATTGCTGATAGCATGAAAACTGGGATTGCTTGAAGAACTGCCTTTGTGAGGACCAACCTTCTAGACAAGTTTAAATATCTCATAGTCCATTTCTTGATTTTTTCCTACATCTTATTAATCACTGGCTCCTAAATGCTCTTGTGCAAAGGTTTAGCAGTTAGCGGCACTCCCAAATATTTTGAAGGGAGGATATCCCTTGAAAGCCCAGAATTCTAGAAATATTCATCTGAATTTATATATTAGTATTAAAGAAAAAAAATTAGATTTGGAAAGATTAACTTCCATACCTGAAGCCATGGAAAGTCACATAGGATTTTTTTATACGCAATAGCTTCTTTGACCGTGAGGATTCCTTGCAACATGGTATCATCCACAAATTGTTGATGAGTCAAGGCTTATCCATTATCAGAGAGTTGGAGACCTTTAATCTGACCCATTTCTTTCGCATGCTTGATAGACCTATCTAGTCCTTCCATCATGAGGATGAAGAGAAAGGGAGAGAGTGGGTCTCCTTGCCTAAGGCCTCTTGAAGGAATAAAAATCTTTGAGGAGCCATTAACCAGAATTGAAAAGCTGGAAGAAGTAACCAAGGCCATGACCCATCTAACCCAGTTGTGATCAAACCCAAAAGAAATAAGAACTTTCCTAATATAGGTCCAATTTAGCTTATCATAAGCTTTTTCTATGTCCAATTGCATAATCATACGTGCCTTCCTATTGCTGGTTAGAGAGTGCACCACTTCATGAGCTTAAATGATATTATCAAGAATTTGTCTACCTTCTACATATCCAGATTATTCTACCGAAACTAGAGAAGGAAAGAGAGGTTTGAATCTATTAGCCACAACCTTAGATATTATCTTATAGACCCCATTGCACAAAACTATGGGTCTAAACCTGTCAAGAGTTTGACCCAAGTCATGTTTAGGGATCAGGGAGATAAAGGAGGTATTGAGCACCTTCAACACAGTTTTATTCCTCCTGGAATCTTCTACTACATTTAGAATATCCTATTTGACTATACTCCAACAAGCTTTGAAGAAGTCCACATTCAAACCATCAGGGCCTGGAGCCTTGCCATTCTACATTTCCTTAAGGACCTCACTGACCTTCTCTTCAGTCACTGGCCTATTAAGGTTGAAATTGTCCTCTCTAGACACCAACTTGGGTATATGTCTTGTAAGGTCCCTAATGGACTATTCTTGATCTGAAATGGTTTCCTTTGCTATATCACTAAAGTTTTGAACTAGCACGGCTTATATTTCTTCATGAGAATTGAGAAAATTAACACCCTTGTCCTTGATCAAAGAGATCCTGTTATGAGCTATATTCATAATTGTGGATCTATGGAAAAATCTGGTATTTCTCTCACCTTCTTTTAGCCATTGAACTCAAGACTTTTGTCTCCAAAATATTTCCTCTTGTTTACATAAATTCTCCCAGTCTTGATGATATTTGGAAACCTAATCACTTTTGTCTTTATCAAAGCCATCTGCGATAAGGGCTTGGTTGAGTACCTGCAATTTACCTTCAACAGATTTTTTAGCTTCAAAAATATTGCCATATTCATTTTTGTTTCAATCTTTGAGCCTAAGCTTGATGTGTTTTAGTCTTTTTTGAAGAAGGAACATTCTTGAGCCCTAAATATTCAAATCTTCTCACCACCAGGTGGCAATGTTGCTAATGAAATCTGGGTGGGAGAGCCAAATTTTCTCAAAGCTAAAAGTTCTATTCTTGGGGGTTCCAATGCCTTGAACCTCCAGTTGAACCGGCCAGTGATATGAGCTTCCGAAGGGGAGAACTCTTGCTATCATTTCCTTGTCTATGAGCATAAGGTCCTCTGAGATTATGAATCTGTCTAATTTTTAGGCCACATGAGACTCACTTCCTCTTTTGTTATTCTAGGAAAAGAGACCATTACTTGTTACAATGTCCACTAACTTCATATTATCTATGAAAGTTTGAAAAGCTAAAGAATCTTTACTTGTAATTCTGGTTCCCCCTTTTTTCTCCAAAAGTGATTTAATCATGTTGAAATCACCCCCCAAGATCCATGGTATTCCTGCATGTCTGTCTCTGAGATCCTCCAGAGAATTTAGAAACCTGAGTTTATCATCCATTCTTTGAGGACCATACACATTCGTTACTAGGTAGGTTTCCTTATCTCCCACAGGCTGAATGATCATAGATAAATAATCCCTAGATGCCTCGACATATATTATGCCAATTTCTTGGGGATTCCAAAAAGTGAGTATATCTCCTGCAGTATTCTCTACTTTGACTTCCAGAAACTCAAATCGATTGAGCCATTTGCTATGGATTTCTTTTAATTTTTGAATGGAACATTTGGTTTCCTGGATGAAGCTCACATCCAGAGCTACTTGTTTCATTCTATTACTTAGTAGTCTTTGTTTTCTTTTACTACCTAGACCCCTAATATTCCAAGAAGTGAACTTCATAATTAAAGATTTGTGAAGGAGTAGCTGGTTAGGTCTTTCATCTTACCTGAATCTATCATTAGCTTTCCACATTCCATCAATAGCTCATTCTACTTTTTTTTGCCTCTTTTCTTTCCTGGGTTTCTGGGTGCTAATCCTGGTGTGGTTTTCATCGTTTTCACACCTTCGTTGCCCTACCTTTCATTGATTCTTTGCCTCTGCAACCCCTTGTTCTAGGTTTTCCATATAAACAGCTACTGAAATTTATTAAACTCCTCTAGAGGTAATGAATCTACTCCTTCCCTGGTTCCTTGATCCAAGAAACCTTCCAGATCTAGGTTCTCTTTCTCAAGTATTTCCTGTATTTCATGGTCCTCCATTTCCATCTCACTTTGGGTCATTTCATGGTCCATCTCCATCTCTGCTTCACTCATCATAGTTTCTTTCTGTTTAATATTATCTTGTGCTTGATCATTATCTTCTTCTTTCCCCTCCTCCACTGGGCTTTCTTCCTTTGCCTGATCTGCTTTTGTAACCCCTTATTCCTCTTCGAGAACTTGGAACCTGTTCTGACTGGCTTGTTGTCCTCCTGATTTTTATATCTTTGGCCCCCTTTTTCTTCCTTTTTCTTTATGTGCCACTTTATGAAAGCTTTCAGTCTCTTTCATTGTGTTAGCTTTATTCTTATTTTCTCTTTTACTGAGAGGGTAGTCTCTGAATAGGTGCCCATGCTCATGGCATTTGTGACATCTTAATGGAATATGTTCATAAGCTACTATTTGTACCTATTCTTCATCAAACACTTCCAAGATTACTTCATCCGGTAGAGCTCCAGAGAGATCCATCTCCACACATATTCTAGCAAAGGAAGTATATTTTCCCCTTCTAGTGGCCTCAGAAGCTTTGACAAAACGTCCTAACTTATTTCCTATGGAAGATAAGGATTTTGTTTGCCAATAATCAAGAGGTAGAGAGTAGAGTCTTACCCAAACTGTGACCGAAGTAAAGGTCTCATGCTCTGGAACAAAATTCATAATCCATGGTCACATATATAGGCCTACTGCAGCATAAAAGTAGGGTCCTCCTTCAAACACTTTGTCCTTATCTTCAATATTAGCAAATACCACAGTGAAGAAACCCTTTGAACCAAGATGTAGGTCAATGCTTCCTTTTGGTTTCTAGTGGTATTTAATCCACATTTGTAAAGCTTTTTCAATGGGCCATAGACCCATGAATTTACAAATGATTGCATATGTCTGCATGTCGTCCCTGTGCGCCAGCAGAGTAGGATCATTTAAAACAACTCTGGGTGTAACCGCAGCTTTGGGTTTACATGTCCTTCTTGTGCTTTATCTTTTGTTCCCTGTTCCTTGTCTTCTTCCTCATTTTCCTTAGTGCTATTATTCTCCCTTGATTTAGTGACGTCTTGTTCCTCTTCACTATTTCTCTTCCTTCCTTCTGAAGGACCTCTATCATTTTCCATTGGTTTTTTACCCCTGCTGGCCACAACCTGCTTGTAGGAGGGAGTGGAGCTCCCTCCTTTGTGACCATCCATGGAGAACAAACACTGTAAAGTCCTATAACCCTAGCTATTCACCCTACGCCTCGCTCCCCGCCTGCTCTCGTAGCAACGACACCTCCTGATTTGGTTCCAAAGACAAATTAACTTTCAATTATGCTTGATCAACAACTTTTTCTCTGAAAGCTTTATCCTTTCAATATTCTATCTCTTACGCCCTTGTCATCATTTTCATCTTGCAATGTGACAAAATGGTCATCAAAAGTAATGTCCTCTTCAACCATTTCCTCAATTATTCTCTAATTTTCTTGCAAATAAATACTAACCCAATCAGGTAGTACAACATTATCAACTTCCATGTCCACTTCTTCTTCCATGCTATCTATTTCAAGCACAATCTTGGATCTAAATGATTCAATCATGTGTGCTCTTTCTGGAGTTTCTCAAAAACTTCATCATCCCCACTGCCTAATAGCCTATCGACAAGAATGTTTTCACTTCCATTAGTTATTTTCCTTCTTTTTCTAGTAGATGAATTCGCGTCAATACTATGCATGCAAGATTGAGATTGCCCTGTATGGTTTGCGCCTATCTTCTTAAATATTTCTCAACTCATGATGATATTTTTTCAACAATTTATTTAGCATCTACTAACATTTTGGATCTTTTATTGATACATTATTACTTTCCTCACTCTTCTTTCTACTTCTCGGAAAAAAGTTCCCGTACCTCATAGACTCAAGGTGCTACATGAAAATTCTTCCTCTATCAAAGCATTTAATAGCTTCAACTTCACCTGAGTTGAAAGCATCCAAAGGTTTTTCAAAAATGATAGTGTAAGCCATATTCTTCTCAGTCACTTTTCCAATAGTAAAAAAAAAAAAAAAAATGTCTTTTCTTTTTCTTTTCAAGAATAGATAGCCAACAATGATATTACCTGCATACTTCAACAAAAAACACCTAACTAGAACAAACATTGGAAAAAGAAATGTCTTATCTTCAAAACCATAAATTCATATCACTGTGTTGCTTTCTCTTTTCTCATATTTTCCTCTACTAAATAGGAAAGTATCAACCTTTGCAAATATTCGAGAAGGCTCTTCTCCAGTTACCATACAATACACTTTCCTCACAAACACATCTTGAATTAAGAAAAAATTTAAATAAGTTTCATGCTTCCACAATATAGGATACAAAAACTGCATTAGTTCCTTGTGAAACTTGAATATAGGATTACAAGACAAACCATCAAACACATGCCTTGACACGAGAAGTGTAATCAGATATTTCATCATAAATAAACCATTTTTCTTGGGTAATTTATGTAACTTAACAACTAATTCATCTGAAATAACAAAATCCCAATCAAACATACAATCATTTTTGTATGTCTTGTAAAGCACATAGAAAATGCATTCTGGGACATCTAATATACTTTCTAGCCCTACTACATGGGAAAAGAGCGAACATAAATCCCTAAACAGTTTCCTAAAAAAAATATCTATAAGAGAAAGATCAGAAGGAACCTCCGAAGTTGCAGAAATAAATTCCCACACAATGTCAATTTCGTGCCCTTCTAGATCTAAGAAATTATCCGCAACGAACAATTCTAAATGCTTGTTTGGTTTCCGTAACTTGAATAACAATCTGAATGCATTGGGATTCAAAGAAAACTTTATCACTCCTAGCTTAATTTACCTCTTTTTGACATCAAAATTATTTTCACAAAGAGAAACAATTTCTCTTAAATCAAAGACCTCCAAAACACACCCAACATCTGCTAATCTGGTACTACAAATCTTGTTACCTGTTTTCTCTTCCTTTGACAGATTCACATATCGCTCATAAGTTCTCAACTAGTCAAAGCAATCACTGATCTCAGCAAGTGAGTTACCTGTATCATTGCAATTAGCCTCTTTCCCTCACCTACTACCCATTTTCTGTTTGCAGCAAAAAGAATACTCTTTCAATGAATAGCGTATTCAAATCATGTTTAACTTTACAATTCTATCTTTTCTTCCAAACATTGGTTGTTACTATTACATGTGTCAAAATAGTTACACACGACACTATGAACAAATAACAATTAAAGATAGCAAAGGAAACTTGTACGGACAGTAATTGGAAAAAAATTCGAAATTCCAAAATCATCATGTGCATTTACTTCACACTTTCCTCCCACTTCAAGATCCTTGATATACATTTCTTAAGAAATAAAAAATTATGATACACAATAATAGACGTTTTCTGCTGAACTAGTAGATTCACACACATGGCTAAAAATCATCAAAATACGACCATTTTTTGTTTCATAAAAATGTGATAGTGCAAGTGTTTGAACCATTTTTTGTAATAGTGGAAATGTATTCAACATCATCAAAAACCGCATTGGTAGATTTGCTGATATTGCCAAAAATCATTGCAAAGCGTTTTTTTTTAATCTGGATTTTTTTTTTTAAATCCTAGTTACAATTGTCAAGTTTCAATATTTTTGGTGCCCCATAGATTATTGATGGTGTTAAAAATGATTCAAGCACTACCATGATTGGATTTTTCAAATTAGTTTCACCAGATTTCGTAGATAATTTCGTTGTCTGGGTGAAATTGTGGCCTCCGTAGAGAATGTCATCAATAATAGTTACAAATAGTAAAGTGTGCAAGGAAATTCACAAATAAATATTATGCCAACACATATTCATCTACTTTCTATGATGAACTTACTTGATAGTTGGTCTCACTACTTTGTAAAACCAAACCAAATTTGATTTAGGAATAACTTGACACGACTATTTCTCATAAAATTTGACATGCAATTATGATGCAATGCAAACCTTATTCCGCGAAGAAAAAATTAATTTTAAACTCTTTGATTTTTGCTGACGTGAAAATAATTTAATTACTGAAAGTTAATATTTATAACTTTGAGCTACTTTTAGTCAAATTTGGAGACTCTTAAAACTATCAATAATAGCGAAAAATAGTAAAGTTACCTTCCATGATGAACTGAATTAACAGTTGGTCCCCTCTACTTTGTAAAACCTAATCAAATTTGATTTATGAAAGACTTGACACACTCATTTCTCACAAAATTAGACAAGTAGTCACAAAACGAATATAATTTTAAACTCTTTGATTTTTGCAGAAGCAAAAATAATTTAATTACTAAAAACAAAAACTTTAATTTGTAATGTAACAGGAACAACTGCAAAAAGAAATTTGTAAACTAGAAATAGTGAATGTTTTCTCAATTAAATACTTATTACTATTTTGAATATTAGATTAAGTCTCCTTTTAATGATCTCAACAAGTATTTCTTTGAAATAAAACGTATGCGTGGAACAAAAATGATGAACATTCATACCTTGTGTGTATCGATATACATTACAAATTGAGTGTTTTCTGTTAATAAGAGAACATACATCAAAACGATTAAAAATAAATAAAAAGCAAATGATTTTGAACAAACTACACAGGTCGAGGAACAAATACTAACAATATGTCATATACTTTCAACATAACACAAATTCATATACTATTACTTGCATCAAAACCGATAAACACGACATGTTGAATATTTAGCAACTAAATAGACCAAAGATAATCACAATCCATTGATTAATATCAGCTTTATACATGTCATAAAAAACAGAAATTTACCATACAAAACTTTTTTGAACTAGTTGTAATCATTATAATCAGCTAAGAAACTGCCAAATGAAAACAAAAAACCTACAAACTTGAATCAGTTTAAAAGCTTGCAGTATTGTAGAGAAAACCAAAGGTAATCATAATCGATTGATTTAATAACAAAGTTATACATGTCATAATAAACAAAAATTTTCCATACCAAACAAGTTCTAACTAACTACAATCATGATAATCAACTAAGAAACTACCAAATGCGAAAAGAAAACTAGTAAAGGTGAATCAATTTTTAAGCTTGCAATATTGTACAACTTTTGTATTTCTAAACTATTGCTATCGTCCACAATGTAATAGAAACACCATTGAGAAACCATCTAATATGCAAGCTTAGCTTCAAAGGTAAAAATTTACGTAAGGAAACAGAAGCTCGAAGGATACTCCAAGCTCTTAAACACCATTTACAAAGAGAAAATTCTACACAATCCAATGTTTTTTCTATCATTGCAGATAGAATTTCCCCCCTCACTATACTAACTATTTCAAATGTTTAGAGTCTCATTTCCCTAGAAATCACAACCTCCCACTATTTTGTGTCTAAAACATGCTACAAATATAAAGCCACCATCCACATTTTTCATCGTCCTGATGTTTGTCTTATAATTGATAGAAAATAGAGTTGTAGGTAAATTCAAATCATCTCAGCATTCAATTCATCGACTACACACATGCTCAAGCATTCATAGAACCACATAAGCACAACAACATCAAATATAGAAACATGATTTTGATATACTTTCAACATAACATAAATTCATATGTGGGAACTGCAGAGCAAATCCATTTGTGAGTAAAAAAATCTCACGCACAACCACCTCCGGAGAGCTTTGTCCACACAACTACTTCTGGGCTCAACAACGCTCTTCCATTAGTCATTAACATTTGAAACTGATGCTAATAAATGTGGGTCCTAGATATCATGGGAAGTAAGCATTCTTTGCGAAATAAACTTTGGAAAAAGAATTTGTTTTCCACACATGCTACCTCCTAACAACATAGTCCATTGTGTGCAAAAAGCTCTCAATCTTTCATTGTATGCACTTATGTACTCCGCAAAATCTATTAATAATAAAATAAGCACTTATCTTGTGCACAGTATACTAATATCAAAATATATTGCAATTAGAAGATCCCTCTACACCCACCCCCCTCATTCTGCACAACTTCTGCACATGCGTTTGTTCTCCACATAACCTTCACACAAACACAACCACCTCTACACAACATTGTTTGCACAATTACTTCTACACTCAATAACACTCTCATTCATTGGAATTTGAAAGTTATATTTATTAATGATCATACATTGTAAAATGTGTCACTAAATAAGAATTAAAAAATCAATGTTTATATTTATTATTTTAATAAACTTTCAGAAAAATTTTGCATAACATCTGCACACACACAACCACCTCCACACAACTTCGTCCACACAAATATTTCCACACTCAATAACCCTCTTCAATCAGTCATTGACATTTGAAACTCCACACATGCTACATCTGAATAGCCAGCTCTACACAACCACCTTCACACAGTTTTTTTGACGATGTTGGACCCGCCAACATGTCACGGGATCTCCCCGGTAAGAAGTACCAACTATATCTCATATTGTTTGGAGTAGGAGTCCCATCAGTGGATAGTATGATATCACCTTGACTGTGGTTCCATGCGAAGCTAAGTAATATGTCCTTGTTGGTAGCAAGGGTGTGACCTTGCAGCAAGTCAAGGAAGGTGTATGAAAGGCTATAACACACGAAAGGGAGAGTGAGTGTGCCCCTTAGAAACCTGTGATAGCACACAGCTTGAAAGGGAATACATAAGCATAAAGACATCAGGAGATGGAAAGAAGGATAGCCGATGATCCAAATTGATGGGTTATATTAATAACACGCTTCAATAAGATTCATACAATAACATACAGAATAGCCCATACATACATGTGTAAATAATAGCTACATACATCGTTAAAGTAACCAGGATAGACGAACTACAATAACAACATATGCATGAAATGTGTTGGCTCTGTTATATTAAAAGAGTGAAAGATCCAATTATACATACAACCATGACTTCCACTAGCCCCAATAGTGGAACATTACAGTCGCTGTGGCTTGCTCCTCCAAAGAGATGTACTAGCTCTTCATTGTGGAGAAGCCAAGGCACGTTACAATACACTCCAAGCTTTCTCTAATTTACACCTATAGGAATCTTGGCTCCCAAAAGCCTATACAATGAGTTATGAGGTTCTATAAATAGAAAAGGGTGGGTTGGCCCTTGATATTCCCCTGTGTGACTCTTCACCTACCCTCATGAGTCGTCAACTACTACATGATTGTTACATTGTACTATCGGCACTTGGTCTTTCACTTTTACAACATGTTAAAATTACAATCTACACATGTACCCATGTGAGACAAAATAGGCTTGAGTAAGCCATGCAAGATATCACTAAGACTCAGATAATTGTGGGAAGACTAACTCTTCGACATCCTCGCAATGATCGACGGTGGCGAACTGATGCCAATATTGGTAGTTCGTTATGGTGTCTGCATGCTCTGTGGTGACATCCTTCTGAAAGCGAATTCTTTCCTCTGTTGCATCCAAGTACATTGATTTGGCACCTCTGTCCAAGTCATCAGATAACATGTGCATCATAGTCTTGAGTGTAGCTGGACAAGAAACATATTGATGCATGGTATTTGTGCTCATCTGCAAGTTTGCGCTGGGGGCTACGCGCATCAACTGATCAAAGTACATGTCCAGCTCCAGTCGGACTTGGTTCTTTGACTTCACCTTGATGAGTGTGCCAATGGATGGGATCGCATATTGTTGGGTTGTGTTATATTATTTCCATGTAGTTAACAGGGGGTTTGAGGGATACCTGTAACCCCACTTTATGGGGTCTGGGGTAGCACCCTGGAAAATTTTGATTTTGGACTCTATGTTAGGTTGGGCGGACCCACCTATGGTTTTGTGCATGATTTTTGCACATGTCTTTTGGAAGCGATGGTTTTTTAGTCCGTGGTATTGTATGCGATGTTTTTCGATCCATGGTATTGGATTCTTCGGCATGTATAAATATGTATTATAACATTGAAAGGAACATAATGAAAAATCAAGCTGGTAGTCCCGGTTTTGGGATCCAGTGGGAAAATATCTGTGTATATGTGTTTTATGTGTTATGCTCTCGCATTGTTTATTTTTTTGTGTTTTAGAATTCATATGCAGGTAATTTCTATACAGGGTTAAAACCTACATTTGGTATCAGAGTTGTTTTTGGCTTCAAGGGGACGCCTTTGCTGCTGAGGGGTTTTGCTCGGGCCTGTGGTAGACCTTGTTCAATGGGAGATTTGCGAGATCAATTATGGTGGTGAAAGAAGATGGCGAGTGGTGGAAAGATAGAGATCGAGAAATTTAATGGTCAAAGTTTTGAGTTTTGGAAACTCAAGATGGACGATCTGTTGGTGGATAAAGATCAGTGGATCACGGTAGATCCAAGTACTAAACCAACGGGAGTGACTGATGAAGAATGGGAGAAGTTTGATTGGAAGGCAAAGAGCACAATACGATTGTGTGTCTCAGATTCAGTATTGTTGAATGTATTAGTGGAAGCTACAACAAAGGCTTTGTGTGACAAGTTAGGGACTTTGTACCAATCTAAGTCTCTGGTGAATAAACTGTTCCTACAGAAAAAGCTGTATAACCTGAGGATGAAAGATGGAGACTCGGTGACAGAGCATTTGAATGTGTTTAATACTGTGGTAAGTTAGTTAGCATCTGTTGATATTAAAATTTCAGATGAAGATAAGTGCATCAGTTTTTTGTGTTCTCTACCAGATTCGTGGGATAGTCTGGTTATTGCAATAGGTAGCAATGCAACAACCTTGTATTTTGATGAAATAGTCTCATCCTTGCTCACAGAGGAGATGAGACGGAAAAATATGGAGAGCCATAATGGTGATGCCTTGTCTGTACGAGGATAGTCCCAGAACAGAAACAAAAATAAGTCATCGAGTGGGAGATCTAAATCCAAAGGGAGATCTAAATCTCCAGGAAAACCTGTAAAGGTGGTGTGCTGGAAATGTGGAAAGGAAGGGAAATTCTAAAGGGACTGTAAATATAAAGCTCCTGATAAAGGAAAGGGATCTGATGAGGCTCCTTCTACAGAGGTGAAAACCACCTCAGATGAAGGTGGGGATGTGTACTTGTCTTCTTCAAGTACACATGTAGATCATGAGGAATGGTTGATTGACTCAGGTGCATCCTTTCACTTCACTCCCCATAGAGAGTGGTTCTATGAGTATGAGAAATATGATGGTGGTGATGTCTTCTTGGGGGATGACAAGAAGGCTAAAATCATTGGTTGCGGAAAAGTAAAGTTGAAGTTGCAAGGTGGAAGGGTTAGAATGCTTCCGGGTGTTCTACATATTCCTGCATTAGCCAGAAATTTGATTTCTATTAGCAAGCTGAATGATGCAGCTGTAAAAATAGTGTTTTAGAAGGATACCTGCAAGATGGTTTGGGGAGCACTAGTATTGATGCGAGGAGTTCGAATTGGAACTCTATACAAGTTGCAAGGTAGCACTGTTATTGATGGGTGCAATAGTTATGTTGTTCCTGAAAGTGGAGCAGAAAATCTAGTGGTCTATGGAGAGAATACCATGCTGTGGCATCAAAGGCTTGGACATATTGGAGAAAAGGGCCTTCGGATACTTCATGGTAAAGGTATGGTAGAAGGTATGAGTAATAGCTCTCTGGATTTTAATTTCTGTGAAAATTGTGTATATGGGAAGCAGAATCAGGTGAGTTTCCCATCTGGTAGTAAGAGGGAAAAACAGATATTAGAACTTGTGCATAATGATGTGTTTGGACCTATGAAGGTTCCATCACTGGGTAAGTCTATGTACTAGGTATCATTTATAGATGACTTCTCAAGGAATACATAAGAAGAAATAAGAAGTCTTTGACAGGTTTAAATAATTCAAGGCTCTGGTAGAAAACGAGACAAAGAAGAAGATAAAGGTGTTGAGGACAGATAATGGTGGAGAGTTTTGTAGTAAGGAATTTGAAGAATTCTGTAAGAAGTGTGGTATAGCACGGCAGAAGGCTGCTCCATATACACCTCAGAAAAATGGAACTGTAGAAAGAATGAATAAGACGTTGATGGAAAGGGCAAGAAGCATGCTCAGTGGTGTTGGGTTAGGACAGGAATTCTGGGTAGAGGCGGTGGATATTGCATGTTACCTAGTCAACAGGTCACCTTCATCAACGTTGGAGGATAAGACTCCACAAGAGGTATGGACTGGTAAGAAACCCTCTCTTTCACATCTGAGGGTATTTGGATGTGATTCATATGTACATGTTCCAAAGGAGAAATGAACCAAGTTGGATAGTAAAGGGTTATAAGTTTTGGAACATGTACATATGATTGGGTTATAAGCTTTGGAACCCAATCACATGGAAGGTTGTGTACAACCGAGATGTGGTGTTCAGAGAGGTGAAAGATGTTATTAAACATGAATTCCAACGAAAGGAACCTGAGAAGATAGCGTTTGAGCTAAAGGAGGAAGAATCAGACTCTACAGCAGAGGAGGAATCAGAAGATGAAGAGCCATAAACTCCAGCTATGAGAAGATCAGTTCGAGAAAGAAGGCAGCCTGAAAGGTATAGTCCATTTGCTTTCTATTCAAATTTTGCTTTAATATTACTGACAATGATCCTAGAATTGTGAAGGAAGCAGTAGATTCAGAGGATGGAAAACTCTGGAAAGAGGCCATGGTTGATGAAATGGCATCTTTGCACAAAAATGAGGCTTGGGATCTGGTGGAGTTGCCGACTGGAAGGAAATCCATTGGCAGCAAATGGGTGTTCAAAAATAAGACAAATAAATAAGGAAAAGTGGAGAAATACAAAGCTCGGTTGGTATCAAAAGGTTATTCCCAGGTGCCGAGAATTGATTTTGGTGATATTTTTTCTCCTATTACCAATGTAACTTCTATAGATTACTTTTATCTGTTGTTGTTGCTTTTGATTTTGAGGTAGAACAGATGGATGTAAAGACAACATTTCTTCATGGGGATCAGGAAGAGGATATGTCCTGTGTTCCATATGCAAGTGTAGCCGGTAGCCTAATGAATGCAATGGTCTATACTAGACCAGACATTGCATATGCAGTGGGAGTATTGAGCAGGTTTATGTCAAAACCAAGAAAGGAGCATTGGACAACAATGAAGTAGGTTTTCAGGTATTTGTGTGGCACTAGTGATTATGGTTTGTGCTACCAAGGAAGACCAAGATTGGACAGAGTGTTGGATATTCGTGGCTTTGTTGATGCAGACTGGGCTGGAGATCTAGATCAAAGAGGATCTACAAGTGGGTATGTGTTTAACCTATTTGGAGGTGTAGTTATTTGGATGAGTAAGAAATAATCTATAGTGGCACTATCAACTATAAAGGTAGAATACATGGCAGCCACTCATGCAAGCAAGGAAGCAGTTTGGTTACAGAGATTGTGTTCAAGTATGGGGTTAGTACAGGGAGCTACAAGTATAGACTATGACAGCCAAAGTGAAATTTTCTTGGTAAAGAACCTTGCTTATCATTCAAAGACAGAGCACATTGATGTTAAGTATCACTTTGTCAGGGATATGATAGAAGACAAAAAGGTGTTGCCGGTAAAGGTGGACACTTTGAAGAATACTACAGATGCATTGACAAAATCTATGAGCTCTGAGAAGTTCTCCTGGTGTAGAGAAACAAAGGGCATTTCAGGGCTAGAAAAATGATTAAGCTCTCCTGTGGCCCCGTGTGGAAAAAAACAACAAGTGGGAGAATGTTGGGTTGTCTTATGTTCTTTCCATGTAGTTAATAGGGTTGAGGGGTACCCGTAACCCCACTTTATGGGGTCTGGGGTAGCGCCCCAGAAAATTTTGATTTTGGACCCTATGTTAGGTTGGGTGGACCCACCTATGGTTTTGTGCATGATTTTTGCACATGTTTTTTGGACGCGATGGTTTTTCAGTCCATGGTATTGGACGCGATGGTTTTCGGTCCATGGTATTGGATGCTTTGGCATGTATAAATATGTATTATAACATTGAAAGGAACATAATGAAAAATCAAGCTGGTAGTCTCGGTTTTTGGATCTAGTGGGAAAATCTCTGTGTATATGTGTTTTATGTGTTATGCTCTCCCATTGTTTATTTTTCTGTGTTTTAGAATTCATATGCAGGTAATTTTTGTACAGGGTTAAAACCTACACATATGTGCGCACAATGACATCCATATTCCTAAACACCCATTCTTGTGAAGCTTGTAAGCCGGTGATGAGCTGGAGGAGTTCCTCATAGTTCCAGATCTGACTCTGAATGCATGCCTTCAACTCTACCGCATTTGGCTTCATCATCTATAGCAAGTGCAATGGTGCTCCTTAGTACCTCATTGTCCATATTTTCATGTGATCGATAACAATGTGCCGATCTGACAAGATGCACACTCTCCTAGCACAGCACTGCTGCCAACTGTTGAGATGGACAACTAACTTATGCACAATGATGAATCTGGAGTACAAATTCTGAATGACTGTCTCAAGAGACGATACTTCATCTAGTATCGCTCTCCTCAACTCTGCTCTGGTGGATCTTGTAACCTTCCCTCCTCCTTTCTTGGCCACTTGTAACTCCTTAGCCATTCGCTTGTTCTCAGCTATCATGAATCTAACACTTGAGTTGGTGGCTTCGGCATATGTTTTGGTAGCATCGGCCAATGCAGTTGGATGTCTGCAAATCAGACATGATCACTCATTCTTCAAACTGTGCAGGAGACACATGGACATCCAGAGTAGGAACTATGTGTGACTACACAACTCTGTGTTGTGACTCGTTGAAATATATGTTGTGCATCTCCGCCTCTAGATTGTCTTCAAGGATTTATGTGTCTCCTTGATCGCTTGGGACTTGCTCTACTTTTGGATGTGGTAAAGCTGGTGGGATGACCTCTTGGTTCTAAGGCATGAGGTAAATATCTTGATCGGACTCTGGCTGAACCATATCCGTGTCCATCTGCTCTAGCATCTGTTCAATTTCTTGAGCCAAGTCCTTCTCATGCAACTGCTCACCCTGTTTGCTATGTGTCAGCTACTCAGATGAGTCAATAACCTTTATGGGTGCAGTTTCATCAATCTGTGCATGTTGTGCCTCCCACTATTCATGTGCCTGTTGTGTTGCCTTCTCTCTTATGTGTTGCTCTTGTTCTTCACTGAGTTACCGCTTCAACTCCTGCAACTCCTTTTTTGTTTCCTCCATCTTTTGTTTCTCTCTTTACCTTTGCATGGTCCTTCTATCGTGTTGTTGCCTCTTAGCCTGAATCTCCAAAGCTGCTCTCAACATAAGTGGATCTTCTTTGAACTTGTAGCTTTTCTTTGCCTCTGCATTGTCAACAACCTTCCTCTTGCCTTTTTCATGTGCAGGCTTACTACCCTCTGCTGCTTCTGGTGATGTTGCTCTCTGAAATGTTGCTTCCTTCTGCTTTTCTAACCACTCTATAGCTATGTTGACCAGTTCATTGAGCTTTGAGAACTGATAGTAGTATCTCCATGGTGTTGGGTGTGGAGTCTAATTATCTTTTTTATTTAGAGGTATCGCCACATTTGACCCCAGTTTGTAATGTGGCGGCAACACTGCCTGTAAAATATATGTTGTAGGGGGGGTCCAGGGGGGGTGGCTACGACCTTTGGGAACACTCCCCTAGCAGGAGGATCGGGGGTAGCACCCCCGAAGCTAAAAATAGATGTAAAATTTCCTTTTAAAATGTTGCAATTTCATAGTCAATCTGGGCCATTCATTAGGTGGAGATATGACGGTAGATGTTATGTTTAATTTAGGGTTTTTTGCCCTAGAAGGAAACCCCTTGCTATATATGATGGAATTTTATTGCATCTATGTATATCTGTATTCTAAGTGAGAAAGAGAGAGGAGATTGTGTGAGAGCGAAGAGGGAATTATAGCGGGTCTATTGTAGGTTGTATCTCTTCAGTTTGTTGGATAATATAAAAGGAATGACTGGTTGTTTCTCCGTGGACATAGCCCAAATTTGGTGAACCACGTATATTTGTGTCTCTCTTGTTTTATGTGTTTTCTATGTTTGTATTTATGTCGTATATTTTATGTGTTTCGTTGCTATGTAATATATAATTTTCTAACACATGGGTCTTCCTCAGGGCAATGACACGCCTCGTGGATCCAAATATGTTGCACTCTCATGCAATGGTCCTTCACTAAGAAATGATGGTCATACGTATTGAAACTTCTGGTGTCGAAGGTGAATCTCTTGAATTCCTCCATCTCGGCCTCAATATGCTTGAGATTCTGGATCTCATACAACTTGATCCTCAAAGGAAGAGAGGGCCAACATACCTTCTTCTTCCTATGCAGTCTCGCTATCAACCCTATCAAGATGTGACATGACACTTCTTGCATGATCAGCTTATTCATGGCAAGCTTTAGTAAAACATGCAGAGCCTTCTCCGTGCTATACATCCAGATGAAGGTGCCAAGGGGTGAGGCATACTAATATGCTATGTCGATCAATTACTTCATCGCTACTTGTGACATGCAAGGTGGATCCTACTCAAAGTTCATCCTGTATACCAGGGTGATGAAGTGGTATGATAACTGTATGATAACTCCATGGAAGTTGCATTCGGAGAACAACCTGCAATAAGTGTGCACAGAGGTTTCGAAAGGTTTCCATGCCCTACCCAAGACTAGGAACTATTGACAGACACAGCCTGCATCAAGTATGTAAGAAGACATGTATATCTTCGCTTGCTAACCCTTAGGTAGATGTTGGGCTTCTGTTACCTATTCTTTCAACCTGAGAGCCAACATGTCAGACCAATTGCAAGGTCTTCCTTCACTCACTAGTTGATCCAACACAATCACCCAACTTTGCAGGAAGGTCTCTATGCTCTCTTGGTCGTATAAGCGACATGCAAAAATGACCAATATTTGATATGCCTTCCACAGTATCTTTGTCTTATAAATCGGGTTGGGTGTTGTCCTGAATTTGGATGGCTCTTTCACCCAGCTCTTCAAGATGTCCCTTGAGTTTTCACTGCTGCTGGGTTTGGTGAAGGGTGTATCCATTATGATCACCAATTGTGGCAAGTGATACATGATTCTCCTGAAATTCCTTCACCCCGAAGGTATCAATTTGTGTTCCACTAGCACTTCTCAACACCCTTGTCTCTGGATTAGTATGCGAGACAATCCAGTGAATCATGTATGCGCATGGGAACGAAGGATACTTGCATGCAATCCGTACAAGCCAAACTTTTGTATGTTGACATAGACCCTGCAGTCTTCCAAGTTCTCCTCAAATGTGCCTAAAAATGTGTCATTGATGTCCTCCCATTTCATCTTGATATCCTTGTCTATGAATAACTTGGTGTCTTCATAGATAGGCAAGCTCATAGACACTTGTTCAACTGCACCTCCAGTTGCACTCTCAACAGTATCCTTTGACCCTGCTCTCTTGGAGGCCATTGTACCTATATTATTGAGAGACAGATGAACACCTGCGATGTCTAGAGATAGAGAAACACTCATGGCAATAAATCTGTTCGTTGAAAACCAAAAGTAACTTGAGGGCTGTCATGCAACACACCTAGGTGACTAACTAGAAAGATTGCGTAGTTTTCACCAGAAGGCTGGGAGACTGAATGTCAAAACTGCAAAAAGCACAGTCTAGACTGTCAGCGGGCTGACTAACTGCTAAAATTGTACAATATGCATTCCATCCTGGCCTGCTGAGGACAGAAACTACACAATGCCTAGTTTCAGTCAATAATGACTGCAACCAGCGAATTGCATTTTCACCATTCCTGGGGCCATTAGGGCAATGCCTCACATAATTGTGCAAAGAAATCCTTGAGGCCAGTGTTAGGGAAACTTTGCGCAATTTCTAGGAGGAAGGCAAAGCATTCACTCTCAGAAATGTGCATTGCATGCTGGGCAAGGCAAGGTTCGGGCCAAGGCAACCCAGACCCGTCGATGGGCGACTGAAAACATGAAAAGGTTGAATGCATGGTGAAGCTGAGTGCAAACAAGAGTGAATGATCATGCATGCAAACAGTGAGTCCAGGATTCATAAAATGGGAAAACAAGCAAGTGTGTGAAGCGAGTCGCTGCAACGACAACCGTTAGTGCAGAAACAATGTCATGCATGCGACAACAATGAGATGCAATGAAAACTTGAAACGACATTTCTACAAGCTAACATGCATTAAAATGACATCAAGTGTTCAATGAGACCAAGAAAACAACACTCACATAAACCGAAAAAAAAAAAAAAAAAGCGATAGAAAAGTAGCAAAAGACATGAAAAGAATACTTACTCAGAAAAAGTTGAGATGAATGTGCAGAATGCTTCTAGATGCAATGTGGGGTGTCAAAGCTCCAAGATCAATGTGAGGAATGAGCTCTGAAGCATCAAATAAATAAGTTTTGATAAGATCGAGGCTTATGATGCGCATGCCACAAATCTAGGAAAAAGCGACCTTTGGTGGGAGGTTTCTAAAACAGCTTTTGCATTTAACCTCCAGCTGCTAAAAATGGATCCCTTAAATCAAGGAATGTTTTTTGCTTTTTTTGTTTTTTGTTTTTCAGAAAAAGCAGCCCATGCATGTAAACCAATATTACTTAGTCCTAGAGGGAACCGGTTAACTTGGGAGCACATGCAATATCCTGCAAGCCTTGGAGTGACTTTTGTGCAGTTTCTAGGTTGAAAAAGTCTATTTGTCCTTGAGGCTTTGCGCAATTTTTGGACTAAAGCCCCGACTATCAGTCAAAATTGCGCAATTTCTTAGAGCAAGCCCAATGATGGCCTACATTATGCAGTTTCCAGAGGGAAGGTTGCCTCGTTGTTTTGCGCATTTATGGAGAGAAGCAAGTAGCCCAGATGGATTGCACAATTTCCAAAGGGAAGGTTGGCTCCCTTCCATAATTGCACAATTTTCTAGGTGAACATAACAACCAAAAACTGACCAAGTTCCGGAATGTCAGCCTGTGAGTGGGAGGTAAACAAGCTGGCAAGCACAGGTTGGTAAGCCACTAAAAGTCAACTGAAGCATATGTACTTGGAAAGTGTAGGACATGCTGCTAAGGATGGTTTGTAGGGAGGCTCCAAAACGAAGCTAAGGCAAAATTTTGGAGGGTGGTTGTAGCCGCTACAACAAGTTCCTTCTGCACAACTACTTCCATAGTTGCGAAAAAAATTCCTAAATAATAATTAAAAAAGAGACTTGTATATTTTTTATTTTAATAAACCATTCACAAAGCCTTCCACACATTCATTTTACCGCACAATGCTTTTTCTTCACACTAATTGAAAACATAGTTTATTTAACACCCATGTCTATGCAAAAGAGTGCCAGTTCTCCCGCACATAGTTCTTAATAATATTAATTGCATATTTGTTAAGCCACCCCATGACCTATCAAAAAAACCTGCAACCACATCAATTCTTTCATCATTGACTAGAGCACTAACATAATAGTGCCCTACAACTACATGTCACACATATTGAAAACATGATACTAGCTTTCATACTCCAACGATTATGATAATTGTTAAAAAAATGATACTAGCTCCCTATGCACCCCAGTTAGTGTCAGAGCACCCCTGTTTATGCAAAAGACCCTAATTCTCTTGTACATACTCCGTACTCTTCACAATAAAAGTTCTGCATAATGAAATCGTACCAATTACTGCATTGGTCATCAATATCATAACACTCACTATGCAAAGGACCCCAATTTTCTAGCACATACTCCATCCTCCTCACAAGGAAACATAATAATATTAATTGGACATCCCCTGGGGCCTATGCAAACAACCTGCAAACCCATCAATTATCACATAATTGAACATAGAATTAACATAATAGTGTCCTACATCTACATCAATTCTCACATTATTAATAAAAGCACTAACATAATAATGAGAGTGTCAGAGCACTGACCAACGCAATGGCAACTCACAAAATCACTTTTATTTTCATTTTAAAATGAATTGTGAGGCGTTAGAAAGATAAAAAATAAAATGCCCTCCACCAAGGGAATTATGAGAAATTAGAGCTTCCTCAACCAATAAGAAACTAGAAATAACATTTATTGAAAATTTGAAAATTCATTTTTGAATTTATCCAAAAATAGAAATATTAAGCATTTTCCCAAAACTTTGGTTAAAATTTCAAAAACACAATCAAATAATGCACAGTCAATGCAACTTGAATGTGAGGCAAATGCTATAGTCCCTAATGAGGCAAATACTAATAAACATATGATTTTTAAATTACAAAATAAAATCACTTTGTTTATCACTTACATAAATTTAATAATAATTTCTAGTTCAATCCCATATTGAGATAAATATTATGTAAAAACTAAAACAACAAACATATGTAACTATTTTCATTAATACATTCAACTTGATGAAGTCAGATATATTTATTATTTTTTCTTTTTTCCAATTATATTTTAATCCCATTTCTTTTATTCATTTTTTTCTTATAATTATATTTAATTCCCTCTCTTTTATCATATTTCATTTTTATAGAATTTTAAAAATTTTCCAAATTAAAAATAAATATATATTTAATCTTAAAAAATATACATAACATTGATATAGTTATTTATAATTTTTTATTTTATTTATATATTAATTTAAAAAATAAAATTAATATTATCAAAATACTATATTTTTCATACAAAAAAATTATAATATCACAAAAAAAAAATCAAGTAATCCTCTAACTACTCTCTACCACACCCAAGCTTTCAGCTTTGCGTCCATAATTACACCTCCTCTCCATAATTACACGACCTAATGGATAGTTACAACTAGACCACCTTTGTACCATCTTCACCAAGGTCTCTATGTCTTTCTTCCCCTTCACACATCTTGCCGTGATGATGAACCACACTAGCCAAAAAGTTTGAATGTGATTTACCAGAAGTATTCTCATGAGTAATACACATCGTGGCGAGCGAGTATAGGTCATGTGGTGGGGACAGTTTTTTTTCTTCCTCTTCCTCCTTACTTGGATTAGGAGTTCAGGCTATGACATGTTAATCTATAATACAATTATCTATCTTGACTCTTTAGATTCAATTTTCATACCATGTCAAGCTAATATAGGTAGTGTGGTGGGCATGGTCTATTGTCTTCCTCCTCACTTAGATTAGAAACTCAAACTATCACATACTTGTCAGTAATATCATTATCTCTATTAATTCCCCAAATTCTTCAAAATAACATATAGATATTATTTATGAATTATCTATCTTAATTCCTTAAATTCCTCAAAATAACATGTAAAATATTATTAGTCGATATAAAATCAATACAATGAACCACATTTAAAAATAAATAAATAAAAGAGATGTTAATTGGAGACTTAGCTAATACCAAATTGGTATAACTCTACTCGTTAACGAGCGAATGAATTATTACAGCACCTCTGGTGTCTTCTCTCTGTCTTCACCACGCCTAAAATTTCGAGTTCGTCAAGAATTGCTATGCCCCCTCTCATCCTTCCAATAACTACACTCACTTCTCTCATTAATAAATTTGTAAATTTGTGTCGGCCTCGTCTCCACCACGCCCACACTTTCGGGTCGCCCTCAAGAATTACAACTCAATAATTGCATATATAAAAATATTTATATATTTGGTTTTATATATATATATATATATATATATATATATATATATATATATATATATATATATATATATATATATAAACATATTTATTTCAATAGGTATAGAATTGAAAATAATTATAAGTAGATAAACTTTAGGATTAAAAAAGTTTCTCTTTGAAACTCTGGTTATTATTGGTATTTTATATGGATGTATATCTAAAGACTTGTGAAAGAATATTGAAGAAATCTAAAAGTAGTTTTTAACCTATAACTTTCAATTTAAAGGAAATACTCCCTACCATGTCCACTTTCAAGCTTTACCCCATTGCAAGTACAATTGACTAGGAATCTTATGTATAAGAAGAAATTATACAACATGGACGCCAAGAGGCTCCTAAAATTGCTTGTTGCTTCTAGTTCTAGCCAAAATTCCCACCTTTGAATCAAACTGGGGAGGCATAAGGATGTCTAATCATGGTTGGATCATTGGGAAATAACATAGGAGTTTATCTTGTAGAATCCAGATAATATTAAAAATATTGTTACTTGCAAATTTAAGGAGAAATTGTGGGACAAAAAAGAGCTAGAGGGAAAAAGAAAACTAAGATATTATAAGGAGGTGACTAACCCCAATCTAGAAAACCAAAATTATGTATAAGAAGAAATTATACAACATGGATGCCAAGAGGTTCCTAAAATTGCTTCTAGCTCTAGCCAAATCCCCCACCTTTGAATCAAACTAGGGAGGCATAAGGATGCCTAATCATGGTTGGATCATTGGGAAATAAAGGAGGATATTATCTTGCAGAATCCATATAATATTAGAAATATTGTTACTTCCAAATTTAAGGATAAATTGTGGGACAACAAAGAGCTAGAGGGAAAAAGAAAACTAAGATATTATAAGGAGGTGATTAACCCAAATCTAGAAAACCAAAATTATCTTTCTATATTGACTAGTGCTAAGAAGAAAATGAATGTTGCCAAGATAATAATTAATTCTCATCAGCTTCAAAGTGAAACTGAGGTCAATTCCCAAAATGCCATCAAATGAAAGAGTTTGTCATCTATGGATCCTAAGAGGGTTGAAGATGAAAAACATTTTTTCTTTAATTTTCCATTTTATACTCACATTCAATCTAATCTTCAAAATATCGGTCACACTACCTAATCTTCTTGATCTTTTAAGCCAATAAAAATATGGTTATTTTGGAATTCTTCTCACACTTCTTTTTTATTATAAAAACAAAATATTAAAGAATACATTTTTAAGGTTGGGTAAACTATATAGGTCTTAGTGGATGTTCTTCTACATCATTATGGCCATCATCATCATATATTAATCAATATTTTTTATTTCTTTCTTTCTTTTTACATATAGAGAAATTAGGAAATGTCTGATTGATGCAACTAAGCACACAACAGACACAAAAATACACACCCTCAAAAAGCAATGGATGTCAAAAGCCCGATGTAGTTCTTTGTTAAGGGAATTTATATTTGCAATTATACCTGACTATAATAAATGTATCATAATTAGCTAATTAGTTTTAAATATTTCCTTTAACTATCTCCAATAATATCTCCATAAATATCTCGTATGATCTTTCCATTATTTCTCCATGATTTTTTCAACAATATTCATCCCTATATTTTCTAGATTTTCTCCACCTCTTATTAGTCCCTGCCTTCTCCACCTCTTATTAGTCCCTGTGAAGGCATGACTCTATCAATCAATTTTTTGTTGAGTACTGTTAGTTTAACATTGGCAAATGCAAGTTATAATGTTTAACTTTGAAAAACAAATATTTATTTTTCAATATTATTGAAGAAATTATTTTTCAAGAATATGATTGGACCATAAATTGAGGGTCTTATTGTAGTCTTTGGACAATAAAATGCCATGTGGATAACTACCTCATATTTTTTTGAAATAATTTTTAAATGTATTTTGCAATATTTATGCCATGATTTTTAGATATTTGTGCAATAAATTTTCATTGTTAAGCTTCATAGAAAACCACCTAAAATTAAATTATTTGAAAATACCTCATACTCAGATAAATAACATATTTACCATCAAGTATTTATATAAAAGATATATAGGAACACGATGTAAATAAATATACTTACCAAGAGTAACTTCCCATCCTTATTTATGTGTCCTTCAACACTTTAACAAGTAGGAGTAAAAATGTAAATGTGGAGAATTATTTATGGTTAATACCCACCAAAAATTTATGCAAGTTATTTCCCCTTCGTAGACAATTAATTTTTCCACTTCATATATTGATTTGCAAATTTTCTAAAAGCATATTTTTCACTTGAGTGGCAGGGACTACCTTGCCCTGCAACACTTTCTCATCCTCAATCTCCTAGGTTCCTGACTTAATTGTAACCTTGATCTCGATGCTCCTACATCATATTCCCGAGGAACAAAAACTCTTCATGGGCACATGTCCATGTGTCCTCTATCACTTGCAAACTTTTGCCTCATAGTTATCTCTTCTTTTTCGTATCTTCAATGATCATTTTATTCCTACACAAACCCCTTTTTCATGACTTGAAATCTACCTCACTGCCTCCTCACTAAGATCGATGACTTAGGTGTAGACTGCCTCAAATCGTCGGTTCTACCCAACATAAAGTTTATTTATTAATGATCTGACATCCTCTTTTAATTTATTCTTACCACAATAATGCATGATGAAAAATATTTTACATTAGTGGTTTTTTACCAGGAACTTTATTGACTCAGGTTCACACAATTTCAAAAGTTTTTAATCTCTAACCAATATCATTATTAAATTACATTATCCAAGGACTATTTCCTAGGGATGTATTCCTTCAAGGATTTATTATATATACCTCTCAAACCCACACACAAAATACTTTTATTTATAACTCACTTCATTTTCTTCTTCATCTTTAACCATGCTTCTATTTCTTCTTTTTTCCATCTTTTGTTGCTTCATCCTTTTGCTTTCCTTTAGCATTATCCACTTTTATTTCCTATTGTAGCATATGTAATTTGTAAATTTTTGTGGGCATTCCACTCAACGGTTCATCACAACAAATCTGATAAATTGTACTTAAAAATCTGAAATCTACACACAAGGGTTTATTTATCTTTACATTTGTAGATTTGTAAATTACTGATTATTGTGTATGCATTCTATTTATAATTATGAAAAACTTAGAGAACAATGAAATAAAAACCCACAAAATGCGATTGACACAAGATATATTTTAGGAAACCATTTTGGGAGAAAAACCAACTGGAAGGTGAGGTCACTTTGCTCTCTTTAATTGAATAGAAAATGGATGCAAGTATAAAGAAGGCACGTGGCCCATAAAATGATTGAGATGGATGAAAAAAAATATAATTATCAACTGTGAATCACTCCCTATTTTTGGATACTTCTAGTCCAAAAATGATTCCACTGAATGAGGTGAGTAAATATTTCCTCAACCTTCTCTCGGGTGTTCCATTTAGCTTTGCCTAGAAGTTTTCCTTTCAATCCAATCTGTCAAAGTTCATGTTGTCCTTATCTTGTAGTTATAAACCTCTTTTGAAAAACTATATTTTCTATCATTTATAGCTTACTTTAGGCTTGCATGTATTATAGTGGTTGGTGATATATGTGGATTATTGTCTCCTTTCCCATTAGATAATGCTTTCTCTTCTTCACAGATTATGCCATGGCATAAACCTCCTTATCATAAGTAGGGTAGTTAACAACTACTGCATGAAATAATTTAGAATGGTAGCATACAAGCCTTCCTCCCCATATCAAGCCGCTCCCATAACATACTCACCAGCATTTATCTCCACTTGAAAGGGCTTATCCAAGTTTGGTAGTGCAAGAACTAGTGCTTGACTGATCTTCTTCGTTAACTTATCAAAGACCCTTTGTTGACCCTTTCCTCAGTGGAAACTCTCGCCACTTTTTGTTATGGCATGGAGTGATATTGCTACCACTAAAAATTATGCTATGAATTTCCTCAAGTATTGTCGCCCCAACAAAACTCCTAATCTCAGAAACATTAGCAGGCATCGAGCATTTCATGATGGCCTCCATATTGGTAGGATCCATCTTTATCTCTCCTCCACCTATCACATACCCTAGATACACCAGAGATTGTTGTGAAAACTCACACTTCTTGATATTTTCTAGCAATTGGTGCTTCTTTAATGTCTCTAGCACCTACGTCAAATGTGAGATGTGCTCCTCCTAGGTAGTGCTATATACCAGTATATAATCAAAATAGAACATAACAAATTAATCTATAAAATGGCGCAACATATCATTCATTAACCTCATGAACATAGTTGGTACATTGCATAGGTCAAATGGCCTGACTACCCACTCATACAAACCTTGCCTATTTTTGAAGGCGGTATTCCAAGTATCTTATTCTCTAACTCAAAATTGGTGATATCTAGACTTTAAATTCACCTTGGTGAAGTATTTTTCTTGCTGCGACTAATTCAACAAATCATCAATCTTGGGTGGGGGGTACCTATTCTTGAGTGTGATTTTCTTCAGTGCCATGTAATTAATACGCATCCACCAAGTCCCATTTGTTTTGGCACTATGATGATGGTTGACCCACATGGTAGTGTACTCAATCGAAAGACACCCCATTCTAGTAGTCACCTCACTTTCTTCTATAACAGACTAACTGTACAACCCAATGTTTAGCAAGGGAGTCCTGAAATATCTGGATCTTATGCTTCCCTTCCCTCTTAGGTGGTCGCCCTTTAGGCTCCTAGTACACATCCCTATAAGCCTATAGAAACTCTTCTAATTGTTGTTTTTGTTTCTTGGTACACCCCTCCAAGTTTTCATTTGCTCTTGTCGATTCGTCTACAAGATGATTCTCTCTTAAAAACAATTAGACAAAATTCTTGTGAGAGCTAGTCATTTTCTTAGCTTGGTTGGCACTTACTAGTGAAATTTTTAATTTTCCTTTGTGCACATTGATGGTGAATTATTTTCCATCATTGGCGAGCTGGTACTAGTTGGCTCTGCACATGAATATTTCATATACATTTACATGTAGGGACATCCAAACACCACTCCACATATATCAAAGGGAATTACATATAATTCTACTTCATCAATAAAATAAACAGTGATAGTTAATCTAATTTTCAGTTGTTTTGTTACCTCTAACTATGCTTCCTTATTTACCAATCCTAATGAGTATAAGCTCGAATGATCACAAACTTCCAATGCAAATTTGTTTACTAGCTTTGTTGAAATGGGATTTGCATGTGATCCTGAGTCAAAGAGAGCATGAATATTTATCTTCCTTACTTGTATCTTTATGTGGAAGAGTTTGGTCATTTCTTTCTCTTTCTATTGCTAAAGGTTGTTGAGTTTGCCATAATTTCAAAAATGAGTCCTCTAGATACACTAGAATAAGAAGTTAATACACTTACATTCTAAAAGCATAGATAGATCCTCTCAATGCACTAGAACATCAAATTAATAAGCTTACATACAAGGAAACAGACTCTTTAGGTGAACACTATGATGAATTCTCTTCCAAACAACATGGCCAACCCCACCATAATTATCAAGAAAAAAAAGTCCAACAACAACATTCACTTTCCAATGGTTTAAAGCATGTTTTCGACATAGAAAACCAACATTATTCCTAATACTTTCTTGAGTTTTGCTAAATTTATTTTGTCTACTTTGATTTTGTTTAACTCTAATATGTCTAAATTCTCTCAAATAACATATTTCAACCAAACTCTTTTAATATTTTGTATCTTACTATAACTTTACTTATTATTAAAATATTTATATTTATATTTATATTTTAATATACCTTTTAATTTTATTAATATATAGTATTTTAATATATATTTTATTTTATTTTATAAATATAAACACCAAAGTCTCTGTCATGCTGAGAGTGATTATTGTAGGGATGAACGGCGGAATTAGTGACCAAAACCCCCCAAGTCTATGGCGTGCTGAGATAGAAGAGAGACTCGAGAGTTTAATTTTAATTTAATTTTCATATTTAAATTAAAGAAAAAGTCAATATGAAAATTTGAATATAAGTCAATATAGTCAAGATATGTAATATGTTGGAGCCAAATTGTGAAATTTTGCAATAAAGAAGAGGTTTTGTCTACAATTTCAATTTCAGTAATGGTTTATTTTAAGTATGGATTTAAAATGAATTTAGAAAGATGTATAAATTTTTTAGAGTACAAAATATAATGTGTTATTTTTCATTATTTAAATTGTATTATTGAATGTTATAGTATCAAATAAAAATTTTGACTATAAAAACTTAATTTATTTTTATATACATAGATATATATAAAGTTGATATAGGCATAAATTAGTTAACATAGATCTGATTCACACATTTTTTTAATTTTTAATTACTTTCTAAATACTTTACAACATATTTTTTTTAATTATAGTTGACATTATTTTTCTATTTAGAACATAATTTTTATTTTTTATATTTATTTTAAAGGAACATACGCGAACGGACAAACTTACACCTTACACCTGTGATCATATTTTCATTATGCAAAATAAATATTCAAATTAACAAAGTTTTTGTTGCAAATAAAATTAATTAAATAAGTATTTTAATAATTTGCAATTAAATATATATCCTATTTATATTATTTTATAAATATTATTTTTATAAAATATTAATTATTTATTAAAAATATTATATATATATATATATATTATGGATATCATTTTATATTAAAATAATAATAAAATTTTTAAATAATATTGATGATGATGATGATGATTAACATCCACTAAGACCAATGCGGTCAATCGGACCTCAAGAAAAGAAAAAGAATCTAATTGTGGTTCTTTAAAATCCTATTTCTGTGATCAAAAGGAAGAGAAAAAAGCACTCCAAGATCATTATAGTTGTGTTGTCTTAATAAGTCAAAAAGATTGGAGTGACAGATTGTTGGGTCCCTATAATACTAGTGATTACCTCATTACTATTGTAGTTATACCCCCTATTTATATTATTGTGCCCCTATTACCCCCATATTGTTATTTATGTGCCCCATAGAATCCCTCTATTGTTATTTTTGTGGCTTTATATTATTATTGTTAGGTCGGTTGGATTATATTGTGACTCCTTAGACTCCTATATATAGAAAGGAGGTTTTGTCATTTGTATCATCCAAGAATTGTTCATTTATGTAATGTAAAGAAGGTTGCCCCCTCGGAGGCTGAATTCTAAGGCGTGGATCTCTCTTTTCTATCTTTTTGTGAGCTGGTTTCATAACATTTGGTATCGGAGCTTGGGATTCTAGGGTTTCGCTGCTCCAAACAGGTCATCGTGGAATTTTCACTATAACATTTTTTCTGTGATGTTTCAGAAGTTGTAAAAAAAACCCATTTGAGAAGAAATCGCGTTGAACCTTGAGTCTAAATTTCAGATCTTTTCGCGTGATATTTGCAGAGATATGATCTGAGGAAGTTGGTCTTTTTGAAGACTCCTTAATTACATTCAAAACAGGTGACCTGGGGAAACTCGTCATAACTTTCTCTCTGGCGATCGGATTGAAATTTCGTAAGAAGGTACAGAAAGAGGATGGACTATAGTTTTTTTTATGTGTGTTTTAGATTCAAAGGTTGAAACAGGGACTCGTGGCACGTCGTACAAGTTAGCCCTATTGAACCAGTCTAAAAGCAAGTCACTGTGGGAGATTTCACATAACTCTTCCTTGGAGAATCCAATTTGGCTCAGACTTGTGGCATTGGAAATAGGACGCAAAAGGCTACTAAAGGTAGCAATTTCAGAATTGGAGGATCCGAAATTATAGAGATACATCAGATTCAATATCAGGCTTCTATAAAGTGAAAAAAGGTGTGTAGTTTTTTTTACTTTTTGTGTAAGCTTGGTTTAACGGAATTCAAAGGGCATAGTAAAACATTATTATCGGTAACTGATGCCCCGAGGAAAGAAAATGCAAACACCTAGTAAGGAACTTGAAAGCTCTAGCATGACTCATGAAGAAGAGGAAGAAATGCTACATGATATATCAAAATTACAAGAACAAGTGCAACAAATGTCACGCTCACAAAAGCTAACAGAAGCTAAGATAAGTGGCGTGGAATCTAAGATAAATGGCATGGAATCTAAGGTAAATGGCATGGAATCTAAGATAAAGGTCATGGAAGCTAATATGGATGGCATGGAAGCTAAGGTGAATGGCATGGACGCTAAAATTGATGGCATGGATGATAAGATGGATGAATTGAAGAAGTTGCTACAAGAAAGGGTCACTAATGGTGAAAAGGTAGTAAAGGAAACTCATGATGAGAATAAAAGAAATGTTAATCATGATTCCATAGACTCTAATGTTGGATCGAAGACTCACCATGTTCCAAAAATCCCGCCACATGGATGTTACAGATGGAGCAATTCTTCGATCTCAATAATGTGCAAAACACACAAAAGGTACGTATGGCAACTTTATATTTTGAACCAAATCAGTTTGTATGGTATCAATGGCTTTGTTCTCGTAAACAATTTATCACTTGGGCAATTTTTACGGAAGAATTGATAGCACATTATGAGGATACAAAAAGCAACACTTTTTTTAGCCAATTGATAAGTCTCAAACAAAAGGGTTCAATAATGGAGCACATTGAGGAGTTCCAAAAATTGAACATAAGGGTAAAAGATATTCCAGAGGAGCATAGGATTGATGTGTTCATAGGGTCTTTAAAGGATAATATCCAACATGATGTGCGCCTTTGGGAACTTGATTCATTAGAGAAGGCATTCAGGTTAGCAAGAAAAATGGAAAGCAAAATTATGGCAACTAGGAAGCATACCGTTCACAACTATAAAGACGGAAGTGTTGTTGCCCATAGTCTTCCACAACCTACAAGGTTGACACCACAACAATTGGAAGAAAAAAGAGCAAAAGGTCTTTGTTACAATTGTGATAGCAAATACAAAAAAGGTCATAAGTGTGCTGAGAAGAAATTATTCTACATAGATTGTGAAGAGGAAGAAGAAAAGGAGCAAGAAAGGTCAAAAGAAGAGGATATATTCCAGGAACAAAGCCTAGATGAAGAAAAAATAAATCCGACCATATCTTGTAATGCATTGGCAGGAATTACCACTCCTCAAACCATCAAGATAGAAGGACAAATCAAGAAGAAAAAGGTAATAGTGTTGATTGATTCAGGAAGCACCCACAATTTTATTCATTGTAGGGTAGCAAAAGAATTGAATTGCTTCCTATATCCAACACCAGAGTGTCAAGTGATGATTGCAAATGGAGGAGCAATAAATTGTTCTGGAAAGTGCCATAATATCAAGCTATCCATGGGGAGAATATGTATTGACTAGCCCAATGCTTTCCATTCCAATGGGAGGTGCTGATGTTGTACTAGGAGTCCAATGGCTACAATCCTTGGGTACAATAGCTTTTAATTTTCAAGAACTTTTCATGAAATTTTCTATGGGAGGAAAGGAAGTTGAATTAAGGGGTATTGCAGGGAAACCAGGAAAGATAATCAGCTCTAATGGCATGACTAAGCTTCTAAAAAAGGAGCAAAGAGGTGTAATTGCACAATTATGTTCGCTAGATGTTTCCACATTGGAATCATCTATTTCTCCAGATCTCCAAAAAGTCCTGGACAATCATTCCAAGGTATTTGAGACTCCCAAAGGTCTCCCACCTATGCGTGATCATGATCATGCTATTCATCTGATTCCAGGAAGTGTTCCTCCAAACATCAGGCCGTACAGATATCCATATGTCCAAAAAAGTGAAATTGAACGTATGGTTGCAGAAATGCTAGAGGCTGGTGTTAGCACTTGAAATTTCGCCTCAGGTTGAAAAGGCAAACCTCAAAGCTACATCAAACCATTCAGCCTCGCAGTTATCCCTACGGGGCAGGAGAAGGCTCTCTCCGGTCAATCTCGGTAGATTTTCAATAGGATGAGATGACCAACAATGTAACACTAATATTAGGCTAGTAAACTAGTTATAAAGGTTGATTTTGGGGGTTTTTGGGGTTTTTGGTGGCAATTTGAGGAGCTGCAATTTAGGGTGCGGGGATTGGACACAGTTTCTGCAGGGGAGTCTTTGGGGCGAGGTAGGAGCCTGTATCGATGTCTTTAGCTGAAATGAATGATTAGGAAAGAAAGATAAGAAGGCTAAAGAGAGAAAACAATGTATTTGAATTCTCTTTAGACAGAAGAAAACATTAAAATTAAACAAATTTAAAAGCAGAGCATGGCTAGCATGAATTCATACTTTATCACTTCATCTGTTTAATGTGCAACAGTAAAGAAAGGAAATGAATCACATGACAAAGCTTACAAGAACATGAAGAAACACACCATCAACACATGAGTCCACAAGAATCCCAAAGATGACTGCAAAACCCTGGTCTTCCTTAGCCAAAAATTGCAGAGATACAAGTGATAATACAATGATAGCTTCTCCCTCAAGAGTCCAACCATGAAAATGAGCAAGAAAGTACATAATATAGATGATCTAACCTCTTTCCCTGCCTCCATGGGTCGAGCTCACTATCCTAGGAGCTGTTTGAACCACTTCTAAACTAAGCACTAGAAAATAGGCAATCAAAACAACTTGCCTCTATAAACTTGGAAACCAGTTCATACATTCAATTTTTACCCTTTACATGCAAGAATCTTCTAGAAGAGTTAAACAAGAGTAAAAATATCCAAAAAGTGTTACAATTACATCCAAGAGGACCACCATCCACCTCAAAAAGTAAAACTGGAGCCAAACTGCGTTTTCTGGGCTGAGCTGGTCAAATCTGGCAAAGTTTCCTCAACGGGTCGCGCACTTTGGAGCTCTGTTTGGAGGCCTTCCCGGTGTCAGAATTAGGTGCAGGATAGCTCGTTGGAAAGGTCTCTGAGTCTACTTTCCAACCCAACTAGAAGTTTTGGATTTTGAGGTCATTTTCCTAGTCAAAAGTCAATTCTCCCAAGCCTGCTTCTGCAACTCAAAAAAGGGGCAGAAAGTCAAATTTTGCATGTATTTTGACCTTCTGGAGGCCCAAATCCCCATAAAAACTCAAGTCCATCCATAGGAATGTGTAACTTTGCATGAAAAATCTAGAAATGTTGAGTTTTTGCAAAATGGAGCTACGATGACAAAGGGTCTCACCAGGGGTGAGACCCGTTGAGAAGCCAAAACCTGTAAATTTCCAAAAAATACCAAAATTACCCAAAATTCTCAAAAATTTTTGGGATTTGCGCTGTAGCTGATGCTAGTGAGTGCCATGATCTTTGAGGGATGCCTCAGCCAAGATACGGAGTGGATTGGTCTTCTTCTTCCGCCTAAGAGCCTCGGACAACCTCCTTTGGAACATTTTCATTTTGGCCTTGCAAACATGCATCCTTGCCCAATAGTGATTCTTCATGTTTCTCAGCAGCTTTTTCTCTTGGTTGGCCTTAGCCAACAGCCTCTCCAAGTGGGCATTCTCCTGAATGAGCAATGACTCTCGGTCAGCAGGCAATGAATCACTAGGCCTCCTACGGTTCAAGACTCGGTCGCTACGAATCCTCCATAGCTCATCAAGTGCCTTCTCCTCCTCTAGCTGTGTGTTCCGCTGCTCCAGGTAGGTGATGGTCCATTGGGTACCCTCAAGTCTCCTCTGTAAAACATCATTTTCAGCCCTAAGATGCTGAATGATCTCCTTCGCCTCTTGGCTAGGAGAACTGGCCTCGAAATCAATCACCGGATCCTCATGAATCATGGGCTCTTTGCCCCTCTGCAGTACCTGTGCTGATGAAGAAAGCGAGGCCCCTTCCACCTGATGTGGAGATAACACTCGCTGAGCTGAAGATGAAGGCGAGACCCCTTCCACCTGCTGTGGAGATAGTACTCGCCTAGCTGCTGCAAATAAGGCCCTTGGGCCTTTCTGATAAGTGACCAAAGGAGTGGAGCTGACATGTCGGGTGACGGGAGCATCAGGCTGCTGAGATGGTCCTCCCTCCTCATAAATGACCTCCTGATGTGGCTGAGGTGGCACTGTGAAAAACTCACGAGAGATGAACTCCTCCCATGAGATGTCCTGCTGTGTCAACTGATGCAATACTACTAGCTGAATCAAACCATAATGGCAAAGGCTCCTGTACTGCTGGGCCGGGGTCTTCCTCTGCAACATGGGCACCATCCTCTGAATGTTATGAAACAAGAAGACCGGGATGTTCATCATCCTCACTCGGGTGAAATGCATCAAAAGGCGAATGTGATACGAATACACCTGTGAAAATCTGCCCTCACAAGTAAAATAATGCATAATAAGCCTCATGAGGGGAGCATACTCGCTCCGAAGAAATCTGAATGGGAAAACACCCGTTAAAAGTCTCACAAAGGATGGCCGGACATAGGGCTCAAAGTGAACAAAATCAAGCAACCTGCGCTTAGGCCACACCTCACCCACATTTGGTATCCCTGTAGCCTGTGAGATCACCTCAGGTGTCAATGTGAAGTTCACCCCTGCCAGAGTGACATGTCCATCATGGAGGTGTAAGACAAACAAGCGGGCCAACTCTCTATGATGCTGAATCTGTGAGATCCTCTCACAAAACTGATAGCAAGACATGTACTGGAAGCAATTCACTGCCAAAGGACAGGCCTGTAATTCTGCCAAAGAAGTAGGCTCCTCCCGCTTATGATGTCCTCCCTTACCCCCTCTACGAGGCCTCCTCTGTTCCTCAACCTCTGTAGATGATGAATGGTCATCACTTTGCTCATAAGTTTCGGTTTCTGACATGGTTTTGGAGCAAAGTGGACAAACTAAACTGTTGTCTCTGCCTGCAAAAAGTGTTGAAATCTATGCTGTTTCAAGGGGAACCAAACATGAGGGAAATGTTAGGGGAGGGAACTTTTTAACCAGGAATGGGAATATATAAAAATAACAGGGAGTTTTTAAGGGAAATTTTGCAAATCATATTCATATAGGAACACATATTTGTAATAGGGAAATCATTTGCAAAGAGTATTACATATGGGAAAAACATGCATACAAGTGAACATGGGAACATATGCATACATGTTTAATAGGGAAAAACAAAAGGGAAACCATACACCACACATGTAGACATTTTACCAACAGTTTTTGTTATCTTGCATATGCATATGGTAGAGGGGAATTAGGGCTTTCACTTTGTTTTGTTTTTGATGCTTTGGGAGAGAGGTAGGGTTTTCAGTTTTAGTGATTTAGGGATGGGAAGGGGATTTGTATTTCATTTATAAAATAATCATGGGGAAAAGAAATGTACATATGAGTGTGGGCAAAAGGGAAGGGAAGGAAACCAATCAAAAGGAAAAAACAGCTTGAAACACCATAAACCCTAGCACAATTTGCACATGAATTTTGCAACCATATATGTCTTTTCATTTGCATGATTAGAGGTTAAAATCATAGCATACAACCTTATATTCATCACCATTCTCCAAATCAATGTGTAAAGAGCCTACCTCGACCAATTGAGATGAGTTGAAGGGAGATTGAGGAATTCTGTTGAAGTTTGGAGGCAAACAGTTCAACGGGTCGCGCAGGCCTCCCAACGGGTCGCGCACCTCCCAACGGGTCGCACCCGTAGTAATTTTGCACTGCGGAGGGGTCCTGGACGGGTCGCGCACCGCCCAACAGGTCGCGCACCTCCTTCAATGGGTCACGCACCACTCTGCTACCCAAAATCACTGCGATTTTGCTCCTTTCGCCAATCACTCTCTCAAACCACTCTTTCAATCGTTGAGATGCACAATAAGAGTAAAAGGGTGGGAAGTTGAACCTTTATAAACTTCATTTGAAAAAATTTCATCCATAAACCCACTTTATAAATTTTATTTTTGACACTTTTTAAAACACTGATTTTTTGGTTTCCTTTATTCTGAATTTGACTTTTTGAGTGCTTTGACTTGATACTTTTTGCAGGTAGATCATCTGAAGGATGGTGGCAAGGGGACCAGGGTTATTGCTGCCTTTTTGAAGACTTTTTGGAAATTTATGCTTTTTACAAAAATTTAACATGACCTTGGCTTTAAAAACAGAGTTTTTAAATCCAAGGTTAAAAATGAACTCTACATGATGAAAAAATCAAAGAAACATGTTTACAATCCTCCCTCTGGCTTGCTGGGCACTCAAGGACTTTCAAAGACATGACCTTGCTGAGACAAATGACCAAAACCCTAGACCTAGGACCTTTGACCTTAAGACAAAACAAGACAAGCTTGAAAAACTCAATGACTGATATGACCTGATCCAGCAAAGCCAAGAGGGGTATAAATAGACCAGCTCCTCCATCAGGGTTATGGCATGCCTAACAGGATGCAAACTTTGACATTGATGAGACACCTACTAATGCAAATGCAAAGAGCTTTGATCACTGATGGAGGGCTTTCAAGACCGACACTAACAACTGGTATAATTCAACCGAGTCAAAGTTCTTTCTCAGCTCCAGTAGTATTGGTGCACAAGAAGGATGGATCATGGCACATGTGTCCAGATTATAGGGAGCTCAACAAGCTCACTATTAAAGATAAGTTCCCCATTCCTGTTATTGATGAATTACTGGATGAATTGCATGGATCAATTTACTTCACCAAGTTGGATCTTCATTCGGGATATCATCAAATTAGAATGAAGATTGAAGACATTCCGAAAAAAACATTTAGAACTCATGAGGGTCATTATGAATTTTTGGTCATGCCTTTTGGCCTTACCAATGCACCTTCAACATTTCAAGGTTTGATGAATTCAATTTTCAAACCATTCCTTAGAAAATTTGTGTTAGTATTTTTTGATGATATACTAATCTACAGCAAGTCTTGGAAGGATCATGTTGAACATGTTGACAGGGTGTTACAACTATTGGAGGAGAAACAATTATATGCAAAAAGATCTAAATGTTTCTTTGGAGTCCAGGAGGTGGAATATTTGGGTCATATTGTATCTCATGAAGGAGTTAAGGTAGACCCTAGCAAAATTAAAGCCATTAAGGAATGGAAAATCCCCACATCCATAAAGCATCTACGAGGATTTCTTGGGTTGACAGGGTATTATCGCAAGTTTGTTAAGAATTATGGGAGAATAGCAGCACCTCTAACAACATTATTGAAGAAAGATTCATTTTCATGGACTTCGGAAGCAACAAAGGCCTTTGAACATCTTAAAGAAGCAATGTGCCAAGCACCGGTCTTAGCTACACCAGAGTTCACAAAAACCTTTATTGTGGAATGTGATGCTTCAGGAAATGGAATTGGTGCTGTTCTAATGCAAGATGAAAGACCCATTTCTTTTGAAAGTCGTCCAATCAAGGGAAAGTTTTTAAACAAAGCTATTTATGAGAAGGAAATGTTGGCAATACTCCATGCACTTAAGAAATGGCGACCCTACCTAATGGGAAGACACTTCAAGGTAAAAACGGATCATGATAGCCTTAAATACTTTTTAGAACAAAGATTATCCTCTGAAGAGCACCAAAAGTGGGTCACAAAGATGTTGGGTTATGACATTGAAATCATCTACAAAAAAGGGAAGCAAAATGTGGTGGCAGATGCACTCTCAAGAAAGGATGAGGATGTGGAAGCACTGTTGTGTGCCATTTCTATTATCCAACCAGATTGGATAAACGAAGCAAGGGAGGAATGGAAGAACGACGAAGAAGTGTGGGCACTTATTCAAAAGCTACAACAAGATTCCAGTACTTCTGATACATTTAGCTGGCAAAATGATTCGTTATGGTACAAAGATCGCTTATACCTCTGTAAGAATTCCCAGCTAAAACAAAATATTCTTATGGAATTGCACACTTCTCCCTTAGGAGGGCACTCAGGATTTTTAAAAACTTACCATAGGGTTAAGAAGGAATTTTTTTGGGATGGCCTTAAATCAGATATTCAAAAGTTTGTGGCGGAATGTTTGGTTTGCCAGCAAAATAAAGTTGAAACAATTAAGACACCAGGTCTATTACAACCTTTATCCATTCCAAGCCAACGTTGGGAGGAGGTTTCAATGGATTTTATCACAGGTTTACCCAAGTCTGAGGGAAAGAGTGTCATCATGGTGGTAGTTGACAGACTTACCAAGTATGCACACTTTTGTGCATTATCACATCCATTTAAAGCCAGTACAGTTTCTACTGCATTTATGGAAACAGTTCAAAAGCTACATGGAAACCCAAAGATTATTGTAAGTGACAGAGATCCCATTTTCACTGGAAATTTTTGGACAGAATTATTTTCTTGTCTTGGTACTCAGTTAGCTCATAGCTCATCTTATCATCCTCAATCTGATGGGAAAACTGAGATAGTAAACAAATGTTTGGAAGGATATCTTCGTTGCTTTGTATCTGATAAACAGACACAATGGGTCAAATGGTTGCCTCTAGCTGAATGGTGGTATAACACTTCCTTCCATACAGCAACAAAAATGACCCCATTTATGGCACTTTATGGGTATCAACCACCATCCATCACATCATATTTAAGAGAAAATTCTAAGGTTCAGGCAGTGGAACATCACATCGAACATCAACAACAAGTCCTCCAACTCTTAAAGGATAACCTCGTGTTGGCACAAAATAGAATGAAACAACAGGCAGATCAACATCGCAGTGAAAGAAGTTTTGATGTAGGTGATTGCGTATTCCTACGGCTACAACCATATAAGAAAATGTCCCTAAAGCAAGCTAAGAAGGATAATAAATTATCACCAAAGTATTATGGTCCGTACAAGGTGTTGGAAAAGATTGGTACTATGGCATACAAATTGGAGCTTCCTGCAGCTTCTCGATTGCACCCAGTTTTCCATGTTTCATGTTTAAACAAGGTTATAGGTGACAAGCTCCCAATTCAAACAATATTTCCAGAACTTAACGAGGAAGGAAAAATTATATTGGAACCGGAAGCAATCACAGAAACAAGAACTCGACAGCTACGAAATCGATCAATTTCAGAGTATCTTATCAAGTGGAAGAACTTATCCGCTGAAGATTCCACATGGGAGGATGAGAATTTTATGCAGAAGTATCCAGAACTGCTCAAGCGTTGAGGACAACACCTTTTTTAAGGAGAGGGGCATGTTGGGTCCCTATAATACTAGTGATTACCTCATTAATATTGTAGTTATACCCCCTATTTATATTGTTGTGCCCCTATTACCCCCATATTGTTATTTCTGTGCCCCATAGAATCCCTCTATTGTTATTTTTGTGGCTTTATATTATTATTGTTAGGTCGGCTGGATTATATTGTGACTCCTTAGACTCCTATATATAGAAAGGAGGTTTTGTCATTTGTATCATCCAAGAATTGTTCATTTATGTAATGTAAAGGAGGTTGCCCCCTCGAAGAGGCTGAATTCTAAGGCGTGGATCTCTCTTTTCTATCTTTTTGTGAGCTGATTTCATAACAAAGATGTTAGTGAATTAAGAGCAAATGTGAGTAAGATTCGGACAGTATAAAAAGAAGTGGTCTTCATCTCCACCTTCTTACTATCACAAATCTGATAGATTCTATCATCCCAAGGAGTCTTGGGAGTAGAACACCACCCGGTTTCATCATATTATAAATAATTTATCATATATTAAAATAATAATTCTCAAATATTTGTAGCCTAAGAGGATGGCGTAGTTAGCAAACATCATGTTATGAAGTATTATGTAAATCATGAAATTCATAAGAATCAAGGTTCAAATCCCCATAATCAAGCCATTAGTGATGGCATGGTGTTTTTTTAAGGTACTCCATGGTGAAAATGTCACTGGTTCAAAACCTCACTGGAAAATATTCAGGGTGTTCTGTTAAGGCACTTCATGGTGAAAAGGTCATTGGTTCAAAATAGTGGGTGAAGATCCACGATGTTAAGGGCTAATGTGCCCCGGTCTAGATGTAATGCTCGGGTGATTTTGATGGCTTAGATGGCCCTAGGTCATAGCTACTCAAGCCACAATTTAGGTCACTAGTTCGAAACTACGTGGAAAAAAATTAATCCATGTTAATGGTCGGTGTGGCCTAGGATGGTTGCAACCTCCAAGTGTTTTTGATAGCTTAGATTCCTTTAGTGTTGGAAAATGTAACTAGTTTCAGTCTTCATAATTTCCATTTGACTCATGTATCTATCAAATGGAGAAAGAAAATGATGTAAGAACAAAAGAAAAAATCAATTTTGTAAAAGCATGGGTTTCATGCTCAAAATATTTGGCATTAGGTCTCCTAGGGTTTACATGAGTCAAAAGTCCTTGTCATAATGTAAAAGACCCTTCGAGGCATTTGTATCAAGAAAAGAAAAAATGTTTTGTATTCTAAAGTGTCTAGAATGCTCCCAAGACCAAGTTGGCCAGCTAGGAAGAAGTTGGCCTGGAGAGGGCTATTGGAACCTCTTCGAAGGGCTATAAAAAGAAGAGATTCAAACTCATTTAAATAGAAAAAACAAGCATCTCTTAGGTTCGATCTGCAATTGAAGGAGACATGTGAAAGTCTTAGGAAAGCTAGAAGAGCCTAGCGGATTCAAGCTCTATTATGTTCATAAATCTATATTATCTCTATAACAGCTCACACGTGTGAGAGGGCTAGGTTTCTGGTCACGCAATAGGTCTGAAAACTTCAAGAAGGTGTTGCAGACATTGTTGATGTAATGTAAAGGTTATTCTACTTTTCTTGCATTGAAGGAGAAGGAAGGTTGGTTGGCTTGGTTCCTTGTGGCGGCCTTGGTCTAGGATTTGGTCTTGGAAATCTCCATTGAAGTTGATTCTATAAGCAGAGATGTTTTTATGGGTTTTCCCCTTGGATGGGTTTTTCCCTAGCTTGTAGCCTATATCTTGTTCTCATTTTTGTATGGTTGTGATATTTATTATTTTGGCATTAATTTTATGATGAGAACATAAACATAATAAAGAAAAATAAGAATATATATCACAAGTAAATTCCATGTAAAGAAAAGTGAATTAAATGTTGTCTTAATGGATTTTCCAACATGGTTTTAGAGCTAAGGTCAAGAGTATGGGCAATGAGAAGATCACAGGAAGAGTTTTTGCAGTCATTGGAGAAATTTTGAGGTCTAAAATGGGTTTCCTAAGGAATAATAAAAAAAATATTGGAAATAATAAAATAAGATTAGATTACTTCATCAAATTTTGGAGAGAAAAAAAAACTACTTTTTCAACTCGTATTTTCAACTTATCTCCCCACAATTTTACTCAAATTTTGAGTGGAAGCACTCGTTGGATGTGGAAATTAATTCCTCATCCAAGGAATACCCATGTTGCATACTTTCGATGGACCTGCTACATGAAAAATGAGAAATACATGAAAAAAACATGATTGCAATCATGTTTTTTATGTATTTCTCATTTTTCGCGTAGCGGGGTCCATCGAAAGTATGCAACATGGGTACTCCTTGGATAGGAATTTAAATTCCACATCCAAAAAGTGCTTCTGCTCGAAATTTGAGTAAAAATGTAGGGAGATAAGTTGAAAATATGAGTTTAGAAAGTAGGTTTTTTTATTATTATTTTATCTTTTTATCTTTTTACTCCAAAAATGGTGAATCATCCCCCATGGTTGACATCATCATATTGAATCCTAATGACTCTTATAAAGTTGACTTTGGTTGTACATTTTTATTTTGAGGCCCTTTTTTGACCTCAAAATTTCTCTAATGGCCTCCAAAAGCCTAAAAGAAGAGATTGTTTGTGAATGCCTTGAAGGACAAATAAAGAACCACACATGCATACATCATTAGAGAAGACGATCTGAAACAACCGCATACTTGGAGGAAGTAAACCAAGTAAGAAAGGAAGATGTATTAGTATATTTTTTAGGTTTTTGATTTCTGCATGACCAGGAGGAGAAAGGTCAAGTTTGAAAGGTTTGACCTTGGAACCTTTTTCTTGAGAAAACCTTCAAAGAATAAGGCTACAACCATCTATAATATTTCAGGAGCACTTGATACCTAGTTTGGGTGTTAATTTGCGGTTACAATAACAATTTAGAATGTCACAATGTTGGGCTTGGAATCTAAAATTTATGAGGTATTTAGAAGGGTTGGATATGCTCATTTCAAGAGGCCTGAGATACATAGAATGAGACTCATTTTAGTCTAGGTTAAAAGAGTATAACACAGAGAAAAAGGGGCTAAATTAAGAGGATTGTGCATGATTTTGGATATCTGATATGGCCGAATTAGGGTATACTTATAGAAGGTATAGGTTCCCTAATAGATGGTCGAAATCCTTAGAGTATCATGTTAAGGTCAGAGTTCGTTTGGATTGCTAAAAGAAGCATGTGGCTTGTCTTCCAAGGTTAAAACGTGCTAGAATGAAAGCTTGAAGGTGGCAGAAGGATCCTAGCCCAGTTTTTTGAAAGTTGTCACAGTGAGTATGAACCTCTAGAACTAGTCCAAATTATTGCGCAAGAAGTTCGTGGATTTTGAGGTGATTATTGAAGCAACCATCTCATCTATTGAAAAATGTTATTCTGGGAAGACCTATGATAACATTGAAATCATTTTTCTCAAAGAAGTGGGTCGAGAGGTACAAATATCTATAAAGACAAGGACGAGCTCCTAGGATAACTATTGGGAGGGTCGAATAGGCCTAAACAACGTGTTGGAGGTTTCTTCTAGGACAACAAGTTGTATATGCTTTTAAGGAGAAGGATGTCATTGAATTATGAAGGAGTTTTGACCATAGATGGAGGTCTAACTTGGGAAACAGGTGTGCCCTAACTAGTAATCACACTTCATCAGGTATGCATAATAGTTTGTAAGGTATGTATATTTGTTTTATGGATAAAGGGTTTTGAATGCACTAGGGTTTTACTGCATGTTTTGAATGGTAAAAGAATCTATGGTTTGGAGGCTTCACCTTGTTGAATATTTTTGGTTTCTATGGATTGTAAACCCTATATAGGTCTTCGATAGGAAAACCCTAGTCAAGTGAAAAAAGCGAACACTAATTGGTTTCTTCCCTCACATAAACCGTATCTTTTGACATATAGGGTTTGCATTGGATGAAATCTAGGATATGACATAAAAACCCTAAGGATGATGTTTCCAAGGGAAATATCAAGGAATTTAGGGTTTGTACTTGAGAACCCTAGGAGTCTATCCTCTGAGAAAACCATGGAAACCTTAGATTGACAAAATAAACGACATTGTCTTATATTTGTATATTTTGTTTGGTTATATTTTCTATTAAAAATCAAGATGAGAAGGAGGAAAGAATTAAAGAAACTATCATTCTTGATGATGACTCCTTGGAGATGAAGAGCATGATGGAAGGAGGTAATTGTAAGGACCTTCAAGGAATTGATGCTAACAAGTTCAAAGGAGTAAGCATGCATCATTGTATTTTCTAGAAGAATCTTGACTAAGTATGGCATCATATATAGAAGCATGTAATAATAGCATATTTAAAGCCTAATTATTTAATTGCTTGAAAGAAATCATCTAGTCCTTTAAGAATTAAAATATTGGAGACCATTTTGCATAAGCCTTCATCCATTAATTATCTAACATTATGTAATATGAAGTCATTTTGCTAAGGTGGATTCTTAAGATCCTATAATAACCATCATTATGGAGGTTCTTGGGAAAATCATTTTGACAAGGATTAGTATATATTCCTATTGAAGGTGTTGGAAATCTGTTAACCAAGGGGTCTCCCCGATGTGAAGTCCTAATTATACCTCACAGTGTTTGGTGTAGGATCCCCATCCAGAATATTGGCCTGGTTTCCATATATGTTAAAGATATGCCTTGGATGTAACTATCAGCTAGAGAGAGAGGGATGCAATGATGTCTTCGAAAAGAAAGGTGTGCCTAGTGAGTGTTTAGTTGTAAGTGTGTCAAGGTTATTCTACTATGGAGAGGGGATAAAAGTGAGCTCTAATTGAGAGGTATTAGTACCACCCAAGAAGAGACACACATGAATCAAAAGGATCCGTCTAAAATCCAATGGAATAGTTCATAGAGGATGCGACAGTCATTACAACCAACAAATGAAGAAATATTTTTCTAATATCTTGTGGAATAGTCCACAAGGATGGGAAAAAAATAACAACTATTACAACACATTCTCAATAAGATAAGTACTAAAATAACCAAAATAGTTCAACTATCTTAGCACATGTGAAAGAAAACATGAAATACAAACATCCGCAGAATAGTCTTACAAACATTCATAATCCATGCATGAAGAACGTGCTGGCCTTGAAGGCTTTTGTTATTAAGTAAAATTTCCAAGACACATGTTTACAATTTACATCACTAGCTCCAGTAGTGGATCATTAGATCCACTCCTTGCTCCTCAAAGAACTAGCTTATTTCTCTAATGCCTTGCGGGAGGAGCCAAGGTGAAAAGTCCTTTGCTCATACAAGGAGGGAGTATATATAACCAAGGGTGACCCTTTTACTACCCTCATGACTATTAGACTTCCTATGAATTTTCAACTTACATGACTCTTTACATTCCATGTGTGTCCTTTGGACTTCCACTTTATGATACATTTTGAATACAATATACATGATCCACAATAGTGATGTGGCATATGACCACTCGTGACATGGCATGACACTGCTGACATAGACTTATTGATGATGTGGCAATTTCAAGCCACTCTTGTCACTAAGTGTTGGATGTCTTCTTGAAGATGCTTTCTTTTCACCTTTGTATGGCTTGATGATAAGGAATATTAAATGATCTAAAGACATGTATAGTGGCCGAAAACTAGTTTCCCTTCACTTTCTATTGATCGATCAATTTTTAAATTCAGCTACAAGAGAGTCTTTAAGCATGCTTCCCTTCTTCATCTTCTTTTCATGACATAATACGGTACTTTTTCCTATAATTCACCCATGACGAGATGACATCAATATGAAAACCCCCTAGTCTAAGATGAAGCATTATGTTCCACCAATTGAGCCCAGAACAAGTGACAAGATGGGAAGAGGGACTCAGTGACTGTGCAATGCATGGTTCCAGAAGCCAGGGGTAAAGCTTGAGCCTTAAGACTATGTAGTGCACATTTCAGGCAAGTCTGAGGGACAAGACCGCACAGTTTTTGGAGCCAATGGGACAAGCTAAAGGGATGGGCACTAGGAGAGATCACTACATAGTTATAGGTGTTAAGTAAGGTTTGGCTGTTGTGGAGCTGTGTAGTTCAAGGGCTCGAGGAATGATCTTGAGGCTTGAGGTTGCGAAGTGCACAGTTTAAGCTGAGTTGGGGGACAAGACTACACAGTTTTGGAAGCTAGTGGGATAGGATGAGGGAATGAGCATTGAGGGGACACACTGTGGAGTTTTGGGAGACAAGGGAGGCAAGGCTACTATGGAGCTACATAGTTCAAGGACTTAGGGGATGAGCTTGAGGCTTGTGATTGCGCAGTGCACTATGGATTCTAGGCTGGGCGGAATGACTATGCAATTCTAGAGGTGAAGTTCGGGGCTTGGGCAAAAAACCTGCAGAATGAAGCAGTCCTGGGAGGCAGGAACTGTGCATTATGCAGTGCTAAGTAGCAAGGTCACAAATAGAGGACTGAGGCTACATAATGCACAGCTCAAGGGAGGCTCAGTGAAGCTAGGTTTCCTAGTCGGGAAGTTTTTATGAAAATGGCTAAGTGTGGGATCGGTGAGATCGGTGTGAAAGTTGATGAACTTTGACAATGATCACACACTTAGAATAACTAAAAACATGACAACATATATCATCCAAACACATGAACAAATAATTTTCCTCTGTGTGATATCTTTACGACAAGTTACTACAAGTGCGACACCAAAGATGTACATTGCGGTTTCCGTGAGAACACTTGTGCGACTATGCTCAAAACTTTGGAAATGAGTGTGACGGGTATGTAAAATGTTAGAAAATCTCATTTGTGTAAAAAATCCCCATAGATTAAAACTGATATTTGTAATATGCAGAAACAAAATACTTGAATCTACTCTACCAATTTGCGGAAACCAATTACGATCAGACAATCACATAGCATAGAAGAGAAAGAATTTCAATCACACATTACATAATGATTTCCTAGGGAAGGCCATAGCTAAAAACCCTACTATGTGTATATTGCGTAGGTCAGAAAAATGAGAATATTACAATGCTTTTCTCAAGCCTGAAAACTCTATGTACTATCTCTATCTATCTCACTGCTTCTCGAACAAGCTCAGGCCAATACTTAACCAATTTCAAGCCTTCCCAAGTCCCTATTTCCTTGTGTTGTTCCCTTGGGAAACTAGCCCCTATTAATGAGGGAAATTCCAAATATGAATTGTGTAATCCATTAATATCTTCCTCTGATTGCATGCACCACCTATATGATTCGGATGATTATACAACTGATAGTATACTCCCTTGAAATCAAATCTCAACTGGGTAACTCTCATATCTGACATGCATGAGTTATTTATGAGTGAATCATCAATTAATTGTTTGACCTATGCAGGCACACCACACTGCTAGACCTCCTACTAGTTCCTCAAATAATTAGAACTAATTTAACTGACTTAAACTAAGTAAATTGAGTGAATTAATTACAAATAAAAATAAACTCAACGTGGGCCCCTAAAATTTAGGAAACACTCTACATGACTCTAAATAGACTCTCAACTCGAATTAACTGAGCCAACAGAGTCAAATTAACTTAGTTAACTATTACAAGTTGTCATGAAATGTGGAATTACAATTTTAATTCTAATTAAATTAATTCAAGGGAAAATTGAATCAGAATTTCTTGTTGCCTGTTTTCAACACTCCCTCTCAAAAAGAAACAAATTATCTTATACCCCAATCCCTCCTCTATGGAACTCGAATTTTCCTCTTAAAAATTCCTTTTTGAAGATGTTTTCATCCTACTCCTTTGCATGAATGTACTCTAACAACATAATTTTCCTCTGCACACAATCTCTGAGATGGTGGTACTGGATGTTGACATGCTTGGACCTATCATGAAAAAATGGATTAACCGAGAGTTTGATGTAACTATTTTTATCACATTAAATCAATGTTGGATCCATCTGCTAACCAAAAAACCCAACAAGGATCTTCCTCATCCAGATAGCCTCACAAGTTGCTTGACTAGAAACCATGTACTCTGCTTTTGCTCAACTGAGTGCAACTGATCTCTGCTTCCTATTGTAACCTGAAACTGTTGTTGGCCCAATACTAAAGATTCCCTCTAATGTTCTCTTCCTATCGGATGGACTCCCTACCCAATCTGCATTTGTGAAGCCTTGAAGCTTCACTCCCTCTGTCCGCTTGTACCAAATACCAAACTGAGTGGTGACTCTGAGGTATCTCAACACATGTTTGGTTGCCTTCCAATAGAACTTGGTTGGCTCAACCATTTCTTGACTAAGATGGTTGAATTCATAACACATGTCTGGTCATGTGTTCACTAAGTACATAAGTGAAGCCACAAGCTGCCTATAAATGGTAGCTTCTACCACTTCGCCTGAAGTAGCATCTTCCTTCCTCCAATTCCTTGCTAGAGGTGTTTCCATGGGTTTACTTCTATCCATGTGAAACTTCTTCAGTATCTCGTTGGCATACCATCCTTGAGAGACAAATAGTTCCTCATCTCTTTGCCAAATTTCTAAGCTAAGGAAATAATGAAAGATCCCCATGTCCTTCATCTCAAATTCTCTTACAAGATACTCTTTGCAAGATTTGATCAGGTTCTCATCACTTGTTAGAATCAAATCATTGACATGTAATACTATAATCAATAATTTACCTTCAACCACAATATGGTAAAGGTTCGCATCTTCTTCACTTTTGGTGAAGCCCAACCCGGTGAAATAGTTGTCAACCCTGGTGTACCAAGCACGAGGTGATTGTTTCAGTCCCTACAGCACTCACTTGAGTCTACACACATGCGACTTTCTGCCGAAGGTCTCAAATCCTTGGGGCTACTCTATGTACACCTCTTCCTTAATCACTTTGTTGAGGAAGGTTGTCTTTACATCCATCTGATGTATCTTCAATCCCATCTATGTTGAAAGTGATAGAATAGATCCGATTGATGAGTACCTTACAACTAGAGTAAATCTCTCCTCGTAATCAATCCCCTGCACCTAAGGGAAGCCTCTAGCCATAAATTTGGCCTTGTGTTCCTCCACACTACCATATACTACTTGCTTTACCTTGTAAAGCCATCTGGATCCTACAACTGACTTGTTCTCTGGTCTTGGGACAACTTCCCATGCATTGTTTCTAATGATGGAGCCATACTCATCTACCATGGCATCAACCCAGATAGGTTGTTGTGCTTCTTCCTAAAATGAGGATGGCTCAATCTCTACACTCACTCATAAGAGCCATGTAGCTAGTGTGCCACATTAGGGACCTTCTTTGCCCGCGTTGTGATATGGGTGCTACCAAATTTTCTCTAGCATCATGCATCAATCTATCAGCGTCTCTAGTGCTCTTCAATCCATCTCTGGAAGTCTTTGCATGAGTGGGTGCTTCCACTCTCTATTACTCCTCTTATGGCTACTCCACATATTTAGGTTCTTTCTTTGGAGCTAAAACCTCCTCTACTTCATGCAACTAAAGATCCCACTCAAAGTCAGTTCTCATGGCATTCTCTTCATCAAATTTCACATCTCTACAAACCACTTTCATCCTGTGAGATGGCATGTACACCTGACAGTTGTGAGGTGTATCAATGTACCCAACAACTATGCCCAACTTAGCTATTGCTTCTAGATTTTTCCATGCTTCTTTGGTTACATGCCAATAGAATGATGAACCAAAAATTCTGAAGTGAGCGACATCTAGCTTCTTACCAGAAAAGGCTTCCTCTGGTGTACTCATTCTGAGAATTCAATGAGGATTTCTGTTTTGCACAAATACTGTTGTGTTGCATGCTTCTGCCCACAAGTGAAATGATAGGCTCTGATCATGCAACATTGCTTGTGATACTCCCACAATAGTTATGTTCTTTCTTTCTTCAACCCCATTTTTCTGTGGGTTATGAGGTACTATAAATTCCCATTGAATTCCTTCTAAAGCATAGAAGTTCTTAAATTAATTCAACACATATTCTCCACCAATATCGCTCTTGAGAGCCTTCACCTTCTTTCTTGTATATTTCTCGACAAGAGCTTTAAAATCACAAAACTTTGAGAACATCTCATCTTTCTTCTTCATGAATAATATCCAACACTTGCGTGAAAAATCATTTACAAAAATCACATAATACCTCTGTCTGTCCATGGAGGCTATTGAGAATGGTCCACACACAATTGAGTGAACTCTTTCAAGGATCGCTTGCACTCAACTGTCCTTATCATGAAAGGTGCCTTTGGTGTACTTCCCCAATGTACACCCTTTGCATGTATCATGGTGCTCAAGTACACCCTTGGGAAGTCCTATAGAAATTTGTTGCGTGATATTCAAAACTCCATGGTGTAGATAGCCAAATATTTTATTCCATGACTCACGGTTGTCTCAGCTCTGCACCTGCTCTACTTTTGTGCTCAAGGTAGCACAATATTATACATCCAATTTGTAGAGGTTCTTTATACAAACCTCAATCTTCTTCACTTTTCCCGTGGCTATGTGATGAAGGAATGCCTTTCCTTTGATAAATATCACATAGTAGCCATTGTATTCCAACATGTCAATTGAAACTAAGTTCTTCTTCAAACCTCAATTTGTAGAGGTTCTTTATACAAACCTTAATCTTCTTCACTTTTCCCGTGGCTATGTGACAAAGGAATGCCTTTCTTTTGATAAATATCACATAGTAGCCATTGTATTCCAACATATCAATTGAAACTAAGTTCTTCTTCAAACCAAGAACATACATGACATCTTTCAATGTGAGACGAGAACTTGACTCCCTTTGAAAGGTAACAATACCTATGCCGATTGCACTATACCTCCCATCATCTCCCATCTCAATGTGCATCTGGAGATCCTTCTCATCCAAGTCACTAAAGAAATCCTTTTTTTTGGTCATATGGAATGAAGCTCCACTATCCAGGTATCAAACCAATCACATCACCGATGACACCATGTATGTGATGAGAGTGAAATCCAGCTCGAATTGTGAAGCAAAAGCTTCACCTTCCGCTCCTCCTGAGGGCTTATTTCTGACCTTCTTGTGTGGAAACTTCGTGGCATAGTGTCCCAACTCATGATAGTGAAAACATTTAATCTTCGACAAGTCCTTCTTCTTTCTTCCATGACTGGAATCTAATTTGGAATGGGATGAATTCCCTTTCTTCGCCTTTCCAGCTCAGGCACAATTCTCCTCATCCTCATTCTCTGATGAGGATCCATCTCTGGTGTTTCGTCGAATCCCTTCTTGTACCAAGTCGGACCACAAATTCTCCCACTCTGGTAGCTTATTCCTCCCATTAATTGAGTCCTGGCAACTATGCCAGATTTAGGAAGGCCTAGAAGTGTTAGGATCACCATATCATCTTCAAAAATTATAACACCGACACTTCCAAGCTCAATCTGAAATTGGGTGAACATGGTCAAGTACTTCAGTATTATGTCACCCATCTCCATCTTGATCTTTATGAGCTTGTCCTTCAGTGCCAGCTTCTTGTGGTCACTGTTGTTTTGAAACAAATTTGTTAAGCCTTCCACATAGAATATGGAGTTTCCTTTCCATGGAGATTAGAGACAATATGATCTCAAATTCCTTCCAATAGAATCCTTCTTTCCTTTGCTACATTCTTCTTCCATGTTGCCAAATTCTGAGCATCTGTTGTTGTAGGCATAGGAATATCACTATCTGTGAACTCCTTCAACCCGTTGTCTTCCAACACTAACTCCATCCCATCCTTCCAATCTATACAATTTGAAATACCCTCAAGGGAATATTTGAGTCTCAATCTTGAGAAAGACATCCTAATCTTGTTGTTGGCCCTTAAGAGCAGATTTGAGAATTCGATTCACCTGCTCAAAACAAACTTGTATTATTCTCTACTATAGTGATTCCTGCTCCGATACCATGTAGAAAATCCATGTAGATTCAAACTAGTATTTGTAATATGCTAAACTAAAATACTTGAATCTACTCTACCAATTTGCGAAAACCAATTACAATCGCACAATCACATAAGCATACAAGAGAAAGAATTTCAATCAAACATTACACAATGATTTCCTTGGGAAAGCCATAGCTAAAAACCCTGCAATTTGTTTATTGCATAAGTCAGAAAATATGAGAAGACTACAATGCTTTTCTCAAGCCTGACAACTCTCTGCACTATCTCTATCTGTCGCATTGCTTTTTGAACAAGATCAGGCCATTACTTAAAAAATTCCAAGCTTTCTCAAGTCCATATTTCCTTGCATTGTTCCCTTAAGTAATTAGCCCCTATTAATGAGGGAATTTCCCAATATAAATTTCACAACCATTAAGGCCTTCCTCTGACTGCATGCACCACCTATACAATTCAGATGATTATACAATTGATAGTACACTGCCCTTGAACTCCAATATCAACTGGATAACTCTCAAATGTGACATGAATGAGTTATTTATGAGTGAATCATCAGTTAAATTTTTTACCAGTGCAGGCACACCACACTGCTAGTCCTCCTACTAGTTCCTAAAATAGTTAGAACTAGTTTAACATACTTTAAATCAAATAAATTGAGTTAATTAATTACAACTCAAAATAAACTCAACCTGAGACCCTAAAATTTTGGAACCACTCTATATGACTCTAGATAGACTCTCAACTTCAATTAACTGAGCCAACTATGTTAAATTAACTTAGTTAACTGTTACAAGTTGTCATGAGATGTGGAATTACAATTTTAATTCTAATTTAATTCAAGGGAAACTTAAATCAAAATTTCTTGTTGCCATCTTTCAGCACTTTGTACAAAGATGACCTCTTAAAACCACCAAAACAAGCTTATACACATGATACAACAACCAACATGCTAAAAGACAACACTTTTCCCATATTGCAAAGGGGAACACAATACTCTAAGAAAACAATTGAAATGAGTTTCGAAGTTTGAGACAACAACCAAAAATATCGAGGAAGGCTTTGAAATTGGGTATATGCCAAAATTTTGGAGGGTGTTGTAGCAGCTACAACACTTTGCGACACACTGGTAGAATTCAACTTCACTATCTCGATCTCTGTACAGGCCTTTGTTCTTCAAGGAATATTGATTCATCATGCATATTAATTTGGTCTCCTCACTCACCCCATGAATAGACATGGTCCCCTTTATGCCTTCTTGGTTGAATAAAACATAAGATTCAACAATATCACAATGTTTCAATTTGGGAAGGGTAGTGTAGCTCATGAGCTTAATATTTTTAGAGTACAATTTTTCATCTCTAGTGTTGCTCCACTACCAACAAGCATGGACAATACCCCGACAGAGTCACATAGGAACACAAGCATTGCTCCATTTCCAATTGTACAGTACCCCGACAAAGTTGCTTGCTTCACCTCTCTACGCAAGAATAATTTCTCGTCTTTCTCCTTTATTTATTTATTTTAAGAGGATTATGCATCGACACTTATTTATTTTGGGGCGGAAGAGGGATCCTGACTTATTGAGAGTGGAAGAGATTGTTCCTTCAGAGAAGCATATAAATGCATTTGATTTAGGTTTGCTCGTTTTAGATTTTACCCTTATCCACTTTTACTAATTAGATAAGCATGAAAACACTGAGACACAAAATTCACTATAGTCATAAAGTTTCCTGAGTAGACACAGGTTCATGGTTGAACCAAAACTCTCCTTACATACAAATCATGTTTTCTGTTAGAACTTCATCGACCAAAAGATATAACTGACACAAGGAAGATAGACTAGAGGTCAGCCAAATGTTGAAGTGTCACAAGACTCTTTAGACTTCAACCACACACATACTAAGAAGCCAAAACAGGTCCAGGCACAACACTTATTCACATGATTAAAACAAAAGTAGACAAATAACAAGAAATAAAAACAAAAGAAAAAAATGAACGCAAAGATTACACACAACAAGGAAACAAAACCAAAAAACAAGAAAGAGAAGCTAAACCATAGCATAATGTAAGAGAAAAGTAATAAAATACAAGAGAGACTAAAGATAACAACATGGGATGAGTGAAAGATAAGGAAAACAAAGATGTAGCTAATCCTACTTCTATAACTATAATGGCGATTGGATCATAAATTTCATGATGATCCTCTTGAAAAACCCGAAATTTTTGAAAAGATGGATTTTCAATTAGAGGCATGGTATTATAAAGAGAATATTGAGAGGAAAAATAGATCTGATCATATTCAATAGTCATGTTGAGACAGTGAGGACTTGACATAACCATCAGTGGAGACTGGAGCGTTTAAACTACTTGACAAAAATCTGAATAGTAAGATGTTGAAGGATAAAGATTGAAGGATGTAAAACAAATGCCATTGGATATACTGGTGGGAAAATTATAACATGAATAATATTCATCAAAGACAAAATAATGATCAGATGAGATGATTAAAGCATTAGATTCCTAGTTGGTAATAAATGAAGGTAAATCAATTTGAGCAGTTCTATGAATGCTCTGAACAATCGTACCAAGTTCCTCGCAAGCCAAATGTTATAAACTATTTTCCTGTAACTGATGACAAACTGTGCAAGTATTGTAATCATGAAAATAATTTAAAAGGGATGTCAACACGACGAATACATGAGACTAGTTAAGACATGGTGAATGGAGAAGAAATTGATTTGTGCGATAACTCATGCATTCATTATTACTCAAGAGGATTTTAGTTGCGATGAAGGGGAATATTTGTAATATAACATTTGCAAGAAAAAATAGGAGCTGAATATTAAGAGATGAATCTAATATGCATGATTCCTTCAGCCAAAGATAGTCTTTGAAATGATCAACTTCACAATTCCATGACTTAATGAGAGGCACACATTCCAAATCCAATTTTGATGCGAGATATTTACATGAAGATGAATAAACTGAAAAAGATTCCTAAACCTGGTCAGAAGTAAAATCTTGAAAATGTTAGAGATCATACCCGAAATACCAAAAACTTTTCAAAAAGAAATTTTCATCCAGTGAAACCATGCAAAGGGAAGTATTGTACAAGAAAAAACATATATGGCTTAGTTTGAGGGGCTTACCAAAGTCACGAGATCCTGACATAACCATCAATGAAAGTTGAAGTACCTAGAATCCCTGGTAGGTCTCATAACTTTCCAAGATTGAAAAATCACATCTTGAATATTGATTCAAATCATGCATGGGGTGAGGATAACTGCTACCACTGATTTCAATAGGACCATTGCTCACCAGATGGTAGCCATCTTTGTCACTGACTTGACTAGATTCTTCAACTTCAACAACTAGATTACTTGATTCAAAAGGTTCTTCTGGTCGTAAATTCAAAGATAAATGAATCAAGGATTTTTCATGAGAAAACCAATTTGAAGAGTTGTCTCCATGCAAGTGAAGGGATGACGAGGGCTGGGAAGAGTACTCAAAGATTTGATTGTTTTGATTTGCCTCATGATACTCTCATCAACTTGTACCAATTAAGGGGTTAATGCATCAGATGATGGACTTGAAGAACTTGGGGTGACCCCGTTGCAAGCAGATGCATCACAGATAGTAGATCATAAGGGATAATGAGATGAAGAGGAATTTTTGATAAGCCCATCTTGTTTGTCTGAATCAGATTCAAGATCCAAAGTAAAATCTTCATGAGAAACCAAAAGATCAGTTGATGCACCTAGGAATTCGTGATCGTATACATCAATAAATTCATCATTATTATAATGATTTTCACTCGAGGTTACAGATTGATCAAAAGAATTAATTACATTTGATTCACTGCCGATATTATCAGATTGAAAAATCATCCAAGAATGGAAGTGCATCATCTTCGCATGGATGATTTTTGGAAATAGAAGAAATATCGAAATCATATTCACCTTCTTGCTCCTTTGCCTATGTAAAGTGACTTCCTTGTATCTCATAGCAATTTGAACCAGCAACACAAAAATCAAGAGAGTGTGAAAGACTATCTGATGGAGAAGATTGATTAAGTGGACCACAATACAAAGAGTCATGGCATGTAGATGATAGAGGGTCACGGAAATCTGGATCATATTAGAGGCTAGAGTTATGAATGATAACATCATGTTGTGAAATGGGGAAGTTACTCTTACCGATGGTCTTCATGAGCCATTCGAGGATTTCCTCCATTGATTTGAGTCATGGGAAATGGAAGAAAAATGAGAAGGTGGATTAAGAATTTGATTTGTAGATTTCCAAACTTCATAATCACCACAAGGAGGCACCCACATTAGGACTGGAAAAGGAGGAGGACAAGGAAAAAAAGTAATAATAGGTTCCTCCTCTGAAATTAGAGGTGTCTCATGACTTACAAGAGTTGGGGAAGTAGGAAAATCAGGGGTTTAGGTTCACTGTGTAAAGAGATAAGAACCAAGCACTCAAACTCTTGTTTTAAGAAATCCTAATTCATGTATTCTTTAGAAATTTCACAAAAAAGGTGAGGGAATTGATCATAAAAATCCTCAATTGATTCATTATGATTCATTCTTAAGAGCTTGATTTTTTTACAAACATCTCGATAATTATACCTATCAAAGGCATGATGAAGCTCCCCGAGGAAATGACGAAGGGAATAGATGGAAGCAGGTGGCAAGGTATGGCACCATTGATTAACATGACCTTCAAGGGTGAGGAAGAAAATCATGCAAGCAAACTCTTCATCATTGATTTCTTAAGATTCACATAATTTAAGAAAATCATAAATGTGCTCGGTTATGGATGTTTCATCCTCATCATAAAACTTTAACTGGGACAAGTGATAGAGAGGCTCATCAGGAATTGAAAATTTATAAAGGGAAAAATTAGAGAAATTCCCCAGGAGTAAGATTTGAGTATGAGCCATTTTAGATAAGAGGTTCAAACCAGATTCAACGGCTCAACTTGTCGTTTGGCCCTCCTTCTAGCACCACTATTGACGATGTTGAAAATCCATCAACCAAGGGGTCTCCCTGATGTGAAGTCACAATTATACCTCACCCCATTTGGTGTAGGAGCCCCATCCAGAATATTGGCCTGGTTTCCATATATCTTAAAGATATGTCTTGGCTCTAGCTATCAGCCAGAGAGAGAGGGATGCAATGGTGTCTTCGAAAAGAAAGAAGGTGTTCCTAGTGTGTGTTCTGTTGTAAGTGTGTCAAGGTTCTTCTACTGTAGAGAGGGGATAAAAGTGAGCCTTTAAGTGAGAGGTATTAGCATCACCCAAGAAGAGACACACATGAACGAAAAGGATTTGTCTAACATCCAACAAAATAGTCCACGAAGGATGTAATGGTCATTACAACCAACAAATGAAGAAAGATTTGTCTAATGTCCTGCAGAATAGTCCACAAGGATGGGACAACAATAACAACCATTACAACACATTCTCAATAAGACAAGTACTAAAATAATTTAAATATTTCAACTATCTTAGCACATGTGAAAGCAAACATGAAATACAAATATCCTCAAAATAGTCTTACAAACATTCATAATCCATGCGTGAAGAATGTGCTAGCCTTGGAGGCTTCTGCTATTAAGTAAAATTTCCAATACACATGTTTACAATGTATTTCACTAGCTCCAATAATGGAGCATTGGAGACACTCCTTGCTTCTCAAAGAACTATCTTATCTCTCTACTGCCTTGAGGGAGGAGCCAAGGTGAAAAGTCCTTTTCTCATACAATGAGGGAGTATATATGACCAAGGGTGACTCTTTGCCTACCCTCATGACTATTGGACTTCCTATGACTTTTCAACTTACATGACTCTATACATCCCATGTGTGTCCTTTGGACTTCCACTTTAAATACATTTTGAATACAATATACATGATCCACAATAATGATGTGGCATATGACCACTCATGACATGACATGACATGACACTACTGACATGGACTTCTTGATGATGTGGAAATGTCAAGAAACTATTTCTGGTGAGTGTTGGATGTCTTCTTCAATATGTTTTCTTTTCACCTCCACATGGCTTGGTGATAAGGAATCTTCAATGGTCTGAAGTCTTCGATAGTGGTCACAAACTGGTGTCCCTTCGCTTTCTCTTGTTTGATAAATTTGTAAGTTCAACTACAAGAGAGTCTTTAAGCATGCTTCCCTCCTTGTTTTCCTTCTTTGTCATCTTTTCATGACATGATAGGGTACCTGTTCTTGCAGTTCACTCATGATGAGACGACTTCAATCTAAAAACCCCCTAGTCTAAGATGATGCATTATGTTCCACAAACTGAGCCCGAAACAAGTGACCGACTGGGAAGAGGGACTCAGTAAATAAGAAGTGCGTAGTTCTAATAGCTAGGGGAAAATATTGATCCCTTAGACTACACAGTTCTCATTTTAGGTAGGTCTGAGGGACAAGAATGTGTAGTGTTTTGAGCCAATGGGACAGGATAAAGGGATGGGCACTGGGAGAGCTCATTGCGTACTTATAGTAGTCAAGGAAGGTTGGGCTACTATGGAGATGTGTAGTTCAAGGTCTCAAGGAATGAGCTTGAGGCTTCAGTTTGTGAAGTGTATAGTTCAAGTCAGGATAGGGGACAAGACTCCATAGTTTTCGAAGCTAGTGCGACAAGCTGAGGGAATGAGCACTAAGAGGAAACATTGAGGAGTTTTTGGGAAAAAGTAGGAAAGTATACTACGGAGATGCACATTTAAAGTGATCATAGGATGAGATTGAGGCTTGTTATTGCGTAGTGCACAGTGGAGGTCGGGCTCGGACAAATGATTGTGCAATTCTGGAGGTGAAAGTCAAGGCTTGGGCACAAAAATTGCATAGTGCAACAATCCTAGGAGGAAGGAATCGTGAAGTGTGTAGTGCCAATCAGTAAGGTCATAGCTAGAGGATTGATACTGCACAATGCGTATCTCAAGGGAGGCTCGGTGAAGCTAGGTTGTCCGGTCGGGATGTTTTTCTGAAAATGGCTAAGTGGGGGATGAGTGAGATCAATGTGAATGGTGATGAAATTTTACTGTGATCACACACTTATAATATTTGATGACATTACAACATGACCATCCGAACATATGAACAAATCATTTCCCTTCATATGACAACTTTACGACAAGTTACGACAAGTGCGACACCAAATATGTACTTTGCAGTGATCGTGACAACACTTGTGTGATAGTGCTCAAAACTTTGGAAATGAGTGCAACAAGTATTTACAAGGTTAGAAAAACACATTTTCACAAATATGGCCTCTTAAAACCACCAAAATGGGCTTATACACAAGATATTACAAACAACATGCTAAAAGATGACACTTTTCCCATCTTGCAAAGGGGAACACAAGACTTTAAGAAAACAATTGAAATGAGTTCCAAAGTTTGCGACAATGACCAAAAAGATCAGGGAAGGCTCTGAAATTGGGTATAACAATTCCATATTGTATGGAAACAATATTCTGGAAAGGATGAAAAAATACATGGATATATTCTCTAATTGAAAGGAGAATGGGATATCCTTTACGGGAGAGAGGGAGTAATGTTGGACATCACATATGCATTATCATGTGTCATGCACTTGACTAGGACTAATTTTTGTAATTATAAGTGAAGTCCTTGGAGAGAGAATGGTGGAGGATTCAATAAGCATTTGTGGTTTCCTTAAGGATAGAACATCTAAGAAAGGATAGGAACTGACACTCTTTGAGGATAGGAAATATGTCCAAGATAAGAGTGGTCAGAGAGGATTGATATTGTTTAAGGATTCAAGTTTGGAAATCCAAGATAAGAATAGTCCCAAAAGGACATACCAGGTCAACATCTAGATAGGGTATGTGCCATAGAGGTAATGTGGTAGCACACGTAAAAGCCTCCCAACATAATGCTCTCAGATGAAGTTGAGCTTGTCTACTTAGGCCTCATAGACAGTGTTGGTTGATTATAATGTTGATGCATACAGATGCCTTTCCAATCAACTCTTCTTATGAGAACTTTTCAAAGGGAGTATTGTCCTTGTACTGATTGGACAATTATGAATACATCGCTAGTTAAGTAGGATTGTTGAAAAATGTAACTAGTTTCGGTCTTCATAATTGTCATTTGACCCATGTATCTATCAAATGGAGAAAGAAAATAATGTAAGAACAAAAAAAAAAAAAAATTGTAAAAGTATAGGTTTCATGCTCAAAATATTTGTCATTAGGTTTCCTAGGATTTACATGAGTCAAAGTGTCCTTGTCATAATGTAAAATTCCCTTCGAGGTGTTTGTATAAAGAAAAGAAAAAATATTTTATATTTGGAAGTGTCTAGAAGGTTTCCAACACCAAGTCGTCCAACCAAGAATAAGTCGGCCTAGAGAGGGCTAATGGGGCCTTTTGGAAAGGCTATAAAAAGAAGAGCTTCAACGTCATTTAAGGAGAACAAGCAAGCATATATTGGTTCGATGTGCAATTGAAGGAGACATGTGAAAGTCTTAGGAAGGCTAGAAGAACCTAGCAAAGGAGTCAATATCTATTATGCTTAGAAATATGTATTATCTTTGCAGTAGCTCACACGTGCAAGAGGGCTAGGTTTTTTGTCACGCAACAGGTATGAAAATTTCAAGGTGTTATAGAATTTATTGTTGAGAGATAAAGGCTATTCTGCTTTGCTTTCTTTAAAGAACGAGGAAGGTTAGTTGGCTTGGTTCTTGGTGGTATCCTTGGTCTATGATTTTGTCCTATAAGTCTCCTTGGAAGACATTGATTCGTTAAGAAAATAAGTTATTTATAGGTTTTCTCCTTGCAGGGGTTTTGCCTTGGATTGGATCCTATATCTTATATTCATTTTTGTATGGATGTGATATTTATTGTTTTTGCATTTATTTGATGATAAAAACACAAACATAATCAATAACAATAATAATATAATATCACAAGTAAATATCATGCAAGGAAAAGTGAATTAAATGCTCCTCTAATGGATTTTCCAACACTTAGGTCGCAACTACTGAAGTTATAAGTTAAGTATGCCAGTTACCTCAAGACATATATTACTTGACAAAAAAAAATTAATAATAATTTTAAAACATTTAATATTAATATTAAAATTGATAAAACATATTTAAAACAATTTAAAATTAAAATTCTCATACATATATAAAACCAACATTGTTGTTAAAATTTGCTTTTAAGTGTTTAAAAAATAGTGATTATTAAAACAAAACAAATTGCAATTTGTCTACCATAATAACAATTTGGAAATTCATATCAAAGAGATTTAGAACAGTTGGTGAAGGAGCGCGCTGTTAAGGCGCTCCGTAAGCAAAGGTCACCAGTTCTAGTCTCGCTGATACCAAAAAATCCAGCATGGTTTCTACTGGTGCGACTCAGGCCGGGTGTGATCCCCGGGTGATTTTGACGGCTTAGATGCCCCTGAGTCGTGGCCTCTCAGCCACAGGGTAAGAGTGATTTTCAGGATTCACCCACTTATCAACAAAAAAAAAAACAATTTGGAAATTCATATTTATAATAAATTTGGAAATTCATATTTATAGTTTTTTGAATTTGATATATGCTATGAGAATATTGTAATATAATTGTTTCCCAAATGTACAATGTCATTTGATTATATATGTAGAAGATAAATATCTCTAAACTTATTGATATATAATTTAAATTCATTAGATAAGCAAAAGATGAGAGAACTAAAGACATTGGTTTGGTAAACAAGGATAATTTTAGGGGCGAATGTTCGCCCTTTGGCAAAATTAAGGGGTTTTAAATTTTTAGTGGGCGAATATTTTGTATCATAGTACATTTTTACAAATCACCTCAAATAGCCCACCTTATTTTAAGGGAGAGGGTAAAAAAGGTAAATTTAGCCCTTGAAATTAGGACTTACAACCTTCCATTCGCCCATTTTCAAGAATAGGTTTTATTTAAGTGAATCCATTCGCCCATTTTCAAGAATAGGTTTTATTTAAGTGAATCCTATGGGCCAAATACCATATTTATAAAAGAGGTATGGTAAATTAATAAAAATATAAATAAATGAGAGGTATGGTAAATAAATAAAACATTTTTTATATTTACTCCATAAGTCACCTTATATACATGTAAGGGTGTAAACAAATAAAAATATAAGTAAAGTGGAGGTATGGTAAATAAATAAAACATCTTTTTATACTTACTCAAAAGGTATGGTAAATAAATAAAAATATAAATAAACTAGAGGTATCGTAAATAAATAAAACCTCTTTTTATATTTAGTCCATAACCCTCGTTCTATTTATGAAGGCTCAAGAAAGAGGTTTTATTTAAGTGAATCCTATGGGCCAAATACCATATTTGTAAAAGAGGTATGGTAAATTAATAAAAATATAAATAAACGAGAGGTATGGTAGAGGTATGGTAAACAAATAAAATATTTTTTTATATTTATTCCATAAGTCACCTTATATTTACGAACACTCAAAAAATGGGTTATATTTAGGTGAAACCTATGGCCAAAATACCATGGGACAAATACCATGGACTAGATTGTTATTAATACCATGCAAAAAACCATTATTAACCCTAATATTAGAATTAATAAAAATAAAAATGGCACATGGTATTGACCCATGGTATTCACCAAAATTGCACATGGTATTGACCCATGGTATTCACCTGGAATGTAGCCTATTTAAATGGGGGAATTAAACCAGCATGTAGCCTATGCTAAGATTCACTAGGACTTTACAAAGTTTTATTATTTAGTGAAAGACTCACCAAGATCTTACAAGATTTTATAATTGAGTAAAATATTCGCCATGCCTGGTGAGAGATTCGCCAAAAAATTATATATACATATTATATTATTGATAAAATCGCCTTCCATTTTTCCTATATACCATGGAGATTCGCCCATTTATTATATTTATAAATTTAGGGGGGGTTCTTAAAATTTTCCATGTTGGTAAATGATTTGAAGTGATGGGTTAAATTTATAAAAGTAAATTATAATTATCTTTACTATATTATTTCATTAAAACAAGATTGACAAATTGAAAAATAAATATAATGTTTTTTTTCAAAAATATCATTAAGAAAAGATATTAGTGTAATTAATATTTATGTTAATTCTTTTATGAATTGGATTTCTTCACACAAATAAATTATGTTAAATTACTTTTAGTATTTAAAATAGATTAATGGAGAGAAGTACATACCATCTTTCCCTCTACCCTTTAATAAATGTAAGAAGACAACTTTTTATTTATAAAATACAAAGTTTATTATTCTTTCTTGTCACAAGTGTGATTTTTTTTTCTATTTATTTTATTTATATCTTTGATATCTTTATCACTTTAGTGATTTTATAAGGTTGTGAGGTTTGGGTTGTATTTATTTTAGGGGAATTTGGGAGCCTCAATGGCTAGTTTAATTGGTGGATTATCTTATGCTTAAGTTCAAGGAGGCCTCAAGAAAATAAATCTACTTAAGTTTGTAGGAATTACATGTGAAATGTACAAGGTTGATTCAAACATAATAGTTTTTGAGTTAACCATGATAAACTTGTTCAACAACCCTCCAATGTATTTCTTTGGGGAGATGAATATGTACTTTGGATGTTGAGTCACTTGAACGCCCAAGTAGTAGTGAATATCTCCAAAAAAATCATTTGAAACCCTTTATTCATCTCTTTTTTTATGGATGTAATATGACTTTCATTGTTCCCTATCATCAAAAAATAATCTACATACACTACAAGATATATAATAGTTTTTTGAAACTTTCTTGAAAAATAGAGTTGCATCATCAAGTTTAAAGTTTATGAAATTTAATTTAATAAGATACTCAATTAATTTTTCATATGAGGCTCATAATGTTTGTTTCAAGCCATATAAGGATTCAATGAGTTTACATAATTTTTATTTTCATCCCTTCACAGCTGAAAAATCTTTCGATTGATACATGAAGACATTCTCTTTCAAATATTCAAGAAAGTAGTCTTCAGATCCATTTGATAAAATTTATATCCATTCTATATTGCCAAGGAAAAGAGAGTATGGATGACGGCCCATTTTGCTAGGGGGAAATGTCTCATAATTAACAACTCATTTCTTTTGAAAATCCTTTTCCCATGACTATTGCTTTATTTCTTTTAAGTGAACCATATATTTTATACATGTTTGTATTGACCCATTTTCAGCCAATTAGATTGGGTTCAAATAGAGGTTCCATAAACTTCCATGTCCCATTTTTTATGAGAGCATCATACTTGTGCATTTATTTTTTCCACTCATCATGTGAAGTAGCTTCTTCAAATTGGTTTAAAATTAGTAGATAAATTCAATTCACAATCATATGAAACATCCATGTCATCTACATCATTTGAATAAAAATTATCTACGTCACCTCCATCTTGTCTATTGGAGGCTATGACTTCTTTGTTTCTAACCTCATTGATATTAACACTTTTGAGGGTTTTTATGAGACATTTTGGTGGACCTTTATGATTGAATGGAATAGATTGCTCCATTAATTCAAATGGTGCTACATTTCACAAGAATAGTGGACAACCAAATAGGATAAACGTGAATACATTTGTATAAACACATATGTACATTAATATTACATCCTTGTGACCCTTGGTATTCATATACCAAGTGGTCTTTTGGACTCGGTGATTTTTCACAATACACACCAACTCTTAGTAGATTAGGTGTCAAACATTCCCCCACTTAATCCGAAGGGATATATCTGAGTTAAATAAGAGAGACCTAATACAAAATTACAATAATGCACGACAGAAATAAGTTAAATGTGCTCTCTAAGATGATGGCATAAAGTGGGAGAAATCGAGGTCTCAACCGGTCGTGGTTTAAGAATGACCACCAACACTGGCTTGGTGTAGCTCCCAGAACTCTTCCAAATCTGGCAAGCGGTTGAACTCTTATGCTAGAGAAATTGTCCCTAATGCTTTGAAGAGGGAGACCTTCAACCTGAAAAAAAGGAGGTCTACAACCTATGGTGATTTAAGGAAGGCCACCAACCAAAGGAATGCTTAGTGTGATTCCTGAAACACTTTCAAATATGCAAAGAAGCTAAAGTTTTTTGCTATAGGAAGTGTTCCTTAATGTTTTGGAGAGGGAGACCTTCAACCTGGAAAAGGGAGGTCTGCAACCTACGGTGGTTTAAGGAAGGCCACCAACCAAAGGCATGCTTAGGGGCTTCTCTGCCTCTAGCTACAACTGTGAATATGGGTATGGTTTTCTCCAATTGTAGGCTTAGGAAATAAGTTCAAGCTGTAGCTCAGCCTCGCTTGATTTATCTTTGAAACTTATAGATGACCATTAATTCCCCCCCTGCCAAATACAAGGTAAGAAGATAAAGAGAACTCAACTACAAGACTTTTCAATACTCCAGAACAAATCCTGTTGTATGAGCGAAATATCTTCTTGGTTGTTGAAGCGCATTGCCAAGAAGTGATCCATCCAAGGTGAATTTTTGTTCTTGCAGGAGGCTTGTTTTTTAAGCATTTGTTTGAAGAATGAGAGTGTTGACCACAATGTTTGCATGGGTGAAGATCAAAATAATGATACTTCATATGACCAACTCATTCAAAATGTTGGCATTTCACAATTTGTTGTTGTGGAGGAGGAGCTAGAACAGTTGAATACGAACTATCATGCAAAAACCTAGTACTATGAAACTGGATGGGCTTGGAGTAGTATGGAGTGTGAAGAGAACCCTCCTTTTCATATCCAATACCGGTTCTATTTATGTTGTCGATAATCTCTTCCCAAGGTCTCATAATGGTCTTGAGAAGTGCAACCTGATGTTCTACATATTTATGTTAAAATGATCCTATAATTGGCACTTGATGGGGATCAACCTTAACTTTACTTACTTGATCACTTATTCACTAATGATGGGAGTCAATTTCAACCTCAAATAGAGGATTGTTCTCGATAAAAACAATTTCAAAATGATTCTTACGTTGTTGTAGCTCTTCTTGTTGTAACTTTGTCTCAAGATGCAAAAAATCAATTTTATCTTTAACATTTTGCTTCACTTGCATTAAAGAAGGAGGAAGGTTGGTTGGCTTGGTTCTTGGTGGTAGCCTTGGTCTAGGATTTGGTCTTGTAAGTCTCCTTTGAAGAAGTTGATTCTATAAGAAGAGAAGTTATTTACAGGTTTTCCCCTTGTAGGGGTTTTGCCTTGGCTTGGAGCCTATATCTTATATTCATTTTTCTATGGCTATGATATTTATTGTTTTGACATTTATTTGATAATAAAAACATAAACATAATCAAGAACAATAAGAATATAATATCACAAGTAAATATCAAGTAAAGAAAAGTGAATTAAATGCTTCTCTAATGGATTTTCCGACACTTAGGTTGCAACTACTCAAGTTATAAGTTAAATGTTCTCGTTATCTCAGCACTCACATTACTTAACAAACAAAAAATAATAATAATTTTAAAATATTTAATATTAATACTAGATTTGATAAAACCTATTTAAAGCATTTTTTAAATAATCTTCTTATACATATATAATACCAAATACCAACAGTGTTGTTACAAATTTTTTATAAGTGTTTAAAAATTAGTGATTATTAAAACAAAACAAATTGTATTTTTTCTACCATAATAACAATTTGGAAGTTTGTATTTATAGTTTTGTGAATTTGATATATTTAAGTGTTTAAAAATTAGTGATTATTAAAACAAAACAAATTGTATTTTTTCTACCATAATAACAATTTGGAAGTTTGTATTTATAGTTTTGTGAATTTGATATATTTTATGTGAATATTGTAATATTTTTTTTCCCTAATCTTCAATGTCATTTGATTATTTAAGTAGAAGATAAAGATCACTAAATTTATTGATATATTATTTGAGTTCATTAGATAAGGAAAATATGAGAGAACTAAACACATTGATTTGGTAAATGATTTCATTAAACATGCAGGAAATGATGAGGTTAAACTTATAAAAGGTAAATTACAATTATTTTCACTATATTATTTTATTGAAATAAGATTGAAAATTTGAAAGATAAATATAATGTTTTTTTTCCAAAATATCATTAAGAAAAGGTATTAGTGTAATTAATATTTATGTTGATTCTTTTATGATTTGGATTTCTTCACACAAATAAATTATTTTAAAGTATTTTTAGTATTTAAAATAAATTAATGGAAAGAAGTACCTACCATCTTTCCCTCTCCCCTTTAATAAATGTAAGAAGACATGTTTTTATTTATTGAATACAAATTTTATTGTTCTTTCTTGTTGTAAGTGTGCTTTTTTCTCTATGTCTTTGATATATTTATCACTTTAGTGATTCTATAAGGTTGTGAGGTTTGGGTTGTAGTTATTTTAGGGAAATTTGGGAGCCTCAATGGCTAGTTTAATTGGTAGATTCTCTTATGCTAAAGTCTAGTGAGGCCTCCAATATAAATCTAATTAAGTTTGTTGGGGTTACATGTGAAATTTACAAGGTTGATTCAAACATAATAGTTGTTGATTTAACCATGTTAAACTTGTTCAACAATTCTCCAATGTATTTCTTTGTGGATATGAATATGTACTTTGGATGTTGAGTCACTTCAATGCCCAAGTAGTAGTGAATATCTCCGAATTTTTTCATCTAAAACCTTTTCTTCATCTCTTTTTTATGGATACAATATAGCTTTCATTGTTCCCTATCATCAAAAAATAATCTACATATACTACAAGGTATATAATAGTTTTTCAATCTTTCTTGACAAATAGAGTTGCATAATCAAGTTTAAAGTTCATGAAATATAATTTCAGAAGATGCTCAATTACTTTTTCATATGAGACTCACAATGTTTGCTTCAAGCTATATATGGATTCAATGAGTTTACAAAAAAAAAAAATTATCCCTTCACAATAGTAGTCTTTACATTCATTTGATAAAATTTCTATCCATTCTATGTTTCTGTTGGGTTGTGTTATATTTTTTCCATGACTAACCTTCGTAGTGAACCGGGGGGTTAGAGGGGGGGCGGAGCCCCCCCTTTGTTGTGTTGATTGTGCAGCGGGGGGGTCACAGGGGGGGCGGTAGCCCCCCCTGTCCGGGGGATTTGAGGGGGGCGGGTAGCCCCCCTCTACGGGGTTTGGGGCAGCGACCCAGGAAATTTTTTTTTGGGCCCTATATTAGGTTGGGCGAACCTACCTATGGTTTTCGGTCCATGGTTTTGGACGCGATGGTTTTCGGTCCATGGTATTGGATGCTTCGGCATGTATAAATATGTATTGTAACATTGAAAGGAATATAATGAAAAAATCAAGCTGGTAGTCCCGGTTTTGGGATCCAGGGGAAAATCTCTGTGTATATGTGTTTTATGTGTTATGCTCTCGCATTGTTTTTTTTTGTGATTTAGAATTCCTATGAAGGTAATTTCTATATGGGGTTAAAACCTACATTTGGTATCAGGGTTGTTTTGGCTTCAAGGGGATGCCTTTGTTGTTGAGGGCTTTTGCTCGGGCCTGTGGTAGACCCTGTTCAGTGGGAGATCTATGAGATCAATTCTGTGTTGAAAGAAGATGGCGAGCAGCGGAAAGATAGAGATTAAGAAGTTTAATGGTCAGAGTTTTGAGTTGTGGAAACTCAAGATGGAGGATCTGTTGGTGGATAAACATCAATGGATCGCGGTAGATCCAGGTACTAAACCAACGAAAGTGACCGATGAAGAATGGAAGAAGTTGGATCGGAAGGCAAAGAGCACAACACGACTGTGTGTCTCAGATTCAGTATTGTTGAATGTATCAGGGGAAGCTACGGGGAAGGCTTTGTGGGACAAGTTAGGGACTTTATACCAATCTAAGTCTCTGGTGAATAAATTGTTCCTGCGGAAAAAGTTGTATAACCTGAGGATGAAAGATGGAGACTCCACGACAGAGCATCTAAACACATTTAATACTGTGGTAAGTCAATTAGTGTCTGTTGATATTAAAATTTCAAATGAAGATAAGTGCATCAGTTTGTTGTGTTCTCTACCAGATTCGTGGGATAGTCTGGTTATTGCAATAGGTAGCAATGCAACTACTTTGCAGTTTGATGAAATAGTCTCAACCTTGTTGACGGAGGAGATGAGACGGAAAAATATGGAGAGCCAGAATGGCGATGCTTGTCTGTACAAGGATGGTCCCAGAATAGAAACAAAAATAAGTCATCGAGTTGGAGATCTAAATCTAGAGGGAGATCTAAATCTCCAGGAAAACCTGTAAATGTGGTGTGCTGGAAATGCGGAAAGGAAGGGCACTTCAAAAGGGACTGTAAATCTAAAGCTCCTAATAACAGAAAGGGATCTGATGATGCTCCTTCTGCAGAGGCGAAAACCACCTCAGATGAAGGTGGGGATGTGTACTTGGCTTCTTCAAGTACACATGTAGATCATGAGGCATGGTTAATTGACTCAAGTGCATCCTTTCACTTCACTTCCCATAGAGAGTGGTTCTGTGAGTATGAGAAATACGATGGTGGTGATGTCTTCTTAGGAGATGATAGGAAGGCTAGAATCATTGGTCGCAGGAAAATAAAGTTGAAGTTGCAAGGTGGAAGGGTTAGAACACTTCCAGGTGTTCTGCATATTCTTGCATTGGCCAGAAATCTGATTTCTGTAAGCCAGTTAGATGATGTAGGTGTAAAAACAGTGTTCGAGAAGGATACTTGCAAGATGGTTCGGGGATCACTAGTATTGATGCGGGGAGTTCGGACTAGAACTCTGTACAAGTTGCAAGGTAGCACTATTGTTGACGGGTGCAACAGTTATGTGGTTCCTGAAAGTGAAGCTGAAAATCTAATGGTCTCTAGAGAGAAGACCATGCTGTGGCATCAAAGGCTTAGGCATATTGGAGAGAAGGGCCTTTGAATACTTCATGGTAAAGGTATGGTAGAAGGTATGAGTAATAGCTCTCTGGATTTTGATTTCTGTGAAAACTGTGTATATGGGAAGCAGAATCGGGTGAGTTTCCCCTCTGGTGCTAAGAGGGCGAAACAGATATTAGAGCTTGTGCACAGTGATGTGTTTGGACCTGTGAAGGTTCCATCACTGGGTAATTATGTGTAATATGTATCATTTATAGATGACTTCTCAATGAATACATGGATATATTTCCTTAAGAAGAAATCTAAAGTCTTTGACAGGTTTAAAGAATTTAAGGCTTTGGTGGAAAATCAGACAGAGAAGAAGATAAAGGTGCTGAGGACAGATAATGGTGGAGAGTTTTGCGGAAAGGAATTTGAAGAATTCTGTAAGAAGTGTGGTATAGCACGATAGAAGACTACTCCATATACACCTCAGCAAAATGGAGTTGCAGAAAGAATGAACAAGACGTTTATAGAAAGGGCAAGAAGCATGCTCAGTGGTGCCGGCTTAGGACAGGAATTCTGGGCAAAGGCGGTGGATACTGCATGTTACCTAGTCAACAGGTCACCTTCATCTGCGTTGGAGGATAAGACTCCACAAGAAGTATGGACTGGTAAGAAACCCTCTCTTTCACATCTGAGGGTATTTGGATGTGATGCATATGTACATGTTCCAAAGGAGAAACGAACCAAGTTTGATAGTAAATCTGAAAAGTGCATCTTTATTGGGTATAAAGATGGTTTAAAGGGTTATAATCTTTGGAACCTAGTAACAAGGAAGGTTGTGTACAGTCGAGATGTGGTGTTCAGAGAGGTGAAAGATGTTATTAAACATGAATTCCAACAAAAGGAACATGAGAAAATAGGGTTTTAGCTAAAGGAGGAAGAATCAGACTCAACAACAGAGGAGGAATCAGAAGATGAAGGACCACAAACTCCAGGTCTGAGAAGATCAGTTCGAGAAAGAAGGCAGCCAGAAAGGTATATTCCATCTGCTTTTTGTTCAAATTTTTCTTTTTCTGTTACTGATGATGATCCCAGAACTGTGAAGGAAGCAGTGGATTCAGAGGATGGAAAACTCTGGAAAGAGGCCATGGTTGATGAAATGGCATCTTTGCACAAAAATGAGGCTTGGGATCTGGTGGAGTTGCCGGCTGGAAGGAAACCCATTGGCAGCAAATGGATGTTCAAAAAGAAGACAAATGCAGAAGGGAAGGTGGAGAAATACAAAGCTCGGCTGGTAGCAAAAGGTTATTCCCAGGTGCCGGGAATTGATTTTGGTGATATTTTTCTCCTGTTGCCAAGGTAACTTCTATTAGGTTACTTTTATCTGTTGCTGCTGCTTTTGATTTTGAGGTAGAACAGATGGATGTGAAGACAGCATTTCTTCACGGGGATTTGGAAGAGGAAATCTACATGAAGAAACCTGAAGGCTTTGCGGTGAAGGGTAAGAAAGAACTGGTATGCAAGTTAAAGAAGTCTTTGTATGGGTTAAAACAGTCACCAAGGATGTGGTATCAGAAATTTGATACATTTATACGAGCAGTTGGCTTCACCAGAAGCAAAGCAGATCACTGTGTGTATTTTAAATTAATTGGTGAACGTGTTATTTATCTGGTCTTGTATGTGGATGATATGTTGCTAGTTGGAAATGACAAAGAAATTATCCAAGATTTGAAGACCCAATTGTCCTCCAAATTCGACATGAAAGATCTTGGTGCTGCAAACTATATTTTGGGCATGGAAATTAAAATAGATCGGGCAAAGAGGAAGCTTTGGTTAAACCAGAGGAAGTATGTCGAGACAATACTGCAGAGGTTTAATATGCAGGATAGTAAACCGGTGAAGGTTCCTATTCCGGTAGGTGTGAGGTTATCTGCTGAACAATGTCCCAAGACACAAGAAGATGAAGAGGACATGTCCCGTGTTCCATATGCATATGCAATGGTCTATACTAGACCAGACATTGCACATGCAGTGGGAGTATTGAGAAGGTTTATGTCAAAACCATGGAAGGAGCACTGGACAGCAGTGAAGCGGGTTTTCAGGTATTTGCGTGGCACTAGTGATTATGGTTTGTGCTACCAAGGAAGACCAGGATTGGATAGAGTGTTGGATATTCATGGCTTTGTTGATGCAGACTGGACTGGAGATCTGGATCAGAGAAGATCTACAAGTGGGTATGTGTTTAACCTATTTTGAGGTGCAGTCAGTTGGATGAGTAAGAAACAATCTGTAGTGGCACTATCAACTACAGAGGCAGAATACATGGCAGCCACTCATGCAAGAAAGGAAGCAGTTTGGTTGCAGAGATTGTGTTCAAGTATGGGGTTAGTACAGGGAGCTATAAGAATAGATTGTGACAGCCAAAGTGAAATTTTATTGGCAAAGAATCCTGCTTATCATTCAAAGACAAAGCACATTAATGTTCAGTATCACTTTGTGAGGGATATGATAGAAGACAAAAGGGTGTTGCTGGTAAAGGTGGACACTTTGAAGAATATTGCAGATGCATTGACAAAATCTGTGAGCTCTGAGAAGTTCTCTTGGTGTAGAGAAACAATGGGCATTTCAGGGCTAGAAAAATGACTAAGCTATCCTATCGTCCCCTGTGGAAAGAAAACAACAAGTGGGAGATTGTTGGGTTGTGTTATATGTTTTCCACGACTAACCTACGTAGTAAACTGGGGGGTTAGAGGGGGGGTGGAGCCCCCCCTTCGTTGTGCTGATTGCACGAGGGTGGGGTCACAGGGGGGGCGGCAGCGCCCCCTGTCCGGGGGGTTTGAGGGGGGTGGGTAGTCCCCCTCTACGGGGTTCGGAGCAGCGCCCCACGAAAAAAAAATTGGACCCTATATTAGGTTGGGCGAACCTACCTATGGTTTTCGGTCCATGGTTTTGGACGCGATGGTTTTCGGTCCATGGTATTGGATGCTTCGGCATGTATAAATATGTATTGTAACATTGAAAGGAATATAATGAAAAAATCAAGCTGGTAGTCCCAGTTTTGGGATCCAGGGGAAAATCTCTGTGTATATTTGTTTTATGTGTTATGCTCTCACATTGTTTATTTTTTTATGATTTAGAATTCGTATGCAGGTAATTTCTATATGGGGTTAAAACCTACAGTTTCCAAGGAAAAGAGAGTATGGATGGTGGCCCATTTTTTTATGGGGAAAATGTTTCATAATCAACAACACATTTCTTTTGAAAATCCTTTTCCCATGATTGTTGCTTTATTTCTTTCAAGTGAACCATATATTTTATACTTATTCTTATTAATCCACTTGCATCCAATTAGATTGGGTTCAAATAGAGGTTCCATAAACTTCCATGTCCCATTTTTTATGAGAGCATCATATTTGTGCACTTATTTTTTCCACTCATCATGTGAAGCAGCTTCTTCAAATTGGTTTAAAATTAGTAGATAAATTCAATTCACAATCATATGAAACATCCATATCATCTACATCATTTGAATATAAATTATCTACATCACCTGCATCTTGTCTATTTGAGGTGGTGACTTCTTTGTTTCTAACCTCATTAATATTAAACCTTTTGAGTGTTTTGACGAGCCATTTTTGTGGACCTTTATGATTGAACGGAATAGGTTGATCCATTAATTTAGATAGAGCTACATTTCATAAGAATAGTGGACAGCCAAATAGGATAAACGTGAGTACATTTCTATTAACAGAGATGTACACTAATATTACATTCTTCTAACCCTTGGTCTTCATATACCAAGTGGTCTCTTGGACCCCTGTGATTGTTCACATTCCACACTAACCCTAAGGGTATTAGGTGTCCAACATTCCCCCCCCCCCCCCCAATCTAAAGTGGTATATACAAGTCAAAGAAGAGAGCTCTAATACATAAATATAATAATGCATGATAAAAATAAGCTAAATGTGCTCTCTAAGATGATGGCATAAGGTGGGAGAACTCGAGTTCTCAATTGATCATGGCTTTAGGATGACCACCAACACTGGAACACTTGGTGCAGTTCCTAAAACTCTTCCAAATATGTATAGAAGCTAAACTATTTTGTTAGAGTAAGTTTTCAAATTGCTTTGTAGAGGGAGACCTTCAACCTAGAAAAAAGGGAGGTCTACAACCTACGGTGATTTAAGGAAGGCCACCAACCAAAGGAATGCTTAATGTGATTCCCGAAACTCTTCCAAATATGGCAAGAAGCTAAAGTCTTCTACTAGAGGAAGTGTCCCTTAATGTTTTGGAGAGCAAGACCTTCAACCTAGAAAAGGGAGGTCTGCAACCTATGGTGGTTTAAGGAAGGCAACCAACCAAAGGCATGCTTAGGGGGTTCTTTGCCTCTGGCTACAACTCTGAATCTAGGTATGGTTGTCTCCAATTGTAGGCTAAGGCAGAAAGTTCAAGTTGTGGCCTAGGATCACTTTATTTATCTTTAAAAATTATATATCACCATCAATTCCCCCCTGTCAGATACAAGGTGAGAAGATAAAGTGAACTAAACTACAAGACATTTCACTACTCTAGAACAAATCTTGTTGTATGAGTGAAATATCTTATTGGTTGTTAAAGCCCATTTCCAATAAGTGATCCATCCAAGGTGAGTCTGTGTTCTTGCAGGAGACTTGTTTTTGAAGCATTTTTTTGAATAATGAGTTTGTTGACCACAATTCTTACGCGAGTGAAGATCAAAATAGTGATCTTTCATATGACCAGCTCATTCACAATGTTGGTATTTCACAATCTAGTGTTGTGGAGGAGGAGCAAGAACAGGTGAATATGAACTATCATGAAAAAACGCAATACTATGAAACTGAATGGGCTTGGAGTAGTCTGGAGTGTGAAGAGAAACCTCCTTTTCATATCTAAGACCGGTTCTATTTATATTGTTGATAATCTCTTCCCAAGGTCTGATAACGGGCTTGGGATGTGCAACCTGATGTTTTGCGTCTTTATGTATAAATGCTCCCAAAATTGGCACTTTATGGGGATCAACCTCAACTTTACTAACTTGATCATTTGTTGGTTGTTGATGGGAGTCAATTTCAACCTCAAATATATTATTCTAAACAAAAACAAGTTCAGAATGATGCTTACGTTGTTGTAACTCTTCTTGTTGTAACTTTGTCTCAAGTTGCAAAAACTCAATTCTATCACATACATTTTGCACACAGGTTCTAATTTTAGAAAGAGAAGCTTTGTTGATTCTTACTATATCATTAGCAATGGATTGTATCAAAATTTTGAAAAACTCTAATACTTCACCAATTCTGGCCATTTTCTAGATAACTCAATTTAAATAATTGAAGAGTTATAGCTTTAATAAAAAAATGCACATTAGAAATAGAATATGAAACAAAATTTTGTTGTCAATGCAATATATTCTATATTCTCTACAGATAAGGACTGATCGGGATTCACACCTATGATAAAGACTCACTAAATTTTTTTGAGATAAGTATCCCTTATCCATGTTGTAAAAGTGATGAGCACGTGTAATTATCATTTAAACAAAAAATCATTTATACCTACATGCAAGCGTACTAATGTAACATATATCTTAATTTAAATTGCAATGATCTCTAGCCTTCATCAACGTATCTTGAGAGAACGATACCCAGTAGTCTATCCACAAAGCTCTAAGAGCCTTCTCGGTATTATACAATGAAAGCAGTTGATGATTTATAGATGTTTAAATTCCTACATTAAAAAAAATAAAAACAAAATAAATAGAAAATACTTGTTAGCATATCTACTCACTCTTTAGATAGAGGTAGCACCTGCTGCCATTGGAAGAAGCTCTGACTCCTTTCTTGTCAGCTTTGAATCTCCCATTTCTCTGCTCTGCATGGAGTAGAGAAATACTACCTTTCTAAGTGATGTTGAACGTTTCACTTAGACTTGAATATTCAATGTCTTGAAATTTTCGTGTAAAAATGTTGTTCCTTCAATTCGTTAATGCCTCACCATTAAATGCCCTAGGTTTAGCCATATTAAATCAATGACAATATTCTCATGGCTCTACACTCCTCAGTTTCTCCTTTACACACCAATTTTCCACGTGGGTAATCCTCAATCCCTCTCCACTATAACAAAATTTCCTTTAATATCGATGATGCTTGAATTTGTATAAAAACAGAATGAATCTATGAGGTAAGGGCAGACATTCATTTTTTTAGCTTGGTAATCTCGCCAATGTCTAGGATGTCCTTCACCAGCAAAAAACTAACTTTTGGGGGAGGGACCTTCAAATATTCAAATGGTGATTCAACTCATTGTTGCATATAACTGCATATGAATATAACTCACTTCTAACTTCATCACATGGAGACTCAAGCATAGAGAATTGTATTACATGTATCATTCAACGTTTTATTCCATATATTCAATATGTTGCATCATGATTCATTCACCATTCAACTTCAATTCAATACATCCAACTGGGTTGTTATTGCTTCGACCAATGTGTGAACCAACGTAGGTACCCAACTCATACATAAAACTTCAATCAACAAACATTCAACATCACGAATTGTTCAATGTAGATATTCTGCAGCAACTTCAAGTTATGTAAAGAACATCATCGGACAAGGCTTATGGCAAGTGGGTAGGAGGAGCTCACTGCAGCAAATTTGTACGATGGCAGAGTGGAAGAGTGTGGAGAGTAACACCTGGCTAAACTTAGGATCTAGGACCTGTACTTTGAGTATGAGTGAAAAACACTAGTTTTTTTATTTCAGAACAATGGGAAGAGGTGCAGGACTGACAAAGGCCACAAAAAAACCAATGGCTTAAATTTGAGCAAGGAAAAGGTTCGCCTACTTTGATACCATGTTAAACACACAAGAATAGTGGAAAACCAAATTGGATAAACATGAATACATTTTTATTAACAAAGTACATTAATATTACATTCTTGTGACACTTGGTCTTCATATACCAAGTGGTCTCTTGGAATTTGGTGACTGTTCACATTCCACACCAACCCTTAGCGGATTAGGCGTCCAACACTTCAAGACTTGTCCTTCCAAACTTCTAAGTCATATCATGCAATTGATTTTCCTGATATGATGAATTCATTGAATCTTCATGAGGGGGATATTTTGTTTCAAAATGATATCCAATAGATTTATCAAAGATAGTAATCCCCCCCTTCAAGGCATGGAATTTCATAATCAAAATAATGATATGTCTTTTCCTAAGCAAATTGATCCAGATGAAAAATTACATCTCTAGAGAGAATAATATTATTGTTTACCTCATCATAATAGTGATATGCCTTAGTGATATTTGATTACCCCAAGAAAACACAGTTCCAAATCCTTGCATCAATATTGTTTCTTTTCACAGCTACCTACATGCACTATGCATTGTGCCAAGTGCAATGACGGGGTCACATGAGGGAGGAAGCATGCTTGCACAAAGGCTCTGGGGAAGCACCCCTAGAAAAAAAAATGGCCATTTTTTTCATCGATTTGTGGTGTATTTCATCACAAAGTTTCCACTGTGAAGCAATTTTGTGTGTGCATGGTGGTCTATCCCATGCTTTTATAGTTTCAATTAAGTAATTACAATTGTATTCTAATCCATGTTAATTGCAATGGCGGTTTACGGATTTGATTGGCTATATTTATTGTATTGTAATACTATGAATATTAATATACTAAAAAATCTTCCTAGTTTCCCAGTTTGAGCTTCGAGGATAAAAATTCGATGTTTATATGTGTGTTTTTCATTCCATATTTTCTACTTTATGAAAAAATTGTTTACATAAATTAATTTTATGGGTTTAAAACCTATATTTGGTATTAGAGTGATTTTGGTTTTAAGGGCGCTCTTTTATGTCTAAGGGGTTTTGCTTGGACCTATGGTAGGCCCTGTTATAGTGGGAACTCTATGAAATCAATTCTTGTGGTGGAAGGAAATTGTGATTAGTTCAAAGATATAGATCAATAAATTCGATGGATAGATTTTTAAGTTGTTGAAGCTCAAATTGGAAGATATGATGTTGGACAAATATCATTGAATCACTAGGGATCCAGGTACTACGTCAATGAGGATGTCAGTAGAAGACTAGACCGAGTTGGATAGAAAGAAAAATAGCATAATGAAACCATGTTTCTTACATTTATTATTACTAAATATTTTAGGATAAGCTACATCGAAGGCATTATGGAACAAGATAGGGACTTTATACCACTCTAAGTCCCAGATGAGCAAAATGTTCTTACAGAAAACATTGTATAACCTAAGAATGAAGGATGAAGACTTGAATATAGATCATCTAAACATATTCAATAATGTGGTAAGTTAGCCATTGTCTATTGATATTAAGATTTTAGATGAAAATTTGTGTATCAGTCTCTCATATTCTTTACTAGGATTATGGTATAGTTTGGTTGTTACCATAGGTAGTAATGCGATGTTAAATAATGAACCAAGCTATAGATTTTAACCCCGTACAGAAATTACCTGCATACAAATTCTAAAACACAGAAAAATAAACAATGCGAGAGCATAACACATAAAACACATATACACAGAGATTTTCCCACTGGATCCCAAAACCGGGACTACCAGCTTGATTTTTCATTATGTTCCTTTCAATGTTACAATACATATTTATACATGTCGAAGCATCCAATACCATGGACCGAAAACCATCACGTCCAAGAAACATGTGTGAAAATCATGCACAAAACCATAGGTGGGTCTGCCCAACCTAACATGGGGTCCAAAACCAAAATTTTCCGGGGCATTGCCCCGGACCCCATAAAGTGGGTTTATGGGTGCCCCTCAAACCCCCTGTTAACTATGTGGAAAGAATATAACACAACCCAACATTCTCCCACTTGTTGTTTTCTTTCCACAGGGGGCCACAAGAGAGCTTAGTCATTTTTCTAGCCCTGAAATGGCCATTGTCTCTCTACACCAAGAGAACTTCTCAGAGCTCACAGATTTTGTCAATGCATCTGCAATATTCTTCAAAGTGTCCACCTTAATCAGTAACACCTTTTTGTCTTCTATCATATCCCTCACAAAGTGATACTAAACATCAATGTGCTTTGTCTTTGAATGATATGCGAGGTTTTTTGCCAAGAAAATTGCACTTTTGCTTTCACAGTCTATCCTTATAGCTCCTTGTACTAACCCCATACTTGAACACAATCTCTACAACCAAACTTCTTCCTTGCTTGCATGAGTGGCTGCCATGTATTCTACCTCTGTAGTTGATAGTGCCATTACAGATTGTTTCTTACTCATCCAACTGACTGCACCTCCAAATAGGTTAAACACATACTCACTTGTAGATCTTCTCTGATCCAGATCTCCAACCCATTCTGCATCAACAAAGCCACGAATATCCAACATTTTGTCCAATCCTGATCTTCCTTGGTAGCACAAACCATAATCACTAGTGCCACGCAAATACCTGAAAACCCGCTTCACTGTTGTCCAATGCTCCTTCCCCAATTTTGACATAAATCTGCTCAATACGCCCACTGCATGTGCAATGTCTAGTCTCAGGCTACCGACTGCACTTGCATATGGAACAAGGGACATGTCCTCTTCCTCTTCTTGTGTCTTGGGACACTGTTCAGTAGATAACCTCACAGCTACAGGAATAGGAACCTTTACTAGTTTACTATCCTGCATGTTAAACCTCTGCAATATTGTATCAACATACTTCCTCTGGTTTAACTAGAGCTTCCTCTTTGTCTGATCTCTTTTAATTTCCATGCCCAAAATATAGTTTGCAACACCAAGATCTTTCATGTCAAATTTGGAGGACAATTGGGTCTTCAAATCCTGGATAATTTCTTTGTTATTTCCAACTAGCAACATATCATCCACATACAAGACCAGATAAATAACGCGATCGCCAATTAATTTAAAATACAAAAAAATAATAAAAAAATAATAAAATAAAAACTAATTAAAAAACAAATAACAAACGGTGGAATTTTCAATTCATGATATCAATTTCAAAGTGTTGAAAGTAACTCAATTCATGATATCAATTTCAATCCATTCTTAAAAACATCCATGTGAAATAATACTCCCTCTTGGTACTAGATAACTCATGTGCTTGGCAATTCCTTCCTGCATATTAGTGCATCTTAAAGCATAGAATAGAAAGAGGTGATGAGTTAATCCGCCAATGTTTGATAAAGCGATTTGTGAAATTTGTTTCTAAGTATTCCATTTTGTATTTTCAAAGTTGTGTGAATTTTGTTTTTTTTTTTTTTTAATATCTTAAAAAACAATAAACAAAAAAAAAAAAAAAATGGTTAATTTTTTTTATTTTTTATTTTATTAATGTTTTGCATATTTTTTAAGTATCTAAAAAACAAGGAAAAAGAAAAAAAAACATGGTTATTTTTTTTTTTAAAAACAAAAGAAAATGGTTAAATTTTTTTTTAATAACAAAAACAAAATGGTTAGTTTTTTGTTTTTTTTTTTTTTTTTAATAATAATAATATATGTTATGATACATATAGTATTATTATTTTGTGGCATTTTTTTTTTTTTAAATCTAAAATTAAAAACTAAATTTTTTATTTTTTAAAATCTAAAACTAAAAAAACTAAATATTTTATTTTTTATTTTTTAAAAGCTAAAATTAAAAAACTAAATTTCATCTAAAAAATAATTTAATGTTTTTTTTTTTTTTTTTTATTCACAAAATTCTTAATTGTCTTTTTACAAATTAGTTCTCCAGCAAGAGTATGTTTATTTGAACAAAATCAATAGACTTTATGATCTTCCTGATCGCACGAAGCGCAGGAAGAGAGCATACTAGTCGCTTGATTCGTTTTTATTTATGCAGGGGGGGTGTTTTTCAAAAGACAAAATTTAAAACTAGCTAAACACTAAATTATCAGAAAACTCAAACATGAATACCCTTATGAAGATCATGTTGTCACCAGGTCTCACAAGTTATTTTATCTAAAGAAAAAAAAATACTGAATTGAATTCTAATGCCTAATCCCTTAGCACCATCCCCGGCAACAGCGCCAAAATGTTGGGCAATTTATTGGGCTTAAATTGCTGCATTAAATTATCGACCAGGGAAACTCGTGAGCTTGTGATGATCCCAACAAAATATATGCAGGAGTAGGCAACTAACTCTATGTCTAACTAAATTATTTAAGATTCAATATAATATGCAAGGGAAGAGGCTCCTAACTAAGGAGGTCCTGGTTGTCCTTCCCTACAGTATCATAGAGAAATCATTCATAAAACCAGAAACTTGAAATAAAGACAAGAGAATGAACTTAATTGTTGTTCAGATTCAAGTAGAGAGAGAGACTAACTTAGTCTCTTGATTGTCCTCTCATGTACTAATCCAAACTAAACTAAGATTCATTCACAAGCATAAGAAATGAAATAACTTGAAACATGAAAGCAAAAGGATGAATTTCAATTACCATATAAATCAATGGAGAGAGAGCCTAACTTAGACTCTTGGTATCTCCTCATATGATACTTGAAACATAAAAGCAAAAGAATGAATTTCAATTATCATGCAAATCAAATAGAGAGAGAGAGCCTAACTTAGACCCTTAGTTGTCCTCTCATATGCTGATTAGATTCTAATTTAAAACTCATTCATCAATCACAAACAAATCCTCAAACATCTAAACAAGTAAATGAAATAAGATCTAAGATGAAATAACATGTTTCTCTCATCCTTTTAGAGTGAGCTCAATTCTCTTAAGAACAAGACAAATTATTCCATATACTGCATTAAGGAAAATTAAATCTAAAACTACATAATGGAAATGTATGTAAAATGAAGCTTTATTTTATGCCATCATAAGTTGGATACAATGCTCTAAGAGTCCTCCTCTTGGAATGGAGGAGGTACTCCTATTTATACAATAAGATGAGATAACAAACTCATAATGATGATCCACTAATCTCTCTTTAGTTCCATACATTTCTCAACCATCTAGACGCATAACCCTATCCTCCATGATCTCCTCCATGAGGTCCATGATTTTCTCCATGATCTTTTCCATGAGGCTTATCTTATCAAATTCGAATTTGATCATTCAAGGCCACATAAAGATGCCCTGGAAGCTTCCTTTGTGCCTACACATGTCAACAAACTCATTCTAATTGTTAGGTATAAGTATAAGCATTTTATTTTCTAAAGTTTAGCCATAAATTCACTTAAAAATGTTAAGAATTAATAAACTTTGGAAAATCATAGTTATAACCCAATAATGAGGTAAATGGAATGATGTGGAGGTGGAATGGAGGTGACATGAAGGTATGTGAAGATATTGGTGAAAAATGAAGTGAAAATAGGGACCATTTTGAGGCCCAACATCTGCCCCAAACTGAAGATATTGCATGTCTTCATGCAATCTATTACATTACTTTTTGGTACTTGAGCTTTGGCTTAAACTCTGCATGATATCATTTACATAACTTTTGCAAAGCGTTATTTTGATGAATTACAACTTGGTTGGTTCTTGTGTTTCAACCATATTTTGTTTGTTGCATTCAATGTATGATCTTTGCATATTGATAATGTGATTTTTGTTGCAGAGAATTTTTGTAGGAATGCATCATGGTTGGTTCTTGTGTAACAACCATGATTGTTTTGGCATCCAATTAACTTCTAAATACTTTCGACAAAGCCATTTGTATGCTCATGTAATAGTGAATATATTTTGAAGATAAGTGGGGTTAAGTAGGGTTGTGATATATGAATGCGACAAAGCATGTATGTAAATGTATTTTTCCCTTTAAACAGAGGGTTTGGATAGTTATGTGAAATGGGGAAAGAAAGGGGAAAGGAAGTGAAGTTTTTCCAAAAATTATTATTCTAATTTTTCAAGGAATTTAATGGTTAAAAGTTAGAAAATATCATACCTTAACTTACCCTTCAAAAAAATGGATGAGAGTTGTGCATGTGTGGCTGCAAAAATTGTTGTTCATGGTCTTCTTTACTTGATTGGGAAAATGGTGAATGAATCATGCATGTCCAACTGCCACAATTCTTCTCTGAAGCTTTTTCTTCAAGTTGTGGATGAAAGATGGAGTTGTATTGTCGTATCGGCTGCTGGATCATCTGCTACTAGATGATGAATCTGAGGAGTCTGCTGAACATGGCTGAAAGTTGTATCTGCTGGTGGATCTCTGCTACTGGATGATGAATCTGATGAGTCTGTTGAATATGGCTGAAAATCTATAAGGCTTGGAAGGTATACAAAATATAGAAGTTACATTTCCCTCCCAGCCTTATTGATTGACTTGTCCTCAAGTGATGACAAACTGAAAAACAATGGAAAGAAATTGGCTTCATCTGCTACAAAATATGGGTCTTCAAGTCTTCAACGCTCGATGGCACAAATCTTACTATGTGATTAAATGTGTCGATGTCGAACATAGTAAGAAGTTGTTGACTTAGTGGCCGTTAATGAATGCCCCTAGCCAACACAAGAGCTCCCACCATTGATTCCAATGGGAGTCAGGATGCCTAACACATCTTTGTAGGTACAAATAAATTTGTTGTAGTCGAGTCACCTACAAGATCCAACGAACAAGGGATATTAATGTACTCCCATTGTTCATTGGCAAGAGTACTTGCCATTAAGGCATGCAAGCCTCTAGGTGTTTTTTCAATGATACTTAGACTCTAAGACTTTGACTCAAGCAGGGTTTTATTGGCGGAAATGAAGGGGAATGGTAATGACATGGAAAATGACAATATGCTTGTAAGGAAATGCATGGTGTATGAACTAAGAACTCTTGCTGTGAAAAATGGATATGGAAGTGTCACGCCTTATGGATGTACGATTGGTGGAATTCAATCTTTTTCAGAAAGGGAGGTGGAAGGTAGTGGTTGTGGAGATGGATTTGTCTTCAAAGTTTTTCATGAATTTAGTCTTTGGAAGACTAATTGTCGTCACAATGTAATCTCCTAAATGATCACTTTGTTTTCCTGTAACCTGTAAAAAAACTTGGCAGAAAGCAAACATAAGTTTGTTCAAGAAGAATTGCGCATTTTCTTCATGATTCTTACGCAAAAATTTCATACCAAATAAAACAGATTTAGGAAACATCAAAGTGTTGAAAGTAACTCAATTCATGATATCAATTTCAATCCATTCTTAAAAACATCCATGTGAAATAATACTCCCTCTTGGTACTAGATAACTCATGTGCTTGGCAATTCCTTCCTGCATATTAGTGCATCTTAAAGCATAGAACAGAAAGAGGTGATGAGTTAATCCGCCAATGTTTGATAAAGCGATTTGTGAAATTTGTTTCTAAGTATTCCATTTTGTATTTTCAAAGTTGTGTGAATTTTGTGATTTTTTTTTTGTTTTATTATTTTTTATTTTTGTAATTTTTTATTTTTTTTAGTTAATTTTTTTAAATTTTTTTTTTAACAACAAAATTTAAAAAGAAAATATTAACATAAGTGAAAACCTATTTTTTTATGTTGATTTTATTTATTATTTTAAATAACAAATTAAAAACATAAATTTTTTTAATTTATTATTTAAGTTGAAATGTGTTGTTTTTTTTTAAATTATAAAATCAACAAAATTTTATTTACTAAAATGAAGTTAGTTTTTTTTTGTTTAAAAAAAAAAAAAAAAATCCTGCTTTTTTTTATTAAAATTAAAAATAAAAATTGTTGTGTGTTGTTTTGTTTTTTATTTTTTATCCAAAATATTAAATCAACACAATTTTTTTTTTTTTTATTTAAATAACAAACAACACAATTTTTTTTTTAATAACAAATTAAAAACAAATGTTTTTAATTTATTATTTATTTTGATTTTTTTTTTTTTTTTTTTTTTTTTTTTGAGTTGTAAATAAAAAAAAATACAATAAAATAAAAACTAATTAAAAAACAAATAACAAACGGTGGAATTTTCAATTCATGATATCAATTTCAAAGTGTTGAAAGTAACTCAATTCATGATATCAATTTCAATCCATTCTTAAAAACATCCATGTGAAATAATACTCCCTCTTGGTACTAGATAACTCATGTGCTTGGCAATTCCTTCCTGCATATTAGTGCATCTTAAAGCATAGAACAGAAAGAGGTGATGAGTTAATCCGCCAATGTTTGATAAAGCGATTTGTGAAATTTGTTTCTAAGTATTCCATGTTGTATTTTCAAAGTTGTGTGAATTTTGTTTTTTTTTTTTTTTAATATCTTAAATAACAATAAACAAAACAAAAAAAAAAAAAAAAAGAAATGGTTAATTTTTTTTATTTTTTATTTTATTAATGTTTTGCATATTTTTTAAGTATCTAAAAAACAAGGAAAAAGAAAAAAAAAACATGGTTATTTTTTTTTTTTCAAAAAACAAAAGAAAATGGTTAAAATTTTTTTTAATAACAAAAACGAAATGGTTAGTTTTTTTTTTTTTTTTTTAATAATAATAATATATGTTATGATACATATAGTATTATTATTTTGTGGCATTTTTTTTTTTTTTAATCTAAAATTAAAAACTAAATTTTTTATTTTTTAAAATCTAAAACTAAAAAAACTAAATATTTTATTTTTTATTTTTTAAAAGCTAAAATTAAAAAACTAAATTTCATCTAAAAAAAATTTAAAGATGTTTTTTTTTTAATTCACAAAATTCTTAATTGTCCTTTTGCAAATTAGTTCTCCAGCAAGAGTATGTTTATTTGAACAAAATCAATAGACTTTTTGATCTTCCTAATCGCACGAAGCGCAGGAAGAGAACATACTAGTCGCTTGATTCGTTTTTATTTATGCAGGGGGGGTGTTTTTGAAAAGACAAAATTTAAAACTAGCTAAACACTAAATTATCAGAAAACTCAAACATGAATTCCCTTATGAAGATCCTGTTGTCACCAGGTCTCACAAGTTATTTTATCTAAAGAAAAATAAATACTGAATTAAATTCTAATGCCTAATCCCTTAGCACCATCCCCGGCAACGGCGCCAAAATGTTGGGCAATTTATTGGGCTTAAATTGCTGCATTAAATTATCGACCAGGGAAACTCGTGAGCTTGTGATGATGCCAGCAAAATATATGCAGGAGTAGGCAACTAACTCTATGTCTAACTAAATTATTTAAGATTCAATATAATATGCTAGGGAAGAGGCTCCTAACTAAGGAGGTCCTGGTTGTCCTTCCCTATAGTATCATAGAGAAATCATTCATAAAACCAGAAACTTGAAATAAAGACAAGAGAATGAACTTAATTGTTTTTCAGATTCAAGTAGAGAGAGAGACTAACTTAGTCTCTTGATTGTCCTCTCATGTACTAATCCAAACTAAACTAAGATTCATTCACAAGCATAAGAAATGAAATAACTTGAAACATGAAATCAAAAGGATGAATTTCAATTACCATATAAATCAATGGAGAGAGAGCCTAACTTAGACTCTTGGTATCTCCTCATATGATACTTGAAACATAAAAGCAAAAGAATGAATTTCAATTATCATGCAAATCAAATAGAGAGATAGAGCCTAACTTAGACCCTTAATTGTCCTCTCATATGCTGATTAGATTCTAATTTAAAACTCATTCATCAATCACAAACAAATCCTCAAACATCTAAACAAGTAAATGAAATAAGATCTAAGATGAAATAACATGTTTCTCTTATCCTTTTAGAGTGAGCTCAATTCTCTTAAGAACAAGACAAATTATTCCATATACTACATTAAGGAAAATTAAATCTAAAACTACATAATGGAAATGTATGTAAAATGAAGCTTTATTCTATGCCATCATAAGTTGGATACAATGCTCTAAGAGTCCTCCTCTTGGAATGGAGGAGGTACTCCTATTTATACAATAAGATGAGATAACAAACTCATAATGGTGATCCACTAATCTCTCTTTAGTTCCATACATTTCTCAACCATCTAGACACATAACCCTATCCTCCATGAGGTCCATGATTTTCTCCATGATCTTTTCCATGAGGCTTATCTTATCAAATTCGAATTTGATCATTCAAGGCCACATAAAGATGCCCTGGAAGCTTCCTTTGTGCCTACACATGTCAACAAACTCATTCTAATTGTTAGGTATAAGTATAAGCATTTTATTTTCTAGAGTTTAGCCATAAATTCACTTTAAAATGTTAAGAATTAATAAACTTTGGAAAATCATAGTTATAACCCAATAATGAGGTAAATGGAATGATGTGGAGGTGGAATGGAGGTGACATGAAGGTAAGATGTGAAGATATTGGTGAATAATGAAGTGAAAATAGGGACCATTTTGAGGCCCAACAAACGCTGATGAAGGTGACCTGTTGACCAGGTAACATGTAGTATCCACCGCCTCTGCCCAAAATTCCTATCCTAACATGGCACCACTAAGCATGCTTCTTGCCCTTTCCATCAACGTCTTATTCATTCTTTCTGCAACTCCATTTTGTTGAGGTGTATATGGAGTAGTCTTCTGCCATGCTATACCACACTTCTTATAGAATTCTTGAAATTCCTTACTACAAAACTCTCCACCATTATCTGTCCTCAGCACCTTTATCTTCTTCTCTGTCTGGTTTTCCACCAGAGCCTTAAATTCTTTAAACCTATCAAAGACTTCAGATTTCTTCTTAAGGAAATATATCCATGTATTCCTTGAGAAGTCATCTATAAATGAGACATAGTACACAGACTTACCCAGTGATGGAACCTTCATAGGTCCAAACACATCACTATGCACAAGTTCTAATATCTGTTTTTCCCTCTTACTACCAGAGGGGAAACTCACCTGATTATGCTTCCCATATACACAATTTTCACTGAAATCAAAATCCAGAGAGCTATTAATCATACCTTTACCATGAAGTATTTGAAGGCCCTTCTCTCCAATATGTCCAAGCCTTTGATGCCACAGCATGGTTCTCTCTCCAGAGATGACTATATTTTCTGATCCACTTTCAGCAACCACAGAACTGTTGCACCCATCAACAAAAGTGTTACCTTGCAGCTTGTACAGAGTTCCAGTTTGAACTCCCCGCATCAATACCAGTGCTCCCCGAACCATCTTGCAGGTATCCTTCTCGAACATTGTTTTTGCACCTGCATCATTCAGCTTGCTTACAAAAATCAGATTTCTGGCCAATGCAGGAATATGTAGAACACCCGGAAGTGTTCTAACCCTTCCACCTTGCAACTTCAACTTTACTTTTCCTCGAATAATGATTCTAGCCTTCCCGTCATCCCCCAAGAAGACATCACCACCATCATATTTCTCATACTCGCAGAAGCACTCTCTATGGGGAGTGAAGTGAAAGGATGCACCTGAGTCAATCAACCATCCCTCATGATCTACATGTGTACTTGAAGAAGCCAAGTACACATCCCCACCCTCATCTGAGGTGGTTTTCGCCTCTCTAGAAGGAGCATCATCAGATCCCTTTCCTTTATCAAGAGCTTTAGTTTCAGAGTCCCTTTTGAAGTGCCCTTCCTTTCCACATTTCTAGCACACCACCTTTACAGGTTTCCCTGGAGGTTTAGATCTGCCTCTAGATTTATATCTCCCACTCAATGACTTATTTTTGTTTCTATTCTAGGATTGTCTTCGTACAGACAAGGCATCACCATTCTGGCTCTCCATATTTTTCCATCTCATCTCCTCCATTAGCAAGGATGAGACTATTTCATCAAAATGCAAGGTAGTTGCATTGCTACCTATTGCAACAACCAGACTAGCCCACGAATCTGGTAGAGAACACAACAAACTGATGCACTTATCTTCATCTGAAATTTTAATATCAATATATGCTAACTGACTTACCATAGTATTAAACGCATTTAGATGCTCAGTCACCGAGTCTCCATATTTCATCCTCAAGTTATACAACTTTTTCCTCTGGAACAGTTTATTCACTAGAGACTTAGATTGGTACAAAGTCCCTAACTTGTCCCACAAAGCCTTTGTCGTAGCTTCCCCTGATACATTCAGCAATACTGAATCTGAGACACACAATCGTATTGTGCTCTTTGCCTTCCAATCTAACTTCTTCCATTCTTCATCGGTCACTCCCATTGGTTTAGTATCTGGATCTACCACGATCCACTGATCTTTATCCACCAATAGATCCTCCATCTTGAGTTTCCGCAACTCAAAACTCTGACCATTAAATTTCTTGATCTCTATCTTTCCACCACTCACCATCTTCTTTCACCACCAGAATCAATCTCGCAGATCTCCCACTGAATAGGGTCTACCATAGGCCTGAGTGAAACCCTTCAGCAACAAAGGCGTCCCCTTGAAGCCAAAAACTGCTCTGATACCAAATGTAGATTTTAACCTCGTACAAAAATTACCTACATACGAATTCTAAAACACAGAAAAATAAACAATGTGAGATCATAACACATAAAACACATATACACAGAAATTTTCCCACTGGATCCCAAAACTGGGACTACCAGCTTGATTTTTCATTATGTTCCTTTCAATGTTACAATACATATTTATACATGCCGAAGCATCCAATACCATGGACCGAAAACCATCGCGTCCAAGAAACATGTGCGAAAATCATGCACAAAACCATAGGTGGGTCTGCCCAACCTAACATAGGGTCCAAAACCAAAATTTTCCGGGGCGCTGCCCCAAACCCCATAAAGTGGGGTTACGGGTGCCCCTCAAGCCCCATGTTAACTACATGGAAATAATATAACACAAGCACCCAAAAATTAGTTCCTACCATATTATTATTGATCTACTTAATAAAAGACAACTAGGTTCTTAACAAAATTATTCAGTGGAAACACATTTACACAACCATCTCAATCACATGTGACACATACAAATTCTTCCTAATCAACAAGTCTTCACTAAATTAATAATTTAAACCTACTTAGGCTTCCAAATTAAGATAATGGCTCGACATAGAAATTTGCACATACAACATACGTTATATTTTATCCAATAAAATAGGACCTAGATTTGATTTTAATCTTCTTGGCTTATTTGGATCTCCAATGTTGTACCTGTGCACCTTCCTCAAACCCAACGCACTTGAGTATCTCACTCCTCACTTGAGAAAAATTATTTCTCAATGGATTGTGCCACTATATGGTGTGTCCTTCTCCTCCCCTTAGACTTGACTTTATAACTTTTCTTGAGCTAAATCCATAACCCTAATCTCCAAAGTGATGGATGGTTGAGATTAGATCATTTTTCACTTAAGATCAATAGTTGAGGTGAAAGCATGGTAAATAAAGTAAATAGTTCAGTTTTCCTAAGTTTCCTTAGCTCAATAGTAACCATAATTAGCTATGTTGTTTTCCTAAGTTATAATTAGACTATGTTACAATAATAACTTACTCGATACTTGAAAAAGTGTCCTAAGGAGACTTTGGGTGACTTATACATGCTATGATACTTAGGATTGTGTACAAATACTTTCCTAAGCTACAAATATCAGCACTCCCTCTTAGTGAGGGATGCTTCCAGGGCTACTCCCTCTGAACAATAAGCCTTCATTTCCATCTAGTTTGTAAAGATTATTAAACACCATCTTCCTTTGGACTTGTTCCTAGAAGCCTCTTACTCTTAAACATCTTGTAAGATCGTATCATACTAAGATACCTTTTTGATATACTTGGAAAGATATTTTGAACTCTCCTTCCCACCTAAGCCTAAATGATAACTCCCTCTGAACTACTCAATCTTTGGAGATTCCCACTCCTTTTTCTTTGAAAATATTCTACTTCCTTCCATTGCTCAAATCAATTATCCCTTTAGCCTGTACATGTTTCCGTCTCTAACCCTAATGACATGGTTATCATCTAAGCTAGATCCCTTTGGTTTAATCAATGTTTTTCAATCCTGGAATGCTACATCAAACCCCTTCTTCTCTATCATAAAAATGAGAGAATAATTCACCTGATTTTTAGGACACAGAGCTTGTCCTTCACTTTTAACACACCTCCTTACTCAAGTTGGAATGACACTATCCCAAATCCCTTCATTGCATGTTTTTTATTAGCTTCAAAATCCACATGCAACTTTGAGTCCCACCTTTCCATGTTGTCAAACAATGCTCATCCTTCCTAGTTGTTGGCATTATCCTTTGGTTGCTCCCTCATCTCCTCCTAGATTCAATCATCCCATATCCTAACAAATGAGTGCTAGTTATCTGTAGCACAAATTCCTTGAATGAGTGGATCCACATCACTGGGAAACCATTCAATGCAACGTTCACTAAATCTACATCGTTCACCTCTTCCTCCACTTCTGCAATATGATCATAGTTCTAAGTGATTTTTACCAAGTAACTTATCACTATGTCATATCTAACCATTTTCATAGGCCAGAGCTTGTCCCTCAACATCATTTTCTTGTCAATAGTCTTTCACTACTATACACCCATCAAAGCATTGCATATCTCCTTGGATGAATTATTATCAGAGAAGTGAGGCATCAAATGTTCCTTCATTGCATCCAATAGTAACCTTTGTGTCGTTATCTCCCACTTAGATAGGGAAACATTATCCTCTGCATCTTCTAACTCCAAGGTCACATTCTCAATAGTCTCTCATAGATCATTTTCCTTGAGAACCATGGTAACCCTAGCCTTCCAAGGTAGGGAAATTGAGATTACATCTGTCCTGTCTTCAAATCAAAGTCCCACTATAGTCATGTTGAATAGATCTTGTTGTAGATATGTGTTAAGTCCTTCTAACACTCTTAATTGAAAAAAATATGGTTGGTCCTTTAGGCACCCATCACACCCATACAAATTTTGTTGGTTGACCCTCTTGACTGCTACCATATTTTAAAATATACGACTAGCTCATTCCTCTCATCAATTTGCACCCTCTCACTTCTACTATATTATTGTATCACTTCTTGACCCTTGCACATTGATCTTAACCATGAATCAATACTCAAGGTTCTCTTTGTTGAGAAATATAGGCATATCAATTAAGTGATTTCTCTTTGATTAGTAACTACTTGTGAGTTCTTTTTACTTCTTTAAATTAGGATCTTCTTTTACTTATATTATTAGTGTTCTTCTTCATCAAATAGCTACCAATGCATGAACATAAATAGACAAGAGACACAGAATGTAGGCTATCATCCAAGGCCAAAACCTCTCACTCTTTGAGAGGAAAACCCACACAAATTATTCTTATAGAGATTCCAATTGACGAATACCAAGACCAAGACCCTTGACCTATTTTCCAGTCGAAGACCAAGACACAAGTTCTCTTGACAATAAACCTTTTGCTATTTTTCTCTTCTCGACTCCTCTTCCACTTCAACCTTCTTAGCACCGAGACATTATCACCATTAAGATCTCATTAATGTCATGACATCAATATCTACTTATTTTGATGACAATGAGACCTTCTCACTATAGTTATACCAAATCCTTGTTACTGTGGTGGTACTGAATTCTCCTTGTTGTTGTGACACTGAGATAGATATTTCCCTTGACTATGAGATAGCACTGAATTTTCCTTGTTGTACCGAGACAGAGTTTTCCCTTGACTCTGAGATAGCAAAAAATTCTCCTTGCTATTTTGATATCATATCACTATGAGAACAATAATTTTTTCTTACTGTAATTATTGAAATCATCTCTGCAATCCTATCTGAACTTGCCTCTACAATTACCCTGAGTTCCTATACCCCTATCTAGGCTCCTTCACCAAACTTGTCTCTGCAATTACCCATCCGAATTTCCAGAGGGTGATCTGAAGTTCTTGATTGTGAAATAGGCCAAGCTACCTATTTATAGTAGTATGTCCATGTATATTAGCCAGCATGATAGTTTGAATAATTGTGTCTCATTTTTAGGTGAAATCGACATGAGTTCTTCATTTCATATTGAGGTCAACTTGAAGAGGGATAAATTGTGCTTGTCTTGGAGGGCTACTTGACAATCCTAATGACTCATACATAAGTGTAATATGCCCAAGAAGGGTCCTTCATATATGGCATAAACTCAAATTGATTTTATGACCAATCCTAAGGACTCACAATGGGAGGCATACTAAAATAAAATTCCTTTCTCATGAAACCCATGAGACAAGCATAATAATACTTTTATTTTTATTACTTTAATCAATTACATGAAATCAAAATTGCACATATTTATGAATACCGAACCTAGTTACTTTCCAACACTCCCTCTTAACTAGGGAGGTATTCATAATGGTACTTGGTCATTCTCAATCTGAAGAATTTCTCATAAGAAGAACCAAATTGGTAACCCATTTTCACAGCATCATATCAGCCATCATTGTCACATAGCAAGGCCTTGACTAACAGCTCTATCTCTCCACGAGATCTGAGCATATTTTTGGAAGTACCAATGATGTTTAGACACCCTCATCATTGTCTCTCTCAGAACATACACCACCTAGGTTCGCAAGGTGTGTTCCACCATAATTATTCTTATCTTGGATTCCTAGTCCTCAAAGAATATCAGTCCTCAACGACTACTCTTACCTTGGATTCCCTAATACATCCTCAAAGAGCATCAAATTCCATATACTTACGCAATCCTCCATTTTGTATTCCAAAATGAAGACTAGAATGATGTGTCTATATCTCCCTCATAATTATGGAGGACATATCTATTCCAATAAAGGAATGTACTCATTCCTACAAAAGGAATGTACCTAAGATTCTTCTTGGCTTAGGAATTTCCAAGTTTCTTCCAAGTAAGAAACTTGTTTCCAGGCTCCCTCTTAATTAGGGACCTACAATAGCTCCTCAGGTGGATATGATGGGACAACCATCTACTTGAAAAAATCCTCTTTGCGATGTCATGAATTTATTTTCATTACATAGGAGTATTCATGTTTGGGACTTCTACATAGGGCATTGACCATCCATCACTTTCATCCATGAGTTATCCATATCATCGGAAAGTGATCCATTAGTCCATATATGGCCTTCCTTCATGCCATGTTTCCTTCTTCATGCCATGTTTACTTAAGGATCTTTCTTCCTACTACATGTACATCGGTGGTGGAAGACATCCATAGAGCTTCCCTCATCAACCTTGCATAAAATCATCCAGATATTTGCTCAAAAATAAAGGAACGAACATTAAAATTACCTTTGTGGTGGTCTTTCCTCATGACATATTCTAGTTTTCATCAGCATCCTGCATACATATTGACACATCTCCCAACAATATATATTCTCAAGGGTGTCTTTCTTTTTCAAACTCCATTAGAGATTTCATATCTTCCATGGAGATATCCTAGTCAAATATTATTGGTCTTTCAGATTTTGATTTCCTTTACCATTTTGAATATTCCATTGTCTCTTCCTTCCTTTCTTCACACATTTCATTCCCAGGGGCTTTCAATAAGAGTACCTCAATTGTAGTCAACCACCTCATTCCTCATATGAGGACATATTATGTTAATTTCATCTAGTGAATGTGTGACACGTGCATTCTTGCACCCATTGAGGGACGATATCCTTTTTTTTATCATGCTCTTAAGATAGTGATTTGGTTCATGATACATGTAACCATATGACATGACTTCCACAATATCAAATGTAAGCATACATACCTCATTTTTCCTTTGAGTCATCCAAACTTCCTACATCGGCTTCCTTGATTGAAAGAGCTTTGATCCCTTAAACTACTTCATTTTTATGTCATCATACCATTATCCCATGAATTCTAGAAGTTGGAAATTCTTGATGAAACACTTTCTTCCCCTCATGGTCGGTGAATCTTTCAATGAATATTCCTTCAGAGATTCTTGAGGATCTAAAGTATCCCATCAGCAGATGTTTCCTTTTGACATATGTATGATGAACCTTGTACTAGATGACCTTGCCAATTGTGTTCCCAATGAGATTCCCCAGAGCTATATCCTTGAATTCCATATATTTTATCCATCTTTCATGCTTCTCTATGATGTTATCCCAAGATCTTGTTCCCAATGCTTCTATGATGCCTTGATGCATCCCATTTATTGAATCATGATAGCCATATCTTACAATAGAAGACTTAGGAATTTGAAAAGAACTAAGGTGAGGAAGACTATCTTAGTCATAGTAGAGATCCCTTACTTCCTCTATCTTGGACTTCTTCTTTTCAGCCTCCTCCACTTCTTTGGTGATATGCGCTTCTTCTCTTATTCTTGTCATTGTAGCATAAGATTGATTCTACTCACTTGATCCCACATTAGATTTTTCCTTTAACCTGGATTATTTAATCTTGTATAGGGACCATAGGTCCTGGAATGGAGTAGCTTCTTTCTTCCCATAAATACTTGAAGTAAAGTTACCCCACTCCTTCGGTAGTGTATTTAATACCAGTGTTGGCATTTCACTATCAGACATGACTTCTCCCAGTTCTTGTATTTGATCTCGAATCTCAGATATCCTCATAAAGTATGAGGCTATTCCATATTCCTTAGACATTTTTATCTTGTAGAGTTCTTTCCTTAATGATATGACTTCTCAAGTAGTTCTTATGGAATACAACTCTACCAGTTTGTCATAGATTTCTTTTGAAGTTGCAAGTTTAGATACATATGGGATGATGGGAACCTTGATGGATTCTATGAGAATATTTTGAGCCCTAACTTCCTCTTTCATATACTTGGAAAGCGCTTGAGCATATTCCTCTCCTAGTTTTGTAATAGATCCTTTGACATCATTCATGACCTCACTTTCAATGAGATTTAGATTTGTCCTTTTCTTCCATTCAAGATAGTTTGAATCCCCAATCAATTTGTTGCTCTCCTTGCAAAAATACATTTTGACAGATTCAAATAAGGTCATATACTTACTAGATAGGATGCTCCTTCTTTTTGTTGCTTCCTTAATGTTGATGATAATATACAACATATAAAAATTACCCTTGATGAAGGTAGTTTTCTTTAAGAGTGATCCTTGATCCCACAAAGAGTGACATGTCACCACCTTTTGATCTAGCTTCCTTTGGATGAATAGTCTTCAAAACACTTTAACTTTAGTAGATGTAGGGTTTTGGCATTCTCCCCTTTGATGATGATCCCAATACTTCTTCGTAGACTTTTTTGATCTAGGGTTATGATGCTTCTTTTGACTTCAATATTATCTTTACTTTGATGCCTTCCTTGATATTTTATCCTTGAATGTCCCTTAATAAGATGACATTCCTTGACTTAGCCACCTTAACTCTAAAACCATGTTGACAAATCTAGGGTGTAGCAATTAAGTGAGATCCCTTTGATTAGTAACTGCTTGTGAGTGCTTTTTACTTCTTTAGATTAGGATATTCTTTTGCTTAGATTATTACTGTTCTTATTCATCAAACAACTACCAATGCATGAACATAAATAGACAAGAGAGACAGAGTGTACACTATCAACTAGGGCCAAAACCTCTCACTCTTTGAGAGGAAAACCCACACAAATTCTTCTTATAGAGATTCCAATTAATGAATATCAAGACTAAGACCCTTGACCTATTTAACACTCCAAGACCAAGACACAAGTTCTCTTAATAGTCAATCTTTTTCTCTTTTCCTCTTCTCGACTCCTCTTCCACTTCAACCTTCTTAGCACCAATAAATTATCACCATCGAGATCGCATTACTGTCATGACACAAAGAACTGCTTACTGTGATGACAACAAGACCTTCTTTCTGTAGTTATATTGAATCCTTCTTACTGTGGTGGCACTGAATTCTCCTTGTTGTTGTGACACTAAGACAGAGATTTACCTTGACTATGAGATAACATTAAATTCTCTTTGTTGTACCGAGACAAAGTTTTCCCTTGACTGTGAGATAAAATCGAATCCTCCTTGTTGTTGTGAGATCATATCATTGCGATAACACTGAAGTTTGCTTACTGTAATTATCAAAATTATCTATGCTATCCTATCTAAACTTGCCTCTGAAATTAGGTCGATTTCTTGTACCCTTATCCGAGATCCTTCACCGAACTTGTCTCTACAATTAGCCAGCCGAATTTAAGAGGGTGATAAGAACTGCTTGACTGTTAAATAGGTTGATATGCCTATTTATAGTAGTCTTTCCATGTATATTATCCGACATGATAGTTTGAATAGTTGTGTCTCCATTTTAGGTGAATATGTCATGAGATTCATTTCATCTTAAGGGCGATTTGAAGAGGCATTACTTGTTCTTGTCTTGGAGGGCTACTTGACAATCCTAATGACTCATACATAAGTGTAATATGCCCAAGAAGGGTCCTTCATACATGGCATAGACTCAAATTGATTTATGACCAATATTAAAGACTCATAATGGGAGTCATACTAAAATAAAGTTTCTTCCTCATGAAACCCATGAGACAAGCATAATAATAGTTTTATTTTTCTTATTTTCATCAATGACATAAAATAACAATTACACATGTCATTATGAAGACTAAACCTAGTTACTTTCCAAAACTCTTCTCCACCCACATTAGGGGAATTTTAAGATCTAAAATGAGCCTCATAAGGAAATTATAAAATAATAGTGGAAATAATAAAATAAGATTAGATTACGTCATCAAATTTTAGTGTGAAAAAAGAAAAAGGTATTTTTTCAACTTGTATTTTCTACTTATCTCCCTATGGATTTACTCAAATTTCGAGTGGAAACACTCATTGGATGCAAAATTTGATTCCTCATCCAAGGAGTACCCATGTTGCATACTTTCGATGGACCCTACTATAGGGAAAATGAGAAATACATGAAAAACGTGATTGCAATCACGTATTTTCATGTATTTCTCATTTTTCGCATAGCAAGGTCCATCAAAAGTATGTAACATGGGTACTCCTTGGATGAGGAATTAAATTTTTTATCCAATGAGTACTCCCATTTGAAATTTGAGTAAAACCTTAGGGAGATAAGTTGAAAAAGTAGTTTTCTTATTTTATTATTTTTTAATATTTTTGCTTTTTTACTCCAAAAATGGTGAATCATCCCCGATGGTTGACATCTTCATCTTGAATCCTATTAGTTCGTATACAATTTATTTTGGTTGTACATTTTTCTTAGGAGGCCCATTTCAGACCTCAAAAATCCCCTAATGATAGGATTCCCTTCTTGAATTTCCTTGGATCCTAACCCTATGCTTTACCTACATTTTATTCACCCAATATTTTGAGAATACCTTCATATCATATCCCAATGGTCAACTCCTCACATGGCTCCACTATGTCTATACCAATCTCTAGTCTATAACTTCACCTACACTAGACCCAATCTCTCCCTTTGCATGTTGAAAGTAGTTCAGCAGTATTGCCCTATAATGTAAAACAACATGGCCTATTATCTTCTCTTGATAGCACACTCAATATATTATTTGCAACTAAGATCTATCCTTCTAACACCTCCTGTTATGCAAGTTCTCTCCATCTAGTCATGACACCCTTCATTCTCTATATATGCTCATAGTCATTTCCTTCTTCAGTGATCATTCTTTGTGTGATCCCATGCTACACAAATTCCTTATGCATTATCATCCTCTTTTTTTCTTGATATGGAGCCTTGCACCACCATTCACACACAACCTGTTTAAGCCACTTAGCCCTAGTGATAGGTCTGGCAACCTTGGGCCACTTAAAATCCTTAGATGGACCTCTTCATGACCCACTCAACTATCTAACTTTTTTTAATTTAATTTCATTATTTTTCTTAGCCATTGTACAACGTGATATTTTTCCTGCAGAATAATTTTCCTTGACCACCATATACTGTGGGACCTTCGTATGGCCTAATTTTTTTTAAATATACACCTTGTATGATCCAAACTTGACTCCAACTATGTTTGTACAAACTTGGCACCTTGAGATCAACTTCTTAGAGTTTTCGATCTAGTGCCATGTTAAATTCTATACTTACCACATAGTAATTTGTTCCTAGAAAATTATTATAGATCTACTAAATAAAAACACAACTAGGTTCTTAACACGATTATTCAAAGGAAGCACAATTTTTCAACCAATCTCAATTGCATGTGACACATAGTTCTTCAATAAAATAATAATATGAACCTATTAGGCTTGTGTTTTAGGATAATGGCCCAATTAAGGAATATACAAATTAAACATACCATGTATCCAATCTAGATGATTGGGTCCTAGATCTATCCTTGATCTACATGATTGATCTAGATTTTCAATATTGTACTCATGCACATTCCTCATACCTGAGAAACTAAAGTAGCTCACTCGTCACTTGACAACATTTATTTCTTAATGGTTTTTTCCACTATATGATGTGCCCTTCTCCTCTTCTTAATCTTTCTTTTTTAAGCTTTAACTGAGTTAAATCTCTCAACCTACTATCCAAGGTCATGGATAGCCAATATTATATCTCACCTTGCTTGAGATCAACGATTTAGATCAAAACATTATCATTAAATAAAATACTTTACTTTTCCTAAGTTATTTTGTTCAATAGTCAATATAATTAATTATTTTCTTTACATAAGTTAGACTTAGGCTAAGTTGCAATAGCAACTTACTTAGTACCTTTGCAAGTATCCTAAGGAGACTTTGTGTGATTTCTACATGCTAGACAGGGAAAATTTTAAGAACCACCCTAAATTTATATGTATCATAAATGGGCAAATCCCCATGATACATAGGAAAAATGGGAGGCGATTTTATCAATAATCTAATATGTATATACAATTTTTTTGGCGAGTCTCTCACCAAATTATATTATCTTGTAAAGTCATGGCGAATCTTTCACTTAATTATAAAATCTTGTAAGATCTTGGCAATTCTTTCACTGAATGATAAAACATTGTGAACTCTTGGCGAATTTTTTGTTAAAGTATGAAACCATATATGATAATAGGAAAACATATTCATTAAACTGTAATATACTTACATACATGTTTAGAAAAAAGAAACACAATTTTATCTTCCTACAAACAATGTTGCAAGTTTCAGTTGTCGTGTTTGTCAACGTTCTTACTATACACTCTTTCATATCCTTCTATTAGTTTTGATAATATTCCACAAGAAAGTTCTTGTAGGTGTTGATCTTGACCACCGGTTCTATCAAGGTAGGAGAGATTAATCTTTTCTCTACCACTTTTGTCAAGCTATCAAATTTCTTTCTTATTCCATAGACTCCAACTGCGAGATAAAAAAAAAAAACACATCAAGTTTGTTTACCCCAACACGCCAACAAGTAGCAAGCCCCAACTATATAATATAAGAAAGTATAAGGTATCCCAAAGGGCTGAAGGAGATCTAATGGAAATAAGTGATTGTTGTCAGAAGCCTTCCAATCAATATATAAATATATAAATGTAGATTTATTATTATTTTAATTGGAAATCTTCAATTAAATAATAAAATTTAATTATGTCTCTCCCAATCTAAATTTCTTATTAGCATAATTCACTACCTTCCTATGTCTTGCATTTTTTAACAGCGTTGTAACATGTGGATTAATTTCCTTTTTTTTGCACAATCTCCACCTTTTAGGGAAATATGGTGAAGTGGCCCAACCCCTACAAATCATTATGGAAAACTAAGAATAACAAAGAAGATGGTTGTACAAACCAACATATTTTTCAAACAACTAATCCAACATCAGTACCTTAAATTTTTCATGAAGATATCATATTGAGAACGTTTGAAAAATGGTGGGAAATCTAGGCATCTATCTCTCTTCTGTGAGCATGATGCGAAAAGAGTGATAAGAATTCACTATTTTGAATTTTTTTTTGTTAAATCAAAAAATCAATATTAATGGAGATATTGGTATTTTTTACTAAATTTTGTGAAGTGACTAAATGTAGCTTTAACCATTCACCTTAAGATGTTTTCTACAATATAATTTCCTAAGTCTATTTAATATCTTCATTATCATAAAAACCAACCTATATCCATCTTAACTCCACATCTACCACTCTTAGAGGGATGGAATCTATTTATCCCTCTCAACGCTTAGTAGACCCGGAATTAAGATGGATCTAAGCTGATAGAATTTCCCATTTAAATAGTCTATGCTCACATGAATACCATGGGTCTACCATGAGTTATCATAAACCTGGAGCTTAAAAACTACTATTAGTAATTTATAAAAATTAATAATTGATTTTTATTTTATTTTTTTTATTTTAACAAAGTTAAAATGTTTAAGTCACATTAAATTACAAGATCCATTTTTACTCTTGAATGTTTTTTTGTATGGTATTAATAATAATTTGGCCCATGGTATTTGACCCATAGTATTTTGCCCATAGGCTTCACCTAAATATTAGGCATTTTTTGAGTGTTCGTAAATATAAGGTGACTTATGGAGTAAATATAAAAAAATGTTTTATTTATTTACCATACCTGTTTTATTTATTTACCATACTCGTCATTTATTTATATTTTTATTAATTTACCATACCTATTTTATAAATATCGTATTTGGCCCATAGGATTCACTTAAATAAAATGTCTTTTTTTTAGCCTTCTTAAATATAAAGAGGATTATGGACTAAATATAAAAAGAGGTTTTATTTGTTTGCCATACCTCTAGTTTATTTAGTTACCATAACTCCATTCTATTTATATTTTTATTTATTTACACCCTTGTGTGTTCGTAAATATAAGGTGACTTATGGAGTAAATATAAAAAAATGTTTTATTTATTTACCATACCTCTTGTTTATTTATATTTTTATTAATTTACCATACCTCTTTTATAAATATGGTATTTGGCCCATAGGATTCACTTAAATAAAACCTCTCTTTTGAGCCTTCTTAAATAGAAAGAGGGTTATGGACTAAATATAAAAAGAGGTTTTTATTTATTTACCATATCTCCACGTTATTGGGACCAAATACAACCTCCCAAACCACCTCCCAAAAAAAATGGGCGATTGCAAATGAATTTAACATTGCAAAGCGGTCAATTGTAATGGAATATAACCTCGGGTCAAATGATTCTTTTCATAGTTTATTTTCCCCTTTATTTGGGCTAAAATGAAAAAAATAATTATTTTTTAAATAAAAGTTGGGCTAAATATATGAAATGGGTGTTTTATAAAAATTTTGCCCCTTTTAAATGAAAAACCCCTTAAATTTCGCCATTGGGCTAAAATTCACCACTAAAATTTACCATGATGTTAGACACTTGGTCCTATGTAAAAGTAACTATTTGAGCTACAAACATCAACATGTAACTACTTTAAGTTTTAACATTACGATATCATCCTTCTTATCAAAGGAGATGATATAGAAAAACATGGAAAATAATAAAACACAAATTCCTTGTTTAAAAGAGGATACTCCCATGATAGAAATAAAAATAATTCTTCAAATGGGATATCTTAATCTAGAGGAATATCTAAATCTATATCAAAATATGTAAAGGTGTGTTGGAGATGTGGAAAATAACGAAGTTACGAGAAATATTATTGTTACACGCCATTTTTTCACATCCAATCAAAAGGCCTAAAAATTGGATCAATCAACATCCTTGAACACTTTGGCATTATCACTTTGCAAAGCTCTAACCATAACCTCCCCAAAAATTCTACGTTTTTGGGTCAATCAGCTCAAAAACATTGTTTTTAGCCCCAACGCACCCTACATGCTTATCCACTTGCAATGGTTCCAAGTTTCATAACTGAGCACCTGCATTGATAGATGCATGTTTCTCGACTCTGCAGGTGTGATGGTTCTAGAATTTCAGGAAAATTAAAAAATATTTTCATAAAGTATCCCTCCAAAAGCTTCTAAGGTGGTTTTAACCATTTACCATGGGTAAAAATACCAAATTCCTTATCTAAAGGTCTTATCTCTTATCCTTTGAGCTTATCCTCCATCATAAGTGGATCTGAAGCCTAGATTGGTAAATATTAAACTACCATGTTTACCTTATACATTTATTGACTCCCATAGAGTCTGGGTTGGATTTTGGAGATCATTAGTGCCCTCATGCTACTACTTTGAGATTAAGGAATCATCATCCACTTGCATTAGGGTTGGGTGTGAAGGTTTTCTTTGTGGCAAAGAAGGACAAAAAAATTAGGGAGATATCTACAAAGTCAACTTCTATATATGGTTGTAACTCCCTCCATTATTTATTAATACAAAAAGCATTATGTTTTCCTATACTTGTGTCATGTCGATACTTATGTATTTCAATGCCATGTTGACTTATTGATTAGGGACATTGGATTATGCTATGTGGATATTGTAGTTCCTTTTCTTTTTTTATTCATTATTGCAGGTTCCATTTATAGTGCATGGAGCTAGAGTTGGAACTTACAAGTGAGGAGAAGAGGAGGAGTTACTGCGAATTCCATGTAGGTTTATTTTCCATATTCTAATCTCTCTAAGGAAAACTTACATATTTTTTGCCTCTGTTGTTCTAGATCAAACCACTAGATCTAGGGAGTTCATTTTTGTCTGCAGAAGTGAATTTTCCATATAACAAATTGGTGACTTCACTGGGGATTGATATTTCCCTTAGTGTTTTCCTTGGCCTTACAATTTTTTCACCTTCCAAAGCGACCTTAATCGACTTATTCAAATAGTAATTGACCTTAAGAAAACACATTTTTGAGCTTGGTTGGGTTTCTTGTATCATGTTTTGACCAAATTAGCACCAATGCAATCTATGTTCTAAAATGGAGTGACCCAGCGCACCCTCTCCTCTATGGTTGTGCGATGGTGCGCATTGGTACCTGTTCTACCCTTGCGATGATCCTTTAGGATGAAAAAATTGAATTCATTTTCCTTGCTCTACATTCTGCTTTGGTCTGAGAGGTTTTCTTGAGTTTCCAAGTTTATTTGTGTCTCTAAAAATCCATCAGAGTGTTTGCATTTTATTTTATTAGCCTTTGATGAGAATTTCCTTGTTTTTTTCTTCCTTCTTATCAATTAGGCATTTTCTAAACATTTTGGCTTGATTTATGATTGGCTTGGAGAAAATTATATTATATTCATATTCTGTGTGATTCTTTTTAATCAATGACATAGTTTCATCTTAGTTTTCATTGCATTTGAAAATTACGAGGAAAGAAAAGAAAAAAATTCATTACTCACATCACATATATGGTTTTGAATTTAAATTGGATCATTTTCATTAAAAGATCTAATTAGGGTTTTTTGTTTGTTGCATTCATGATTGTTGCATCATTATTTGTTTCTTCCCTCACGTACATATATTTTCATTGAAAATAAAGAGTTCTTATTATCATGCTAGATTGCATTATAGGGAAATCAAGTGAACTCGTATCATGAGCCTTGAAACTGAAACATAATTGAAGATCAACTTATAAAATATACTCAATCAATCTAAGGAGCATTTGGAACATTAGCGACACACATAGAGGTCTAGGCTAAAGATGTGTTACATTGTCTTTAAACGTAGGAGTTGTCATGAATTGTTTATATTACATGCTGGGGGTAGTCGGTAACCCACGTACATAAGTATATCAGATCATTCTCCACGTACCCTTGGGTATATCGGATGGTGCTCCACATGTGAAAATTATATTAGAATACTTCCTATCATACAAGATGCATTAGACATCACTACCATAAACTGCACTTCTACGTACCTCTAAGTATATTTTGGAAGTCTCCAATAGTCTTTATCCCACCATAGGTAACCAATCCGACCTCCTTGTCCACTATGATACACCGAACACAACATTTGGGGAGATTTATTGCATGTACTAGAAACGACTTTCAATAGTTCACAGTGACTAGGTAATCCTTTTCTTCCTAGTTACCCCTTTGTTTTATTTTGTGTTTTTTAAGTTCTAAAATTTATTATACCATCATGGAATAACACCCTCAACAACCCTGTCATTCATGTAGAATGAAAATATTTCCTCCTTTACCTCCAGAGGCAACACCTGGTCATCGAAAGAATAAAAAGAATCAAACTACGGAAACTAGTAATTCAGATGCTTCCCCTTTTAAAACCACATCTGAAATCAATCAGCTAGACTCATTACTTCCATTAAGTACTGAACCGAAATGACATATTTACTAGCTGATAAGTCCAATGAAGTCAAAATTGAAGCCCTTGAAACTTCACTACCTGAGTTCATTGAACCTAAATTTCCTGATTCATATACATTACAACCTAATATTATACAACCTAAGGAACCTCAGCTCATTGAGCATGTTACTTCAGGGCCTTCTTCCTCTCTTCCTCTACCTTTGACTCACCCAGAAAGCATATTTTTTCGTCCCAACGGAGAAAAAAATCCACCTGGTATTTTGAGTATTAAGGAAATAATTGAAGAGTCTTGACCTTCATCTTTGTTTCATTTTAGAGAGACTTCTCTTTATTAGGTTCATCCTTTCCTTACTCCTCATACTCCTATACAAGATCCTTTACCTACCACACCTCAGTTCACTCACCTTTCAATTTTCCTCGGCAAACTTCTTTGGGAAGTTTAACCATGATTGATTCAATTATGGTTTCTCAACCTATATCTTATATCATGAGAAATTCAACCGAAGTTGTAGCTACTTCCATGTTTGTGACTTCACCAAAGACCCATTTATATGGTGGTCCTTCAGTTCCACCTGGCTACCATTCATTATCTGGAACATTTTCTGGTGCATCAACTAGTCCATGGAATTCTCCTTTCTCATATTCACCTGGAATGTTATCTAGTACTTCATTAATGAGCACCCCACAACCCCTTCAATCAATGGTGCCCCAACCTTCTTTGGTGCAGAAATACAGATCATTTATTAGTGGATTGGGACATGTATAATAGTCTACTCCATCCTATATTGGGTACCCTCCTCCTCAGGGAATGTTACCTCCCTATTCTCCTTATCCCCTAGAAGGGGGGAACCTCTTATTGTCATGTCTCCATCTCCTGATCAAATGTCACAAGTTGGTATTCCCTCCTATTCAAGTCTTCCATTTCTAGGAATGGCTTATAATCCTTGGAATCCCACATTTCTTGTTCAACCTGGTTTAGTTTTGAATCATATTCCCATTTCTCAACCTTCCTCAGTCACACCCTAGGTTCCTACTTGCCAACCTATTGAATATATGCCTCAACCTTCACAAGTTTGACCTCAAACAAGTCAACTTGACTAGATTGCACATCAAACAAAACCTATTCCTCTAGTATATACACTCTCTCAGGTCCCAACTACCCAGCCTCTTCAGGGTACGTTGTAAACTCCATCACTTGGTCAAACTACTCCTCAAATGCTAGTGAACCAACTTGTATATTGTATGGCCCATGTATAAACCACTCAATCCAATGTAGGGATGATGCAAAATCCCTCTAGGAAACCTTTCCAAAGTATTCCTCAAATTATTTTTCATCAAGCCAATATTCCACAAATGCCTTATCAAGGCCAACAGATTCAAACACAACCATTTCAGCCTTTTCAAGGTTATCTTGGAACAAGACAGTATGGATATGTTTATTCTACTTATCACAAACCTCCTTACCTGGGACGCAGATACTTGTTGCTCAACCCATCCCTTCCTAGCCATGATATCCTCCACCAAAATTTAATAGGCAGTTGCCATTTGTAGCAACTCTTAAATTTCCAAATTTAACCCAGCTAATGAATGATCCTATTTTTCAATCTCCTTATTTTCCATCCATTCCTACCAAATTGTTGAGTGATATCCCAAAATTCAATGGAAATCCTAGAGAAGACCTATCTACTCATGTTATGACCTATCATTTATGGTGTTCATCCAACTCCCTAAATGATGATTCGATTCATTTATGACTTTTCCAGAGAACTCTTACTAGTACAGTAGCTAAGTGGTATGTCAAACTACCACGAGCTTCATTTAAAAATTTCAATGCCTTGGAAACTACATTCCTGAACCATTTTAAATTACCTATCTAATATGAAACTTTTATTCCCGATCATTTATTGGCTGAATGGTTTATCAAATATTTGTTACAATCCATTATTGAAGATGTTTCTAAATGTGGAGTTGTTACTAAAGAGCAAGTAATTTCTCGTGCCCAATAACTTGATTTTATTTATACTTAATTCAGCATGCTCTACAACAAAATACCCAATGCTCCAAGACCTCAGCATGTTGTTCCACCACCTCCCACCAAAGAATCACATGTCATTGATGGTGTGATTGGTTATGCTAGTCAACATACAATGAGTAAGCTATATGGTTAATATCATGTGGCTAATCAAAACCCATCTTCTGTTACTCATGCAACTACTTATGATATCAATGTTGTCCAATCTTCAAAAGGAAAATCTCAGCAATCCGAAACTAAGAATAAATGAAAAGGAAAGAAGAAGAAATATAATTCTTCATGAGAAAAACAAAATAATTAGTCTCTTGAGGAAAAAAGAAAGCCTCATTATCCTTTCCTTATTTGTAATTAGAGACATTTTACTCGAGACTATCCACATCAGGTGGAGGTTAATCAATCCCTAAAGTCATCATCTAACGTGCATGTTGTGTTAATAGATCCCTCTCCCAACCAGGAGATGAATATGGTTGCATGAGACTTAGCTTCCTCTTCCCAAGTTATGATGTTATCTTCCAGCAAATAGAAAAACAAGATTATGGTGGCTATGAGAAATAAACAATATGGCAACCTGAATCCATAGATTGGTAAGGCTATTGATCAACCTCCCAGCTCCACCTCCTCCACTTCAGATCCTTCTCCAACTGTGGTACCGACTGAATTAACTGTTATACCTCCCAAAGGTGTTATTCACCAATCCACATTTAATCCTCGTGTAAAAGTTGCGCAGAACTATAATATAGTTGAGGACTTGGATCAATCTCCCTCTCCTATGACAACTCTCAATGTTTTATAGAATTTTCCTACCATAAAGAGGTCTTTATTTTCCGCAATTGGAGGCATAGATCCTTTGGGTTTGAGTCTTGTGGTCTTTAATCATGAGAATCATGCTCCCAAACTTCCCCCACAATTTCCATTTATGATCCAAGTTGTTGTTCTAAGTAAGACTATCCATCAGACAATTGTGGATAAAGGTGCTTCAACTTGTATCATGTCACTTTCCTATTGGAAGGCTATTGGTTCTTCAACTTAACCAGTCACCTACTACTCTTAAATCTCTTGATGGAAGAGGTTTCAAACTTTATGGAATTTTAAATACATTGCAAGTAGAATTAGATGCAAAAATGGTTTCAATAGAAGTTGAACTTATAGATGGACCATTGGATTATAACCTTTTACTAGGACGCACATGGATTTATGCCATGGAAGCTCTCGTGTCAACCTATTTTAGGGCTATTACTTTCCCTCATCGGGGGGGCACCGTGGTCATCGATTAGCTTACCTTACTTGCTAATAATTCTCAAACTACTGGAAGCATCCCTCTTGTGGGAGAATCCCCACAGTATTATCAACATGTCGGAGTAGGATTATTGAAGGATTCCTCTTTGATGGGAACATTTTCACTCCATCCTCCTGACATTCCAAATCTGGTTGCCTTTGTAAATATGATCTCTTCTTGTTCTATTCCATCTAATCCTAGATGGAATATTTGGTGATCACATGTCACTTAGTCCCATTGAGATTGAATATGAAGTAATCTATTCGACTTGTTCGACACATTCTAATTCTCATTCCTCGATAGATTGGGTTGATCATTCCCAATATTTCAGTTCATATTTTAATCCTTTCTTAAATACAATCTCTACAAATGAAAGCATCATGGAAATCACGATGTCAGATGATGCACCATGGAACGATAATCATCATCATTCCTTCTTGCTCGAAACCCTTGAGAATAACCTTGGATACATTTACTCACCCAATATTACCGAGAGATTTACAGATTCCATTTTTATACATGGCATCGATTGTGAGAATAATTTAGCGAATATTGAAGAGACCGTTCTTCTTGATGTTTCAATTAAACCTGTAGTTATTGAAAATGTCCATATTGGTGCATCTTGTTCTCCTGATGAGGTTGACAAGATTTATAAATCCCTTTTACAAGAATTTCGTGACATTTTCACCTGGACATATTAAGATATTCCCTGTATTGATCCAAATATTATATTACATAGGATCAAAACTTATCTCGATTCTAAACTATTTCAACAACGCTTACGCCCATTTCATCCTAAGAAAGTTGTTGCGATTAAGGTATATGTTGAAAAACTTCTATGTGATGGTTTTATTTACCCAGTACCTCTCACTGATTGATCTCGAACATAGTCCCTGTGATGAAGAAACAAGGAATGACTCGAGTACATGATGACTAGGACATTAATCATGCTTGTCCTAAAGACAACTACCCAACCCTATTTATCAATCAAATTGTTGATGATTGTGTTGAAAGAGAAATTTTTTCGTTTATAGATGGTTTTTCCAACTATAATCAAATCAACATACTCCCATTTGTTATAGACATTTTTGGGCACTGCAACCCCAATCATAAATGTCCATAAACCAAGGGCTCTTAAGTCCCTAAAAGTGTTTTTCCAACCTCTAAAAGAACAAGGTCAACTGATTACATCTTCTCCCAGAAGTTCTCCATGAAAAACCACTCAGAACTGGTCAAAACTGGACCATCTCACCTGCTCCATGGTCAAAGTGCACTGCATCCCACATAAATACACATGAGAGGTGCGATGCATACTGAAAAGCCCTTCTATGGGGTGCGATGGGCGAGAGTGGACAAATGGCAGGGTCAATCTGCAAGGTGGAGGATCATGGAATCTTCCAAACACTTCTCCTGTGACACTTGCCTCTCTGCATTCGCTCAGGGATGAGTAAGAGATCATCAATCTCCAAGTGGAATCAAGAACTATCAGAGAGAGGACACTAATAAAATCTCAAAATCTGACTCACCCCCCTTGCAAACATCTATATATGCATCCCTCATCCTAGAGATCCAGAGACTAGAATTTTGTATATTGTAAGGAAGTGCTGCTAGTTTCTTGGTGTAACACCATAGTGTTGGGTGATCTAAGCTTTTCATGAGGTGAAGAAGGGCTTTCTTACTGAGAGGATGATGTTGGGTCAGAACAATTCGTTGTAATCCTCTTTTCTATTCTTGATTATTAATAAAGCTATTCAAGTTTTCCTCCACATTCTTGTATGATTGATGATATATGCATTTCTGTGGTCAATATATATTTGGTCCTATATTGTTTATGATAGTATATCTATGTTCTTGGATAGTTTTATGCTGCTTTGATTCTACAGGTGCTCTTTGAAGCTGGGTAGATGAGGAAGCGAGTGGCAAAGATCTATCAGAAGGGAGAGGAATCAAGCAAGGACCCAAGTGCAAGACAGAGGTTGGTCTCCTTCTTTCCCCTCTTATCTACTTCTCATAAAGGAAAACGAAAGTAGTTTTAGTTTGTTTGTTTCTAAGGTAGCTACCAGCCTTAGTGGGACTAGTAGCTCCACATAGACACTAGATTCCCGATAACAAAATGACGACTTTACTGGGGATCGAATAGATTGTTTGTTTGTCTACATTTGTTTGCTTTATAAACTTACAGGCGGAGCCTGAAGTCAAGCGAGCTAGCCTTCGAACTGCATTTGCTATGCAAGTGCAAAGTAGATCAATGTTGCTTCATTCTATCTCCAGGTTTTGTTTATGAATTGAACAATCGATTTACAAGCTCTCTAATTTCCCTTGTGGTGGCTCTAGTAACCTCCTTAGGTCTACCCCTGTGATTTATTTACTGATTACTACTTGCTCGGCCTAAATCCCTTAACTGAGCTGCAAACTGTGACCTGGAACCCAGTTGAAGTCTCATCAACTAGACCATCGCACTATCTCTTCTTTGGAATCTGGATGCATCGCACTTCCCGTGTGTAGTAGGTGCGCTGCATCTCACTTTCCCTATGTTACAAGTTTGCTAATCAGACAGACCTCTTCTACTCTTAGATTTTGGTTTCTGTGTTCACTCTTTTCAGCTCTATTCAGGAGTTTTGCTGTCTGTAGTCAGTATACCTCTGTTGAAACCATCTTCCTTGCCATTATTTAACCTCCATTGTGCAATGAACTGTAAATGTTTTTATGTATTGTGATCCATTTTCAGTTCTCTTTTACAAAGAAGTAGCATAATTGAACTGGTCGTTTCTTGATTTGGAAGTGTCGCAAGTGTCATTTTCAGTCATAGAAGAGAATTCGATTGTTCTTGATAGTCGATTACACTGTTACTCTTGTATTTGATTTGAATTAGTAGTATTTCAAGTGTCGAAAGAAATTTTTCAATTCCAAATCACAAAGTGTCGTTATTGTTTTCATTTTGTCTTGAAAAGAAACTTGTTAGTAATGTCGCTTTGAAAATAATTCAGATTTGCGCTTAGCTTTCTTTTTATCATTCACACATTAAGAAGGCTAAAAACAAATACATGCATGTGCATTTGCATTTAGACTGTTTGTTGGTCTGATTTAGAACAGTGCATATAGTGTGTGCTCTCTGCTCTATGTTGAAAGAATATCGTTTCTCTTTCCTTAGTAGCTAGGATTTTCATTGCAAAAAGAATATTAAACGATTGTTTATCATCTTAGATTGCATTTTAGGAATTGTATATCTACATCACACGGTGAACTTGAAAGGAAAATTTCTTAAGCAAGATCAACTGTAAAATAAATTTAATGAACCTAAAAACGCTTTGGAACCTAACGCACAACATTTAGAAGTCTAGGCTAGAGACATATTTCGGCGTCGTAAAGCCTGGTAACTATTGTTTTCATTGTTCGTTGGGTGATTCCTCCACTTTGAGACGATAAGTGCCAGTACAGACTTGTGCTCCCACGTACTATCGAGTATATATTGGGAGACCACAATAGGCTTTATCCTTTATCCATAGGAAGTCGTGCCTACCGCCCTATCAATCGCAATGCACTGAACACAACATTCGGGAAGATTGACTGTCGTACCGTAAAAAGTATTCTGACATTTTGCGATTGGTTTGGTAATCCATCTGTCTAGATTTCCAGAGCAGTCTCTTTCGTTCCTTTTTCAGACTCCTTAAAGGAAAAGGTCCATCTAAGCACTTGTCACTTCAGGCTCATTAAAAATCGAAGGCGACTAGAGTCATCTTTTGTTTTTTATTGACTCTTAAAAATTGAAAAAACAAGTTGTGTCAAAGTGTCTAAAATTCATTTAATTCAGAATCATTTTCCCCTTTATTTTGAGTTGATCGAGTAATCCGCAATCGTGGAAGAAATTCAATCAAAATCGCTAGAAAATCTTTTGGATAGACTAGATATGTCTGAACAACCGTCGACATCCAGGACTATGTCATCCGACGCAGCAGCGGTAGAGCCTCCTGCTGCTACTCCAACGATGTTCGCCAGTGTACCATATGTCCCAGCAAGTTATCAAAAGCAGCCGGAATCCAATCAAGGACTCTTTCGATGACATGGTCAGTTCCTATTTCTTCATCTGGATTATCATCTGGCATTTCTTATGTTGAAACTCAACAAATTGATCCAATGTGTCTTCAAAGGCCAATCTACCCTTTAAGTACTAGATTGCCACCATATGGAGGGCAGTATGCCTTTTCATTGTTCCCTCCCGGAGAACAACCATATGGGAGTTTACAACAAAGTTCAAGTCAAACCGGAATTACATCCACCAGTTGGGTACCAATACTGCCTCAGCAACCAAGGGTTGTATATTCAATGCAACCAATCCACCCTGTGTCGAATATTCCCACTATACCTACTATGGTGACTGCATCGCAAGTACAAGCTCTACCTGTTGTATGTCAACCCCAAGTTTCTCAGGTTGCAATACAACAGCCTCTTGTCTCAACGACTCAATCACAACCTCAGGTTAGTGCCTCCTTATCTGGAGCGACTCAGGCTCAAACAAGTACTATGACTCTTCATCTTGGTCAATCATCCAGTATTCGACAACAGCAAATGGTCCAACAACCATGGTTGGTTCAATCTCACAACCGCCATTCCAGCAATCATATCAAGAACCTGAGCAACAAGTCTTTGTAAGTAACGGGCAATCGCATTTCCAAAGCGATTATCAACAACCATATTATAATGGTTATGCCCATAAACCTTATCAAAGTTACCATCATCAAATACATTATGCTAGTATGCAAAGACCCACTGCTCAGGCGATTCCATCTTATCCTGGGTATGCTTCGCCTAACCTGAATCAACAGTTGCCCTTTGTAGCAACTCTAGAATTACCAGATCTAAACCGGCTGACGAATGATCCAATTGCTTACGCCCCTTGGTGGCCGGCGATTCTGCATAAACTTCTGTCAGATATTCCTAAATTTAATGGAAATCCGAGTGAACACCCGTCGAATCTTGTGATGACCTTTCATCTGTGGTGTTCATCTAACACTCTAAAGATGATTCGATTAGGCTTCGCCTTTTTCAACGAACGTTAACTGGTCCAGCAGCAAAATGGTATATTGAATTGCCTAGAGCTTCGTTTGATAACTTCAGTACCCTAGCCACAACCTTTTTAACCCATTTTCAGTTACCCATAAGGTACGAAACGGGAACAGAACTTCTTACCAATTTCAAGCAAACGACAGCCACTCACATATCCAATCATATTCATGAATGGCGACGTCGTCATAGAATGGTAAAAATGTACGTTCCTAATCAGCTTTTAGCTGAATGGTTTATTAAGTCATTATTACCTTCCATTACAGAAGATGTGGAAAAGGGAGGAGTCGTCACTGAAGAGCAATTCATTGCTCGTGCGCAATATCTAGGCTTGATATATACTCAGTCTGGCATGCTCTACGATAAAATCCCTAATGCTCCTAGACCGGAATTCTCCATTCCTCCTCCTCCTAAATCAAACAAAGACTCTCATGCCGACGATGGCATGATAGGTACGACAAGCACGAAATTGACAAAGGCTACATCTAAGAAAGCCTGTAAGATTTCTGATCAAAATGCAAATGAAGAACTTCTCACCTCGGAGGTAAATGCTATGTCGACCGACAAGGGCAAACAACTGAAGCAACCAAGGGGCAAGAAGAAAAAGAAAGGGAAGAAGAAGAAACAAGAGGAGACGTCTCCTGAAAAATCTTTTGTAAACCCTTATGGAAATAGGAAACCAAATCATCCATGCTTTATATGCGATGAGGATCATTGGACATCAGATTGTCCATATAAAGCTGAGCTTAGAAAATTCTTCAAGAATACAAAAACCTCGGCAGTATTAACTGATCCATTTCCGAATCCAGGAACAAATATGGTTGCTAGTGACAATGCTTCCCGATCCCAAGTACTTATGCTGTCTATTTTGAAGCACCAAAATGATTCTTTGATATCGACAAGGAATAAAGATTACGGGAATCCACAGCTGTCAAACAACAAGGCTAATGATCAACCTATTAGTTCGACAACAACTTCGACCGAAGTTGTGCCACCCATCATTCCTGAGCTAACGATAAAGCCGCCAAAGGGAGTAGTACACAAATCGACATTTAATCCTCATGCTAGAGCAGCACAACATTATAATATAGTATGGGAATTGGCCCAATCGCCGTCCACTATGTCGACACTTGAGGTACCACAAAATTGCCCCTCCAAAAAGCAATCTTTATTATCAACAATAGGTGGGATTGACCCAATGGATTCCAATCTTGTGGCCTTTGATCATAAAGGATATGACCCTCAGTTACCAGCTCAACTAGCTTTCCTTATTCAAGTGAAAGCCCTCAACAAAACTATTCATCGAACAATTATTGATGAGGGGGCATCTACATGTATTATGTCAATGAGTTGCTGGAAAAATTTAGGCTCACCACCCTTGTCGAGATCATCAATGACGTTAAAAGCATTTGATGGACAATCATACACTCCATACGGGATTTTAAGTAACTTGTGAGTTGAGATGGGGGGAAAAACAGTAGAAATTGATGCTGTGGAAACCTCGATTACAACATCCTACTGGGAAGGCCATGGATTTATGCTATGGCTGCAGTTGTGTCGACATACTTCAGAAAGATTGCATTTCCCTTTCAAGGAGGAATTACAATCATCGACCAACAAACATTTCTCCCCAACAGTTCACAAGTTACGGGAAGCATTCCAATGATCCATGGAAGCAATCATTTGCTTCAAAATATCGCAGTAGGACTCCTAAAAGACCCTGCATTAATGGGGACTTTTGCACTACCGCCTCCAAACAATATGGCGGAAGTGGCCACGATGGGAACCTGCAATATGATGTCTTCTAGATTCAAAAGATTCCTAAACATTTTGACAGCATGGATCATCGCCATTTTAGAAATATTGTAGCAATCAAGTTTCTTGGTCTGGGGGGCAAACCCAAATCAACGCTCATCGGGCATTTGGATAGATAGGTCTAAGGAATATGGCACCCCTTCAGATCCTTGGTCGTAAGTACATTCTACAGACGAAGGAATTATTCAATCAATGATGATTGATGGGGCACCATGGAAAGATTACCACCATTGTTCCCATCTTCCAAATTGTAAGGAAGATAGTTCCAGTGACCTTAATCATCCTTCAGTTTTTTATTTTCTATCAAACACTGTAAATACAGTGGATTATGAGGACAACCTCAAAGATCTCAAAGGTAAATCTTCATTCCAACCACCGCAATGAATGCAATGAAGCTTGGGGGGCATGCAAACTTATCACGAGCAGTGTTACCACAGGGTTCAAGCTCGTTAAAAAATAAAACCACCTCGAGCAGTTTTAACGCAAAATTCAAGCGCATTAAAAAATAAACATAAGCAATGAGCAAACGTTCCCCCAGAGTTTAAGCTCATTAAAAAATGAACCAATTTCTGGTAAATAACCATCGTGAATGCATTATCATCAGCCTTTGAAGCCTTGGTCATGTTCTCATCATCACCTCCACTCTGTATTGGCCGATCATTCACCTCCATTTGATTGTTTACCTTTTTTGAGGAACAGATGTGAAGAGTTATCCTGTTATCCATCCTTGTGACACTACCGTGATTGGAAAATTCCAAACCTTACCTAGAAATAGTTGCTACCCGAATTTATCACTCGTTCCTCGAAAAACGAGTCTCCTTTAAGCTCTTTTCATCTGACTCGTAAAATATGAAAAGATTGCCAAGCAATTGGCCTCTCCAGCTCGTTAAAGTGACCGGAAGTGCTATCCCTCCTTTAGATTTTAATCTTTTTGGACCTGAGGGATTATTACACAAAAATATCGAGCGCTTGTTTTGTTTGGCTCGTTAAAATTACTGAAAATTCATCGCTTTTGTATTGTTTTATACTTTTTTGGACTCACGAGATTATATGACGAAAAAGGATTATTGGAGTTTTCTTTACGTCCCTTTTCAGACTCTCTAAAATTGAAAAGGACCGAGTTATCTTTGTCGTTAAACTCGTTAAAACCGAATAGCGCCAAACTTGTCCATACCGACAAGAACGATTTTCACTATCGCTAGGCTCATTAAAACATAGCGATGGGTTTGCCCGAAGGGAAAATTATAGAACAAGCATATGTTATCCTCCTCAAGCTTGAAAAAAATAAAGAGGTACTAGTCAGCAATGACTGGGGAAAAATTGGGAAGAAAACTTGAAGAAACTTTATTGGTAGCAAGTCGCTCTTGAACATGACACTTTCACTCTGCATCCGAGTCGGGTTGGGTTGTTCCGTTCACTGGTCATATCACCATGGGTCCATCACACCATCCATATTTGGGGTTAACGCTACCAATCCATCATATCAGTGTTGCTGATATGTTCAAGAGAAGTCGCTCAGAGAATTCACCTGTGTCTCATCCACTACAATACATTTACACTCCATCCTTTCATGACCGCCACCCTGAACCTTATATCATCAGATCATTTTCACCTCCGTTAAAATCATTTGCTCCATTCCGTGTCATTGATGTGGGATTCACAAAGGCCATCCTATGATGGATCGCTTCTTGTCGACATCAGCTCATTATCCAGGAAGTCGATCTAGGAACAACCCTTTCAGTAATTTGAAGCTTGCATGCCTCAATGGCAAGTTTCTCACTTCCGGCAACAGGTTTACATCAATGGCCTTCGACCGAAATATTTTGCGTGGTGCTCGACGCCAAGTCCCTTATTCACACCACGTAAATTGTACTGTAGTACCTTGAGGGTCATCATCGTTATCGGTGATTCCTCTCGCATCTGTTAACAGCTTAAATCATTGGCTGGTAATCAGGCGATGTCTTTCCATGTTCGACTCCAGAACATCTCTCACATGGATCGACTTGTACTTTGAGTGAAGATCGAACGAGATTGAAGACCCCGGATCTAGTTTCATCCATCCGGGCTGCGATATATATTCAGGAAAATAAAGACATCAAATGTACATCATTACTGCACAGATAATCATCCAATCCAAAGGATGATGGCTCTACCAGAATCATCAGTCTGCACCCAGACGATTGTCTGTCTTATGTACATGAAAATGAATTTATAAAGCTGAGCATGGGAATGCCCGCCTCAGCTAGATCATGAAAATATTATGAAGATAATGTATTGTATTGTATCTTATTACAGGTCACCTTCCAGCTCGAAAAAACTTCAGATCCTCATGATAAAGCATTTCACCCGACATCAACAGATTAACGACCTCATGCTTTAGGGGGAAACTGTTATAGACATTTTTGGGCACTGCAACCCCAATCATAAATGTCCATAAACCAAGGGCTCTTAAGTCCCTAAAAGTTTTGTTCCAACCTCTAAAAGAACAAGGTCAACTGATTACGTCTTCTCCCAGACGTTCTCCATGAAAAACCACTCAGAACTGGTCAAAACTGGACCATCTCACCTGCTCCATGGTCAAAGTGCGCTGCATCCCACCTAAATACACACAGGAGGTGTGATGCATACTAAAAAGCCATTCTATGGGGTGCAATGGGCGAGAGTGGACAAATGGCAGGGTCAATCTGCAAGGTGGAGGATCATGGAATCTTCCAGAAACTTCTCCTGTGACACTTGCCTCTCTGCATTCGCCCAGGGATGAGTAAGACATCATCAATCTCCAAGTGGATCAAGAACTATCAGAGAGAGGACACTAATCAAATCTCAAAATCTGACTCACCCCCCTTGCAAACATCTATATATGGATCCCTCATCCTAGAGATCTAGAGGCTGGAATTTTGTATCTTGTAAGGAAGTGCTACTGGTTTCTTGGTGTAACATCATAGTGTTGGGTGATCTAAGCTTTTCATGAGGTGAAGAAGGGATTTCTTGCTGAGAGGATGATGCTGGGTCAGAACAATTCGTTGTAATCCTCTTTTCTATTCTTGATTATTAATAAAGCTATTCAAGTTTTCCTCCACATTCTTGTATGATTGATGATATATGCATTTGTGTGGTCAATATATATCTGGTCCTATATTGTTTATGATAGTAGATCTATGTTCTTGGATAGTGTTATGCTGCTTTGATTCTACAGGTGCTCTTTGAAGCTAGGTAGACGAGGAAGCGAGTGGCAAAGATCTATCATAAGGGAGAGGAATCAAGCAAGGAACCAAGTGCAAGACAGAGGTTGGTCTCCTTCTTTCCCCTCTTATCTACTTCTCATAAAGGAAAACGAAAGTAGTTTTAGTTTGTTTGTTTCTGAGGTAGCTACCAGCCTTAGTGGGACTAGCAGCTGTGCATAGACACTAGATTTCCCGATAACACCATCATATCAACATAATGTTTCATTTATTTTTCTAGGAGGCACATTTTCCTATCGTAAGCTCACTTTCGATTTGAAGAACATTGGTGCAAATTTTCATAGAACTATGAATTATGCCTTCCACGATATCAAGCACATTATACAACCCTATTTGGATGATTTACCTTCCCACTCCAAACATCATGAGGATCATCTGATGCATCTCAGGGTTATTTTCCTACATTGTCGGCATTACAATATCAAGTTAAATCCACACAAATGAGTGTTTTGTGTCCAATCTAGTAAAATTCCCATCTTCATTGTGTTGAAGCAAGGAATCTGTATCGATCCACTTAAAGTACATGTGATCCTTGATTTTCCTACACGTTCCTCATCTGTTTAGTTACAATGCCTCTAAGAGAAGGCTAACTTTATATGGAAATTTGTACCGAACTATCCAGAATTGACGAAACGATTTACTCACTTATTGAAGAAAGGGGTTCCCTCCCATTGGGATGATACCACCTAAAAGGCTTATGATGCCTTGAAAGATGATTTGGTTCGAGCATCGTTGTTGTATCCCCTATCAACATGATTATTTCATGTATATTTTTGTGACTGTTACTACCATTGCTATGGTATTGGTCCAAGAAGATGACCTGGGGGACGAACATCCAATTTATTATTTGAGTGATAATTTAAATGACACTGAAATCAAATATACTCTCATCAAAAAGTTACCTTTGGAATTTGTCCAAATTGTCCAAATATTTCACCACTACATTCTACTTCAAAAGACTATGGTAGTTTCTGATTGCAACCCGATGATATGCATTCTATCACAACAATGTTTTGGGGGGAATACTATAAATGGATTGTTATTCTCCAGGAGTTTGATTTGGAATTCATCAAATACAAATCTAAGAAGTCCTTAGTATTTGTTGAAATAATATGAAACCTTCCCTCATCCAAAACTGACTCTACATCTCACGATTTTATTCTTGATGAGTCGTTGTTTCTTGTTGATTCATCTAATCATCAATATGGAGACATCATTATCTATCTCCAATATAGACATTTCAGTCTAATACCTCTCGCTCTAATTAGTGGTGTATTCAGTACCATGATCAAAATTACATTATAATTTGTGACATACTCTATTGTCGTGGTGTCAATATGATCTTTAGATGATGTCACTCATGAGGATGTTGAGAAAGTTTTGAATGAAACTCATGCTGGAGCATGTGGTGGACATATGTTTGGCTATGCCACCAGCCAAAAGATTTTTTGGGTTGGTTACCTTTAGCCCACCATGTTTTGAGATTACATCCTTGCAGTCCAAAAGTGTCTTGATTGCCAAATTTATAATCGTAAATCTCATGCTTGACACATCATTGTGGTTGTAGATTATTTTACCAAATGGGCCGAAGCGATGCCTACATATAATAACATTAGCAAAAGAACTGCATTATTTCTTTTTAATCATGTCATTGATATATTTGGTGTGCCACAAGCTATTGTTACAGACCATGGGAAACATTTTTGGAATCACATGATCTCTAAACTTAATGCCAATTTGGGCCTTCAACATGACACGTCAACTCCCTATTATCCACAGGCCAATGGACAAGTAGAAGTTGTTAACGAAGTTTTGAAAACAATGTTACAACACATGATAGGGATTCACAAAATGAATTGGAACCTCATCCTTTTTGAAACTTTGTGTCCATTCTGAACCTCTATCCAGACTGTAACTGGATTCACACCCTTTCAGTTGGTGTATGGTATAGAGGCAATATTGAATGTCAGATTCCATCTTTTAATCTTGCCATCGAACTTCTCCATGCAACTTCACAGAAGAAGAGTATTTTTTGCATCTAGAATTCTTATATGAAACTTAGTGCAATGCCACGATGGCCAATGAGGCCCACAAGAAATGCATCAAAGCACAGTATGAAAATAATGTTAAACCTCATGCCTTCTCAGAAGGTGATATAGCCCTTTTATATGATTAGGATGTCAATAAATTATGGGCTGGGAAGATCGAGCCAATGTGGCTAGGCCCATATAAAGTCAAATGTGTACTTGTGAAAGGGGATTATGAGCTCATTGATTTTGACAAAATCCCTCTTGTGCAACATAGTAATGGGGTGTACCTTAAAAAATACTATGCCTATATTCCCTTTGCATAGTCACTATGTACATATCATATAGGTGTGTTGGTGTGTTTAGAGTGTGTTTTATTCAAAGTTTCCTATTGTCTCTGTCATCATTGGATTACATTTTGTTTGGAAATGTTAGTGTTCCTTCATCCATATGTTGGTTATGTTGATGGCGCTGACCATAGTACTCAGAACCTTTCCTCCATAGCGTGGGCTATTTATGCTCCAAATGGCAATTTAGTGAGTTTACAAGGGATCTTTATCAGTCACTCAACTAATAACATCAATGAGTGTAGTGCAGTGATTGAATTGTTTTATGATGCTCATGGAAAGTTTTAGGGGCAAATGTTTGCCCTTTGGCGAAATTAAGGGGTTTTAAATTTTTAGTGGGCGAATATTTTGTATCATAGTACATTTTTACAAATCACCTCAAATAGCCCACCTTATTTTAAGGGAGAGGGTAAGAAAGGTAAATTTAGCCCTTGAAATTAGGAGTTACAACCTTCCATTCGCCCTAATTTTCAAGAATAGGTTTTATTGAAGTGAATCCTATGGGCCAAATACCATATTTATAAAAGAGGTATGGTAAACTAATAAAAATATAAATAAATGAGAGGTATGGTAAATAAATAAAACATTTTTTATATTTACTCCATAAATCACTTTATATACATGCAAGGGTGTAAACAAATAAAATGTAAGTAAAGTGGAGGTATGTAAATAAATAAAACGTCTTTTTATACTTACTCAAAAGCTATGGTAAATAAATAAAAAATATAAATAAACTAGACGTATGGTAAATAAATAAATCCTCCTTTTATACTTAGTCCATAACCCTCGTTCTATTTATGAAGGCTCAAAAAAGAGGTTTTATTTAAGTGAATCCTATGGGCCAAATACCATATTTGTAAAAGAGGTATAGTAAATTAATAAAAATATAAATAAACGAGCATATGGTAAACAAATAAAACATTTTTTTATATTTACTCCATAAGTCACCTTATATTTAAGAACACTCAAAAAATGTGTTATATTTAGGTGAAACGTATGGGAAAAATACTATGGGACAAATACCATGGGCTAGATTATTAAACCAGCATAGATCGATCTTTACTCTAGATCTACTAACCCCCGAGAGAAGGTATCAAATATTGTGATATGCAAAATAGCATAGAGTGAAAAAATATTTGATCCCTCTCGGGGCTTGGTGGATCAAGAGTAAGAATGGATGTTTTAATTTAATGTATGTTAAACATTTTAGCTTGGTTAAAATAAAAAATAAAATAAAAATCAACTATTAATTTTATTAATTTTTATAAATTACTAATAGTAATTTTAAGCTCCAGGTTTATGATAACCCATGGTATTGATCCATGGTAATACCATGGTATTTATGTGAGCAGAGACTATTTAAAGGGGAAATTCTATCATCTTAGATCCATCTTAATTCTGGGTCTACCAAATGCTCAAAGGGATAAATGGATTTCATCCCCCTAAGAGTGGTAGATGTGGAGTTAAGATGGATATAGGTTTTTATGATAATGAAGATATTAAATAGACTTAGGAAATTATATTGTAAAAACATCTTAAGGTGAATGGTTAAAGCATAGACATTGGACAAGTATATTTGTATACTTCTGTTTTAAACTGAAACAAATTCAGGCTAAAAGGAATGGATTGATTGCACTAGTCATCCTTCTATAACTTTCCAACATAGGCTGGAGTAAATAGATTGTAATTTGTGTAATTTTTCTAACTGCAAACAGGAACATACTTGTGTATTGGCAGGGTGGTTACGAGGTCCCTAGAAGTGATGAATTTGAATTTTTCTTGGTATTATATATAGTATTAGGTTTTTTCTCATGCTTTCTGTGAATGACACGGGTGAATTATCCTACACCCACTAGGTTATCGATATGTAATTTCGGTAATTTTGATTTCAAAAGATATTTTAAAGAAATGCAATGATTTCATTTGTGTATTCAATAAACACAATATTCTAACGGAATTCTTCATTTTTGGTTTACCTATACAGATTCCATGGAGAAGTATTAGTGGTATGACATCAATTGTCGTCAAGCAGAGGCTTTAGTTTTATTCTTTTATGGAAGCAAATACTTTCTTCCAACATTTTTGAGTTCCATGAAAAAATTGAAATCCTAATAGTATTCAATTATGGGTTCAAGAGAGACATAGTATTCAATTATGGGTTAAAGAGATCCACACTAAATGATCTATCGGCCTTATCTTCACTTAGTTTAAGACTATTCACTTGGAGAGGCTGCATGTGCCCCCACTTCAAGAGCATAGTAAAGTCATGTAGAACTTAGAGAAGCTATCTTTAAGCTTTTAGTAAAGATTGGAAAAATGTCTGGGTTCAATAACACCCAGTTGAGCATTAAGCTTCCAATAATGCTAGATTTTAACCTAGAGCACTTTTGTGATTTGGAGGAGATGCCCCCTCGTATTTGTGACGCATCTTCAATTGTGAATTGGGCTATTACTAACTATCATTTCCTTCAAAAGTTACTTGATGACTTGGGGAACCTCAACTCTTTAAGAATGTTAAGGAAGGAAAGAAAGTACATTATGCTAAGTTCTCTTATGCTTTTCAAGTTTTTGTTGGATATATACAACGTTTCAGGTAGGAAAGTACATTCTGTTAATGAAAACTTGTCTTGATAGAAAGGCCCAATTTCAAATTCTAATGCTTTCAAAAAACATTGTATAATTGTAATGTTTCTAAAATGAAAGCATATTTTGTCAATATAAGTATCATGATCCCATTTTCCAACTTATTTTTCAGTAACCCATTAGGCTTTGTAGCTTTGAATAAATCCATGTCTTTTGATAAGATCCTCTTCCAAATTAGAACGCAGTTTCCTTTTGGCAATAACCACATACAATGTCTTGATTTTTTTATTGAGAAAATAGAGGTTGTGAAACAAGTCTGTGCCATATAAGGACTTGATTCATTGATTATGTATCAATTATGGCTCTTGATGTAACAATGTCTTGATTTGGTTGCTTGAAAATAGAGGTTATGCTTTACTATTTCACAGAATTTCTTACAATCTTTCCATAAGTACTGATTTGTAATATCAGTCACTGAGGGATGACAGTAATGACAAAGGTAATATTCCATGGTTTGAAGTTTCCCTCTTACCAAATATTTAAATATATCACCATAATTTAACTGTTAGTTGAAAGAATTGTATTTGATTTGTAAACAATTCATTGCTTGATTTATAGATTTTGGTTTTTTCCCTTTTAATTTTTTTATCAGATTTGGTATGAGATATCTTCCAAGATTTGGGTTCCCTAGTTTCCCCACCATAGCTACGAGGTTCAGATGCTATCATTAAATATTCTTGAAGCATTACAACTTTTCTAGTAAGTGCGCTTTGAAACATTGTTGTTGCTTTTCCATAGTGTTAATGCAAATAAGCACTGCAACTAGTGCCATTATTTAGATTAAGTGCCAAAATCTAGGTGGTCCTGTAATGGTGGAGTGATTGTTTTCTAGCTACTAAGGCCATATGCATTTTTATCTCTTATGTTGTCCTGAGATATTCAAATTCAGAATAAGAATTGGGGTCTCGTTTCCACTGTAGATTGCAGTCAGTTTCTTGAACATAATATATAGTAGATTATCTTTTACTAATCAACTGTGGATGTGATACCTTGCAGGAAAAGAAATTCAAAGTGACTTTGATTTCACATTGATTTTTCAAAACATCCACACAAGAAAGGAGATTCAAAGTGACACTGATTTCACACTAATTTGTCAAAATGGAGGCAAGAGAAAAGGAAACTTTGTATTCAACAATGCTCTTAATTTCATATGTACATGCACAGACATATTAATAGAAAATATTGAAGGGTTGCCTAAGTAATATTTTCTATTCCACTACATTCTTTACAGCTTGTAAATAAATAACTCGGAACAATTCATTACACTACTTGTTATTCTTTATTAATTAGTGGTTAAGATTTTGATATTGAACTGGCTAAGATTTTTCTTCCTTCTACGAAATTATGTGTTCTATACGACTTCTTTTCCATTCACTATGTATAGCATATAAAGTGTGTCTAATGGAGTAGGAAGATTGGAAAGTCTTGTGATCCTTGAACTATGTTACAAGGCAGAAACCCAATGGGGCAGGGTAGGTGCATCCCCACAAAGGGGTCAGAAATACCAAAGTTAGTATTGGCTAGTGCCTTGAGCTAGAAAATTTCCTTTACCCTTGTATTAATAGTGAATCTGCAGAGGATTCTAATGTTATATTTATAAGATTTATATCAGTTAAGATTGATAAATAAAATTCATGAGACATGAGCTAGGATGTCCTTGAAAGGTGGTTGTTGATTATTGGAAGCTATGATGGCCATTATGTCAGGCCAGGTGGTCGCACTCCCTTGATCGTGAACACGATTGTGATCAAGATGGAAGACTCCATAGTCTAGATTCATTGTTTAGCAATGATCGTTAGTGGGCTCATTCACAAAAGCTTCTATTTCACTAATCCTTTTTACAGAGTTGTCAGATTCAATTTCCAAAGGTTTTAATTACACTATAGAGTTGATTTTTGAGAGAGTTGTGATTCACAGTGTTAAGTATAGCAGCTATGACACTTGAATGAAGACAAGCATAGTAGAGGTATCAGACTCTGTTATAAGCTTACCTGCATATTATAAGGGACTTGGTTGGCTTTTTTATAATTTTATAAACAAGTTCCATGTCGTGGAAATGTGAAAAAAAAACAGTGATATTGCCACCATGTGGCTCATGTAATATATGGTTTTATACTTTTTCAAAAAATTCTCTAAGAGTTCACAATGCTAAGATTCACTAGGACTTTAGAAAGTTTTATTATTTAGTGAAAGACTCACCAAGATCTTACATGATTTTATAATTGAGTAAAATATTCGCCATGCCTAGTGAGAGATTCGCCAAAAAATTATATATACATATTATATTATTGATAAAATTGCCTTCCATTTTTCCTATATACCATGGAGATTCGCCCATTTATTATACATATAAATTTAGGGGGGGGTTCTTAAAATTTTCCCTGATGATGCTATTTCACGTGGCATTCACCATTTGATGGTCAAAATTAATTCACAACTTATATTACTACATTTAAACAACATATATTCAGAGCAAAGTCCAACTATGCTTCACATGTTTTTAAGGGTTCACCTTCTAGAACGATATTTTGATTACATTCAAAATCAACATATTTTTAGAAGTCTAAACACATTAACTGATGCATTATCCAATTATTTTTTAGACAAACATTTGCAACACACGTAAAAATTTCTATCAGCATCATACATTGGCTAAGACATAGAGAAAATAGGAAACATCAATAGATAATTATATATAAACAGTTTCGTTTTACAAAAATTGTATTTGAGACACATATTGCCACAGGACCTATACTATCAAAATACAAGCAGACAAAATATGGCTCTCCTAGTACACTAGTCCCGCTGATGATCACAATGACCATGGGAAACATTTTCGAAATCACATGATGCCTGAACTTACTGCCAAGTTGAGCCTTCAACATTACAGCACAACTCCCTATTACCCATAGACTAATCGAAAAGTATAATCTTTTGAATTAGTGATCGGAGAATCCACAGTTTGAACATCTTTATACCAACGTTTCAAATCCCAAGTGGGATCCATCATCAGGGTTGAAGAATGATGATAAAATCTATAAGTATAATCTATTCAAAAAATTTTGAAATTAATGCTATAATACATGATAGGGATTCACAAAACAAATTGGCACCTCATCCTTCTTGCAACTTTGTGGGAATAATGAACCTCTCTCTGAACTGCAACTAGATTTACACCCTTTTAGTTGGCGTAGCGTCTGGAGGAAATACTTCCCATTTAATGTGAGATTCCATATTTGAAGCTTCCCTTCAAAATTCTCCCCATAACTTCTGCGAAGAAGAGTGTTTTTTGCATCTATCATGCTTAGATGAAACTCAGCGCAATGTTGCGATGGCCAATGAGGCCTAAAAACACGTCAAAACAAAGTTGTTAGGTCTCTATAATACTAGCGTATCCCCCTTATTATCACTGTTACTTTACCTCTCTATTTTTTTTTTGTGCCCCAGAGAAGCCCAGTATTGTTATTAGTGTGCACTTGCATTGTTATTGTTATGTAGGCTCTCATTATGTTGTGACCCCTTACACTCCTATATATACCAAGGAGGTCTTATCATTTGTATAATCCATGAATTGTTCATTTATGTAATGTATAGGAGTTTTCCCCCTCAAAGAGGCTAATTTTTAATCCGTTGATCTATCTCTTCTTCTATTTTGTGAGCTAGCTTCTTAACATTTGATATCATAGCTTTAGATTTTAGGATTTTGCCGCTTCAAACAAGTCATCTTGGTATTTTCGCTATAAATTTATTTCCATGAGGAATTAGACACAAAAAAAAATTACCACATGGATCTGAAATTGTGGTGAACTTTGTGTAATAATTTCAAATATTGGTTCGCTATATTTTTTGAGATATGGTCCGAAGAATATGGTTTTTGCAGGATCCGGAATTCAATCTCAAATAAGTGACCTAGGGAAAATCATCATAACTTTTCCTCTGAGCATTAGATTTTAATTTCATATAACATGATTGAAATTGCATGGACTGTAGTTTTTTATGTATCATTTTCAGGATTGAAGGTCGAAAAAGTGACACGTGGAACTCTGTACAATTTTTCTCTAATGGGAGTATATAATCAGGTCATCGTGTGATATTGGGCATAACATTTTTTTGAAGAATCCAATCTTGGTCTGACTTATGGCATTAGAAAGAAGACTTAGAGTGCTAACGCATGACTAAATTATAGACCATAGAGAGACAAAATTATAGAGATACAACGGTTTCAAGATCAAGCTCCCAAAAACAAGCAAAAAGGTGTGTATTTTTTAAATTTGCATAGCTTTTGTTTGAAAAATCAATTTGAAGTGATTCAAAGGGAATAGTGAAGAATATATATCATTATTTCCAATATTCCTTGTAACAAAAAAATGGATACACCTTTTAAGCAACTAGAAATCTCTAATACGACACATGAAGAAGAGGAAGAAAAGACGTTTCCACAAGAAAGCCTTCCCAGTGGTGACAAGGTAATCCATGAAAATCATGATGAGGAAAAAAGGAATATGAATTATGATTTTAGATACTCCAAGGATGGGCTTGACACCCACCACACTCCAAATATCGATATGAGGAAGTTTGATGGCAAGGATATAGTAACATGGATACTATAGATGGAGCAATATTTTGATCTCCATAATGTGCAACCCACACAAAAGGTACACATTGCATATTTATATTTAGAACCCAATCAGTTTGTATGGTATCAATGGCTTTGTTATCGTAAACCACTTGTCACTTGGTCAATTTTTATGGAGGAAATGATAACACATTATGAGGATACAAAGAGCGGTGCAATCTTTAGCTAATTGATAAATCTCAAACAGAAGGGTTCAATAGTGGCACACATTTAGGACTTCCAAAAATTGAATATCAAGGTAACTAATATTCCAAAAAGTCATAGGATTGATGTCTTCATAGGGAATTTAAAGGATAACATCTAAATTCACCTTTGGGAACTTGATTCATTGGAGAAGGCATTCAGGGTGGCAAGAAAAGTTGAAAGAAAAATTATGGAAACAAGGAAGTCTACCACTAACAATAATAAAAATGGAAGTGTTGTTTCTCCTAGCCTTCCAAAACCTACAAGGTTGACACCACAAAAATTGGAGGAAAAAAGAGAAAAAGGGTTTTTTTACAGTTGTGATAGAAAATACACTAAAGGTCATAAGTGTGTTGAGAATAAATTATTTTACATAGATTGCAAAGAGGAGGAAGAAAAGGAACAAGAAACATAAAAAGAGGAGGATATACACCAGGAACCAACCCTAGAGAAAGAATAAATGAATCCAGCCATATCTTGTAATGCATTAGTACGAATTACCACTCCTAAAACTCTCAAGATAGAAGGATATATCAAGAAGAAAAAGGTGATAGTGTTGATTGATTCAGGCATTACCTGTTATCATTCTGTATTTTTGAGGTTGATGGAGTAAATACATTGGACAACATCAAACCACTTTTGAAGTTGGGATCTAGTCCTGCTAGCTTCAGAGAGGGATCTCTCTTTATGATTTAACTTGGTTTTTAAGTTGATCTTAGGCTAGTTATGGTTATGCTTGGTTTGTTTTAATTTGGTTGATTGGTTTGGTTGATTGATCTGATAAAATTACTTTCTTTCCATTGGGTTATGGAGTCAAATAAAGCTAGATATTGCATTAATATCTCTAAAGAATAATCATAGGGCAAGCTAGTTGCATATATTGGATCCTTGAAGTGAATTATGAAATGGAGAAGAGGTGATTTCAGTAATGATTGAAAAGAATTTAAGAATTTTTCAATCAGACTTCAGAAGAAAAACATACAGATTGAAAAACAGTCCAAATAAGGTGTTCAATAAACAAATCTTATTTTTCACATTTTCTGTTTTACAATTAGATTTTCGTATGATTATAACGCAGAGAATAACAGTGAAAACATCAATTACAATAAGAAATACATCACCAGTAAATTGCAACACGAGAATCTTGTGAAAGCCTTCATATTATTAACGCTTTAGCAGCATGGAAAAAGTACTATGCTCAAAAGAAGTCTTACAATGATCAATAACCAACCCTCAATACTTCGAATGAATGAAGTATTTAAACAATATTTCCAAAAATATTACAATGAATTCCACATCAACATGGCAACCTATTATTAACTACAAATAGCAGAATGACTAATGTGCCCACAAAAGATGAATTCGGTGAAGTGATCTGGATGTCTGGCACTATTTGAGCGGAGAGCAGTTGCTTAGTTTCCACGACTTGGGTGTTGCACTGGACATAGCTTATCTTTTCTTTAATCTTGAAATTCACACAGTTTATCCCACTACTCTTCATCTGGGATGGTGATTTTTTTTGCCTTGGGGTAGATCTCATCTACCTCAATATATTACCAAATGTAGGCCTTACCACAAAAATATGCTTTATCTCATGTTGAATGAACATAATGTTACTAATATCTTCGAAAAAATATCTCACTATCATAGCACCTTTAATGTGGGAAGACTTAGTAGTATCCTTTGCAATGTCTGTAAGCTTCTTCTTATAATATTCCCTGGTCATTAATTTTTCATTAATTACAAATAATAAGGTAGGCCCCTCTTAGTTAATGCATCTATTCTGGTGAAAAATCCATTGACTATTATTTCCAAACTATGACATTTTCCTGTAAGCTGCACAATCAAATTCTTCTTTGTGAGAACTTTGTTCACTTCCAAGATTGTCTCTGTCCTATCATCTACTCCCAAATCATCCAGCTTATATCTATTTTTGGAATTGAGAAACTTGATGATGTCATTAGTTATGGCAAGCATATCTCCCAACTCATTGTTAATACTGGAAATGGTCTGATTGACTTTTTCAACCAACTCTTTCTGTTCAAATATAATCTAGATACATGGCCAGATTTCATCCATGGCTTCAATGATATTATTCCATATAATTTCCTTAACTTGAGCCAGTGTGTGGCCAATGGAGGACTCGGTTGCAGATTTCCACCATACTTCTATCTGGTTTTAAGCTCTCTGTAACTCTGATGAATGGAAAGCTTTAGTCTTTGCATTCTGGTCTTGTAGAATATTAACTTGGGCTTGCAATCTTTTAATTTCCTCTGTTTGGAGAGACATATTCTCTACTACACTTGCCAACTGATTTGCAACATTCCATGTGTTCATTGTAGAATATGTAGATGTAGGAATTGTTGTAAGAGGTACAACTTCCAAAGGGATAATAGGCATTTTTTCATCTTGCTCCTTTTCTTTGATTATTTTCTCCATCTCTGTTTCCATTTGTTTCAACTGTACATTCTGTTCCATGATGAACTTCATCATGTCTGCTTTCTGTGACTCTGTATCTTCAATGTCTTTAGCCAGAGGGTCTTTTGTGGCTGGTAATTTCAACTATTTTCTCAATGCCGCTATGTTAGTATTGTTCTTTCTTATGATCTCCTCTGTTGCATTGATGTTTGTAGGATCATATCCTATCTTGATTACCAAGTCCTCCAAAGCTATGATACTTGTGTCTTTGGCAAGTGAAGAGACTTTCTCCATCTTCAATTGTGACTAAACATTAGCTAAGGTAACCTGCAACTTAGAAAAACTCATAGCAATGTTAGTGAGTGTGGATGAAAGCTTTTGACCAATTTGTTTATGCATCTCCATTTGATCAATGGGATGTATGTCTTTTATATCGAATTCAAATGAAGTCTTTTCGTAATCTGATGTTGTCTTGGGCTATGGGATCTGTGCTTGGAGGAATGTCATTTGCATTTTTCCTTTCTCAGAGTCAAAGGCTGACAGTAGTCTGATTTGAGAGATGGAAGTTTGCTTCTAGAACTGGTTATATGTATTGATCTTCAGAGCTTCATTTCTCACTTTAATTTCCTTGAATATATCAAATATGCTCTGTTCTTTCTCCCCTGTGGTAGATGTATGAGTTTGCATAACTTGTTGTTGATCCTGTGAAGTTGTTAAAGTGGTAGGAGAAAGTGTAGTTTGATCACCTACTAGTGAGGAAAGAGGTGTTTCTTTAGTGGTGATAATATCCTCTTGCTTTGAATCTTTGCTTAGGTTTAGTTTTGAATTGAGCTTGGTCCTCTTCCTGTACATGATTTTGAAGTCTTCAATGGGAATATCAATCACTGAAGGTGACTCTTCTTTTCTATTCCTTTTTCCTGTTTTCTCTTGTGTCACATGAGTCTGCAATGTTGAAGTTGAGACCAATTTCTCTTCTACCTCTTGTAGAGTGTTTTCAGTCGACTCTAGCTGGTTCTTGTATTTCTCAATCTCTGGTCTAGATGTATGAAAATAAGTAGTAGATTTGTTCTCTACCCTTAACTTGGAGATGACCCCTAATGGATCACATGACCATGTGAAACTAAGGCTGAATTATATTTATTTCAGAAATTTGTCTGCTTCTTCCCCTGCTTCCCTGATGTTGCAAATGAAAGGTCCTATTTGAGTTTTGATTTTGAATTGATATTTCTTCTTGGGAGATACAAAATGAATCTCATCAACATTGAGAATTTTCTTGATGTATTCTAAGGAAAAAATCCTCATTAGGAGGAGTTTTGGCAGCTTGTAAGGAGCAAGTTCACAGCCATATATCCTTAGCTCTGTGTAATTTTGGTAAAGATACCAATCTCCTATTTTGACTTGGTCTGATAACTGCAAAATTTTCCTAATTTCTTCACTGATTCTTGGCTCTAGAGTTTCACTTAGGATACTGAGTGTTGGATGTACAAACATTTCTATGAATTGTTTGTATGAGTACTCTTTTTCCTCCTTCATTACTAGCGTAGTCTAGAAGATGACTGATTGTTGATTTCTTCATCCAAATTTTGTAAGGAAGCTTGAGTTTGTCTCCCTGAAAATATAAAAACATGTATACTAACATAGAAGCATATTTGAATACTTGTTCAGTTTGGAATTTGACAAAATTTTCATGGATGGAATCTACAAGGAATTGGCTGAAATTAAACAGGATGGAAGGCTTGGAATCTATGGAGAAAATAGAAAGGAAACCTATAATAGCCTCATCCACCCACTGAAATGAGTAATAACCAAGGAGGTTGGAGATGACTCTAATAATTTGCTTAGCTCTCTCAAGAAAAATGGAGGATGGATAGGGAGTATTTTTCTTGGGTAGAGGGGCATCTTCAGTCAGGGAAAGCTCAAGGGTTTTTGCTCTTTTTTCAAAGTCTAGTTTCTGGTACAATTCAATGAGGGCTTCATGAGAGAAAGGAGTGGAATTCTCTACAACATGAGGTTGCATCATTTGATATATTGATTGGGAATTTATGGTAAATAGAATTTCTCCTATAGGGGCAATAATTTCTCTTTGACTGGGTAGATAACAAGCATGACATTTCTTAACGAATTTAGGGGCACTGTGGGTGCAGGTAAAGATATAATGGGGTAAATTTGATTCCCATAGTCCAATATCATCAGACTTGTCTACGAACTTGTCTTCAAGCCAGCAGTACATTTCAAACAAATCAAACTGACACAAGGTTTCATAAATTTTGCAGTCCCTGTCCGCTAGAGGTATATGGTCAAAATCGACGGGAGGGTGGATCAGAGGGCTTACGGGTTCTTCCTATGCCTTATCTTTAGGAGGCATGATGGGACTGAATCGAGAATACTAATGGAATGGTGATTATGCAGGTTTGAAGGGTGTCGAAATGGGCTTGGGTTCAAGACAACAGGAAACAAAGGCACTATCTTCAAAGTCTAGTAGTTGGTAAGATTCTCAACCGAGTAAAATTGTTGAAATTTGTATTAGCAAACTTGTCTCCGAAAAATGATATTAGCAGTGTATAACTGTTGAATAGGTGAAAAGAGGAACTTTATAGCTTTCATGCTTCCCGTTGATGATGGCGCGGGTCCATTATATACGGTGAAGTAATTAAATTACTTAACAGATTGATTTCGGAGGGAGTGGATGTGATTGGGGGGATCAACGGATAGATGAGGTGGCAAAGGGGGATTGACGGGAGCTTAACAGATAGGGAAGTGGTATCGCATGGTGAAGAAACCATTTTTTGGAGGGGAGGGGAATGTGGTTAATGGTTTCGGTTGGGGGGGTGCGAAAACATGAGATGGTGACACATTGTGGTGGGCACAAGTTTGAATACCTCCCATTTCGGACCCCCAGACGGTAAAGTTTGGATGGTGAGGGGAGGTTGAATGTTATATAGGCTGTCAGGTGTAAAAAGGTGGGCTAATATGATGTTAGAGGTGGCAGTACTTTATCATGATGTGACGGGTGAATGGTGGGGTAGGGAACGGAAAGAAATATATAAGCTTGGGAATGATGGTTGGGTGATGAAACTTTAGGAATAGTAAAATAATGTACCAAACCTCACTTGATATATCAAACCTTAGGATAAAAATTTTATCCCCTTTCCTTTCTTCTGCGCATGAAAATATATTTAAAATTCAACTTAGGATAAAACTTTCCTGCTTACCCTGAAATCATCATTGTTCTTCTACCTACCATTTCTCATTTCAATTATTTTTCTAAGCTAACATTTTTTCTTCATGCTTTGCAGGGTGCATTTAGGCTAGTAGACCCAAATCAATTTTTTATGAAAATCTACCTTATCCTATCACTTGTCTCACCATTGATTCAGATTAAATTGTTGAATCAATTTTATTTATACCTAGCTACTGATTTACGAAGATTAAATTGTTTGGTAAATCTTTATTCACTAACCTATTCAATAGAAATTTAAATGTGTTCAATCATGATTAAACTGTATGATTTGAACATAACTTTAGTCATTGTGGCATTCAAAAACAATTTTCACACAACCTTATTTGATAATAAACTAAAAGAACTAACTTATCAGTAGTGGCATTTAGACTTGCAGCGCTTTCCGTATTATTTTCTATTTTGTCTTTTGTGGGATTTTTATTTCCTTTTTTCTTGTTCATTTTTTTAACATGCCCTCTTTTCATTTTTCTTCTTCAAATATTTTTGGAAATCATTTGAATATTGAAATTATGTACAATATCAAATCACAAATACAAAATACTCAATCACCTTGAGATCCTATATTTTATAGGACCCTAACAATGGCTCCAACTGGGGGTGACAATTTTCCAAGTGAAGTGTCAAGAACAGACGATCAATAACCTTTGAGTACTCCATGTTTGTAATGTTTTCATCTTATTTCTTTGTTGTTTTAATGATACTTTTGGTAGCTCATCAATCCAGGCTTAGGGCCTTCACTGTGGGCTTCAACCTTTGTTAATAGGTTACCCAATCAAAACCATAAAGACTATGATATTTACAATGATGTAAGAAAATATGTAGGCTAAGAAAAGTACTTCTTCAGCATCCTACCATTGATAGGACCACCAGGTATTTCAGATTCATCTAGATCTTTAAGGAAGAATGCATTATTTCCCCTTAAAGAATGAACAATATATGGCCCTTTCCAAAGATTATCAAACTTTCCATGTTTTTCTTTGTCTTCTCTCCTTGAATCCCATCTTAAAACTTGGTCTCCAATGTTAATGTCATCAGATTTTGTTCTTCTGTCAAAGACCTTTTTAGTATTTTCCTGAATAACTTGGGTCATGTTGTATACTTCCTCCTTGGATTGTTGCATCTGGATATTTTGATTGATCCTTCTTTGTACATCATTGGGTTTAGCTTGTACTTCTTGAATGATCTTCATGATTGTAACTCCTAAGGAGGATGGAAAAATTGTATCCATTCCATTGACCAATCAGTATGGTAACATGCCAATTGATTTTTTAGTAGTAAGTTTGCCAGCCCAAAGTGCATTGACAAACTTGTTATGCCAAGATTTTTTATTGTCTTCTAATAAATTTTTGATGATTTTCACCAAAATTTTATTTGAGGATTTAGCCAACCCATTACCCTGAGGGTAATAAGCTGTTGAATATCCCAAAGTAATGTGGTATTTATGGCAGATTCAACCATCTTTTTAGATTTAAAGGATGAAGCATTATCAGTGATGAGTTTTCTAGGACAACCAAATCTAGAGAGGATATTAGTCTCAAGGAATTTAATAATGACAACATCAGTAGCAACTCTGGAAGGGGTGGCCTCTATCCATTTGGTAAAGTATTTAGTGGTTGTAATAATCCACTCATGTTGGGCAGAGGAACAGGGATGAATTTCACCAATGAAGTCCAATCCCCATTGCTAGAAGGGGGTTTCAACAAAGATAGGCTTTAATGGTAGGGGCAAAAATTTTCGCTTTCCCTAAAATATCTAGAATTTATGGCATGAGGTGACTTGTTTGTGTATGTCAAGGAAAAGAGTAGGCTAGTAGAAACTAGCTCTAAGGATTTTATTGGCAGTGGTTTTCCAATAAAGATGTCCACCGCAATCTCCTTCACGAAATTCCTGCATAACTTTTTTTCCTTCATCCTTTAACAAGCATTTAAGTAAAATACCCCCAGCATCTTTCCAATACAAAACATTATCTATAATGCAAAATTTAACCGCTTTTAACTTTAGAAATCTTGCCTCTTTTTTTTGTCAAACTAGGAGGAGCATTTAAATTAATAAAACATAAAGCAAGTCTCCATACTAGGGTGAGTTCAGAAATGCCTCATCAATTTGTGGAGTCACTTGTCCCTCTTGATTATCTAATGCATCAATCAATTTAATGTCTAAAGCATGGAAATTTGACTCAGCCATCAATTTGGCTAGTCCTTGACCTTTGATTAAATTGGTGGGCTTGATTTCTAAGTCATACTCAAGAATGATAGCAATCCATTTGCCTCATTTTCCATCAGGTCCATTATGTGTCAAAATGTATTTAACCAATGAATTAGGTACATAAGCAATAATGTGGGAATGCAAGATATATACTCTAAAATATTTTATTGCTTTAACCAATGCAAAGACCTTTTTTTCCATAATGTTGTATTTTAAATATGCATCTCTTAAAGCTTTACTAAAGAATGCAATCGGTTGTTCAAAACCTTCATCGTTTTTATGTAGTAAGACTGATGCGATAGTGTGTTCATAAGCAAAAGAGAAGATTATGAAATCTTTTGTAAAATATGGGCTAATAAACATTGGGGCTTTGGTCAAGGCATGTTTAACTAAGTCAAAGCATGGTCTAGCCTCAATGCTCCTCTTGATCTTTGAATCCTTTTAAGCATGCTTGTTATGTTTTTAAGAAGTTCTGCAAGGTTAGGAATTAATCTCCTTAGGAAAATTATTTTGCCAATAAAATATTTAAGCTCTTTGATATTTCTTGGATGACTGATTTTTAATATTACTTCAATTCTATTGGGATCAATCCTAATTCCATCCTTAGAAATAATGTGACCAAGAAGTTTTCCTTCCTTAAGGCCAAACAGTGTCTTAGGATTTAGTGAGATTCCAAACCTTCTACATTTTTCAAACACTCTTCTTAGATGTGTTAAATGTTCCTCATTAGTTTTAGAATAGACAGTAATGTCATCTAGATAAATCACAATAAAATGGCCAATTTCATCATCAAAGGCAATATCCATTGCTCTTTGGAAATTGGCTCCAACGTTCATCAACCGAAAGGGCATTTTCACATACATGAAAGTTCCCCATGGAGTAGTGAAAGCAATTTATCATGATCAACATGATGCACTAACCCTTGGCTATAACCTAAGAAACCATCTAATAAGGAAATTCTACTAGACCCTACTACCTTTTCCAATATATGATCCATTTTAGCTAAGGGGTAGTTGTCTTTAAGGGATACCTTATTAAGATTTATGAAATCAATACACAATCTGATTTCTCCAATTTTCTTTCTAGTAGGTACAATGTTAGACACCCATTTAGAGTATCTAAGGGGAAGTATAATTTTAGCATCATACATTCGTTTTACTTCTTTCTCAAACAAATGCATTGGGGCAGGATTTATCCTACGAAGTTTTTGTTTGAATAGTTTTTTATCTTACTTGATTGGGATTTTGTGTTGTATGATACTAGTGGCATAGGCTTTTAGATCCTAATAACTCTAGGCAAAGACATCTATGAACTCTTTGAAAAGAGTTATGTATCGTTGTTTTGTGACAATAGGAAGTGATTTTGAGATTTTTATCATTTTGGGATTCTGCTCACTACCTATATTGCATTCTTCTATGTTTGCCCCTGTGGGTTCCATTTTTGGCTTTTTTTCTACATCATTAAAATCAAAAAGTTCTTCTAATGGAACTAGACCCCTAGGGAGAACATTATCCTTAAGCTAAAGTACTTCAAATTCTTCTTTTTCTGGATCTATTTCATGCAATTCTAATTTATGTACATCTTTATTGACTGAAATATTTACATCAGAATGACCAAATTGTTTATCTACACTAACATATTCAACAATCTGTTTTTCTACTTCACACTATAAATCTATGCTATCGTCTTCATACTCATCCTTGGATTGCAAAAAAAATCGATTTGTTTGTCACTTTCAAAAACTTGCCAATATCTCATATTATCAGGTACAGTTGGACAAAATTTAACTTCCATTGTATACTGTATGTTGGGGTAAGGCATTTTACATGTGCTAGCTGAAAAAGTTATACCATTAGCTAGGATATTTTGATTTCTGGGAATGAAAACAAGGTCATATTCTACAAAAGTTCATAGAAATTCAAGCACAACATTTTTTTAGGCTCTCAACCTAGGATGTTTTGCAGCATATTCTCCTTTGATCTATTTTAGAATTAATTTAGAATCCCCTTGAACTACAATTCTTTTAACACCTAGCCTTTTCAATTATTCTAAGAGAGTGCCTCATATTCTGTTATGTTATTGGCGCAATGAAAGTTGAGTTTATATGAATGACCTTCTACATGATTGTTCCCTGAAATGGACACCCAAACACCTGCCCATGAACCTGCTTTGCTACAAGAGCCATCAAAGATCATGTTCCAAAAAGGTTCAGTTTCAGTGTTTTGTTGCACATTTAGTGTTTGATCTTCATGTTTTTCATCAATATCATTTTCTGCTTTAGTAACCTGTGCATCAATGCCCCCATCATTATAAAGAATGAAAAATTCCAGATCATAATGAACAGAGTAAAGAGGATAGTTATGTCATTTCTCTTGACTACTGACCATATACTTCATTAAACTTTCCCTATACAATCTTCATTGTTGACCAAACACTGGTATGGTGGCATAAGTCATGTCCATTTGTAGGGTTCCTTGTAATTTTTCTCCCCATGAGCGTGACAACAACATGCCATACTTGGGGGGAATATCTGCAACCACTATATCCATCACTAGACTTTTAGTAGGGATTTGGGCTAAAGTAATAGATAGGTCTTTGATAAGACCTAGGCATCTAACTTTTCTTGAATAAAAGGAATGAAAATATTTGTATTGTCTAGTAATGTCAAGTCCTAGTTTTTCCATGACAGCTTTGGGCATTAAATTATGGGATGTACTTGAATCTAGCATAGTATTATGGAGAATTTTATCATGAATATTCAAACTGACATAAAATGGAGGGACTCCTCCTTCTTGTGGTTTGCCTTCAACTTCTGGCCCAAATAAGAGTTCAGGCTAATCATCATTCAAATTTACATCATCCATTTTCTCCCAATGTTTAATGCTTTCATGACCTAAGTCCTGTATGTATTTTTTTTCATTAATTCAGTTAATGGGATAGAAATTTTCAGCTTGCAAGTTCATTTTCTATAATGAATGGTGTTTGATTCTTAAGCAAATTTGGAAAATCAGACTTATCAGCAACTACTTTCGTGGCCAGTGCTTTTTATTGACTGGTAGAAGGGAGATCAGTTTGAGTAGTTATGAAAGGAGTATCAATGGAATTTTTCGTAGCAGCTTCTACTGGCTTCTTTCCAATATTTTCAATGGTTTTCTTAGGAAGATTTTCTGATCTTTCCTTGGAATCAGAATCAGAGACCTTTTTCGCAAGATTTTTAGCATTCTTTTTATTGGTAGTATCTTGATTTTTCTTACTTCTAAGATTATACTACATATGTACTTCCATTATGGCATTTTCAAATCCTTGTTTTTATTCATCTAACTCTTCAGAATCCATTTCAGTCTGGGCTATAAGAAAAATCTCTTTCTCCTCTTGAGTGAGGAAAATTGTTTCCTCATCACTTATCCCTAAAAAAATTATTTGATTATCATCCAAATCTTCCATAATGTTCCCCTAATCATCTGCGTAATTTTCCTGAAAAGGAGGTCGGACCTACTGGTCTAGTCCCTTTTGTTCTCAATGCTTAATTTGGGGAACATTTCTTCTAATGTTTTGGCTTCTAGTTTGAGGGACATTTTGGCTTTCTTTTAATTGAATTTGGTCATTAATGTTCACTCTTTGCATCATTTGATTAAATACTCTTAGTAAGTTATCAATCTTATAGTCAAAAATAGAAGTAGAAGGTTCTTATTTTATGGTTACTCTACATTCAAACTTCTGTTTGGCCTTTTTCACTAGGATGTTAGCTTCAACATTAATTGCATTTTCTTGCATTTCTTCCAAAGTTGTCAGGTCTCTCTCTCTAAGTTTATATTCCATGTCTACATTGAAACCATTTGGAAAATCAATCAGAGCTAGGCCAGGGGAGGACTTGATGTCTTGTGGAATGGAATTGTAAACAATATTGAATCATTCACAATATTCTTCCATGGTTTCATTGGGTTTTCATTTTAACCTTTTATATTCATTTAGGAGTTAAAGTGAGTTCTTCTCTGGCCAAAAAAGTTTGATGGAAAGCATCAATGTTGGTTTTACTTCCTGCAGGTAAACCCCTAAACCATTTCTTGACATCACCTCCTAAGATTTTGGCAAACAATCTCATTTTAGCATCAGCTTCATCCACTTCTTGGAGGTCAAACACATCATTCATCCTATCCACATGTTGTTGGGAAGTATTAGCACCAGTATTACCAAAGGTCACAATTTTGGATGGATAATCTATAAGCATAGAATTTAGCTTGCCTGGTAACACCAAGGGTGCATGCCTTCCTACCATAACTATCCTAATAGATTGACTTGAGGATGGACCTAATGGAGGTGAAGTTTTGATAACTACAGGGATAGTAGGGATAGTAGTTTGAGAAATCAGAGGTAGGGAAGTTGAAACTATGGAATGAGTAGGACTAGGAGGCTGTAGATGTACAGATTGGGAAGACTGACTAGACAAAGAGGTTGCTGCAATAGTCAAAGCAGAGAATTCAACAGATTTATAAATGAAAGCTTCTTCAATAGCTTGGTCCAACACTAAAACTAGACCTTGTAATTTGTCAAATTGATGTAAATATTCAATATCAGGATCTATTTCAAGGTCTTGGGTTTGGGGTACATATGGTTGCAGTATGGCTTTATCTATAATAGTTTGATATACAAAAGCCTCAGACTTTGATCTAAACAAACTTTGCTAGAAAGGAAAATTAAATTCTATGTCTTGTGAAGTTTCAAATTTCTCTTGGAGAAAATTAGACATTGACAAAGGAATATTCTCAAGGAGAGAATTGAATCTAGACAGAGGACTATTACTACCTTGACTCTCGGTAAAGCTTCTCTTTCTCACCAGTTTCTTAGGGTCATCTACAATTTCAGCAAGGTTGGGATCAGGGTGAGATCTAGTGTAAATTCTTTTCGGAGTGAGGCTTATAAAAAATCATCACACAAAAATCAAAGTTAGAAGCAATGATATAGCAGATATCTACAAAATAACAACCTCAGATCATGTATTTCATAATGATACAACAATTTCTTACTGAAATACTCATTTTAAACCAGGGAATAATAATGTTTTGGATTAAAATGTTTTCTTCCCGAGTATAATTTCCACTTTGTTATCGTTCTATACTTTTGAGGTTGATGGAGTAAATACATTAGACAACATCAAACCACTTTTGAAGCTAAGATCTAGCCCTGCCAGCTTCAGAGAGGGATCTCTCTTTATGATGTAACTTGGTTTTTATGTTGATCTTAGGCTAGTTATGGTTATTCTTGGTTCTTTGTTTGAATTTGTTTGGTTGGTTTGGTTGATTGATCTGATCAAATTACTTTCTTTCCATTGGGCTATGGAGTAAAATAAAGCTAGATATTACATCAATATGTCTAAAGAATAATCACAGTGCAAGCTAGTTTCATTTATTGTATCCTTAAAGTGAATTGTGAAATGGAGAAGAGGTGATTTCAGTAATGATTGAAAAGCATTTAAGAATTTTTCAATCAAACTTCAGAAGAAAAACATACAGATTGTAAAACAATCCAAATAAGCTGTTCAATCAAAAAATCTTATTTTTCACGTTTCCTATTTTACAATTAGATTTTCAGATGATTATAATGCAAAGAATAACAGTGAAAGCAACAATTACAATAAGAAAAACGTCACCAGTAAATTGCAACACAAAAATCTTGTGAAAGTATTTGTATTATTAATGTTCCAGCAGCGTGGTAAAAGTACAATGCTAAAAAGAAGTCTTACAATGATCAGGAACGACCCTCAATACTTCGAATGAATGAAGTATTTAAACAATATCTACAAAAAGATTACAATGAATGCCACATCAACATGGAAATCTATTATTAACTACAAAATAACAGAATGACTAATGTGCCCACAAAAGGTGAATTCGATAAAGTGATCTGGATGTTTGGCACTATTTGAGCAGAGAACATTTTCTTAGTTGCCACAACTTGGGTGTTGCACTGGACGTAGTTGATCTTTTCTTTAATCTTGAAATTCACACAGTTTATCCCACTGCTCCTCATCTGGGATGGTGATTTTTGTTGCCCTGTGGTAGATCTCATCTACCTTGGTATATTTAGAAAATGTAGGCCTTACCACAAAAATATGCTTTATCTCATGCTGAATGAATAGAATTTTACTGATAGCTTCGAAAAAAACTCTCCTTGTCATAGCACCTTTAATGTGGGAAGACTTAGCAGTATCCTTTGCAATGTAAGTAAGCTTCTTATTATAATCTTCCCTGGTCATTGATTTTTCATTAATTACAAATATAGAATCTACAGACCCCTCTTAGTTAATGCCTCTATTCTGGTGAAAAATCTGTTGACTGTTATTTCTAAACTGTGACATTTTTTTGTAAGTTGCATAATCAAATTCTTCTTTGTGAGAACTTTCTTCACTTCCAAGACTGTCTCTGTCCTTTCATCTACTCCCAAATCATCCATCTCATATCTACTTTTGGAATTGAGAAACTTGATGATGTTTTTAGCTATGGCAGGCATATCTCCCAACTCATTGTTAATAGTGGAAATGGCCTGATTGGCCTTCTCAATCAACTCTTTCGGTTCAAATATAATCTGGATACATGGCCAGATTTCATCCATGACTTCAATGATATTATTCCATATAATTTCCTTAACTTGAGCCAGTGTGTGGCCAAAGGAGCACTCGATTGCAGATTTTCGCCATACTTCTATCTGGTTTTGAGCTCTTTGTAACTCTGTTGAATGGAAATTTTTAGTCTTTGTATCTTCAATCAAGAAAAGCTCAAGGGTTTTGGATCTTTTTGCAAAGTCCTATTTCTGGTACAATTCAGTGAGGGCCTCATGAGAGAAAGGAGTGGCATTCTCTACAACAGGAGCTTGCATCATTTGATCTATTGATTGGGCAGTTATGGTAAATAGAATTTCTCCTGTAGGGGCAATAACAGCTCTTTGACTGGGTAGATAACAAGTATGACATTTCCTAACAAATTCAGGGGCACTGCGGGTGCAGGAAAATATATAATGGGGTAAATTGGATTCCCACAGTTCAATATCATCAGACTTGTCTATGAACTTGTCTTTTATCCAGCAGTACATTTCAGACAAATCAAACTCACGCAGGGTTTCATGAATTTTGTAGTCCCTTTCCGCCAGAGGTATGTGGAGAAAATCGATGGGAGGGAGGATCATAGGACTTACGGGTTCTTCCTATGCCTTATATTTAGGAGGCATGATGGGACTAATTTGAGAATACTAATGGAATGGTGATTATGCAAGTTTGAAGGTTGTCGAAATGGGCTTGGGTTCAAGATAATAGGAAATAGAGGCATTGGCTTGAAAGTCCGGTAGATGGTAAGATTCTCGTATAAGTAAAATTGTTGAAATTTTTATTAGCAAACTTGTCACTGAAAAATGATATTAGCAGAGTGTAGAACCGGTGAATAGGCGAAAAGAGGAACTTTATAGCTTTCAGTCTTCCCGTTGATGATGGCATGGGTCCATTATATTATTGGTTAAGTAATTAAATTACTTAACAGATTGATTTCGGAGGGAGTGGAGGTGATTGGAAGGATCAACAGATAGATGAGGTGGTGAAGGGGGATTGGCAGGAGCATAATGGATAGGGCAGTGGTATCGCATGGTGGAGAAACCATTTTTCGAGGGGGAAGGTGGTTAAGTTTTTTGGCCAGGGGGTGCAAAAACATGAGATGGTGACACGTTGCGATAGGCATGGGTTTGAATACCACCCATTCCCCCCCCGGACAGTAAAGTTTGGATGGTGAAGGGGGGGAAGAATGTCATATAGGCCTTCGAATGTAAGAAGGTGGGCTCGGATGATGTGAGAGGTAGTTGTACTTTATCGTGATGTGATGGGTGAATGGTGGGGTAGGGAACTGAATGAAATATATAAGTGGGGGAATGATGGTCGGGTGATGAAACTTTAGGAATAGCAAAATAATGTACCAAACCTCATTTGATATTCCTAAACCTTAGGATAAAATTTTTGTCCCTTTGCCTTCCTTCTGCACATGAAAATATATTCAAAATTCAACTTTGGATAAAACTTTCATGCTTACCCTAAAATCATCATTGTGCTTCTACCTACCCTTTCTCATTTCAATTCTTTTTTGAAGCTAACATTTTTTCTTCATGCTTTGTAGGGTGCATTTAGACTAACAGACCCAAATTAGTTTTTTATGAAAATCTACCTTATCATATCACTTATCTCACCGTTGATTTAGATTAAACTGTTTAATCAATTTTATTTCTACCTAGCTACTAATTTACCAAGATTAAACTGTTTGGTAAATCTCTATTCACTAACCTATTCAACAAAAATTTAAATGTGGTCAATCATGATTAGGCTGTATGATTTGATTAGAAGTTTAGTCATCGTGGCATTCAAAAACAATTTTTATGGAACCTTATTTGATAATAAACTAAAAGAACTAACTTATTAGTAGTGGCATTTAGACTTGCAGAACTTTCCATATTATTTTCTATTTTTTCTTTTGTGTGGTTCTTATTTCCTTTTTTCTTAATCATTTTTTTAACATACCCTCTTTTCTTTTTTCCTTTTCATATATTTTTGGAAATCATTGGAATATTGAAATTATGTACAATATGAAATCACAAATACAAAATACTCAATCACCTTGAGATCCTATAATTTATAGGACCCTAATAATACCCATAATTTTATTTATTGTAAGATAACAATGAATTTAATTACTTTCTATATCTTGCACTAGAGTGTCAAGTGATGGTTGCAAATGGAGGAACTATAAATTGCTTTGGAAAGTGTCATAATATTAAGATAACCATGTGGGAATATGTATTGAATAGTGTAATGTTTTCCATTCCAATGGGTGGTGTTAATGTTGTACTAGGAGTCCAATCGTTACAATATTTGTGGACAATAGATTTTATTTTTAAGAATTTTTCTTGAAATTATTTTGGGAAGGAAAGGAAGTTGAATTAAGGGGTATTACAAGGAAACTAGGGAAGATAATTAGCTCTAATGGCATGACATATATTCTAAATAAAGAACAATGGAGCATAATTGCACAATTATGCTCACTAGAGGTTCAAACATCAAAATCATTTATTTCTCGAGATCTCCAAAAAGTCTTGGAAAACCATTCCAAGGTATTTGAGACTCCCAAAGGCCTCCCACTTATTCATGATCATGATCATGCTATTCATCTGATTCTGGGAAGTGTTTCTCCAAGCATCAAGCCTTAGATATATCCCTATGCCCAAAAGAGTGAAATTGAATGTATGGTTGCAGAAATGCTAAAGGTCAATATAATTCAACCTAGTCAAAGTTCTTTCTCTGCTCTAGTAGTATTCGTGCATAAGAAGAATGGATCATGGCGTATGTGTCTAGATTATAGGGAGCTCAACAAGCTCACTATTAAAGATCAATTTCCCATTCTTGTCATTGGATAAATTTCCCATTCTTGTAATTGATGAATTATTGGATGAATTAGATGGAAAAAATTATTTCAACAAGTTGGATCTTTGATTAGGATATCATCAAATTAGAATGAAGACTGAATACATTATAAAAACAACATTCAGAAATCATGAAGGTCATTATGAATATTGGTCATGCCTTTTGGCCTTACTAATGCGCCTTCCACATTTCAAGGTTTGATGAATTCCATTTTCAAACCCTTCCTTAGAAAATTTGTGTTAGTATTTTTTGATTATATACTAATCTACAACAAGACTTGGAAGGATCATGTTCAACATGTCGATAGGGTGCTCAAACTATTGGAGGAGAAACAATTATAAGCAAAAACCTCCAAATGTTTCTTTGGAGTATAAGAGATGGAATATTTGGGTCATATTGTATCTCATGAGGTTGTTAAGGTAGACCCTAAAAAAATTAAATCCATTAAGGAATGGAAAATTCCCACAAACCTAAAGCATCTTCGAGGATTTCTCAGGTTGACAAGGTATTATAGCAAGTTTGTTAAGAATTATGGGAGAATAACATCACCTCTAACAACATTACTAAAGAAAGATGCATTTTCTTGGACTCCACAAAAAACTAAGGCCTTTGAACATATTAAAGAGGCAATGTGCCAAGCACGGATCTTAGCTATGTTAGACTTCAAAAAAACCTTTATTGTGGAATGTGATGCCTCATGAAATGGAATTGGTGTTGTTTTAATGAAAGAAGGAAGACCCATTGCTTTTGTAAGTCGTCCAGTCAAGGGAAAGTATTTACACAAACCTATTTATGAGAACGAAATGTTGGTGATACTACATGCACTAAATAAATGATGACCTTACCTAATGGGAAAACACTTCAAGGTAAAAGCAGATCATGATAGTCTTAAACACTTTTTGGAACAAATATTATTTTCAAAAGAGCAATTAAAATGGGTCACAAAGATGTTGGGTTATGACTTTCAAATCATCTACAAAAAGGGAAGCAAATTTTGTTGCAGATGCACTCTCAAGAAAGGATGAGGATGTGGAAGGATTGATTTGTGCCATTTCCATTATCCAACCTGATTGGATAACTGAAGCAAGGGATGAATGGAATAATGACAAAGAGGTGTGGAAATTCATTCAAAAGTTGCAGGAAGATCCCAATACAACTGATACATTTATATGGAAAAATGATTCATTATGGTACAAATATCACGTATATATTTGTAATAATTCCCAACTCAAACAAAAGATTCTTTTGGAATTGCACACCTCTCCCTTAGGAGGGCACTCAGTATTTTTAAAAACTTACCTCTGGGTCAAGAAGGATCTTTTTTGGGATGGCCTTAAATATGATATTCAGAATTTTATGGAAAAATGTTTTATTGGCAAACAAAATAAAGTTGAGACAATTAAGACCCTGATTCTGTTACAACCCTTTAGTCATTCCAAGTCAGCGTTGGGAGGAGGTCGCAATGGATTTTATTACAAGTTTACCCAAGTATGAAGGAAAAAGTGTCATCCAATTACCAAGTATTCACACTTTTATGCATTATCTCATCCCTTTAAATCTAGTACAGTTACTACTGCATCTATGGAAACCCATAGATTATTATAAGTGATAGAGATCCCATTTTCACTGGACTTTTTTGGATGGAATTATTTTCTTATCTTGGCTCTCAATTAGATCACAGTTCATCTTATCATCCTCAGTCTAACGAAAAAACTAAGATAGTGAAAAAAAATTTGGAAGGATATCTTCATTGCTTTGTATCTGATAAACAAACACAATGGGTCAAGTGGCTACCTATGGCTAAATGGTGGTATAACACTTCCTTCCATACTGCAAAAAAAATGACCCCAATTATGGCACTTTATGGATATCACCCATCATCCATCACAGCATATTTAAGAGAAAATTATAAGTTTCAAGAAGTGGAAGATCACATCGAGCATCAACAACAAGTTCTACAACTCTTAAAGGATAACCTCACTTTGGCACAGAATCGAATGAAACAATAGGCAGATCAACATCATAGTGAAAGAAGTTTTGATGTAGGAGAGTAGGTATTTTTACGACTACAACCATAAAAACAAATGGCCCTCAATTAAGCTAAGAAGGATACTAAATTATCACCCAAGTGCTATGGTCCTTAAAAGGTGTTGCAAAATATTGGTACTATGGAATACAAATTGGAGTTGCCTACATCTTCTCGAGTACACCCAATTTTCCATGTTTCATGCTTAAATAAGGTTATCGATGACAAGATCCCAATTCAGACAATATTGCTAGAACTTGATGAAGAAGGAAAAATCATATTTGAGCTTGAAGAATTCATGGAAACAAGAACCTGATAACTACATAATCGATTAATTTCAGAGTATCTCATTAAGTGGAAGAACTCACCAGCTGAAGATTCCACATGGGAAGATGAAAATTTTATACAAAAGTATCTAGAACTACTCAAGCATTGAGGACAACACTTTTTTAAAGGAGAGGGGCATGTTAGGTCCTTATAATACTAGTGTAGCCCCCTTATTTTTATTGTTATTTTATCCCCCTATTATTATTTTTGTTCCCATCTAACCCCCATATTGTTATTATTGTGCTCCATAGAAGCCCACTATTGTTACTAGTGTTCCCTTACATTATTATTGTTATGTAGGCTCAGCTTAAATTGTGACCCCTTACACTCTTATATATACCAAGGAGGTCTTATCATTTATATCATCCAAGAATTATTCATTTATGTAATGTAAAGGAGGTTTCCCCCTCGAAAAGGCTAATTTTTAATTCATTGATCTATCTTTTGTTTCATTTTGTGAGTTGGTTGCATAACAATAGTATGAAAATAATGTTAAACATCGTTCCTTCTTGGAAGGTGATCTAGTCCTTTTTTATGATCAAGAAGTCAATAATTTAAAGGTTGGGAAGCTCGAGCCGATGTGGCTAGGCCCGTATATAGTCAAACATGTACTTGCAAAAGGGGCTTAAGGGGTCATTGATTTTGATGGAATCCCTCCAAGGCAGCCCAGAAATGGGTTGTACCTTAAAAAATACTATGCATATATTTCCTTTTCATAGTCACTATGTACAGGCTCACCCTCATCCATATGATGGATGAGCGATAAATCCCTCACCCTGCTGGACCTCTCCTTATCAGTCGAGCCCCGTTGGCGGTCCTTAACAGTTGAGCATGCTTACGCATCCTGCCGGTCCTCTCCTTATCAGTCGAGCCTGCTTACGCATCCTTTCAGACGATATTCCACTCTCGATGCATGCCTCTGGAAAACTACCGCAACATAGGTTGGCTTATGAGCTTGCTATCGAGTCTTGTAAGCCCGAAGCAAGGATGCTTAAGCAGGCTCGACTGATAAGGAGAGGAACTTTAGTTGCTCAACCATAAGGGAGAGGAGAGGGCATTTGCGTGCATTTTATGGCTACTTGACACGCCCAAGCTGGGGAACCTGCGTAGACCTAATTGCAAAGCAATATTGATTAGTGAATAAGTATCATGCATTCGCTTTACCCTCATACTAGCTGGCTACTTCTACCTTCCCCACGATAGCTAACTAAGGACGTGTGTTTATAGTGTGTTTTATTCAAAATTTCATATTGCCTCAGTTAAACTTGGATTACATTTGATTTTCAGATGTCAACATTCCTTCAACTATATGTTGGTTATGTTGATGACGCTAGCCGCAGTACTCTGAACCTTTCCTCTGCAGCATGGGCTATTTATGCTCCAAATGGCGAGTTAGTGAGTTTACAAGGCATTTGTATCAATCACTAAACCAAGAACATAATTGAGTATAGTGGAGTGATCGAACTATTGTTTGTCACTATTTCACGAGGCATTCACCATTTGATGGTTAAAATTGATTCACAACTCATAGTACTACATTTAAGCAATGTATAAAGTCCAACTATGCTTCGCATGCTTTTAAGGGTTCACCTTCCAGAATGATATTTTGATTATATTCAATATCAACATATTGCTAGAAATCTAAACACATTAACTAATGCATTAGCCAATTATGTTTTAGACACACATTTGCAACACATATAAAAATTTCAATCAACATCATACATTGGAAAAGACATAGAGAAAATAGGAAACATCGATAGATGAATATATATATATATATATAGAGAGAGAGAGAGAGAGAGAGTTTGGTTTTACAAAAAAATTGTCCAAGACACATAAGGACACACAACCCATACAATCAAAATACATGCAGAAAAAATATGGCTCTCTTGGTAGACTAGTCCCAATGATGATCGCTATAATAGATAATCATGCGGGAAACCTTGCACACCAACCAACTAATGTGCTTTGGTACTCCAATAGTGTATCATTGTAAGTGCATGGGGATCTCATTGGGCCTGGTACCTGGCACACTATGGGTCAACATGGCGCTTGAACTCAGCTAGAGTCTTGGCTATGTTGAGATCCTACATCTCCTCCTCTGCCCTTGCAGCCACTACAACTCCTACCGATGCAAGTTGTGTCTCTCCTCGTCATTGAAGATATGAAGAGCCAATTGGTCATACTAGTCCAATATTTTCATGTCGAATCAATAGTTAACCTATGAAGCATTAAAAACATTAAAAAAAATGTAAAATCCCAAAAACTAAAAAATAAATAAATCAAAGTGACATTCTTTCTATATCACCCCATTGCTTGCCTTTAGGTAAAATGAGCTCTGGGTCTCTATACAAATTAGCATTGGCATATGGATAGTCCTCCATCATAATGATTTTCACCCATATCCATCAAAATGAAATGGGATTGAAACTCATGAAAGATTCACCCACATGATGATCCATGAGATCTACCCATTGCCTCATCCGTGGAACTCTAGGACCTGGGAGCTTAAGCTCAATGCGTTGAGGTCAAAGTAGTGGTATCCTCTCTAGAGAAAAGTATATTAGAATGGAACCATATCTAAAGTTATTCAGTCACCCATCTTTTTCCCTATTGATTTGTTCCTTCATATTTTCCAAAACCCCCTCACTCCAGTTGAACACAATGGGTTCTATGCATTCTAATGCATACTGCATTTAGGACTTGGTAGCCAAATGCAAAGTAGTGCTACCGGCCAACCTAGCCATAATGAAAATGAGTGTACTTAGATTTAGTCAAATCACATCCTTAATCTTTATCTTCCCATCCTTTGTTGGTTGAGAAAAAAGTCTAAAGTGAAAAGTTATGTAATACTTAACGATCTCACTGCCCCTTCTCATACCAGATAGTGAGATAGGAGCTCCTCTCCGAGACAAGCCTGCCAGAAAATAGATGTCCCAATATCTATCTTGAGAGTATGTACCTCAATCATGGAGCACTATCCATGTATACCCCATGCCCTAACTATATATTGTAGTAACTCAAGCTGAGCTCTCATGCCTAGAAGCCATAAAAACTTAAGGAGTCCACAATTCCTTAAGGCTTGTATTGTTACTGGTTCATTCGCAACATCCAAATATTAGGACTCGTGTTCTCTCTCTCTCCAAATTAGAACCATTTTTGTTCCGATAAATGTCTGCAAAATCACAAGAAAAACACTTGGAATCATCCTTTATAAAAAAATTGAGAGAAATCTAGCTAAAAACATTAAAAAAATTCTTCAATTCCACTCATTGCACTTTCCCTTTAGTTGACAGAGCGCCCCAATGCACTTTTCCTTCTTGGCAGGTGTGTTTTATCATTCTTCCAGGTGTGAATCAAGCAGACCCAACGCAAATTTCAATATGGAGAGGGTGTGATGGGCCTAGGGAAAAAATTATACCCTAAAATGTTGAGAAATCTCAAAAAACTTGCATGAAATAAAAATTGGAAACCATGAAAAAGAAGAGCATGGACATATATCTTACCTGGAACTGATGGCAATGAAAATGGTCCAATGGATTGGCTGCAATCATCTGCTGAAGTTTGAGAGTTAAACAAGCACTCACTGCTCACTCATAAGAGGTAAAAATGAAAATGGTAAAAATGAATTTACTTTTTGCCTATTTATGGTCAATTCTGTTATTATTTTATTATATTTTTAAATATTTTTACTTAATTTTACCATGTCACATATATTTTTAATCTTTTTGTGGTGTTATGAGAAGGTTAAAAACTAAATAAAGGATTTGATGTGAATTTTAAGTTCAACGTAGGCCATTTTGATGAAGGAGCACACTTTTATCACTTTTTCGGGCTTTGTAAACTTACAAAAAGAGAAACCCCTGGAGTCCTCTTTCAGCTCTTTTCAGACTACCTAAACATGAAAATATTGTTGAGCACTTGTCCTTTTGAACTCGTTAAATTAAATGAAAATACATCTACCCAGTATAAGTTTAACCCTTTTCCAGAATGGGATAGACTACTTACGAAAAATGAATACTTTAGTTGAACATGACTAAAAGGTTCTTTTGAGTATTGTTTGATGCCTTTTCGAACCCAAGAGACTAAATTTATGAAAAGGAACCTTTGGAGTTTTATTTTTCACCTCTTTTTCAAACTCTCTAAACATGAAAGCGAAGTTGAGTTACACCTTCATTGGACTCGTAAAATCATCAAACAACATTGGACTCGTCAAACATAACGGGATCAAACCATTCCTTCTCAAGGTTCATTAAAAATAATTAGAAGGATGCATCTGAAGGATGAACTTATAGATCAAGCATATGTTATCCTCCTCAAGCTTGTCAAAAATAAACAGGTATTGACCAGAAATAGTTGGGGAAATTGGGAAAAATGGTACTTAACCTATTAATGTCAGCGAGTCGCTCTTGAAATTGACACTCTTTCACTTCATCTCCATGATTGTTGGGTTGGGAAATCTACCTACCTCTTTGGCTAATCACACCATATTTCATTAGGTGAATTTTGAGGTCTAAAATGGGCCTCCTAAGAAAATGTACAACCAAAATAAAATTTATAAGAACCAACAGGATTCAAGATGATGATGTCAACAATGGGGGATGATTCACCATTTTTGGAGTAAAAAGGTAAAAAGATTAAAAAATAATAAAATAATAAAACTACTTTTTCAACTCATATTTTCAACTTATATGCCTAAAGTTTTACTCAAATTTCGAGTGGGAGTACTCGTTGGATGCAAAATTTAATTCCTCATCTAAGGAGTACCCATGTTGCATACTTTCAATGGACATTGCTACACGAAAAATGAAAAATACATGAAAAAATGTGATTGCAATCACGTTTTTCATGTATTTCTCATTTTTTGTGTAGTAGGGTCCATCAAAAGTATGTAACATGGGTACTCCTTGGATGAGGAATCAAATTTTGCATCCAACAAGTGTTTCCGCTCGAAATTTGAGTAATCCCATAGGGAGATAAATCGAAAATACAAGTTAAAAAATAGTTTTTTCTTTTTTCCCTCTAAAATTTGATTATGTAATCTAATCTTATTTTATTATTTCCACTATTATTTTATAATTCCCTTAGGAGGCCATTTTAGACCTCAAAACTCCCCTAATGAAAGCCTTTGCATTCAATTTTGGGTCACCAACTCCATAAAGTGTCATTGATATGTTCAAGAGAAGTCCTTCAGTTGATATCTACTACAATATTCTTAAGCCTTCATTCATGACTGTCATTCCTGAATCAGCTCTGCATCATCATCATTCGGCCTCAAATCTTTATACATGTTTCCTGTTGTTGATGGGGTATACATCAAGGACCTCCTATGATGGGTCACTTCCTATCAACGTTAGTACATTATCCATGAAGTTGAATTAGAAACCCCGTTCAATGACTTCGAGATTGAATACCTCAATGGAAAGTTTCCTCACTTTCGGTGACAGGTCTTCATCATTGGACTCTAACCAAAATATTTTGTGTAGTGTTTGACTTTAACTCACATATTCACGCCACATAGGTTGTACTACACTACCTTGAGATCCATTATCATTGTCGATGGTTTCTCTCGCGTATGTTAACAACTTACATCATTGGTCAGTAATCAGATGGTTTCTACCATGTTCGACTCCAACTCATTTATTCGCATGCTTGGAATCATATTACCAAGTAGTGAGGTAGAGTCCCCAGATCTAGTTCCATCCATCTGGGTTGCAATTTCAAGATTCATACAAGATTACAAAGTATGATGGCTATGATCATTTAGACAATCATCCAAGCATGGCTACACATTTTGTCATCAATGCACAAGGCTTCTTGATTATTGCACATATAATATTGGCTTATATGTTGAGTATAGGTATGCCTCCCTCAACAATGATATCATCATGATAATATGTATATAACGAATGGTGATCTCAACTAATTTATTTTTGATCCAGACTTGTCATAGAGTAAAGCACTTTAGTCCTCACCCACCGCTTCTGACTTTGTACTTTAGGGGGAAATCTATTATAGGCCATTTTGTCACATCCACTTAAAATGCCTAAAAACTAGATCAATTAACATCCTTGAACACTTTTTCATTGTCCCTTTCCAAAGCCCCAAGCATCACCTCTCCAAAAAGTGATTTTTTGGGTAGATTGGCTCAAAAACATCATTTTTAGCCCCAACGCACCCTGCATGCATGTCCACTTGAAATGGTTACAAGTTTCATAACTGAGCATCTGCACCAATCGGCACAAGTTTCTCTACTCTAGTGGTGGGATGGTTCTAGCGTTTTGGGAAAATTAAAAAATATTTTTGAAAGTTCTCCTTCCAGAACCTTCTAAGTTGGTTTTAACTATTTACCATGGATAGATATCTCAAATTCCTTCTAGAAAGGCCTTATCTCTTATCCTTTGAGCTTATCCCCCATCATAAGTGGATCTTAAGCCTAGATTGGTAAATCCTAAACTACCATGTTTACCCTATATATTTATTGCCTCCCATAGAGTATAGGTTGACTTTTGGAGATTATTTGTGCCATCATATTGTTGCTTTGAGCTTAAAGAATCATCATCCATTTGAATTAGGGTTGATGATGAAGGTTTTCTTTGTGGCAAGTAAGGAAAAAACAATTGGGGAGATATCTACAAAGTCAACTTCCATATATGGTTCTAACTTTGTCCTTTATTTATTAATACAAAAAGCACTTTGTTTTAACATACTTGTGTCATGTTGATACTTATGTATTTCAATGCCATGTTGACCCATTGATTAGAGACATTGGATTATGCTATGTGGATATTATAGTTCCTTTTCTTGTTTTATTCGTTGTTGTAGGTTCCATTTATAGCGTGTGGACCTAGAATTGGAACTTAAAAGCGAAGAGAAGAGGAGGACTTATTATGGATCCTAGGTAGGTCTCTTTTCCATATTCTAATCTCTCTAAGGAAAAGTTAGATCATTTTTGTAGCAGCCCTAATTAAAAACTCATGTAAAATTATATAAGACCATGAATGATGGGACACATATTCCAAGCTAAATGGTAGGGGGAAATCCTAGTGGGTGTTGATTCGGTTTATTATGGCTAAGGAAATTGGAAAAGGCAATGGTAAAGGCTTTGGAAAGGAAAAATGGCATTTTTGGAACATTTATTTATGAAGATAATGGTAATTAGGAGAGAAAGGAGGTGAAAGGTCACAGGTTGCATGTGAGGAGGAAAATGAAGGAAAATAATGGAAAATGAAGAAAATAGAGGCCTCGTTGATAAAAAGGCTTATGACGATCAGTTGGCAAGCTCTTAGTCAGTGTAAGCTCTTGGCTCAAGTTTTGACTATGGTTTTGCATGGGATCAAGAAAGGAAAAGAAGGCAAGAGGAAGCAAAGATCAAGCAGGGAAAGGTAGGATCAAGCAACTAGAGTAGGATTCATTGAAGGTGTCTATTTTCATGTGTATTTTCCTTTCTAGATTTGGCATGCAAGGTATTGCATGTCGTTCTTTTATTGTTGTGGCATGGGTTTTACCAGGTGTAACAGTGTTTTTAGCCTAGCCTTTCCATTTTCAGATAGCCATGGTGTGATGGGGTTCTCATTGTTTGGCATGGAATCCCCCCCCAAGGCATGTTTTGGGGCTTAAAGCCCAAGTTTTGACTGAATCCTTTTGTAGAATCTCCATGAATTGTGGGAACGGGGTGTGAAAGTATAAGAGTCACAGGGTTGTCCACCCTAATTTTTGTAATGTAATGTCAGTTGGATAGACCTACCTACCCATGGTCCGCAGACCATTGGATTGTATAGATAGAGTGAGGCTCTAAGTGATAACCAAGAACGAATGGAAGAAGAAAAGCTTGAGAAGTCTAAGTGATTTAGTCGAAATGTAAAGTGTGTCTGTGGGTCGTAAAGTAGGAGAAGGCTCTGCAACTGAGTTCGCAGAGGCATAGTAGTCTACAGCTAAGTGCACAGAGGCCTAGTAGTCTGCAGCTAAGTGCGTGGACCCCTGCAGCTGAGTGCACAGGGCAGGTCAAGTCTGTAACCATTGGAGAATCAATAAAGAGAAGTTTTGCTATAATTTTGTGTATATTTTCCTGGTTTAATGCATGATTGGATATAATTTGTAAATATATTGTTTATTTATTGTGCGATCGTGTATGAATGTTTTGTATTGCTAATTATAACTTAAGACATTCAAGTAGGCAAAGGTAATTAATTAGCACTGGAAGATAAGTAAGATCTTGGATAATAGTGCAAAGCACGACAGAACCCCTGGTTAGGACTACGCAAAGGCGGTGTATCAGGCCGCGAAGAATGGGAAGTGCATGAAGTGACCTATGCGCAGGAATAAACCGAGGATCAGTCATACCTATCAAACATCTCAAGGGAGCGAAAACCTAGTTCTAGCACCCTCCCATACTAATTCGGGTGAGACCTCAATCCGCGCTCCATGGACTGTTGCCAAAAGGGCTAGTAGTACAGGGATTTTTTTGGCTAATTAACTCCAAACCTGGGTCAGGCCCCAACAAGCCAACAAATGGTTCTATTACCAGGACCAGGATCTACATAGAGATGTCTGATGTCGTATCATTGGAATCTGACAAAGAAAGGAATTGAAGATTGGTTGGATAGAAATATTCACGAGTTCGTGGTGTAGGAAAACAAGAATCCACAACTATCAAAGGAAGAGTGGTTATACTACTACTTGTATACAAAGATCCATGAAATTTTCTTTGCATCCCTCCCCACTGAATTGTACGAGTGGATCGTGAAGCTAGCAGATAGCCAAGGAATGTGTAAACTCGACAAACCTATTGTGTGGACTCTGTTAGTGTCAGTCTTTCTAGCCTTCCTCCAGTGATCAAATATTCTCTTACAAAGTGGTCTCAGAGTGTCAAGGTCAAATTTTTTCATTTCAAAGAGTTTTCAAGCAAAATTTGGTCACTAGGCATTAGGTCTAGGGTTTGCTCCCACTCTTTTCAAAGTTGCCCAAATGCCCATCTATGTCACTATTCAGCTGATTATATCATCATTCATAGGGTTTTCATTATCATCTCAGTGTCTAATGAGTCATTTTACACCTTGTTCATGCTTCAGTTGCGCCTAGGTAAGGTCATTTCCCTCTCCTAGGGTTTTGAAGGCGATTTCTCGTGGACGGTCAAATCATTGGCAAAACTTGTATCCAGATGTTCATACACATTCCCCTATCCTTCATGTACCTTATCAAATGCTTCCCATCACTGAGATCCCCCAAATTCCTCATTTTTGCACAAACCCTAGTTTCTAGCTACAACCTGGCAATTTTCTAGGTTTGGCATGTGTTTTGCCCTTTTGGACCCTTTCCCCTCACTCAATCTCTGAGATTCCACTTTCCCCTGCTTCCTAACATCCCTCCCCACTTTTAAAAATTTCCCCAAGAATTTAGAATCCCCCTATCCCCTTCATTTCGCTCCATTTCGACAAAATTCCTTGTTTCACACATCGGGACAAGTCTCACTCAAATGATGTTCCAGAGCAATAAAAGATGAATTTTGGAAAAATGAGAGAGGTTTTTGTCCATGACATGCCAAAGAAGAAAAACCTCCTTCACTTTTTTCACAGGTGTCACGTTTGTAGATAAATGTCAAAATTGCAATCGCCAGATCCAAGGAGGTTGGCCAAGGCACTAAAACGACGGAAAAGGCCCGATCCACTCCAAATTTTGGCCAAAGACTCTTTGACTGAGAAAGGCACTAAATAGCTCAGCCACAGCACAAATACCAAGAAATTTTGAACATTTTGGGTCAATTTTGGTTTTTTCAGGCAATTTACAGGTTTTGCCCTCTCAACGGGTCTCACCCCCCGCGCGACCCTTTCACTTGGCAACTCTATTTTCAAAAAAATCAGCATTTCTGGATTTGGCATGAAAAGTTACACATTCTCACCCATTTCCAAGAGATTTTATGAAGTTTTGGGCCTCCTGAAAGTCAAAAAACAAGCAAAAAATGACTTTCTGCCACATTTTTGACATACAGAAAGCAGTCTTGGGAGATTGCAATTTTGGAGGGGCAAATGACAACCAAATTCAGAAATTCCAGTTGGGTTGGAAAGTAGACTCACAAAAATTTCCAAAAAGCCTAATCTTGCCTCATTTGGACACCTGGAAGTGCCCAAAAAGTGCCCTCAAAGGCGCGCGACCCGTCAGGAAATGGCACACGACCCATCAGGCAAATTTCTCAAAATTTCAGTGTACAGCTCAGCAAAACGCAGTTTTGACTGTGTTTGATTTTTTGGAATGGATTGTCATCCTCCTTGATGTAAATAATGTAATTTTATGACACTTTTACACTTGTGTATCTCTTCTAGAAGATTCATTCATGAAATAGGTGAAAATTAAATGAATGAATTGGTTTCCTAGCTTATAGAGGCAAGTTGTTTTGATTGCCTAGTTTTTAGTGCTTAGTTTAGAAGTGGTTGAAACAGCTCCTAGGATAGTGATCTCGACCCCTAGAGGCAGGGAAAGATGTTAGATGATCTATATTATGTACTCTCTTGCTCATTTTCATGGTTGGACTCTTGAGGGAGAAGCTCTTATTGTATTACTCACTGTATCTCTACAATTTTTGGCAAAGGAAGACCAGGGTTTTGCAGTCCTTTTTGGGATTCTTGTGGTCACATGTATTGATGGTGTGTTTCTCTTTGTACTTGTAAGTGTGTTATGTGAATCATTTCCTTACTTTTCCTTCTGCACATTAGGCAAATGAAGTGTTAAAGTAGAACTCATGACTGTCATGCTCTGCTTTTAAGTTTGCTTAATATCAATGTTTTCGACTGTTTAAAGGGAATTCAAGGTTATTGCTTGCTCTCTTTAACTCCTCACCGGTAATTCTCATCCATCCATCTCTATTAAAGGCTTCAATATTGTTTCCTACCTCGCCCCAAAGAACCCCCTGCGAAAACTGTGTCCAATCCCCGCACCTAAAATTGCCATTTCCCCAATTTTCCACTAAAAACCCTAAAAATCCCAAATCAACCCTTTTGATCAGTTTACTAGCCTAAAATCAGTGTTACCCTATTGGTTATCTCGCCCATTGAAGATCTTTATCGAGATAGACCGGAGAGAGCCCTCTCCTACCCCATAGGGCTAGCTACAAGGCTAAGTGGTTTGATGTTGCCTTGAGGTTTACCTTTCTCAGCCTGAGGTGAAATTTCAAGCGCTAACAGACTCCATAATTGGTGCACAGACTGGAAGCATCAGAATATAAGATCGCGCACGTTGTTGATCACTGGCTTGATCGAATCATAGGAGGATTCATCATCGAATTCGCGGTAGGTACTTCAGTTAGCTATAGCGAGGCAGAATGACGCTTCCTCAAGGGACCGCGAGGTAAGTATGTCAAATCTTTGAACCCTTGGATTAAAATGCTATTGTGTGAAAAGCGAGTTATGAGAATAAATTAATGTTTGGGACTACGCGGAGTGGGAGAATCTACAGGAACGAAAGTAGCACAGAACTAGAAACTAGCCTCTTGATTTCACCTCTGCGAGGAAGCAAAGAAGAGCTCGCGAAGGTCTCGCCAAGAAGTTCAATCAATCTGATAAGACAGAGAATTTCGTGCATACCACCCCCACCCACAACACCACCAATTTCACCATCTTCATCCCCGTCTTCGCCCATACCACCTCCGCCACCACTGCGAATCACTATGGAAAGCACAATAAAGCTACCAGTGTTCAAGGGAGTAGGGAATGAAGATCCGGACTAGTTTTGGTTCGTGATAAAAGTTATATGGGAAGCACAGGGTGTCACCGACGATAATATAAATAATGCAACATTGGTCAGTGCTCTACAGGATCGTGCGCTGACCTGGTACATTAAGAATTCCAATGACAATCCGAATGCGAGGATCCCAGATATCCAAGCTACGCTAAAAAAATAATTTAGCAGGCCAAAGTCATAAGCACAGTCGATCATTGGATTCAAGGAAATCACAATGCTACCAGGTGAGACCCCGTGGGAGTTGGATCAAAGACTGAAGTGCACAATTCACGAAGTGAACATGACATTAACAGATGGACAATGCCGCGAATGGTTTGTAGTATCGTTAACACCGCATCTACAGAATGTGTTGACACAACAAAGGCTAACCACTCAAGCTGAGGCTTTGGCGGTCGCGATGAGATTACATGAGACGCTGATACAAGATCCTAACCTGGTAGTTCAGCAAATTCAAGTGTAGTTGAAAAACTTGTGCCTGGAGATGCAGAGTTTGAAACAAGACAGGAAAACCCGCCCAGAGATGCGTGATGAGGTATGGTGCATAAAATGCAAGGGCCAGGGGCACGACAAGGATCACTGCCTGGTATTCGTGAATTACCTTGTGGGAGGAGGGCCAATGCCACTAAGAACGAAGGCACAAGCAGGACCAAGCACGGCACCTACACTATGGTGCGTGATTTTTCAGATAGGAGGAAAGCATGCTATAGATAACTGCCATCTATTATAGAAGTATACGCAAAATTCACAACAGTTGTTCTGTAATTTCTGCAAGTCATTAGGACATGATGAGTGCCCCTGTAGAAATTATGAGCTAATGATGGATCGAACTCCTACCTGCAGAGTTCAGGCCGAAACACGCCCCTCGATCAGAATGCAGGAATGGCACACACCGGATTTCAGGGGCACGGACGAGGCCGAGGTGGAGGGGGGCCAGGAAGAGGCCATGGACAACTGATATGTTACAATTGCAGAGGGGCAGGGCATTATGCCCACAATTGTATGAATCCAACGCGACCATCATGCTTGTATTGTATGTTGTTTGACCATGAGATAGAGGATTGTCCCACACTATTAGTGAGTTTGCGTGATAAAGGAGCACTCCAACCTCCCCCGACTCAGAACTTGCAAATGATGAGGTATGAGCTGCGCGAGGAAGACCCTAATGTAAATATCGTGCTCCAGAGTGGTATTACAATAGGGGATGACAAAGGTAAGCAACCTGAAGAAAGCACCTGGGTTCGCAAGGCTCCAACGAAGGAACCATAATTTGATTTGGAGTGCGCTAAGGAGACATTAATGGAAGCTAAGAGGAGCTTTGTTGATGCCTCCACTTCAGGAAGTAAAGATAGACTAGAGCCGGAAATGGAACCATCATTGCTTACTACGTTCTTGGATAAATGCATGAAGCTATTACGCGACAGCAAGGCTGTAAAGGGGCCACAAGAACCCATAACTAGATGCGTTGGGACCACGCCAAGAGAACCACACATAGTACGAAAGCTCGGGAAGCACACAACGCAAACAGGAAGGGAAATGAGATTGACCGCATAGATCGAGGAATATGAGATGGACCAAGTGATTTTGGATCTAGGATCGGACGTGAACATCCTACCAAAGAAGACATGGGAGTGCATGGGCAGGCCTGTGTTGCAATGGTCTCCTATCCAACTGCGAATGACGAACCAACAAAAGATCCTACTTATGGGGAGATTGCAGGGAATCACGGTAGATATTGAAGGAGCAAGCACGCTAGCAGATTTCAAAGTGATAGAGATTGTTGATGACAACAATCCCTACCCCGCGCTATTGGGAATAGATTGGGCCCACTGACATGAATGTTGTGATAAATCTAAACAGGCACAAGATGATCTTTGAGAAAAATTCTCTACGCGTAGTGGTACCTTTAGACCCTATAGAGGGATCACGCTACACGGAGCCAGTGCATGACTATGATAGTGACAATGACTTGGACTGTATCTACAGGATAACTGCACGGGAGCAGGACTAGGGAAATCCAACCGCAAATGGCTGAATCTCATGGGAGCGCGAAAGCTCCTGCACATCCGGTTCTCATGAGAAGATAGAACGATGGCAAAACCAATTACACGAGGTAACCACACTCAACTTTAACATGATGAAAAGGTCGTTGCGCTGTGTAGCAACAGAGGTAAGAGACTTGCCTACGTATGATGGGTTAAGCGAGGTGGATGACTTCCTGAAAAAATTTCAAAGAGAATTACCGGAACATCAGCATTTCAATGCTCTAAAATGAGTATTGCGAGCTATGCCCGCAATATGGTGGGGTACGCACCAACAAAGATTTGAGGACTAGCACGAATGCAGAAGGATGATGTGCATGCAGTTTGGGAAGCCTCCGATGCGATTAACAGACAAAATTTTCAAACGAAGCAGCCCGTGCACCCACCTATCTAGGTGGATACAGGCATATGGTTCGAAACATGTACAAATGCACACCATCCTCACAGTAAGGGACACGATCAGTAAGAAGGTGCAAGTAAGGCAATGGCACAAACAACCCCTCCGGTTGGGACCATGAAGTATGGTAAGACCAAGTGCGCAAAAGAATATCCACGCAGAAGTTTTGAACAAATTACGGGAAGCACTGAACAAGGTCCACAATGTGAAGCGAACTAACTGGGACCTGCGCGTACCAATGGTTCTCTGGGCTTATAGGACCGCATGAAAAAACCTAACCGTGCAAGCACCGCCAAGGCTGGAGTATGAAGCAACCGCAATAAGCCCTATAGTACTTGGAGAGCTTAGACCATGCATGATAGCACCAGTAGATATGATAGTTCGCAGAACCTTGGAAGCAGAAATCCAACAGGGAAATTTTAGACTCCAAGAACTTGAAGAAGAAAGGGTACAATTAAGGAAAGTGCCCTGGTGGATGTGGAAGTCAAGAAGCTAGAGGACGAGATAAAGGCATATTTTCTCAGCAAGAAGACGGGGGTGATAAGGCAGGATGCATACGATCACAATGACAGGTTTAAGGCCTATCACCGTGAATTGATCAATCTGATGCCTTGGCTTGGACCGCACATTGCTAAGCATATTGACCAGGGTAGTGTGTTGCAGATGGTAAAGTGCACAATGCCAACAATAACAATAAAAGGTGGGTATTCTCTAGGAAACATGATGGATGACAGGATGAAACTTCACACGAGTGGTGCGACCAACTGACTAGCTAAAGGAAGTATATTCTGAGCGCTCTAGGCAGTTGAAAAGAAGCGTGGGACTATAAACTATTCTACCCAGGAGCTACGTGATGTGGGAGCTGCGCGCAGAAGCAAAGAGTCACAAGGTCTACGACCGCGCAGGGGGGGTTGCGTTGCCACGCGGGTTGGCTAGAAAGTGACCATTGAAGTCACTATTCATGATGGGATGCTTGACTTGAGACCAAATGGAGCGGGCGACAGGCATTTAAGATGCGATTTATGGGCAAGACTTGGAAAAATCTACCACCAAGGCAGAATTAATGAACCAAATTTGGGTGGAACGGTCAAATTCAAATTCAAAAAGCGCTATAAATTACAAAGGGCTACCCAGCAAACAACACTTGGTCATTTGTGAATTGAGTTATTGAGCAGAGCCCTGATTGTTGTGTGTCGAGCGTTGATTGAGCCCCTAAGTTTGTGTGTGCTAGATTTCCGGATGGACACGATGGCAACAGTTGAGGACATTTATGGAGATAACAAAAATGACCACCGATGAGACCACATAAGCCATGACTATGGGGGATGCTCCTGAAGGTGCCGGGATTGAGGCAGAAATCCTGAAGTCACTACGGATGCCAAGACCCAAGAAGGAAAAACAAGTGATGATTCCCGTATGTGTGTCCCCGCGGAACCCATTGTACACCAAGCTATCGGTGGAGGAGAAGGGGAAAGTCGTCACCATAGATGAAGAAGAGGAAGAATTGGAGGACCTAATCATCACAAAAGATGAGGACGAAGGCATGGAGGAGGAAACTGAGCCTGCGCACCTCCCAACAAAGTTGCCTACCTATGTCCCCCCATGGAAAGGAAAGGCTAGAGTGCCCAAGGACCTTGACGAGACCAAGAGCTCGCTCCAAACCCCAATCCTCCCAGACAATATTATTTTTGAGGGCACACACCTAGGACGGGTGCCAAGCTTAAAATTTGAAGATTGGGACCTCACTAACCATGAGAAGTTTCCTCACCTTAAGACCTCACACCTCATGAAGCCGAAGTAGAACACTGCAGTGGGGGTTACAGAATTAGAGCCACTAAAGTGGTTGCACAGAGTGGAAAAGGCTGGGCTACTGAACCTGCTCTAGGTGTCGCATTTCCACCATGCCCCAATAACCATTTTTTTCATCCGGCAGCTACTCTGCCTGGTGCATGATGAGTGTTTGCGGCTGGAGAAGCCCATACCCATCACGACAGACTTGATTCACCACATTTCCTGGCTTCCATGCAAAGGAGAGGACCCGCGGACATCTCAAATGGGAAGAGAAGTGACTTGGCCATCGTGGAGGCCATGAAGAAAAAATACAAGTTCGCGAAGAAGAAAAGGGGCTACGCCATATCTAGCATCAGTGACAAAGTAGTGAAAGTGGCAACCCAAATACTAGCCACTAAGGTTATGTGCAAGTGTTGCACAGACGAGGTACCTGCACTGGTGGTAGCACTAGCTGAGCAGTGTACGGAGGGGGTCCAATTTTACTGGTCTGAGTTCCTCTGCAAGGAGTTTTTAGAGAATTGTCGCGAAGCTCAGGAACAGGGAAAAATGTTCCATTGTGCATGGCTTCTGCTGTCCATAGTGCTCGTGGCAGGGGAATTACTAGAGGATAGTTAATTCCCCATGATTGACAAAGATCTGTCGGAGGCCGCGAAGTACGCTGTGCTCTGGGCCACAAAGGATGCCACTACGATCCGCGACAGTAAAATATTTGGGTGTTCATGGAGATGAACCTCAGAATAGGGATCAACAGAAAGTCACAGTTGTTACCCACTGTCTACAATAGCCTTCAGAGTTTTGCATAATTTAAAGCGGACATCCATAGCATTTACATTATAGCGCGCAAGGACCTAATCAAACAATGGAGGAAGCTACCCTTTGTAGCCACAGACAATGTCATCTTTAACGTCCTGGAGACATGGCCGCCAGAGTGGCACGCTCCAGACATCATGGAGATAGAGAAGTCGGTAGCACAAAGGAAGAAAGACGAGGCCAAGCTGCGCATCACACAGTTGGTAGAAAAGAGAAGGAAGGAGGTAGCGGCAGCAGAAGTGCAGGCAGTGCGGAATGCTGCACAGACAACAACTGAGCAGGAAAAGGCCACATTAGTAGCACAAGAGGCAGTCGCGAAGGAGAGCAATGGCAAAACATCACCTTCACATGGGCAAGAAGAAGAGGAAGAAGAGGGGGGCGCAAACCCACAAACCGCATCCAAACAGTTGAAAAGCCAGCACCTAGCCAAGCGGATGGGGTTGATTGACCCGATCACCCTAACTGAGGGTGATTTGCATGACATCGACGAGATAGTGTGCGATGTCACCTCCGAGGCCCTCCAAAATTTCATGCAGGAGAACCAGATTGTGTTGGGGGCCCTCAGAACGTAGCTACAGGAGTTGTAGGTGCGCACCCCTCAGGCTGGTATGCTTTCAACCAGCCTCGCAGTCGAAACAATGGCAGCAGAAAAAATGATGCACGCTCGGGTGACGAATACCGTAGTGCTGCCAGAAGGGACACTAGTGACAGCAAATGAGGCCAACATGCCTATGATTAGTGCACTGAAGGGTCTCAGCATCAACCTCACTACACTCCCGTGGGACACCTTATATGTTTTGCAGGATGGAATAACTATAGAGTTGCAAGCTAGGGAGAGTCGCACACTACAAGTCCTCAGCGAGTAGAAAATCAATATGGAACAACTGAACTTGTAGCACGACGAAGTGGTGTCACAGAATCAACAGTTGATACAGGTAATAGATGCAGCTTGCCAAAGCATCCCAGAGTTGGCCATCCCAGCAGACATACCAGCAGAGGTGCGTGTCCACAGGTTAGCATCAATGGTGCGTGAGGCACGGGAGGAAATGGAAAAGGTTCAGCTAGAGCTGAACCTTTAAATCACCGATCTGCAGTTAAAGGTTCAACCATCTACCCCTCCGAAACTCAGAGAACAATGTGCTAGCACTATCATAGTGGGACTAGATGAAATTGGCAGTGCAGTGCAAGACTGCACCAACATGTTGGAAGAATCATTTGAGGTCTTCACAAATCTATACGAGGACCCCAACATCCAGCACTTAGAGACAGAGGCGTGAGAACTCCAACATCAGTATGACAGCATCAAAGGAACTGCACAGACAGTGGTCCTCACTCAGAGGGTCGCACGGATGCAACAGGCTAAAGCACTAAAAGAGTAAGTGGATGTAGCACAACACAAGGAAGCAGTGCTCAAGGTGTGTGTTAAGCCTTGGATCGACGAGGCCCTCACCCTCATAGCAGAAATTGAAGGCAAGCTTGCACACATGTAGGGGATGCACGCACTGATGCAGAGAAGCACTTCTAACATAGAGGTCTAGGAACAACGTATGCAGCAGATCCAGCAAGTAGCAGCTCAGTGCACTATTGACCTTGCCGCAGTTCAAGAATAGTTGGAGGGACTCCATGCAAAGATCTCTGCACCGACCGAGTGACTTGAGTGCGAGTCACGATGTTTGTGTTGGGGACCTGTTGGGCATGGAATCCCCCCCAAGGCATGTTTTGGGGCTTAAAGCCTAACTTTGACTGAATCTTTTTCTAAAAGCTCCACAAATTATGGGCGCAGGGTGTGAAAGTATAATAGAGTCACAGGGTTATCCACCCTAGTTTTTGTAATGTAATGTCAGCTGTAAAGGCCTACCCATGGTCCACGGACCATGGGATTGTATAAATAGAGCGAGGCTCTAAGTGATAACCAAGAATGAATGGAAGAAGAAAAGCATGAGAAGTCTAAGTGATTGAGTCGAAGTGTAAATTGTGTCTATGGGTTGTAGAGTAGGAGAAGGCTCTACAACTAAGTGCACAGAGGCATAGTAGTCCGCAGTTGAGTGCACGGACCCCTGCAGCTGAGTACACAGGGTAGGTAGAGTCTATAACCATTGGGAGAATCAATAAAGAGAAGTTTCTCTATAATTCTATGTATATTTTCTTGTTTTAATGCATGATTGGATATAATTTGCAAATATATTGTTTATTTACTACGCAATCGTGTATGAATGTTTTGTATTTCTAATTATAACTTAAGACATTCAAGTAGGCGAAGGTAATTAATTAACACTATAAGATAAGTAAGATCTCGGATAATAGTGCAGAGTGCGGCACAGCCGCTGGTTAGGGCTACGTGAAGGTGGTGTATTAGGCCACGAGGAATGAGAAGTGCTTGAAGCGACATGTGCGCAGGAACAAACCAAGGATCAGTCATACCTATCAGACATCTCAAGGGTGCGGAAACTTGGTTCTAGCACCCTCCCATACTACTTCGGGTGAGACCTCATTTCGCGCTCCGTAGACTGTTTCGGAAAGGGCCAGTAGTACAGGGATTTGTTTGGCTAATTAACTCCAAACCTGGGTCAGGCCCCAACAAGCCAACACTCATGCTTTGGTTGAGCTAGGTTATCGGATGGATTCGAAGCTAAGTGAGGTAGATCTCTGAAATGATAGAACACATGGCTTAGTAACCCCCAAATAGAACTATGGGTTGCGGTAAAGCCAGATTTTGTGTTGCCTCGGATGGCCTAGGAATCCTTGTCAGTGAATGGAAGAATATACGGTAAATCCTAGAGGAGGTTTGCTCTCCGTTAGGCCTATTAATCCTGGGATTGGGATATGTGGTAAAGCTTGGAGAGTGAGCTCAGTTTAGGGCCTAGTGATCCAGTGTGGATTGTAGTAAAACCTGAGAGACTAGGGTCTTGATTTAGGGCCTAGTGATCCGGGTTTGGATTGTGGTAAAGCCTGAGAGGCTAGGAGATAGGAAAATTCCTCATTGTGTAGGTGGAGAAATTTAGTGGCATCCATGCTTGTTGGCCTAGTGATTGGGTGGAGATCATGGTAAAGCCTATTATGATGTGTTCATTCTGTTGGCCTAGTGATCCATGATGGATTATAGTAAAGCCTGGTTTCTATTGATGAGGGTGAGGTGGTTTAGCCTCGATATGCCCTGGTTGGTTCTTTTGGTTGAGTCCCACATTCATGCTTGGAATATGTCATGAGGGTGAATTACTGAAGAGAGATTTGGCTTAGCCATTGTATGGTCAGATGGAACGTGGAAGTCCCATCCTGGTTTGGATTTTGCATCATGAGTAAGAGGTTATTTCTCCTTGTATTTCTATTATAATTATATTGGATTATATGAGGTTTATATGGTGGTGAGTTCATTGGTATTTTTGTCCCTAAAATTTTGGTTATGTATATGTTTTATGACATTAGCTGCGTATGGCTCCCATCATGTTTTTTACTTGTATATGAATGAAGAATGTATCTATGACCTAATGGACGGAATGGAAGTTAATGTGTTGTGCCATCAATTCTTCACGAAAATCTCAGATAAGTATGAGACCCCTATGCTTAGATATTTTATTTACATCTGTATATTACACATTTGTGATATGTTTGACGAAATGCCTGTGATGGCTAGTAGGGGTCTAGTTAATGTCCCATTCAAGTAATTTCATTAGTAATATCATTTCCATGTTATGTTATTATTTTGAAGGTATCATGAAGTTCTAGGCAGTGACCTGGGATTTGGGCCTGAAAAAGTGGCTTTAATCCCAACAACTTTGGCACAAAACTGGAAAAATGAATCTCTTGACGATGGTAGGAAATCCTGTGAGAGAGACTTTAGGTTTTCAAACATTGTAATGCCTATACCATGAGAGCTATTGAGGCTTAAGTTGTCCAAAATTTCAGTGGGACCCAAGGGAAAGTTTCCTGAAATATTGGATTGGTTCCTGAGGGTCCTAATGTTGAAGTTGAATGTGTGTATGGTGTGTTTCCATCGGTTCCACTTCCTTAACATGACTTAGGAGGTTGAATAGTATCATAGTGGCCTCTCGTCGCATTTTTACTCTGGTTGGTCAGTTTCTTGGGAATATGTGGGAGTAGGGTATTACAAAGTGGTATCAAAGCATGATTCACCCTTCGGACTAGATGGGTTGTGTGTTGGTCATGCATTCATGTTGGTTGCATATGTGTTTCTTGTGCTTGTAGTCCATGTGATTGTTACATTTGCATGGTGTCTATTATGGTTGTAGTGATGTCACCATGTGAAGGTTGAAGGTGTTGTCATGGAGTATGTTTTTATGTGTGTATGGTTGATTATGCATTGTTATGCACATCAGTGTTCACATGCTTTCAAGTGCACGTGATCTGGTTGTTATTTGCATGCATGAGGTCATGGTTTCTGTAGTTTATATGGTCATGCATTGATTACTAGACCCTAGTTGGAATGATGTGTATATGGTTTCATACTCATGTGTTATATGTGTATATGCAGTTGTTATGCATGTATGGTCTTGGTCATAGTGTTATAGACATTTTTGTGCCTTACAGCATTGAGCATGAAATGTCCATAATCTAAGGGATCCAAAGTCCCTAAACATGTTGTTCCTACCCCTAGAGGAACAAGGCTAACAAACCACAGCAATTCACAAAAGTTCTCCACCAGAAACTGTTCAAAAACAAGTCAATTCAGGATCATTTCAATGGCTACACTAGCTGTTTGCGCTGAATGTCAAAGCCAACACTGGCTACCTACGCTGAATGTCAAAGGCAACACTGGCTACCTGCGCTGAGCGAGAATGGACATGTGGCAAGTTCATTTCTCAAGGTGTCAGAACCCAAGAAGCTTCCAAAATGACACTTGCCTCAGGGAATTCGACTAGTGATGAGTAAGAGGTTCCAAATCTCCAAGTGGAAGCAAGAACCTCCAAGTGGAATCAAGAACTGACAGAGGGAGAGGACACTAGTCAGATCTCAAGCTGACTCATCCTCTCTCCAAACATCTATATATGGATCTCTCCTCCATGAGATCTAGAGGCTGGAATTTTGTTATTGCAAAGAATTGCTATTGGTTTGAGATTGGAATCATTGGGTGCTTAATGCTTTGGAGGGGGTGAAGATAGGAATTCCATTTGCTGGGAAGGAGATGCTGGATTGGAGCCCTCTGGGTTGTATCTCTTCCTGAACCTTGTTATTCATCAATAAAGCTATCTTGGTTTCTCCTATATACTGATGTATTTTTGATGTATGATTGCATTAGTATGTTTAGTTTATTTCTAATCCTGAACTATTTATGAATATGAATCCATGTCTTGTGTAGCGTTCCCTTCTTGTGATCTTGCAGAAACCTCTTGAAGCTGGGCGAGCGAGAAGGCGAGTAGCTGGGAACTCTCCAAGAGAAGAGAAACCGGATCGAGGGACAAACAGAAGACACCGGTTAGTCCATCCATCTCTCTCTTCATTCTTAATTCATAAAGGAAGAATACTAGAATAGCTGTCTCTGTTTGTTGCTAAGGCACTGTCACACCTTAGGTGGATAGGATCGTCCTGCATAGGCATTTTTCCCCACAACAAATTGGCGACTCCACTGGGGAGATTTGTTTAGTCATTTTATTTGTGTTTCTATCATTGTTTGTTTCATAGACTCGACAGCAACAATCGAACTGCATCTGCTATTCCCAGATGCAAAGTAGACAGTTGCTACTTTGATCCAATCACTGGACTTGTCTATGATCTGAACAATGGACTCACAAATGATTTGATGATCCTTTGTGATAGATCTTAGTACCCCCTCAAAGCATCCCTTTGATTACACCTTGCTTGTTGCTTTTATTTGGCCTGAAACAGTGGATTAAATAGCAATCTGTGACCCAGAACCTGTGAGAAACGAGAGTTTCTCCTTCAGCGCAGACCCAGTGAAGGGATTCTGCATTTCAACGCAGGTCCCATGAAGGCTACCTGCGCTGAATGTCAAAACCCCTGTGTTGAGGTTGTGCTGAACCAGTTTGCCCTTGTGCAGCTGGGGTTCTCTGCTCTGTTTTGCCTTGTTTTGATCTCTGATTTTTGCAGCCTGTAACCAGCATAGGTACCAGTCTGATAACTCCTTTTCTCTTCTTAGATTCCGCCTCCTTTTGTACAAAAAGACTGTGAGTGTTTTTATTTGTTTGTGGCATCATTTGCAGTTTTCCTTTGCATGAGTGAAATAGTCATCCTGTAGCCCTTGATTCAGATCTGCTGATTGTGATCTTAGAAGAGAGTTCATTGGCTGTCTGCAGTTGATTATACATTTACTCTTGCTTATTGGTTTGATTTTGTCTCTTTTAAGTGTCGAAACAAGTATTCATTTCGAAAATCGTTAAGTGTTGTAATCTCTTCTACCCTCTCTGATTTCGAAAAAGTAAACTTGTTTGTATTTGTCATTTAAAAGCAAATTCAAAGTTGTACAAAAAGCTTTCTTTGTAGGCATCAATACTAAGAAAGCGGAAAACAAACACCTGCATTGTGCATTTGCATCTTGATAGTTTGCATGTTTGATTTAGGAAAGTGCATTAGAGTGTGCTGATTGCTCTTTGAGAAAAGATGGTGTCTTTCTTTTCCCTTAGTAGCTAGGATTTTCAAAGTTGAAAAGATATAAAGCTTGCTTATCATCTTTAGACTGCATTTAGGAATTGTATCATACATCTCGTGGTGAACCTTGAAAGGCAAACTTCTAAAAAGATCAACTTAAAATAAATTGAATGAACTTAACAACGCTTTGCAACATAAAGCACAACATAGAGGTCTAGGCTACAAACGTGTTCCGGCGTCGTAAAGCCTGGTGACTGTCGATCTCGTGGATGGTGGGTGATTCCTCCTGAGGGACGATAGCGCCAGTACGGATTGTGCTCCCACGTACCGTCACGTATATATTGGGAGACCCCTATATGCATAAAACCTTTATCCTTAGGAAGCTGTGTCGGCCGCCCTACTGATCGCAATGCACTGAACACAGCATTCAGGAAGATCAACCGCCCGTAACCTAAAAAGTATTCTGCGGTTTTGCGAAAAGTTTGGCACACCCTCTGCCTAGAACTCCAGAGCAGTTCCTTTTGGCCTTTTTCAGACTCTATAACAGAAAAAGTCCATCCGAGCATTTGTCACTTCGGGCTTGTTAAAACATCGAAGGAGACCAGAGTCTTCTTTAAAACTGAAAAAGCAAGTTGTGTCTAAAGCGTCGTTAAAATTTATTTTAAACGGAACAATCACCCCTATTCCTGCGTTGATCTTTAGGTTGAAAAAATGGAGCACACCAACCAAGGAATTCCCCTTGGTGGAAATCCTAGTCCCTTCTCCTCTTGGGGAGATGTTGGTGCGCCTCATATGGCCACATTGTCGCTTCCAGGACTGACAATTGGCCTGCCAGTCTGGCTCTTTTCAACCAATGTCGTTCAGAACACCACCATTCCTGAACAGTCGAGTCAACAGTTAGACCAGACCAGAGTTGCCAACCAGCCTTCTACTTCATCTAACTCTTCCTCTCCTCCTTCCTCTTCGCTTGACGGAACTGGTAAAACAAAAAACCAAGTTCCTAAGGAGAAGGAAAGGAAGAAGAAAGAGAAGAAGAAGAAGGAGCCAAAAGCGACTGGGGGCAAACAAGTGTCGTCTGACAAAAATCCACACACAGCACTGACTAGGCCTAAATCGCCATGTGTCATATGCAAGGGAGACCACTTCCACAGAGATTGTCCCTGCATCCCTCGGATACTAAGGGACTGGTCTCCCCGTTTGCACAATTCGGTAGCGTCGACCTCTGATAGCCATGTTGACAGCTCACCGTCGACTAGTGAAAGTGAAGTCCCAGGACAGAGAGGGAAAGCTAGATTTCCCTGCAAACTGTGTGAAGGCGACCACGCCATCCACCGTTGTCCCTTCTTAGACGAGGCTAAAAGAGTTCTGGAAGATCGCCCGATTTTACAAGCGCAACTTCCTCCTGGATATCAAAAACTCCTGCCAAGTCCTTCACTAGTTGAGAACCCGGCTGGCCCGCCCAGGTGGTCAGCCGAAGCACCTATCATTGAAGATGAACCGTCTGGATCCATGCCTGACGAAAGTCAAAAGGTTGAGGTGGCAGTTGACCCGGTTTTGCCTTCAGAGGCTCTATCTTTGAATGATACCATCACGGAGGAGAATAAAGACGACACCGTCCAAATTCTCTTCATCAACACTGACTCCGACGAACACGGGGGCAATGCACCCATTCCTTTATCGCAGGAAGGAAGTTCGTCAGAGCGATACCCGACCGTCTATTCGGTCCCACCACCAAGCAACCTAGTTGTCTCGTTTGACTGGAACCAACTAGGCAGACCCCGGTTGCCAGCAAGCATACCATTCAGAATTATCGTTTAAATATACAGAATGGTAATGGTCGGCACTATCATTGATGAGGGAGCATCTGTGAGCATCCTTTCCTTTATTGCTTGGAAATTTCTTGGTTCACCAGCGCTTTTGCCTGAAATGAGAAATCTATCGGGCTTTGATAAAGGAACCAGTCGACCTTTAGGGATCCTCCCCAATGTGCCTATCACATTGAAAGGGAAGACCGTTCAAATGAACGTGATGGTCGTTCAAGGACCCTTGGATTATAACCTACTCCTTGGACGAGACTATATATATTGCATGGGGGCCCTCGTCTCCTCACTCTTTAGAGTAATGTGTTTTCCGCATGAAGGAAGAGTGGTCAAGCTCGTGGACCAACTTTCATTTCCCGGATCACGCATCGCAAATAGTCATGTACCATCCCTAAATGGTCTCTTCACGCAAGAAATGTCTCAACCCACGGCCTGTCCTCCTGATGAGCGCGAGTAATCCGGGAGGATATGACTGGAACCCAGGGGGCATGCGTCCTGGTCTGCTTCGGCAGGAAAACTTTGGGTATAGAGTAGGTTTCCGCGGAAGAATATGACTAGTCTGTACCCCGTCCGTCTAGGAAGAGGGTTATTCTAGAATAAGATTCTTTTGTCAAAGTTATGTGAGTTGGCGGGCTACATCACTCACCTTTGTCTATTTCGGTAGACATTGCTGAGGAAGTGTTTTGTTTGAAAGATTAACGAGACAATCTTTGGGTAACCTGAAAGAGGTAGGCCTCTCTCGATGAAACGAATGTTTTGACGGAAATGAAGTAGAGGTAACCTTGAAATCGTACTTTATGCCTGGGGGCATGCAAACCTTTTGGAGTGCAAGCAAGGGGCGACTATTTATCTTTTAAATTTTTAGGTCCTCCCTTTAAACCTGTAGGTCTAACCCTTTAAACTCGTAGGATTAGTTGTTTCCGAACTTGCATAACGAAAGGATGCGGGGCATAGCTTTGTAAGATGAAGCTCCATAAAAAATAGAATCTTAATGAGACACTCTTATCATATGACTGGGTAATCGAGCAGTTTTAGCACAAAGTTCATGCTCGTTAAAAAATAAACGCAAGATCCGAGCAGTTTTAACGCGGACTTCATGCTCGTTAAAAAATAAACATAAGCAATGAGAAAGTGTTTCCACCAGCGTTTAAGCTCATTTTAAAATAAAAAATGAACCTACCCGGTAAATAACCACTGTGAATGTAACCTTATCAGCCTTAAAGCCTTGGTCGTGTTTGCACCGTCACCTCCACTTTTCATTTGGCCGATCGTTCACCTCCATATGATTGTTTACCCGTTTTGAGGAACAGCTGCGAAGAGTGATTTCACCTAGCCATCCTTGTGACACTGCCGTGATTGGAAAATTCCAACCTGTACCTGGAATCAGCTGCTAACCCTGTTTATCACTCGTTCCTCAAAAGACGAGTCTTCTTTAAGCTTTTTTCAACTGACTCGTAAAATATGAAAAGATTGCCGAGTCCTTGGCCTTCCAGCTCGTTAAAGGGACTGGAAGTGCTATCCCTCTTCTAGATTTTAATCTTTTTGAACCTGAGGGATTATTGCACAAAAAGATCGAGCGCTTGTTTTATTCGGCTCGTTAAAACTATCGAAAACTCATCCCTTCTGTATTGTTTTATACTTTTTCGGACTTAAGGGATTAGATGACGAAAAAGGACTTTTGGAGTTAACTTTATGTACCTTTTCAGACTCTCTAAAAATGAAAAGGACCGAGTTATCCTTGTCGTTAGACTCGTTAAAATCATTAAATAGCGACAAACTTGTCTTTAGACGAGAACGAGTTTCACTATCGCTAGGCTCGTTAAAGCATAGCGATGGGCTTGCCCGAAGGGCAGGTTATAGAACAAGCATGTGTTATCCTCCTCAAGCTTGACAAAAATAAAGAGGTACTGGTCAGCAATGACTGGGGAAAAATTGGGAGAAACTCAAGAAAACTTTGATGGTAGCAAGTCGCTCTTGAACATGACACTTTTCCTCCGTACCACAATCGGGTTGGGTTGTTTCATTCACCAGTCACATCCATGGTCTTGCCATACCATCCATATTTGGGGTAATGCTACCGATCCATCACATCAGTGTCGCCACATGTTCAAGAGAAGTTGTTCAGAAAAGTCAACCGTGTCCCATCCACTGCCATACATTATCCTTCATCCTTTCATGACTGCCACCCTGAATCATATGTCACAGATCGTTTTCACCTCCATCAAAATCATTAGCTCTGTTCCGTGTCATTGATGTGGGATTCATTAAGGCCCTCCTTTGACGGATCTCTTCTTGTTGACATTAGCTCATTATCCAAGAAGTTGATCTAGGAACAACCCCTTCAGTACTTTGAAGCTTGCATGCCTCAATGGCAAGTTTCTCACTTCCGGCGACAGGTATACATCAATGACCTTCGACCGAAAGATTTTGCGTGGTGTTCGACGCCAAGTCTTTTATTCACACCACGTGAATTGTACTGCAGTACCTTGAGGGTCATTATCATTATCGGTGATTCCTCTCGCGCTTGTTAACGGTTTACATCATTGACCGGTAATCAAGCGATGTCTTTCCATGTTCGACTTCAGAACATTTCTCACATGGATCGACTTGTACTTAGAGTGAAGATCGAACGAGTTTGAAGACCCCGAATCTAGTTTCATCCATCCGGGCTGCGATATATATTCAGGAAAGATAAAGACATTGACATGTACATCATTGCAGCAGATAATCATCCTACTCAAAGGATGATAATTTCATCAAAATTATCAGTCTACCATCAGACGATTGTCTGTTCTATGTACAGAAAAATGAATTTATAAAGCTGAGCATGGGAATGCCCGCCTCAGCTAGATCATGAAAGCAGTATGAAAAATAATGTATTGTATTGTATCTTATTACAGGTCTCCTCCCAGCATTGGATGAACTTCGGATCCCCCTGATAAAGCATTTCACCCGATAAACAGCCTCATACTTTAGGGGGCAACTGTTATAGACATTTTTGTGCCTTACAGCATTGAGCATGAAATGTCCATAATCTAAGGGATCCAAAGTCCCTAAACATGTTGTTCCTACCCCTAGAGTAACAAGGCTAACAAACCACAGCAATTCACAAAAGTTCTCCACCAGAAACTGCTCAAAAACAAGTCAATTCAGGATCATTTCAGTGGCTACACTAGCTGTTTGCGCTGAATGTCAAAGCCAACACTGGCTACCTGCGCTGAGCGAGAGTGGACATGTGGCAAGTTCATTTCTCAAGGTGTCAGAACCCAGGAAGCTTCCAAAATGATACTTGCCTCAGGGAATTCGACTAGTGATGAGTAAGAGGTTCCAAATCTCCAAGTGGAAGCAAGAACCTCCAAGTGGAATCAAGAACTGACAGAGGGAGAGGACACTAGTCAGATCTCAAGCTGACTCATCCTCTCTCCAAACATCTATATATGGATCTCTCCTCCATGAGATCTAGAGGCTGGAATTTTGTTATTGCAAAGAATTGCTGTTGGTTTGAGATTGGAATCATTGGGTGCTTAATGCTTTGGAGGGAGTGAAGATAGGAATTCATTTGCTGGGAAGGAGATGCTGGATTGGAGCCCTCTGGGTTGTATCTCTTCCTGAACCTTGTTATTCATCAATAAATCTATCTTGGTTTCTCCTATATACTGATGTATTTTTTATGTATGATTGCATTAGTATGTTTAGTTTATTTCTAATCCTGAACTAGTTATGAATATGAATCCATGTCTTGTGTAGCATTCCCTTCTTGTGATCTTGTAGAAACCTCTTGAAGCTGGGCGAGCGAGAAGGCAAGTAGCTGGGAACTCTCCAAGAGAAGAGAAACCGGATCGAGGGACAAACGGAAGACACCGGTTAGTCCATCTATCTCTCTCTTCATTCTTAATTCATAAAGGAAGAATACTAGAATAGTTGTCTCTGTTTGTTGCTAAGGCACTGTCACACCTTAGGTGGATAGGATCGTCCTGCATAGGCATTTTTCCCCACAACACATAGCTATGCATGAAATGTAGGTCAAACATGCCTTGTGAAGTAATGGTATGAAATTTAGGTGATCATGGTGCTATTGATTGTTATGATGTTAATGTGTTGGCTGAGATAGAGCAGGAGATTTAGATCATCATAATGAGGTTGCTACATTAGACTTTGGGGTAAGAGAAGATCATCATACATGTATTGTATGTTTTGCATGCAGGTATGTAAATTAAGGATTGTTATGCATGAACAGCAAATGTTTAAGCTTATGATGTGAACAAGTTAGATAGTTACTATTATGGATATCATGATCTTATTTATGCTTGAGTTGATATGTTGTGAAGTTATATCATGCTAACTAGATTGATCATGCAGACAAGATAGCCTCCCCTAAGATACATTAAGGTATGAGTTCACCTATGTCATATATTTGGTGCTTCATTATTTGATTATGTCATCTATTTGGTGTTCGAGTGTTTGGTATCTATTATGTCATCTAGTTATTTATTTAACATGGTATGTATGCAAGTTGGTTGAATGTTTGATGAATTTCATAATATGAGTATGTGTTCAAATGATATCGTTTTAAGATGATTGTACTAATACATATGTGTTGAGACAGTTGATATGTACTTGAGTATAAGTAGATGATAGTTGTAGCATTATGTCTAATCACTATAAGTTGATTATGGATTATGACACGATTGTTAGCCTTGGTAAAGGCTAATTTCAAATTGATACATATGATTGTCTTGATGTTTGGAACATGCTTGGTATTAGCATGACAAGGTAACAATCAATGTGTTAATATAACTAACAGTTGGATGATGTGATAACACATAATAAGACTCAATTACAATAAAGTAAAAAGGTAGAAGAAAGGAATTGGGCAAGAACTCCTTTGGATATGTTTGGAAACCCTAATTCCAAATGAATGAATGCTTTGCATGTAGGAAGTCTTCTTAACCTTAATCTTTTTTGACATTATGTGGATATGTGCTAAAGTCATGAACTTGTATTTGACAGGTATATTAGCTAGTCTCTAGTTGCAGGCGGTTTTTTTAAGGACTTGGAGTCCCTTGAGATATGGCGTGGATGTGCTCAGTTGCAAGAAACATGCTTGGCACAAGAAGATAAGGTAACTAGTATGTTGTTATGTTTATTTATGCATTGACAATTATTCGTTCATGGAAATATGATGCAGGGAATCGTGTGGAAAAGAGAATGTCATGAGATTATGAAGAAGGCTCAGGTTGAGCTTTCCTTGGAAGAACTAGGAACCATGGGGATTGTGTCATGGTGTTTATTGTTAGTCTTGTGTTTTTGGTCTTTTGGTGATTTTTTGTGCTTGATTGTGGTTTTTTTATATCTAGTGCAAGGCCTTTCCACTTTGGTTGTGGTGTCGTATTGTCATTATTGGTTTTCATGATTTTCTTCTTGTTTGTTTCTTGGCTTGCCTTTTATGTTTTGAGTCTTGGGAATTGGTATGGAAAGAGGAAATTTGATGGAGCTCATGGAGGGCTATGTGGTACCTGACAGGTAATGTAAGAGACTAGTTGGGTCCATTGTGGTAAATGGACGATGGAATTACAGACATGAGAAGGGTAACCAAAAAAGGTAAGGTAAATGGATCTAAGGTGTAGGATTCCTTGGCTAAGTTGGAAATTGTGGTTCTCAGTGTTGTGCATGCTATGCACAAATAAGGAAGTTCTCTTAACCTAGACCTTATGTTATTTGGTAACTAGGTTATGATCATGATTATGTTGATGTTTATATATGTATACATGTATGTATGTATGTATGTCATGTCTGACAGGGTCATCATGGATCATGATTATTAACGCTAACATTTATATGTATATATGTGTGTGTGTATGTCATTATCTAATAGGACCATGATTGTTTTATGCTAATGTTTATGTATATTTATGTATGTATCCATGTATCTATGTCACTATTTGACAGGGTTACCAGGGATTGTTCATGTGGAGGAATTATTTCTTATGCGGGTGAATGGAATGAAGAGATTCCTAGTTCATGAGGAATCAAGTGGGAAGATTAGCCTGACAAATATATGAGGTCAGTATCATGTAGTTACGAGTTAATATTATGTGATTATATTATGTCTATTCTATGGACAGGTCACTCGAGGGATACATCAGCGAAATGAAAGCAGTGTGGTCTGTGACATGCTAGGACAAGCATGGATAAGACATTAGAAGCAAAGTTGTTTGTTAAAGACAATGTGGTTTTGGGTGTGTGGTACTATTGTTATGTATATGTTGTATATGTTGCACATGTTGCATATGTGTTGTTTTTTGCATGCAGTGTTATGTATATGTAGTGTGTCTACATGTTGTTTATGCATTGTTATGTAAAAGATGGTACAGATAGTGTTGTGTGAGTATTGTATATGCAATGTTGCATACATATTGTACTGTGTGCATAATGTTTATGCAGTGTGTGCATATGGTTCTTTGTGCATGTTGGATATGCAGTGTTGTGTACAGATGATGCAATGTACATGTGGTGTTGCGTGCATGTTGGATATGCAGTGTTGTTAACATATGATGCTATGTACATGTGGTGTTGCGTGCATGTTGTACACATGGTGCTAGGTACATATGGTATTGTGTGCATGATTGTAGAAGTGGTGTTGTGTGCATGTAGTGTTGTGTACATGTTGTAAAAGTGGCGTTATGTGCAGGTAGTGTTGTGTACATGTCATGCATGTATTGTTGTGTACATGTAGTGTTGTGTACATGTAGTGTTGTGTACATGTTATGCATGTGGTACTGTGTACATGAGGTATTGTGTACACATCTTACAGGTGGTGCGGTGTACGGGTGGTATTGTGTACATGTTGTACATATGGTACTGGTGTACATGTGGTATTGTGTGCATGTCGTGCATATTGTGTTGTGTACATGCAGTACTAGTATGTGCCTTGTGTAGTCGTGGTATTGTGACATGTGTATTCATTGTGTTGTACTCTATGTGGGTACATGTATTGTGTGGCATTGTACATCGGGTATATATGTATGAGTTGTGTTGTATATCAGGTGTATATGTATGCATTTTGAGGTGTCGCACGTTGTGTGCAGACGTATATCTTGTGATGTAGATTGTGTACGTATACATTTTGTGTTGTTTCATACACCATACATAGGAGTATGTATCATGTTGTGTTGTACACTAGGTGTAGATTCATGTATTGCATGGTGTTGTATGTAATGTATGGTGGTATGGGTGTCATGCACACTATGTGTATGTGCACACGGTTGATGAAAAGGCACTGGTGTTTTTCAGGTGTGGAAACTGATCTGGAGTTGTACAAAATAAAGACAAAGGTGGAAACCAAGGATTGATTAAAATGATAAGTATCAGTATTTTATTCAGTTTTACTATGCATGTGATTTAGGATTCTGGTCTATGATGATTACATATGATATATAGTTATGGTTTATGATGGTCACATGTGATTTATGATTTTGATCTATGATGATTATGTTTTGAGCTAACCTAATGTGATGTGTTTACACATGATGATTTGATCAAACAGTTAGTTTAACTTGTTGTGACATGAAGTAAACATGATTGTAAGTGTACCTTATTGACGAGCTATCGATGAGGTATGATTTGAAGTTATTTCAATTTATTTTGAATCTAATGGAAATTATGTGCTTGGAATAGGAATGCATGAACATGCCCAGTTGGGTGGTTGAAATCGACTGCAAGAATTGGTAGCAGCAGCAAAAGAAATTGGAACATGCAGTAGTATGTTGGTAGAGTACTTCAGGAGCAGGGTCATTGTGGGACACTGGTACCCAATAGTGTCCATTGATTTCCATGACCATGTTATGACCGGTATGATGGTTTTGAGGCAGGTATATCCCTTGGTTGTTTTATCTTCTGATGAGAGGAAGCCTTGCCAAGGGATGGACCGCCCAGGATAGGGGATTCCAAGGATCTTGGAAGGTGAATGACTACACGGAAGGGGTGACTAGATTGCCCAAGGGACTATGTAGTGGAGAATGGAAGGTCAAGGATATATTTTTTTTGGTCATGAGCATTACCAGATGGAATCAAATGCACATTGGGAGTGCACCCTGGAACAATGAGTCGGTAATTGTTCACTGAGAGGACAAGCAGCACAGGATCATAGTGTTGGACATTAGATGCATCTTTGATTGTGGCAGTGGATTCTGGACTTCTTGGGAAGGAGGTTAATCTTAGTATTGCTTTGAGGGTGGAGGTGTAATCCTTTAGATTCCCTTATTGATTGATATGGGCATTGTATCCTTTTACTTGTTGGTTTAGTAAATGTGCATATGTGTATATGTGGTTATTACAAATAGTGTAATGAGTTGTGTTAGAAAGCTCCAGTATGCAATATGTTGTCATGTTTTCATGATGTTTTACTTTTGAGCAGGTCATTCATTGTAAATACTACAATGAGATAAGTTATAAAGCTCCATGGGAAGTATGTTTTCTTTTCTTTTGGTCTTGTTGAGGTCTTGGTGTGGTTTAACATAGAGGACAATGTTCCCCAAGGGGGAGGGTTCTGTAACAACCCTGGTTAAAAACTCATGTAAAAATATATAAGACCACGGATGATGGGACACGTATTCCAAGCTAAATGGTGGGGGAAACATCCTAGTGGGTGTTGATTTGGTTTATTGTGGCTAAGGAAACTGGAAAAGACAATGGAAAAGGATCTAGAAAGGCAAAATGGCATTTTTGCCACATTTATTTATGAAAATAATGGAAATTAGGAGAAAAAGGAGGTGAAAGGTCACAGGTTGCATGTGAGGAGGAAAATGAAGGAAAATAATGGAAAATGAAGAAAATAGAGGCCTCGTTGATAAAAAGGCTTATGAGGATCAGTTGGCAATCTCTTAGTCACTGTAAGCTCTTGGCTCAAATTTTTGCTATGGTTTTTCATGGGATCAAGAAATGCAAAGAAAGAAAGAGGAAGAAAATATCAAGCAGGGGAAGGCAGGATCAAGCAGCTACAATAGGATTCATTGTAGGTATCAATTTTCATGTGTATTTTCCTTGCTATATTTGGCATGCATGGTATTTCATGTGGTTCTTTTGCTGGTGTGGCATGGGTTTTTCCAGGTGTAACAATGTTTTCAGCCTCGCCTTGCCATTTTTCGATAGCCATGGTATGATGGGGTTCTCATGTTTTGGTTGAGCTAGGTTGTCGGATGGATTCAAAGCTGAGTGAGGTGGATCTCCGAAATGATAGAGCACATGGCCTAGTAACCCCTAAACTGGACTATGGGTTGCAGTAAATCTAGATTTTTTGTTGCGTCGGATGGCTTAGGAATCCTTATCGGTGAATGGCAGGATGTACGGTAAAGCCTAGATGTGGTTTTCTCTTCGTTGGGCCTAGTAATCTTGGGTTTGGGATATGTGGTAAAGCCTGGAGAGTGGTTCTTGGTTTAGGGCCTAGTGATCCAGTGTGGATTGCGGTAAAGCCTAAGAGACTGGGGTCTTAGTTTAGGGCCTAGTGATCCAAGATTCGATTGTGGTAAAGCCTGAGAGACTGGGGTCTTAGTTTAGGGCCTAATGATCCGAGATTCGATTGTGGTAAAGCCTGAGAGACTAAGAGACAGAAAAATTCCTCACGGTGTAGGTGGAGAAATCTGGTGGTACCCATGCTTGTTTGCCTAGTGATTGGGTGGATATCATGGAAAATCCTGTTATGATGTGTTCATTTTTGTGTTGGCCTAGTGATCCAGGATGGATTACGGTAAAGCTTGGTTTCTATTGATGAGGGTGAGATGGTTTAGCCTAGGTATGCCCTGGTTGGTTCTTTTGGTTGAGTCCCACATTCATGCTTGGAATATGGCACGAGGGTAAATGGATGAAGAGATATTTGGTTTAGCCATTCTATGGTCGGGTGGAACGTGGAAGTCCCATCCTGGGTTGGATTTTGCATCATCAATAAGAGGTTATTTCCCTTGTATTTCTATGAGCATTATATTGGATTATATGAGATTTTTATGGTTATGAGTTCATTAATATTTATGTCCCTATTCTGTTGGTTATGCATATGTTTTATGGCAGCACCTATGTATGGATCTAATCATGTTTCTACTTGTATATGAATGAAGAATGTATCTATGACCTAATGGACGGAATGGCAGTTAATGTGTTGAGGTATCAATGTTTCATGGCGAATCTCATATAAGTATGAGACCCCTATGCTCAAATCTGTTATTTAAACCTATAGATTACACATTCGTGATATGTTTAATGAAATGTTTTTCATGGCTAGTAGGCGTCCAGTCAAGGTCTCATTCAAGTAATTGCTTTAGTATTGTCATTTCCATGTTATTTTATTGTTTTGAACGTATGATGAAGTTTCGGGTAGTGACCTGGGATTTGGGCTTGAAAAAGTGTCTTAAATCTTGGGGACGGTGGCATAGAACTAGAAAAATGAGTCTCTGGACGCTGGCAGGAAAGCCTATGAGAGCAACAATAGATTTATGGGTGTTTTCATGCCTATAGCATGAGAGTGACTGAGGCTTAAGTTGTCTAAAAACCTAAGGGAAAGTTGCCTAAAGTGTTGGATTGGTTCCTGAGGGTCATGATGCTGAAGTTGAATTTTTTATATGGCATGTTTCCATCGGTTCCACTTCCTTAATGTTTGGAGGTCAAATCATATCATAGTGGCCTCTTCTTGCATGTTTACCCCAGTTGGCCAGTTGCTTGGGTAGATGTGGGAGGAGGGTGTTACAATTTTGTCCTCTATTGTTATAGATCATACCACTAGATCTAGGGAGTTCATTTTTGTCCGCAGAAGTGAATTTCCCATATAACAATTATAAATCCAAAATCATTAAGAAAGGGAAGGAATTTAATGATGCTCCTTTTACTTAAGAAAAAAACCTCTTTAGATGAAGGAGGGTATATGTACTTGCTTTCCTCATGTACACATGTAGATCATGAGGCATGATTGGTCAATTTAGGGGAATCTTTTCATATGATTCTTCACAAGGAGTGGTTTTTCAAGTATGAAATAAATATTGGTGGTAATGTTTTCCTAGGGGATGACTAGATAGGCATAATCATAGGACATGGAAAATTCAAGTTGAAGCTTATGGGTGGAAGTATTAGAACACACCCTGATGTTTTCCACACCCTAGTATTGGCCAAAAGTTTGATCTCTATAAGAAATTTTAGCAATCTAGGTGTGAAGACAATGTTTGAGAATTATACCTACAAGATGGTTCGAGAGCTATAATATTGTTAAGAGGAGTTTGGATTGGGATTCTATATAAGCTACCATGAAGCACTATTAGTGATGGGTGCAACAACTTGATGTTCCTAAAGGTGGATCAAAATAAGGAGAAACTCCTACATTATCCAGAGAAAAGACTATGCAATGGCATTAAATATTGTGTCATTTCAAAGAAAAGGGTGTTTGAGTACTAAATTCTAATGGTATGGTAGAAGGTATGTCTAAATGATCTCTAGATTTTGATTTATGTGAACATTGTTTATATGGCAAGTGGAATCAGGTAATATTCTCCCATGTTGTTAGGAATATTAAAGTTAGTGGATAGTGATGTGTTTGGACTTGTGTTGGCTCCATCACTGGGTAAATGTGTGTACTATGTCTGATTTATAGATTACTTGTTAACGAATACATGTATTTATTTTCTCTAGAAGAAATTTGAAGTTTTCTTCAAATTCAAATAATTTAAGGCTCTCGTGGAAAATTAGAAAAAGAAGAAAATTAAGGTTTTGAGGATAGATAATGGTGAGACATATGTGGGAATAAATTCAAAGAATTTTGCAAGAAGTGTGGTATAGCAAGGAATAAGACTACTCCATACACACCTTAGTGGAATGGAGTTGTAGAAAATTTGAATAGACCATTGATGGAGAAAGCAAGGAGCATGTTTAGTGGTACCAAGTTAGGTCAGGAATTCTAGGAAAGAGGAAAAGAACATTGTGTGGTACCTGGTAAATAGATCACCCTCATGAGCATTGGATGACAAGACTCCATATGACGTATGGACTAGTGAGAAACCCTATCTTAGGTGTATTAGGGTATTTTTATATGATTCTTATGTACACATAATAAAGGAGAATAAGAGCAAGCTAGATAAGAAGCTCAAGAGCACATCTTTATTGGATATAAATATGGTTTGAAAGGTTCTAATATTTGGAACCCAAAATCTATGAAGGTTATGTATAGTAGAGATCTGGTATTTAGAAATATAAAAGATATCTTCAAATAGTAAGTCCTAAAAATGGAGAAAGAACTAAAGAAGAGGGAGTTTGAATTGAAGGATGATGAATCAAACTCTACAAAGGAACACGAATCGAAAGAATAAGAACCACATGCTCCATTATTGAGGAGATTAGTTTAGGAAATAAGGAATCTAGAAAGGTATACTCCACCTCATTTTTTTTCATATTTTGTTTTGATTATTGTTGATGATGACCCTAGAATTATTAGGGAGGTGGTGGATTTGGAGGATGGAAAACTCCAGAAAAATGTTATGGTTGAAGAAATGACAATGTTAGACAAAAACGAGGTTTGAGACCTCGTGGAGTTTCCAGCTAGAAGAAAGCCCATTGCTAGAAAATGGGCGTTTAAGAATAATTTTAATGTGGAATGAAAAGTGAAGAAATACAAAGATTGATAATGGAAAAATATTAATCCCAAGGGAATTGACTTCGGTGATATTTTTTCTCCTGCTGCCATGTTAAATTCCATTATATTTATTTTATTTGTTGTTGTTGATTTTGATTTTGAATTAGAAAATATGGATGTGAAGACAACATTCTTACTTGGGGATCTATAATAACAAATATACATGAAATAGTAAGAAGGCCTTGTGATGAAGGAAAAAGAAATAGTTAATATGCAGGATGAAAAATCCCCCCTATAGGTTGAAGGGATCACCAATGGTGTGGTATCAAAAATTTGACACTTATATATTGGGACTTGGCTTCACAAGGAGCAAAGAGGATCATTGTGTGTATTTCAAATTGGTTTTAATTATTTGGTCTTATATGTGGATGATATGTTGTTGATTGGAAATGACAAAGAAACCATCTAGGAAGTCAATTTACTCAGTTGTCCTCTAAATTTGAAATGAAGTATCTTGGTGTTACAAATTTCATTTTAGGAATGGAAATTAAAAGAGATTGAGCCAACAAGAAACCTTGTTTAAATCAATGTATGTTGAGACAATATTGAAAAGGTTTAATATGAAAGAATGTAAACTGATAAATGTCTCTATTTATGTAGGTTTAAAGTTACTTGCAAATTAGTGTCCCTAGACATAGGAAGAGGAAGAGGACATGTCATGTGTTTCATATGATAGTGCAATTGGAAGTTTGATGTATGTTATGGTATTTACTAGATTCAATATTGCACATGAAACAGGAGTATTGAGCAAGTATATATCAAAGCTACGGAAGGAGAATTAGACATCAATAAAGAGGATTTTCAGGGATTTGTGTGGCACTATTGGAAATGGATTGTACTAATAAGAATAACTTGGATTGGACAAAGTGTTGTACATACATATAGTTTTTATGAAGAGTGGGCTAGAAATATGGATCATAGAAGATATATAAGTGGGTACGTATTTAACATGTTTGGAGGAGTAATCAGTTGGATGAGAAAGAGACAGTTTGTAGTCGAACTTATAGAAATTCCTTGTATATTCAAACCGCTAATTGTAATTTACTAAAACAATATACTTAAATCTACTCTACTCATCAGCGGAAACAATAATCGATAGAGAAATCACAAAGCCCACAAGAGAAATAATTCAATCAACACATTACACAATGATGTCTTGGGGAAAGCCACAGCTAAAAACCCATGCTATCTGTATATTGCATTAGTCAGAAAATATGACAAGATTACAATGCTTTGCATAAGCCTGTGCAACCTCTACACTATCTCTATATGTCTCACAACTTCCTAGACAAGCCTAGGCCAATACTTAACCAATTTTATACTTTCCCAAGTCCCTATTTCCTTATTTTGTTTCATTTGGAATTAGCCCCCTATTAATTATGGAAATTCATCACTATGAATTGCGCAATCCTCATAGGCCTTCCTCTGACTACATGAAGTGCCTGAACAATTCGGATGATTATATAACTCATAGTACATTGCCCTTGAACTCCAATATCAACTAGGTAACTCTCATATCTAACATGCATGAGTTATTTATGAGTGAATCATCAGTTAACTAGTTGAACACATGAGGCATAACTCCATTGTCTGCCCTCCTACTAGTTCCTCCATCAATTGGAACTAGTTTCGCTGACTTTAATTCGGTTAAACTGAATTAATTAATTACAAATCAAAATAAACTCAACCAGGGCTCCTATAATGTAGGAGACACTCTACATCACTCTAATTAGACCCTCAACTTGAATTAATGGAGCCAACTAAGTAAAATTAAATTATTTAACTTATACAAGTTGTCTTGTGATGTGGAATTACAATTTTATTCCTAATTTAATTCAAGGACAAAATTAAATCAGGAATTTCTTGTTGCATTTTCAACACTCCCTGTCAACAAAAAAGGGATTATCAGATACCCCAATCCTGCCTATATGGAACTCAAATTTTCCTCTTGACAATGCCTTAGTCAAGATGTCTACATCATGTTCCTCTGTAGTAAAGTACTCCAACAACATGATTATCCTCCACACACAATCTCGTAGATGGTGATACCAGATGTCGATATGCTTGGACCGGTCATGAAAAAATGGATTCTTAGAGAGTTTGGTACAACTTTGATTGTCACAGTAAATCATTGTAAGATCAATCAACTAACCTAATAACCCAACAAGGATCTTCCTCATCCAGATAGCCTCATAAGGTGCTTGACTAACATCCATGTACTCTACTTCTGTTGAACTGAGTGCAATTGATCTCTACTTCCTGTTGTACCAAGAAATTGTTGTTGACCCAATACTAAAAATTCCCCCTGATGTGCTCTTCATGTCTGACGGACTCCCTGCCCAATTTGCATCTGTGAAGCCTTGCAACTTCACTCCCTCAGTCTGTTTGTACCAAAGACCAAACTGAGTGGTGCATGTGAGGTATCTCAACACATGTTGAGCTACCTTCCAACAGAGTTTTGTTGGCTTAACCATTGCTTGACTAAGCTAATTAACTGCAAAACATATTTTCATTCATGTGTTCACCAAGTACATAAGTGATCCCACATGATGCCTGTAAATAGTAGCATCTACGACTTCACTTGAAGTAGCATCTTCCTTCCTCCAATTCCCTGTTATAGGAATCTCCATGGTTTTGCTTCTCTCCATGTGGAACTTCTTCAGTATCTCATTGTCATACTTACCTTGAGAGACAAACAATTCCTCATCTCCTTGTCATACTTCCATATCAAGGAAATAATGCATGAGCCCCAGGATATTCATCTCGAATTCTCTTGCAAGATCCTCTTTGCAAGATTTTACCAACTTCTCATCACTTGCTAGAATTAAATCGTCGACATATAATATTATAATCAATAATTTACCTTCAACCTAAATATGGTAAAGGTATGCATCTGCTTCACTTTTAGAGAATCCCAACCTGGTGAAATAGTTGTCAATCCTGGTGTACCAAGCAGGAGGTGCTTGTTTCAATCCATACAATTCTCACTTGAGTCTGCACACATGCAACTCTCTATTGGAGAGCTCAAATCCTTTTGATTTCTCAATGTACACATCTTCCTCAATCACTCTATTGAGGAATGTTATCTTCACATCTATCTGATGTATCTTCCATCCCATCTTCTCTGAAAGTGCTAGAATAGATTTGATTGAAGAGTACCTTGCTCTCGAGCAAAGATCTCCTTGTAATAAATTCCCTCCACCTGAGAGAACCCTCTGGCCACAAATCTCCTTATGTTTCTAGACACTCCCATTTGTTTCTTGCTTCACCTTGTAGATCCACCTAGAACCTACCACTGACTTGTCCTATGGCATTTGGACAACTTCCCCAAACACGATTCCTCATAGTGGAGTCATACTCCTCTACCATGGCATCAACCCATACTGTTTTTTGCACTGCTTCCTCAAATGAGGATGGCTCAACCTCCACACTCTCACTCATCAAATCCATGTAGCCAGTGTACCAATCTAGTGACCTCCTATGACTATGTTGTGATGTGGGTGCTCCCACATTGTCTAGACTAGCTTCAAACATTAATCTGACATATTTTATGGTGTGCTTCCTTCCATATCTAGATGTCTCTACATGAGTGGGTGCTTCCAATCTTTTCTCCTCTACATGTGGCTATTGCACATCATTTTGAGGTTGTTCCTCTGGAGCTAAAAGATCCTCATCTGAATGTAGTTGAATATCTCTCTCAAGGGAACATCTCATGGCCTTCTCTTCATCAAAATTCACATCTCTATGAACCATTGTCATCCTGTGAGATGGTAGGTACACTCGATAATTGTAAGGTGTATTAGTGTACCCCAAAAATATGCCCAACTCAATTGTTGGCTTTAGCTATTTCCTTGCATCCTTGGTAACATGATAGTAAACTAGTCAACCAAAGATTCAGAAGTGTGCCACATCTAGTTTCTTACCTGAAAAATCTTCTTCTAGTGTTCTCATCCCAAGAATCTGATGAGGACTCTTGTTCTGCACATATACATTTGTGTTCCATGCTTCAGCCTACAAGTGAAACAGTAGGCCTTGATCATGTAACATCACCTATGCGGCTCCCACAATAATTTTTTTCTTCCTTTTAGCAACCCCATTCTGTTGTGGGTTTTGTGTTGTTATTAACTCTCGTCGAATGCCTTCTGGTACATAGAAGGTTTTGAATTCAATCGACACATATTCTCCACCGTTATCACTCCTAAGAGCCTTCACTTTCCTACTAGTGCCTTTCTCAACAAGTGCTTTAAATCCACAAAAATTTAGAGAACGTCTAATCTTTCTTCTAAATGAATAAAATCCAACACTTACGTGAGAAATCATCTACAAATATCACATAATATATGTGCTTGGTTGTGGACAATGATGAGAATGATCCGCACACATCTAAGTGAACTTTTTCAAGGATCGCTTGCACTCAACTATCTTTATCATGAAAGGTGGTTTTGGTGTACTTCCCCAATGTACACCCTTTGCATATATCTCGTTTCTCCAATGCACCCTTCCGAAATCCTGTAGAATTTTTTTGCATGATCTCCAATGTTCCATGGTGAAAATGGCCTAATATTCTATGACGTAATTCAATGATGTCTCGTCTCTACACCTTCTCTGCTTTGTGCTCAATGTTCACAATCTTCTACATCTAATTTGTAGAGGTTCTTCACCTGAACCCCAATCTGCTTCACTTGTCCTATGGCTATGTGATGAAGGAAAGCCTTCCCTTTTCTAAATATCACATTGTAGCCACGGTCTTCCAAAATAGCAACTGACACTAAATTCTTCTTCATACCTAGAAAATACATGACATTTTTTAATGTGAGAGGAGAACCAAATTTCTTCCTTAAAAGTAATAGTACCTATGTCGATCGTGTTATACCTTCCATTATCTCCCATCCCGATGTGCATTTTGAAGTCCTACTCCTCCAAGTCATTGAAAAATTATTTGTTGCTCTTCATATGGAATGAGGCTCCACTAATATCCATATGCCACACACTACCCATCACCAATGTCAACATACATGCAATGAGGGTGAAATCCAACTCATATTATGAAGCAAGAGCTTCACCTTCCACTCCTCCTTATGGGTTCTTGTCGGCCTTAAAATGTGGACGCGTTGTGGCATAATGTCTCAGCTCATGACAGTGAAAACATTTAATCTTCAACAAGTCCTTCTTCTTGCCATCCTGATTGGAATCTCCTTTGGATTGGATTTTTTTCCTTTCCCTTTCTTTACCTTTCTTGCTAAGGGATAATTCTCCTCATCCTCATTCTTGGATGAGATTCCATCTTTGGTGTTCTGCCTAATCTCTTCTCGTATCAAGTTGAACCACAAATTCTCCCACTCTAGTAGCTTCTCCCCCCCATTTACTGAATCCTAATAGTTGTGCCAACTCTTAGGAAGGCCTAGAAGTGATAGGTTGACCAGATCATCTTTAGTAACTGTAACCCCAACACTCCCAAGATCAACCCAACATTGGTTGAACTTTCTCAAGTACTGTGGTATTGTGTCGCCTTTCTCCATCTTGATTCTTTGAAGCTTGTCCTTCAGTGCTAGCTTCCTATGGCCATTTTTGTTCTGAAATAAGTCTGTCAAGGCATTCCACGTTGCATGTGAAGTATCCTTCCTGTGGAGATCCGAGACAATATGATATTGAAATCCTTCCAGTAAGATCCTTCTTAACTTGGCTACATTCTTCTTCCACTCTGTTAGGTTCTTTGCATCTATCATTTCTGGTTTCGGAACATTGCTACCAATGGATTCCTTCAATAAATTATCTTACATCACTGCTTCCAAGCAATGCAATTCAAGCTACCCTCAACGGCATACTCGAGCATCAGACCATATAATGCCATATGCGGTGATGTTCAAGAGAGTTGAAGGTGATGGAGTGGGGACGCCTATTCCAGCCAAGATTTTTGAGGTATTGGCCAAATATGCAGATTTGATGCCTGATGAGCTACCAAAGAAGCTTCCACTAAGGCGTGCAGTGGACCATAGCATTGAGCTTGAGCCAGGAAAACAACCCCCAGCTAAAGCACCTTATCGGTTGTCAGGACATGAGTTGGAGGAATAGAAACTACAGTTAAAGGAGTTAGCTAATGCAGGTTTCATCAGACCTTCAAGGTCCCCCTATGGAGCTCCGATATTGTTCTAGCGGAAGAAGAATTTGAATGAGCTATGGATGTGCTGTGATTACCGTGCATTGAAGAAGCAGACGGTAAGGAACAGTATCCTTTGCCATTGGCCACTGATTGCTTTGATAAGCTTGCGAAGGCCCGAGTGTTTTCCAAGCTGGACTTGAGGCATGGGTATTATCAGGTGCAGATAGTTGAAGGAGATGAGAAGAAGACCGTGATAGTAACAAGGTATGGTAGCTTTGAATTCATTGTTATGCCATTCGGGTTGTGCAATGCTCCTGCTATTTTTTGCACTTTGATGAATGATGTTCTATGACCATATTTGGATTCGTTCGTAGTAGTGTACTTGGACAATATAGTGGTGTACAGTGACAATATGGAGGATCATAAGAAGCACTTGGAGATGGTGTTCGAGGCACTGAAGGCAAATCAGTTGTACTTAAAGAAGTCTAAGTGTATGTTTGCTCAGACCGAGATTCCGTTCCTTGGGCATATAGTTGGTCAAGGGTACATACGGATGGAGCTGAGCAGAATAAAGGCAATTGAGGACTGGGTTGAACCAAAGAATGTCCATGAGATGAGGGTGTTTTTGGGCATGACCAACTACCAATGAAAGTTTGTAGAGGGGTACTCCAAGGTAACATCATCACTGACAGACCTATTGAAGAAAGACAAGAGATGGAGTTGGATGGATAAATGTCAAGAGGCATTTGATGACTTGAAGAGGAGGATGGTTACAACACCGATACTAAAGTTGCCGAACTTCGAGAGACCATTTGAGGTACACACAGATGCTTCAGATTTTTCCATAGGAGGGGTTCTTATGCAAGATGGGCATCCGGTGGCGTACGAGAGTCGAAAGTTGCAAGATAGAGAATGGAGGTATTTGGTCCATGAGAAGGAGATGACTGCAATCATTCACTGTCTTCATGTGTGGAGGCATTACCTTATTGGTAAGTCGTTTGTTGTCAAGACGGACAATGTTGCAGCAAGTTATTTTGCATTACAACCGAAGCTTTCTGCAAAGCAAGCTCATTGGTAGGACTTCTTGGCAGAATTCGACATGACTATCGAGTATAGACCGGGAAGACACAATGTGGTAGTAGATGCCCTTAGCAGGAAGGGACAACTTGCAGCATTAGAAGGAGAAGACCGGGCAGCAAGGAGTAGGAGTCGAGTTTAGATGTCAGAAGAGATGCAGAATAAGCTCAAGGAAAGTGTTGAGACCTGTTAAACACACATGGTCAGCAAGAGAAATATGAAAGGATAAAACATGACAATACAATTTTATTAACAACTGATATACATTTATAGTACATTGTTGTGACCGTTGGGTTTCACATCCCAAGGTCTCTTGGACTCCTTTTGTCCATTCGGCTTCCACATTAACCCATTGAGGATTAGGTGTCCAACATTCCCCCCCTTAATCCGAAGGGTTATGTATGAGTCCAAGAAGAGAGATGTAATACAAAATGTGCAAAAAATGCATGGCAGCACTAGGCTGAATGTGCTCTATGAAATGTTGGTATAAAGGGCGGTGGTTTAAGGATGACCACCAACACTGGAACGCTTAGTGTAGTTCCCGGAACTCTTCCAAAACTGGCAAGAAGTTGAAGTCTTCTGCTAGAGGAAGTGCTCCTATTGTTTTGAAGAGGGAAACCTTCAACCAATAAAGGGAGGTCTCACCCCGCATAAAAGGGAGAACTTCAACCTGAAAAGGGAAGTCTCAACCTGTGATGGTTTAAGGATGACCAACAACTCTGGAATGCTTACTGCAATCCCTGGAACTCTTCCAAAACTGGCAAGAAGCTGGAGTCTTCTGCTAGAGGAAGTGTCCTCAATTTTGTTCCTGGAATTCTTCCAAAACTGGCAAGAAGCTGAAGTCTTCTACTAGAGGAAGTGTTCCAGATTGCCAACTGAAGGCATGTTCACGGGCATCTTTGTCTTTGGCTACAACTCTGAAACTGGTGTGGCAGGTTGTGGCTCAGGCTCCCTTGATGTGGCTTTGAAGCTTGTAGATGACCATCATTTCCCCCCCTGTCAGATACAAGGTGAGATGATGGAGAAAAATCAACTGCAAAACTGTTCAATACTCTGGAACAAGTTCTGACATGTGATTGGAATATCTTCTTGGCTGTTGATGCCCATTGCCAAGAAGTGATCCATCCAAGATGAATCTTTGTTCTTGCAGGACGTTTGTTTCTGAAGCATCTGTGTGAAGAATGACTGGTTTTATGACAGTGCTTACATGGATGAAGATCAAAACAGTGATCTTTCAGATGGCCAACTTGGTCACAGTGTTGGCATTTTATAATCCATTGTTGTTGTTGTTGCTGTGGAAGAGGGGCAGAATCTGGAACAGCTGAAGGTGAACTGTCATGAGGAGCAGGTGAATTGTCATGAAGAGCAGGTGAACTATCATGAATGAATCCAGCACTCTGAAACTGAATGGGCTTTGAGTAGTCTGGAATATGAAAGGACAAGTCCTTCTCATATCCAAGATCAGTTATGTGCTTGTTGTGGACAAGCTATTCCCAAGGTTTGATGATGGCTTGGGAATTGCAGACTGAGTTTCTGCATCTGCATGTACAGCTGCTACTTTATTGGGCACTGGATCTGAATGAACTTCAACAATATTGTCTCGTTGTTTATGGGAGTCTGTTTCATTGTTCTGAATAGAAACAAGTTCAGAATGATGACTCCACTGTTTTAATTCTTCTTGTTGTAGCTAAGATTCAAGCTGCAAAAAATAAATCTTTTCCTGTGCATTATATAGGCAGGTCTGAATGTCATAGAGAGTGTCTTTGTTGATGTTTATCTTCCCTTCAACAGTGGAATATATCAAGGTATTTAATAAATCTAATACATCACTAATTAAAGCCATTTTCACTTACAACAAAAGAGTACTTAAACAACTTTGCCTTTTTTTTTTTTTTGCAAACAATTCTTCCCCGTGTCCAGATCTTTGGAAAATTACAAAATTACAAAATATTTCACAATTCTTCTAGGCTCCAGATCTTTGGAAAATTAAAAATTAAAACCTCAAAAATTTAAGACATGCAAAACCTCTTTCTTTTAATACAACGGCGCAGAAACTTCGTTTCGTCTAGCAAAACCTGTAAATAATAGCGATGAACTGGCCCCCAATAGTAGTAAAACCCTGTCAAAGTTTGCTGAGAAAAAGACCAAACAACACAGAAATTGTGCCGAAGTGGAGTTTTCCAAAACCAAAAACCGACTCCGAATGTCTTAAATGGAAGATCTAAGGCACATAAATCGTACTTCAGACTGATAAAATGAAAGGATCATTACCATAAGGAAGGCCATGACACCAATACTTGTAGATTTCCAGAGCTTTCCAACATTCCAGATACTGCACAGGTCACTGAAGGTTCATTGATTTTGTATCATATGCTGAGCACTTTCTGACATACATAAGAAGAACACAGTCCTTATCACATATCAGATTTACATTACATGGTTTCCAACATGTATTATAAAGCATATAACACTATACTATTCTTCAATGCTATCACCATACCATTCGACCACGAAAAGGTTGAAGCTTATTAGGAGTCAATAGACTAGTGGTTCGAGCCTCCCTTCAATTCAATTAATAGTCCTCCGATCGAGCTAGAGACGCGACATTGCTGGTCTTGTTTTAACAAGAATGGAGATATATACAAGTGCCTAGATGCTAAAACAGGGCTGAGACCTCAAGAATGGTATCAATTTGCAACATTTATTCCGTACCAACTTATCGAAATTGTCTCTCTTTGGGCATGTTTTTGATGCTCGAAACAATTGCTAGTCCATAAATTGAGATGATAAAAACATGTGCGAACTGCGGTAGAATGTTAAAACATGTTGCTGTTGCTACTGAAATGCCGTCGGCACCATTACAAGGAAGATACCTTACATTTATTTGTTAGACTTGTTCATGGTGGTCACGCGTCTCATAAACAGATGAGAAGTAGAAGAAATGAAGATTCCAACACAACTGCTTTACGAACGCAAGTGAAAACACTTTGCAAAGAGAATCAATTGAATGAGGCTTTGAAGATGATGGAGGGAACGAGCATTGCTATTGACTTTGATAACTGATCTGCCCTGAGCATGCCTTCAGAGTAAGATGAGAAAAGCCACTAAAAGTTAACACACTCACTGCCCTTAGTTGAGGTGCGGAAATGAGGCCCCTAACAACCTCAAATAGAATATGAAAACCTCAAACAGAATATGACAACGAGCTATTGAAGTCGTTGGAAGAATAACTCAGCTTCTAAGTGCCTGGATTGTGTATACCTCTTTGCTGGTGATGAATTATCTTGGAGCACAGTAAAATGGCTGCAATATGAGATTCGTTGATGAACAATTCTCAAGATTTCTTTTGCGGCTTCACAACAAGGACCATATGCTTAATTCCAACGCTCATATTTTCCATCACTTCATTTACAGCCTTTCAAAGGCTTTTCAACGCACCAAAAAACATATACCATGACTTTCAACGTTCATGGTTTATCAACGCACCGAACAACATGTTTCCCGGAGTAATACATTGTCATATGCCACACCATACACTATCATCTGCCACAGTTCAATGACTATAATATAATATGTATACCTATAGCCCAATACATATGTACACCACTGCTCTTTTACAATGACCAATTTCAAACAATAGATCCCAGAGATGGAGTGCAGAAATAATGATAATGGCTCATGGGTCTTGATGGAGCTTCTCAATCACATTTAATACTAAGCCATGTATGTCCACCATCCACAAAATCCAATATCAATCCATCATTTTAATTTCTGACATGAGTCTTATACACACAACAAGATCTTCCAAGGAAAACTACCATGCATTCAAGCACCAAACCATCGCACACAACATTTAGCATACAACAAAATTTGACATTAATTCGCATAACAATGCAACACAAATACCGATTTCGACACATCAAATTTCTCTTCTTCATTTGTCAAAATACCCACTCAACGGTCGTGGTGAATAACATTCTACCAAAACAGTGATGGCATGTCAAAATATTCAACGCAAATGATTTGCTGCTCAAACTCACATATCAGATTGTAGGCTCCTCTCTGTGGCGATGATTCAAAATTCTGATGAATCAATAAATGCTACCATGCATCTCTATCGTGAGTTCATTGGACTATATTGAAATTTGGACAGATTTTTGATAGAGGTAATGGACGGATTTCAGCGTTAGTTCAGGCACATAGAGAAAATAAGGAAAAATTGGCAGGAGTTACAGCGTAAAAATGATTCCAAATTTGGACATGTGAACCTCAGTATGAGGGAGCGTGCACAGTGGAGGGAAGTACCAAAAATGGTCCAGGGTCACCGCAAGTTGTACCAATCACATCAAATTCACCCCTGCGTTTACTTCGCTAACGGCATGATGCATGTGCATTTACATCATACTACTGACAAAGGCGTAAATATTCTGCAATCAGGTTGGTGAAACACTAACTTGAACACTTGAAATTTCAAACCCAGGGACAACGTTTTTGGTAGCAGTCGAGAAACATGGTATAAAATAAAGTTTCAGATGGCGTGGAGGCAGCAGCGTTTATTTCCAGGAAGATTGAACGCAGGGAAAATAATGTTGTTAAGAGATTAGGTGCATGCCAATGGAATGTTAGGTATTAGAATCAATGAGACTGTCGCGTCAGGAGAGAAACGTAAGCGTCAGAAAGATAATTTGTTACAGCGATTCAAAATGTTTTCAGAGCTAAAGCATGGCAGAAATGGCGCAGAAATAATTATGGTAGACAGAGTGGCGCAACATCAATAATGGCAGAAAACGGTTATAGAGAGCGCACAGAGCGTATCTTGGACAGCGCTGGTCAGGCAGACAGAACGCAGATAAAGGAATATGGAGGAGCAGCGCAGGTATATGCAAGAGGTGGCAGCTAGAATTTAGCTGAGAAAATATTCATAAGTGATGGCAGAAATGACCTGCACATAAAGACCATAAAACAAATGGTTCAAAGAAATTATGCAGGGCAGGAATACGCCTGCTCTGATACCATGTTAAACACACATGGTCAGCAAGAGAAATATGAAAGGATAAAACATGACAATACAATTTTATTAACAACTGATATACATTTATAGTACATTGTTGTGACCGTTGGGTTTCACATCCCAAGGTCACTTGGACTCCTTTTGTCCATTCGACTTCCACACTATTAGGTGTCCAACAAGACCGATACTCAGGCGCAAAAAATAGTGAAGCAGATAAAGGAGGGGAAGACACGAAAGTTCTTTCTACGAGATGGATTCTTGTTCTTTGGAAACCGACTCTATGTTCCAAAGTCATCTGGTCTCAGGAGACACCTTTTGAAGGAGTGCCACGACTCACTGTGGGCTGGCCACCCAAGGCAGCGTCGATCTTTGGCATTGTTGGAGAGAGGATTCTTCTGGGAGAAGATGCGAGAGGATGTAGAGGAGTATGTACATACGTGCATCATTTGTTAGCAGGACAAATCGGATACTCAGAGGCAAGGAGGTCTGTTGCAGCCTTTACCGATTCCTGAGAGACCATGGATGAGTGTCTCAATGGACTTCATCACTCAGTTGCCACAGGTTCAGGGGTATAATGGGATTATTGTCATGGTTGATCATTTTTCCAAGTATGTTGTCTTTGTTCCAACAAAGATGCCTTGTGGAGTCGAGCGAACTGCGGAATTGCTCTTTAAGAACATAGTGAAGTATTGGGGGATGCCATTAAGTAACGTGTTGGACCGATATCCGCGATTTACAGGCAGATTTTGGACCACATTGTTCAAGTTAGTCGAGACAGAGTTGTTGATGAGTTCGAGTTACCATCCGCAGATAGATGGACAGACCAAGAGGATCAACGCATTGCTGGAGGATTACTTGAGACATTATGTGACGGTTGATCAGAAGAATTGGCCTGAACTCTTGGATATTGCTCAGTTCAGCTACAATATTCAAAAGAGTCTTGCGACGGGGTATAGTGCATTTGAGTTGGTGAATGGATAGATGCTAGTCACACCGCATACCATAGTGATAGGAGGTTTGTTGAGGAGTCCTCATGCGAAGAAGTTCATGAAGGCTTGGGATGAGACCTTGGAGCTGGCACGGTTGCGCTTGCACAAAGCTGCAAGGAGAATGAAGAAATGGGTAGATAGGGGAACACGGATGTACACTTCAGTGTGGGAGATATGGTGTTTCTCAGGATTACCGAAGATCAGTTTCAGCCACCTAAGGGGACTGCTAGCAAACTGACGAGGAAGTATGAGGGACCATTCCAGGTGAAGAAGAGAGTGGGGGAAGTTGCTTACGAGTTGGAGCTTCCACATCATATGCACATGAAACATTAAGTTTTTCACATGAGTCAGTTGAAGAGATGCAGACTTGATGCTGACCATCCAAAGAGAGCTAAACCTCCAAGAGGACTAGCCGGGATTGTTGACAAGCCGAACCTAGAGTTGGACAAGATTCTCAGTTTCCAAACTACAAGACTTGGTTGCCACATGAAACGGGAATTTCTTGTCAAATGGAAGAATGCACCGAAGGAAGATAGCTTGGAAACAGAGGACTCACTTTGTAGATGGAAGCGGAAGATTGCGAAGTATGATAGGAAGCTACTACAGAGAGCTGGATTGTCAGGGACGACAATGCCTTCGAGTGGGGGAGGATGTAACGCCCTATGACTTGCGAGTCGTCCGGGCGCGCCCACCAACCAAACGAAGTAGTGAAACACGCAAGTTAGAAGGCGACCGAGGGCGAGACAACATATGTGGACGAGTTGGTTGCCTTACTTATACGCGGGCGAGTTGGAGACTTGCATCGTAGGCTGACCGGGCGATGTTAGCAAATAAGGCGAGTTGAGGTGGGGCAGTCCCGTGCCATGGGCGGGCCGACCTGCACTTCGGGCAAAGTTTACAAACGAACGCGTTGGTTGTAAGATGGAACAGAGGGTCGGCCAGGTGGCACAAGCCCCGCTGCCCATCGTATATATTAGCGGATGGGAGTATGGCGAAAGGCATTCATTCAGACATCGCTCGCTCATCAAGGAGAAGTGTGAAGGGTGGAGAAAAGCTGCAGCAAGAGCGCAGGTTATGCGCCCACTCGCTGGGCAGCTCTACATGATGTTGGCATGAAGTCTTGGTGACGGGTTGTAGTGCGGGTCATGGGTCACACAAAGGCGCCCACCCGCCGTTCGCAGGTAAACGTGGGTGGAGGGTGCGTGTGGGTGCCCGCCCGCTAGTTGGCGTACCCGCCTGACTCGGGCAAAGAGATTGTGTGTTGAAATGGTGAAGTGAGAGTGTGACCACCGTGCAAGGCGTGCACGAGGTGGGTGCCCGCCACGGGTAAAACGCCGGTGGAGCTTCACTCCCAGTGATTTGTAAATATTCACATACATAATAAAAGATTATTATTGCATATGAATGGTGTACTCTCTATTGTTTTATGAATGTTTATGATGATGTTATAATGTTAATGGATTCTGCACATTAATATTGTTAATGAATGAAGATGAATGTTAGGCGTAGTTCACAAAGTAATTTAACAATTGAACATGTTAACTACTCTGCCCAGGAAAAAAAATTTGGGGGCGTGACACCACCCATCCCATATACAGCAAATATCCGATCGCGAGGAGCTTCTGTAAGCCAACTCTCAAGCCGTATTTCCGCACATTTAATTTCCAGCCCTACCAGACCGGTGTCTGGTTGGTCTTGAAGCAGTAGGCTTGCCTGTTGTGGTGCCGCGGAGGCAATCTGTTGAGCACTGTGAAACACAAAGAATTCTGTTTGAAGATTGGGAAAGAGCTCATCAGAAGTAGCCTTCCACCTCTGGATTTCTGTAGAGAGTTTAGGCTTGCAAAGGAGGCAACTGATACACCGCTGCCGCCTTCGAGAGCAATCGATCAACTCTCTTGCTGTTCCAACTGCATCTTGCATCCTTCGCAAACAATTTTGTAGAGATTGAGGGGGCATCTTTTGCCGATCTTGAAATTGATAGCTAACATGGAGTAAGAGAGTCTTCATACGATTTAACTTCCCTTCCAGAAACTGACGGTTCTCATCCAACCAAATAACATCGTCTATTTGCCGGATGAGTGGAGAAATAACGCTACTGAATGATAATAGCCGTCATTGCCAAAAAAAAATTTGGGTTCGCAACCGAAGAAATCCCGCGTCTAGGGGCGAGACGTTATAACACAGGCTATCAAACAAATATAAATACAAAGAATTTGCATGTTAGTTGTGGATTAAAAAAGGAGACACAAAGTCATAAGTCGTTATTCAAAATGCACACTGAGTTGATCTACCATGATTATTATATAAATCAATCATCATATAAATACAAACATATTAGTTGCAGAATCAAACATATTAGTTGTAAAATCAGTGATGGGATACACAGTCATTAGTTATTGAACATGCAACTTGACTTGTACGGTTATTATATAAATTATTATATAAATCAGTGATGGGATACACGTATTGTCAAATCCATACAGCGTCATCTTATCTTATCTCCCTTGAATCTTTGATTCATCCGCCGCCGGGGGTTGGCAACACAATCCACAACTTTTGTCACTCTCACAAACAGGTTGTGCCATTACCAATCGCACGGCCAACCAAGCGCCCCCAGCCTAATAAGTAAAAAATGACTACTAGTTTTACCAATCATGAGCGTTGGTATGCTGCCGCTGTCAAGTCTGTTTCGAGTGGGGAAGAAGAGCCAAGTATTTTGTATAATACTTTCAAAACTTTTGCACAGTTCAAAAGGCCAACTGATTAACATCCGCCACTTTTTCTCTGCATCTGGAGAAATACTGTTGGGTTGCTAGAGATTTAGAGAAAAAGAAATTCTAGGGCTTTGCCAGTCCTTTGTAGTGTTTTCAGTGTTTGTCTGTCAGAAATCGAAAGTAAATGAAATCCGATGACTCTGCCAACCGTTTCCAATCTCCAAGGAGGACGCCATCGCGCTTTTAATCGTGTATGTTAAATGCTTGAAACATCAAGTCTTTCGCTAAGATGGAGTTGTGGTATTCGGCCCTCTTCAATTGCTTCTACTGCAGAAGGTTCTATGGATCAATCAGAGGTACGTGGAACAAATTAAGTGAGTTTGGACCTATATATATACATGTAAATGCGGAATCCATATATAGATTGTCCAACTTTATAGATAATCAAGCCAACCTTGCAGCAAATAGGTAGTGCTTAAACGAAGAAATTTTATTATCAATAACATTTCGTTAAATCTACAAGTACGACGACATGTGCCCTAATGTATACAAGCATCAGTAAATGGTAGAAGACTGCGAAAACTTATTCTAATTTTAGTTTGTTTTTCAATTCAAGAAATCACGCTCGAGCCGCTTTCTTGATGGAAAGACATAGAGGAAAGGCACAAATTTCACACAAATACTAATATGAGTTGTGGCTTTTGTATTGATCACTCCAAATTTGATGATTACAATGAACTTACTGAGGGGTATTTAAATTTTTTTGTCAGTGACTTGCTCAAAATAACTTCACATACACACGCTAAATTTGATTTTTCTTAAAATATGACTTGATTTTTCTTAAAATATGACTTAATTTGAATTCACTCACATACACTCTAAATTTGACTTTTCCTAAAATATGAGTTAACTCGAACTCACTCGACTTGACTCGGTTAAATGACTCTCCAAATTTAGCCAACTCTTGCATGCGAGAGTAATTACAATTTCTAACACTCCTCCTTAATTACGACCGTATGACTCAGCGTAACTCAAACATGACTCAACTATGTCTGTCAGGGTCACAATAGAAATTAACTCAATCATCACTCAAACATGCCTTGGTCTATGTCTCAGCTAGGGTTACAATGATTCAAAACTTTTATAATTTTGCATTTTCTTTTTCTCTTCTTCCAAATTCTATATCCTTGAAATTGTTTCATTCTCTGTTGTGCGTTCTTGCCGTAGGTTCCATATTTCTTTACTTTTTGTTGTTGCAATGTTTCTTTGGTTTGTCTTGAATTTGATTTGAGTCGTTCTTCTACAACTTCCTCTTCAAGGATTCTTTCACTCATGGATTGTTGCAAGAACTCTTCCACTTCAAACTATGTTCTTTGCACTTCTTCTTGCGCTTCATATTTCTAATCTTCTTTCTGCCATATTTCTTGATAGAAAAATCTAATTTCTTCTTGAATCCATTGCTGAAAAATTATTTCAATTTTTTCATCTTTGTCTTTAGAAACATCCATCTCTTTCTTTTCACTTTCATTATTAGGTATTGTTTTTTTTTTCTTGTACTCTGCACAATCAAGATCAACGTTAGAAATATATTCATTATGCTCTACAGGTAGAGATTTATTCTCTTCTTCTTCCTTCTCTGCCTTCTCTACTTCTTCAGAAACCTCTGTTGTTGCAAACATGTTGTCTTCTACTTCGCTTCCAAACACAAGTGGACTTCTCTCACCAAATAACAACATATCAATAAGATTTTTATGTTGCATTATGTGCAACCACTCATCACCAATTAATGGTTCTTCATTAAATTTAACATCAACAATTCCAATTGTTAGATCCACCAAACCACTTGATGTTCTATTGATAGCTTTATCTATCCAAAACTCAGTTGTTGTTTTTTCACACACTGCTTCATAACTTGTTGCGACGATGACAACTTCAACCTTCAATTCTATATCAAACATGGGGCTTACCATATTGCCATGATCAATCCTTGTTTCACAAATTTCATTACCATAATGTTTATCTACCATGTGGTGGGATATTTGAGCATACGTGTGCTCATTGACAATTCCAAACCTATCAGTTGCAGTTGGATTCACCAATTCACATATCACTTTGCAGTAATCATCCACATGTGTTTCATCACAATGGGATTCACCATCATCTGCACCTTCCACGTTACAGTGGAGTCCTTGAGCATTTATATGATCTTGTTGTGCTTCAAACATAGAGGCTTCAGCTTCTCTCTCTGAAATCTTTGTTGCATCTTCTCTGAAATCTTTGTTGCATCTTCTTCATCCATATGCATGTCTGCATAATGGGTTTCTTTTTATAGCCTACACAACCATCATTCACTTTTGAGTGGGATTCTCCAAGTTTTGTTGTCCTCTCATATTCTTGTTCATCTACTCTCAAATCTGCGGGTAACGCAACAAATGTGACACATCTTGTTGTTGCATGTCACTCCTCTTTGCACCAAATTCTTCTTCCAAGATTTTCCACGCTTCCTTGGAAGATGTATTTTTTGCTACCTAGCACAAAAACTTACCATTCATTGTCTATTTTATAAAATTCATTGTTGATGCATCCTATACTTTATCATATGGATTATTAGATTTGTACTCAATTAACTCTTTAGCTTGAAGAAAAGTTCGCATTTTGATAACCCAATGATCAAAATATTTACCAGTAAACATAGGAGGTGGTAGTAGATCAAAGCTACACCAATCACCCTCGATTTCTTTTTTATCTTTTACTAGACTTCTCAGTTCTTCGACTGTGCCCTAAACCTCTCTAAACATGACAACAATCTTTGTCTTTTCTTTTTGATTCATTTTCTTAATCTTCTTCAATCGCGTTTTGTGACCCATGAGTGTTGTCTTTTCTTTGTCTTATAGCCACTTCCCTGATTGCATGAGGCTATCTTCCATATTGCCCTCGAAAAAAAATATATATATAATGTTTGATATGCGCCTTCATAAGGCACAATCTTCACCCAAAACACTATCATGCTTGACACAAAACAAAAATTTGCAAACTTATATACTTTTTCAAGTTCCTAACTAAACTTTTGTTCAATAAAATCTTTTTTTTTTAAATCATTGAACAACCACTTTTAGAATAAAGCACTTTCAATATCTCCTTTTAAAAAACAACCCTTTCGAAATAAATTTTTTAATAAAAACTTTATAAACTTAGTTGATAACACACTCTTAACATTGCCCTTCAAATTTTTCTACAGAAACAAATCACTTTTCAAATTTTATAATGTAAATTACCTTTTTAATAAGTAAAATTTTAGGGAGTAATATTCTTAGGTGGGTACTTTTCTATGTTTTTTTCCAAAAGAAAATCGTCAATTTCCAATTTTTTTAAGTGATTTGCCCTAATTTTATAGTGTAAAATTTTGTTATCTTAAAAATTTTAAAAATTTTATATAAATTATATAAAATCATTAAAAATTTAAATATCTTTAAAAAAATATCACCAAACTTCTTACAATTAACATAATAAAAACTAAAGTTTACCCAAATTTCTAAATTTTAAGATAAATTTTCATTTTTAAAATTTTCCATACTTTTTAATACATTCAAAAATTCCTAAAAATCTTATTTAAACCACTTCAACAAAAAATATTAATCTTTCGCAAAGACTTAGCAATTGCCCACTTGACCTTTGACTTCTCGTGCTTTTCTCTTCAAAGGACTTGCTCACGTGACTTTATATTGGATTTTACAATAGACACCACACTCCAAGCAATCCGGCTAGGGCTGCAGCCCTATTCCTCTCTTTACGGCGGTAGTCACGGCTGTGGTTAGATGATTACAAAGCATTCATTCTTCAATGCTATCATATCATTCCCAGTTAAATTAATTATCTAATTACAACCTATGCCCATGCAGTGTTTTCGCAGAATTCGTATAGCTATTGCTACCATCAGCCGATATTTGCATCTTTAGTGCCGACAAAGTCTTTGTAATGGACTGAAAATACGCTATTGTAATGGACGTTAATGGACGTGAGTGGTTGGGGCGGCTGGTTTTCGCACCTTAGTCGTGTTTGATTCCTGCAGGAGGTTATTTGTTTCGGTGATGCTCTTCACGCTTCAGTGATATGTATATCTGCTGATTTCGGCCACATATATTGTATGTTGATGATGCTCTTCACGCTTGGACGATATGTATATCTGCTGGCTTCGACCACATATAGTATGTTGATTCTTCAACAAGAATCTCTCCCCCACTGAAAAAGATGAAAGTGAAAGCGAAAGCATTATTATTGTTTATTGGATTTTGTAGTTCCATATGATGACAGGAGGATTTCACCCATGGATTTCAAATTTCAATAACTTGTTTTCTTTTTATAATTCGTACATTTTCATATATAAAGAATTTAGTAATTTCTCCTACAACCTAATATATCAAGATGACGGATCACTTTATGATCTAATCATTAACAGACCATATGTGATATTTCCTTTCAATGAGGGTGACTCTAATTGGACACGCAAGTTTCACTGATGTTTTCCATTTATTCCATTTCCACAAATCTGTTTTATAGAGCTTTGGATAAACAAATAAAGTTTGACTGGTCGCAGGCTCGTTGCTTGTATTTTTTGAATTTTCTAGTCAGTTTTTTTTAAAGACATGAAAAATTGTTGAATATTAAATTTGAATTTAATATTGGAAAATATAAAATTATAATAAGGTATATTGATAAAATTTAAAATATGATAATGTATGGTTTTTTTCAATTTATTTTAAATAAAGGGTGAGTAGTTATTTTGATTTAAAATTTAATATTTAATTTTAATTTTAAAAAGGACTATTTCTTCTACCAAATAGATTATCTCTATATTATTAATATTATCAACATACATTATGTTATTTGGTAAATTGAATTTAGGTGGGAGGATTTTATTTTGTCCTCTAACCACCCAAAATAGCCTCAATTAGCAACTGTAGTTTTGAAATTATTTAAATAATATGAATATATTAACAACTCTAGTTTTGAAATAATATGCTCTGAGTCAAAATAGGCATACAATTGACAGGAATCTAATAATCCAACAAACTATATAGACAAGCAAACTCATAGAAGACATCACTTTTGGTCAAGCAATCTGCACTGCAGATCGCCCATGGCTTCCGAGTCGGCGCACAAACGATGGCTCAGGCCCGCGGTCTCCTGTGAGGACCTCATTGCCAAGTATGTTCAGAGACTCACAATAGTTATGGGCAGCAATGAAGAAGCCAAGAAGGAATCTCGTAGCCTCCACAGTAGGCTGGAGGAGGGAGCTACAACCGATGACGAACAACAACCCTGCCGAAAATATCAGCAGATCGACTTTTCTTCGGATTTGATTAATATCTATGAAGAAGGCCAAATATCATCAGACGAGTTCATCTAACACACAGATCAAATGTTGCATTGGTCAGATCTAGAAGCATTTACTATTTTTGGGCTTACTCTCTGCAAATCAGTGAATCTAGAGATAAAATACAAATCTGGGATTTGTGGAAAACCTGATGGATGGAAGAAGTTGGGGCAGAGGAAATATGCAACGAAGATCTAGGCTGAGACCCTCACCGCTGATCTGGACACGAGGAGGACTGTTCCGACAACATGATTTCGAGGTTTTCCTCAGCCTAAGGATTGGGGTTTTCCACATCATGCAAAATGGGGCGCTAGGACGAAGATTTGCGACATCAATGGAGCAGAGGTAGCTGTGATATATTGTTTGAGGGCAAAGCGGCACATAAAGCCACGGGATATGGCTTACCTTGGGCATGCATATGGCGATTACGTGTGGGTACCGCGAGCCTGCAAACAAATTGGCCCAAATCTACAACAAGCTTTGGCGATTGAACATGAACAACAGGAAGAGGTGATCATCCCATCACTGGATCTTGAAGCCTCAGTAGCAGAGACGCTCAAAGGTAAACAAATTACCCTTTTTATCAAATCAATGGAAGGAAACACAGTATGCATAAAAATAGGGAGTTGGGAGGAGATCAAAACCCTCAAACAGAGGATACAAGAAAGGATGGGCATTCCACCTTGCAAACAACTCTTGATCCACGCAGGAAAAGTATTGCAGGAGGAACACAAGCTAAAAAAATAGGACATAGGCAAAAACTCAACTATCTACCTCAACACAAGACTCTGTGGTGGCTACTCTAGTACAAGCTCCAAAGGACCTATTTCTTTCAAAGATGCAGTAAAAGGGAAGATGGGGCCTTAAATACAATTAGAGCAACAAGCCATGACTCTTGGTTCCTACATCGTCGAGAAGACAACTCAGAACCCTGCTCTATCAATCGCTATACCTAAGGTAAATGAAATACATGATGATTATTTATCAAAAGAAATGATATGCAAATTTAATGGGTTTTGGCCCAAACCGGAAGCTGTAAGTCAATGGATTTACTCCATATGGAAAAAAAACTGGTGATATACACCTATGCTCAAAAGGTTTTTTCATTGTCAAATTCTACACAATTAATGACAAGGAATATGCATTGAATGAGGGACCATGGTTCTGGGGTAATGCTAGCCTTTTCTTGACATCATGGTTTCCGAAATTTGATCCAAACACCATGGTGGTCTCCAAAATGCTTGTGTGGGTAAAACTATATAACCTACATCTGCATTTTAAGCACATTAAAGTATTAGTAGGCATTGGCGAAATTTTTAAAAGTAGACAGTGAGCATCTTACCAAGGACATCTACACTTTCGCCAAAATCTGCGTGGAGGTTGATCTCAATCAAGGGTTGTCAAACCGCATCCTCTTATTCCACAATGAAAAGCAATGGTCCCAGCCTCTTGATTATGAAGACACTGCCTTCAGATGTCACATTTTTCATCAAACTAGTCATCTACAAAGTGCTTGCCCCCAAAATAAAAAAGACAGGAAAGGAAGACAACCACCAAAGCCAAAAGGATGGCAATGTTCAGCCTCTGTGGCAGATGATATAGAAGAGGAAGAAAATGCAGAAACTACCACAAACACCACATTCCAAGGAGCAGAACACCCAGGAAATATCTCAACTTTCAATGAACAAAGCCCCCATTTTAACTCACAAAATGAGGAGAACCAGAACTGCTCCACTTTAGCTCCAAGGATAATCGACCCACAATAGAAAAGTGAGCAACTTATTCCCGGGAAAGAAATAGGTGGCAACACGCGAATACACTCAACAGAAAACTTAGATTCTGACAAAGAAACCCCAACTACTACCAAAGAGGAAAAAATGTCCATTGTAACATCCACTCCCAACACTGGAGGTTGGCGGAAAGTGGAAAAAAAAGAAAGGTAGGAAAGCATAGATAGTTTATAATTTATTGTTTTTTTAGATCCTGTACATTAAGACAAATTTATATAGCATATGCTAATTTAGCATTTACAACATGTAATTTTGCTCAATATAAATAAAATTAAGATTTTTCCCATAGAAAAAAAAAAAAAAAACAATTCTAGTTTTGAAATTATTTAAATAATATTATTTGAAATTATTTAAATAATATTAATATATTTATTTTTATGTTTAATTTTAGGAAAAAATAAATAAACAAACAAAAACAAAAAACAATTTTAATTTTGAAATTATTTAAATAATATTAATATGTTTATTTTTATGTTTAATTTTTCTTTTATTATACTTTGATAGATTATTAATGTCTCTGGCATTTTTAGTGGATAGATAATCAAATTTCCTAAAATTGCCCTTTCTATTAATACTTTATTTTAACATGGGTATATTATAAAATTTATTTTATAAATATATATAAGCTCTATATTTCATATGCATTAACACAATTTTATTATTGTTGTTGAGGAATGATAAAACCTTAACATCATATTAATTTTGATAAATAATAAAATCTCATTTCATTTCAATAGCATTATTGTAAGACTCTTTAAAATAGCATTATTGTAAGACTCTTTAAAATAGTGTAATAAAATGATGTTTTCGTGGGGAGAAGTTGTTAATGCAATTCTCAATATGAACATAATTGAATGAAAGTTTTATTTTAGTAATAATAATAAGTAAAAAGAGTTCTTACCATAGTTCTCACATGTCTATATCATAATTTTTAAATTTTAATAAAATAATAAATACATAGCTTAGAAAGAAAATAGTGAGAATTGTATAGTTTTCCAAAGAATTAATAAAAAGAATCATTTTAATGAAATAAATATGAAGAGAACCCAATGAAAATTTTAATAATAACGAGTAATAACATGATAATATGAAGTTGATTAGAATTTTAAATTTATAAAAACAAATTTAATTAATTAATTTTTAAAATTTTGTTATAAGATTAAATGAATTAATTTTTTAATAATTAATATTAATATTATGAAATATTTTAAATATTTTAGTTGTTTGAGAGATTATTTCTAATTAGTTAGCTTCTTAGGTTGTTGTGTGGTTAAGATATTCACTCAACCAAAAGAATCTATGTTCATGATAAATTAGCTATCTCCAGAAATAACTTGATGTACTTATATTATATTATTATTTACATATAAATACAATTATGAATGCATTTAGAAAAATTTTGTTGATATCAGAGCCCATGGGCCTCGGCTTTAGCCCTCCCGGGCCCAGGGAAATAAAAGAGTATATTTGTATTGCTTTAGATTTTTGTTTTTCCATTGAATTATTAAATTTCTTGTGGATCCGGTTGGAGAGGAATCTAGTTGAGTTGTGTCATGGAGCTCGTGCAAGAATCATGTTGCAGATATTGTGGTTGGGAGAGGTTTTCAAGCGCATTTGAAGTCATGCGAGTGTGACTGCCAACAACGTAGAAATCTGCTAAGAGTCGTAGATATCTTGTATTGACGGGCCAAGCCTTTGAAGTTTTGTAAACAAGATCAAAGAGCTAGCATTGATCTACCTATTGTTTGAGTGGTGGTGCAGTGTTTGTTGTTGTGATTTGGGCACACATTCTACCTCCGAGATTGAATGGCGTGTGTTTTATTTTTTTGTTTATTTGTAGTGTGACGGTGCTACCAAAATGTTAAGTAACTGCCATGGTGACCACCTGGTGAACTGTGCGATGGTGAGTGGAGAGAGTAGGTTGGATGGTGAAGTGTCCGCCCACCTGTAAACTCTTATTAGTTTTTTTTTGGTTGAGACTTTCCTTCGAGATGATCTGGCGAAGAGCGACTGGTTTGGAGAGAGAAGAGCGATTGGGTTGTGTGAACCGCATTGTTGTGGAGAGGTAATCCACATTAACCAGAGGATGTGTTTACCTATGTTTTGCAGATCGATTGTCTAGTATGTCTATGATTGTGACAACGTTGAGGAAGAGTCTACAGATTGTTGTGGTCACCTTCAGAACGATGGCTTTGTTCACATTTGTAATCCAACGACTAGTCACAACTATGAGAAAGCAAAAAAAAAAAAAAGTATAATTGCTTGTAGTTGAGTTGTGTCGTGGAACAATGTGAGTTTGGAGGAAGGTCATATATGATCTCCACATCAAAATAATGAGTTTTCCATGCGTCCTGGTGACAGAGGACGATATTAACATTGCTAGCCTGTTGGAACTTGCAGTTGAGTGATGCGGATCTGTCAAGTTCATCATGGCCCCAACGTGATTAATAATTCATGATTACAACGCAATGTACAGAGACTATAAGCGAGGTGCATGACCTGATAGATGGATTCATTCTGATATCAGTTTTATAACATCATAAACGTGACTTTGTGACCTACCAGATTGTGACATTCTTGATCTCTTTTTTAATCTGTCTGGGTATTATGTCACGGAGGAAGAGGGTAAAAACGGAAGAAGCCATCATGGAAGATTACGAAACTAAAGAAAAGAAATTGGCAGCAGCATATGTATTATTTCAATATTCACAATTTGTAATGGCATGTATTGGAGACGGTGTGCATCCTATTCAATTAAGGATTCGTTAATGAAGGAACTATCAGGTATGTCAACTTCTTTGAAGAAAGAACGCCCCCGACGCCCCTCTCTTGTGCAGTCATATAAACCATCTCCTTATGTGAAGAAGATGGACCGCGAGGGAGACGGTTTCATTGATTTGCAAGAATTCGTTGATTTGAATTATAGAAACGGGGCAATTTCTTCAGAAGAGCTTCACATTGTTCTAAGAAACTTGGAAGAGCACATCACAATGGAGGATTGTCAATTGATGAGTAGATAGAAATTTGGTTGTGTGCTTGAAAGCATGGTTGTTTATGTATCCTTGGGGAAATGAATTTTTTTTAGGATGAAACTTAGTATAATTAAAATCAATATACATATTAATATTAGCCACCTCAATATGAATTTATTTTTTTAGAATTGGCTACTCTAACAAATAGCAGGTTAAGCATGGAGTTTCAAGACTTAATTGACAAAGACAAAGATGCCCAAGATGTGAAAAATTTCGAAATATGGGGTAAAGGAGAAGAAACAATGATTAAAGGACGATGGATAACCAAGTTAAACTTTGTGTGAGTTTGTCGAATAGACTCACTATTAAATTATATTTTGTGTCACATACATGTATTAGTAAGAAAAGCAAATGTAATGTTTTGTAGTGGTACTTGGAAAGTATGTACTTGGTAACTCTACAAGTTGGAGTTTGTATTGTGCCTGAGTCACTTTTGATGTGGGCCTTATGAGGCATGTGTACCCCCATGATATATGTGGTAGTTTTAAAACCACTTTGTAATTGCAGGTTTGTGGTCAGCGAGAAATCACTTTGGAAGTGTAGGTTTGTGGTAAGCTAGAAACCACTAATGAGAGTGTATGTAAGTGTAGATTTGTGGTAAGCCGGAAACCAATTTGCGATGTAGGTTTGTGGTAAGCTAGAAACCACGTGTGAAAGTGAAGTGGATAGGGATCCTTGTAGGCATGGTTTAGGGTCAGTCGACAAAACCTTGGGCATGGTTTAGGGTAAGCCAATAAAACCCAGAGTATGGTTATGGGTAATCTAAGAAAATCCATGATGATGATGATGGAGGGGGTTTTGAAGGTACAAGTACAGGTATGAAGATAATGGTTGATTGAACCATGTACATGAAGGACATCCTAGTAAACTTGTGGTTGCAATGGTTGGTACTCATGTGTTCTGGTAGATGGTTATATGGATGTTGACATATTTTTTTAATCGTGTTTGTAAACACCAAGACCACAGTTAGACTTTGTTGATTGAGATCAAGACAAGTAGTCATTAAAGGGGGGACTTGGAAAATATAATTCCTACTTGTCTTTGGTGTGCTCATCAATTCTATAATGAGTTTGTTCCTATTAGTTAGGATTTTGTTGAGGTATATTTGGTTTAGATATTCTCTCCAACTAGTTAGATTCCTAAATTGGTGTGTGGTTGAGATATTCACCCAACCAAGAGATTGTATGTCCAAGATAGACTAGCTATCTCAAGACATAGCCTCATGTATTTATATTGTATTATTATTTTCATGTAAATACAATTCTGAGCGCATTTAGAAAATCTTTGTGAATAGAGTGTTCAGGAGAGTAGGGAAGTTTATCAGGCGAGCCATTCATATTCTTTGGCTTGGTGTTGCACACAGTGAACAATGGAGAGGGGAGGGGAGGTGATTTTTTTTCCATTGGTAATACAGAATGTAATTTGGGACCCTGACTCGCGATGAATTCCAGAGAATAGAGGATTTCCTAGGTTTGTGAGGGGGTGGTGGTACTTGTAGTTGGGTTCTTTATCGATGGATATTGTTGATATGACCCCCTTCTTGTAGGTATTACTATTTTTAGTGTCCTAATCTTTTTTCAATAATCGTTTTATGTCATTTGATTAGTACTCTTTTGTGGAAGAGGCGATGAATAAGGAGCCTCTAAAGTCTATCAATGGTCCTGATGGAATTTTCCCTGTATCCACTCTCTTATATTTAGTTCGTCAGTTTTAAGCTCTGCAGGTTTTGTTTTTCTTTATGAGTAGTGTCATTTTGTGGCCCTAGAGGGAAGTGTGGGCTAAGTAAGATAGTCGGTGGTTAGTTGGGGGCATTTAAAATTTCCTTTATTAGTTGTCAAGCGGAAGAGGAGCTGTCAAGCGGTGTGTTTCAGTTTGTGGAGAGGCATCATTTAATCTATTTGTTGGATGGAGACCCCAGTGTTTGGTTAGCTGGGTTGGTGGGAGGAGAACCCTGCATCATGGTCTGGTGCTAGTATGAGTTTTTTTGTGTGTTTAAGCAATGGGATTGTGCTTTGCGGGTACACTGCCCGAGAATCGTAGAGGTTTTAATTGACAAGACTTGTGGTTGGTGTCATGGGGTGGATAACCCTGTCTTTGGTTTGCAGAGAAGGCAAGTACCAAAGAAAACCCTTACCAACACACTAATGATGTGTCAAAGAGGATGGCCCTAGAGAGGTGTGGGACCTCTAAGGCATGGATTTGTGCATCCAGTCATCCAACAAGATGAAGGGGGTGAGTTGGAGCAGCCTTATAACATCTCCCTTGGGCGTGTGGACCTTCCCTCCCCATTTGACTCCCTAATGACTTAAATTTATCAAGTGTTATCAATGGTCAAACAACTAGCTCATGATAGACACAATGACTGAAATGATGTTATCGTCTTCCTAAATGACATTCAACATAATCAATGGCATATTCTAGACCAACTGGACTCCCTTCGAAGAGGTCAGAAGCGACTATAAGAGTGGATGGATAATTTCGAGAGGAGAACAACACACATGGAGTCTCATGTGCATGAAGCACTTTTCCGACCTAGTGAGGGTATGAATGGCACTCAGGCTCCAGCCAACTTGAATGGTTAGTGGTGAGGGTGGGATGTATTCTGATTTTTTAGCAGTTTTGGTTCATATGGGTTATTGATATTGGGTCTACCAGCTTTCTTCTATTGATGATTGTGTGTTTTCTCCTGTACTTGTTGGTCAACATATCCAGTAGGAGTGAGGCCTTAGTTATTTTGAACATGTGCACTCCACGATGTAAATTTTCCATTAAATTGGAAACTATATATATATATATATATATATATATATATATATATATATATATATATATATATATATATATATATATTGATTTTATAATGAACATTTTTTTTAATTAAATTGTTCAAAGTTATAATCAATACATTTATATAGTATGAAATTTAACCATAATAACAATTTAACCTTTTTCATCTTCGGTGTTCCCTTCCCTTGCTTCAAGGGTATGCTAGTTATGTTTACATAGAAGGCGTTCTTTAAGGGTAGATTCCTCTTGAAACCTTCATCGTTTGTCCAAAACCTATAAAAACGTACCACGTTTTTATTCCTACATCATTTGTCTAACACTTATAAAAACATACCATGTGTTTATTCTTACATCATTTGTATAAACTACCTGTGAAACACACTTGACATGACAAGCTTTGATAATAATTAAAGTATATACACAAACGAAACAATAATCGCCATCGGTCTTCTTCTTCTTCAGAAGTCATCTTCCATAGACCTTACGCATTATCTTTCATCCTGCCTTCTTTCGCCTCTATTTCTCACGTAACATCACAACTAGTCGAATCTATATCCATTTGTGTTTTGAGTGTATATGGCAAGAGAACAGTTTCAAGAAGATATTGTTTCATAAGGATCTAGTAGCCATATCTTTATAAAAAATAACCTGCAACAACATTGAATTTTTTTTGTTTGCAATAATTTTCCATCTTTCCCTTCTCTTATTCTGTAAAGACCCTCTCTCTCCATCATTTTTCTAGTAGCCATACCTTTATAGACAATAATCACTTTACATCTTTCCCTTGTCTTATTTTGTAAAGACCCTCTCTACATCATTTTTCTCTCTACATCATTTTTCTAGTAGCCATACCTTTATAAACAATAATCAATTCCCATCTTTCCCTTTTCTTATTTTGTAAAGACCCTCTCTCTACATCATTTTTCTAGTAGCCATATCTTTATAGACAATATTTCTAATAGCCATATTTTTATAAACAATACATCATTTTTCTAGTAGCCATATATTTATAAACAATATTTCTAGTAGTCATACCTTTATAAACAATAATTAATTTCCATCTTTCCCTCATCTTATTTTGTAAAGACCCTCTCTCTACATCATTTTTCTAATAACCATATATTTCTATAAAGACCCTCTCTCTACATCATTTTTCTAGTAGCCATATCTTTATAAACAATATTTCTAGTAGCCATATCTTTACAAACAATATTTCTAGTAGTCATATCTTTATAAGCAATACATCATTTTTCTAGTAGCCATATCTTTATAAACAATATCTCTAGTAGCCATACCTTTATAAACAATATTTTTTTTGAGTAGCCATATCTTTATAAACAATATTTCTAGTAGCCATACCTTTATAAACAATACTAAAGATAAACAATATTTTTATTGAGTAGCCATATCTTTATAAAAAATAATCCTTTAATATTCATCATCATCATATATGTATTCCATATTAATTATCAAATACTCTTAACGTTAATCCTTCAAACTTTATAAAGAATATTTCTAGTAACTATACTTTAATAAACAATATTAAAGATAAACAATATTTTTATTGAGTAGCTATATCTTTATAAAAAATATTTCTAGTAACCTTATCTTTATAAAGAATAATCATTTAACGGTCATCGTCATATATGTATTCCATATTAATTATCAAATACTCCTAACATTAGTCCTTCAAACTATTACATCAGATTATAGGTTATATATGTATTGCATATTAATTATCAAATACTCCTAACATTAGTCCTTCAAACTATTACATCTATTACATCAGATTATTTGTTTCATTTAAGTGTTACTTGTTTCATTTAAGTGTTTCTCATCTTTAATGTTTGTTGCATGGACATTAGATATAGCTATATAAAAAGTAGATTATTTCTCCACTTATTAGAACTGGTATAATTTGTTTATTATATACTGAATAAAATCATGGGTTTATATAATTTTAGAAGTTTCTATGGGTTGGAGTATGAAATTGAGTTTTTTTAGTTAAATTTTTTTTACTTATACCTAAAGAAATAGGGTAACAGCGAACGACCCAGACTAGAGGTATCTGGCAGGGATAAAAGCCTGCCTCCTCAATTTCAGAGATAGTGGTTTCCTTGAATGATGAGTCAGCCTGCATTAGTAGATAGCAGTCAAAGATGATTGTCTTCACTGCTAAAATTATAATAAGTTTTCCCAACTTGTAAAAAAATTCTGGAAGCCTCCTTCCACACTTTAACCGGAAACTCCACCAAATAGCCACGTCTAAGTTTTATCTTGAAAGGTGTCGATTAAAAGAAGCTTGATCTACGGCTCCTATGAAACCTAGGGTTTTCAAGAAGGGTTTAATGTCTTGTGACAATTTAAATTGTGTCATTTGGTTTTCTCCTGTTCTACACTAGCCTTCCTTTAACTCTCACAATTGGCAGTGGAGACGAGGTAATAACAGGTGTTGCATGAACGCCAAGTTACACTTCCTCCAACTTTCATTAGTAAGTCTTTGTCGTTGCTACCTGTTGTGAAAGGAGGTTTTTCTCAGTAGCATAATATCATTTCTTCATAGGTATAGTTATCGCTACAGTCTCGGTAAATTCTTCATTCTTACCATGTAATTTCTCCTCCATTCACATTATTTATATATAACTGTGTTTTTTGTTTTTAATTCACAGGTTGCAGATCCAGGGTTTGAGCTAATTTTAGTGTGGTCATGAACGAATACAGTTCAGTACTCCTTTTGTTAATTTCACAGTAAGGTTCTTTTGCTAATTTTACAGTACGGTCATCGGTAGAATCTCTTGTTGTAACCCTACCATTCACAGACATAGGGCATCTCTGTATATATTATCCCTTTTAAAAATGAAGACAGGGTTTTCACCGAGTCAGAAACCCTAGCAAAAAAAAATTATAACTCTAAGTGAGGGTTGTTCAACTCCTTGTTATTTTATTTTGTTATCCTATGTTGTTGATTGCCAGAAATTCCTATGGTCATTTTGCAAAATATGTCGAAACTATTCTTTGGTTTCTTTTTCGAAATATCTAGTGAGGATTTTGCAATTTGTTTCATACTTCTTCTCTAAAAGACTGTAACATACTTAGTGTAGTTAACTAATTTATCAGGGTTTTCCATAGTCCACCGTTGCCAGTTCTTCACGGTTTTTTTTTTTTTTTTGAAATTCATATTTGGCTCTCGTTGTAACAAAAATTTACATTGTTCTTATTAATATTAATTTGTTATCATATAATTCCTCTGGCACTAATTTTCTTTTGTTTCCTGGCAGGAACTATGTCGAGGACATATGAAAAAATCTTCGGAAGGTAATTTCGCACCAGACTTGTTGGTCATTCTTGTTTTTATTACTATTTTATAAGTTAGAAATTTTCTCATACATGCTAAATTCTTTTCTATTTGTATCTAGGTATTCAATATTATCCGGTTCGACTGTTCTTCGTTTATAATAGCATTTTATACTGGGAATGTATTCACTTCGTTTGACCAGTGAAAATCAACTTTCACGTCTTTACAGATCGGTGAATCTTTATAACCATTTTGGTTATTCCTTATACAAGAATAATTTTTCTTTTCATTTGAGAAAGTCACGAGCAAAACGGAAAATTCACGTTTTCATTACTCTGGCTTGAAGGCCTTATAATGGGTTTTCTCCCAATTTAGATTTTCCTTCTTTTTACTGAAACCAACGTTTTTATTATAGCCTAAGCATGTAGTACCAATATTTAAATATTTGATGTTTATGATATTGTTTAATGGTAAATCTTATTCTTAGGGTTTATATATAGTTTAGAGGGACGGTGATTGGATTTATATATAGTATACAGGGTCTTGGATAGAGTGATAGAGTGTTTTGAATTCTTTGATGTGACAAAGTTACTGGTTTAATGTTGAAGATATAGTTTTTCCAAATTTATATATATATATATAATTTTTTATTTAATTTTATATATTTAATATTTAATATTTAATTTCTCTTTTTATCATGGTTAATTGTGCTTATATTACGATTATAACTTCATTATAACTTTATATAGCTTCTGCTAATCATAGCTTAACATCCATAAATTATAAATTATAAATATGATAACTACACAAATCTTTAAATGTGTTTTATTATTCTTTATTTTTTGTGAATATATAATAAAGATGTGTTCTATTATTGTTTATTTTTTTGAATATATGATAAAGATAACTAGTTGGTTACATAAGTACTTGTATAATTAAATTCTAACCTAAATTTGTAATTCTAACCTAAATTTGTAGAATTACAGAAATCTTTAAATATGTTTCACTATTGTTTATTTTTAATGAATATATGATAAATTGGCTGGTTTGGTTATATAAGTATTATCTACAATTAAATTCTAAGCTAAATTTGTAAATTCTAAGCTAAATTTGTAAAATTACTCTTCCTTTGTAGTTTTTTTTTTAATACAATCTAATAACCTTATTCTTAAATACAAAATACAATAACAGTAGACAGTTACTCACTTGAACTTTATCAAACTCTGATAATTTTTTTCAATTGTAAATATATCATTCTATTATCTTTCAATTTTCATATCATTCTATTATCTTTCAATTTTCATTCCTTAGAATAGCATGGCTATGTATTTTTTCCATACTTATTTATTCTTACTTAACTCATATTAAAAATAGATTTTTTTATAATTTCATGTACTCCTTAACTACATTTTTTTAATCAATGTCTCTACATTGAATATTACATATTTTTCCTTTAAAAAAAAAATATTTCGTAGGGTTGATTTTAAGTAAATTATTCTGATGTCTTTAAAGAAAAAAATATTTCGTATGGTTGATTTTAAATAAATTATTCTGCTGAAAAAATATGCCAATCATTCCTGCGATGTCTCCAAAATACTTTAGGGTTGGTAACTCCATTCCGACTTCTTCAATCTATACGAGAGTTCACATTGTTTTCCAAGTTACACATCCACTATTCACTGATTTTTACAGATTTAGAGAGAATTTTTTCTTGGTTTCATTTCAATAAAAAAATTAAATCTTAAAGTAAAAAATAATTTATAGACACTCATGTTTATTGTAAAATTAAACCCAGAACATTATAAGATTTTCTATATAATTTTTTCTTCGCTTCATATTCAAAATAAATTGTTTTACATTATTTTTTTCCATATTCAAAATAACAAAAAAGGAAGTTAGTAAATAACGTACTTTGTAATTCCTGTATCAATGCATTGTTCACTTCAATATGAGCCTTTAAAATAAATAACAGATTTATAAAAAACTAGTTACCGAATTTTTTTCTTTGAAAAAATTATAATCTTATAATCTTAGATATAAAGTAAAAAAAAAAAATTATAAACCTTCATGCTTATTGTAAAATCAAACTTTTTTCCCATTCTAAAACATTACAAGATTTTCTATATAATCTTTCTTTCACTTCATATTCAAAAAGATTTTCTATATAATCTTTCTTTCACTTCATATTCAAAATAAAATGTTCTTCAACCTAATTTTTTTTTCCTTTCCTATTCAAAATAAAATGCTTTTCAAAACAAAGGAAGTAGGTAAATAACATGTTTTGTAAGTACTTGTATCAATGCATTGTTCTAGCTTGAATATGAGCTTCTAAAATAAATAACATTTATCTATTTCTTGAATTCTTTTTTGCTATTTATATTCACATGCATAATTAAAGCATAAACACAAAATCTAGAATTAAGACTAACAACATAGAGGTATATTATTTATTAAATAATGGCATCCAACAGAGGTTTTGTTACTCAATTTCATTTCCCCATATTATATAGAAACAACACATTTATATTTCTCTAACAAAAGAATAAAATTAGTATTTGACATATTTCTATATATAATACCTTCAGTAAACACATTAAATTATGAAATGATATGGAAATAGAAACAGATTTTTGTTCTTAACATGAAATAATAAAGAGAGTTAGAGAATATCGGCTTGGTAATAATTTTGATAAATATATGGTTAATTACTTGGCTCCTCCCCACCTTAACACAACAAACAATGCTTGTCCCCTTGAGCAAATTAGGCCTACAAAAAAAATTTGTCCATTATTCCTTGCCTCTCTTCACTCTCTCTAATTCTACTCTCAAAATAATTGAGACAAAATCTGGAGAATTTTCAAATAATATCTTTCTACCACTCTTTGGGTGGTTACTAACTGCCTCCGCCTCACCAATGGGTGGCAATAGTTAACTACTCATTAATGAGCTCATGTTTCTTACTTCTGAGGACAACTTCATGTCTTCTAGGAGACATTTAATTGGCCAATAATTTCAAAATTAAATCTAATCACCCATATTAGAAGCTTAGGACTTGCTAATGGATAATAATAATTTTCTACAATAAAATTGCAGCATTTTTCTCTTTTAGTCATCTATACTTAATTATTAATTTCCTAGATTTTTCTTTGCTGATAATTAAAGTTTTTCCAATATCTTTCACTTTAACAAAGAATAGAATTATGCACATTAATTACAAAATTTATCAATCGAGGAGATATCACATCCTTCCATGCTTGAATTTGACATTGTCCCGGTGTCAATTCTAGTTAACCCAACAACCACACTTCCAAATATCTATTGCCAATATGCCAACCCAACAATATTACTACCTTAGGACTATTCAGGTGCTATTCCAGCATAAATCAAAACAATTTTCAGCTGGTATTAAAACCTAAACTTAAAGTTCACCAGTTGGTTACTCAAGATTCAATTTTTTTTTACAGTAATGAAAATGGATAGATTTTCTTTTAGGGTACCTTCCATTTTTTTTTAAATCACCATTGTCATGTTGAATTGTTTTCATTGAATTTTTACTTGAATTATAAGTATATAGCATGAATTTCCTCTATTTTAGAATGTGTACAACATTTTACCTGTACTTCTACATGTACATCATTCCAAACAATAATGTGAGTTGGTTCACATACATAATTATTTAACAAGAAAGACCTCTAGAGGCATCCAAAAAATTATCAAGGACCAATTTAAATCTTCTTTTAATTATTGTAGAAGCCCCTCCTAAATGGTGGGCATCATCAACAAATTGAGAGTGATTTATATTCTTTATTCCATGAACAAACTTAAGACTAGGCAAACACTCATGGCTTCTTGCAAACTCCAACCTTTTACTAAGAGAGTCAGCCATTATGATATATAAAAGGGGGGACAATGGGTAACCTTGACAGAAGCCACGAGAAGATCAAAAGAATCTCGTTGTCCATATCCAAGGTGATTTAATGGAAAGGGAAACCTAATGTATAAACTTTCATCAAAACCAAATTTTGACATAACCTTGAATAAATTCATGTTTAACCTTGTTAGAAGCATTAGCCATATCAAGTTTAATGATCATGGCTTGGTCTTCTCTTTCTTGACTAAAATGAATTACTTCCTAGACTAGGATAATATTATCAAATATTTGCCCTTTATGCACAAATCCATTCTAGTTCTCATATATTAATTTTGGGAGAACAAATTTCAATCTTGAGGCAAAAATCTTTGAAATGACTTTATAAGAAACTTTACACAACGATTTTGGTCTAAACCTAGCAAAATAAGATGGATTTGTTTCCTTTAAGACCAATGCTAGGAAATAAGTATTGACTCCTCCACCGATGAAATTGCATTTAAATTAGTCAATCATTCTACAAAAATCATATTTTATCACCTCCCAAAATTGATGCTAAAAGTAAGTGGAAACCTCGTCCAATCTAGGAGCTTTATGAAGGTTAAATGAGAACACCGCCTTTTGGATTTCTTCCTGTGAAATTTCCTTGACAAACATTAAATTGTCTGCATGAGAAAGAATTTCAGGGACATGTTCTAGCATATATTGTTCTACCTCAAGGCTAGTGGGATGAGTGGTGTTGTACAACTCAACATAGTAGCAGAATGCCTCCTCTTTGATTTGTTGAAACTCAAAACTTTATTATAATTGATCACTAATTCCTTGATGTTATTTTTCCATATCATGTTCCCTGCTAGATTATGAAAAAACTTTGAATTCGTATCTCTTACCTAGAGCCATAAACTCTTGGATTTTAATCTCCATTCTTCTTTCTCTTTATTCAAACCCTTATGAAAGGCTCCAAATGATTTATTTTCCTCAGTTAGCATCTCATAATTAACAAAAACTTTTTCTATTTTGGACTAAAGGGATTATATTCTCATTTTTTATGCTTGTATAGCAGATTGCCTATCCATCTTTTACTTGCAGATGCACTTCTTCAAGGCTTTCTTGAGGAACTTTATATTCTTCTCCAAGATTGAAATCGGACTACCTAGGACCCATACTCTCTAAAATTTTATAACCAAGTCGCTAAAACCTTCTTTTCGATGCCAAATTGGATTATAGTGAAACAACATAGGGCCATAATCCTCACCTTCAGAAATCTCCAGTTCAATGGGGTGGTGTTTAATTATTCCAAGGGAAAATGTGTGAACCATAATATCTTTTGTCAGAAAGGAATCAAGAATTAGAAAGCGGTCTAGTCTAGCGACTCTATGGCCCAGGCCAAATATCTTATTATTCCAAGTAAACGTGTTGGAGATTGGTTTAAAATTCAACAAATTTATGATTTGCATAAAGTCTTGCATATTTTCTTGAAATTGATATCTTACTATAGAACCACTTTTCTTCTCCCATTAATGCAAAGTAGTGTTAAAATCCCCTCCAAAAATACACTATGAACCAAAAGGGGAGTCTCCCAAATCTAATAAAGAATCCCAACACTCTGATTTTTCTAAAAAACAGACTAGCATGTATAGTTTAACAATAGAAAATACTTGATTTGGAGGAATATGCAGAAACTTTGTTGTCAACCAATGAATGGCTGATCATTGGTCCAATAGTGTGAGCGAAGATTGAGTCCATAATGTGCAAACTCCACTAGAGGCTCCATGAGAGCTCACCAAGAGGATCCCACTACCATGCCATATTTTATGATATTTTTGAAGGATCTCTTGATCCCCATTTTATTCTCCTGAATCAGGACGATTGGTGGTTTCTCCTTATTTTTTAAGTATTTCACTTCTTCCATTCTTTTTTCCAACCCTAATCCCCTGCAATTCTAGGAGATAACCTTCATTATTTACTATTGGTGTGAGTAGCCCTTTGTGAAGGGGTTGAGGTTCCTCCTTTCCTGGTGTTCTTATACCCTTTGATTTTTGGGTCCAAAATCGATTGGGTGCCCAATTCTCTATATTTTCTACTTTCTCTATTCGGATCTCTCGGTTAGTCTTCCTTCTATCCTTCTTGTGAAGTCGATCCTGCTCTATTCTCTTCCCTGCCTCTAATTTATCATCAACAAAGCTAACAAATGTAGACCTTGACTTAATATTTATGGGAGAGGGGAACTCTTCATTGTCTGAGGAAGACTCTTTCTCAAGTTTCACAAGGACTAGTTCATCCTCAAAGGGAAACATGTTCTCATCAGTCTACTTCATGATTGGCTCCATTGTCGATTTGGGGTCAACTCCCTGTGGGGATGGAGGATTATTCTACAATATTTTCCCTTCTTCATTCACCATATTTAGGGCCTCATAATTGTTACTACTCCCTTTCTTCCCATTTATTTTGCTAGTCCCTCCTCCAGTTACTAGGCCAACTTTTTTGGGGAGGTTAGCCATTTCTCTTTGTTGCCATTTTGATCATGTTTCCTAGGTTGGTTGTTGGTTTTCCTTTCTGGATATCTTCTTCTTTTGTCTTTCTAGGGTTATTCTTCCTTTGTCTTTTTTCCATTGGTCCCCCTCCTCGACTTGTTTATGTTGTTCCTACTATTTTTTTTGCAACTTCTTGCAAAGTGGCCATATTCATGACATGTGTTGCATTTAAATGGAAGTTGGTTGTACTAAGATCTAATTCTACATCCTGGGATTAGGGTGATGTGTGATTTCATCCATGCTCAACATGGAGTTGACATGTGTCCTTTAATAAGAATAAAATCAAAGTTCTAAGAATAAACAACTTATAATAAAATAAAAAATATTAAATCATTCATTATAAATTAATTTGAAAACTCAGGTAAATTGAGATTTTGTTTAAACATAGATGGGTATCAATATCAATTTAAAATAAAACAAAAAAAATGAAGTTGTATTATGCAAATTAGATTACTAACTTCTGCATTTTTGAATAAGATAGTTGGATAAGCTCATTTGACAATGACAAAAAAAAAAAAAATCAAGATACATCTATTCTTATAATATTTTAAGAAAAATATCCTTAAAGTCGAGTCATAAGATCACTAAAAGGAAAGAACCACACCATCTGACAGTGATGAAGTTTAAGTTTTTGAGAGCTCAAGCAACACAAACAATGAAGATGCTACATACTACAATTAAATTTAACTAATGGCTCTTTGTGTTGGATTGCGGGCTTAAAGTCTTTCATATGTGTCTGGTTGGCTTAATAGAAATCAACTCCCTAGGTTTCTATCTCCAAGGTTGGCATGATAGAAATGCAAGGATGGCTTCACATCCATCTGTCAAGATTGGGAGTCAAACCTTCTGTTAGAAGTGTTGAACTTGAGGAAAGGTTTCCATCTCAAGGGATTTAATCCCTCTCGGCACATGATAGATCCGGATTTAGACAGATCTAGGTTGCTCGTAGTCCACCTTGTGGATGTGAAACCATTTATCCAAGATTAGATTTATGGTTGTTAGAAGTACTTTATCTAGATCCACTTCCACACATATTTGTGCACAGGAAAATAAACCCTCATGTGGCTTGGCTCTATCAATATATTTTCCCAAGGCATTATCAATGCTTTTGAAGGTGGTGTCATTCCAACAATGCAAAGGAAGGAAAGGGAGCTTCACCCAAAATAGAATTTCCTACATCACGTCACTTTTGGGATTAAAATCTATACTTCAGTGATCTAGATATAACCCTTGAGCACCCATAAAGTATGACCCACTTTGAAAAATCAAGTCTTAATTTGCCTTATTTTTTAAGAAGAAGGTAAGAAAACCCTTCCCACAAAAGGAGGATGAGACAATACCCTTGATCTTTGGCTTCCAAATTTTCTCACCCAAATCTTCACATAATATGGGGAAGGCTAGATCCCCATGAACTAACTAACTAGGTCGTACTCTGAAAGTTACAAAGCTTGAGATCTCTCTTGGGGGCATAGACTCAATGTTAGGTATTTACTCTAGCTTCTTAACAAAGAGGGTCAACTTCGCCTTTTGGTATTTCGACCTGTTGGCTATGATATTGATGAAGGTTGACCCCCATAACTTGTCACCACCCTACTTCAGAAAACTCACAGTGATTCATAAACCTTTGAATGCTCTTATTAACATTGCTTTTTAAATCATTAAAATTTATATTATTATTTTATTTTTATTTTGAAAAATTAATATATTTAAAAAATAAATTATTTTGGATTTATTTAGCTTTTTTTTAAACTATGGAAAACCTATCATAACTCAGTTGTCAAACCAATAGTGGATTACTGAATGTGAGATGACTCATTAGTGTTATTTATGGAAAACCATGCTATCTAGAATTACCCACTGGTGGTTCCTAATGGGGGAGGCTTTCACTATTGTCAAATACCTCTAAATCCTAGGTGGTTAACTTACTTCCTTAAGTCCAAAAAAATCAAACTCTTAACCAAATAAAAATAGTATTAAGACATACTCCAAATCTATTTTAAATTATTATCTTTATTTTTAATTCTAAATTTTTCAATAATAAAAAAATATTAATTCATAACAACCTATCATCTTTGCTCAATACCCCACCATTTGGTGTTACACTTTAGAGTAAAAATAAAAACGAAAAAAAATGTACCCCCCTAAAAAAAGGGGGGTCCCCCATCAAGTAGGGATAGTAGAGTCAGCTTCTTAGTTTGAAAAAGAGGTTAATCTTAGCAAGTATGTCGTTCAAGGGTCCTGTAAGACTCTGGACAAATTGACGAAACTTGACAAGAGATGTCTGAGCCAGAATGTTGTTCAGGGGTCCCGTTAGGCTCCCTCTTTTACTTGACGAAAACCTCACCTCTTCGTGAGGTCACCTCACTATAGGGTGAATTGGTCGTGGGCTCAACCAAAGATGTGACTCCACGGAAATCTTGAACCCAATAGCCTCTCCTCTCCATGGTGAGTAATGACTCGCCGGTGTTACCGGGGTGTAGTGAGAGGGGGATGGTCGCTCCTCGGAAATTTGGAACCAATAGTTGGGCATCTCTACATTGAGTGATAAGGACTTCACTTAGTTGTTAGAGATGGATGGGTTTTAAACCCAGGGTTGTTAAAACCTATGGTAAGGCAATGGGACTTCCATCCAGGGTATGGCAACAGGAGGTGGCCAACCACTTGACCTGAACTCGCCTTAAGTAGCCCGATAGGGTTGGTATCTAGAGCTAGCTTGGTATTGGTATGGGTTGGTAGCCATGAACCAACAGGTACTGAACTCACCTCCGTATCTCCTTAGCTACAAGTTGGTAGCTAGATAAGGGACGGTTGCTCAAGACGCCAACTAGAAAGTTGCAATTGATCATTTACAGCTATTGTGTTGAAGAACCTTTTCACCCCTCAAAACTTTTCCCCGTGCAGGCTTTTCACCTTGCCCCATATTAAGAGACCCCACCATTAATGCGCTTGTCACCTTTTCACCTCGTTGCACATTTTCGAGAATTTGTTAACTTTTTTAAAGAAAGGCTCAAAGCTTGGGGGCCATCAAAACTCAAGGAAGGCCTCATCAAAGATCAAAGCTCAAGGATCAAAAAAGGGGCCCAACAAAAATCAACGCTCAACCCTAGGCACCTCAAAACTTCATCCCGTCGAGCAAGTTCTTTATTCATTTCAGTAGTCTTGCCCAGCGGGTTGAAGCCTTGATGGGATATCAGCTCGGGCGAGAGGAAAAAAATCAACGCTCAACGCTAGGCACCTCAAAACTTCATCCCGTCGAGCAAGTTCTTTATTCATGTCAGTAGTCTTGCCCAACGGGTTGAAGCCTTGATGGGATATCAGCTCGGGCGAGAGGAATGAGATTTTTAGAACGTGCAAGGTATCAACCCCCGATCAATGGGATAGTCTGCCCTCTCCCTTGAAGCGGAGGAAACTAAGTACCTGTATAAATGATAAAGAGCATATAACGGCGGAGAAAGGGTAGGGAGAAGACTTTGAATCCAGATGGATGTCGCATGAAATCTGTCTCCAGACGGGTCGAAGATGAGCCAACGTGTTCGCTTGTGATCAATTTCTCATAGCACATTAATTTACACCTGTCGAATTCACCATCCAAGATATGATATATAATAACGTTTTAGTGGGAAAAAACGGCTGTGTAATGTTGAGGGTAGTGAAGCATTTTAGTTGACAACACAGTGGAGAGGGAAGCCAAAAAGCATATGGTCGGAATTGTAGATTAGATTGCCGGTGATCGAAAATCCAAGTAAAATGCAACATGCCACGAGTTCAGGAGCTGTGGCAATTAAACAAGGTAGTTCAGCTAAGTCACTTACACGAGGCAGTGCAGTCACCCTACTCTGGTGTCTATCGTTAGAATATTACAAGCACGCTGGGATAATGTAAGCACTCAGGCCGATAGAACACAGGAAGTTTGTTTCAAGTACCGCTGTGTTAATAACTCTGATTGGTGATTTACTGTGTAGCAGTTGAATTCGTAGTAGGTGAAGGAAAACAAGCGTAATTATATTTTTCACTTACTATTTCGATGGAATTTTCTCTGATCTGCTTATTTGTTCGTTTCCTGTGTATGCAGCAGCCTTTTGTCTCAACTATTTTGAAACAGATGGAGGGATTGATAATGAAAATTGGGGCGGCTAAATCGTTGGGAGTGACCAGAAATGTAGCAGCAAGTGGACCACTGAAGAGGCAGGTGCGTTTATACAGCGTGCGCTCGTCGGTTGTAAGAATGGGGTCTGAAGGCGAGGAGGAAAGGGCAAGCGCTGGCGAGACGGTGGTACCGGGTGGTACTGGTGGCAAGACCCTTGAAGCCCAGGAACGCCTTGCACAAGGTATAATTATAATTGTTTAGCATTAACATTAATTTAGTGATAAAGCTTTGTAATTTGTTTAGATTGACATGATGTGATGAGCAGGTCGAAGCAAAGGCGGGCAGACTAGGAAGGAACAGCTGGGACATGAAGGGTATCAGGAATTGGGGCACAAGGGAGGAGAAAGCCGCAAGGAGCAGCTGGGGCATGAAGGGTACCAGGAACTGGGACATAAAGGAGGAGAGACTCGCAAGGAGCAGCTGGGGCACGAAGGGTACCAGGAACTGGGACACAAAGGAGGAGAGACTCGCAAGGAGCAGCTGGGGCACGAAGGGTACCAGGAAATCGGGCGCAAGGGCGGAGAGACTCGTAAGGAACAGCTGGGGCACGAAGGGTACCAGGAATTGGGGCGTAAAGGCGGAGAAGCAAGAAAAGAAGAGCTGGGACAGGAAGGGTACCAAGAACTGGGGCGCAAGGGCGGAGAAGTAAGAAAAGAAGAACGGTATAAGGAGATGGGCAAGAAAGGAGGAGAGACTGGTAAGGAAAAGCTTGGCTACTAAGTCTATCAAGACCCCAGTAGCAGCAGCAAGGATCAAGGCTGCTTAAGCGGCTCTACAAATTAAAAAGTATCCATTCGTCTGTGTAATCATATATGTGTAATTAAGAGCTTGTCATAATTAGGTTAGTATCACTGATGGAGATCGAGATTGGATTTTGATGTGGTTTTATCGTCATTAAACGCTGCATTTTGTAATCACCAGCAGCCGCCTCCATAGAATACTCTACTTCTCCTCACTTTTAGTAGTAGCTTGGTAGTAGAAGCTAACTAGGTACCAGCAACGCCGAGTCTTGTTCGGCCACTTGTAGCTATGTATGTGCATATTATTTTGACTTTCTATCCCTGCAATTATTTTGCCCAATTTTTTTTTGCCCAAATTCAGTTGATGAGTTCCATCTTTAAAGACGACATACCAATTTTGCAAGGCTCAGTTGATGAGTTCCATCTTTAACCCTTTTCATAAAATTTGTATCTTTAACTGTTTTCATAAAATTTGTATCTTCAATCCTTCTCATAGATGAAGTAATTCTACATTTCGCATAAATCAACTAAAGCTTCTCATGAACTAATGCTACATTACGCATAAATCAACTAAACCTTCTCATGAATTAATGTTACATTACGCATAAATCAACTAAGTCGCTCAGTTGAGTTTGAATGCCTCGATATAGAAGTTTTATAACCTTTTCATAAAATTAAAGATTATATCTCACATAAATCAATTAATTTATATAAATTTAAATAAGTTTAAATAATGCGTTGCATTATGCACAAATAAATTAATTTATATTCAATTAATTTAATATATACCAGTGCATATATAGAAATGTTCATAGTAATACAGTGTATAAATATGGATATATAGAAATGTTCGTATCCGTATTGATACGGATATTATCTGTAGAAATGTTCATATCTGTATCAATATGGATATTATGTAATACAGTGTATCAATATGTATCACTATGGATATATGCAGAGGAGAACAAAGTTGTGGAGCCTGCTGCGTGAATGTGTGAGGATGGTAGTGCTGTTTAGTAGCTCTGGTGTGAATGTCATTATTGAATGGTAGCTATGAAGCCTGGGATTCCTATTTAGAACGCGTATGATTGAGTGTTGAGTTGCCATGAAAGTGAGCAGAAACAACCACTGCAATTCCTATTGAGAAGCCTGCAGTAAGTTACTCTGAAACTCAGCAGAAGCAACCAATGAATGTATATCCAGTTTAGAGATATGTCATTTCCTATCCGCATATGCGGTTTTGAAAATTATTTGGGATATACGAAGGCTCTTGGAAGGGGTGCTAGTGCAGCTTATGTGCCGCCCTCACTTCATGATCTGAAATAGGGTTTAACATCTTTTCATACTTACAAGAACCTCCCACTCCAAAACTTAACAATCTAGTTTAACAAATATATGATGTAGATTAGGATAACATTTTGTTGAATTATATGATCTAGGTTAGGTTGACATTTTGTTGAATTAAATAGCTTAAGTTGACATTTTGTGGAATTAAATAGCTTAGATTGACATTTTGCGGAATTTTAAATATTTGAAATAGGTGTATGTTTTAGATTGACATTTTGCGGAATTTTAAATATTTGAAATAGATGTATGTTTTTGTTTTAACTGTTTAAGTGGTCTAAGTCCTTTTGCTTATATGGATACTAAATACATATAATAGTGATTAACGCAGCAAATAAACAACCACAAATAGCAAATTTAATCAAATTTAATCTAGGAGTTTACCCAAATCTTGTGGGCAACCATAAACAGCGAATTTAATCTAGGAGTTCACAACAGCGAATTTAATCTAGGAGTTCACCCAAATCTTGTGGGCTATTTTTCTCTGATTTCTTGTCAATTTGACTTGGCTCTTTAGAACTTTTACAAGTTTCACACTTAACTCCAAAGGTTAGTTCACCCAAATCTTGTGGGCTACTTTTCTCTGATTTCTTGTCAATTTGACTTGGCTCTTTAGAACTTTTACAAGTTTCACACTTAACTCCAAAGGTTAGTTCACCCAAATCTTGGCTCTTTAGAACTTTTACAAGTTTCACACTTAACTCCAAAGGTTAGTTCACCCAAATCTTGTGGGCAACCATGAACTTTTACAAGTTTCACACTTAACTCCAAAGGTTAGTTCACCCAACTCTTGTGGGCAACCATAAACAGCGAATTTAATCTAGGAGTTCACCCAAATCTTGTGGGCTACTTCTCTCTGACTTCTTGTCAATTTGACTTGGCTCAACTCCAAAGGTTAGTTCACCCAAATCTTGTGGGCAACCATAAACAGCGAATTTAATCTAGCAGTTCACCCAAATCTTGTGGGCTACTTCTCTCTGACTTCTTGTCAATTTGACTTGGCTCTTTAGAACTTTTACAAGTTTCACATTTAACTCCAAAGGTTATTGAACTGAACCAAGAATATCATCTATATCCCTGTCATAGCTGCAAAAGAGACTTCTTGTCAATTTGACTTGGCTCTTTAGGATTATGGCAATAATTTTTTTACAAGTTTCACACTTAACTCATAGCTGCAAAAGAGACTTCTTGTCAATTTGACTTGGCTCTTTAGGATTATGGCAATAATTTTTTTACAAGTTTCACACTTAACTCCAAAGGTTATTGAACTGAACCAATGGGTTTAGAATATCATCTATATCTCTGTCATAGCTGCAAACAGATCCAAGCTTTCTTGAACTTGATTCCTCAATGCAAACAGATCCAAGCTTTTTTGAACTTGATTCCTCAATCAATGCTCTGAACTACCTTGAGCTTCTTGATAGCACTACTCCTTCGGAATTTTACAACTCAAATGCAGAAACTAATAGAGGAACTTGATTCCTCAATCAATGCTCTGAACTACCTTGAGCTTCTTGATAGCACTACTCCTTCGGAATTTTACAACTCAAATGCAGAAACTAATAGGACAGATGAGTTCAGAATGTTGAGACTCATGATGTTAAGACGAACTAATAGGACAGATGAGTTCAGAATGTTGAGACTCATGATGTTAAGACGATGCAAATAGACAGGACAGATGAGTTCAGAATGTTGAGACTCATGATGTTGAGACGATGCAAATAGACTATAAACATGACCCTATTCTGGCAAAGTAACCTCTGGACCTCCGAAAAATCAACTCTCTATCTCCAACTGCTAAATCTGCCTCCAAATCAAATGCAGAAACTAATAGGACAGATGAGTTCAGAGTGTTGAGACTCATGATGTTGAGACGATGCAAATAGACAGGACAGATGAGTTCAGAATGTTGAGACTCATGATGTTGAGACGATGCAAATAGACTATAAACATGACCCTATTCTGACAAAGTAACCTCTGGACCTCTGAAAAATCAACTCTCTATCTCCAACTGCTAAATCTGCCTCCAAATTTGGCAGTTCCGCCAAAGTTAGCCAGGCGCCAATTTTAGTTAGCGGATTTCTGCAATATACCGCAATAAAAAGAATGCGCTCCGCATTCCTCACAAGCCTGTTCTTGTGGCGCGCTGGTTAAAGGCTTTATGCGGAGGAGGAGATCGACTCCCCCGCCCTACCTTCTCGGCTTGCTTTGATAAACCAACCATTTTAAATAACCTTGCATATCCCTGGAATCGCACCTCCATATCCATTGATACCCCTGGAATCGCACCTCCATATCCATTTAAATCTGCCATAGTCGCTCCTCCATATGCATTTAAAGTATAAACCATATTATATATCTCGAATTTAGGGTCATGAGTTAAAAATAGCGGATATATCTTGGAGTTTCAATATCGGATAACCTTGCATATCCCTGGAATCGCACCTCCATATCCATTTAAATCTGCCATAGTAGCTCCTCCATATCCATTTAAAATATAAACCATATTATATATCTCGAATTTAGAGTCATGAGTTAAAAATAGCGGATATATATCTTGGAGTTTCAATAGCGGATAGCTATATTTGGAGCGCATGGAGGCTGGATGATTACGTTGAAACCAATGGCTTTAATTCCGCCCCGTGGCTGTCTGCATGGCAGTCCAGCTGTACTGACCAGCGGTTTGACTTCGTGTGGATTGGCATAATCTCCATAAGCGTTATCCTTTGTATTAACTCCCACTGATAACCTTTGATTAATGGCGATTTGGTGGATTCGTTGATAGCCATAGCGCTATCTTGGAGGCCGCTCTTGTTTGATGGTTTACGTGGAGTGGAGCCGCAGGGTTGGAATTTCATAAGAGACTCCCCCGTCAAATGTGACGGTTTTGACATCTCATCCCCCTGGCTTCACGCTTTACTTTTAACCAAAGATCATGGTGGTTTTGCCATTTCACTAACTAGGGGAGGGTCGCCATTATATGTGCGTCTTTCTTGCCACGTCACAAAACCACGCGTCAAACCACATGGAGCCGGTACGACACCTGTCCATCGTGGAGCTCCATGTGTTGGTCATCATATCATTGCATAAAACTTTGGGTTCGCGCCATTTCGCAGGTTTGTTTGGGGTCATTGCTGCGATGTTCCATTTTCCTTTTTTTTTTCTGCTCGGGGCAGGTTGTTGGGCGAAGCCCCCCGCCGAAGATGGCGCAGGACGGCCCCAAAACCTACTCGCTTCATCGTTTATTCATGTGTTGTTCGAAGTGTTTGTTCGGTTGACAAGGTTTGTGTACATGCGCGCTTCACCTTGTATGCAGGTGCTAGTGCAAATGTTTGCTGGAGTTTCAGGGTTTGTGGTTGGAACATCGGTTCTGCTTTTCTTGTGCTTTTCCGCCTGGATTTCTTGGTCGTTCTGGAATGCCGGTTGTTTAGCATGGAATGCCGGTTGTTTAGCATTTCTCTGGTGGTGGTCTTATTCGGCGATTTTGTTGTTTGGGGAGGAGTCGGTCGCAGTTTTACTGAGCTCGAGGTAAAATAAGAATTTGTTGTTTTGTGCTGGTGTTTTTGGTGGTTTTCTGTTCCCTAATGGCTTTTTCTTCTCGTTGCAGGTGTGGAAAAGGTCGTTGCAGGTGTGGAGAAGGTCTGGCGAGCTCCGGGGAAGGTGGGGGAGGTCGGCGACCATCCATGGCCTGTATCCGGTAGGATTTTAATCCTACCAGCAATTTCTCTATGTTTTTCAACACAAGCAACTCTATTTGGATATTTTGTAAACTTTCTATGGCATTTTATGGCATTTTTTTGAGGATTTTTTTGAGGGTTTAGGGTTTTTGGATATTTTGATGTTGTTTGTTGTTGAAGGTTTAGGGTTTTTGTGGAAATTTCGTTGTTTTCGCTGTTATTTTTGTTGTTTTCGCTGTTATTTTTGTCGTCCTGTGCTATCCTCGGCCGTCTCGTGCCCTCAGCCGTCTCGTGCCATCCTCGGCGGAAAGCTTCGCCCCACAGCCGGCCCCGAGCAGAAAGACAAAGGGAAAATGGAACATCACAGCAATGACCCCAAACAAACCCTCGAAACTCTCTGTCGCTGCTCTCAATTGACTTGCATAACTTGTTGAGATCGAAGGCATCCTTTGGAAAAATCTCACCATCATCTTTTTCTGTAGAATTCATGTAAATTTCGAGTGGACTTGGCTTCACACTTTGACATGCCTGTCAGAGTAGCCCCTTGTTACTGTGTTTGCTTTATAGATAAAAACGCTGCATTTTTATTGTCCCCGCTATAGTATTTTTTTCATTGAATTTGGGATTTCATTCCATGTAGATATGACTACTTTTGTACATTTTAGCAAGTTTAGTTTTTGAATTGTTTCTCTGGTTTGGTTGGCTCTAGCATCATAACCTGACCAGGAAACTTTTGCTAACATAAACAAAGTCAAGACAGAACTGCACGATAATCTACGCATTTGAACAATAGCTATTGCAACTTTAATATTGTCAACTCCTTAACTGCCTTCTTGTGGCAACATGCTGAGTTATTCTTGCATGTTAACGTTTGTGTTTTTATGGTTTGTACATTAGAAGCGAGCAGGAGGTGTTTCTAATTGTGAGTGTAGACTTCTATTCAGTGTTAAGTGATTGTGGACTTGCCCAACACTGTCATCACATTATAACTGTTTTTATTTCTAATAAAATTTATATGGTAAATATGTTCGATCTAAATTAGGACAGTGTAGGTGGTGTAGTGAATGCAGACCCATTAGAAGAGATTTACAATGGCACTTATTTTTTATAAGTTGAATGGTGTTCCTTTAGATAACGGTCCACTTATTGGAGCCATAAGTGAGTTTAGAGCTTTGTACAGTGCTGCAAATTTGATGCCTTCAATGTTGAGATCGAAGGCATCTCTCACCATCATCTTTTTCTGTAGAATTCATGTAAATTTCGAGTGGACTTGGCTTGGCACTTTGACATGCCTGTCAGAGTAGCCCCTTGTTACTATGTTTGCTTTATAGATAAAAACGCTGCATTTTTATTGTCCCTGCTATAGTATTTTTTGCATTGAATTTGGGAATTCATTCCATGTAGATATGACTACTTTTGTACATTTTAGCATGTTTAGTTTTTTAACTGTTTCTCTGGTTTGGTTGGCTCTAGCATCATAACCTGACCAAGAAACTTTTGCTAACATAAATAGAGTCAAGACAGAACTGCAAGATAATCTACGCATTTGAACAATAGCTATTGCAACTTTAATCTCGTCAACTCCTTAACTGCCTTCTTGTGGCAACATGTTGTGTTATTCTTGCATGTTAAAGTTTGTGTTTTTATGGTTTGTACATTAGAAGTGAGCAGGAGGTGTTTCTAATTGTGAGTGTAGACTTCTATTCTGTGTTAAGTGATTGTGGACTTGCCCAGCACTATCATCACATTATAACTTTTTTTGTTTCTAATAAAATTTATATGGTAAATATGTTCGATCTAAATCAGGACAGTATAGTGGTGTTGTGAATGTAGACCCATTAGAAGAGATTTACAATGGCACTTATTTTTTATAAGTTGAATGGTGTTCCTTTAGATAACGGTCCACTTATTGGAGCCATAAGTGAGTTTAGAGCTTTGTACAGTGCTGCAAATTTGATGCCTTCAATGTTGAGATCGAAGGCATCCTTTGGAAAAATCTCACCATCATCTTTTTCTGTAGAATTCATGTAAATTTCGAGTGGACTTGGCTTGGCACTTTGACATTCCTGTCATAGTAGCCCCTTGTTACTGTGTTTTCTTTATAGATAAAAGCGCTGCATTTTTATTTTCCCTGCTATAGTATTTTTTTCATTGAATTTGGGATTTCATTCCATGTAGATATAACTACTTTTGTACATTTTAGCAAGTTTAGTTTTTGAACTGTTTCTCTGGTTTGGTTGGCTCTAGCATCATAACCTGACCAGGAAACTTTTGCTAACATAAACAGAGTCAAGACAGAACTGCAAGATAATCTATGCATTTGAACAATAGCTATTGCAACTTTAATATTGTCAACTCCTTAACTGCCTTCTTGTGGCAACATGCTGAGTTATTCTTGCATGTTAACATTTGTGTTTTTATGGTTTGCACATTAGAAGCGAGCAAGAGGTGTTTCTAATTGCGAGTGTAGACTTCTATTCAGTGTTAAGTGATTATCGACTTGCCCAGCACTGTCATCACATTATAACTATTTTTGTTTCTAATAAAATTTATATGGTAAATATGTTCAATCTAAATCAGGACAGTATAGTGGTGTAGTGAATGCAGACCCATTAGAAGAGATTTACAATGGCACTTATTTTTTATAAGTTGAATGGTGTTCCTTTAGATAACGGTCCACTTATTGGAGCCATAAGTGAGTTTAGAGCTTTGTACAGTGCACACAAAATAACTTATAGAAATAGTTTTATCATAATTAATATTTTACAGAAAGACATATTCCATTGAAAATTTTTTATCAACACACAGTTAGGTTGCCACAAGAAATCACTACTAGGTTGTAAGCCAAAATTTTTCTGTGCCAAGAAAAAGATACAATCCATCCAAAATCCACATCATAATGTGGTTAGAACCAAAAACATATGACACCCCTATTCTTTATGGCCCTGAGAATCTTGAGTGCCAAAACTCCCCGAGTTACCTTCTTGAGCCAGGTAGGTTGGCCTACCAGTCAAGGGCTGATTAGGAAATGGTTGATTGATGCCATATGATTGATTCCAATTTGCAGCTTCCAACCATAGAGGTACTGAGTACCCATACCTCACATTTGCACTACTGACCCCTGCATTAAGTGGAGGTGTGTAATGAGCATACAGAGAATTGACACCAGCTCTGGTAGGAACAAGGCAAGTGGGAAAACCCTCAGTTTGATAGTGGGGCACTTGAATGTTTATGAGATCTTGGAATAATGGTGTATTATCTGCAATGGAGTCCAATGAGTTTGAAATAATCCTGGTTTCATCAGCTATTCTTGTATCGTTGATCATCCCTTGTTCCTTTTCAAGCATTTGTTGTGCCTTTCGTTTTTCCTTTTCCTGTCTTGCCATTTGCTTTTTTTGGTCCTTAACTTGCCTTGCTTTATCTCTTTCAATCCTTTCTTCTGCTTGACGTTGTGCTGCAACAGTCCTTGCTGCCTTCTTCTCCTTGACTATATCCTTCTTTTTCTGTTTTAATTCTTGCATTTCAAATTTCTTTTTTTCTGACTCAATTAACAGGTTTATATAGTCCTCTGAGGTGAGTAACTGTGAGCTTCGGCCCAGGCGAAGACTACCTGGTGCACCTTGCTTTTCTTCATTGATACTCTCTCTACTGGTAGCTTTAGGAACCATCCAAGTGTCTTCTCCACCCCTCCCACCTACATGTCATTGCTTGGTACTTCCCTTTCAGTATCTATTGGAACTGATTGAACCATATCATTATCTGCATTTGATGCCTCATTATGTCCTTCATCTTCTTCCATTGATCTATTGTCCACAAAAAAATGAACAATTTCACTATTCAATTCCACTGGTTGTGAGGGCATGTTCATGCTTTCTTCATTGGTTGCTGAGACACTATGTGCATTCATATTGATCATTGCTTCTGCTAGCCATGAAGGTGGGGTTACTTGGCTTGGCAATGCCAATTGGTCATTGTCAACTGCATGTTCAACAATATCATTAGCAATATCAGCAACAAGAATTTCATGTTCTTGAGTTGGTGGAACAATCTCCATGTTACTAGGAATTTGTTCATTGTTATATTGTGTTTCACATACAGTTTCATCATCTTCAGCATATAAGTGTCCTTGAAACAGGAAATCATATTACCAGCTGCAACAACATCATCTTGGTCATCTACTTCTTGCACTTCAACACCTGTTTGGACATTCCCTTCTTCTTGACCATCCACATGAAACGATTGGCTACAACCAGTATCATGCATAAGAGCATCATAGTTCAGTGGCCAGATTCCTGTCCTCCTAAAGCCAACCTTGATATTTGATGGTGTCAAAGCCCTTTTAAAAGCTTTACTTGCAAGCTCTGCTAGCTCAAACCTTTTCACCTCAACCCTTGGATTCTTTGTCATCCATGCAGCACGCTCCGACCTGAAATAGTTCTTGAAAGGGCCAAACACACTGACATCAAGGGGTTGCAGCCTATGAGCGGTATGAGCGGGCAATGTCAACAGGTCGATGCCTAAATTTTTTGCTTCCTCAATTGTTTGTACAGTCATGTGGCTCCCATGGCCATCTAATATCAAAAGGTGTCTATTATTAGGCGAGACGCCACCTGGTATCGATGCAGCAAAGTGAAAAAGCCAACTTAGAAACAATTCTTTAGTCATCCATGCATGGGGATGTGCAAGCCATGCATGCACCTGGTTCACAGTTCTGTATATAGCTTTTCAATTGATTTTTACCTTTGAATAGATAAAATCCTGGGATTGAAGTACCAATTGCATTAACACAACATAAAATAGTTATCCACTCCCTGCTTTTGGGCAAAATCTTTGGCACATTTCGGCTCCCTCTCTTGGAAATTACCTGCATGCCACAATTCCTCCCTGCCTGTAAACCTGTTTCATCACAGTTCCATATATGGTATGCTCCATAAGAATGTTTATCATAAGCACTAGAAAGTGTGTCATAGAACTTTTGCACAACTGCAGGGCGCAAATTTAATGCTATGTCTCTGTCAAGGCCCTCAGCAGTACGCAATACAAGTTTTGGATGCCTTTTTTTAAACCCAAACCACCATTATTTACCAGGAAACCCATCTTTGAATGGGTTTGGCCTCCCTTGATAGATTTGAGCAACTGTTGATTTGAGTTGTATCAACTCTAGCCCATGTCCCAATTGGGCCATCTCTTTACACCACTCAACCACCTCAGCCTCCTCCTCCTCAGTCATAACTATAAGAGGCCCTCTACGTTTTGTATGAGTCAGTCCATTTATCCAATAATGTATTGATGAGGGAGGAATACCATGTTTTTTTGCAAATGCCCGAACTAACTATCCATTAAACTCTATGTCGTCAATTGCAACTAACATTTGTTTTTTTGTCCATCCTCTTATTGCACTGATCTTTTTAGTTGAGCTTGCCCCTTGGACTGTTGTTGATGGTGGTTCTGTGGTTGATGGTGTGTTAACATCACCGGCTGTCACATGGTCATCTTCAACAATGTTCCCTGGTGCATTGTCGGCATTGACATCAGCTGGCCTGTCATCATCAGACGATGTGCATCGCAGCTGCGAACCCCTTGTCACTCTCCTGCCACTTCTCCTTGTACGAGCAGAGTAACTTCCTTTTGCCATAGATGCAACAACCTGTAAAATTATTGCACGCATTTAGACATTAGAATATATGTCAAATTATGCTTTAATACTTCTGCAAAAATACTTTTCCTCTATTAAAGGAAATTATCAACATGTATGTTGCATTTAGACATTAGAATATATGTCAAATTATGCCTTAATACTTCTGCAAAAATGCTTTTCCTCTATTACAGGAAATTATCAACATGTATGTCACTATTTTCATAATGAGAGTAAATGTTTCACTTTCATAGGGCAGTGTCAAAATTTTGCAAATGTCATTCCAAGTAAATCCATAGTTCATCAATTTAGCAACTTTTATGTGGATTCAAGTAGATTCTATGATAGTTGTTTCAAATATCATTTTCCATTTACTTTCAACAGTGTTATACAGCTAAACCAATGAGGTATGTAAACATGTATGAATTACGTCATTCTCCTTATATCTGTTAAAGATTAGGGAATACAGGTAATAAGCAGGTCTATTCAATATGTACTTACCCTATAGAGTAGAGTGTAATCATTACTAATGGTTGAATTAGTGCCATAAGTAGAACCATGGAAATCAAAGTAATGAGGAAACAGAGCTTGTTACATTAGGATATGCGTATACAGTTATTACAGTCTATCCATATGTATTACATTAGGATATGCGTATACAGTGATTACAGTCTATCCATATGTATTACATTAGGATATGTGTATACAGTGACTACAGTCTATCCATATGTATTGATTATGTATTACATTAGGATATGCATATATAGTGATTACAGTCTATCCATATGTATTGATTATTGAGAGAACGGTACTCTATATACCAATAAGAAAAAAGATATATATATATAATAGGAATGATTAAGAGTAAGAACCCCAGGATATCATGTTGTATATTGATTAGCTTGTCACCTATGTACCTTATCTAAGCTTATGACAAGCTATGGAATTAGAACACAGTAGTTACATATGACTCTTTCTAACCATGCTTGTTTACCTAATCACTTGCTTGTCTCATTCTCATTACACTCAGCATAAGTAATAGCACAAATATTTTATAAGTAACATCATCTAAAGGTTGGCCTATCAGTACTAACCTAAGAAATACATGTATAGATATTATAAAGTACCTGTATCACAGGGTGGTTATCTCCCTAATAGACTGGATTCAGCTTTAATATACATATAACATATGTAATTATACAGAGCTTTGTTCTAGCTCACTCATAGATAAGGGTGAACTGAAACCATGCTCAGATACTAATACAATCTTTTTAGCATATAGAGCTTACTAGTGATAAGATGAATGAGACCCATTGAATATGATACATACCTTTGTTCAATGTATTATGTTATATAGGTTATACAACTTAGCTTCATACTAGATCACGTATTGAGTAAGATACACGAGTTTCATCAATTCCAGTACTCTGACTGTAATCATACTAGTATACCTGTTCTAACTTATAAGTAATCTGTATAGGTATATCCTAATTAACACTATCATAACATGTAAGAAACACAGACCCTCAGTAATACATGTTCCTTATCACTAGTCGCAAGCTTCATTAGTATCACTAAACAGTTACTCAGCTTAGGCTATGATCAGAACTTGTATCGTTTCATCATAGTTCATAAGGTAAGCATATCCATATTCAACATACAAAAAACAACACGTCTTAAGCATAAGATGTAATCAGAGCTATGACCAAGTTGGTCGATTAGATGGATACGACTGTATTCAATAGGTTCAATTCCTGTAAGCTAAAAAAGCTGTGACTACAGTACTAACACGACATACGTAACCTCTATGATATGTAAGCTGTAATCACTATTAAGCTGATGATCAAATAAGTGTTGCCATAATAAGCTAGAACACATACATAAACTCTGTATAAAAATGGTTAACTGTAACTGTATAAAAAAGGTTAACTGTAACCCTATGGACATAACTATAAGAACAACGACTTTCAATGGTTGTTTGTGAAACCATCCAAGTATCCTTCTAGCAGTTATGGCCAGACAGACCATGTAAGAAATATGATAAATGAAAACAATGAAAACATAATTGTAAGAAGAATGAGTTGTAATTCATATAACTAACTTGGATATATTGGCCACTATTTTGTGATGTTGTCTTCAAGTTTGCTGAATAGTTTGAAAGCATAAGATGCAACTTCAACAGTGGGTGGACTTCTTTTATATTTTTGGGGACTTGAATTTAATTGGTGGACATGGATGTACATGGATTGCAATGGCTTCATTTTGAATGTGTGGTATGGATTTAATTTGATGTGATCTAATGGTTGGGAATTGGTTATTTGTTGATCCATGTGCTTTGATCTGTTTTAATGAGAAATAGAGTGAGTTGGGTGTCATTTATTGAACAAACTGGGTTTAAATGTTATTGGGTTGGGTGTCATTTATTGAACATAGGGTGTTTAGTTGTTGAACAACATAGCAGTTATGGATGACATACATTCCTTTTTGTTATGTGCAGGTAGGCATATTTATTTGGGATGCAAAGTTGCAGTTCTGATGAGTGGGGGTTGAAGTGACTGATGTTTTGTACTTCTGGAATAGACCAGTTTGGAAGCCTTTATGGCTTTAGCTGTTTTCTACTTGGGTCAATATGTTTTGCAGTATTAAGTAGTAAAATACTATTTATGGACAGTTGTGGCCCAGTCAATGTATGGTTGATTTTTGGAAATAAATTAATACTTATTTATACATAATGTTATTTATTTCTGCTTAAATTTTGGTTTCAAAAGTATCAATTACTAGTGGTTTGGTGGGACCAGTACTATATCAATTACTGGTCCCTGCACAACATTAGGAATCTCTCCCCTATATTGGATGGAAAAATCACTCATGGGCAATTTTCTTGTCAAATTCCATCTCTGAGTGGAGGGGAGTGGACCCACCATATTTGGGGGCTCCTCCCCTTCTTTAAACCGTATCCAAAACAAGCATGTTGATAAATACATATTGCCCTCATCACATTGTAAGTCTTGATATGTAGTGTAACTGTTTAAAGCATGCAATTTGTGGATGAGAAGTCTTGGGCTCAAATCTCGTGTACTCCGTCAACTTTTATTAATGCACATTAAACTTTTCTAAAGTCCAATTTAATAGGAAAATGCGTCTTTTTCTAAAGATATTAGGTGATTACAATATCTCCTTCCTCTCGAATATCATTTTTTCACTTCACTCCTTTATGTTTCTTCACCTTGGAATGGAACAACTCTGAAAAGGGAAAATCACTTCACTCCTTTCTGTTTCTTCGGCCTTGGAATGGAACAACTCTAAAAAAGTAGGATCGAGAATGAATGTCTGGAAATTAAATAATTAAAACGAAAGAAGTAGAGGCAGAGTGTTTTTTTTTAAATGGTCTGCATATACATTCGGTGTTGTAATGTATGATCTATCTATACAATTAAACATGTTTTTGGAGGTGGGAGGTCACGGAGAAATTATTGGGAAGAGCGTTTTTGGAGGTGGGAGGTCACGGAGAAATTATTGGGAAGAACGTGTGCATACGTTGCCAATGGTTGTGGCTGTTGTGATAAAAGAAAATGATGTTTGTTGCCAATGGTTGTGGTTGGTGTGATAAAAGAAAATGATGTTTGCTAATGAGAGATATCACGCTAGTATAAATGAGGTTGAAAAGCCAAGTCTTTCGATGGATGGACGGACGAGGAAGATAGATTTGACTTTTTCCTTTTTGAGATTTTAATTAGATTTCAATTTCTGAGATTTTAATATTATATTTTTGTTTCAATTGGTTAGTTTGTTTGTCATTATTAAATTATTAGAGTGTGTATAGGTCAAGATCTAGCAGAATAATTGCATTAATTTGTAAAAATTGAAAAAAAAAAAAAAAATTACTATATATTAGTGATTAAAGAATCAATATATAAAAATTGAAAAAAACTATTTTTTGTATATATTAGTGATTAAAGAATCAATATATAAAGTAGTTAAGTTAAGCTTAATTGCATGTAAGCACTAAATTTAACTAAAGTTAAGTGCCCTTTATGCTATATTAATGTAAGCACTAAAGTTAACCAAAGTTAAGTGTGTTTTATGCTATGTTAATGTGCATGTACACCAACATTCCCCTTTACCCATAACTTATATGAGTATGATGCAAAATGGATGAGTCCTGACAACAAGACCATTTTAAGTACCATGTACAACAAGACCATTTTAGGTACCATGTACAATGCACGAAAGAGGAAACAAGGAAAATCTAGTGGGAACAACCCCCTTCAAAATATAATGCAAAACTACAAGAAAAGATAATTGCTAGGTAGTGGTATCATTCACTCTTAGACAATCTCGCAGAAACTAAAACTTTTGCTCAATGAAAGTCTTGGTAAGATGTCGACAATCTGCTTAGAACTAGGACAATATTGCAGATCGATGATCCCATCATAAAACAATCTTTTGATGTAGTGCATGTGAATCTCGATATGTTTGGTCAATTGTCACTACACTAGATCTCTGTGAAAATTCAATGTACTCTGATTGCCGCACCATATGACATTCAGACGATGGATAATGATACCAAGTTTAGAAAGGTTTAGAAAAGAAATGTTGCAACCAAATGGCTTGAATGGCGGCATTGACTTCTCCTTTGTACTCGGACTTTGTTGATGATAAAGCAATGGTAGCTTGCTTCTTGCTTGACCAACAAATGGGTTGGATCCCAAACTAAGTACATAGTTGGAAGTAGCCTTCCTTCTCCACAAATGGATATGGAGGAACAAACTTCCTTTTCAAAAGTAGAGGTATCAACTCCCATCTTTGGATCAAGGACCAATTCTCCTTATCCATGGTTACATGCCAATATGGATTACCTGCAACTTCAACATGCATTTGACAATCAAATGCATGTACCATATATGTATGCATGTGCATGCCTATCTCTAGTGATCCATGGTTGCATGCCAATATGGATTCCCTGCAACTTCAGCATGCATCATTAATGATTAGATGCATATACCATATATGCATGCATGGGCATGTTTGTATCTAGGGATGCATGCATAGCTTTAGGGATGGCTTCGTGGATGCATGCATGGTGTTATAAATGCCTCCTTGGATGCATGCATGGCTTTGCGATTAAGAATGCATGTGGGGCATCATCAACAACATCAATAGTAGAGGAATCAATGTCCTCTGCTATGTTTTTGAAAGCAAAGTCTCCATATATAGCAAATTCTTCATCACTCATATCTTCAATTCTTTGCAATTTTTGACACTTTCAATTTATGGAAAATTTAGGTACTTTCAATCTCCCAATAGGTTCCAATTCTTTGATCTTCAAACCTATAAAACATTGTTCATGCACCTTCTCTAGGTCCCTCTCAACTTCGATAACATGTTAAATTATGAGAGTCTGCATAGGTAAGGACCTAGCTGGAGAATAATTGCAGACCTAGCTAGAGAATAATTGCATAAACTTGCAAGAATTGAGAAAAAATGGAAGAGAGCATGAATTTTGTATATTCAATAGTGATGAAAGAATGAATACATAAAGCACCTAAGTTAAGCTTCATTGCATGCAAGCACTAAAGTTAATTAAATGTAACTAAAGCTAATGTGTTAAGCTATGTTAATGTGCATGTACACCACATGCAAGCACTAAAGCTAAGTGTATTTTATGTTATGTTAATTTGCATGTACACCAACACTCATGTGTGGCCATTTATTTAAGGGTATTTAAATAACCTAGGTCACACCAATTTTATCACTAAATTATTTTTGTTTCATTAAGAATTTTAAATTTGAATTATTGTATATACTAGTGTTTAAAAAAATAAAACAGGTTAATAAAAATTAATTATTACTTTGTATTTTTTATTTTATTTTTAATCTAAGAAAGAAATTTTGAAAAAAAATAAATATTAAACTAAATATTTTGAAAATAAAAATAAATTTTTTAATTTTTTAAATTTTTATTTTTATTTTTTGATTGGTTCCATGGGCTTTTAAAATAAAAATTCTATTTCGAATAGAAAAATAATATCGACTATCATTTAAAAAAATTAATATGTTATAAAATAATTAGAAGTAAAAAAAAATTGTGAATCACATGTTTAAATCTTATACTTTTCAAAAACATTCTTAAAAAAAATGTAAATAAACTAATTAAAAATCTATGTTAACTAATTTATGTCGATATCAACTTCATATATATATATATATATATATATATATATATATATATATATATATATATAATAAAAATAAAAATAAATATTATAATTTAAAAATTTTAATCTTCTGTATCTAAAACTTAGAGAATCTATAATTAATCATTAATACTAATTTCCTTTACAGTACACTAGGGGAGGGACGCCATTACCTGTGCGCCCTCCCCGCCACCTCGCCTGCTGCCACGTGAATCACATGAAATTAGTACGACAGTTGTCCGTCGTGGAGGTCCACGTGTTGGGCACCGTGTCAAGGGGTTAAAACACTGTTCTGCGCCGTGTTTAGGGTTGATTCTGCATCATTTGTGCGATGTGTTGTTTGCCATTTGTTTTTCTGTTCGGGTCCGGTTTTTGGGCAAAGCCCTCTACCGAAGATGGTGCGGGACGGCCCCAAAACCTGCGCACTTTGTCCACCATGGTTGAGCTGATGTCTGCCATTGTTTGAGGTTACGCGTCCATGGTTGGAACAGGGTTTCTAGCTTTCTTGTGGTTTTCCACCTGAATTTGTTGGTCATTCTGAACCGCCTGTGGTTTAGGGTTTCTTTGGTGGTGGTTTAATTCACGATTTTTGTTTTTTGGGGAGGAGCCAGTTGCAGTTTTAGCGAGTTCGAGGTCGAAGGTTTTTTTAACAGGTAATTGCAGGTTTTTCTAATTTTTGTTGGTTTTTTTTGTTGTCTAATGGCTAATTTCCAACTCGTTGCAGGTGTGGCGAGCTCTGGAGAAGGTCTGGCGCAGGTGTGGCGAGCTCCAGAGAAGGTCTGGCGAAGGTGTGGCGACCATCCATGGCTTCTATCCAATAGGATTTTAATCCTACCAGCTATTTCTATGTGTTTTTCAACACAAAACACCTTATTGGAATTTTTGTTAACTTTGCATGGCAGGTTTTGAGGGTTTAGGGTTTTGCAGGTTAGGGGTTTATGGTTTAGTGTATTTAACTTATTTTGTTCTTTCTTTTGTCTCTGAATTTAAATTTAAATGCATACTTAGTTATTTAGGATTTTGTTCTTTCTTTGGTCTCTAAATTCAGGCTGTAGTATCATTGTTTGCATGTTTACCTACATAATGGCTTACAATGTTTCACTATGGCTGCTGCCGTGAGAGTATTCAGGGAGAGGCAGAACCCATAGTGAGGTTCGAGATTTTCTGCGCTGAGCCATGGAAAAGAAAAAGAGGCAGCTGCAGTTTCCTCTTTTTCAGAGAGCAGTACCCTTATATTTGTTGCTGCAAATGCTTGTTAAGATGACATGGCTTCTTCTTCTACTATTGATAAAGCTAATAGCAATACCAACGCTCTACCAATAGTGGAAACCCTAGAAATCGATGTCATCCCTCATGACCACCAAAACCCTCCATCGCTTCCTCATGCCTCCACTTCCTTCTCAAGCCTCTGAAATGAGTGCCAGATATTGTAGTGGAGGGTTGAATTATCTATTAGATCATTGGTTAGGGCCTTTTGTATTTTACTTTAGATCAGTCATAGTTCAGTCCTTATGAAATTCTAGAGATTCGAGTAACCAAAGGAGATGCACAAATACATCTACTTAACATTTTCTTGAGGTCATTGTTTAGTGATTATTGTGAGGGATTATTCGTTGCTGACTTGTGAACATGAGCTGTAGAGTATAAGGCCACAAAGTAGCTTGACAACAAGGCTGCAGGATATGTTGAGAAGTTTGCACATATAAGTTTGTCTTCCAGCGATTTCCTTGGCAAATAAATAGCCCAAAGGAAAGTGAATAAATTTAGAGGGTTTATATCAACGAAGACATACCACTATAATGTGATTTAAGTTCAGTGTCCATCCCTCGCTTTCTGCTTCAGTTTTTTTCCCTAGTTCATGCCACAATTCCTTATTTTGAAGACCAAAATTATACTTAAACCAAATTAGAAATTTCATCAAATGAGTGTGTCGAGTAGAGAACTTCAATGAGTTTGATTAGGATCTGTGTAAACACTTATGACATCAATCTTCAAGTATTTAAACACATATGAATCTAATAAAAAATGTAAGACTTAAACCCATACATTTCACAAGGAGAAGTTCCACGTTGCTTCAGGCTTCTAGATCCGAATGAGGGACCTTCATATAATTAGAGCTTTAAAAATTCATGAAGTCTAAATTAGGACAAGACCTAATAGGGTAGTAGAGAATATAACTCCAACAAAGCACCAAAAGGATACCTAAGATCCTTAGAGAAAACAATGACCTGCAAAACTGGAGCCCAACGATACCCAAATTGTAAATATAAAACCATAAAATCCTTGACAAAAGATAAATACAGAATATGTTTCTTCAGTAGTATGCATCTCATTGTCTTTGTGTAGCTTCGGGTTAGGGATTGAATATTTATGCACAAATATGTCTAAAATTATCACTAAACAACAACGAATTTAGATCTCTGGCCCTCTAGTCAAATCTCAGTCCTTTGCTACTACTGCACAATGCATAAACCTCTGACTTTTGTATGTATTTGACCTTCCTTAGAAAGTTCAAGACTATGCTGGATGAAACCTCCTCAGATAGATCAATACTCACAAGATGCTTCTAGTGACTTCGACCTTCCTTAGGATATCAATTCTATGTTGGTCGTAGACATAAGATTAGAGATAGATCCAACAAAAACTTGATTGATGCATAAGAGGACTAGAAATTCCTCCTTTCCTATTAAATTTATGCTATTGCTCTTCCGCAATTCCTATGTATGGACCTCTTTGTCTAGTTAAATTTTTGCAAAAAAAGAAAAAGTTGTTCCTCGTGTGTAGACCTGCAAGTCCAATTTATAAATTTATATAGGCAATGTCTTCGACGGAAATCCACCTGAATAGCTTTTGCCAATGGATATACACAAGGAAAAACAAGTGAGGGTGTTTATCACTGAAAGGAAAAGAGATGTGCATAAAGGGTGCAAAATGAAAACAAACGCCTTTTCTATAAGATGCCTTCCCTTTGCAGAAGCAGTGCATTTTATCAAAAATAAAATGTACAATAAGACAAGTGACACAGAGGAACAAATGGATTCTAGTCAAATCGAACAAGATAGTAGAGAATATGGTAGAATTCCAAAACTTTTCATTATGCCAGCAGCATTTATACCTTGCAAGGAAGACATACAGAAAGCTTATCGTATAGAGATGGCAAAGAAAAACAAATGGAATGTTATCTCACCTTTAAGTTTCTAACTATCTTCTATCCTGAGATAGTGAAAGATCCATTTCTTGACATTTGCTTATTTGTGGAAGATTTCAATATAGATCTGCTAATAAATAGAGCACCGGTCACCAAAGACGCAGAGCGTTTGTCACTAAAGACATAAACATTACTGCAAGGGTATATGAAAATCCTGTTGCCAAGACACCAGGGGAATAAGATTCAAAATAACAAAGGCTAGTCAAATTGAAAAGTTGTTTTATACAATGTATATAAGATATACCTCAGTTCTCATGACTGATTCATTTAATTTCTTTAATTTGGTAATTGCATGCAGGACATTCAAAAGATTAGAGGTTTAGTGAATTTAACGATACATTGCATATCATGAAAGTATGCGTAATTCATTAAGAATTCTTAAACTCTATTCTTTATGACCCTGAGAATCTTGTAAGATTTCTACATTATATAGACTATAGATGTTCCTTCTAAAATGGATTTTGGCTACAATGTCGCACACATTATGAAATGAAACAACCTAGGTTGTAAGCCAAAATGTTTTTGTGACAAGAAAAAGATACAATCCATCCAAAATCCACATCATAATGTGGTTAGAACCAAAAACATATGACACCCCTATTCTTTATGGCCCTGAGAATCTTGAGTGCCAAACTCCCCGAGTTACCTTCTTGAGCTAGGTAGGTTGGCCTACCAGTCAAGGGTTGATTAGGAAATGGTTGATTGCTGCCATATGATTGATTCCGATTTGCAGCTTCCAGCCATGGAGGTATTGAGTACCCATACCTTACAGTTGCACTACTGACCCCTGCATTAAGTGGAGGTGTGTAATGAGCATACATAGAATTGACACCAACTCTAGTAGGAACAAGGAAAGTGGGTAAACCCTCAGTTTGATAGTGAGGCACTTGAATGTTTATGAGATCTTGGAATAATGGTGTATTATCTGCAATGGAGTCCAATGAGTTTGAAATAATCTTGGTTTCATCAACTATTCTTGTATCATTGATCATCCCTTGTTCGTTTTCAAGCATTTGTTGTGCCTTTCGTTTTTCCTTTCCCTGTCTTGCCATTTGTTTTTGTTGGTCCTTAACTTGCCTTGCTTTATCTCTTTCAATCCTTTCATCTGCTTGACATTGCACTGCAACAATCCTTGCTGCCTTCTTCTCCTTGACTAGATCCTTCTTTTTCTGTTTTAATTCTTTCATTTCAAATTTCTTTTTTTCAGACTCAACTAACAGGTTTATATAGTCCTTTGAGGTGAGTAATTGTGAGCTTCGGCCCAAACGAAGACTACTCGGTGCACCTTGCTTTTTTTTCATTGATACTCTCTCTACTGGTAGCTTTAGGAACTGGCCAAGTGTCTTCTCCACCCCTCCCACCTGCATGTCATTGCTTGGTACTTCCTTTTCAGTATCTGATGGAACTGATTGAACTATATCATTATCTTCATTTGATGCCTCATTATGTCCTTCATCTTCTTCCATTGATCTATTGTCCACAAAAAAATGAACAATTTCACTATTCAATTCTGCTGGTTGTGAGGGCATGTTCATGCTTTCTTCATTGGTTGTTGAGACACTATGTGCATTCATATTGATCATTGCTTCTACTAGCCATGAAGGTGGGGTTACTTGGCTTGGCAATGTCAATTGTTCATTGTCAACTGCATGTTCAACAATGTCATTAACAATATCAGCAACAGGAGTTTCATGTTCTTGAGTTGGTGGAACGATCTCCATGTTACTACGAATTTGTTCATGGTTATATTGTGTTTCACATACAGTTTCATCATCTTCAGCATATAAGTGTCTTTGAGATAGGGAAATCATGTTACCAGCTGCAAAAATAGCATCTTGGTCATCTACTTCTTGCGCTTCAACACCTGTTTGGGCATTCCCTTCTTCCTGACCATCCACATGAAACGCTTGGCTACAACTAGTATCATGCATAAGAGCATCATAGTTCAGTGGCCAAATTCCTGTCCTCCTAAAGCCAGCCTTGATATTTGATGGTGTTAAAGCCCTTTTAAAAGCTTTACTTGCAAGCTCTGCTAGCTCAAACCTTTTCACCTCAACCCCTGGATTCTTTGCCATCCATGTAGCACGCTCCTACTTGAAATAGTTCTTGAAAGGGCCAAGCAGACTAACATCAAGGGGTTTTAGTCTGTGAGTGGTATGAGAGGGCAATGTCAACAGGTCGATGCCTAAATTATTTGCTTCCTCAATTGTTTGTATAGCCATGTGGCTCCCATGGCCATCTAATATCAATAGGTGTTTGTTATTAGGCGAGACGCCACCTGGTACCGATGCAGCAAAGTGAAAAAGCCAACTTAGAAACAGTTTTTCAGTCATCCATGCATGGGGATGTGCAGCCATGCATGCACTTGGTTCACAATTCTCTATATAGTTTTTCAGTTGATTTTTACCTTTGAATAGATAAAATCTTGGGATTGAAGTACCAATTACATTTACACAACATAAAATAGTTATCCACTCCCTACTCTTAAGCAAAATCTTTGGCACATTTCGGCTCCCTCTCTTGGAAATTACCCGCATGCCATAATTCCTCCCTGCCTATAAACCTATTTCATCATAGTTCCATATATGGTCTGCTCCATAAGAATGTTTACCATAAGCACTAGAAAGTGTGTCATAGAACTTTTGCACAACTGCAGGGCACAAATTTTATGCTCTGTCTATGTCAAGGCCCTCAGCAGTACGCAATACAAGTTTTGGATGCCTTTTTTTAAACCAAACCACCATGATTTACCAGGAAACCCATATTTGAATGGGTTTGGCCTCCCTTGACAGATTTGAGCAACTGTTGATTTGAGTTGTATCAACTCTAGCCCATGTCCCAATTGAGCCATCTCTTTACACCACTCAACCACCTCAACCTCCTCCTCCTCAATCATAACTGTAAGAGGCCCTCTACGTTTTGTATGAGTCAGTCCATTTATCCAATAATGTATTGATGAGGGAGGGATACCATGTTTTTTTGTAGATTCCCGAACTGAGTATCCATTAAACTCTATATCGTCAATTGCAACTAACATTTGTTCTTTTGTCCATCCTCTTATAGCACTGATCTTTTTAGTTGAACTTTCCCCTTGGACTGTTGTTGATGTTGGTTCTGTGGCTGATGGTGTGTTAACATCAGCTGCTATCACATGGTCATCCTCAACAATGTTCCTTGGTGCATTGTTGACATTGACATCAGTTGTCCTGTCCTCATCAGACGATGTGAATCACAGCTGCGCACCCCTTGTCACTCTCCTGCCACTTCTCCTTGTATGAGCAGTATAACTTCCATTTGCCATAGATGCAACAACCTGTAAAATTATTGCATGCATTTAGACATTAGACTATTTGTAAATTATGCTTTCATATAAGGCAAAAATACTTCTGCTTTATTACAGGAAATTATCAACATGTATGTTAGTATCCTTGAAAAATCAAATATACAGAATCATTTTGTTGTATGTCTTCAAAATTATCAGCGATTTTTGTTTTGATAACTTGTCTTTACACTTGAAATACCATGACTGTATTGATTGGTTTTGTTATGCATTTCCCAACAAAGCTCTTGTTCGGTTTGACTACTTAAAATATTGTTTTGTTGTTTGTTGTTTTTTTTTGTTGTTTTGTTGTTTTCTGTAAGTGATTGGATGACATGGGAATATGTATTATTACAGAAGTCAAAGATTACAAATAGAGTTCATGCCTCAGCATCCCTTTCTCCAAACTTGTCCTTGGACCACATCCCTACGTTTCCACTGCAGTGATGTAACTGGATGGAAATGGAAGAAAACTTAGATTTTTAGTAACAACCAAATAGGAAACTAAAAGCCAAATTATCTTGAGTTTCTAGCTTAGTCGATTTTGATTATTACATTTTGAGTATCTCCATTGACCTTTGTACACCTATTTACACAGTGTTTTAGCTAAGGCAAAAGCAAGAGAAATGTGCACATATATTTTGTTTCACTCTGTCTCGTATCATTTGCTAGTGATATTACACATGCTAGCATCATTAGAACCATGGCTATGGCCAAGGAAGAAGTTCCTTCACATTCAGTTACTCTATTGATCACAACTTGTGATGTTTTGGTTATCGGTAGTTATGTGCATAAAAAACCTTGAATCCATGCTTTCATCATGTAGAGAAAGAAATGCTCGATAATGGGGTAACTGAAATAAAGGAAAAGTTGGATTATGTTTCCAAGAAATCTTCTCAATTATAATATTTCATAGATTTGACTTCCAAAAAATCGAATTGCATTACTTCGTAGTCTCTCATTGCAAATTACAACTTTCTTTTGCCTCAGAAGATGGGCAGAAAGCTAGGAATAAGTAGGACAAAATGCCAAGGAAAAGAGGAAGGCCTATGACCAAAAAGCGAAAATATCCAAAGCTAGACAAACTTGATCCATGTAGCACAAAAACAAAATGATAGTCAACACCCATAATTTGCATGACACACACAACATTGGTTTCCAGGTGATAGATCAAGATTAAAGTAAAATCTTGTCCTAGGTCATTTGGAGGATAGGCAACCAAAAGCCAAATTATCTTGAGTTTCTAGCTTAGTCGATTTTGATTATTACATTCTGAGTCTCTCCATTGACCTTTGTTCACCTATTTACACAGTTTTTTAGCTAAGGCATAAGCAAGTGAAATGTGCACATATATTTTGTTTCAAATATCATTTTCCATTTTTTTGTTGTTTGGCATTGCCAAAAATGTCTCAGTATGCCAACTTCTCCATTGCAATCCACGGCCACCATTCCAGGCATAGTAATTAGTTTGGAAACTCAAACAAAATATGGTCATATGCTCGAGAAGAGTGTTATGCATGTCATAATCATAGTAAGGCTAGGCAACTTGAAAGCCATGAGAGATCTCGGTGATGCTTTCATTTAGAATTTTGTTCATTCCCATTACAATAGACTTTCATGTAAATCAAGATTCTTGTTTTGGACAAAGAAAACTTAACTAAAGATGTGTGAGAAAAGATATTAGGTTTTTAAAACATTTATCTCATTGAATGGAGAAATTAGAGTTTGAAATAAGAAACTCTATAAAAAGTAGTTGTGTGGTTATATGGTTTCCAATTTTTATTATCAGTCATAAAAAGTTTTAAAAAATTGAACTGAAAAAATTAAGTATGTTGAAGGCATTCATTTTTTTTTTTTAAGGAATGGTTTTAACTTTTCTAAATAGCTATATTTAGAACCTACTTTTTATTCAATGGTTGTTTGTGAAACCATCTAGCTATCCTTTTAGCAGTTATGGCCAGACAGATCATGTAACCATCAAACAAGAGAAGTAAAGGAGTATAGAGAGGAAAAGATAAATTCTCCATGGAGAAATTGATGTATTACAAAGTATTTAATGTTGTTTTATGAAATCTAAGTACTCTATTTTTCTTACTCGGTTCACCTTAACAGTCTTTTCGTTATTGTCTATTTTTGTCATATCCTTGTGGTTATATCTCGGTGCTCCTTAACAGCATTTCCCTTACAATTTGTTTTTGTATGATCCTCCTGGTTATATGGGTGAATTGTGAAATAGAACTGTAGGTTGTGTGTTTATTTTCATGAAAGTGAAACTGAATCTATAAGAAGGTGAATTGTGAAATAGAACTGTAGGCTGTGTTGATTTTCATGAAAGTGAAACTAAATCTGTAAGAACTGAAAATGTAAGAACTATGATAAATGAAAACAATAAAAACAGAACTATAAGAAGAATGTGTTGTAATTGATATAACTAACCTGGATATATTGGCAATTGTTTTGTGATGTTGTCTTCAAGTTTGCTGAATAGTTTGAAAGCATAAGATGCAACTTCGACAGTGGGTGGACTTCTTTTATAGTTTTTGGCACTTGAATTTAATTGGTGGACATGGATGGACATGGATTGCAATGGCTTCATTTTGAATGTGTGGTTTGGATTTAATTTGATGTGATCTAATGGTTGGGAATTGGTTATTTGTTGATCCATGTGCTTTGATATGTTTTAATGAGAAATAGAGTGAGTTGGGTGTCATTTATTGCAGTTATTGGGTTTGGGTGTCATTTATTGAACAAAGTGGATTTAAATGTTATTAGGTTGGGTGTAATTTATTGAACATAGGGGGTTTAGTTGTTGAACAACACAACAGTTATGGCTGACATACATTCCCTTTTATATGTGCAGGGAGGGATATTTATTTGGGATACAAAGCTTCAGTGCTGATGAGTGGGGGTTGAAGTCGCTGCTACTTTGTACTTTTGGAATAGACCATTTTGGAAGCATTTATGGTTTTAGCTGTTTTCTAGTTGGGTCAATATGGTTTGCACTCTTAAGTAGTAAGATACTATTTATGGACAATTGTGGGCCCAGTCAATGTATGGGGAAATTTTGGACATAAATTAATACTTATCTATACTTAATGTTATTTATCTTTGTTTAATTATTGATTTCAAAAATCTCAATTTATGGTGGTTTGGTGGGACCAGTACTATATCAATTACTGGTCCCTGCACAACATTAGGAATCTCTCCCCTAATACAATAAAATTAATATAATTAATCAAATTGTCACTATCGTTGTACTGTTGTACTGACATGACTCAAACCTGCATAATAGTGTGCAAGAAAATACCTTGCATAATGCACGAATAAGTTGCCCACATTGATGAGAGGCATAATGATAATTTTTACATTTACCCATCCTTTCTAGTTTAACAAAAGAAAATTATATAACAAACTTGATTACCAAATAAGCTTTAATGGAGGAGAATACTAAGTGGAATAGATGTGACTTTTAATTTAGTTCATAGATTTGTGTGTTAAAATTCATATAAAACTTTGCCACTTGATTGAGTCTTTGTCTGTTTTTGAGTTCTTTGAGAATATGTTTTATATGGTTATTATTTTTTAATTTTATATTTATAATAATAATTATAATTTAATTATAAATTTATAATTAAATTAAATATTAATAATAATTTATTTTTATAATAAATATGATATTATATGTAAAGTTATTGTAAATAGAAATTTATTATTATTAAATAACATAATTTATATATATAATTTTAGAAATTTTTTATTCTACATATATTTAAATTAATTTAAAATAATTATTTTTTATTTTTTATATTAAAAAAACACTTAATTTATGGAAAAAATTCCAATTTCAAAAACAACTAGAAAGTTGCACTTCGTCAACAAAGACTTGAACTTCATTCCACTTAATCCATGGAAGGAAAGAAACATAAATCTATAATTTTGTCTTTTTCCATTTTGCATCTTCGAGAAAGACTTTAGCTTTTCCACCATGGATGAGGAGAAAAATAAATTTTATAATTTTAGTTTTTACCGATTTTGAAATGTGTACTTTCTTTCTTTTTGAAAAGTGTATTTTTTTTGGGATAAATTTATATTATTGGTTGATTTTCTCCTATTAGAGTTAAGTTGGGATTAAAATTTTAATTTTAGTCTTATAAATTTTAAAATTTGTGCTTTTTTTTTCATTGGACAAGTTCATATTATTAGTTGATTTTTCTTAATTTGTTCGGATTATTGGATAGTTGTATTAATAATAATAAATCAACATTCTAAAATAATTTAATGAATTTTCTCAGATTCGGGTGTACCTTCGAACATCGTGCCTTATGAGAGATTGTACGATAACTTTTAATCTAGCATTCAATAGTGTGCCTCGGTGGCAACTATGCACTACATGTCTCATTCAATTTGGCTCAAACAAAGTTACTCGATGGAGTCTAGAACATTCCCTCTCGATCTAGCATGAGATCTACCTTACACATGCAATCCTGCTCTTGATCCAACTAATTCAACTGCTCCCTCATTCCCTCCATCATTCTCTCCTACAAGCATCAAGTCCAGAAGAGGGGGGCAACGCAATCGTACTCAAAACTACCAGGCTCCAAACGTGGTGGAAGAGAGCAAGGACAGTCACCCCTCCCTCCTTGGCATGGCCAAGAGGAGGAGATTTTCGACCAGAACATTCCACCCCACATTTAGTGCTTGGTTGCAGCAATGGAGGCAGAGGAGCGCAAATGTCTGGGTAAAGGAAATTGGGCAATGAGAAACTTGTTAGCTCACTAGCTTTAGAACATGAAAGAAACCGGGGAAGAAGTTGAGCACATAATGGTGGAGGTCAGCGTCAATCTCAGCAACACATGTCTCTCTCTATGAAATCCTCTCCAGATTAATTAACATAGAGTTTCCTCCCATCCCTGCAACTCTAAGGAAGGTTCAACTGCCATGGACTCTTCTCACCAGACGACCATTCCTCCTAACCCTAGCCCTCCAACGAATCAAGAAAAGAATAAGGGCGTGGAGGACTATGGTGGCTCCCCATCCTACAAGGTCCCTGAGCCAAAAGTCGATAATCAGATAAGGGATCCTACAAACACTTCCCAAGTCACCAAAGGAGAATCCTCTCAGCTTAGTGCAATTTCATATGGTGTTTTGATTGAATGGGAGCATCCTCCCTCAATGCAAGAAGGATATGATGATCCATTTTCCTATTTGGACATGTTGGAGTAAGAAAAAAGGCCAAAGCCAAGCACCACCAACCTCAAGAGGTTCCAATGCCAAGAAACTAGCATGACTAGGTCCTTCATTAAGCTTTATATGTCTCCATCTTCTTTTAGTTTCCATAGTTATTTCAGTTTGTCCAGTCACTCTAGAAAGCATCACATCTATATTGCCTCTATTCCAAACTGCCTCAAACTATCATATGAATTTTCTAAGGGATCATCTAGATTCCCTTTCATGGGCAGATGTTCCCTCACAAGTTCTCTTCAAACTAGAACAGGCAATTTGTATACAACTCCTCATCTAAACACAAGCTTCTCTAGCTCACCTCAACTTGTACTCTATATAGATCATTTTTGGTAATATTAATTTCTTTGCTTGCTTACAAACAAAAAAACAATCTAATTAATTAATATATAAATTTTATAAGCTTTATTTTTTTTATATTAGTCATTTTAAAATATATTTAAAATAATGGTTAGCGACCCCTCACTAAAGAAACTAAAACCATAAATATAAGGTTCTTGTCCAAATCACTATATAAATGACTATGTAACATTAGTAAAGTATAAACAATCAGTGTTTGAAAATTGTTATGTTTCCTAATACTATGCCTACCATGATTAATAGAGAGGCTACTCATAAGTATATAGACAAAAAAATTGAACATGAACATATTAATTAGATTGGGAATCGGCAGGATAGCTTCCAAACTATCAATATTCTACTCCTCCAAAGCTAGGAAGTCCATTCCAACAATTTTCCTGGCTAAGAGAGAGACTTAGGGATCCAATTTATTAATCTAAAACTAAAGGGCATCAATGCATAGGAGAATCTACTATTGAGGATTGTTTCTTTCGAGGAGCACCTTCCTTGTAATTGTTTTTATCTTCCAATTATTTGTTGTTACAATTGTGAGTATTGTTAATGTCGAGGAGCCATTGTCCCACTTTTTCTTCTATCTCATCATCATGGATACAATTTTGCTCTAGTTTTGCCTCTGGTTTTGCAATATTAATCTCATCTTGTGCTATTATGGGAGTGTGTGATATGAATATGTAAACTTGAATATTTTTAACAATTTCCAAGTGAAAATTATATGTGTTTTTGGTAGAGGATCAATTTACTAAACACATAAAACAAGTGAATTTTAACCATTTTTTACAGCCAAACAGAGACAAATAACCATATCTAAAACACATAACACAAAACATGATAACGGAGTTCGCCCCTCTCCTGGGCTACATCTCCTAGTCCAGCTTCCAATGTAGGGCTTTTTCATTAAGTTCTCAAAAGTGTGTTTAAATAGTTTTACAATCTCAAACAACAAAATTGATGTCTCTAATGGATCCAACACTGTCAAAAACCCCTATCTGGGTTCTTTCTACACCTCATTTGGCCAAAAATTGAGAAAGTTATGCATGTTACCAGTTTTTCCCAATTCTATGGCTAGTCATGCAACAATTCGACCCAAATCTAGCTTGAGAGCCCCAAACCTGGAATCGGTGCGCAAATCTGGCCTACAATCCCACTCGACGGGAAAAATTGTAGGACCATTAATTCGGCCATTAAGCCCCCAGTTCCAAAAAACTTGATCACGTGGCACACATATGATGACATTGGAGGTCGATATTCCAGGGCCTAACTCCACGCCCTTTAGTTTTTCCATGCGCATGGTCATATAGGATCCTAGTGACCTTTGGTTGGCCCCCTTACCTCCGTGGGCTCCTGGTTACATGGCATTTCATATGGCCTTAGGCTAGCCCCCTCACATTACCACCTCCAATTTATCATTTGGCTTCGACTATGTGAGGCGTTGGGTGTTGTGGTCGTGGGTCAGACTAAGGCCTAGCCCCTTAGCCCCTCCACCTATGGTCCTATGGGTGCTGGGGTGACCAGGGGCTAGGGCTTAGCCTAACCCCCTCCCTCAAATATGCCCCATAACAAACTTTATATAGCGGTTCAAAATTATAGGTTAAGAACCATAGTAGTGGCACAATGGTGCGGGCCTATTGTGTTGTGTTGCAGGTCATGGGTTCGACCCTCATGGTTTCTCAACCTCCAGCCAAAATTTTGGACCAACCTCCAAAGGCCACATGGCAACCCTGGTTGGTCCACGTGGCCCTCCACTATTGGCCTCAATCAAAAAGACCAACAACCAATCGAAAACCACAAAATTTCAACCAATCAATGGAGGACACTTGGTGAGCCACCACTAGCCTAAAATGCATAGTTAGCATGTCTAGTCACCTAGCTAGTCAGCATACGGACTGCTGACTGAGCGTACCTGCAACCCAACTTTTAAAATTTAGATGTTTGTCAAATTTATCAGAACACGATATCGGGAGCATACGATATCGGTTTTGAGTGAAACAAGTTGCATTGGATTCAGATCACCAAGATCTATCCAATTTTAATGGTTTTGAGCATTTTTTAACACTTTTAAATTTGAGCATCGCAAAATGCCTCGGCACTACATTGGATTTTCCACTAGGGTTGATCGTGGAAGTTGGAGTAAGAACCAAGGCAAGGAATAATTAATGACAGAGGGAGGACACACAAAGAATGATGATATCAATTAAGCAGGAGGGGGCATAGCTCAACCAAGCTTGCCTAGGGTGCAAGGGGAATGGGATAGACAAAACCCAGGAGGAGGAGAAGGGGTGAATTGAAAAGGTCAAATGGTTAGAAATCAAAAGTAGGGAAAAAAAAGAGAAAGGAGGCTACCATGACCCCACAACTAGCAAAACCCCGAAACGGAAACCAAACACTAAGAAATGCACAAGGCAAGGACCAGATCTTAGGCTTACCCAAAGAAAAGTAATTTTGATTATGGGACGAAATATTAGGCTTCTTATAGCCAGCGAGTCAACTAACCATATCAATCTCAAACATGCTTAAACGACGTGATGAGGGTAATCGGAAATAATGGTTGGAATCAAAGGGAAACAATATCTAAGTAGACTTAATGGCATAGTATTCCCATTTATCCAAGTCACATAGTCTAGATGTTATAGGGTCGATGAGGGTATGCTAATTTTCCAGCTAATAAGAGAAACAAGATGGGTTGCAACACCATTATTACCCCAACACATGTGTTATATGGAACATACACCCCATCTAGGGAGGATCCATCTACTTGGGAAATGGAAAAGTAGTGCATCTTCAATAAATAAAAAATATCATTACTCCAATGAAGGTCAAGAGAAATAGGATCATGATTGAGACCTTTATTAGCTAGGAATTATCATTGGGATACAAGGAATAATATTGTTGATGCGCTCCAAGCCATTTTCTAATTATCAATTGCTCAAGATATTGGATGGTAAAGACCCATGTTATATCTTCTTAACCATCTAATTATTAATTGCAATTCCCCCTCAACAATTAATCTTATGTAGCCTTCATTGATATCCACATGAAGGCCATGTTCCAAAGCATAGATCTCTAATGCATTATCTTTGCCTAGTCCAAGAGAGTTTGCGTAGATTTGAAGGATTTCCCCTATGTGGTTTCTGAGCACTCCTCCAAATACAACTAGTCCTAGTCTACCCTTAGAAGCACCATCAAAATTAAGTTTGATAAATAAATAAAAATTGTGGGGGGGGGGAGGGGGGGGGTGCTTTGTTTGAGATGGCAGTGTGAGAGGATCTTTAAGTCGTTTATTAGAGGTCATTTGAGGGAGTGATCTCTAGGGATTTTAAGATGAGTGCTTATTAGTCGTTGCCTTTCATATCTTTATGTTTCCATGAGGTAATGAGAACTATTTCCTTGATGTCTCACTTGGATTTTTCCCAAATTAGGTCCTATACTTAGTATAGGTTTTTAAATATCCTCTTTCTCTTTTCCTTCTACACTTCTAAAAGGACAAATCCATGAAATTTTTTGAGTTCAATTGATGATGGGATGGATGAACATTGGTGATAAGGTAGTTATTAAGCTATCTTTATTTATATCTTACTGTCAGAATACCAAAGCCACTTTGTCCCGTAAGACCTCAATGAAAAGACCGGAGTTTAGAAAGTGTTCTACATTTTCCTCATTTTGATTGTATAGATAGCATGGGGATCATCCCTAGAATCCTCATCACTGTAGTTTATTCTAGGTGAGAATATTTCTATTTCGTAGAATACAAAGAAATAGAGAAACTTTTGGCCATCGATTGTGTTTCCAAATATTGATCCATACCTTCAAGGAGGGAAGGTTTGAGTGTCCAACTACTAATCTATAAACTTCCCTCACCTTGAAACATCATTAAGGTTGGTATCCCCATCCTAGATTGTTTCTTCCCTCTTGAGTTTTATTTTCTTGTTGTTCAAATCTTGCTAAAAAATTTCCAAATTAAAAGCCTCAAGGAGTGGAGACTAGATCTTGTGGGGATGCGATGAGTGACAATGAGGGTGCACCAATTTGGATGCCTAGTAATGTGAGAGTATGGTTTTTCCATGATTGACTATAGATTTTGGCATGCAGTAAAAATTTCCCTTCTCATTGAGTTTTGGTAGTTTCTTCTAAGGGTCCTCCCAAAATAATGTTGATTGACCATTATGAACTTCCCATAAGTAATGATTTTGGACCAAATATTGACTATTCCAAGATGCTTTCCATTGAGAGCCAACAATGGTTCCATCCATCCAAACTAGATTATTTTCCTCTATGTTAGTTGCATATTTTCTTCACCAAATGTTATCCCATCATTCATGGGGACTTTGGAGCCACCACTAGCAAGCTTTTGTTCCCAAAGTTGAGTTGAGGACATTTGATCTTTGAGTCCCAAACATCCTACTTTTCTTGGAAGACATAATTTTTCCCAATCCATAAGGACCTGTTTCTTTTCTTTTCTTTTCTCCTCCCTAAAGCAAAAAATGTTGAAGATTGTGAACCTTCTTGAGCATAGATTTAAGGTTTTTCGATGCTAAGAAGAGGTATAACAACATAGCTTGAAGAAAAAATTTGAGAAGGGAAGCATCCTACTATGTTAAGAGAATGAAAGGAGTAGAAAGCTAATTTTTTCTCCATCTTGTTAAGAAGATCCTCCCATGAGGCATGGTGAAGGGAATTTTCAACAAGAGGGACACCCAAATATTTGGATAGAAGGGATACTTGTTGTGAATCCAAAATTCAAGAAACATGCAATTAAATAGTAGGATGGTATTAAAGAAAAAAATTGATACTTTCCATGGTGGATTTTTGTAGGATATGCTTCCATAAAATCCAACGACACCTTACTTCAAGGCATATGCTCCATGAACTGTTGGTACTCCCATGAGAAAAGTATCATCAAAAAGTGTTGATGTCAAGTCGTTAAATCATCTCCATGAACTTTGATGCCTTTGATTTTGTTAAAATATGTTTTTGATTTGATAGCATTGCCTGACCCTTTCACCATTAAAATAAATAGGAAAGGAGATGGTGGTTCCCCATGTCGATGTTGATGTTTGTAGCTCGCACGGATACTTCTAGGCATGCAAAAGTCACCCAAAGTCCCCTTCGGACACTTCCTCAAGTATTGAGTAAGTTGTTATGTTAACTTAACCTAACACTAATTTAAGAAAAGCACATAATTAATTATGTTGGCTATTGAGCTAAAGAAATTTAGGAAGAGTAAAGTACTTACTTTAGTGATTATGTTTTAATCTCAATCATCAATCCCAAGTGAGGTGAGATCTTATCTTAGCCATCAATAACTTTGGAGATTAGGGCTAGGGATCTGCCTTCGTGTAAATTTATAAAAGCAAGGCTAAGGAGAGGATAAGGACACACAATAAACGACACAAGCCATTGCGAGAGGGATTTTCTCAGTGAGGAGTGAGATACTTAAGTGTACCAAGTCTAAGGAAGGTGCTGGGGTATAACATTGGAGATCCAAATTAGCTAAACTTTTCAAGGATAGATATAGGGTATGGTCAATTGGATCAGATCCAGGGTAACTTTTAAATGTCTTTTCCTCAGTTGGGACATTATCCCATGATGGGAGCCCAAGTAGGTTCAAATTCTTAAGTTAATGAAGAATTGTTGATTGGGAAGAATTTGTATGTGTCACTTGTGATTGAGATTGGTTGTGTAATTGTGTTTCCATTGATAATTGTGTCAAGAACCTAGTTGTGCTTTTATTCAGTATATATATAATAATATGCTAAGAATTTATCATTGGGTGCTACACTTAAGATTTAATAATCAAATACCACAAAAGGGGAAAAGGTTGAGGAGAGTGACCCATTAAAGGGGATTGAGAAGAAGGATTTGGAGGTGAAGTAAAGGATCCACTTAATCCATCTATTAAAAAATACAAATACAAGGATGGTGTGATGAATGTATTGCAAGTTTAATCTATTGAAGGCTTTGGACATTTCCAACTTAATAAGTGTGCTAACGTTTTTCTAATTTTTAGAGGGGATTGTTTTATAGACCAAGATTATGTTGTCAAGGAATTTTCACACTTCAACATAGCCTAATTTCTTCAAGGAAACGAGTTTTGGAAGGAGAGATTTCAACCTATTAGCTATATTTTTGGTTTTGATCTTGTAAATCACATTACAGAATGAGATGGGTTGGAATTTACTAAGGCCTTATGCTTTTCCTCCATGAGGATGAGAGTTAGAAATCTATCATTAGGAGTTGAGAGGACCCGTGAAGTTATACGAGGGTTCTCACTGATCTCCCAGACATCTCACTTAATGATGGCCCAACAAGTTTACAAAATGTCATAGGTAAAGTCATTTGGGCCAGAGGATTTTCTTCTAGGCATGTCCAATACTACTTGCTCCACTTCCAGGAGGGTGATTTCTCTAAGGAGCTTCATTTTTCTCATGATTTATGAAAGAAGGAATACGATGTGTGATCTTCTGAATTAATGCCCTACAATTCCTCTTAGGTTTGGAGAGACAATATTGGTCATAGTTTATTATATTCTTTTATATATCTTCATGATCCTCTAATTTTGTGCCCTCATTATCTCTAAAAAAATGAAATCATGTTGTGGTGATGATGTTGGATCATGGATTAATGGAAGAATGTGATGTTTTTATCTCTCATCTTTAACCAATAGACTCAATATTTTTTCCTCCAAAGGACTTTGTCTTAATTGTTGCATTCTTTAAGATGCACTTGGATATGTGATTCCTATGTGACCAACACATTTGTCCTACCTTCTATGATATCTTTTTGTTTAACTTGTTCTATTTTTTCAGTTAGTTATTTTTTATCTTTCAAAATATCTCCAAGTTCCCCCTTACTCCATTGGTGAATACATGCTTTGAGATACTTTAGACATTGATGAAAATGATAAATTAGTCTATCTGTGTCTATCAAAGCCTCCTTTTTCCATTTAGCCACATTTTCCTGAAATGATTTAGCCAAGGGTTTTCAAAGCAAAAAAAAAATATATATTTTTAGTGTTTCCACGCCAATCTAGATCTGGGCATATTGGCTAATGGTCCAATCCATGCTTGGTAAGATCAATGCATTTATACTAAGGCATGTAAGTATTTGAGATATAATTATGAGAAAGAAATCAAGTCCATAAGCTACTTGATCTGTATTAGATCAAAATATTATTTTTCATCCATTTCGATGCTTTTAGAATGGAAAATTCAAATGACTCATCTTGCAAGGTCATTTTTTCTAGTGGTCCTTGTTTGGAAAATTTCGAATGAAAAAAATTGGGAGCCATTTTGAGAACTTAAATGACCACTTTTGTGGTCCTAACCTAAACATGGCCCTATACTCCATAGTATACACATCAATACCTTTCCAACATAGAAATAATTACCTTAATGAAAGCTCATATGAGAAAGTTATGCCTCTCGAAAGTTGACCTATCAAAATTTACCACCATAATTTGAGAGAATGCCACGTCAGCCCCTGCTACTCATGGAAATGGGACTAGCCATGTGGGTAATATGAATAATACTCCATAATGGTCAAGTTTTAACTCATATTGAGGGTTGAACGAGTCAAATTTAACCCCTAGTTGGCTATTGGGTTGCGTTATAATAGGGCTACTAGGAGGAAAAGGGATTTCATTCTATTTGAGTGTATTTTGTTCCATAAATGAGAATAGTAACTAAGAGTGGATAGAGAGAAAACAAACAGGTTTTGTGTATTTTAATATCATGTGAGCCACATGTCTCACTCCTTTGTACTTCCATCCATTTCCATTCAGAGAAATAGAGAGTAGAGCAACCCCACCTTTCAATTAGGGTTTCTCCCAAAAGGGTTTACTGGGTCATATCTTGTGTTATAATGGTTGTGAATGATTGTATTTTTGTTTGTTCTCTATTTTTTTGCATTTTGTATATTTCATTCACAAAAATAGTAACATAATAAATCCATAAGTATAAAGAAAATATTTTTTTTGAATTTTAAATATAATTTTATCAGATTTGTTGTGACAAATTTCTATTGGAATATCCACATAAATTTGTTGATAATATTGGTATCAAGGAAAGTTTCTTTGGGTATATATTATGGATAGTTTTAGGGAATGCATATTGGTTAAGCCAAAAGTCATAAAACCCTAGCCACAACTGACAAAACTTTTAATAACCCTCAAGATCCCAATAAGGATAGGTATGTGCATCTTGAAGCACAAGTCACAGAAATAAATTGTAATGTGGGCCTCATGGTGGTTCTAACCAATAATCTCAAGCTATTTAGATAAGATTGAGGTTTTAATGCAAAGGTTAGATCAAAGCGCAAAGATCTAAGAAAAAAACCAAAAAGGATCAACCCAATTCAAGTTATGTGAACCATACATAGTCCTTGTTCAATATGGAAGCAAAGGTCAACATTAATCCATATCAAGGTGAGATTGACACTTTGAAGTTAAATCACTAGTTGTGGAATTTAGAAGTTTATTTTAGTGTTCATCGTATAGAGGAAGAGCAAAAAAAATCATTTTCTCATCTGAAATTAGAGGGCCATGCCCTAACTTGGTGGGAAATCCACACAGAAAACCTGAGGTTGGAGGGAGATCCTCTAGTTACTACCTACAAGGATTTCAAACCTATCATAAAGTCACGAATTTACGCTATCATGTATGTAGAGGACCAGTGGATTCAGTGGCCTTATTTTAGGCAAAAAGAGGGGAAGAGTGTATAGAAGTACACCACCGAATTTAGAAAGATGTCCATAACGTGGGATACCTCCCTAAAGAACCCAAAGGTACTCTTCAAGTATTTGGAGGGTTTAAAAAGCCATATGTGGAAGCAAGTGATCTTGTTCAAACCTAGAATAGTAGATGAGGCTTGTGTATAAACATAGTAGTTGGATAACATATGCCAAAAGAAAGGGAAATCAAGTGGTTCAAAACATAATGAGCACTAGGAAGATTCCAAGGAGGGGAAAATGAAGTGGAAATGGGGGAAAGGAAAAAATATAGTAGCCATAGTACACTAGTGCAAATATCCCATTAACTGCTACAACCACTATAAAAATGATGATCATACAAAGAAGAAGTGGTATAAGTTGCATATAGAGTTCAACCTGAAGAACCAAAAGAAATATGGTAAGAAGAAAATCTCATGGCCACATTCAGGTAATCAAGTGGAAAGTAGCTCGAATGTGGTTAAGACAATTGTTTGTACATCATTGTAGAAGTTAGTGAATCTAAGTAGTCTTTGGCAACAAGAAGAGAATGAAATGACCAAACTCTTCCATATAAGGATACAAGTCAAGAGGATGAAAATTGATGGTCTATTCAACTCAAGATCATAGGAAAATCTCATGGTAGTAGATCCGGTCAAGAAACTAGGATTGTAAACTCATGATCATCCTAACCCATATCCATTGGGATGGGTCGATGAGGAGGTAGGGATAAAGATAACCAAGCAATGCAAAATCAAATTTGGTATTTTTGTTGACTTTGTTAATGAAGTATAATTGGGTATAGATCCACTATATGTATGTAGTGTTGTGTTTAGAAGTCCCTATATGTACAGGTGGGATGTGATATTCATGGGCAGATCCAACTAGTACCACCTCATCAAATACAAAAAATCCTTCATCATCAACATGCACAAGGGCAAGTCAAACATCTCATTGGTAAGTGCCAACTATGCTAAAAATTTGATTTTTTCTAACAAGAAATATGTCTTGTTATTTTGAAGAGAAAATCAGTCTATATAAGAGTCTGTGAGGGTTTTCATCCTTGGAAGGGTGTACTAAGGAAAATAAATAAACAACTATAAGAGTTGTTATAGGTGTACAAGGGTGTATTCCAGGAGCCTAAAAGGCTACATCCCAAGAGGGAAGTGGAGAACAAGACCTAGTTATTTCCAAATTCTCTGTTTTCAAACATTGGGTTGTACAAGAAATCTATGATAGAGGAAAATGAGGTGAAAAATAAGGTGCATCAACTACTAGAACAAGGTGTCATTCAATAAATTACCTCACCATGTGGGTCACCCATCATCATTTTTCCAAAGAAGGATGGGACTTGGTGGATGTGTATTGATTATAGGGTGTTAAAAAAATTACACGCAAGAATAGGTACCCCCTACCTAGGATAGAAGATCTATTGGACTAGTTGCAGAAAGCCAAATACTTCACCAAGTTGGAATTACAGTCAAGATATCACCAGGTTTAGATCAGAGAATAAGATACCTAGAAGACCGCTCTCAAAACCAAGCAAGGTGTGTATAAGTGGTTAGTCATGTTGTTTGGCATATGAAATGCACTGGCTACATTTATGATGTTAACGAATGATATATTGCACCCTTTTATAGATTCATTTGTTATTTTTTTATTTTGATTATGTACTGGTATATAGTGCTACCTAGGAAAGACATTAAAGAGGCACCAAATGCTGGAAAATCTCAAGAAGTGTGAGTTTTCCTAGTATTCTTTGGTGCATCTAGGATATGTGATAGATGAAAGAGAGTTGTAGATATATCCTACCAATCTGGAGGCAATCATGAAGTGGTTGGTACCTATTAAGGTTTCTAAGGTTAGGATTTTTGTTGGGGAAACACAATACCTAAGGAAATTCATAGCCTTGTTTTTAGCGATAGCAACACCACTCCACATCATAATAGCAAGTGGCATGAGTTTCCAGTGGGGAAATGATTTGCGGAGGGACTTTGAGGAGTTAGAGAAGAATATCAGGCACTGATTCTGGCATTACCAAACTTACAACAACCCTTGGAAGTGTAGACAAATGTGAGTAGGTATGATATGGCGACAATCTTGAGGTAAGGAGGAAGGCATCTATGCTACCATTTTGAATTATTTCATGGGGAAGTTATGAACTACCCTCCCTCCGATAAGGAACTCTAAGCCCTAGTGTAAGCTATTGAAAACATTATCTGATGGGATAAGAGATAGTAATCCACACATAACACCAACCATTACTCTATTTGCAGGCCTGGAGTAAGCTACAACAAACTAGGCATTACAAGGGATGAGGTTCCTACAACTGTTTCATTTAGTGATCAAGTATAAGAAGGGAAGCACAAACAAGTTGGCCAACATGCTTTTGATGCCACCCACTGCATCAAATATCACACCTTTGGAAACTCTTACCCACATGGATCATTTCACCCATGATGCACAGAGAGAGGGGTACACAGAGGATGAGGACTACAAGGAGGTGTTACAGTAGTCACAAAGCCAAAATCATTCATGATGGTGGTAGCATAGTTAACTACTATCTCTAGAATGAGTTACTATATAAGTTATATAGTAACTCATTCTTAAAGGTGAGAGACTTTAGTTAATCAGAGAGGATCACACCTCAAAGGTTGCAAGAAATTTTGGTGTAGGGATGATCTGATAATCACCCTATGAGTGACCTCAGTTGAAGATTTATTAAACAAAAGGTATTATAGACTCATGTGTTGGTGTGTGTTCCATGTTATTTAAGCAACAGATCGATCAGATTGCCATACACAGAAAATAAGTGGAAAGACAGCAGAGAAATACAGTAAGCAACACAAAGACACAAACAGTTTTTAATAAGGAGTTCACCCTATTCTCCAGGGCTACATCTCTGGTCCAGCTTTAGTGGTGGCCTTGCTTTATTGTGTCTTACAACAGAGAAATTACAATACAGGAACTCAATGTGAGTTCTCCTGAAGCAGATTTTGCTTGGTAGGATGGTTCTTAGATTCCCCAAGCCACTCAGAGTTCACATACTCTTTTTCTTCCTACCAGCTTGTTGTGTTGTACAACAACCCCCACATTTCATAAAATTTTTACTTAAAAAAATCATAATATGAAATGGGTCCCTTCTAAACTTAGACGTGTGAATAAATTGGTATTAACCCATCATTAGAAAAACCCTCATCAAAAGGTTCAATGGAAATGATATATTTTAAAATAAACCTTTTTGAATAGAAATAAAGTCGGTCTTTTAAATAAATATAAAGTTCTTTGTTATTGCGATAAAGCGATCACAAGATCGCATATCGCAATGATAAGGAAAACATATATAAAGACCCATTGACTCACTCCGATCCGAAAAGAAAATAACTATCGGATATCGGGAAAGGCAAATCACAAAGTATAATGAAAGAGCCTCCCTCATTTCTCCGATGCGATATTGCCATCGGCAATCAGCGGTAACAACCCAACACATGATTAATGGCACATTCAAATCCTCCAATGCGATAAGGCGTGTCGCAATCGGCGATCGGCAAAGTTGCAATGGCATAAGTAATAAGACCCGAATCCATCCCCGATTGCGATGCGTTAAATCAAGGCACGTGTTTCGAAAACGTAATTAAAAGGCTTGCATGCATTGTATCACCTTTCGGTGATCGAAAGATATTTTGGACAAAGATTAAAGCCTTTCCATTCACATTACCAATCACTGATTGCGATTTACTTCTAATTATCCGCCAAATAATCTAAGCCACACTTGAATGGATCATTCGTCATATAAACGACATAATGGGTATTTAAAAACTCCTTTACCATGATTGACAGGTTAAAAAACTAATTAATGAAGCAGTTATGATGAGATTTTCCTTTAGATTGTATCTGCGGAAATTTCACTATAATCCATTATTATCCGCTGATTGACATAATTCTTTCATATTGGTTCATACTAGCTATTCTCTGTATCACGTTGGTTTCATTGCTTGTGCAGAACTCTGCCGAAATAACAAATTTGAAACAAATGGGAAAGAGATCAAAGAAATCCGTAGCAGCAGCGGCTCCTACAGCAACAGTGCAGCTAGCCAATGATCCAGGACCAAGAAAAAAAGGGTTAATCTCAAACACTACGTGTCTCGGCCTTGGAAATACTAGTTGGAAAAGCATCTACAATTTAATTGAAGCAGAGGAGCCTGAGGAAGTATCGGAAGAAGCTACTGCAGACTCAACTAATAAATTGGAAGCTTCCCTCAAAGATTTAGCTGATTCATATTTGCACAGAATAGTAGCACATGAGAAAATTCTTCCATACACTGATGTAGTGAGATGGATGGTAGAAGAAATTCCAGTTTCAAATAGAAGGTTTTGTACAGTTGACGGAAGGATTTTTGGCTCATTTTGAGCCTGATGACTTAAGGAAGATGTATCACTTACCCGAACCTGAAAAGAAATAAAACAAAGCCATCCTTGAAAAGTTCGCAAATGAGAACGAGACTGAATCAGCCCCAATTAAGCAGTGGAGACAGAATCCCGCAAAGCACAAACATGAATCATCAGGTAAGTACTCTGTGGAATCATTGTCTTCTCCTTACTGTTATTCTAGGGAAATGACGTGTAGAATGTGGGGAATGCATGACTCTGCAAAGTTCACTATTGAAATGGTTCCTTTAATGGAAGCAGCGGTCAATAGTTATGTGATGGATTGGGCAAACATATTTTCTGACAAATTAGCCACTGCAATTCTGGAATTTAGATCAATTTCACGCAAAACCACCAGGACCATTCCCCCTTTTTATTACAATGCTTATATTATGGATATTCTTTGCTTTAATTCTGAATATCTGGTACTCGGGTGGAGATGGACTCCCCAAGCCCTTAAGCCAATCCACATTTATCATCATATGTTATGGAAGGCTCACTATAAAGACCATTTTTACCAAATCTGTAATGGTTTCATGTTGCCTATCTATTATGCTATTTTTTATAAGCCCACCCCAAGGATTTCCGAGTAAGCAGGGATCGACTTGATTGTTGTAGGAAATTGGTTTGGAGAAGACAAGTTCACATATATAAGGCTTTATAGTAGCCTTGCAAGACCCCATGTCCTTCCTATGTATGTACCTGATAAGTTGTTAGCTCAAGAATTTTCCTACCAGATAACAACAGCAGGAACATCCAAAACTCTTAGAACTTCTAAAAAGCAGGTATGGCCTACATTCCCTTTGAGATGTGGTGTTTACACTCTACATGATTACAAACATGCAGAAAAGGAGGCAGGAAAAATAAACATGCTCAATCTTGCAACCATTCCTAACAGGCAATATGATCCAAGGAAAGTTGCCTATAATGTTCTTGAACAAGCCAAACTCACAAAGTTTGATCATGAAAAAGATGAATTTGATGACCTGTTTTCCTCAGCATAATCATTATTTCAGGTAAAAACATTGGCCAAGATGAGATATAAAGATGAAGGGCTGGTAGAATTCAATAGGCTCAGAGAACAGAGGTTGCAAACTCTGCCTCTGGACTTATTAGCTACTACCCCAGCAATCTAGTCAAGCGAGCCTGAACAGCAAATTGTTGACAAACCTCCTGCTATGGAGAAGATTCCCGAGAAAGGAAAAGAGCCAAAACAGGAGAAAGAATAGGAGAAAGAACAAGAACAGGACAGTGAACATATCGATATAGATACTCAGATTGATCCCAAACTCCTTAAAGAATGGCAACAATTTGATTCCATTATAAGCAATCCTGAAAGTTCACAAGGTTTCAGCACACCTCAAGTAACAATTGGTCAGGAGACAACAACAACTACGGTTCCAATTGAAGGAATCAACGGCCTACCCACCAGCAAAGATGTAGAAATAATTCCTAAGGATCCATCCGATCAAATTATTTTACAGATAGAAGACATACCACCATTAGATGTCTTTTATAGTCCCAAACATAGGGTTGTAGTAAAAGACAAAGGAAAAGAAGAAGACTTGATCAATCTTCCCTTTTACCGGCACAAACAAATATGGCTAATGTGGTATGGAAAGAAGAATTAAATCCTTCCGAAGACCTCACAAAACTTTCTCAGTATGCCGGAGCCTACTCGGCAACTACTATGGATAAAGCATCGGAAGTAAGCAATTTACTTAAGGAAAAAGACCAAACAATTGTTTCATTACAGTCACAGGTATCCAAAAGACAGCAAAAAATAGAACAGTTAGAACAAAAGCTATCAACACAACAACAAATAAACAACCAATTAAATGAGAAATTTCTCAAGGAGAAGCAGAGGATAGACCAAAGCGCAGTACAAAAACAAAAAGAATTATCCGCAGCATTGACCAAGCTGAAGACAATGAATGAACAAATGAGTAAGACAAAAGATGAGAAAATCACTCAACTATCACACCAAGTAGAAAAGTTCAAGAGTCTTCCTCAACCTGGAAACTTCAGGTCCGAAGTTCTCCAGATCAATAAAGCATTGGTTAAACAGCTAAATTTGTTATGTCATAATATTTCCCTTGTTGAGCCCCTCTGTGAGATTACTTCATCAATAATTGACAAATCAGTCAACGCCAGGTAGGATTTGGAATAGGCCGATGAGACTTTAACCAACTTTCTTGCTTGGAAAGAAACCAGTGAAGGGCAAGCCACAAATCTGCCTAAAATTCTAGAGTCACACAAAGAGATTATTTTCCTAGAATGGAATTCACAATTGATGAAAGAAGAAAGAGAAACCTCAAGATGCAGATCAGCAACCAGTAATTTAATTGAGTTAATCAATGATACTCTTTATCTGTCTAACTTGATTTCACAATGCACTCCAGGTAAATTTTCGTCAGCCAAAGTATTGGAACAAACATGCAATCAAGAATTGGAGAAGAATGAAAGATTAATCGCTGGCATCCAAACTTTAACTTGGGATACCTTTTGATTTTTCCTAGTTAAACCATACAGTCAAAGGGCAACAGTCAAATGTTTAACTGATGCAATCGGTTACATGATTCCCGAAATCCATGATGCCACATATTCAGCCCAACTGCATTCTTGTCTGAGTCACCCTCCAGAATTGCAACCAATGATCGGTATCTGCTAGCTCAAGCCAAAGGAAGATCGACCGAGACAATGAATCATGCTGCTGACTGCAACAGGCCTATTTCGAGGAGATTCTCATGATTTAGTTATACCACCTAATAGCATTTGTATTTCATAATTAGTTAGCTTAGATAGTATTTATAGACTCTTTCATTGTTTTGGAAGGAGTCCTCAGTTTTTGTATAAACTCAAATCAGGAAGTCACACTATTGTGCTTCTAATATATTTTTATGAAGACTGGGCCAATATTCTGAATTTTAACGAAGAAAGCTTTAATGAGATGTGCACTATTGCTTTGTTGTGGAAGTGTTTCTAAGTTAGAAGAAGGAACCTGAATGCGATTGATATCAGGAGTGATCCAAATAACATATGGTACTATTATCTATGCTTTTTCTTCATTCTTTCATGTGAATCAGCATTTATTTAATCTTGCTATCATTGGATATATGTATATGTTTTAACAATAGTCCTTATACTTATCACTATTGAATGTCTAAGGAGTGTTATTCTTTCAATCATATTTATGTCAATGATATATGAAGAATAGTGTAATAATGTTTTCATGATTACTTTGTTCAACTACTTGAACAAAGTAATTATCATATGAATAAATGCCTTTGTTTACCAATAGAGTTATCTACATGCCTGTTTATAGATAAAGATCATCAAACATTACACTAAAGCAGAAATTTCCCGGGATAGGATAGTTGTTTATAATTTTACTTTTTAGATTAAATCATTCATCCATTATCATTATATATTATAGAATCAACCACTTATCCATCCTATCTACAAATTATCGAGAAACTGGTCCCATTATTTCCAGTCAGAGCCACCACACCAAATGGAAAAGGAGCTGCCTTTAAGGTCCGAACCGGGTGGTTTTCCCCGATGTTGTTGCAGCGATTTTCGAGGCATCAACATTTTTGGCGCTAGAAGGAGGGCATGAACTGTGAATGGTGAGCAAACCCAAACCTATAACCCATTCTGAGAGTAAATCTCCCTCCACCTCACCTCAGACCTCCCGTTTGCATGCTGGAACACCAGTATTCAAACGAGAAGAAGAGGAGTCAACTACCACTGCTCAAACCCATCATACCCCAGAACGATTAAGTCCTGAGTCTCTTGAAGTTCAGTCTCTCATCCATAAACTTCAAGGCTTTTTGATATCACCACAGAAATCTGAGGTATCTCAAGGTAGTGAGACTTCACAATTCAATCCACCTCACCCTCTCACCAGACTTCAGAGTGGAAAGCTCGGTATTGAACCTACTGAATTGCCTTTACCCAAAAGGAAAAGGGCAAAAAAGAAAACTGAAGGATCTGACAGTGAGACTTTCTCATCATCATCCTCCATCTCATCTTCTCCAGTGCGAAGTCAACCATCCACTCCTCCATTACACATTGTTGTTCAACAGGGATCAGGAACTTCAACATCCCAACCACCTCAAACCTCAATATCAACTCCTTCCCAAACATCTGGAATTTCATCGGCAATATCATCTACTATTAATTTTACAATGGCTCAGAATCCATGGAGTAATCCTGGTGTAGTCACTATGCCTGCACCATTACATCCATTGCCAGCACATCCTAAAAAATGGTTGCCGAAATTTAATCCAGATGTAGGAATACAAGCTGACGAACATATTAACAATTTCATGTTATCAGTTAATTTAAAAGGAGTGACAGAGGAAGATGTTGTTGTTAGGCTTTTCCCTTATACCTTACAAGGATCAGCTGGGTCTTGGTATTTTTCCCTGCCCTCTGGATCCATTACCAGTTGGAACATTTTTCAAGAACAGTTTCTGACTAAGTATGGTGATGACAGATCTTTAGCAACGTTAATTAATGATCTCTCAAATCTTAGGATAGAATCTAAAGAACCTATAAAGGAGTTCAACTCACGATTTAATAAACTCTTGAATAAGATTCCAACCACCTCTAAACCAAGTGAGCAAATCAGAAGCGAATGGTATATAACAACCCTACCTTCAAATATAGCTATTTTTGTAGATAGAGCTGCAAAACCAACTTTAGCTGAAAATATGAAAGAGGCACTTGCTGTAGAGAAACACATTATTGCTTTAGAAAAGAAAGTTGCTCTTGAAGATAGAAAATCCAAAAAAGTTTCTTTCAAAGACGATTCAAAGAAGAAAACCCCTAAAGATCCATATGATATGGAGGGTCTCCAAAAAGTTCTCAAGACTATGTCAAATGAAATGGTAGAAATCAAAAAGCAAGTAGCTGAGACTTCAACAAAAAGGCCATTTAGAAATTTTAAGAAACCTGAATCAAAACCACCAAATGCTATATCCAATGCAGATTCAGATCCTAAAGAGGAAGAAGAAGATGAAACAGTCTTGTCATCCGCGGAACCCGAAGAAGAGGAGACTATTGAATGCCATGGAATGTGGGACTTTATTTTACCTAATTCTGATACAGAAAATGAACAAGAAGCTTTCCCTGTGACTACCAGGAGTAAGGGTACTTCTGAACCTGTGCAAGCAACTTCGAAGAAAAGGAATGCAGGTACCACTACTACCAAAGAAAAGGTTCCCACAAAGAAAGTTGCAGCGATACCATCCCAAAATCAGCCATCATCTTCAAATCTACCTTCAACATCTAAGACATTAGTAGTTACAGATTCTATGGACTACAATATTATCGAAGACATGAAGAAGACAAAGGCAAATATTACTATGTTTGAGCTTAGTAAACTCAAACATCAACAGAAATTACTTCTTAAAGAGTTAAATGTTGTACCTTCTTCTCCTCTTCCTAATGTTGTATTGTCCAAAGCTGCTAATGACTTAGGCCAACCACCTCCTGGTAGAGTAGAAGCTACTGATGTTGTTTTAATTGGGGATAGATCGAATTCTCATACTCCTCCTTTCCTCTTAACCTATGAGATCTATAATAGAAATCTACACAACTGTTTGATTGACTCAGGGGCTTCCTCTAATATAATGCCAGCTTCAGTTTGTTCAAAACTGAACATTGAACCCCAAAAGTCTACAATTCATATTGTACAGTTGGATAGAACTAAGGTCCAGGTTTTAGGAGAAATCAACTCAGTGACTATCAAGTTATCAGCTGATCCAAGAGTGGTTCAGAGAATTGATATTTTAATCACTGATATACCTGAATTCTATGGTTTGATTTTGAGTAGAGACTGGTCCGAGAAACTCCATGGTTATATTTCCACCGATTGGTCCCATATGTGGCTACCTTATAAAGGAAAGCCAAATCAGATCAAGATCGATCGGGAGAAACACATGACCCATATTGTTACTGAATTTGAACAAGAAAATCAACCAATAGCATTCAATAATAATATTTTGGGAAATTATTCATCCGAATCATTCTTTGGCAATTTCACTGCCCAACCATCTCCTTTCTCAGTTAACAATTTCACATCTCAAATTGAAAATTTTTCACAAACAGATAGATCAAGATGTGTTAATATTGCTGAAGAAATTGTAAATAAAATTGTTGATAATTCTTCATTTTGGTCACTATACTTTGATGGGTCTAAATCTAGTGAAGGTGCAGGAGCAAGATGTATTTTAGCTAGTCCTGAGGGAGAAAAAACCATGTTATCATGCACATTGGAATTTGAATGCACAAATAATACAGCCGAATATGAGGCCTTAGTTCAAGGACTCTACAAAGCAATTGGTCTTTGTTGGGACTCATAAATGTCATATTTTCATCCACCTTTTTCTTCACTATTCCTTACATTTCATCATCCCATTAACCTTTTATCATATCATTTTCATACATACATTTGGGTTTCACCTTCTTATTTTCCATTTTATTCATTTTTGTATTACAAATGAATTTATGATTAAATATTAGAAAATATACATATTTTTATATATATCTCAAGAATATGTGAGTTTTGTGATGTGTAGGAAATATGTGAAGAATTAATATCTCCTCCACCATATTAAGAAGATAATTATGCAAGCCTATTCCTAAGGAGAAAAGCATGGAGGATTTGGTTGGCATATCTTATCCAATTCCTAAGGAGAAAAGCATGGAGGATTTGGTTGGCATATCTTATCCAATTCCTAAGGAGAATATCATGGAGGATTTGGTTGGCATATCTTATCCAAGATATGTGAGAGATTTATGGAGGATTCAAAGGGATCATATTTTGTAATAATGGTAAAGTAGATTAGTGGATGATCATTAAGAGTTTGTTACTCATCCCATTGTATAAATAGGAGTACAATCTCCTCCATTTGTAATCTGGAAGTTTTTGTAATCTTAGAATTTTGGAATAAAGGATCATACTTCAATTTTGCTTCTACATTTGAGTCTCCATTGAAGTGGTGTGCTTGTGGAGTTATGGAGGGCCCCCATGGCCTCACTTGCATGCTTATTTGTTTATAATTTACTTTATGTTTTTGTTTGATTTCAGCTTTCCAGTTTTCTTAAATGTTCTAATATTGGAAGGATCTTATTTGAAGGTGTTCTTGTAACAGAACCGTAAGATCTCAAACAATTATTAGATCTAGGTTTATTTCATTTCAGCTGTTAATTTCTTATTAGATGTTCTAATGTTGGAAGAGATCTTGTAGAAAGTATTCTTGTAAGAGAATCATAGATCTCAAACAATTGTTAGATCTAGGCTTGATTAGTTATTAGGAATCTTTCTAGATCTATATATTTTAGATAAGCACTTCTAAGTTTATCTTCACGGGTTGACATTAAATTAAACTCTAATTTGCATTCGCATTTTAGACCACACAGTCTTAAAGTTCAATATTTGAAAGTATTCGATGATTCAGAAATTGTTATAAAACAAGTTAGAAATACAATTCATTGCCTTTCTAATCATCTCAAACACTATCAGTCTTTGGTGCAGGAACTCATATCTCAATTTTTAGCATTCAATATTTCTCCCATCCCTAGGTCCCAGAATGCAGCAGCAGACCTACTAGCTAATGTTGCTTCCAAACTCCTTCCATCCAAAGATTACAGCCCAGACAGATTTTCAGTAGAGTTAATTTTTAGACCATCAATTCCCGATAATGTCACCAATTGGCGAGTGTTCAATCATGATGAAGACATTTTAAATTTCTTGACTTCTGACAAGTCCTACGATGATCAAATCATTGATGAAAGTGATCATGACCTTCAAATGAAGGAAAATCAAGAAGAAAACTCAATACCTAAACCAGTGGTCAAGCTTGAAGATTTTTATGATATTAAAGACAAGTTTAAACAGGTGACCAATTCAAAGCTCCAGAGTTCGACTTTACGATTTGAATTGATAAACCTAGGTACTGAGGAAAATCCTCAAAACATCAATTTGGGATTAGGACTTTCTTCAGAAGAAAGAATTACATTCATTAGATTATTGTGAAAAAATAAATATGTCTTCGCTTGGAAATATGATGATTTGAAAACATACGATGCATCGATCATTCAGCATACTATTCCAATGCTTTCTAAACAAAAGCTAGTGCAACAGAAGTTAAGGAAGAGTCATCCTAACCTAGAAAGTCAAATAAAGGTTGAACTAAATAAACTATTGAAGGCTAAGATAATTTTTCCTGTTAGACATTCAAACTAGGTGTCCAATATGGTGCCAGTAAGAAAGAAAAATGGCGACATTAGGATTTGTATCGATTTCAGAAATCTTAACAAGGCAAGCCAAAAGGATAACTTCCCTTTACCTACCATGGAGCAAACACTCCATTTGGTAGCTGGTTCTGAGTTAATGTCCTTTTTAGATGGTTTTTCAGGATATAACCAAATTTTGGTCCATCCTGATGACAAGCTTAAAACTACCTTTAGAACTAAGTGGGGAACTTATGCTTACCAAAAAATGCCTTTTGGACTTATCAATGCTGGAGCTACATTCCAGAGAGCAATGGACATAGCATTCAAAGGATTGATCAATAAATTAGTAGTTGTCTATTTAGATGATATTACTGTATTTTCCAAGAAAAGATCTAATCATTTACATGATTTGAAACAAATCTTTGAACGCTGCAAAAGATATGGTATCTCACTCAATCCAAAGAAGTCATTTTTTTCTCTTAATCAAGGAAAGATTTTGGGCTTCATTGTTTCAAAGGATGGTATTTATATTGATCCAGATAGAATCAAAGAGATTTCTGATATTCCATTCCCTCATAATAAAAAATCCATGCAGTCATTTTTGGGTCAAATTAACTTTGTAAAAAGATTTGTTCCAGATTTTTCCCAGATTATTTTACCATTGCAAACGATGATCAAGAAAAATTCGGTGTTTAAATGGGGATCTGCAGAAAAAGAGGCATTTGATTCCATCAAACAATCAATCATTAATGCCCCTGCTTTAAGCACTCCCAATTTTTCAAGTCATTTCATGCTATATACCCTCGCATCCGCTTCGTCTTATGCAGCAGTGCTGACTCAGATTAATGATCAAAACTTGGAAGCACCAATCTCATTTTACAGCTCAAATCTTCAAGGTGTTGAACTTAATTACTCAGAAGTTGAAAAACAAGCCTTTGTTGTGTACAAAGCCATTAAACACTACAGACCCTTTCTCTTAAAAGCTCACACAAAATTTATAGTTCCTTTTTCAGCAGTAAGACAATTACTAGTTCAAAGGGAATTAGGAGAAAAGAGAGCAAATTGGGTCACAGCATTACAAGAATATGACTTAGAAATCAAGCCAGCAAAGATTGTCAAAGGCCAAGGTTTTTGCAGGTTGTTAGCAGGAGCATCCAATATTCAGGAACCTGAAGGTACAAAAGATACTGAAGAAATCAATCAAATAAGTATCACAGATCCTGAATCGCAATATGCAGATCTGATTTTCTATTTAAAAAATGGATACGCTCCTTCTAATCTTTCCTATAAAAACAAATGTGCCATTAGATTGAAAGTGAAAAACTTCATAATTGTAAATGATGTATTGTTTAGGCGAAATTATGATTCAATTTTATTAAGATGTTTAGAAAAACCTGAAGCGCAAAAGGTTTTGCAGGAGCTACATGACGGACCAACAGGAGGACATTTTGGAGCTAACACAACAGCTCACAAAATCATTCATGCTGGATATTATTGGCCCACCTTGTTCAGAGATACTCATGAATATGTAAGGAAATGCCAAAGTTGTCAAACCACTAGTGGAAGACAAAGGAAGCCAGCTTTCCCTTTGCAACCAGTTAACATTGAGCAACCTTTTGAGCAATGGGGATTGGACACCACTGGGGAAATCACTCCACATTCATCAAAACGGCATAGGTACATCCTTACAGCCACTGATTACTTCACTAGGTGGGTTGAAGCAATTCCTTTGAAGACAGAAAACTCTGAGGCAATCATGGAATTTATAAACCAATTCATTATTACCAGGTTTGGTGTCCCAAACGCTCTTATTTTTGATAATGCGTCTTATTTCTCTAGAAATTCTATATTTGACTTTGCTATCAAAAGGGAATTTAAATTGAAGTATTCTGCAAATTACTACCCTCAGGGAAATGGTTTAGCAGAATCCACCAATAAAAATCTTATCAAAATCATTAAGAGGACTATTGAGCAGAATCATAAAAACTGGCATAAATCTTTGATATTTGCACTATGGGCTGACAGAATAACATAGAAGCCCTCCATAGGAACTTCTCCATTTAATCTAGTATATGGAAAGGAAGCTGTCATACCAGCAAATTTACTACTTCCATCGCTAGCTTTAGTGCAGTTTATTGAAGAAAGTCCCTCATCTTCTATTCAACTAAGATATGATCAAATCTTGAAATTAGAAGAAGAAAGGGAAAAAGCCAGAATCATACATGCAAAACATTAACAAATTATCAAGTCATCATTCGATACAACTTTGACCAGTTCAAAAAAATTACAAGTCGGTGATCTAGTTTTGAAATGGGACAAAGCCCATGAGGATAAAGGAAAACATACTAGGTTCCAGAAAATGTGGCTTGGACCATTTCAAATCAATGAGAAGATAGGCCCTTCTACATTCATATTGCAAGATCTATCAGGAAAGAGAGATTCTCTTCCTGTTAACGGCCTTATCTTGAAAAAATTCTTCAATTAAGGAGGTAACCCCTTCTCCCTTGTAAATATTCAATTTTCAGCAAATTTGTGTACATAGCTTATTTTTAGAATCTTAGGAAAATAAAGTTTTAAGAAGCCTCCCATTGGTCTTTGCTATATTGAAAAAGTTTCTCAAAAGAAATAGTTCTGATATTTACTTTTGAGAAATGGAAGCCTTAAACGAAAGGAAAATTTCTATGGAATTAGGTATATTTAGATTCTGAAAACCCCATTTTATTTTTGTAAAATCTCCTCAAGATTTAGAAGTACTGTAAATCATTTTAATGTTTTCAGCTAGCCTGAAAACGGTTATCAATACAAAACAGAAACTGATTCAATCTTAGCATCTTCAACTCTTACCCTGTCATCCATGTTCTCTTAAGGAGAAAATTGTTCATCCCATTCATCAAAGTTTATAATTACTCAGAGTGTAATTCTAAAATATATATGATATAAAAGATAAGAGGTCTTATTACAAGCCTGCTTACCATGATCATAAGGGGAATAGTTCAATTGACATTACCAATACTGCATACCAAAACAGGGTAATGGCTTATAATTATAAGACAAGGGGTCTCATCATGAGCCAGCTTGTTCAGTTAAATTACAACCAGTGAATGGCATTGTCTAAACAGCTGGCCACCAAACCAGGACAATGGCTTTTTATCTTACAAAATAAGAAAAAAGGAAAAGTGATACAAAATATGGAGACATATTTTTGGATTCATTCTTTTTTATTATACTCTGAAATGGATGGAATAATGAATGATCAAATGGTTAAAAGGTATCCCTGTCGAGACTATAGACGTTTGCTGGCAGCAGAGGCTCTACCTATGACAAAGGAGTCATTATAAAGCTAAGTTGGAAAAGTCTTTTGTTTTATCATTATCAACCAATTAAGGCTAATTTAAAACTTAGAATGTATTTAATTTTAACAAGAGAAGAAAATAGCAGAAATAATTATTATTATATTCAGGATTTATGATTACCTAGTTATGTTAGAATTCTTCTATTAGATAATATTTCCAGATTAAGAAAGTTTAAGTATTTTAATTAATTTCTCAGAGATAACTGTTTCTCCCAGTGAATCGCCAATTGTTGTGCTGTACAACAACCCCCCCATTTCATAAAATTTTTACTTTAAAAAATCATAATATGAAATGGGTCCCTTATAAACTTAGACGTGTGAATAAATTGGTATTAACCCATCATTAGAAAAACCCTCATCAAAAGGTTCAATCGAAATGATATATTTTAAAATAAACCTTTTTGAATAGAAATAAAGTCGGGCTTTTAAATGAATATAAAGTTCTTTGTTATTGCGATAAAGCGATCGCAAGATTGCATATCGCAATGATAAGGAAAACATATATAAAGACCCATTGACTCACTCCGATCCGAAAAGCAAATAACTATCGGATATCAGGAAAGGCAAATCACAAAGTATAATGAAAGAGCCTCCCTCATTTCTCCGATGCGATATCGCCATCGGCAATCGGCGGTAACAACCCAACACATGATTAATGGCACATTCAAATCCTCCAATGCAATAAGACGTTTCGCAATCTGTTATCGGTGAAGTTGCAATGGCATAAGTAATAAGTGTTGAAAATGCAACAATATGATGGAGCTTAGTGAAAAGAAGTCGCCTTCACTAAGTGGGCCCGCAGGCTATTTTTGGCGCAAAGTCTATTTTTAGACTATGTCTATTTTTAGACATATGGATCATGGTCTATGAGTTGCAGTTTGCTATTTATGGATGATTGGTCATGTTGGTGAAAATAGATGGACCTCTATTTTTAGACATATGGGCAGAGTCTATTTTTAGGCTGCCAGTCAAAAAATAGAACAGTCGAATATTATTAGCTCTTAATAATATTTGGACTATAAACATTATCTTATGCTCTTACAGCACTTCAGTTCAAGCTACGGATGTGGCACATGCAACTGCCAGAAGGAAATACGCTTTTCCTATGGGTTAGTTGAGCTATTGCATGATGGACTTCAGTTATAACTCAAGTGATTGAGTTTGGTGGAGTTGATTGAGGGGTTGATGGAGTTGTGTTCAGTTTGACTTAGTTGAACTAGTTGTATTTAGTCTAACTGCCAAATACACTAGTGATGAGTGATGTGAATTAATTCACTAATTATTAACTCATAAATCAACTAAAGAATACATCAGTTAACTCAGTGCATGGACAGTTCAGTGGAGACAAGTGTTAGAGGTGGGTGAAAGGGTGAGACTACTATCAGTTGTGACTATAGCTGTGCATGAGATTTGCACAATCATTGATTGAGATTGCCAATGAGGATTGCGTAGTACAAGCCAAGGGAATTCAAACTTGGATCTGATCTATTCTCAACTTGGATTGTGCAGTAGAGGCAGGCAAATAGTGGAGGAGATTTGAACCCGTGACTTGTTCAGATCTGAGCTAGTTTGTGTGTAGCATGTGGAGATAGTATTGAGTACTTGTGAGGAGTATTGTACTATGTATTGTTACATGTTCTCTATCATTATAATATATAGATAGTTGGGGGTTTTTCAGTTGTATGCTTTCCGCATTACATACTGTGTTGATATGTGTGATTGATGGTTCAATGTGTGCATGCGATTGTTTTTTTAATTCCGCAAATTGATGATCAATGGTAGAGGAGGTTATGTATTATGCATGAATTCCGCAAATAGTGTATAATTAGGATAATCTCTGTGAATAAGTGTTATATTATTCAAATTTATACATGGTATCAGAGCGAAGTTGATCATCAGATCTATTATTCAGAAAGTGATTACATTTTATTTCTTCAGGCAGAGTCTGTAATCGGGCCAGGTAGCCTCTGGATTCATCCTTCTTTTGGAAAGTGAGATATCCAGTAAATGCCCATACAGTCAATCTTTGTACGAGAAATACTTTGTTCTCACGAATTTTAGATCAGAAGTGGTTGAGTTTTGAGCTGGTGGAATTTCAAATTTGCAGCAGTGTTTTCTTGGTCTCGAAGTTGAAATGTCTTTCAACGGATTGCGATTGGATTATGCCCTTGAAAGTAGCTCGAATTATATTGCATGGAAAGACAGGATGGAGGCGGTGTTAGATGAAAATGGTTGAAGGAGTTCATAGATGCTGAGGTCCCAAAGCCTACTGATGCTGCTCAAGTTGAGGCTTGGCAAAAGAAGACAACAAAGTGTAGAAGGATTCTGTTGGAGGGCATGAAGGATCACATTGTATCCAGCCTGCATGGAAAGGCTTCGCCATACTTGATGTGGAAATCGTTGACAGATTTATTCCAAAGCAAGAGCGACCAGAGGAAGTTGGTGCTCAAGGATAAACTCAGAAACATTAAGTGTGAGAAAGGAGACAGTATGCCCAAGTATCTCATGAAGTTCACCCAATGCCAGATGAGCTGGGAAGTGTGGGGGTGGTTGTCGATGATGAGGACTTGGTGAGCTTGGCTCTTCTTGGTCTTCCGAAGAATTGGCATTCCTATCAGGATTCTGTCAATGGGCGGGAGAAATTTCCAGGATGGGAGAGACTTTGGTCTGAAATTGTGCAAGAGGAGATCAAGCGGAATACCAGGGACGGATCTTCATAAAAGGCATCTAATGAAGAAAATTGTGCTTTGGCTACCAAAGAAAAGAAGGGGAAGAAAAAGAAAGCTTCTCATTCCAGTGAAGTGCTTTCACTGTCACCAGCACAGACATTATGCCACAAATTGTCCGTAGAAGAAGAAAAATAAGCAAGCTGCTGGATCTGCAGCGGGAGAGGCCTTAGCCTCGCAGTTTGAGCTAGATTTTTCACTGATTGCATGCTTGGTATCAAGCGTGATGGGATCGGTATGGTTCTTGGATAGTGGTGCGTCTTTTCACATGGCAGGAGATCGAGATTTGTTTTCTGATCTGGATGAGAAAGATCTTGGAGTGCACATCGAGATGGGTGATGATGGTAGATACAGTGCGACTGGTATCGGTACCATTTCCTTTGAGAGGGAGTCTGGTAAACCCTTCGTATTGAAGGAAGTGATGCATGTTCCAGGATTGAAGAAGAATCTTCTCTCTGTGGCAATGTTAGAAGACAAGGGATATGATGTTCTCTTCAGCGAGGGAAAGACTTTCCTGCACAGTAAGACAACTGGAGAAACCCGGAAGATAGGGGTTCAAGTCAAGAACCTTTATCAATTGCATGTAGATGGCTGCGCAGCAATGGCATGCAAGGTAGAAGGATTGGTGAGCCAGGATGATGGCGAGATGTGGCACCGGAGATTGGGCCACCTTCACCATTGAGCCTTGAAGATACTGCAACAGATTTCTACTGGGCTTCCTAAAGGCACTCTTGCGCAGTCAGATCAGTGCAAGGGGTGTACTTTAGGAAAATTTGTGAAAGCCACCTTTCACGAGAAGGATAGTCGCACCACGACGATCCTTGAGAGAATTCACACAGACGTGTGTGGACCTTTCTCAGTAGCTTCAACAACAAATCACAAGTAATATGTGATCTTTGTTGATGATTTCTCTCGAAAGTGTTGGATCTTCTTCATGCAGAAGAAGAGCGAGACATACTCAAAGTTCTGTGAGTTTAAAGAACTGGTCGAGAAGGAATCGAGGAAGAAGGTGAAGGCTCTCAGGAGCGACAATGGTGGTGAATTCATCTCTGGCAAGTTCAAGGACTTCTGCAACACAGAAGGGATTCAAAGAGAGCTCATAGCGCCCCATAACCCACAGCAGAATGGGGTTGCTGAGCGGAAGAACAGAACGATCGTGGGTGTTGCACGGGCGATGTTGCATGATTAGGGCCTACCCCTTCACATGTGGGCGGAGGCATGCAATACTGCAGTATATGTGCAGAACCGTTGTCCTCACAAGATACTTGGCATGAGTACACCCGAGGAGGCTTATTCTGGTAAGAGGCCTGATATTTCCCATTTGAGGATTTTTGGTTCTCTTGTTTACATGCATGTGATGAAGGATGCCAGGAAGAAGCTGGAGCCGACCACAGAGGTTGGGATATTTGTGGGGTACACTGATACGCCCCACAACTATCGTGTGTATTTGCCAGACATTCGCAAGGCTGTTGTGCGACGGGATATCAAATTTCAGGAGGAGAAAGCCATGAAGTGTTCGCTTGAGAGGGAGCCACACTTGCATGCAGATGAGAAGCTATTAGTTCCTAAGGATGAGCTTCAGGATGTGGATCAGCCACAAGATGAAGTTCATGGAGTGGAAGAGACCACTCATGCAGCACCAACCATCAGAGGGCGAAAGTGCACTACAGAAGCTGAGTGACTGGCTCAAGATGCAGAGAAGGTTGTAGGACCACCTACAGCACAGCGCAGACAGATACAGTCACCTGATCGGTACACTAGATACATGGCTCTTGTGAGCAAATGTGTTGTGACTGAGCCATCCTCTTTCGAGGAAGCTGTGGAGGATCCCCCATGGGTAGATGCCATGGTGGAAGAGTATGATTCGATTGTCAGAAACAGTGCATGGGAGATTGTCCCAAGATCGGAAGGGAAATCAGTGGTGGGTTCAAGATGGATCTACAAAGTGAAGCAGGCAGCTAACGGGAGTGTGGAGAAGTAAAAGGAAAGATTTGTTGCCTGAGGCTTCTCACAGATAGAGGGGATCGATTATGAGGAGACCTTTGCACCTGTCGCAATGTATTCTTCCATATGGATGATTCTTGCTCTCTCAGCACAGATGGGGTGGCACATCCATCAAATGGATGTGAAGACTGTGTTCCTCAATGGAGTCATTGAGGAGGAGGTGTACATAGAGCAGCCCGAAGGTTTCGAGATTTTCAGTAGCGAGTCGCATGTGTGCAGGCTCAAGAGAGCGATGTATGGGTTGAAACAAGCACCTCGTGCTTGGTACACATGGATAGATAGTTATTTCACCGGACTTGGATTCTCCAAGAGTGAGGCGGATCCTAACCTATACCAGATTGTGGTGGAGGGTAAGTTGCTGATCATTGTACTTTATGTAGATGATTTGATTTTGACGGGAGATGAGCTGTTGATACTTTCATGCAAGGAGGATCTTGCTAGAGAGTTTGAGATGAAGGACTTCGGCCTCCTTCATTATTTCCTGGGATTGGAAATTTTGCAGCGCAGTGATGGACTATTTGTTTCTCAGGGTAAGTATGCCCGAGAGATACTGGAGAAGTTCAACATGCATGGCTGCAAGCCTGTTGATACTCCTCTTCCTGGAGATTGGAGGAAGGAGGATGCTACTTCAGCGGAGGTAGTGGATGCCACTGTTTATCGACAGTTGGTGGGGTTGCTTATGTATCTGGTCAATACACGACTCGATATATGCTATGCTGTTAACCAGCTTTCATAAGCTATGGTTAAGCCAAACAAGCTCTTCTGGAAGGCAGGCAAGCATGTATTGCATTATCTAAGAGGCACATCGGGATATGGATTGTGGTACAGACAAGAGGATGAGGTGAAGCTATGTGGCTTCACGGATGCAGATTGGGCAGGGAGCCCAATAGACAGAAAGAGCACATCTGGAGGGATCTTCAGTATCGGGTCAACAGCAGTTTCTTGGTACAGCAGGAAGCAGAGATCCGTGGCACTCAGTTCAGCAGAGGCCGAGTATATGGTAGCAATTTTGGTTGCATGCGAGGCTATATGGATGAGGAAGATCCTAGTCGGGTTGTTCGAGTCACGCTTGGAGCCTACTGTGATTCATTGTGATAACCAGAGTTGTATTAAACTCTCATCTAATCAAGTATTTCATGATAGATCCAAACACATCGACATCAGGTACCATCATATCAGAGATTGTGTGCAGCGGAGAATCATGTTACTTTCATACATTCCCACGGAGGATGGGATGCTGATATCTTGACGAAGGCGCTCACCAGGAGCAAATTCGAATACCACAGAGGTAGGATAGGAGTTGCAGATAATCCATATCTTGTTGAGAGGGAGTGTTGAAAATGCAACAAGATGATGGAGCTTAGTGAAAAGAGGTCTGTTGTGGGGAAAAGTATCCAACACGGAATGACCCTATCCCACTCTAAGGGTGATAGTTCCTTAGCAACAGCTGAAGCAAAGCTATCTAAAGTTACTTCTTTATGACATGCAAGAGATGAAAGGAAGAGATCCACTTACCGATGTCTTGCGCAAATGGTCGATCCAATCTCCTCTATTTGCCGCTTGCTCCCAGCTCCAAGTCTTCTCACGGGCCCAGCTACACGAGATCCTGCGAACAAGACAAGAAAAGGAAACTACAAGAAGCATGCATTCATAATTGATTCAAGGATTAGCATAAATCAAATACGCAAGTAAGACAATACACCATTGAAACACATGCGAATAGAAGAACCTCAAATGCTTTATTAATATAAGGAAGTAAGGTTCAGGCAGTGATACAACCGTAAGAGGTCCAATCCAGCATCACCTTCCTGACGGAAAGAAATCTCCTCTTCACCTCCCTCAAGCAATCACCCAATACTCACAACTGTAAACCAACAACAATTCTTTGCACTAAATTCCCGGCCTCCAGATCCCATGGGATGAGATCCTTATATAGAGTTTTGGAGTGAAGATAAGTCAGCTTGATGTGTGACTTGTTGTCCTCTTCAACTCCAGTTGTTCTTCAGTCCTTGAGTCCACTCGGAGTTTCTACCTTCCACTTGGAGTTTTAGAAGCTCTTAACTCATCATTAGGCGAATCTTCTGATCCAAGTGTCATTTTGGAAGCTTCCTGGGCACTGGCACATTGAGAAAAGATTCCTCCACATGTCAAAGTACGCCCAGCGTAGGTAGCCTTTGTTGCACTTGCTATGCAGCGCAGGTACACCATAGAGCTTTTGACATTCAGCGCAGATGCTTAGTGGAGCAGCTGCTTTGATCCAAAATTGACCTGTTTTTGAGTGTTTTTCAGTGGAGAACTGATCTGAAGTGCTGTGGTTTGCTGACCTTGTTCCTCTAGGGGTAGAAACAACATGTTTAGGGACTTTGGATCCCTTAGATTATTGACATTTCATGCTCTATGCTGTAAGGCACAAAAATGTCTATAACAGTTGCCCCCTAAAGTATGAGGTCGTTTATCGGGTGAAATGCTTTATTAGGAGGATCCGAAGTTCATTCAATCGTCGGGAGGTGACCTGTAACAAAATACAATACAATACATTATCTTTTCATACTTTCTTTTCATGATCTAGCTGATGCGGGCATTTCCCATGCTCAGCTTTATAAATACATTTGTTGTACATAGACAGACGATCGTCTGATAATAGACTGATAATTCTCTGCTTTTAATTATCATCCTTTTAGTAGGATGATCATTTGCTGCACATGTCTATGTTTTTTATCTCCTGAATATATATCGCAGCCCGGATGGATGAAACTAGATCCGGGGTCTTCAAACTTGTCCGATCTTCACTCTAGTACAAGTCCATCCATGTGAGAATTTCTTGAAGTCGAACATGGAAAGACATCGCTTGATTACCAGTCAATAATGTAAACTGTTAACAAGCGCAAGAGGAATCACCGATAATGATGATGACCCTCAAGGTACTGCAGCACAATTCACGTGGCGTGAATATAGGATCTGACGTCGAACACCACGCAAAGTCTCCTGGTCGAAGGTCATTAATGTATACCTATCGCCGGAAGTGAGAAACTTGCCATTGAGGCATGCAAGCTTCAAAGTACTGAGGGGGTGTTCCTAGATCAACTTCTTGGATAATGAGCTAATGTCGACAAGAAGTGATCCGTCAAAGGAGGGCCTTAATGAATCCCACATCAGTGACACGGAACGGAGCTAGTGATGATGGTGAAAACGATCTGTGAAATATGATTCAGGGTGGCGGTCATAGAAGGATGAAAGATGATGTATGGTAGTGGATGGGACCCAGTTGACACTTTCTGAATGACATCTCTTGAACATATAACGACACTGATGTGATGGATCGGTAGCATTACCCCATGTATGGATGGTATGGCGAGACCATGGTGAAGGGACCGGTGAATGATAATAACCCAACCCGATATTTACGGAGGCAAAAGTGTCATGTCCAAGAGCGACTTGCTACCATTAAGCTTTGAGGTTCTCCCAATTTTTTCCCAGTCATTTCTGACCAGTACCTCTTTATTTTTGTCAAGCTTGAGGAGGATAACATATGCTTGTTCTATAACCTGCCCTTCGGGCAAGCCCATCGCTATGTTTTAACGAGCCTAGCGATAGGGAAACTCGTTCTCGTCTAAAGACAAGTTTGTCGCTATTCAATATTTTTAACGAGCCTAGCGACAAAGACAACTCGGTCCTTTTCATTTTTAGAGAGTCTGAAAAGCGTACATAAAGTGGACTCCAGGGGTCCTTTTTCGTCATCTAATCCCTTAAGTCCGAAAAAGTATAAAACAATACAGAAGGGATGAATGTTCGATATCTTTATCGAGCCGAACTAGACAAGCGCTCGATCTTTTTATGCAATAATCCCTCAGGTCCAAAAAGATTAAAATCTAGAGGAGGGATAGCTCTTCCGGTCCTTTTAACGAGCTGGAAGGCCAAAACTCGGCAAACTTTTCATATTTTACGAGTCAATGAAAAGAGCTCAAAGAAGACTCGTCTTTTGAGGAACGAGTGATAAACAGGGATATCAGCAGATTCCAGGTACAGGTTGGAATTTTCCAATCACGGCAGTATTACAAGGATGGCTAAGTGAAATCACTCTTCGCAGCTGTTCCTCAAAATAGGTAAACAATCAAGTGGATGTGAATGATCGGCCAAATGAAAAGTGGAGGTGACGGTGCATAAACACGACCAAGGCTTTTATGGCTGATGAATTTACGGTCTCAAATGGTTATTTACCAGTTCATTTTTTTCTGGATGAGCTTGAACTCTGGGGGAAAGCTTGCTCACATGCTTATGTTTATTTTTTAACGAGCATGAAGTCCGCGTTAAAACTGCTCGGTTTTGCGTTTATTTTTTAACGAGCATGAACTCTGCCAAAACTGCTCGTTTGATAAGGTCAAATTCATATTTTACCATGACTAGTTTTTCTTTTCCAGAGATAGTACTGTTTCATCAATTGCTGCAACAAACTTGTTAGAAACGGATAACATGAAGTAAAAATACTAATATTTTACTTTGAACTACGTAAAAAGCAATTAAAAGATGTTTTTACCTTTCATTTTACCATTTCATGTGCATTTGGTTTGTTGGAGCTTTGGAGGTGCCTCTTCCTCTCGATTTTTCACCAGCTGATTTCGGGAGATTCTGTGGACGATTTTCAGCGCCGTTTCCACCAGGTAGGAGCTAAACCCTAGCTCTATCTTTTCATGGTCTTATTTCTCAGTTTTATGCTTGTTTTCCTGCCCCCATGAGCCCCTGGGGTTTCTCTAGGGCGCTCTGCCATCAGCGCAGGTGCCCCATATCGAAACCTGCGTTGGGGGTTTTCATTTTCAAAGGCAGTTTGTCTCCCAACGCAGGTGAGACCCTTCCCTACCTGCGTTGGGCGCAGAAAACTTTTTGGTTGCATACTTTTTCATGAGAATTTTGCCATTTTCTTTACCGAGTCAGGGATCTTACTCCTCCTCTTGTTTGTTTTGCAGAGTTTATTGGAGCAGAATGACTCTTACGTGGCGAGAACGAGAGCATGAAGAGGAGGACATGATTGCCCTCCATGATCCTGTTACCGTGAGCGCGTTGCAGAATTGTGGCTTGCTAAAATTCTTTCGTATATCTAGCATGAGGGCACAGATACGTTTACTGCAGTACCTGCTTGATGCTTGGGATCCTGTTAACCAAGTGTTCCAGATTAGGGGCAAGTCCATCCCTTTGACCATAGTGGACATTTACTTCTTGACTGGGTTGTCAAGGCGGGGTGCCCCCATTTCCTTGTCCGGTTCGGCCCGAGGGAGCGATTCCGTGAAAGATTATATCCGTCAGTATTGTAGGGAGGGATCCCAGCCGAGCAGAGACGGCAAGGTTTCTATCCGTGATATCACTGACAGGTCTCTCAGGTCTATTCTGTACACGATTTGTAGGATGGCCGGCAGCGCATCCCCTCATGTTGCCAACAGGTCTTATGTGCAGCACGCCCTGGAATGTCTTCAGCCGAAAGTTTTTAACTGGTGTGACGCAGTACTGGTTCAGATGAAAAACCAGTTGACCAAAGTAAAGGACGGGAAACTGAAGAATTTTGGCTTCGGTTCAGTTTTGACTGCCTTCGCTTTGGAGAAGATACCCCTGATGCAACCTCAGTACATTGTTCTCGACTTGCCATCTCCTACTGAGCCACGCATGCAGAGGTGGGTCGACCACATGGCTAGACATGCAGGTCAATCTCAGATTACTTTTACTGATGCCTTCTTTAGGTGGTTCGAGCGGCAGGATATGGCTTTTTCCGAGTATCCATATATTGGTATGGATTTCCGAGGTGATCCGGATTTGGTACTACCGGATGGCGAGCAGTGGGGTGATCTTGGTAAATATTTTGACCTTATCACTGTTTACTGTTTTTTATTTATAATGTCCTTGTGCTTTACTCTATCAAGACTCTAATCAAACTCATGTGTGCATGCAGATGTTGGTCCCGTCCGTCCAGTAGTTCGTCCGAGAGCTCCGGCCGCTGCCCCAGCAGGGGAGGCTCCAGGGAGAGCTATTCTCCGTGACCTTGACTTGGCCGAGACTCTTGCAGCTGTGCAGGAACAGGTCGAGGGTCTTACCCTTGGGATTCCGGATGTACGGATTGACGAGTTGCCTCTGCGATTGCAGCGACATACTACTGGTGTTCCTAGACGATGGTCTCGTCTTCTGCGCATGATCGCACAGGCCGTGGCATGTTATCATGAGCATCACTAGGCTAGGGTGCCCCCCAGCCATTTTGAGTTTTGGGGTCGTATGACCGATTTTGTCTTGGTTACAGAACATTATATGTAAACCGTAAACAGTTATATATATTTTTGATTTTCGGGGTTTATTCCAGTTTTTATGTGATCCATGTATGAAACATCGACGATGCTTCTCTTTTTATCAATTTTGCAAATGTCTATCTAACACATAGTTTGCTAATGAGTCGGTTAATGTGTTTAAGTTTCTGAAAATGTGTTGATATTGGATAAAATCAAACTGTCTTTCCAAGATTTTAACTCTTAGGAACTTGCGATAAATAGCTGGATTTCGGACAGAGTAGGTACCATTGAGTTGTAGTACCACGAGCTGTGAGTCTAACCTGACGACTAGCCGGCGTATGCCATGGGTGATGGCATCAGAGAGGAGCTCTATCAACGCGCTATACTCAGCGATGTTATTCGTTGATTGGCCAATACATACCCCCCTGAAACTCACTAACTCGTCGCTTGGGTCAAAAATGGCCCATGCTGCAGAGGATAGGTTCCTCGAACTATGACTCGCTCCATCAGCATATCCAACCCACGGTTCCAATGGATTTGACATCTACAATAAGTTTAAAAAGCGGATTACTTAAACCGGAACAAACGCTTTAGCGAAAACAAAAATGTAACAAAAGCATACAGGTTACTATCAGGCATAGTAACGCTTAAGGTACAACCCGTTGCGGGGTTGCGCCAGTGGAATTCCGTCATAATCTACCAACTCGTAGGCACCTTTTGCTAACACACTTTTAACAATATAAGGGCCCATCCATAAGGACTTGAATTTCCCAGCTCCCAATTTATCGGATTCTTGGTCATAAAGCAAGACCAAATCACCTTCCGAGAAGACACGGGGTTTGACATTTTTGTCGAACTGCGCTTTGACTCGTTTCTTATGGGCTTCGTTGGCCAAGGTGGCATCACGACGGGTTTCATCCAACTGGATTAACTCCAAGAAACGAGCTTCTTCTTCTGAGGTTCCGGGGAGGAGATCAATTGCGAGTTTAAGGGACGAAATTTCACACTGGATCGGTAGGATTGCTTCTAGGCCATATACCAGTTGAAACGGTGTGAACCCAGTGGCATTCCTTACCGATGTTCGGTAGGCCCACAAAGCCGAGTACAGGATCAAATTCCATCTTCTTTTGTGAACCCCAACCATCCTTTGCAGCATGCGCTTCAGGACCTTGTTGATTGCTTCAACTTGTCCGTTAGCTTGCGGATAGTACGGAGTAGAGCTGTCGTGAGACAATCCTAGTTTGGCAGTTAATTCAACCATCATGTGATTGCGAAAATGCGATCCATGATCTGTTACTATGGCCTGTGGTACGCCGAATCTGGCGACTACATGATTAAAAAAGAATAGGGCTGCTGTTTCACCAGTGTTATCCAATGTAGGCATCGCCTCGGCCCATTTGGTAAAATAGTCAACTGCAACTATAATATACCCATGCCCCCCGGTCGAGGTGGGGTTACATTGCATGAAATCGATGCCCCACTTGGCGAAAGGCCCCACAGCTATTATTGGCTGTAAAGGAGCGGGGGGTCTTCTGGTTTTGCTATCAAAAATCTGACATGCATGGCAACTTCTAACTGCGGTTATGCAATCTTTGAACATGGTTGGCCAGAAGTATCCTGCTCGTAAGATTCTTTGTGCTGTAGCATATCCAGATTGATGCCCCCCACAGGTGCCTGAATGACATTCATTCAGGGCTTTTTCGGCCTCCTCATGGGTTAGACACCTTCTCAGGACCGTATCGACACTACGACGGTAAAGCGTATCACCGACGATCATGTAGTCTTTTGCTTGGTATCGAATGCGTTTTTGTTCTGAGTGAGAGGTGTCTGGCCGAAACTTTTGGGTTTGGAGATAAACTATTATATCTCCATACCACTCATCACTTGCTGATATCAGAAACAAACCTTCGTCCACGATCGATTCTTTGGACGTTTCATCGTTGGACGATGATGGGAGATCGCATAATAATTCTGCGAAAACTAAAGCTTTCTTTGATTTGGATTTCACAAATTCCAGATCAAACTCTTGAAGGATAGCTATCCACTTTGAATATTTGCCCCCAAGCAACTGTCACGACAGTATATAAGTCATGGGGTTGCAATCTGACAATACGGTGGTCTTCCTGAAGAGGACATAATGCCGAAACCTTTGTATCGCTTGAACAGCAGCTAGTGCTAGCTTTTCAACATGAGAATATTTACTTTATGTATCATTTAAGTTTTTACTTAAATAATATATAGGGTGTTCAATTCCGTCGACTTTTTGAACTAAAACCATTGCAATGGTCGTATCTGCTGTAGCCAGATACAGGTTAAAGTCTCTTTGATAGTCCGGGGCGTACATTAATGATGCTTTTACTAGCGCTTCTTTCAGAGCATCAAAGGAAGCTTGCGCAACCTGGTCCCAGACGAAAGGTACATCCTTTTTCAAGAGACGGGTATAACCTTTAGCAAGTTCTGCGTAATTCGGAATGAACCTCCTCAGAAAGTTTGCTTTCCCTTGGAGTTTCTGAATCTGAAGCAAGTTCGAAGGTGGAGGCAAATTAATGATTGCCTTCACCTTGCAAGGGTCGAGACGAATCCCATCCTTGGAGACTATAAAGCCAAGTAAACGACCAGAACCGACGCAAAACACACATTTGTGCGGATTGAGTCTTATCTTGTAGTGTCGGCAACGTAGAAATATCACTCTTAAATGTTGCAGATGATCAGTCCGCTTTTGCGAATGAGCTGGGAGATCGTCGAGATAAGGTTGAACGATGTTCTTGATGTCATGGAAAGCATAATTCATTGCTCTCTGAAACGTCGCCCCTGCGTTCTTTAAACCAAAGGGTAATTTTCGATAAGCGAATGTGCCCCACGGACAAATAAATGCAGTCTTTGACTGGTCCTGTGGGCGGATATTAATTTGATTATACCTGGAAAATCCGTCCATAAACGAAAAGATTTCACATCCGGCGCATTCATCAATTATCTGGTCGATGAAGGGTGTAGGGTAGTTGTCCTTTGGACAAGCTTGATTTACATCCCTATAATCGATGCACACTCGTATTGTTCCTTGTTTTTTCATAACAGGGACAATATTCGATACCCAGTCAGTTAGAGGAACCGGGTAGACGAAACCAGCATGGAGGAGTTTTTCAACTTCTGCCTTAATAGCAGCGGCTTTCTTGGGGTGCACCTGCTGAAGCCGTTGTCTTACTGGTTTGACATCAGGATACATCTTAATTTCATGTTCAACGATACTCGAGTCGATGCCTGACATTTCATCATATGACCAAGCAAAGACATCTCTAAATTCGCGGAAAAGAGCTTTATATATTTCTTGTTCTGAAGGGGAACAACCTTTGCCGACATAAATATTCTCTACAATGTCTGTTTTGGTCGAGATATTTATGGCTATAGTCTCTTCTATATTGGATAGGTTTCTCTCGGAATCCACCGTATTTACAGTATTTGCTAGGAATTCAAATACTGAAGGGTGATATAGGTCGCCTTGAGTATCTTCCTGAGGAAGGGAACGATGGTGGTTATCATCCCATGGTGCCCCCTCAATCAACATTGACTGTAGGATTCCTTCGTCACTTGCATGCACTCGTGACCAAGGATCCAAAGGGGTACCACATTCTCCTGACCTGTCTACCCAAATGCTTGACGAGCATTGATTTGGGCTCGCCTCCCATGCCTGAAACATTGATTGCTACAATATTTCGATTGGGATCGGGTGCAAGACCATTGCCCGATCCATGACGACTTTGTCTTTTGTTCGTGGAGGATATCATGTTGCAGGTAGCCACCAATGGTACATTTCCTATGTACATATGATTTGGTAGCGAGAAAGTCCCCATCATCGTGGGGTCTTTCAGCAGGCCTACTCCTATATCTTGAATTGAATGGTCGCTTTCATGGATCATGGGAATGCTTCCCGTAACTTGTGAACCATTAAGGAGGAAGTTCTGTTGGTCGACGACCATAATCCCTCCTTCAAACGGGAAAGCGATCTTCCTAAAATAAGTCGACACAACAGCTGCCATGGCATAAATCCATGGTCTTCCCAGTAGGATGTTGTAATCCAGATTCCCATCTATGACTTCAACATCAATTTCTACTGTTTTTCCACCTAGTTCAACCTTTAAGTTACTTAGAATACCGTAAGGGGTATATGTCCTACCGTCGAATGCTTTTAGTGTTGTCGACGATCTTGACAAGGTTGGCGACCCTAATGTTTTCCAGCAACTCATCGACATAATACATATCGATGCCCCCTCATTAATAATTGTTCGATGAACAGTTTTGTTGAGGGCTTTCACTTGAATAAGGAAAGCTAGTTGAGCGGGTAACTGAGGGTCATACCCTTTGTGATCAAAGGACACAAGATTGGAATCCTTAGGATCAACCCCCCCTATTGCCGATAACAATGCCTGCCTTTGGGATGGACAATTTTGTAGTACTTCTAGAGTCGACATAGCGGATGGCGATTGAGCCAAATCTTCTACTATGTTATAATGCTGCGCCGCTCTGGCACGAGGATTAAAAGTCGACTTGTGTACTACCCCCTTAGGTGGTTTTATCGTTAATTCTGGCATTATGGGTGGGACAACTTCTGTCGAAGTTGTTGTCGAACTACTAGGTTGATCTTTACCTTTTTCATTTGACAGTTGCGGATTTCCGTAATCTTTGTTCCTTGTCGAAATCAAAGCATCATTTTGCTGCTTGGAGATCAATAACATTAGCACTTGCGACGGGGAAGCATTTCCACTATCAACCATATTTTGACCTGGATTGGGAAATGGATCAGTCAACACAGCTGGGTTCTTTGGACTTTTAAAGAATCTCTTGAGCTCAGCTTTGTATGGACAATCTGTTGTCTTGTGATCTTCGTCACATATCATACAGGGCCATTTCTTTTTCCCTTTCTCAGGAGAGTTCGAAGAAGTTTTTTCAGGTGACGGATCATCCTGTTGCTTCTTCTTCCCTTTGTTTTGCTTCTTCTTGCTTCCTGGTTGATTGGTTTCTTTGCCTTTATCTACTGATATGGCATTTACTTCCGAAGCAAGAATCTCTTCATGGGCATTTCGATCTGAAGTCTTACGGGCTTTCTGAGGTGACGCCTTTTTCGACTTCGCGCTTGCAGTGCCAATCACGCCATCTCCGGCATGAGAGTCAATATTCGATTTAGGAGGGGGAGGAATTGAAAATTCAGGTCTAGGGGCGTCAGGTATTTTGTCGTAGAGCGTGCCAGACTGAGTATATACTAAGTCTAAATATTGAGCACGAGCGATGACTTGCTCCTCTGTTACGACTCCCCCCTTGGCCACATCTTCCGTTATAGCCGGAAGTAATGACTTTATAAACCATTCAGCTAATAGCTGATCAGGAACGTATGTTTTCACCATCCTACGACGGCGACGCCACTCATGTATATGATCTGATATGTGAGTAGCTGTCGTCTGTTTGAAGTTGGTTAGTATCTCGGTTCCTGTTTCATACCTGATTGGTAGTTGAAAATGGGTTAAAAAAGTCGTGGCTAAGGAGCTGAAATTGTCGAAAGAGGCTCTTGGCAATTCTATATACCATTTAGCCGCCGGACCTGTCAATGTCCTCTGGAAGAGGCGAAGTCTTATCGAATCATCGTTCAGAGTGTTCGATGAACACCACAGATGAAAAGTCATGACGTGATTCGACGGGTCTTCACCTGGATTTCCATTGAATTTAGGAATGTCCGAGGGAAGTTTGTGAGGAATCGCTGGCCACCAAGGGGCATAAGCAATCGGATCGTTCGTCAACCGATGTAAATCGGGTAACTCTAGAGTTGCCACGAATGGCAGCTGTTGACTCAGGTTAGGCGAAGCGTACCCAGGATACGATGGGATCGCTTGAGCAGTTGGTCTTTGCATACCGGCATAATGTATTTGATGCTGGTACGATTGATACGGTTGGTGGACTACCCCACTGTAAAGTGGTTGGTTTAGACCGTTTTGTATGTATGGTTGTCCACTGTTTGCAAAAATCTGCTGCTCGGTACCTTGGTACACTTGCTGGAATTGTGGTTGTTGATACTGCACCAACCATGGTTGTGATGCCATGGGTTGTTGTGCTATACTAACCACTGGACCAAGATGAGGGGTAATGGTACCCATTTGTGCTTGTGCCGCCTCGCCAGCCGGCGATTGTGGTTGAGTCGCAGGGTCAAGGGGCTGTTGCATTACAACCTGAGGAAACTGAGGTTGACATACAACAGGCACCGTTTGAACTTGCGACACGGTTACAATCGCTGGTGTCGTCGGGATGTTCGTCACAGGCATTTGTTGTTGCATAGAATACACAACTCTTGGTTGCTGGGGTAGCATAGGTATCCAACCACTTGTAGTTATTCCAGTATAACCTGAATATGGTTGTGAACTCCCGTATGGGTAACCTCCCGGAGGGGGTAATGAAAAAGCATATTGCCCCCCATACGGTGGTGGTCCGGAACCGAGAGGATTCATTACACCTCGAGGACCGGATTGCCCAAACTGATTCCCGAAAGGATCAATTTGTTGAGTTCCAACATAGGAGTTACCGGGTATTATCCCGGGAGAACAAACAAGAACAGACCATACTGTCGTCATGGCCCCCGTAGGGACCCCCTCCAGCTGTTGAGAGTTAGGGACAGATGGTATGCCGGCGAACATTGTCGGAATGACTGCAGGGAGTTCTGCTGTTGCTGTGTCGTTTGGAACAGTCCTAGATGTCGACGGTTGTTCAGACATTTTGAGTCTATCCAATAGATTGCCTAGTGATTCTTCAGGAACTTCTCTGGGTGATAGGCTAGCTTCTGATGCAGTAGGAAGTAGAGTGATCCCTGCTCCAAAATGTGTTGGAGTAGTTGCTTGCGGATCTTCTACAATTTCTTCTATTGCGATCAGACCGGGTGGAAGAGGAAGACCGTCAGGTCCGTAGAATATTTCTGGTGCCGAAGAAGGGGTTGTTTCGACAGCGACAGTTGTTTGAGGAGCAAGACTCTCTGAACCGATCACTGATGGAACTGATTCAGTAACACAAGTATTTTCTCTCAGACTAGGATCAGTGTTACTGTCCTTCTGGGGCTGTTGAACTTCTTCAATAGGGGCAGGGTTTCCAGAAATGTTTGGAGTAACCGGAACCTCAGATGTCGTCGGAACACTTGTTCTAACTTTGACCGGAGATTTGGAACCAGTTGAACGAGATCGCTTTGCCCGGGTTGTTTTCGATTCCGGAGACAAAGACAGTTGACTCGTACGCCTCCACGAACGACGGTTCATCGATTGACTTTCTTCCATGGTTGCGGATTACTTGATCAACCAACAATGCACAGGGTAAAATGTGTTTTCGAATTGAACTAATTTTAGACGCTTTTTAAGACACAACTTGCTTTTTCAATTTTTAAGAGTCGAGAAAAAGCTAAAGATGACTCTAGTCTCCTTCGATGTATTAACGAGCCCGAAGTGACAAATGCTCGGATGGACTTTTTCAGTTATAGAGTTTGAAAAAGGCCAAAAGAAACTACTCTGGAGTTCTAGGCAGAGGGTGTGCCAAACCTTTCGCGAAACCATAGAATACTTTTTACGGTACGAGTGGTCGATCTTCGTGAATGCTATGTTCACTGCATCGCGATCAGTAGGGCGGCCGACACGGCTTCCTATGGATAAAGGCTTTGTTCCTATAGGGGTCTCCCAATATATGCGACGGTACGCGGGAGCACAAATCCGTATTAGTGCTATCGTCCCTCAGGAGGAATCACCCACCTTCGTAGAGATCGACAATCACTATGTTTAACGACGCCGGTTCACGTCTCTACCTAGACCTCTATTGTGTTTCGTTATGTTTCAAAGCGTTGTTAGATAAATTCAGTTCTTTTTAGGTTGATCTTGCTTAGCAGTTTGCCTTTATGGATCACCACGTGATGTATGATACAACTCCTAAATGCAGTCTGAGATTGATAAGCAAGCTTTTTCAATTCTTTCAACTTATGAAAATCTTAACTACTGAAGGAAAAGAAAGACATCATCTTTTCAAACAGATCATAGAGCACACACTGATGCACTTTCCTAAATCGACATGCAAACTGTCAAAATGCACATGCACAATGCAAGTATTTCTTTTCTTCTTCCTTAATGTTGATGTATTACAAAAAGAAAGCTGTTGTATAATTTCGAATTCAATTTCAAGCGAAAGCAAACAAGTTTTTGTCCAATAATCAAAAGAACACCTTAAGATTCACTCGTTTTGAACACAAGAAATACTGAAATCCGAACCATATAACGAAAGAAAATGTTGAAGCAGCTATGAACAGCAATAAACTAGCTCTTAGAATCACAACGACACTTTCTCATAGGTCTAGATCCAAGAGGTCACAGCAAGACTAGTTCACTTTCGCTATGGGAAACTGTGAATGAAAGCAAGAAATACAATAAGAACAATCATGATTTCTTCATACAACTGAGGTGGAATGAAGGCAAAGAAAGGTAGTTTCAGCTGGGTATACAGGTTGACAACAAGCTGCAAAAACAATATTGAAAACTGGGCAACAGACAGGAGGGAACCCCAGTTGCACAAGGCAAAACTGGATCAGCGCAGGTGTTGCACTGTCAATCTGACATGCAGTGCAGGTAGCCCCTTCGGGACCTGCGTTGCAGCGCAGGTAGCCTTTGCTGCAGCTGCACTGAAGAGACAACTCTCGTCTCTCTCAGATTCCGGGTCACAGTTTGCTCAAAAATCAATGGTTTTTGGCCAAATCAGAGGCTATCAGCCAAGTATACACTAGAGGATGATTAAGGAAGATGAACACTATCACAAAGAGCTAAAAAGAGTCCTTGTGGATCAGCTCTTCAAATCATAAACATGCCCAGCACTGGGCTAGAGTAGCTGCCCTCTACTTTGCATTCGAAGGATTCGGATGCAGTTCGATTCGGTACTCCCTTTGTTTAAGAAATGAATAGCAAGAAACACAAGCTACCAACAAGACACGATCCCCAGCGGAGTCGCCAGTCTGTTGTGGGGAAAAGTATCCAACACGGAATGACCCTATCCCACTCTAAGGGTGATAGTTCCTTAGCAACAGCTGAAGCAAAGCTATCTAAAGTTACTTCTTTATGACATGCAAGAGATGAAAGGAAGAGATCCACTTACCGATGTCTTGCGCAAATGGTCGATCCAATCTCCTCTATTTGCCGCTTGCTCCCAGCTCCAAGTCTTCTCACGGGCCCAGCTACACGAGATCCTGCGAACAAGACAAGAAAAGGAAACTACAAGAAGCATGCATTCATAATTGATTCAAGGATTAGCATAAATCAAATACGCAAGTAAGACAATACACCATTGAAACACATGCAAATAGAAGAACCTCAAATGCTTTATTAATATAAGGAAGTAAGGTTCAGGCAGTGATACAACCGTAAGAGGTCCAATCCAGCATCACCTTCCCGACGGAAAGAAATCTCCTCTTCACCTCCCTCAAGCAATCACCCAATACTCACAACTGTAAACCAACAGCAATTCTTTGCACTAAATTCCCGGCCTCCAGATCCCATGGGATGAGATCCTTATATAGAGTTTTGGAGTGAAGATAAGTCAGCTTGATGTGTGACTTGTTGTCCTCTTCAACTCCAGTTGTTCTTCAGTCCTTGAGTCCACTCGGAGTTTCTACCTTCCACTTGGAGTTTTAGAAGCTCTTAACTCATCATTAGGCGAATCTTCTGATCCAAGTGTCATTTTGGAAGCTTCCTGGGCACTGGCACATTGAGAAAAGATTCCTCCACATGTCAAAGTACGCCCAGCGCAGGTAGCCTTTGTTGCACTTGCTATGCAGCGCAGGTACACCATAGAGCTTTTGACATTCAGCGCAGATGCTTAGTGGAGCAGCTGCTTTGATCCAAAATTGACCTGTTTTTGAGTGTTTTTCAGTGGAGAACTGATCTGAAGTGCTGTGGTTTGCTGACCTTGTTCCTCTAGGGGTAGAAACAACATGTTTAGGGACTTTGGATCCCTTAGATTATTGACATTTCATGCTCTATGCTGTAAGGCACAAAAATGTCTATAACAAGGTCGCCTTCACTAAGTGGACCCGCAGGCTATTTTTGGCGCAAAGTCTATTTTTAGACTATGCCTATTTTTAGACATATGGATCATGGTCTATGAGTTGCAGGATGATATTTATGGATGATTGGTCATGTTGGTGAAAATATATGGACCTCTATTTTTAGACATATGGGCAGAGTCTATTTTTATACTGCCAGTCAAAAAATAGAACAGTCGAATATTATTAGCTCTTAATAATATTTGGACTATAAACATTATCTTATCCTCTTGCAGCACTTCAGTTCGAGCTACGGATGTGGCACATGAAACTGCCAAAAGGAAATATGCTTTTCCTATGGGTTAGTTGAGCTATTGCATGATGGACTTCAGTTATAACTCAAGTGATTGAGTTTGGTGGAGTTGATTGAGGGGTTGATGGAGTTGTGTTCAGTTTGACTTAGTTGAACTAGTTGTATTTAGTCTAACTGCCAAATACACTAGTGATGAGTGATGTGAATTAATTCACTAATTATTAACTCATAAATAAACTAAAGAATACATCAGTTAACTCAGTGCATGGACAGTTCAATGGAGACAAGTGTTAGAGGTGGCTGAAAGGGTGAGACTACTATCAGTTGTCACTATAGCTGTGCATGGGATTTGCACAATCATTGATTGAGATTTCCAATGAGGATTGCGTAGTACAAGCCAAGGGAATTTGAACTTGGATCTGATCTATTCTCAACTTGGATTGCGCAATAGAGGCAAGCAAACAGTGGAGGAGATTTGAACCCGTGACTTGTTTAGATCTGAGCTAATTTGTGTGTAGCATGTGGAGATAGTACTGAGTACTTGTGAGGAGTATTGTACTATGTATTGTTACATGTTCTCTATCATTATAATATACAGATAGTTGGGGGTTTTTCAGCTGTATGCTTTCCCCATTACATACTGTGTTGATATGTGTGATTGATGTTTCAATGTGCACATGCGATTGCTTTTTTTAATTCCGCAAATTGATGATCAATGGTAGAGGAGGTTATGTATTATGCATGCATTCCGAAAATAGTGTATAATCAGGATAATCTCTGTGAATAAGTGTTATATTATTCAAATTTCTACAATAAGACCCGAATCCATCCCCGATTGCGATGCGTTAAATCAAGGCACATGTTTCGAAAACGTAATTAAAAGGCTTGCATGCATTGTATCACCTTTCGGTGATCAAAAGATATTTTGGACAAATATTAAAGCCTTTCCATTCACATTACCAATCGCCGATTGCGATTTACTTCTAATTATCTGCCAAAGAATCTAAGCTATGCTTGAATGGATCATTCGTCATATAAACGAAATAATGGGTATTTAAAAACTCCTTTACCATGATTGATAGGTTAAACGGCTAATTAATGAAGCAATTATGATGAGATTTTCCTTTAGATTGTATCTACGGAAATTTCACTATAATCCATTATTATCCGTTGATTGACATAATTCTTTCATATTGGTTCATACTATCTATTCTCTGTATCACGTTGGTTTCATTGCCTGCGTAGAACTCCGCCGAAATAACAAATTTGAAACAAATGGGAAAGAGTTCAAAGAAATCCGTAACAACAGCGGCTCCTACAGCAACAGTGCAGCTAGCCAATGATCCATGACCAAGAAAAAAAGGGTTAATCTCAGACACTACGTGTCTCGGCCTTGGAAATACTAGTTGGCAAAGCATCTATAATTTAATTGAAGCAGAGGAGCCTGAGGAAGTATCGGAAGAAGCTACTACAGACTCAACTAATAAATCAGAAGCTTCCCTCAAAGATTTAGCTGATTCATATTTGCACAGAATAGCAACGTGTGAGAAAATTCTTCCATACACTAATGTAGTGAGATGGGTGGTAGAAGAAATTCCAGTTTCAAAAAGAAAGTTTTGTACAATTGACGGAAGGATTTTTGGCTCATTTCAGCCTGATGACTTAAGGAAGATGTATCACTTACCCGAACCTGAAAAGAAATACAACAAAGCCTTCCTTGAAAAGTTCGCAAATGAGAACGAGACTGAATCAGCCCCAATTAAGCAATGGAGACAGAATCCCGCAAAGCACAAACATGAATCATCAGGTAAGTACTTTGTGGAATCATTGTCTTCTCCTTACTGTTATGTTGGGGCAATGATGTGTAGAATGTGGGGAATGCATGACTCTGCAAAGTTCACTATTGAAATGGTTCCTTTAATGGAAGAAGCGGTCAACAGTTATGTGATGGATTGGGCAAACATATTTTCCGAGAAATTAGCCACTACAATTCTGGAATTTAGATCAAATTCACGCAAAACCACCAAGACCATTCTCCCTTTTTATTACAATGCTTATATTATGGATATTCTTTGCTTTAATTCTAAATATCTGGTACTCAAGTGGAGATGGACTCCCCAAGACCCTAAGCCAATTCACATTTATCATCAGATGTTATGGAAGGCCCACTATAAAGACCATTTGTACCAAATCTATAATGGTTTCATGTTGCCTATCTATTATGTTATTTTTGATAAGCCCGCCCCAAGGATTTCTGAGGAAGCAGGGATCGACTTGACTGCTGTAGGAAATTGGTTTGGAGAAGACAAGTTCACATATATAAGGCTTTATGGTAGCCTTGCAAGACCCCATGTCCTTCCTCTGTATGTACCTGATAAGTTGTTAGCTCGAGAATTGGCCTACCAGATAACAACAGCAGGAACATCCAAAACTCTTAGAACTTCTAAAAAGTAGGTATGGCCTACATTCCCTTTGAGATGTGGTGTTTACACTCTACATGATTACAAACATGCAGAAAAGGAGGCAGGAAAAATAAACATGCTCAATCTTGCAACCATTCCTAACAGGCAATATGATCCAAGGAAAGTTGCCTATAATGTTCTTGAACAAGCCAAACTCACAAAGTTTGATCATGAAAAAGATGAATTTGATGACCTATTTTCCTCAGCAGAATCATTATTTCAGGTAAAAACATTGGCCAAGATGAGATATAAAGATGAAGGGCTGGTAGAATTCAATAGGCTCAGAGAACAGAGGTTGCAAACTCTGCCTCTAGACTTATTAGCTACTACCCCAAAAATCTAGTCAAGCGAGCCTGAACAGCAAATTGTTGACAAACTTCCTACTATGGAGAAGATTCCCGAGAAAGGAAAAGAGCCAAAACAGGAGAAAGAATAGGAGAAAGGACAGGAACAGGACAGTGAACATATCAATATAGATACTCAGATTGATCCCAAACTCCTTGAAGAATGGCAACAATTTGATTCCATTATAAGCAATCCTGAAAGTTCACAACGTTTTAGCACACCTCAAGTAATAGTTGGTTAGGAGACAGCAACAACTACGGTTCCAATTGAAGGAACGAGCAGCCTACCCACCAGCAAAGATGTAGAAATAATTCCTAAGGATCCATTCGATCAAATTATTTTTCAAATAGAAGACATACCACCATTAGATGCCTTTTACAGTCCCAAACATAGGTCTGTAGTAAAAAGACAAAGGAAAAGAAGAAGACTTGATCAATCTTCCCTTTTACCAGCACAAACGGAGATGGCTAATGTGGTATGGAAAGAAGAATTCAATCTTTCCGAAGACCTCACAAAACTTTCTGAGTATGTCGGAGCCTACTCGGAAGCTACTATGAATAAAGCATCGGAAGTAAGCAATTCACTTAAGGAAAAAGACCAAGCAATTGTTTCATTACAGTCACAGGTATCCGAAAGACAGCAAAAATAGAATAGTTAGAACAACAGCTATCAACACAGCAGCAGATAAACAACCAATTAAATGAGCAATTTCTCAAGGAGAAACAGAGGATAGACCAAAGTGCTGTACAGAAACAAAAAGAATTATCTGCAGCATTGACCAAGATGAAGACAGTGAATGAACAAATGAGTAAGACAAAAGATGAGCAAATCGCTCAACTATCACACCAAGTAGAAAAGTTCAAGAGTCTTCCTCAACTAGCAGACTTCAGGTCCGAAGCTCTCCATATCAATAAAGCATTGGTTAAACAGCTAAATTTGTTATGTCATAATATTTCCCTTGTTGAGCCCCTCTATGAGATTACTTCATCAATAATTGACAAATCAGTCGACGCCAGGCAGGATTTGGAATAGGCCGATGAGACTTTAACCAACTTTCTTGCTTGGTAAGAAACCAATGAAGGGAAAGCTGCAAATCTGCCTAAAATTCTAGAGTCACACAAAGAGATTCTTTTCCTAGAATGGCAGTCACAATTGATGAAAGCAGAAAGAGAAACCTCAAGATGTAGATCAGCAACCAGTAATTTAATTGAGTTAATCAATGATACTCTTTATCTATCTAACTTGATTTCATAGTGCACTCCAGGTAAATTGTCGTCAGCCAAAGTATTGGAACAAACATGCAATCAAGAATTGGAGAAGAACGAAAGATTAATTGCCAGCATCCAAAGTTTAACTTGGGATACCTTTTGGTTTTTCCTAGTTAAACCATATAGTCAAAGGGCAGCACTCAAATGTTTAACCAATGCAATCGGTTACATGATTCCCGAAATCCATGATGCCACATATTCAGCCCAACTGCATTCTCGTCTGAGTCACCCTCCAGAATTGCAACCAATGATTGCTATCTGCCAGCTCAAGCCAAAGGAAGATCGACCAAAACAATGAATCATGCTGCCGACTGCAAACAGGCCTATTTCGAGGAGATTCTCATGATTTAGTTATACCACCTAATAGCATTTTTATTTCATAATTAGTTAGCTTAGATAGTATTTATAGACCCTTTCATTGTTTTGGAAGGGGTCCTTAGTTTTTGTATAAACTCAAATTAGGAAGTCACACTATTGTGCTTCTGATATATTTTTATGAAGACTGGGCCAATATTCTAAATTTTAACGAAGAAAGCTTTGATGAGATGTGCACTATTGCTTTGTTGTGGAAGTGTTTCTAAGTTAGAAGAAGGAATCTGAATGCGATTGATATCGGGAGTGATCCAAATAACATATGGTACTATTATCTATGCTTTTGCTTCATTCTTTCATGTGAATCAGCATTTATTTAATCTTGCTATCATTGGATATATGTATGTGTTTTAACAGCAGTCCTTATACTTATCACTATTGAATGTCTAAGGAGTGTTATTCTTTCAATCATATTTATGTCAATGATATATGAAGAATAGTGTAATAATGTTTTCATGATTACTTTGTTCAACTACTTGAACAAAGTAATTATCATATGAATAAATGTCTTTGTTTACCAATAGAGTCATCTATATGCCTGTTTGTAGATAAAGATCATCAAACGTTACACTAAAGCAGAAATTTCCCGGGATAGGATAGTTGTTTATAATTTTACTTTTTAGATTAAATCATTCATCCATTATCATTATATATTAGAGAATCAACCACTTATCCATCCTATCTACAAATTATTGGGAAACTGGTCCCATTATTTCTAGTCAGAGCCACCACACCAAATGGAAAAGGAGCTACCTTTAAGGTCCAGACCGGATGGTTTTCCCCGATGTTGTTGCAGCTATTTTCGAGGCATCAACACAGTTCTGTGACCCTTGGTCTATAGCGGAAAGAGCCAAATGTGATGCTGAGTCCGGACAAATTCCTCTAGGGAAAGGCTTGAATCTTCAAGCTCTCTGGTGCTCGACGCTACTTGTGGTTAGCTTAGCCCTCTGTCTCCTCTCCTTGACTTTACTGTTCTCTGTGTTCAGTCCTCCTCTCAGGGTTCACTGTTCACTATCTCTCTTGGTCACTTGGACTCCTCTCTATCCCTCCTCTCTCAATCTCTATTCGACTGCCTCTGTTCATGGCTTTAGTCATTCGATCCCTATGCCTATTTGGTTCCTCTCCCGCCTACGTTGATTTTCCCTCTACAGCTGCGCTTGGAGTTCCCTGTTCGGCGTCAACATGAACGCTCAGGAAGTAGCCACGCATCCCCATCGGAACACCGCCATCCTGCTCATTGATTCGTTTCTTCAGTTATGTCATGGATACGTTCTTTCTCCATCGTGGCGTCAAATGGATTCCAAATCCCCTTAAATCGCGGCTTAATTCCTTGTCGATTCTGCTTCTTTGTATCGAGCGCAATCTCAGCCGTCTGATCTGGGCTCCTCAAGATCCGACATCATACGCACGTCGAGCGCGGTTGACTTGCTCGACCGATAGCACGCGATCACGGCGGTTTTTCTCTCACCTCCGCTGCCACGCGTCGATCGCTAAGTGGGATCACTTCGCTCTCTTCCAAAACCTCTTACCGTTCAAGGGCGCCCCGATCAAAACCATTGGTTTCCAGGTCGTGGGTCCCACCTTCGTACATTGGCGCTTTTCGTTTCTCTACCCATGATCCACTGGTCCTCCCCACGCGACCGGGTGCTCAGGCTTTCCCATTTTGGCCCTGGTCACCCGTGCATCAAAAATCAACGCCTTTTCCCGATCCGGGGCTCCCAGGGGCTATTTTGGAATCCCGCGTAGTCTCCATGGGCCTCGGTCAGCGCGCTTTGACCGAGGTCCTCGTCGTTTCACGCCAACTGCCATGGCCACTAGTTCAGGGTATTTTCAATTGCTATTTTTAAATTTTCAAGGATTTGTTCAACTCGATACAGTCAAGGTTCTTAATAGTCTTTTGTGGATCCAACTCAGATCATGGCCTCCCTGCTGAAAAAGCTTTTGGACCACCAAAATTTGGTTTTCTTCAAGCATCAACTAAGTGAGGAAAATGTTGTCTCACTTGTCCAATCTCAATCCACTTCGCACTGCTCGGCTTTGAACCTTTAAGCCCAATCCTGAGGTATTCCACTTGTCCACTGCGCGTCGTCCTTACCTTCCTGTCCAGCACTGTATCTTCCTGCAACTCATTAAGATATTCAGGTAGCAGGTCGTCAATAGAAGGTAATTGACTCTGCTCTTCAGGGTCCTCAACCATTGAAGGTTCAAACAACCTCAAGCAATCTGCGTTCATGACTGAGTAGATGTGCATGTAAGCTAGCAGATCAAGGCAAAAAGCATTTTCACCAATCTTCTCAAGTATCCTGAAGGGTCCATACCTGATAGGTTTTAGATTTTTACCTTCACCTTGCATCTTGTCCTTGCTGATATACATCGAGACTTGGTCTCCAACTTGAAAACTATGCTCCATCTAATGCTTATCATGCCTAGCCTTGTACTTGGCCTGGCTCTTTTCCAGTTGTTCCTGTACTGCCTAGTGGATCTCTTGGATCTGTTCAATGAACCTAGTTGCCTTGTCCACATCACTGTGTCTATCAACCATGGTATCTTTACCAAAGACAAAATCCAAAGGAGACCTTGGTATGAAACCAAAACAGGTCTCAAAAGGAGATCTCTGTGTAGAAGAGTGTTTGGCTCTATTGTAAGCATGTTGCACATAGCACAAGTGCTCATCCCAAAGCTTAGGGTGTTTGCTGCAATATCCTTTTAGTAACTGGATCACTGTCCTGTTAACTACTTATGTCTGGCCATCTATTTGTGGATGAAAAGTTGTGCTTTTCTTTAACTTGGTGTCCATTAGTTCCCACAGACTCGACCAAAACTTCCCCACAAATCGGGTGTCTCGATCAGATACAATAGAAGTGGGTAATCCAAAATGAACCCATACATGTTCAAAGAATAATTTTGCAGTTTGTTCAACTGTAATCTATTTACTACAGGGTATCAAAATACACATTTTGCTAAACCTATCCACAACAACATACAGATAATCATGACCTTTCCTAGATTTAGGCAGTCCTCCAACAAAATCCATAGAAATGCTTTCCCAAGGGCGAGAAGGAAATGGCAAGGGAGTGTATAAGCCTAGTTTTCTATTGCTGGGCTTGGTTTTAGCACACATAGCACATCCCTTTACATATCTAGAAATTGTCTCATTCATTTTTGGCCAATAGTAGAACCTTTGCAGCTGTGCAACTGTTTTACTTACCCCAAAATGACTTGATATCATAGAAGTATGTGCTTCCCTAATTATCTTTACTCTCTTAGTTTGTGGAATGCAGATTTTCCCACAATGATATAAGAGTTGATCCTTCACATGATAGTCCAATTCTTCTACTCTTTTGCCTTGACTCAAAGTTGCATATACATCCTTAAAGTCCATATGTTGAGCATACTGTTCTATGTAGCTTTCATGCAGCACAGAATTATGCTTAAGTATGGTAGATGTATTTATAATGGGTCTCGATAACATATCTACAACCTTGTTATGTATGCCCTTTTTATATCTGATGACTAAATGAAACTGTTGTAGAAAACCCATCCATCTGTAATGTCTTTATTGTTGCAACTTAGTTTGGGAGTGTAGATATTGAAGTGGCTGATGATCAGTATGTATTACTGTTTCTTTGACCATTAAGTAATGTTTCCACTTTTTCACACTCTGAACTAATGCATACAATTCTTTTTTCATATGTAGGATAGTTAACTACTGCAGGATTAAAAGTCTCATAATGATAACATATGGGTTTACCGCACTGTGTCAACACTGCTCCCATGGCATAGTCACTGGCATCAGTTTGGATCTCAAATGGTCTTTGTAGATCTGGCAATGCTAGTACAGGTGTTGTACTAATCTTGTCTTTCAAGGTGTCAAAGGCTTTCTATTGTTTGCCTCCCCACTGAAACACCTTGTTCAATCCTGTCAAAGCATGTAAGGGAGCTGCAATTGAGGAAAAATTTGAAATTAACTTCCTCAAATATTGTGCTACTCCTAAGAAGCTTCTCACTTCTGTTGCAGACTTGGGTTTAGGCCAGTTTATGATGACCGCCACTTTAGAGGGATCTATTTTCAATTCACCTCCCCCTACTATATGACCCAAATAATTTAGAGAGGTTTTGCCAAATTCACATTTGGAGAGTTTAACATAAATTTTTTCTCTTTTCAAAACATCTAATGTCTACTTAACATGCTTTAAATGTTCTTCCCACGTTTTACTAAAAATCAGAATGTCATCCAAATACACAATAACAAAATCATCAAGAAAAGGTCTGAGTACATCATTCATTAATCTCATGAAAGTAGCAGGGGCATTGGTCAAGCCAAAAGGCATAACCAGCCATTCATACAATCCCTACTTTGTTTTGAAAGCAATCTTCCATGCATCTTGCTCTGCAACTCTGACCTGATGGTATCCACTGTGCAAATCCAGCTTGGTGAAATAAACAGCTTCCTTCAATTGATCTAAAAGATCATCTATGCGAGGAAGGGGATAATGATTTTTTATTGTTATCTTATTTAGTGCTCGGTAGTCAATGCACATTCTCCACGAGCCATCTTTCTTTCTCACTAAGACGATTGGTGACCCACATGGTGATGTGCTAGGCCTGATGAACCCTTTCTCGAGCAACTCCTGCACCTGCTTCTTGATTTCAGCATTCTCTAAAGCAGATAACCTGTACATTCCAATGTTAGGCAAAGGAACATCTTGCTGCAAAATAATATCATGTACTATTCCCTTTTTGGGTTGCAGACCTTGAGGTTCTTGAAACAAGACATCATATTCGGAAACAATCTTTTCTATATCAGCTTGCTGATTAGAATTACAACCCTCAAATACATTGGTTTTATCAGTTTTCCTTTCCTTTACAACCATTAGTAAGAACTGTTTGCAGGAATTTATCATTCTTTTCATCTGTCCTGAGTTTATGAGAGTATAATTATTCTTGAGCTTATGAGCTCTTACAAAGTATTTGATTCCTTCTTTAACAAGTAGATACTTGTTCTCAGCTCTATAGAAAATAGATTTTCTCTCATACAAGCAGGGACTTCCTAAAACAATTCCACATATATCTAAAGGAATTACATCTAACTCAACCTCATCTACAAATGTTGACCCAAAAGAAAACTTGAGTTTGCACTGTCTAGTCACTTGTAGTTGTGCTTTATCATTCAACCATCCTAATGGGTATGGCTTCTTATGAGGTGTAGTTGCTAATCCCAATTTCTTTACAATTGCTTCAGAAATTAGATTTACTTGTGAGCCACTATCAAACAAAGTATCAATCTTTTGATTTTTGGAAACAACTCGAATATGGAAAAGCTCATGTCTTTTTCTCTCATGTTCTTCATCAATAACAGATTGAGCAGAATTACTAGTAGATGCTTCAGAATTCTTACCTTTTATACCTGTGGCTGTAATGATTGTTTCATCTCCTGAGTCTGACCCCAAATCTTTCTGAATAGCTGCATCAGTCTTCTTCTTCTTGCCCTCAGACTTCTTAGGTCTCAGCTCTGGATGCAGAATCCAACGGTGCTCATCATCATGCCCCTCCTTTTTACATTGAGTGCATGAAGCTTTGCCTTTTTGTGCAGTGTTAGCCTTCCTTTCTTTCCACCTCTGCTTCCTTTTCTCCTTTCTCTTGCTTACAGTGGGTTGGGATGGTCCCCCAACTTCTGTATTTCCATTCTTTCCTCTAGCTTCTAGATGAGTAGCTTGTACAGATACCTCACCTATACTAGTGGGATTAAACATGAGGATGGTATGCCTCATGTAGCTGTGTAGACCACCAATGTACTTCAAAAGAGTCTCTGGTGAGTCTAATGAGATACCCAACATCAATGCTCTCTTTCTGAATTCTTGAGTATACCCTTGTACACTTTGCCCTTTCAATTGCCGAAGAGTTTGCCAACTCATCATGGCTTGTTGCATGTAGGCCAATGGATAGAACTGCTTTTTGATTGCAGCAACAAATTCACTCTAGACAGAGATGGTCTTACCATGCTTCTTCATATCAGCTTGGGTTCTGCCTTCCCACCAAACCAAGGCAGTGCCTCCTAGGCGTAGGCTTGCTAGTTGAATCTTACTCTTGTCTGAGTCTATGTTTTGTAGCCTGCAATACACATCAATTTGTCTTATCCAATTGTCCAACTTTTCAGCATTTAGCTGTCCATCATATATAGGCAAATCAAATTTAACATCTAACTTAATCAAAGATGCTTTCTTATTATGCACAGAGCTATTAGGAGGTGTGAGAAGGCTTTCCTCTTTCCCCTTTCCTTTGGAGTGGTCATGGGAATGAGATTCATCTTCTTCTTTATCTTGCTTAGAGACTGATAAATCTTCATCCTTATGCTTTCTAAATTCCCTATACATTTCTTCTACCATAGACTTTATAGCTAGGAAACTTTCTATGAATTGAGGGTCTAGCCCTATAGAACCTTCCTCTGACATTGTCTTTCGAGAATAGACTCTTCCAATTTCAGGATTAGTTTCCACCAACTCTCCTTCTCCTAATTTGAGCTTTGATCTAGTGAGCATTCACAGCTAAACCAACACAAGCTTGTCTAACCTTACAGCCTAGAGCTCTGATACCACTTGATCTGATAATCACCCTATGAGTGACCTCAGTTGAAGATTTATTAAACAAAAGGTATTACAGACTCATGTGTTGGTGTGTGTTCTATGTTATTTAAGCAACGGATCGATCAGATTGCCAATACACAGAAAATAAGTGGAAAGATAGTAGAGAAATACAGTAAGCAACACAAAGACACAAACAGTTTTTAATAAGGAGTTCACCCTATTCTCCAGGGCTACGTCTCAAGTCCAGCCTCAGTGGTGGCCTTGTTTTATTGTGTCTTACAGTAGAGAAATTACAATACAAGGACTCAATGTGAGTTCTCCTGAAGCAGATTTTGCTTGGTAGGGTGGTTCTTGGATTCCCCAAGCCACTCGGAGTTCATAGACTCTTTTTCTTCCTACCAGCTATGTGACCCTTGGTCTACAGTAGAAAGAGCCAAATGTGATACTCAGTCCGGACAGATTCCTCTAGGGAAAGGCTTGAATCTTCAAGATCTCTAGTGCTCGACGCTACCTGTAGTCAGCTCGGCCCTCTGTCTCCTCTGCTTGGCTTTATTGTTCTCTGTGTTCAGTCCTCCTCTCAGGGTTCACTGTTCACTGTCTCTCTTGGTCGCTTGGACTCCTCTCTATTCCTCCTCTCTCAATCTCTATTCAACTGCCTTTGTTCATGGCTTTAGTCATTTGATCCCTATGCCTGTTTGGTTACTCTCCCACCTACGTCGATTCGCCTTCTGCAGCTATGCTTGGAGTTCCCTATTTGGCGTCAGCATGAACGCTTAGGAAGTACCCACGCATCCCCATTGGAATAGCGCCAGCCTGCTCGTCGATTCGTTTCTTCAGTTATGTCGTGGATACATTCTTTCTCCATCGTGGTGGTCAAACGGATTCCAAATCCCCTTAAATCATGGCTTAATTCCCTGTCGATTCTGCTTCTTTCTATCGGGCGCAATCTCAGCCATCCGATCTGGGCTCCTCAAGATCCGACGTCATACGCACGTCAAGCACGGTTGACTTGCTCGACTGATAGCGCGCGATCATGGCGGTTTTTCTCTCACCTCCGCTGCCACGCGTCGATCGCTGAGTGGGATCGCTCCGATCTCTTCCAAAACCTCTTACCATTTAAGGGCGCCCCGATCAAAACCGCCGATTTCCAGGTCGTGGGTCCCACCTTCATACGTTGGCACTTTTCGTTTCTCTACCCGCGGTCCTCTCGTCCTCCCCACGCAATCGGGTACTGAGGCTTTCCCGTTTTGGCCTTGTTCACCCAGCGATGAGCGATTAGCATTAGGCGCTAATCACACATCGAAAATCAGCTCCTTTTCCCGATCCGGGGCTCCCAGGGGCTATTTTGGCATCCCGCGCAGTCTCCATGGGCCTCGGTCAGCGCGCTTTGACCGAGGTCCTTGTCATTCCACGCCAGCTACCATGGCCATTGGTTCAGGGTGTTTTCGATCGTTGTTTTGAAATTTTCAAGGATTTGTTCAACTCGATACAATCAAGGTTCTTGACAATCTTTTGTGGATCCGATTCGGATCAAGGGAAGATAATGGCCAACTTGTAGATATGTGTGTATTGGCCCAAGATACAAGAAGAGGTAGTTAGGTTCATAAAAGGATGCATGATTTGTTTTACCAGCAATCCCAATAACAGGAAATAAGGTCTATACCATTCCTTGCATGTGCCCATTCATCCTTGGGAAAGCATTTCCATGGACTTTGTGGGAGGTTTACTAACAACTAGGAATGGACATGACAACCTAGTCTTGGTAGTTGATAGGTTCAGTAGAATGTTTATTCTAATGCCCTATAAAAATATCATCAGTGAGAAAGAAGAAGTGAACTTTTTGTTTGGACAAGTCTTGGTGAACTTTGGGATATCAATGAGCATCGTTTCAGATAGGGACACAAGATTTCTCAATGCAGTTTGGACTACATTATGGGAGAAGATGGACATGAATTTGAAAATGTTTGTACCATTCCATGCATAAGCAGATGGGAAAATAGAAGTATCCAATGGGACTTTGGTGCATATTTTGAGGGGTTACAATCAAAAGCATCATAATACTTGGGATTAAAATCTAGTATATATACAACACTCATGTCATAGAGTAGTCCCCACTTCTATTGGTAAGTCCCCATTTGAAATTTGTTTTGGATATTTTCCTATAGCTTTGGATATTGCATATGGACCATAAGGAGGAGTGACAAGGGATCTTATAAGGGATCCTTTAAGGGTATATAAATTGTTGAGAAGTGTTGAACCTCAGAATTACCTTCTCCTTAACATTTGTTCTCACCTTTTTCTCTCATTTTCTCACAAGACTATAGACCCAATCAATGATAAATGCTAGGTTTTGTCTTAGGAAAGCACTAAAATGATCACCATATTATATTTTCATGTTCTTGCTATTTTAATGGGTTTTTGAAAATTAGCTACAGAACGCAGCCTATTCTGCAGCGAACTATGGATTCCATAGCTACTCTCATGGTTTGGCAAGTTACAGGTGTCAAATGAAGAACTGGACCACATGGGAATTTCCAGAATCATCTCCACATGGATTCTATTCTATTCACTCGGTCCATATCGATAGAAAAGCGTGCCTAAATTCATGGTCAAAGATGGAGTCAAATATGTTATCTAGAAGCAGTAGGACTCTTGATTTTCTCTTTCGTAGCTAATCAAGAGTCTAACAGTTTTGTTGAAGAGTTAATATGATTTAAGCCACTTGTAGCAAGTTTTTCTCCAAAACAGTTATGTTATTTTCCTATAAATATCAGTTGCATGGAACCAAGAGGTAGTTATAAGCTAGAAGGAATTACAGGCTTTTTGCTGATACTCTGTATTCAGACTTCATTTTGTTCATAATACAAACTTCGCTTTATCAATGATGGTTTAAAGTGCATATTTAACTAGCTAGCGTTATAGACACATCAGTTGCAAAGGGCCCCTGCACTGAAGGAGGTTTTTCACTTGTTGTTTTCAGTTTAATTTCTATTACTCTATTTTCAACAAGTCTGTTTTCTTTAATTTAGAATGATGTTTCATTTTAGTTTTTAACCAATAGTGTAAGGATAAAATCACAACTGTGAAACCTTGTTCTTTTGAGATATTTTATGAAAAAATGACTTTATTTCCAAAACTGAATGAAGAATGAAGTAATAATAATACACAGTTGCTTAGTTTTCTTACTGTTTTGTTATTTGTTTTCTTATAACAGAATTGACAATTAACTGTGTTAATAGATGTTCTCAAAAACCATTTCAAAATGAATATGATCCTAACTTAAAATGGTTAAATATCTAATTCATACAGTGATTGAATTTACTTAACACATTGTTAGTCTTACATGTCTTTACCTTTTCTTTTCTGCTTCCCGGTCGTTACTTAGTTGCATCACTTGACATTCCGAAAAATCATTTCAAGGAGATTGATTTCATCATATTCCAAAATTGAATGGTTGAATGTTTAAATGAATGCAATTACTGAGTTACCTTCTACATCAATATCACTTCTAATTTTAAGAATTAGATCCATGGATTAGGACTAATGATAAGATAAGAAAGATGCTATGTTTTCTTATTAGGTTCTAACTAGTCAAAAGTTCTTGGTCCATTTTTAGGAGATTAGACTAACTTAGGAACCTTTCCTTTCCTTTAAAATTCATTAGATCCATTTAAATTTCTCATAGATTATATATTCTTAGACATCAAAGAATAGAAACCCCCAAAACAAACATAAAATAAAAAACAAAGAAGTAAGAGAAAAGTTAACTAAGCACATATAGTGCATCACACTTCATCAGTCTACAAACCTCGGTTGATAATTCATGCAAGCAATTTAGGACACTAAATTGACTAAACATTTTGGCGTCATTTTTGGGGAAGTGTAATTAGGTAACTTCATCTCTTACATCCAAAAAAAAAATTGATATGTGTAGAGAAAGAGACTCTAGGGGTAGATTCATAGCTAGAGGCAGGAGTTCAATTCCTACAACACCACCTACTCCACCAAGACTAAGAAGAGATACACCTCCATCTCAAACTCATATTCATAGCCATAGACCTCCTGAAGTTCCAAGGTCAGAAATTCAATCAAGAGGATCTCCTACTTCATCTACTGAGGCAGTCCTAGAGGAAGAAAATCTTGGATCTCCAACAAAAGGAGTAGCCTTTTTCACCTCTACAGGAGAACATATTTTAGTTGAAGAATTAAGAATACCTAGTGGAGAAGAAGAAGTAGAACCTTTCTTCCACATACCATTGATAGAGGAACCAGAGGAAGAGAAATTAACCTTGCAGGTTGAATCTTATATTAACTCTGAAGAAACTATAATGATAGAAGAAGGAGAGGATGGAGAATTTTCACTATCTGGAGGAGGAGGAAGTAGAGGAAGAGGTAGAGAAAATAATGGAGAAGGTAGAGGAAATAATGGAAGAGATAGAGGAAATAGGGAAGTTGTCAATTCTTTTGGTTTCCCTATAGTTGATGAAGAACCAGATGCCACAATGAAAAATATCTCACCTTTTGTCCTCCCAAATTTTCATGGATTAAAAAGTGAAGATCCTGAAACCATCTTATTTGAATTTGAAGTCTTGTGCAGAACTTACGATTATTTACAGGACTCTCAAAAACTCAAATTGTTTCCTTCAACATTGAAAGGAGTTGCTTTAAAATGGTTCATGGGATTGGTCACTCAGTCTATTAGAACATGGAATGACATGAAGAAAGTTTTTTTGGATAGGTATTTGGATTATTGCATGCTTGTCAATCACAAAGATGAAGTTTTCAAAATGATGCAAAGAGAAGATGAAAATTTGAAGGATTTAATTGAAAGATTCAACTATAAGTTAAAAAGAGCAAAAATGGATAACTTAGATCAAGATACTTTAAAAGCTCTTTTATTAAAATCCATTAGAGATGAGTGGATAGACATCCTTAACATGATGGGGAAGGGAGATATCTCTCAACTCCCATTAAGTGACATTGAAGAATTATGTGTTAATCTCTCAAGAGGAAAGTCCAAAACTAGGAAAGGTCCAAGAGATCCTTCTCTTGTTAGAGTGAATAAATCTGCAACTAGACCAGTGAGTAGGGCAGAAATTGGAAACATGCTTGATGAATTTAAACTAGATATTCTAGGGAGCCTCAGTGAACAGATAAACACCCTTAAGCTACAAAACAAGCAGAAAGCCGAGACTGATGTTTTAGCTATTTTCTATCCCAAATGCAGAAAGAAGCATGCTTTAAGAGAACGCCCTTTGGATGAAAAAATCATAGAGACTTGTGTGATTTGTTCAGAAAACCATGAGACCAAAAGTTGTCCTTCAATTCCTGGTCTTAAGGTTTTTTTCAAGAGGAAACAATTTCAAATCCAACAGAATCTCTTTGCTTTATCTCGAGAAGACCTTGGCAGGGGCCAAAAAACCAAGGTTTTAACAACCAAATGTATATGCAACCCCCTCTAAATTGGAATTCTTGGCAGCAACCTTGGCCTCAATCTCAATCTCAAACTCAGCCTCGGGCTCAAGGAATGCAAAATCCTTATGGAAGATTCTCTCCATGCTATCAATATTCTCCATCATATCCAAACTATCCTCCCCAAAAAATTCCTCAACAAAATCAACAGCCCCAACTTCAAAAACAAAACCCTCAACTTTCACTGCCATTTCCATAGATACCAAATCAGTTACTTGCCCAACCATTACCAAACCCCAACAATAAAAATCCTCAGAATACCTATATGGTGGAAGGACAACAATTTCCAACTTATATTATCACTCCATTAGATCTCAATGATGTCCAACTGAGATCTGGTAGGATATTAGAAAAGAAAAATCCTTCTATAGTTATTCAAGAACAAGACAATTCTGAGGAAGATTCTCTACAGCAAAATAAAAGTTTTGAAGGAACATATCCTCAAAACTAGAATACTGAAAATGAAAAATAGAAAGAACCAATAAACTCAACTCCTATCATAGAGCAACCACCAGTATCCACTTCTACACCTCCTTTTCCAGAAAGGTTACAAGTTGATAGAGGGGTAGAAAAGCATATTATGTTGCCTAATTATGATTTTCTAGATGAATTGAAAAATGTTTGTATCAAAATCCCTTTGTTACAAGCCATTAAGGAGATCCCAATTCTAGCTAAAACAATAAAGGAGTTGAGCATGAAGAAACCAAGAATAAAAACAAAAGAAGTAAAAAGAATTTAGCTAGCAGGAAAAATAGCAGACATAATGATGGGAAAAATTGCCATACAAAAATATGTAGATCCAGGAAGTCCAGTTGTAAAAAAACATATCAATGGAGTTGAAATTCTAAATACACTGATTGATTTAGGAGCAGCAATAAACATCATGAGCAAACAAACCATGGAACAGCTCAAACTTCCCAATATTCTTTATACACCTACATTACCGCAATTGGCAAATAGATCTGTAATCAAACTAGATGGTGTGTTAGAAGATATTTCAGTGTCCTTAGACTCCTGGGAGTACCCTATTTATTTTATGATCCTAACCCCAAAGAACAATCTAGGAGGACATCCACTTATATTAGGAAGACTTTGGTTGGCTACAGTTGATGCTTTCATTAGTTGTAGATATGGTGATATGTATATCTCTTATGGTAATTCAACTAAGAAATTCACTCTATATCCTCCAGCAAGAACAATCACAGAGATAGATGACAAAGAATGGATTGATGATGAAAATGATATTCAGCCTCTCTTTACTATTTCAACCATTAGTGAAGATAGTCAAATCTTAAATACAATGGAAAATTTTGAATCATCTCCAGAATATGAACAGGATCAATTTCAAGAAAAATCCAATATTGAATATTTTTCATCTAGGCAAATGTCTCTTTATTATATGGAAGAATTTGTTAGCTCTATAGTTGAAATATTTCCAGGGAAAACATTGAATATAAACAATAACTCGGAAAAATTACAACATGAAAAGCTAATCAAAACTTTACAACAACATTCTTCTGCATATGCATGGGAATACACTGACATGAAAGGAATTAGTCCTAAGGATTGTATACATCACATCTACATTTAGGAAAATTGTAAACCTATCAGACAACCTCAAAGAAGGATGAATCCAAATCTTAGGGAAATTGTGAAAGAGGAGTTGCAAAAATTGCTAAATGTAAACTTCATTTACCCAATTTTAGACAGCTAGTGGGTTTCTCCTCTAGTGATTGTGCCTAAAAAGAATGGTAAATGGAGGGTATGTATTGATTATCGAGAATTGAATAAAGCTACCCTGAAAGATCATTTTCCTTTGCCCTTTATAGATCAAGTGTTAGATACATTAGCAGGTAAGAAGTATTTCTCATTTTTGGATGGTTTTAGTGGTTACAATCAGATTCAGGTAGCACCTGAAGATCAAGATAAAACCACATTCACCTGTGCACAGGGAAATTATGCCTACCAAGTACTCCCTTTTGGATTATGTAATGCACCTGCAACATTCCAAAGAGTAGTACTAGGATTTTTTCTGATCTAGTACATGATTGTGTAGAGGTGTATATGGTTGACTTTACAGTTTATGGGAATATATTTGAAGAAGCTTTAGAAAATTTGGAAAAAGTTCTTAAAAGATGTAAGGAAGCAAACCTTTCACTAAGCCATGAAAAATGTTTTATGATGTTTACAGAAGGGATTGTTTTAGGACATCACATTTCAGGAGATGGAATTAAGGTTGATAAATCTAAAGTTGAAGTCATCTCTAAATTATCAATTCCAAGTTGTCAAAAGGATGTTAGAAGTTTTCTAGGATTCACAGGATACTATAAAAGGTTTATAGAAAATTTCACTAAACTAGCATCCCACTCTTCAAATTACTCACCAAAGATTGTGAATTCAATTGGAATCTTGATTTCCAGTTGGCATTTGAGACTTTAAAAGCAAAAATTTATGAGGCACCCATCTTAAGAGGTCCAAATTGGAAACTACCTTTTCATATTTCAACAGATGCTTCAGATACAGCTCTGGGAGCTGTATTAGGACAAAAATATTTGATCCCTTATGCCATATATTACACAAGCAAGAATTTGACTCACACTGAGTTAAATTACACTGTAACTAAAAGGAATTCTTAGTTGTTGTTCATGCTATCAACAAGTTCAGACATTACATAACAGGCTATGAAACCTTTGTTCATACAAATCACTCTGCAATTAGGTACTTAATGAATAAACCTATTACTAATGGCAGAGTTATAAGATGGTTATTACTCCTGCAAGAATTCAACATCATTGTTCTAGATAGACCTGGAAAACAAAACACAGTTGTTGATTTCTTGTCTAGAATTCAAAATATCAAAGATAACACTCCAATTGAAGATAAATTTCCTGATGAATATCTTTTTGCAATAACTACTCAAACCCCTTGGTTTGCAGATATTGCTTATTACTTAGTCACAAGAAAATTACCTTCATATTTGTTTCCTAAGGAGAAAAGAAAAAGCATTCAAACAAGCGCAAGTTACTCATGGATTACTAATGAATTGTGTAAAACAGGTCCAGATCTCATGATCAGAAGATGTGTTCGAGAAGATGAAATGCCTGAAATTTTTAGGGAATGCCATGATGAATCTTGTGGTGGACACTTTGCCAACAAGATGATAGCCTATAAAATCCTTCATTTAGGATATTATTGGCCCTCCATCTTCAGAGATGCCAAAGAATATGTCAAAAGGTATGACAAATGCCAAAGGGGAGGGAAACCTGCTCCTTCAGATGAAATGCCGCTGCAAACTCAGGTACTCATTGAACCTTTTAAAAAATGGTCCTTGGATTTTGTTGGACCAATTAATCCTCCATCTAAACAAAAGAAGTATATTTTGGTATGCATTGATTATGTTGCCAAATGGGTAGAGGATAAAGCGTTACCTTTTTCTAATGAAAAATCTGTAGTTAATTTTCTTTTTGAGGACATCTTCACTCGTTTTCGTGTTCCAAGAGAAATTGTGATAGATCAAGGATCTCAATTTACATCTAAAATGGTGGAAAGACTTGTGGAAGAATACAAGATAAAAAATAGAAAGTCTACTCCTTACCATCCACAAGCAAATGGTCAAGTTGACTCTACCAATAAGGTGATTGAAGGAATTCTCACTAAGACAGTACATCTACATAGAAGAGATTGGACAGAAAGGCTTCCTGAAGCCTTATGGGCTTACAAAACTACATGGAGGAACACAACAAGACATACTCCCTATGAGCTTGTTTATGGGAAGCAAGTCCTGTTCTCTATAGAGTTTCAAATCAGAACCTTCAAGATGGCAGTCCAATTGGGACTGGATTTATCAGAAACATAGAAACATAGATTGGAACAACTCAATGAGCATGATGAAATCAGGCAAGGTGCAGTTCAAAGAACCAGTTTAGTCCAATAGAAAAGGGCTAAATGGCATGATAAATATATCAAGGAGAAGAAGTTTCAATCAAGGGATTGGGCACTTTTGTTCAATTCAAAATTCAAAGATTTTCAAGGAAAGTTTCAAACTCATTGGCTTGGGCCATATGAGATTGAAGAAGTCTTTAATAATGGAGCAGTGAGAATAAGGACAATAGATGAAAGAAAGGTACCTCTTCTTGTGAATGGTCATCGGTTAAAGATATATCATAAGCCAATTTCAAGAGAGGATTTTGTCAAAATTTTCCAAGATAACACTGAAATGAAGTTGGTGAAGAAGAATTCTTCTTCTCCACTAACTTAGTTTTTCCTATATATATATATATATATATATATATATAAAATAAAAATATAAAACATAAAAATATATATAAATAAAATGTATAAGTATGAAAACCAATTGTTCATTGGCATACTTATACAGGAAATACAGGGTGAAAATCAGAGATTTCTGACATCCTATATTTCCTATTTTCTTTCTGTAATAAGTAGTGACATAAAGCTACATTCATTTGCAATTCCTAATCTGCAAATTCATTTCATCTCACTTCACTTTTATTCCCTTTCACAGTTATATTCCATTTCCATTTCATTTCACATTCATGTTCCATAGCCATACTTCATTTTTATCATGTTCTACAACTAATTCTGTTTTGCAACTAATTTGATTTTGCAACCATATCTCATTCCGTAGCTTTGTTCCAAACAAATGATGATTGCAGGGAATTGAAGAATCTTGTTTTTGAAGACCGATATGCTAAAAAGGGTATCTGCGGATCAACATCAAAGAAAACAACAAACGAAAAGGTTAAGTTCTAAGAGGTAAAGTGCAAAAATTTATTTTAAATAGCAAGGTTAAAACATAAAGCATATATAATATGGGTATTCATATGTTTCCTTAACGAATCATCATTTGATTTGATTGCAATCTCCATCGTACCGCATATCCACCACATCCTCCATATTTTGTCACATAACAGTCCATAATTAACTCCCTCATTATTTTTAACGGTCATGACTACGATGTGACATACTTGTCCATGTTTCTCCAAAACCCCTACCATCTACTTATTTCATACAAACCCGCAGTTCCTTTCACCATATTCGCAATCAATCCATTTCATAAACCAGGAAGGGTAATTCTGAAGGTTGAAGAACTCTGCGTAGTAGAAGGCATGGGGCTAATTGTCATATCAGAACCAGTAGGAGAAAAGTACATGGAAGGATACCTACAGCTCAAGGAAATGCTGTAGAAAGCTGGATCGCTCAAATTCATCGAGAAATTTGATGGTTTTCATAAGGAGATTACAAAATCCTTTGCTAGATCTTTTGATGGCACAAAGGTAGAAATTGGAGATATTAATTTTACAGTAACTGAGTCATTCATAACCGAGACTACAAAACTTCCAAGACATGGTGAAAGATGGTTCAAAAACAAGGAATTCCATAGTGAATCATGGAAAGTAATTCTCAAAAACCCAAGTATGGATGTCTCTGTTTTTAGAAAAGGAATTCCCATTTCAGCTCTTAAAAGTAAGTGGAGGAACATGCTTTTGATAATACATAAATTTATCACCTGTGAGGGAAGATTTGGTTGCATGTATGTCTACCATATCTGTTTACTAATGAATTTCCTAGAAAATGGAGAAATCAATCTTCCTTTCTTCCTGCTAAATAGTTTAAGAAGGATGGCCTTAAATGTGAAAAAGAAAATAGAGTTCATAGATACAACCATGTATCATCATGGGTTGATAAATGTATTGAATGAGCTTCATTTAAAAATCATAGGAGATACTTGGGAGAATTTCCTCATTAGAAACCATTTCCAAGAAGCACCAGAGTCACCTAAAGAAGATAATGTTAGAAGAAGCAAAAGAAAGAAGACTGGTATAACTATTAAAGACAAACCTGAGTCTTCATTACAGAAAGATGATGAAAAATTAATCTCTGAAGAACTGACATAAATTAGGAAGCAAATTAGGGCAAGAGGAAAAATAAGCAAAGAGAAAAAGGTCACAGATGAGGAGAATGTAAGTCATCCACAACCTATAAGAAGCACTAGACTCCGAGGTTTGGTAAAGAAAACATCGTCAAAAGGCACAGATTTTATAAACTTAGACGAGGAAACCCAAAAAACATCTCCTATTAACATCCCTTCTGCACATAGTCCTCAAAATTCTCCTGATCATCATTTTGAAGGTAGCCCAAGCAGAAGATCTCCAGGCATAGACCCAGTGCAGCAACAAATATATGATTATATAGAATCAATGGAGAAGAGAAGTGCCTCAATGAACCCAGAACCTTTTATCAATCCACAAGAACCTCTAATTGACTCTCTCAAACAGGAAATTTATGAATTAGAGATATTGAATAGACATATCAAACAGGAGAATGAAACCTTGAAGGAACAAAATAAATTGGACAAGGAAATTCATGATAATACCATTCTGCATCTAGGACTGTGGTATAAGAAAAACAGGAAGTTGAAAAGAAAGAATAAGATTCTGAACAGAACAGTCATTAACCTCAAGTACAGGCTTCTTATGAGAAAACCCAGAATGACAGTCACTTCAAAGAAGAGAAAAAGAAGAAAATTGGATGTACTAGCAGAGGTGTCTGAGCAAATGCATTAGAGAAGAAGAACTCACATTTTTGGAAAATTGCATGAGGACATGCAATGATTTTGTAGTGGGGGTATGTTGAACCTTAGAATTACCTTCTCCTTGACATTTGTTCTCACCTTTTTCTCTCATTTTCTCATAAGACTACAGACCCAATCAATGATAAATGCTAGGTTTTGTCTTAGGAAAGCATTAAAATGATCACCATATTATATTTTCATGTTCTTGCTATTTTAATAGATTTTTGCAAATTAGCTACAGAACGCAGCCTATTCTGCAGCTAATTATGGATTCCATAGCTACTCTCATGGTTTGGCAGGTTACATGTGTCAAATGAAGAATTGGACCACATGGGCATTTCCAGAATCATCTCCACATGGATTCTATCCTATTCACTCGGTTCAGATCAACAGAAAAGCGTGCCTAAAGTCATGGTCAAACATGGAGTCATATACGTTATCTAGAAGCAGTAGGACTCTTAATTTTCTATTTTGTAGCTAATCAAGAGTCTAACAGTTTTGTTGAAGAGTTAATATGATTTAAGCCACCTATAGCTTATCACAAGTTAAACAGTACTATTACAATTTGAATTAAGCCACTTGTGGCAAGTTTTTCTCCAAAACAGTTATGTTATTTTCCTATAAATATCAGTTGCATGGAACCAAGAAGTAGTTAGAAGCTAGAAGGAATTACAGCGTTTTTGCTGATACTCTGTATTCAGACTTCATTTTGTTCATAATACAAACTTCGTTTTTCCAATGATGGTTTAAAGTGCATATTTAACTAGCTAGCATTCTAGCCACATCAGTTGCAGAGGGCCCCTGCACTGAAGGAGGTTTTTCACTTGTTGTTTTCAGTTTAATTTCTATTACTCTATTTTCAACAAGTTTGTTTTCTTTAATTTAGAATGATGTTTCATTTCAGTTTTTAACCAATAGTGTAAGGATGAAATCACAACTATGAAACCTTGTTCTTCTGAGATATTTTATGAAAAAACGACTTTGTTTCCAAAACTGAATGAAGATTGAAGTAATAAGAATACAACATTTGCTTAGTTTTCATACTGTTTTGTTATTCGTTTTCTTAGAACAGAAGTGACAATTAACTGTGTTAATAGATGTTCTCAAAAACCATTTCAAAATGATGATGATCCTAACTTAAAATGGTTAAATATCTAATTCATACAGTGATTGAATTTACTTAACACATTGTTAGTTTTACATGTCTTTACCTTTTCTTTTCTGCTTCCAGGTCCTTACTTAGTTGCATCACTTGACATTCTGAAAAATCATTTCAAGGAGATTGATTTCATCATATTCCAAAATTGAATGGTTGAATATTTAAATGAATGCAATTACTGAGTTACCTTCTGCATCAATATCACTTCTGATTTTAAGAATTAGATCCATGGATTAGGACTAATGATAAGATAAGATAGATGCTCTGTTTTCTTATTAGGTTCTAACTAGTCAAAATTTCTTGGTCCATTTTTAGGAGATTAGACTAACTTAGGAACCTTTCCTCTCCTTTAAAATTCATTAGATCCATTTAAATTTCTCATATATTGTATATTCTTAGACATCAAAGAACAGAAACCCCCAAAACAAACATAAAATACAAAACAACGAAGTAAGAGAAAAGTTAACTAAGCACATATAGTGCATCACACTTCATCAGTCTACAAACCTCGGTTGATAATTCATGCAATCAATTTAGGACACTAAATTGACTAAACAAGAAGATCAAGAAAATCCATATAAAATTACATGAGACACTACAAAAGTCACAAGAAAAATACAAGGCCAAGCATGATTAGCACAAAACAAAGAATTCATTCAAGGTGGGAGACAGAGTATGGTTACATTTGAACAAGGAGAGGTTGCAGGGTCTTGGAAAGAAAATTAAGGTTTTGTGATATGGTCCCTTTGAGATACTAGAAAAGGTGGGAGATAATTCCTATAGACTTAATGTACCCCCATACATGCACATTTACTCAATGGTGAATGAAGATAATATGAAACTCTATGAGACTTTCATGATAAATCAGGAAGAGGAATAAGTCTTGCATTTTGTAGAGGATTTGGTAGTAGATGCGCAAGTAGATTTTATAGCAGATACAATTTTGCAGAAGACGTCCAAGGCTACCAGTCTAGGTAGGATTACCTTTGGTAGATTGGGTTGAAAGGACAACTTCCAAGCGAGGCTAAATGTTACTCCAAGGAGAAGGTGGAGGAAAATTTCCTCACCTCATTCAGTAAAATATTTTGGCGGGGAATCCTTAAAAAATGGTGAGGTCTAATCTAGATTGGATAAATATGTTATGTGTCATCCATTTTGATGCCTTTAGAGTTGAAAATGCATAGGAATCATCTTAGAGGGTACCAATAGTCCTAGATTGGAAAATGTTTGGTGAAAAAATTCAAGAGATATTTTGAGTCCTTAAACAACCAATTTTGTTGGTATCAACATTACTATGCACCTATATTCCATAATCAAAACGTTGAGACCTTTCCAATGGTGCAAGAATCACTTCAATCAGAGCTCCTATGAGAAAGTTATGCCTCCTAGAAGTTCACCTATCGAAATTGACCACCATAATTTGAGAGGATGCCATGTTAACCCCCATTATGCATGGAAAAGGAGCTAGCCATGCGGGCTATATAATGGTCAACTCGCAACTCATATTTAGGGTTGAATGGGTCAAATTTAACCGCTAGTTGGCTATCAAGCTATGTTATAACTGGGCCACAGGAGGTAAAGGTGTTCAATTCTATTCAAGTGCATTTTGTTCCATTAATGAGAAAAGAAGATAAGAGTGGATAAGGAAAGAGAAAATAAAGAGGGATTGTGTATTATAGTAGCTCATAGGACACATGTCTCGGTTCTTTGTACTCGCATCCATTTCCATTCAAAGAAAGAGAGGGCAGAGTAGCCTCACCTTCCAACTGGGTTTTCTCTAAAAAGGGTTTTCTAGGTCATATCTTGTGTTATTATTGTTTTGAGTGATTTTATTTTTGTATGTTCTCTATTTTTCCACATTTTCTATATTGCATGCACAAAAAAATAACTTAATAAATCTAGTCTAAGGAAAATAACCCTCTAACTATAGATTTTAGATTTTAAGTATAATTTTATCAGATCTATTTGATGAAGTGTCTTGTGTAATATCCATAGCATTTTACGGATCATTATTTAATGGATTCCATCACTTTTATTGTTCCATGTTTGCATGTCCTTTGAGGTTTCCAAATAAAACAATATTAAGCTTTGAATTATTTCTTTGAAGAATTATGAATCTATGTCTAGATGTCATATGTTTCTTGTCTTTTCTTCTAGGGATTTAATCATGTTCAAGTCTTCCCCTAAAAACTAGAAACAGTCTCTTAGAATCTGAGAGATAGCTTGTATGGTTATAAAAAAGGATAGCTTTTCCCCTAATAAATTAGATCCATAAACATTGGAGATGTAGCCCAATTTTATTGATCCAATTAATCAAAATCATGTTATGAGGGTTCTCAAAGTTGAGAAGAAGTTAGAGAGTGAGATTTATTAGGGGTGTTAGCGAAGTGAAATTCTTATTGATGTCCCATGGGTATAAATTGCCATCAATTGACAACCCTTTCAGTTAGATGTTGTAATTTTAGTAAGAAAATCAGTTGAACATTTGGCTTCCTAGAGCCTAAATATAGTCAGTCATTCTTTAAGAATTTTATTCTCAACAAGAATGTGTTTGCTTTTACCATTCATGCCCCTTACATTCCTTGAGAGAATGTGTATTGGTTGGGGTGGGGATAAATGTAGCCATCATCAAAGAAATTCTTCCAAAATTTATTAGTGTCTCTCCAAGCTCTTGCAAAAGTTGTTTGTTTCTTCTACACCCTTTTTTTATCCTCTTCATTGACCTCACCACCTTTTTTTGAAGGGTTTGGTTTTACACCTAAAGAAGTAGACTAGTGATGTGTACCTTTAATTTTCCTTTCATGTAGCTCTTATTTTTTGATAAAGCCTTTTGATAAGAGATGTATTCATTGGTCTAGGATAGAGGCCATGTCCTATCAATCCCGTGATATTGTGAACATTGCACATCAAGGTCACTTTGTTCCATGTCCTCACCTTCTTCTAAGTCTGACAAATCTTCATTTTCTTGGATCTTTTCAATATCTTTAGTCTCCATGATAACCTTTTCTTCAGTTTGGATCTTCCATTATTTAATTTGTTATGTTGTTGTTTTTAGGGTTCCTAGATCTAGTGAAGTGTGCTCCTCTGGGTTAATGAAAGCTCCATCTTAAATTTCCTCTATGTTTTTACATAAAATATCATAGCAATCGCGAGTTTTTAGCCTTGCTAAGTTGGCTTGCATAGAGGGTTTTTTTTCCAAATATTCTTCTACTATACACTTTCTCAAAACTCTCTGAATATTTTTCAGCTTGGGGATTTGGGGGAATAAGTAATATACTAAGAGGATAGTCACAGAAGATATTCCCATGTTGATGGCAATTCTAGCACTATAATTGAATGTGTTGATAATCAATTGTTTGGTGCTAATTAGAATCATAGTAGCTCAATCATATGGTAGCAAGAAGGGGTTTTAAGACATTCATATAAACATAGATTCAAGCATAGGAAGTGTAACAACCATGTCCTTTTACTTCTGATATCATGACGAATGCCCCTAGGGTGTTGCCTACTCCTTCCAAGATTTCTACATGTTATAATTGTTGAGAGAGGGAGTATAAGTGAATCCATATTGGAGAAATGGTGAAATCCTCTTTGTCTAGCTTGAATATTTTATTACAAAAGTAGATATAGATCCCAACTAAGTTGAAGAGAAAGGTGTGCTTCTGGAAACACCTAATCCCTATCTTCCAAATCATTTAAATTTGCCATAAAAAATCCTTTTAAGCCTAGCTTCAATTCCATGTGGTATTTTTTTACTTCTAATATGTCTTAATCTACCAGATTTAGGTTATTCTTGTTGGAAAAATACTCAAAAGTTTCTCGATGAATGCATGATCTTGCATATATTGGATATTTTCTACAATGCTTGTAGAAGGGATTTCATATTTGGGAATGTTGTTATATTTTGGAATACAGGTACCTATGCATTGTGACTAAGTGATTTCAGGTCCTGTTGGAACTAGATTCACCTTCTCAAAACTAGGGTTACTATTCTCATTAGATGTTGAATCCACAATGACCTTATTGCCCCAATTTCCATTGACAAAGGATTGTTACTGCAAATTGGAGCCACTACCCACTATGGTATTCTAGAAGGAGAGAGTAGTGTCCCATCCTATTGTTAGCATTAAAACAAATACTAAAAACCCTAAACATTGCAGAAACCCTAACTAGTGCAAGTATATAAATTATAAATTATAAATTGAAATTTTTATAAATACATTAATACTATAAATTCTAAATTAATTATTAATAATTTTCACATCAATATTTAACATATTAATATAAAAATTTTAAATAAATTATTGTTATAGAATTCTAAATTAATCAACAACATTTGTTTTATCAATATTTATAACTATTACTCAACATCTAATTTATACATCTATTTGAGAGGAACCTCTCCTTCTAACAAAATCATAACAAACCACTAGCTTGCTTTTCCAAAAAAGTCATTACATCCCACTATCTAAATAAACCACTAGCCTTCTCTTCAATGTAGTGATAACAAAGCACCATCCAGAAGGAGAAAAGTCTATTCTCGCCTTATTACTACTTGAACTACTACTCTTAAAAAAAAAGGGAGGAGACTTGAACTGAACTTTACATAATTTATATGAAAGAAAAAAATGAAATAATCTCTCAATGAGTACATAAGAGAGATATTGATTTCTTCACTTTCGTTTTTACAAATCCATAAAGGAAGATAGATGTTAATTTTACTCCTTTCTTTGTACAAATTGAGGTTACTTTATAAATGGCATAGAAGATGGATTGCAACATTTATAATTAAAAAACCTTAATTAAAAGACCTTAATGAAAATAAATCAATTAAACTATATCATATGGGTAATAAGGATTGAAGTCACTAAAATAATATATTCAATATGTGTTTATTATTTTATTTTTAAAATTAAGTCTAACTAGGGAGGATAACAATCATTCCTTCATACCACTTAAAATAAACCCAATGCACATCAAGTAATAAAACTTATTATAATTTTATTGTCAATTATGAAAAAAAAAATTAAATAAAGAATTATAATTTATTATTATTTTATTTTATTTTGCTTTGTGAATCTAGACTTTCTATTAATTCATGTCAAAGACATATCGTGTAGAGATGATAAACAAAAAATGTTTGACCTCATTCCTACCAAACTTGTTGGCCAAAAGATAGAAAAAAAAGCACATAGTCATCAACATAAGCAAACTAAGAGACCACATACAGATAGCCTAAAAATACCAGAAGATACCAAGAACAAGTAATTTAGTAGGTTACCTGGATTTGGATTGTCCAGGCCATTGCCTAGTGGTTGAGGAGGATAAAACATCTCATGGACATGCCCCTCCATATGTTCTATTATGCCTTCTAGATGGTCCAACCTCTCATGTATTCTTTTTTGGCCTCTCCGCAAAGCTACCAGTTTGTCCATCATGTGCCACTAGTTATGAAGAAGATTGTTCAGGAAACCAATGAGTTCATTCATATCATCATGGCAATCTCTCACAAGTTATTCCAATAGCGAAGTCACCTATTGATGTTGGTTCTCCAAAGAGTCAAATGGATAGAGCAAATGTATTCCTTTGAGACATTGATCCACCTGTTGATCTGATTCTTCACTTAAATCTCACATATCATCCCAGTGTTCTTCTCCACGGCCCTATCCCACCACTTCTACATGCACGGCCAATTTGTCGTTGCATAGCCATGATGGTTTCAACCTTACTTCTGCAATATTCAACCCAATGCACAGTGTGTTGACGCCTTTGAATGCATTGAGCCACACTAGTGTATCCCATCCCAACAAAGAGGTGGTGGTAAATGTGACAAGGTGAATCGTTGAATGGTATTCGCCCATCCCCAACCAACTTTTCAAAATTAAAAGAACCTCCCTCCATTCCAGGCCCAAGAAGCAATAAGATTCCATGCCTACTCCTCACCATTTTGGACACCAACAATCAACAGAAGATGGCGATGGAAGGATAACCCTGGTGGGTACCCACCCAATCCTCCCAATTTTCCACCAGGAAAATGTCCCTCCAAAATAAGAAGGCACTAGTTGAAACAAAATCAAAAGAAACAGAGATAATGCTAGCACAGAAACTACAATCTCTTAAACGATATGAGCCCCCACAAGGATCACCACCCCAACCAAAAATCAGACCACTAACACAAACAATAGTGTGATGATGAGGTTTATCCCTCTATTATCCAATCTACCACTAGGTCTAATGAAATTTCTAAGCAAAAAAAGTAGATACCCCAATACTACCTTTAAATAAAAACTAGCCAACCGGATGAAAGAGAAATTTTGAAGCAAATTAGCAGACTGGAGGATTGATATTACTCAAGATTTCGAGATTGCAAAGAGTTACAACAATGATGTTTTATTTTTCTTTCCCAAATTTTGGTACTCCCTTTGAATATCACAAACCTAACCTAATGGCTATGCATGCATCCACAAACCTAGGCCCCAAATCCATATGTCCTGCAAACCCACAATGGTTAAGCCATTATCCTTTGAACCCAATGAAAATCCTCTCCCCCTTAACTCAGCTTGCAAGACCGTGAATGGAAAAGGCATAAAGTTTCCTTGCACATCCACAACACCATTTATGTCTTCCACATTTACTCCCATCACCATGCACAACAAACAGTAAGTTGAAGGGTTACAAGTTGCTAATATAACTCTTACAATTTCTAGAAACATCCTTGATGTTTTGCACTGAGAGGCTTCCTTCACACACCTCATTAATCACTATGACATGTGGGAATGGAAGTTATTGCCCCACCATATCCTCCATTCACCTCCAATGTCACTCCCATTGGGGAATTATAATTTTATTGTTAGTTAATAGGAAAATTTGAAATTTTTTTAAACAAAATAATGAAATTTATTATAAATTTATTGTTAACCAATAGTGAGAATAATTTTGATTGGTTACTTGCCCATAGGGCATAGAATATACATTGATGGGGTGTACTATTAAGTCACTCAGTGATGTGAAGATCACTGGTTTGAAACTTCATGGACAAAAATCCATCCATTCTAAGGGTTGGTGTGACCCAAGTTGGGTGTGATCCCTGAGTGATTTTGACGACTTAGATGCCCCTCGGTTGTGGCATCTCAAGCCACAGGTCAAGCCTGTTGTAATATTTGGAGAACAAAAACCACATGAAAAACCAAAAAAAAAAATTATCATTGATTACTCCCCCCACGATGGGTGGACATGCAACTATACGTGTACGGATGTGAAATAATGAGGGAATGAGAATTTGGATCAAGGACCCAAGCCATAAGCTTCACTCATGAGGAAATATGGGTTCAAGGTATGGGTGAAGGAGCTCATTTATCTATGCATTAAACCATATGGTGGTCACTAGAAGGGAACTTTTGGTAGCATAAGGTGAATGGGTAAGTAGATTGAGACTTCTAAAAACAACGATGGAAATTGTCATCATAACCCCACATGGCGCTTGCTCTGAAATGAGAGAGGCACGAAAATAAAACATTCATGAGAATTTGATAGAAGGGTACACAAAATCACCATGGGAGAAGGTCCATTCTCTACCTTTGATGCGCTCGAATCAAGTCTCATGTAATTTTTATGGGATTTGGCTTCGATGTAAGGTTCACAAGCTCTCTAATTTTGTTTAGGATTTTTTATCTATAATTGTGTTTATGGTATATTGTTTTCTTTATATCATTATCGTGTCCTCAGCGTTCGATTTTAGTCTTTGGGGAATTGCCTTCAATTTTTGGATCAATAATAGGGGGTCTGTCCTTGGTTCTAGGTTAGGATTTAACCTCCAAGAATCGTTGTCCCTCTACAAAAAACAAAGAAAGCTAATTTATAAATTACTTTTCATTATTATTACTTGGATTGTCTTCCAAAGGGTCAAGCCTCTTTTGTGGTGTCAAATTTCCTATGGATGGCATCTCTCATTCTAAGCTTCACATTTCCTTGGGTTGAATCTCTCTTGAATTACTATGTATTTGGATTCTCCCCCTGTGTTCCATAACTACAAGTTAGTAATCTCATCTCAGGATCATTCTATATCTATGGGAAAAGGGTGATGATCTTTGGTTTGGTTGGTCAGTCTCTACATTAGCCTCTAAGTTGAGACTTCTCACTATAATCCTAGTTAGTGTTTATGCATAGGTCAGGAGTTTGATTCATGGTTCTTTTAAGGTGAATTCATTTCACCCTCCTCGTTGGATGGAATTTTTAGTGTTTTCATCCTTGGGATATAGAAATACCTTATCCAGGAATTGAGGTCAGGAGAGGCACTCAGTTGAAGGAATAACATTTTGAATTGCTAGTAGTAAGCTACATTAGTTGCCACTTGGTTTGGTTTTCATAGTGAGAGAACCAATATTGCCTCATGGAAGCGGAAGAGGTAGACAAAATGGTGGTTTTAATGTAAGTGAAGCTACTACTTCGAGGGCTCAAATAGCTACTAAGCCCTCCACTTAATGTTATTACATGGATACTCCTCCCCACATCAGAAGAGAAATTCCAATAGTTGAGGAGGATGCTCATCAAAGGAGAAGATATATATTGAATAATAATATTATTGAGTAGGGTCGATGTTGGGTCCCAAAAATAGGTACACTTGATCACTTCAAACCGGATACCTCTAAGCAGTGGCCATTTACTAGCAAGTCAAAATAATCATGGTGAAATTCCGGGTGGAAAGGTTAGAAAAGCAACAAGAAATACTTCTACATTTGGATGAAGCACAAAGACAAATAAGCAAGATGGAAAAAAAGATCAACATACTAGCCAAAAACTTGGCAATCATTGAGTTCATAGACACACAGGATAAATTTAATCCACCTATAATGATTCAGGTGGATTCCCTTACAGCCTAGTACATGTCTTTTTTGAGTTTTTAATATTTTACTTATTTATTATGTCATAGATATCACCAGTCATATTATCTAGTACATCCACTGATAGGCAGAAGAATAAAGACAATATCTAGATATTTTACTACATCATATGCTATATAGCATGGAATATCTTTTATGACATATCAAAGAAACTCAAGAAACTTAAGCTATATTACTGGTATAGTTTCACTAATGGAAATTACTAAGCACATCTGCATATTGTTTTCATGTATATTTTTTATATAATAGAATACAAGAAACACAAATTTATATCTCTCTCTCTCTCTCTCTCTCTCTCTCTCTCTCTCTCTCTATATATATATATATATATATATATATATATATATATATAATTGATTTCTATTTATAAATATGGATTAACTCATGGTTAATCTTTAAAAACTAAAAAACACATCACTTAAAATAATTCAACGAGAGTTTATAAGATTTATAAAATAAATAAATAAATAATATTTCACTTTTATCGCATATTTTTATGTTCTATATTTTTATTGCAATAATAATATTTTATATAAATATTTTTATATTTTTATTTAAAAAATAATTTTATTTTAGCTCTTTAAAATAATAAATAACTCATTTAAAACAACTTTCATTCTAACCAAACAATTATAAATTTATATTTTCATTGAAATAATAATTTATTATATTAAATGTTTCCTTTTAAAATGTTTTCTTATTTTCATATTCCATTTTATATTAAAATTGCCTCATCTTCAACTCTGTTTTTCATATAATGTTTTAATATATCTTTTTCACTATTATGAGAACAAGAAGAGAGCTCTATATCTTTGGTTTCTGCATACAATCACTTAGATTATTTGACACCACTTATGGGATGCATGAGAAGAGGAGGACCTTCCCCTTCCTATCACAACATAGCCATGGGAATGTATGTGGTACAGATTTTCCTAGAGTGGCTAGTGTTGGACAATAATTTAAGACCCAACATGGAAATGGTATGTGTAACCCAATATTAGTAGCAAGGCCACTAGCTAGAGAAACTTTCCAATTACATAGGATCGGGAGATGTCTATCTAAGGTGGAAACATACCCCAAATTTGAAGTAAAATCAAGTTGAATTGGAGCCTGTATATAGTATATGTAAGTTCATGCACTCATTGAAAAATTCTTGGGGTTTTGACCCACTGAAAAACCCTTATTTACTTAGATCCAAAATAAATGGAAATTGAAAGGGCATATTGATCGGGAACTAGGATCCAAGGATTCTTTATAGGCATCATCATAAATCTAGAGGATCACACAAGATCTTTGAAAATGGCCCATACTTCTTTAATTCAGTAGGCTTATATATTTGCTTCCAAATGGAGTGATTTAGTCCCAAAAAGGAAGATTTGAAGGCTATATGTTTGGATCAGGTTTTTTTCCCTTCCTAAATAATTTTGGGAAGAATATATCCTTGAAGGAATAAGTAATGTGCTTGGCCATTTTTCAAAGTATTTGAGGTGACTTGTAGGGGCCACTACACCTCCTATGCTTGGAACTGTGTCTATATGGACATATCCTAGTACCTCCTAGCTTCTATATACATTTACTATCGGGATGAGCTTTAGAAGCAACCTATGTTAGCGGAACTACCATGAATATAGTCATTTATCCATATATTACCCTTTGATTAAGCTAACACCTACCCAAAATCTAGACCCCAATGATGAAAAGGACAAATTTTGTAACCCAATCAAAGGCACAAGCTCCCTCACTCCCAACCAACCAAAAATTCATATCGAGTGATTCCAACCTAGAACAACTTTAAGAAACTAGCGGATCTAGAAGTGGCAAGTCTCATAGGATGAACGAGTGGAGAATCTAGTGAACCTACGGACAAAAAAATAAACAACAAAAGGAAAATATGTAGAATAACTCACGGACTATGGTGAACATTTACCTTCCAGTAAAATTCTTTTTAAAGATAATGAAGTTGTTATGGTGGAGGTTTTAGTCTAGGACACCCTAGAAACAATTGAAGATATGGATTTAGATTCACTAGATATAGAAGCCATGGTGGTGAAATGAAAAGGTAAGGACCTGAAAGAAATCTTGGAGTGCCAAATCCAAATACTCAAGATAACACTGCTTAAATCCAAACTATGGTCCTCTAGTGATCCTTCAGGTAACCTATCTTCCTCTTCCTCTCTGGGTATTAACTAGCACTCTTTTGCAAAACAACCACATCCCACAAAATAAGAAAAGCATTGTCGACACAGAAGCACTAGATGGCTACTATAGTAATTAGGAGAAATGCTAGTGAATTTGGGAAGAATAACTTTGATGATAGAGGCATTTTCCTCCCCTTCACCTTTTTCTCAATGAAGAGGATATCCTGGAACATGTAAGGCCTCAATTGCAAAGGTAATAAAAGGATTCTCTACAATAAAATTAGATAAGATCAACCTACAATAATAATTATTCAAGAGACAAAGTTCTCCAATGAAAGAGTGATTGTCATCACCTCTAAATATTGAGCTGAAACAAAAAGTATAGCTATCAACACAACAACCTGTTGTAGCAGCTGTAACACCCTCCAAAATTTTGGCCTACAATCCAATTTCGAAGCCTCCCTTGGATTTTTACTTGATGTTTGCAAGCACTCGGGCTCACCCTATGAGCTCGTGTTGACTCTTTGCACCCTCCTTGCTTGACCGTTCAACGAATAGCTATTTTGCATGTTGGTCTCAATGCCAAGTTTTCAGCCATGTTCTGGTCATGCACAAGGTCCTCACTTCATGTGTACATGTTGTATTTGCTATGTGAACATTCGTCGCACTCACACACGAAGTTGTATGCATTGCCACGGAAGCATCGTCATAGTCATTCAATAATATATCACAAGCGTCACACTTGTCACTCACACCGTCGGTCAGTTGTGTTGAGCATATGTTGTCTTGATGGTTTGAGGCGTCTTGTCATCAATTCATGTTGAATGTTTGTTTGCAAGGTCATGTATGCACAAATTCACTCGCTCACACACTTAGTCATTTTGTTGAAGTTTAACGACCGGATCACCCTATAACAGCCAGGCCTCCACCCTGCAATTGACTCAGCCGACTATCACCAAAATAGCATAGAAGTGTCCAACAATCCATTTTAATCCGTGTTTCTTGTAAGCTGATCAACCTACCCTCTTGTTGGTCAACCAGATAGTTTGACCAGGAAGTAACCTCGGGACTCACTCCCCTCAAAAATTGTGCAGAAGCTGCAGGCCTTGCCTGCTCCGCTGACTAAGGAAACTACGTAGACAAGTCAAAAAGAGACCAACTACCCATCCCTGTCTCCCTCAAAAGAATTGTGCAGTTTTCCCAGCCAGCCACCAAGTCAGCCGGTTGGCTGCTCACCCATAAAACTACGCAAATTTCCTGAGAAAGCCCCTCATCTTCCCAGCATCCCGCTCAGCTCAGAAACTGCGTAGAGGTATTCAGCAGGTCAGCCTCCCAACAATTGCACAGTTTTTGTCTCCAACAACCCCGCAGCCCATTGCGTAGTTCTTTTACCAAGCCCCTCAGCTTCCCGCACTGCCTCCCTCAAGAAATTGTGTAGATCTGCCCTCCAGCCGAGCCAGATCCCGTGGACAGCCACTGTTGATCCGGATTGCCTATATCATTCTCCTGGTGACTTCTATGCAATTTTCACTAGCAATGCCCAGAGCCTGCATCCTAGCTCGATACTTTCCTTGTGCAGTTTCATAGCCTTGTCCTCTCTCCCAGTCACGTGGATCCGAAAGCGAATGACCATGCATCATGGTAGACTAGGACATTTATGGATTTGATTGATTGATTACAGATACAGGTACATGGATAAGACATGACGCGACGACGGATGGGATGAACAAGGAGGACACATGCAAGGAGATGTGCTCACGAACGAACAAACAAATGATGCATGCAAGGAGATGTCTTCGCTGACAAACAAGGAGAATTTTTCATGAACGAATGAACATGTCAAGCATGCCAACATATAAGCAAAGGAGCAACATGCACATTCAACATCAAGCAAACACCAATGACCATTGAAGACTCTGCACAGCTTTCCATGTGGAGGTGAAGTTGTGATACACCAAGAGGACATCCATCACTCAGCAGCACTGCAGCTCAACATGTACACCACCACCAGCATGAACATACCAGCACTATCATGTCGAATCATGTCATGAGTCATGTCGGCCACATCACTATTATGGGCCATATTGTTGTAAATCATTGTAATGTAATGTGGAATTCCAAGAGACCCACTTGTAATCTGAAGAGTCATGTAAAGTTGAAGAGTCAAATAAGTCAAATAGTCATGAGGGAAGTCGAATAGTCACAAGGGCTAGTTTCACCCTTGGCTATAAATACCCCCTCATTTGTACATGCAAAGGACTTTTCACCTTGGCTCCTCCCACATAGCCTTGAGAGTCTGTAGTCTTTTCTTTGAGGAGAAAGCAATGGCTCCAACACCCCTTTCATGGGGTTAGTGATGTATGGTGTACCGATGTGTCTTGGAACTTTCGCTTAATTCAGAAGCCTGATCACAGGCCAGCACATTTTCACACATGTGTTGTAACTGTTTGTAAGATTAATCTTGAACACTTGTAATACATGTTGCTTTAACCTGTGTTAAATAATTGAAATCATTCATTTTCTCTAATACATATAATTATGAAAATGTGTTGTATAAGTTATTAATGATGTCATGCCTGTGTTGGTTACCTCGACAAAAATCGGACATAAACTTGTTATAACAACCGTCGCACTCACACTGGCTGCTCCGCTGGGTGTTGTACATGCTATCTTCCTCTGTGTGTTGTGACTTCCACATCTATGTGGACTACTCCTTCGAAAGCTATGCATGTCCTGTTTTGTTGTGTGCCTTTGACAGAGTTGGGATTTTCTCCCCATCGACTAGAGACTCATTTCCATATTCTCTCCCTACTGTGAAAGAACCTTAACACAAGTAAAACTATCATTCACCAGGAATGTGAACCTCGAAGACAAAGTAGACCACTCTCTCGTGCTGACAAGCAAGAGCTAAGGAAAACATTTAAGATAATGGAAACGAGGCCATCACACTAGATGGGACTCCTACACCAAACGGTGTGAGGTCTAGTTGGGACTTCATACCAGGGAGATCCACTAAATGTTGGTGGGTCTAGCACCATCAACATTTCTAGCGCTAGAAGGAGGGCCACCAGTTGTTTATGGTTGAAGGTCCTCTCACCCCCACTCATCAATCATATAGTCAAGGCAGTAACTCGCACCCCCTCTCACCTACGTGTAACTCTGAAGTTGGTTACTCCTCACTGTTGGAACTACTACACACCTACATGTGGACTCTTAGTTAGAGCATGGGACTACATGCAAGATTCCTTCTGCATGATTTACTCCTTGATTTTCTCCTTCTTTAACTCCACAACTGGTTAGTTCTTCTGCAAGATTTACTCCCTAATTTTCTCCTTCTTTAACTCCACAATTAGTTAGTTCTTTTGCATGATTTATTCCCTGATTTGCTCCTTCTTTCACTCCACAACTGGCTAGTTCTCTCCGGAACTTGTTGAAGGTGTTGAGTCTTCTCATTGTTCACCACTATGGTGCATTACCTTGGGATCTTCACCCAGTAATGCTATATCATGAGCATTGTAACCTATTTTCTAATGAATCATTCTTTTCTTCTTTCGATTTTCTTTTAGTGTTTTTGCTCTGCAAAGTTGTGTGTTCAACCTTTACTAGCTAGATTCATCTGTGCAGGTTTTCTAACACATTTACATGGTATCAGAGCCCACAGGTTGCTAGATAAAAGGCGCACCAGTACTTTATTTTGCAGGTATTATAGCTTGGAGATCGAAGATCGACAGAAAAATGGAGTTTCCCAAAGCATCGATCCTAACACCGTACAACTATCACGAATGGAAGGACCAAATGGCTCGATACCTTCGTCATAAAGGGTTGTACAGGATTACCATGGCTATAGAAGTGGAACCCACTTCAGCCATAGAGAAATCCAAGTACCTCAACCATATGGATGAGGCCCACGGATCCATATGCATGTGCATCTCTCCAGAGTTGCAGTTTCATCTATCTGCCTACAATACTCCCAATGAGATTTGGAAAAATGTTAAAGATCTCTACGGAAAATAGGATGAGATGAAAGGACATCTACTCGAAGTGGAGCTGATCTCATTGGATCCACGGAACTATGATAGAATTCAAGACTTCTTCACCAAATATAATGATCTATTGTTGCAACTCAAGGGTTGTGGAATTGACAAATCCAAAGAGGAGAGTCGCCAAGTTCTCTATATTATGTCAAAGCTCGAACCAGAATACTCCATATTTGTGTCTACATTTCATTCAGTAAGGCTCGCAATAGGTAAATCCTATGCTATGCCTTCTCTCAAAGAATTTATGGAGTCCCTTATTTTTTAGCAAGATAAACTCATTGGCATGGGGAAAATCAAACCTCCAAAAGCGCATGCACTTGCTGTGCATGATGGCAGCCACAATAAAAATCACAGATCTGATTCAAATCAGAAAAATCAGTAGCAAAAGGACAAGGGAAAAGTGCATTCCCATCCAAAGAAGGAAGGGTACACCAAGCCCTTCAATGACTCCTCCGGCTCGAGAAATGAGAAAGGGAAGAAAGGAAACAGGTGCACCTACTGTCAAAGAGGATTCCATCCAGAATCCTCTTGCATGAAGAAACAAATTGACCAAATGACATAAATCCTTCAGAAGCACAACCTTGGGGACCACATCCCTCAGGGCACCAAGAAGAAAACTGAGGATCCGCCACACGAGAAAGGTAACGATTTTCATGCTTTAGTTGCAATTAATTCTTCTCCTGATGCATGGATTATAGATTCTAGTGCATCACATCATATGGCTACTGCAAAGGAAGTCTATTCCTCTTTGGATGCATGCAAAGGACCTCCCATCCTCATGGGAGATGACTCACCTATTGAGGTCACCGGAAAAGGTAGAGTGGAACTTTTACACAGAAGCTTTGAAGATGTGCTTCATGTTCCAAAACTTTCGGTAAACCTGCTTTCAGTTTATCAGATCACTCATTCCGGCACCAGAAAGAGAGTGGAATTCACTCCAGATGCAGTGAACATATATGATCTACATAGCAGCTCCAAAATTGCAACTGGTGAGGTAAACAATGGAGCCAGAATGTATACATTTTCTGAATTTATTGAATCTGAATCCTCCTTATTGCTTACACATGCTGATGATAGTAGTAGGCTTTGGCACGAGAGGTTTGGTCACTTAAATTACAGGTATATGCAACAGCTAAGCAAGAATGAGATGGTGGAAGGCTTGCCAAATATCAGTTTCTCCAGAGTTTGTGAAGGGTGTGTCCTTGGCAAACATCCCAGAGAAAAGTTTGACACCGGCAAGACTTACAGAGCATCCTCTGTTGGCATTATGATGCATGTATTGTACTTGATGGCAACCCACTTGCAGAAGAACATCTCACTTATATATAACTAGATGAATCTATAGAAAAGAGATCAGATGTGACATGGGATGCAGGGCAGCTCAAAGCATTCAATTCAGATGTAATGAACAATGACAACTTATTATGCTGACAGTTCACAGTATGGCAACCCACTAACAGTATGGAAACTTACTAAGAAGGCAGATTATAGTTCAGGCTCTTAGAATGGAAGAAAATGAGGCCCGCAGTTTCCTTTTGACACAAGTTGTGTACATACGCAGGTGCACCATTCAAAAGGTGCGGACATATTCGCAGGCATACTGAACAAAAGGTGCGGACCTAAAGTTCACAGACTTTCATGCGAGAAAAGTGCACGTGTAGGAAATCTTATGGTTGGTCCATGGTATTGATCCTATGGTTTTGGTCCGTGGTATTGCATCTAAAATATTGAACCCAGGTTTTGGGTCCCTAGTATTGGATCTCTATGGTTTTGGACCATGGTTTGAGTAAGGCCTTATCTATAAAAAGGAAAGGAGATCAATTGGCTAGGCACTCATGTGTTGAATATATTAAGGAGAGCAAGATCTGAAATTCTGGTGATCGGTTGGTGAGTGATAGCTAGATCTGAATCAAGGAGAAACCTAAGCATTATAAGGCGGATATACTAATGGGTCTAGATCCCTTGGGCGCATGATCAGATCTATAAATCTGATAGTCCGGGGTATGGATGAAGACTGATAAATTGTCTATACCCAGAGGTGCGCAGGCGAGCCGCAAGAGCAGGTGCGGCGGTGCGTAGAAGAGCCGCAGGAGCAGGTGCGCAGGCGAGCTGCAGGAGCAGGTGCGGAGGTGCACAGAAGAGCCGCAGGAGCAGGTGCAGAGGTGCACAGAAGAGCCGTAGGAGCAGGCGTGGAGGTGCACATAAGAGCCGCAGGAGCAGGTGCAGAGGTGCGCAGGTGAGTAGTAGGCGCATGTGCGAAGGTGCACAGGAGAGCCGCAGGAGAAGGTGTGGAGGTGCGCAAGTGAGCAGCAGGAGTAGGTGCGGAGGTGCGTAGTCTCGACACAGCAGAAGTGCAGACATCCGCAAGTTTCTATTGGTGAAGTTGCGGACTTTTCTTGAAATATGGTTTAGCTGGTTTTTGTCTATTACTGCGGTGTTCAGGGTTCTGATTTGATATTTGGTTGTTGTGTGTTGAGAAAGTATTGATTCAGTTTGTGCACAAGGAAGTTGGTTGATTGCAGATCTATTTGATACTTGATGGATCGGGATCTTAAGGATTGAAATGTTTATCATTATCTGGTTTGATAAATTAGATCTGAATTATTGGCATATGTTTATGAATGGTATGATTTGGGTATGACCGATGTATGGAACAACTTGCAGATATGAACGCAGGTTGGTTTTGGTGAAAGTGTTGATTCAGTATTGGGTGATTCAGAGATTGATGATTGATTGTGTGCTTCAATGATATTGATGGGTCCAGTATGAAAATTGGATGAAATGTGGCCTTTCAGATTATGATGTTGTGTTCCATGAGTATCTAGTCTGAAAATGTATGAAATGTGGTACCTGGAGGAAGAAAGAGAAGGTCATAGCCTTCGGTAGGTCAGCACCTACGTACTAGTATATCAGCTAGTACAAGAGCTAAGAGAACAAGTAAAGGTTGGAGCATTTCAGTAGGCCTGCACCTACGTACTAGTAAATGGATCGGCTAGTACAAGAGCTAAGGGGGTTGTAGCTCCCTTCCAAGAGTGTCTAGAGAACAAGAGAAGGTTGTAGCCTTCTGCAGGTAGAAGCCTGTGTACTGGTATAAGACTGCACCAGTACAAAATATTGTAAAAAGAAGTTTCTTATTAAAAGGAAGATTGAGACGACTTGCAGCAGGTGGTTTTCACCCACAGTGGGTTTCCACCTTACATCATGGTGTTCATGTGTGCTTCTTGTGTGTGATGATCTATTCTGTTTTATTGCTCTCGTTTACTGTTCTTATGGTTAATAATGTTCTAATGCACTCATTAAGGATCAACTAACTGAATCACAAGTTTACTGGATATACGCTTGTTGCCTTAACTAAAGTAGAGTATATGAATCTTAATATGGAAATGAAAAAGTTATATTGATGTGATAATACTGATTCACCCCCCCTCTCAGTATTATTTCCAACATCCTCTCCTCTAGATCTAATCCATAGTGATCTCATGGGGTCCTTTCCTCATCCTTCCATCAACAAAGCAAGGTATGTGCTTACATTTATTGATGATTTCTCACGGTATACTTGGGTGTATCTTCTCAGGGCCAAATCTGAAGTTTTTGTGCACTTTGAAGATTTCAAAGCACTAGTTGAGACACAGTCAGAGAGAAATATCAAAGCCCTCCATACAGAAAATGGGGGGGAATATGTTAACACAACACTTCAGAAACTTTTCCTTCAGTCTGACATACGGTTGCAGTACACAGTTCTATACACTCCGCAGCAGAACGGAGTTGCTGAGAGAAAGAACCGATCTCTCAAAGAGATGGCTTCCTGCATGTTGCATGCTAAGTCACCTCCTCATAAGCTATGAACTGAAGCACTTAATTGTGCTAACTACATCTAGAATAGATCTCCTCATAGGTATGTCAAGGATCAAACTCCCTTTGAGACTTGGAGCGGCACTAAACTAGAGGTCACCCACTTCCGTGTTTTCAGCTCCCGAGCATGGGCCAGGATCCCCTTTGAAAAGAGGAAAGCTCTTGATCCACAGAGCATTGAGTGCATCTTTGTTGGATACCCTGATGGTGTGAAGGGATACCGACTCCTGATTCCCTCTACGGACAAACTCATCATTGAGCGAAGTGTCAAATTTGAGGAAAGTCTCTCGCATGCACCTCAATTTCCACATGCAGACACCTTTTATCTACCTCATGCCCGAGATGATGACTCAGTACACTCAAATGCAGATACAGAGCATGCAAATGCCGAGGTAGAGCATGCAGATGCAGAGACAGAGTCTTAAGATACAAATCTAGTGCATGCAAATGATGATCGACATCCAAGCCCAGATCGGGCTTCCAGCAAGAATCATATTCCCCTGTCATAAATCAGAGAACAAGGAGCTTACGTGAGATATATGCACAAGACCACCCAGCTGCTAGAAATGGTCTTGTGGGGGATAATTCTGATCTGTAGAGGAATAGCTCAGAGTTTATTGAGCCTCCTCTTATCCTCACTGCCACTGAACAATCGTCATCCTGGCATTGTCATTTGGTTCAGTCTTCTGATCCACAATCTTATGCTGAGGCTGCTGGGCATCCATCTTGGGAATCCGCCATGGAGGAGGAGTATAACTCCCTCCTCGAGAACTAGACCTGGGATCTGGTCCCCCTTCCTTCAGGAAGGAAACTTGTCTGATGCAAATGAGTCTACAGGACCAAGAGTGTTGCAGATGGGCAAATCACTAGACGAAAAGCAAGGCTAGTATCCAAAGGCTTCCAACAAGTGCATGGCATTGATTATGACGAGACCTTTGCTCCAATAGCAAGGATGGATTCCATATGCCTTACACTTGCCATTGCGGCTACCCAGGGGTGGGAAGTACATTAGATGGATGTGAAGAATGCCTTTCTTCATGGGGACCTATCTGAGGAGATCTACATGGAGTAGCCACATGGTTTCGTTCAGGATTCATCCTTGGTCTGCAGACTGAAGAAATCTCTCTATGACCTTAAGCAGGCCCCGAGAGCTTGGTATGCGAAGATTGATTCTTTTCTCTTATCACAAAAATTTGAAATATGTAAGTCTGATCCGAATGTTTACATGCTTAGGACACGTGATTCTCTTCTTATCTTAGTTTTGTATGTGAATGATCTCCTAATCGCCGGCAGCTCGGCTTCAGCCATTGCTACAGTCAAGAGAGCCTTGCATGATAGGTTCTTGATGACGAACATGGGTCCATTACACTTCGTTCTTGGTCTTGAGATTAGCCAAGATGCCACAGGCATCAAACTCTCTCAGGGTAAGTATGCACGGGATCTCCTCGAGAGATTTTGCATGACTGACTGCAAGCCAGCACCGACTCCTTTTCTGTCTAGGGTCCGCCTTGAGGATGGAGGTGACACTCCATTAGTTGACAGCACTCTCTACCGACAGCTAGTGGGGAGCTTATTGTACCTCACCCACTCCAGACCAGATCTCTCATATGCAGTAGGGGCAGTTTCCAGATACATGCAGGAGCCGCATGAGCTACACTGGAATGCTGCCAAGCGCATCCTCCGATATGTGCAAGGCACCATCACCTTTGGGATTCACTATGCAGCAGGCACTGCATTGAATCTCCTTGGCTTCATAGATTCTGATTGGGTGGGAGACAGCATCGATCGCAAGTCCACCTCCGGATATTCACTCAGTATAGGATCTGGCCCCATCTGTTGGTCGAGTAAGAAGCAGGCTACTATTGCTCTCTCTTCAGCTGAGGCCGAGTACAGAGGAGTAGTCAACATCACCATTCAGGCTTTGTGGCTACAGCACTTCCTCATTGAGTTGGGCGTCCAGTTCCACCAGCCCATTGTCATCTGGTGTGACAACCAGAGCACTCTCAAATTTTGCAGGGATCCAGTACAGCAGCAGCGAATGAAGCACATAGAGATCCATATGCACTACATCAGAGACTTAGTACATGATCAGGTCATTGATTTGCAGTTCTGTCCTTCAGCAGAACAGACTGCAGACATCTTCACCAAGGCATTCACTGAGCAGAAGTTTCGCTCTCTGCGTGATCGTCTTGGAGTGAAGGACATAGTTTCTTAGCAATTGTCTTTTCTTCCTCTTTTCTTTTGATTACATTGTATTTTGAAGGGGGGGTTTTCCCACAAGGTTTTCCCTCTTTCCTCGATTTTAGTACAAGTTTCATTGTATTTTGGGTGACCTGTGGTCTTAGTTGACAGGGCCCATTTTTTCTATTTTTCCCCATAGTGGTGTTCAGGAGGGTGTTGGAACTACTACACACCTACATGCGGACACTTAGTTAGAGCACGGGACTACATGCAAGATTCCTTCTGCATGATTTACTCCTTGGTTTGCTCCTTCTTTAACTCCACAACTGGTTAGTTCTTCTACATGATTTACTCCCTGATTTGCTCCTTCTTTAACTCCGCAACTGGTTAGTTCTTCTGCATGATTTACTCCCTAATTTTCTCCTTTCACTCCGCAACTGGCTAGTTCTCTCCAGAACTTGTTGTAGGTGTTGAGTCTTCTCATTGATCACCACTATGGTGCATTACCTTGGGATCTTCACCCAGTAATGCTATATCATGAGCATTGTAACCTATTTTCTAATGAATCATTCTTTTCTTCTTTCGATTTTCTTTTAGTGTTTTTGCTATGCAAAGCTGTGTGTTCAACCTTTACTAGCTAGATTCATATGTGCAAGTTTTCGAACACATTTACACTCACCTCTCAGGACTGAACAATAAATTTCGTATCAGCACCTTTGCTCTATCCATCCCATCACCCGCTAGTTTATGAAACTAGTCAAACTAATCCCAGGAATACATCATCTTCCATACGCATCAAGAAAACCAAAAACCACTCCCACAGGGGTTGTTGTATCATTGGTGGAAGAAGCAGTTCTTGCCACACTTGAAGGTCTAGCAGAATCTGTTGAAAACGAAGAGGAACCTCTGGTCTTCCAATAGGGTCAACGAGACACCCTCGTGATCTTGGTCTCAGACTCCGGTAAAGGAGGCGGAGCGGAAGGCAGTGGAGGAGGTGGAGGCAGAGACGAACCAACAGACCGAGAGCTAGAACCGTTAGATTCTAAAGAAGAGGAGGAGGACGAAGAGAAAGAAGACATGGCTGACCAAAATCTAGAATGGTTGACTTAAGTACCATTGAATCTCCTAGGTGCTTTGCACAAGATGTCGAAGTGGTCAGAGAGAATGATCACAAAGTTTGACCCTGACAGAATAGTGAAGGGAGAATATCACTTAGACAATTTATACCTACAGCTGTAGACTCTTGAGGTACGATACAATGACGTTGCATGTAAACTATTCCCATGTACCTTGGATGGTTGTGCAGCAGCATGGTATCATAGCCTTCCTGTCAACTCCATACAAAACTGGGGCATGTTCAAACATATGTTTCTGAAAAAGTTTGTTGATGACAAGACCCCAGCCATGTTACTCAAATAATTGGGAAGCCTAAAGATGGAGGGGGAAGAAAAGGTAAAAGAATCAAATCAGAGGTTTTTGTGCATATTGAATAAGTTTGTAATAGACACGAAAGCTCATGACTCCATCATTGTCGATTACTACACGTCCGCACAGCCGACCAGCATTGCACAGTTCGTCAAGTGAGCTATGAAACCAACATTGTTAGAAAATTGGGAAGAGGAAATCGTTGTTGAAAAGGACATGTGCACGATTAGAGTCATCAAGGATGATTAACCAAAAAAGGACTCCAAAGATGCGAGCAGGAATCCATAGGCTGCAGTGAGCAAGGGTAAGGATAGGGAAACAAATGATATTGAAACCCTTACTCATCTTGTTAAAAAATTGACAACATAAGTGTCCGAGCTCAAGCAACGAAAAATTGACACGTCTACAAGCAGTCAATCACCTAGATAGAGACAAGGGAGCATGTCATCAGACAGCAATCACCTCCCGACTAAAACTGCGTAGAGCTCACTGTTCCAGCTCGAACAGTGCGTGAACAACGAATTATGTTCATTTCATGAAGATGATCACTTGGAAGGGTCTTGTTCGGACTGGAAGCGAGTTGCAGGCTCAGTATGCAACCGCTCACTTGACATAGTGAGAAGCACGCAAGCACTGCTGGGAGATACAGAGAATGATGAAGATGTTGCACCTGATGAGGCATCAAGCTCTTGGCATGTGGTAAACATGTATCAATGCTTGCAAGCAGCACAGAAGACAAACACTAAGAAGTAGCCCCAAAAGAAAAATGATCGTTACAATATTAGAAGTAAGGAGGCTCCCCGTACAGTTGGGGAAGTGAAAAAAAAAAGCTCAAACTGTTGAGGAAGGGTTATCCACCAGTCGTCCAAAACCAAAAAACACAAAGCAATTCTAGGAAGACAGTGGCGAACAAGAGTACGTCCATAAGCAGCAAACTGCAGAACACTCCGCCGAACAACATGAATGCTAGTCTTACCCCAGACATCTCGGTGATTCTACCTGCTCTGGATTACAACATTGTGGAAGACATGAAGAAAACTCATGCAAACATCAGTTTGTTTGAGTTGGCTAAGATCCAGAGTCAGCGGGACATCCTACTATGTGCACTAGGGTAGACATCAGCGAACAATGTGGCCTCTACCAGAAATGGAGAAATCACACCTCCCGGATCACTTTCAACTGTGCTAAACACACTCCGATGGAAGAAGCAAACTTTGTTTGCCCTCCATTATTTCTTTCATTTGAAATCTTTAACTGTAATGTTCACAACTGTTTGGTTGATTCTAGCGCGGCAGCCAATGTCATGCTGCTCTCCATTGCTAAAAATATCAATGTGCAGTGGAGAAAGACATCCGCTCAAATCATCCAACTTGATCGAACATCCGTACCATCCATTGGTGAACTTTGGGATGTGATCATTCGACTATCTCATGACGGCCAAGTTCACGAGTGCATATACAGTGTTTTTGTGGACATATCGGAAGCATATGGCTACTAATCAGTAGAGACTGGTCCAGAAAGCTAAACAAACACTTTTCTACAGACTGGTCGCACATGTGGCTTCCGTACAATGGAAAAAACAATCAAATCCAGGTGTTATCCAAGAGATATATGAGGCACAATGTCACTCCCATCAATGGCGAAAATGAGTCCTTGGCCTTCGCAAAGCTCATGTTCAACAACTGCCTCTTGGAAACAACACTGGGGTGTTATCCCTCATGGCCAGCTCCAACCCCACCAGACACACAGTTGGGTCTCCTTCCTTGCCCAACCGATGGAAATGAAACATGTATAGTACATTGTAACATTACTAGTAGTAGTAGTAGCGATAGTAGTAGCAACAATGTAAGCGTATCGAACAGTCCATGTACAAAGGAGTTGTGGACCATGTACTTTGACGGATCAAAGACATAGGATGGCTCAAGATCCAGGTGTGTCTTGATCGACCCAAACAATAGGAAACATTTGATTTCGATCCGCTTGGAGTTCGAGTGCACGAACAACATTGTTGAATACGAAGCACTCGTGTTGGGCTTGCAAAAATCCATTAGCCTCAATGTGGTCACGCTCAAAGTGGTAGGTGATTCGGAAATAGTGGTATGGAAGGTACATAACACCATTCATTATTTATCTCCTCATCTCAAAAGTTACCAGCAAGAGGTATGGTAACTGTTCTCTAACTTCCAAGAATTTAATATCACTGTTGAACCAAGAATGCATAATGTAGCTACCAATGCTTTGGCAAACACAGCTTCTAGAATGTCACCGCTTAGGGATAGATTTACTATTGAAATTTTGTATAGACCATCTATCCTGGATAACATAACTAATTTACACGTATTTGATGATGATCAACAGATACTGCATTTCATGGCGAACGTTGATACCTTCAAGGATGCAGCGATAGATGAAGACGAGCACGAGCAATCTTTGCAAGCTGGGGCAGATATCAAGAAGGGTCACCTCATCCCCAAAGGTGTGGTGTCATTAGAAAAACTCTATGACTTGCAAGAACTCTTCTAGGGGCCAAGGAATAGCAATACCCACAACTCTACCATGATGCACGAACTAATTAACTTGGGAACAGAACAAGATCCAAAGTTCATCAATCTCAGTACGTGTTTCACGCAGCAGGAGCGACAAGCCTTTGTCTTCTTGTTCAAACAGTACCAGGATGTGTTCGTGTGGACATATGATGATCTAAAAAATTACGACACACAAATAATCCAACACATCATTCTAATCAAAGAAGGAGTCAATCCATATCAGTAGAAGTTGAGGAAAGTACATCTGTCACTTGAACCCCTCATACAAAAAGAGCTCACCAAGTTGTTGGATGCACAGATCATATATAGAGTTCGTCATTCTAATTGGGTTTCAAATCTTCTTCCTGTATGTAAGAATTCCAGGGAAATTCGCTTGTGTGTTGATTTCCATAACTTGAACCGCGTCTCGGACAAAGATAACTACCCTGTGCCGTCTATGGAGCACATTCTGCAAACAGTATCTGGGGCATAGATGTTTTCTCTACTTGACAGGTTTTCAGGATATAATTAGGTTCTTGTAGCTGAACTTGATAGACTCAAAAATACCTTTCGTACTAAGTAGGGTGTGTTCTCATATAGACGAATGCCATTCGGGCTTGTGAATGCAGGTGAGACCTTTCAACACACCATGGACATCGTCTTTCACAGACTCATGGGACAAAGCATAGTGGTGTACCTCGATGATGTGACTATGTTTTCAAGGAAATGGGAAGACAACATATGCCATCTGAAGAAAAAAATTGAGCGATGCCAGAAATACGGGATTTCCTTGAATCCCAAAAGGAGCATATTTGCAATGTCTAAGGGGAACCTCCTTGGACACATCGTTGCCAAAAGAAGGATCAAGTTTGATCTAGACCAGGTCCAGACTATCACAAAGATCCCTCACCCAGCCAAAAAGAAAGAAATACAGTCCTTCTTGGGAAAGATAAACTTCCTCCGGAAGTTCATCTCGGACTATGCGCATATAGTAAAACCAATGCAAGCCATGATCAAGAAGGATGCAGTTTACAGCTAGGGCAAGAGGGAAAAGTACGTATTCACCCATATCAAGTAGGATATTGCAGAAGTTCATGCACTCTACAACCCATATTTCAACAAAGACTTCCTACTATACGCCTTCACCTTCGACGACTCGCTCATTACAGTACTCACTCAGAAGGATGAAATGAACGATGAACGTCCAATCTCCTTCATGAGCACAAGCATGCAGGGACCCAAACTCAACTACCCCACCATTGAAAAACAAAAATATGCAGTATACAAGGCAGTGAACCACTTCAGACCCTACTTGCTGAAAACCATTGCATAGTCTATGTGCCTCACCCAGCAGTCTGCTCACTACTTGTACAACAAGATTTGGGTGAACGACATGTGAACTGGATGACAGGATTACAAGAATATGATCTTGAAATCAAGCCAGTTCACACTGTCAAGGGTCATGGTCTCTGTAGACTCACAGCTGAGGTAGTACACGCACAGGAGGAAGAAGAAGAGCTTGCTGGTTGGGAGCAGGAAATTGAAATGTATGATGTAGTGCAAGCACCACCCACTGTAAACGAAAACTCTTGGTACGTAGACTTGTGCCAGTACCTTGATCAAGGAACCATACCCTCTCACTTTTCCATCAAACAGAAGAGGGCATTGCATCTCAAAGCTTTAGCTTATCAGTTGGTGCATGGAGTGCTTTACAGAAAGCACAACAACGAAATCTTGCTCAGGTGCCTAGAGGCACATGAATCAGAGAAGGTTTTGCAAGATCTGCATGATGGACTAGCCAGGGGTCACTTCGCGGGAAATACCATTGCACACAAATTTATGCGAGCTAGTTTCTTCTAACCCACATTATTCAAGGATGCACATGCTTACACTCACAAGTGCCCAGCCTGTCAGTGATGCGCTAGCAGAATGCAAAGGTCAGCAGCTCCACTGCATCCTGCTGCAGTGACTGAATCATTCCAACAATGGGGCTTGGACATCATCGGGGAAATTTTCCCACATTCGTCGAAACAACACCGCTACATTCTGATAGAAATTGATTACTTCACATGGTGGACAGAAGCAGTTCCGCTCAAGCAAGTGAACGACGAGGAAGTCATCAGCTTCCTCCAACAGAACATCATCTCACGCTTTGGCGTTCTAGTATCACTTGTGTTTGATAATGAAACGTATTTTTCATCTTTAAATCTTTATGATTTTGCATTAGAAAATGGTATTGTGTTGAAACATTCATCTAACTACTACCCATAGGGAAACGGTCTCATAGAATCCACGAACAAAAACCTTATCCATATAATCAAAAATATCGTTTACTCTGAGCGGCGTAACTAGCACTCTGCCTTGACAAATTCTTTATGGGCTAGCCGTGTAACACCCAAACCCTCTCTAAATACCTCACCATACTTCCTGGTCTATGGTAAAGAAGCCATCCTACCACCCAACATCTACTTGCCTACGCTTCAGTTGTCTCAAGAATCCCAAGGAAAGCCTTGCATGCTAGTTCAGTGTAGGATGGATACACTTCACAAATTGCAGGAAGAAAGGATGAAAGCAAAAGAAAAGTTTACACTCCACCATAACCGTATCAAGAGATGGTTTGATAAGAAGTCTGCAAGGAAATCTAACTTTGATGTTGGTGACTTAGTCTTGAAATGGGATAAACCCCATGAAGACAAAGGCAAGCATACGAAGTTCTAGTCCCTATGGATTAGTCTGTACACAGTCCATGAGAAACTTGGCCCACACACATATCATTTGCAATCACTTGACGAAAGGATTGACAACCTTCCTGTCAATGGCCAAGATCTCAAGCATAATTTTTAATAGGTCGGTCCGCGCATCGTGCCATGTACATAGTCTGCTTACTACTTGTTGTTTTTGTTTTGTTTTCTTTTCTTACTATTTTTTTTTGTTTGTTTGGTTTTCTTAGTATGCTGATATTTTTGGTCTTTTGTAAATAAGTGTTGCCCTTTACTGGATTCTAGTTTTTGAATGAGTATGTGGCTGAGATCTGAAGAGACTTGTGACACCACAGCACTTGCCCAGTCTTATGTCTGCCTTCTTTGTGCTTGGTTATAACCTTCAGCCAATGAAGTCTTGATGAAAAATATGAGCCATCTGCAAGGGAAGCTTGGTTCCAACCATGAACCTGTGTCCACACTGGGAAACCCCATGCCTGTACTCAGTCTTCTGCTCTGTGTGATCAAGCTCATCCAACTAGTAGAAACAGAGAAGGGGAAAATCTAAACGAGCAAACCTATGTCAGAGGTCTTACATGCTTCTCTGAAGGAACAACCTCTTCTGCTCTCAATAAGTCGAGATCCCTCTTCTGCCCCAAAAATAAATAAGTACCTATGCACAGTCCTCTTTAAAAAATACAAAGGCGAAAGAAGAGAAAGGCTTCCTGCACAGAGAGGTGAAGCATGCAACTCCACCAAGGTACTGACCAAGCTCGCTGGCAGTGGAGAAATGTGTGTGTTCATGCATGACTCTGTCGAAGTACTGTTCAGGCCTGCTAGCAGTGGAGCAACACCAGAGATGAAAACTTATACTCTGAAAACTTTTAACTCGCGAGCCAAACTACCCTTCCCGATTTTGAAACACTGTGATCAAGCTGAAATTTTTGTTGTGTTTAACTGAGTTGGCAAAAGGTGAACCATGTCTGTCCATGGGGTAAGTGGGAAAGCCGAAGTAACCTGCATAGTAATTCAATACTCCCTGAAATACCAAGGCCTTGTGCTGTCAATGAACCAAAACAGAGAAGATGGAATTCTACCAGTGTGTCGCCAAGTGTTGTAGCGGCTGCAAAACCCTCCCAAATTTTGGCCTACATCTAATTTTGAAGCCTCCCTTGGATTTTTAGTTGATGTTTGCAAGAACTCGGGCTCACCCCGTGAGCTCGTGTTGAGTTTTTTCAGCCTCCTTACTTAACTGTTCAACGGACAGCTATTTTGCATGTTGGTCTCAATGCCATGCTTGCAGCCATGTTCTGGTCATGCACAATGTCCTCACTTCGTGTGTACATGTTGTATTCGCTATGTGAACATCTATCGCACTCACACATGAAGTTGTATGCACTATCATACAAGCATCTTCGCGGTCATTCAACGATCTATCACAAGTGTCGCGCTTGTCTCTCACACTGTCAGTCAGTCTGTTGAGCATATGTTGTCTTGATGGTTTGAGGCATCTTGTCCTTAAGTCATGTTGAGTGTGTGTTTGCAAGGTCTCATATGCAAAAATTCACTCACTCACATACTTAGTCATTTTTCTAAAGTTCTTACGATCGGATCGCCCTCTAACAGTCGTAGACTCAACCGACTATCACAAGAATAGCGCAGAATTGTCCAATAAGCCATTTCAGCCTGCGCTTCCTGCAAGATGATCAACCTACCCTCTTGCTGGTCAACCAGAGAGTTTGACTGGGTAGTAACCCCAGGACTCACTCCCCTCAAAAATTGTGCAAAAGCTGCAGACCTTGTCCACTCCACTGATTGAGGAAACTACACAGACAGGCCGAACAGACACCAAGTGCATGTCCCTGTCTCCCTCTAAAAAATTGTGCAGTTTTCCCAGCGATCCACCAAGTCAATCGGTTGGCTGCTCAACCAAAAAACTGCACAAATTTCATGAGCAATCCCCTCAGCTGCCTATCATCCCGCTCAGCTCAGAAACTACATAGAGGTGTTCAATAGGTCAACCTCCCAACAATTGCGCATTTTTTGTCTCCAGCAACCCCGCAGCTCGCTGCCAACTCCCTCCAGGAATTGCGCAATTTTTTATGCCAAGCCCCTCAGTTGCCCAAACTGCCTCCCTCTAGAATTTGCGTAGATCTTCCCTTTAGCTGAGCCAAATCCCTCGGATAGTCACTGCTGATACGGATTTCCCATCTCAGTGTCCCAGAGACTTATGCACAATTTTCACCAGCGGTGCCCGGAGCCTACATCCTAGCTCGAAACTTGCCTTGCACATTTCATAGCATTGTCCTCTCTCCTGGTCACCTGCATCAGAAAGCGAACGACCATGCGTCATGGTAGAATAGGAGGTTTATGGATTTTATGTTGTCTTTTCATGAGTGATTTCAGATACAGGTACATGAATAAGACATAATGCAACGAAGGATGAGATGAACAAGGAGGACACATGCAAGGAGATGTGGTCGTGAACGAAAAAATGAACGATGCATGCAAGGAGATGTGTTCGCAGATGGACGAGGATAATTTTTCATGAACAGATGAACTTGTCAAGCATGACAAAGTACAAGCAATGGAGCAACGTGCACATGCATCATCAAGCAAACACCAATGACCATCAAAGACTCCGCACACCTTGCCATGCAAAAGTGAAGTTGTGACACACCAAGAGGACATTCGTCACTAAGAAACACTGTAGCTCGACATGCACACCACCACCAGCATAAATATACCAGCACTATCATGACGATTTGTGTCATGAGTCATGTTGGTCACGTCACTATTGTGGGCCATACTATTGTAAATCAATGTAATGTAATGTGAAAGTCCAAGAGAACCACTTGTAATCTGAAGAGTCAAGTAAAGTTGAAGAGTCAAATAAGTCAAACAGTCATGAGGGAAGTCAAACAATCACAAGGGAAGTTTCACCCTTGCCTATAAATACCCCCTCATTTGTACATGCAAAGGACTTTTCACCTTGGATCCTCCCACATAGCCTTGAGATTCTGTAGTATTTTCTTTGAGGAGTGAACAGTGGCTCCAACACCCCTTTCACAGGGTTAGTGATGTATAGTGTACCAATGTGTCTTGGAAATTTCGCTTAATTTAGAAGTGTGATCATAGGCCAGCACGTTTTCACATATGTGGTGTCACTGTTTGTAACATTAATCTTGAACACTTGTAATACATGTTGCTTTAACATGTGTTAAACAATTGAACTCATTCATTTTCTCTAATACATATAATTATGAAAATGTGTTGTATAAGTTATTAACGTTTTCCTTCCTATGTTGGTTACCTCCCCGGACATCAGATAAAACCTTTCACATAAACTTGTTATAACGATCGTCGCACTTGTGCGGGCTGCTCCATTGGGTGTTGTACGTGCTATCTTCTAGTGTGTGTTGTGACTGTCGCATCCATGTGCACTGCTCCTCTGGAAGTTGTGCATGTCATGTTGTGTTGTGTGTCTCTGACAAAGTTGGGATTTTCTCCCCATCGACTAGAGACTCATTTCCATATTCTCTCCCTACTGTGAAAGAAACTTAACACAAGTAACACTATCATTCACCAGGCACGTGAGCCTCAAAGACAAAGTATACCACTCTCTCGTGCTGACAAGCAAGAGCTAAGGCAAACATTTAAGATAATGGCAACCGAGACATCATACTGAATGGGACTCCTACACCAAACGGTGTGAGGTCTAGTTAGGACTTCATACCAGGGAGATCCCCTCAAATGTTGGCAGGTCCAGCACCATCAACACAACCAAGCAAGGGGGTTGGTGATCATCTGGAATCCTAAAGAAGTTCATTTCTTAAACCTTTCAGTGACTTCAAGAATTTTAATGGCCAAATTCAAGCCTATAGGATCAATAGAGGAAGTACTCATATCCAACATCTATGGCCCATATATTCTAGGTGACAAACCACACTTTCTTAGGACTCTTTGTAATCTACATCCACTAGTGTTAGGGATTCCCTAGTTTGTAGGAGGTGACTTCAACCTCATCAAATACCTTTGGCAAAAATGAGGGCAAACTAGAATATTAGATTCAGATGCATGTTGATTTAAAGACACTATGAAATAATTTCAACTTGATATTTAGAAGTGGACAATAGAATATTCACATGGAAAAATCATAGAAGAGGGTCCAATTAAGTAGCCTCTTTTTTAGATCATTTCCTTTTCTTTGAGACTATGTTGTAAAAATAATTATTTCTAGAAGCCTCCGTACTCTCTTGCAAAGCATCATATCATTGGCTAATATACTTGAATTTAAACATCAAAGAACACCCCAAGAATAGGTTATTTAGATTTGAAAGCTTATGGTTGCAAGATCTAAACTTCAAAGCCAAGGCCAAGCACTACGGGATCAAATTTGACCCGATTGATGGTTATGACAAGCATAAAGTCCAATATAAACTCAAATATTTTAAATCTTGTATCAAGAAATATAATCAAGAAAATATCAACAGTATATTTAAGGCTTGGAGACACCCCGAGGAAAGAATGGCTAAGTTCTAGTAGAAGGTAATATTGGAGTTCCAATTAGATTCTCTAGCTAAAGAATATGCACTTCTTCCTCACTAGCTATAGGAGCATCAAATCGAGGAAAAAATTGTTGGGCGCCCCAAGGTTTGATGGATTAAGGAGGGAGAAAAAATACAAAAATAATTCACAAATCCATGATCGACCATTGCAGTAAAAACATAATTTCATCACTCAAGGGTGCATATGGTACCAGAATCTTGGAGCGTAAGGAAATTGAGATGGATATGGTCAATTACTACCAATCATGTGTCACAGAGCCAAATCCTTATCACGAGGAAGCCATTGATCGCATTACTAGACATATCCCCTCCCTCATTTGCCTAGATCACAACAAGGATTTAGTAAGACAAATCATTATGGATATTTCTACGGTGTTGGAAATTTCCAACAGGGGAGGGATTCTCCCTGATGTGAACTCCCAATTGGACCCTGTGTCGGTTGGAGTAGGAACCCCAACCAAAATACGGTTGGTTTCCAAAGTGGTGGGTTTAATGATGTGCCTTGGCTGCAATAAACATATAGAATGATATATACATAAATTTGGTGGAAACAAGTGTATGAACTTTGTGAATTGTCAAGCGTAATGCATGATAGGTTCCATCACATCAAAGGGAGAAAAGTGAGCCCCTTAGAAGCATGTAATAGTACTTATCTTGAAAGAGATGCATGCGAAATAAAACAAAATCATAAGTTAACCTACAAAATAGTTCACAAGATAAACATGATCAAAATAACATAACATCATGCATTCAAAAAGATTCATACTAAAGCAAACAAATTATTTCATAATCATTAGCATACGTGAAATAACACATATCTCAAATATAACAAGAATAGTCTTACTACATCCACGACATACGCATGAAGACATGTCAACATTGAGCTTTATTAAAAGTGAAAGTTTCAGACATAAATTTATAATTGACAAAACACCAACCCCAATAGTGGAACATGAATCCAACACTCGCTTATCCAAAGAAATATAATTCTCCTATGCTAAACAGGAGAAGCCAACGCTCCAAACAAAGTTCCCAAGCTTTTTGATTCCAATCCCTTTGCATGAGTTATGAGGGTGTATTTATAACACATATGGGATGGTCATTCATCTCCTTTTGTGACCTTTGGACTCACCCTTGTGACTCTTTGAGTTCCTTGTCTTTTACTACCTAATTTCCTTTCATATTCCATAATTGACACTTGGACTTCCACTTACATATTTATTTCAAATACAATATTACAAATACCCATATGAGACAAAAAAAATTCGTAGAGCCTAATAAGACAAAATAAACATGTCAAGCTTGAGATTGAGGAAACTTTAGCTCAGTAGCTTCAACTTGTAGATCTTCAATCACATACCGATGCCAGAGGACTCTAGCCTCCATTACATCTGGGTATACAGTTTTGGAACCAATTTATGTTTCCTTCTTTAATAAGAAAAACATGGTGTTGATCTTGGCAGGGCCACCGATATACTTTTTCATGTTATGTCTATTGACTTTTAGGTCCTCTTTGGTAGAAACCTATCTCAACTGGTCCAACTATTCTGAAACATCCTATCTAACCGCATTTCTACCTTTTGCTTCCGTGAATTTCTTGACTGAAGGGATATTATAATATTTCACCAAAGAATCCACATTGTTGTATAACCATGCATAAGAGGAAAAAATGTTGGCTATGAAAGTGTTGAGTTGTTTGTTTCTTTGTATAAGCATCCAAACTTTGACTTTCTCCAACTCAGCTTGTTGTCTTGTTTTCTTAACCAACTCAGGTGGTGCACCTCTATACTTCATTCCCCTTTCATGCAATATAGTGATAGCAGTGTGAATAAATTTGAAATATTTTTCATATTCCCTTAATTTCTTCTACATGTCGTGTAGCGGGGGAATTTCTTTGTGCACGGTGACCAAATCCTCATAGAGGTTCCTCATGGTTTCTCCCAATGCTAGTACTTCACCAAGTATAGTTGTCTGATGCTCTTCTAAGTACAAATGTGTGGGATTCATATTTTGTATCTCTGCTTGGATTTGTTCTATGTGTTGTCGTAGAGCTTCCAAATTCTTAGCCATTTGTATATTCTTGGCCATCAAATACTTTGTGTTTACCTTAGAAGTTGCAGAAAAGGTAAAAATGCCAATTTAGTTGTAGCAATTTCTTCAGGGTTCTTCATGGTGTCCATTACAATCACCTTCTTATTGATGAAAGAATGATGTGTGAGGTCATCTATAAAATGATTATTTCTTGTTTGTACAATTTCCCTTTGAAGCTCATTGAAAGTTAAGTTGCACATATCCATAACCAAACTGTCATCGAGAGGATCAATTTCCTCTTCATCATCTAGAGCTTTCCCTTCTGCAAGAGGAGGGGGAGACTGAGTGATGATCTACTTTGTATAAGGCATAAGATCAACATCATGATTGTGTTGTTTTGTCTTTACCTCCATGTCCTAAATAACTATGAAGTCATTAATCTCTTTGGCAATTTATTTATCCTGTTGTTGTTTTCTCTCTTCTTCTTATAGTTGATTTTGTTCTTCTTCTTTCGCTTGCTTCGTCATTGTTTCTTCTTCTTCTCTTCTTTTCATTTCCTCTTATTGAATTTTCCTCTCTTCTTGTTGTTTCTTCTCCTATTATTCCTTTTGTCTCTTCTCTTCTTCTTTCTTCTTTTGTTTCATCTTTCTCTATGCTTCCATAGCCACTTTCAAGATAGTTGGATCTGCTTTGAATTTGTTGCTTTTCTCTTCTGTTGGATTGTGTGGAACCTTCCTTTTATACTTTATGCTCACTGGGTTGTGCTTCTCTGATTTCCTTGCTTCTAAAGTAGCTTCCTTTTCTGGAGTCACATGCGATGGACCTACATGGCTAACTGGTGTGCAGGGCCTAGAGGAATTATAACAATTCTTAATATTTTCCTCCTCTGGTCTAGAGTAGGTCCCACTTGGCCAATTGAAATGTATCTTGGCATAGTGTTGCTTGAAAAATATTCTAGGATCATATGAGTGGTACTCCATAATACCAAACCGGAAATTATGCAACTCATTACCTTCAGTTTCTGCAACCTTCAAATTCTTAATTTCGTAGGATCCCACCTGGAAAGGAAAAGTGGGCCAAGGTGATTTTTTTCCTTTGCAATATTGTTGGTAACCCTTTGGAAATATGGTATGCAATATCCTACATGACCAATTTATTAGTGGCATACCTCGGTAACATATGTGATGACTTCTGACAACCAAACACCCTCAGGTAAGTGCCATTCTATATGTCTAAGTCCATCTCATGCCAGGGAAATAATTTTGAGCACAAATACCAACAACAAGTATGAAAACATATAGAATTTGGATTTCTTGCCCTTAGGAGGATTCTTTGGATTATTCACATTGATCTTAATCTATTGAGCCAACAAATCCAACCAATTAAACATCTTCCTCGCATTCACAATGGATGCAACATATAAATCCAACCTTCAGGGAAGGTCTCGGTACTCTTCTGACCATATATATGGCAGCATAATACAATCAGGTGTTGTGTGTGGAGCATGATTGTTCAGAGTTCTTTGTTTCAGCTGGATGTATACCCCAGAAAGTTTGTACACTTGTCCACGCAAAGGGGTGCGTGGGGGACTTGTCCCCCCCGCGGGGGTCTGGGGGGGCCAATCCCCCCCGGCTGGGGGGTCCGAGGGCCAGCGGTCCCTCGGCGGGGGCTCGGGGGTAGCACCCCTGAAGCCAAAAATAGATGTGAAATTTCCTTGTAAAAGTATAGTAATTTCTAGTCAATCTGGGCCATTCATTAGGCGGATAATCTAATGGTAGAACTTATGTTTAGTTTAGGATTGTTTGCCCTAGAAGGCAACCCCCTCTCTTTGTATGAGGGCATTGTATTTGAGGCTGTGAAATACATGTGTATTCTCTGAGCGAGAAATAGAGAGGCGAGACTGTGAGAGAAAACAGAGGATATTACAGCAAATCTGTTGTAGGTTTTGTCTCTTCATTTTGCTGGATAATAGAAAGGAAGGACTCGCTATTTGGGGTGGACGTAGCCCAAACTGGGTGAACCACGTATATCTGTGTCTCTCTTGTCTTATGCGTTTTTTGTGCTTATATTTCTGCAATATTTTATGTGTTCCATTGCTATGTAATATATAATTTTCTAATAACTGGTATCAGAGCCGAAGGTCTATTTGGCTGATAAACTCGCAGGAAAGAAGGGTTCCTCATTCGAGTGGGAGCAATGGCGGAAGATGGTAAGTTTAGGGTCGAGAAATTTAACGGCCAAAACTTCTCATTATGGAAGATGCAGATGGAATATTATCTGTATTAGAAATATCTGTACCTACCATTGAGCGGAAAAACAAAGAAGCCGACAGCTATGACAAATGAAGAATGGAACCTTCTCGATAGAAAGGCACTTGGAACAATACAGTTGTGCCTCGCTGCGTTAGTCGCCTTCAAAATTTCGAAGGAAACAATGGCAGAGGGTTTGATTCAAGGTTTGTTGAAACTATATGAAAAACCTTCGGCCTCAAACAAGGTATTTCTTATGAAACAGTTATTTAATATGAAGATGTAGGAAGGTGGATCTGTTGCAGATCATTTAAATGATTTTAATATAGTTACAAGTCAATTAAGTTAGTTTCTTGGCCGTGAATCGCAGGTTCCATGGACGGTTATTTGACCTAGTGTTTTGAATCCCCATAAATGGCAATACCTGCGGGCCCTGGTGATGGTTTTACTATTATATGGTGTTGACCCATTTTGGGATCATTGATGTTGGTTATTTTATAGGGTTTGCAGTCATTTGATCGGCCATTCATTTGCTTTACTTTCGAGATTTCGGTTTTCCGTGCATATGGTCCCCCTGGTCGGTGGTCAGAACAAGTTTTGTTGAGTTTCTATGGTGGAGGAGGACCTCGTGGACTACGAGGAGGACCCCATGCCAGATCAAGATATTTGGGCGTATAAAAATCAGCAGGTAATGGATCCCTGGGGTAAAGACCTGCCTAGCTCGACAGTTGTTGTTCATTCGTCCATCCACTCGCCGCGCTCAGGGAAAAAGCAGCATCCGGCTGTCAACATAGCGGACCTTCCGGTGTTAGAGTGCCCTCCCCTCTCGCCGGCCATGCTTCATCTGCTGGGCTCCTACTTACAGACCTCCCCATCCTTCGACTCCCCCCTACCACACACTTCACAGCAACCTCTGTTTTCCCCTACGCTTACCTCCCAGCCCATAAACCCTTCTAACACATCCTTGGCACCGGGTGGACCCTCAAATGTACAGCACCCTGTTCAATCTTCCTTTCATCCTAGCTCCTACAGTTTAAACCCTCACTCCCCTATTCGCTTGGGCTACTTCAGCTCTCCGCTTCTACCTGCTCGTCCGGCCAAGTCTGCCCAGCACAGCACCTCAAACTCATGCCGCAAACTCCTCAAAGAATTCCCGATAGGCAGGCGCTCCGACAAGCAGAAAAAAGGTTGGTGCCTCCGGGCCATCGACCCTGATATAAACTTGACATTCGGGGAGGACGTTCAAATGGCGGATGCAATTGATACTGCGAGGAAAGTGCTGGTTGGAAGGGTCCGCGGTCGGACCTATTCTGTGGAAAGATTGCAGCAATGGACAGAGGAGATTTGGGGCACCTTACTAAAGGAGCTGCCAGCCATAAAGGTTTTAGCAAGAGGTTGGTTTGCTCTACATTTTCATAGAGCAGAATACACAGAATGGATATTGTCCCAATTTTGGCATATCGAGCTCGCGCTTGTTCTTCTGAAGTGATGGGATCCCCTCTTTGATCCGGAGCGTGAAAATCTTGGTGTTGGGCCTATTTGGGTCAGATTGCTGGGATTGCCTATGCAATTCTGGACCCCTCAGGTGTTCAAGCGCATTAGTGATGCACTGGGAACTTATCTTGAACACGACAAATCCTATGAACAAACAGGAATTATGACTATGGCAAGGATATTAGTTCATCTTGATACCAGGGTTGGGCTGGAGGAAAAAATCACATTGCACCACAGACACTTCTCGCGCAAGCAGCTTCTGGACTATGAAGGTGTCCCTTTTCGGTGTAGAAGGTGCCATAAAGTGGGCCATTTATACAAAGACTGTCCATTGCTCTCTGGGGTGACTTCAGAAAATTCAAGGGGAACAAAGCAACAACCTTCAGTCGAGCAGAACAAAGGTGACATAAAGCAAGGAGAGGGTGAATTGAACCATAGTGAGATCCCATCAGTGGCGAGGAATGGCGCTTCAAAGAAGACAAACAGTAGGCGGAAAGCTGCGTCCTCCCCACCTTGTACCCGTTCCAAGTCTGCAGTGGAAGCATCATCGGCCCCGGGTAATGAGTCGCTTCCCATAACCTCTGCACTTTATTCAGATGTAATGTTTTTTGTTCTGCACACATCTCTGCATCCTCCTTCCTCGGTACTGGGCTCTATCCCCTGTATTCCTTGTTCCATTGCTCCCCCCCCCCCCCACCTTCTCCACCACTCCCTCCTCTCATAGGATGATATCCTCTCCCACCACCCTTTCTACCTCCCAGACTGGTTCGGGATCGCATCCATACCACTTCGACCTCATGTCCATCCAAAAGTTTTGGGGCTGTGACTTTCCACTGGTCGAAAGCATAAACCTTCAAGAGGCCGTCCATCCAAACTCAAATCAGCCATATAGTCTATTGTGGCAGATGTTGCACGAGGCCGAAAATGCACCATTGAGAGGGCACTTAGAGCAATTGAGCCCTTTGCCCTTGGTTCCCCATGATTTGGCTCTCCTACAATTGCAGGGGATTAGCCAACCCCAAAAAGCATTTGGCTCTCAAAAGGTTAGCATAGGAATCCAGATGTGACATCCTCTTCCTACAAGAGACTCTTTGCTCTTCGGAAAACTCTATGAAAACTCTTCATTCCATCCTGCCGAGTTGGACTTTTCAAGGTTTGGATGCGAATGGCAAATCCGGTGGCCTTGCTATTGGCATAAACCCCAGGACTGTCAAGATCATTTCATCCTGGGGCGGTTGGGGTTTCATTGGAATGGACATCTTCATGGGGGAACTTGGACTCACATTAAAAGTTATCAACATTTATGCCCCTAATCAGAACAGAATGGCTTTTTGGCTCAATCTATTGGAAAATAATCTTGTCACAAACTCTACCATAATTGGCGGAGATTTAAATTTCTCCTTGGGGTTGGAGGAATCCTGGGGACATCATGCTCAATTGGACCCAATCTCGGAGCAGATGAGTACGTTACTAGACTCATACAAGCTAGTTGATGTTCCCATGAACAAGAAGGTCCCCACTTGGCATAACAGGAGAACGGGGGAAGCTGCATTGGGACGGAGATTGGACAGATTCCTTATCCATGAAGACCTCATCCATAAACTACCCCTGTACAGACAATGGGTAGGCACAGGCGGTTTATCCGATCACCTTCCCATCTTTCTCCAAGTCAGTGGACCAACAAAGAAGCCCCGCGCCCCCTTCAAATTTTTCTCTGGCCATTTGCAAGATCCAGATTTCATCAAACTAGTCATGGATTTCTAGAGATCTCAACCCCAGTTGCGGGCACAGAGAAAGGCGACGGATTTCTGCGAAAGACTCAAAGCGCTCAAGATCATGACTAAGGATTGGGCAAAGAGGAAGATATTGAGAGATGATTAGCACCTCTCGGATATCGAATTATAGATTGCACAGTTTATGGATGAAAGGGGACTTGGCTTTCAATTGAAGGATTCAAAATCACTGCTGAACAACCTAGAAAAGCAAAAAATCAAGCTGCTACAAGACAAAGAAGAACAGTGGAGGTTAAAAAGCAGAGCCATTTGGTTGCAAGCGGGAGATAGCAATACTAAGTTCTTCCACAACCTTGCAAATGGCAGAAAGGCCTCTAATACTATATGGCGGCTGCCAAATGAACCAGAAGGATGGGCCTCAACACACCAACAATTATCCAGATTTGGTATATCACATTTCAAAAGGCAATTTACTGCTTCGACTGCCATCAACCTCCCAGATATCATCAACCTGGCAGGACACTTTCCTAGATTTGTTGAGCCTGAGGCTATCGAGGATTTGCTTCAACCGGTCACCATGGAGGAACTGGAAGGAACACTAAAGTGGTTTAAGAAAGATAAGAGTCCGGGACCAGACGGCTGGCCTGTGGAATTTTATCTGGCTTTCCTGGAGCTGTTGGGGGAGGATCTACTGGCAGTCATAGAAGAAAGCAAAATCACAAGGCACATTCATCCCCCCATGAATTTTACCTAGATAGCCTTGATTCCCAAATCTGACTCCCCTTCTTCGTTCAATGACTTCAGGCCCATTTCCTTATGCAACTGTCTATACAAAATTATTTCTAAAATCATAGCTAATCGCATCAAGCCCATCCTATCATCTCACATCTCCCAGGAGAAATTCACTTTCCTCCATCATCACCACATTCAGGATGCCATTGGTACTGCCCAGGAAGCCCTACACTCCATAAAACTCAAAAACCTCAAGGGCATCTCCCTCAAAATAGACCTATCAAAGGCCTTTGACAAAGTAAATTGGCTTTATCTGAAAATGATCCTTACCCATTTGGGCTTCCCCCCCGCTCTCATATCCTGGATTATGGGTTGTATCTCATCTGTTTCATTTGCTATTCTCGTTAATGGTTCAGCCACTACATCTTTCAATATTGACAGAGGGATCAGGCAGGGCTGCCCGCTATCCCCACTCCTCTTCTTGCTTGTTATGGAAGGCCTGAGCAGACTTATAGCATCCGCCAAAAGGAGTGGGGGAATTAGTGGACTAAAAATCATGGAGCACTTTTGCCTAACTCATCTACTTTTCGTTGATGACATCCTGATATTCTTAAATGGAAGTGTCCGGGATACTACCTCGCTCAATGAGATTCTGAACCTATTCTGCAGAGCTACAGGAATGGAAATAAACAAAGGAAAATCCACCATATCCCTATCGGAATGTACCCTGCAGGAATCACATCTTGCCTTGCAGAAATTTTCCTTCCAAGAAACTGATCTGTTGGAGGGTATCAAATACCTGGGCTTCAGGCTTAAACCTGATGGATACAAGATTGCAAACTGGACCTGGCTCATCACAAAGGTCGAAAAGAGAATCAGCTGCTGGTATCACAGGCTCCTCTCTAAAGCGGGAAGACTTACCCTAATAAAATCAGTCCTCGAAGCCACCCCGGTATATTGGATGTCACTTGCCTGGATACCTAGGGGTATACTACACAGAATTCAACAAATTTGTTGTACATTCCTCTAGAATGGCAAGAAGGAGGGCAAGACCTTTGCCTGGGTTAAATGGACCAAAATTGCTACTCCTAAGAAGTGGGGAGGGTGGGGACTTAAATCACTCCTGGCTTTTGCACAAGCCTTGGCTACTAAACAAGGATGGCTTCTATTGAAACAGAATAGTCTATGGGCGGAAGTCATACACCACAAATATATTTGGCCATTGACCATCATTGACTGGATCAGAAGGCCGAATTGGAATCGAAAAGGTATCTCAGGGATTTGGAGGGCCATTCTCAATGCTTTGCCCATTATAAAAGATAGGTTGCTATGGAAAATTGGCAATGGCGCATCAGTCCGTATTGGTATTGACCCATGGCCGGGCTGCGGAAACTCCCACAGACTACTAGAAGGTTTGGTGATCCATCTAAATAACAGAGGTATTAAATTTCTTTCACAGATTGGCGACCAGCAGAATTCTACCTTCTTTTCTCAGGCCTGGTTGAATGAACAGCACTGGAACATCCCTATTGAGTGGAATGAGGTTTGGCAGAGATATATACAGGCCCTTGCTGAGACTCATGTCAGATTAAGGGCAGAAGAGGATGAACTCATATGGGCTCTTTCAAAATCTGGACAATATACGCCGAAGATGGGCTATGACAAAATCATTGAAGACAGAAAACCTGAGAACCTCAAAAGCTGGTGGGTCTCTCTATGGAAACTGAATGCTCCTCCAAGAACCAGATTGCTGATGTGGAACATATTGGAGAATAAAGTCCCCACTGGTTCTTATCTTAAAAAAAGGGCTTTCTCGGGACCATCCCGATGTGTGATGTGCCTACAAGATGAAGAAACGACCCAACATCTATTCCTCTCATGTCCGACCACCAGGACTATCTGGTCTCAGGTCATTCAATCTCTAAATTTAAATGTGAACTGGCAGGGGGTGGATATCAACACAGCGTGGGAACAGTGGTGGAGCATCGTGGCAGCGGAAAAGCCTAGGAACCTCCCTCTCCTGGTATCATGGTATATATGGATCAAGAGGAACACTATCATATTTGAGGACAGACATGTTAATTGGAACCTTCTCCACCCTATAATCTGCGCGGCATACTCAGAACTACCAAACGAGAACAGTCATGGAAAGCCCAGAAACATTCGACAGGAGCAGATTAATAAAGATATGTCGTGGGCCTACTTTGATGGAGCCACCCAACAGCAAGGCTGTGGTGGCGGAATACTCTTTCACCTATCAGAAACCCACTACTTCCAGATTAGAATGGGCTAGGCCTGGGAACAAACAACCACGCCGAATTGATATCTCTGAGACACCTTTTATACTTTGCCATTATGAAAAACTGTCGAAACTTGCAAATTTTTGGCGATTCAAAGACTGTGATTGATTGGTTTAACAACACGGCTGTCTGTCATGCATACTCATTGAAACATATCTTGGAAGAAATTGTTTTTTTTTAACTTTCTTTGACCAGATATCTGTTTCTCACATCTACAGGGAAAGAAATGGAACTGCTGACCAGCTGTCGAAAGAAGCGACGCATCGTCCTCTAGGCGAGTGGATGATCGTTGAAATTTCACCAGCAGGGACATACCAGTATTTTCACAGGCCTTATATAGATGGGGCACTCCAGTGAGGCAGCAACCTCTATTATTATCAGTTATTTTTGATGACCATGAACTTTTGATTATGTTTTTTCTCATTGTATATATCCAGTACTTATACTAGTAGATAGAAAATCTTCTATGTATGGGCGATACTATCTCTTTTTTTATGGTCTCTGCACCAATACTGTACACCCTATGGGTTTTATATTCAGCATCTAGACTCTAACAGTGGACGTATGCCACATTACCGCATATGCCTTCGGGCATCTACAACATGTAATTTCTCTTTTGAAATTCTGAATTTTCTATTCCGAAAAAAAAAAAAAAGGTCAGCTAAGTTCTGTAGGGGTAAACTTTGAAGATGAAGTTAGAGCTCTGTTATTCTTGTGCTCATTACCAGAAAGTTGGAATGGTTTAGTAATGGCCTTTAGTAACTCTATCTCTGGATCTAGTACTTTAAAGTTTGATGATGTTGTCGGTGCTATCCTTAGCGAGGAAATGCGACGGAAAAGCTCCGGTGAGACATCGGGTAATACTTTGAGTGCAGAGTCTAGGGGAAGAAAAATAGAAAGAGGAAAGAGCTCAGGATATCGCAGTAAATCAAGGAAAGGCAGATCCAAGTCCAGATTGGGGATAGTGTGCTGGAAATGCGGAAAGAAAGGACACCTAAAGAAATACTGTAGATCTCGGAAGGGAAAAGAAGGAGATGCACAGCAAGAAAACAATCATGAAGCAAATGTGACAGGTGAGGTGTTACAAGATGCTTTTATTCTTTCTTTCAAAAATATTACTGATTCCTGGGTGGTAGATTCAGGGGCCTCATTCCATGCCACACCTGATAAGAATACTTTCATGACTATGTTCAAGGAGATTTTGGACAACTTCATTTAGGTGATGATAAACCCTGTAAAATTGTTGGAATGGGTAAGGTTCTTGTAAAACAGCAGAATGGAAACTAATGGCTACTAAAGGAGGTAAGGCATGTTCTAGATCTGGAGAAAAATCTGATTTCAACAGGGAAGTTAGGCAGTGAAGGTTGTGTGACAACTTTCACAGATAAAGCTTGGAAGGTCACCAAAGGAGCCCTGGTAATTGTAAAAGGCAAAAAGGTTGGTACACTATATTTATGCAATGGTATTTCTAACTCTGTTAATGCTTTAACTTCCAAAGGAGTAGATGCAACGTTATGGCATCATAGGCTCGGACACATGAGTGAAAAGGGGATGAAGATTCTTCACTCAAGGAATTTGTTGCAGGGTTTGAAGAATGTTGATTTGGACTTCTGTGAGAACTGCATTTATGGAAAATAGAAGAGAGTCAGATTTCTCAGAATTGGGAAAGAAAAGAAGAGCGAAAAATTAGAGCTTGTGCATACAGATGTATGGGGACCTGCTCAGGTATCATCTCTCGATGGCTCTCATTATTATGTTACTTTCATTGATGATGCAACTAGAAAAACTTGGATTTATTGTATTAAGAATAAATCTGATGTATTTGATACTTTCAATAAATGGAAAGCTTTGGTTGAGATTGAGATAGGAAAGAAATTGAAGTGTCTCAGATCAGACAATGGAGGTGAATATTGCAGCAAAGAGTTTGATAGGTACTGTTTAGAGCATGGAATTCACAGAGAGAAGACAGTTCCAAGAACACCACAAGAAAATGGTGTGTCAGAAAGGATGAACAGAACAATCATGGAGCATGCAAGGTGCATGAGATTGCATGCAGGATTTCCTTTACAGTTTTGGGCAGATGCTGTAGATACTGTTGTTTATCTAATAAACAGAGGGCCTTCAAGTTCCTTGGATGGTGGTGTTCCAGAGGAAGCATGGACAGGTAAAAAGGTAAACTACTCCTTTTTAAAGCCTTTTGGTTGTGAGGCCTTTGTCCATATTGATAAAGAAAATAGAACAAAGCTTGAGGCAAAGTCAAAGAAATGTACCTTTATTGGATATGGTGTTAATGATTTTGGTTATCGCTTATATGATTACGAAAATCACAAAATCATTAGGAGCAGAGATGTAATATTCAATGAAAAGGTCTTGTATAAGAATCAGTCGCAGGAAAAGAAATAGGAAGAAGAAAACAAGGAATACGCAGTTCTTGATGAAATCATTGAAAAAGTAAAGGTGCCTGAAAATAACAATAATCAACAACCACAACAACAACAACCACCACAACAGCAACATGCACCCCAAACACCTGAAAGTGGTGTTAGAAGATCTACCAGGATAAGTAGACCCCTTGAATGATACTCTCCTTCATTATATTATTTATTGTTGATTGATTCTGGTGAACCTGAATGTTATGAAGAAGCAATGCAAGTTGAAAGTAGGAAGAAGTGGGAGCTAGCCATGGAAGAAGAGATGCTCCTTAATGCATAACCAGACTTGGGACTTAGTCAAGTTGCCTACAGGTAAAACTACATTACAGAATAAATGGGTTTACAGGCTGAAGGAAGAAGATGGAGGAAAACAGAGGTACAAAGCTAGACTTGTGGTGAAGGGGTTTGCACAGAAGAAAGGTATTGATTTTGATGAAATATTTTCTCCTGATGTTAAAATGACTTCAATCAGAACTATTCTAAGTCTAGTAGCAGCTGAAGATTTGCATCTTGAGCAGTTAGATGTAAAGACAGCCTTTCTCCATGGGGATTTGGAGGAAGAGATATATATGCAGCAGCCACAAGGATATGAGGTAAAAGGGAAGGAGAAACTAGTGTGCAGGTTGAAGAAGAGCATGTATGGCATAAAATAATCTCCAAGGCAGTGGTATCTAAAATTTGACAAGTTTATGTCTGAACAAGGTTATACTAGATGTCACTCTGATCATTGTGTTTATCTAAAAAAGCAAAATGATGGCAGCTATATTATATTGTTATTATATGTAGATGACATGCTTGTTGCAGGGTCTAACATGTAAGAAATAAATGTGCTCAAAAGAAAATTGGCAAATTCATTTTCAATGAAGGATTTGGGAGTTGCAAAACAAATCCTTGGTATGAGAATGACTAGAGACAAGAAAAATCGCAAATTAACATTGTCTCAGAATGAGTACATACAAAAGGTGTTGAAAAGATTTAATATGCACAATGCAAAACCAATTAGTACACCTTTTTCTAGCCATTTCAAACTTAGTAAGGAAATGTGCCCAAAGACCCAAGAAGACATGGATTATATGTCTAAAGTTCCATATGCATCATCAATTGGAAGCTTAATGTATGCAATGGTCTACACAAGGCCTGATATTGCACATGCAGTGGGAGTTGTAAGCAGGTACATGAACAATCCAAGAAAGGAACATTGGATGGCAGTGAAATGGATTCTCAGATATTTGAAAGGTACCACAAACTAAGCATTATGCTTTGGTGGTTCAAACATTTCTCTACAGGGATATGTTGATGAAAATATGGTAGGTGACAGAGATAATAGGAGGAGCACTACAGGATATGTATTTACTGTTGGTGGAACAGCTATTAGTTGGGTTTCAAAAATCCAAAATGTTGTTGCACTTTCAACAACAGAAGTAGAGTATGTTGCTGCTACAGAGGCTAGTAAAGAAATGATTTGGTTACAAAGGCTTATGGGTGAATTGGGTAAGGAGCATAATATGGGCACGTTATATAGTGATAGCCAAAGTGCCATTCATCTTGCAAAGAACTCAGCATTTCATTCCAGGACTAAACACATACAACTCAAGTACCATTTCATACGATCAGTGTTCGAAGATGGAGAGTTGAAGCTGGAAAAGATACACACTAGCCAGAATCCTACAGATATGCTAAAAAAAGTTGTAACCAGGGAGAAACTGAGAATATGCTCAGTTTCAATTGGCCTTCAAGGATGACGATGAAGATGAGAAACAACCAAGTCCAAAGAGGAGTCATTGTCCAGCAAATGAAGTAGCAGTAGAGTTGCTACAATCATTCTCCAAGTGGGAGATTGTTGTGTGGGGAGCATGATTGTTCAGAGGTCTTTGTTTCAGCCGGATGTCTACCCCAGGAAGTTTGTACACCCGTCCACACGGGGGGGTGTAGGGGTGACTTGTCCCCCCCGCAGGGGTCCAGGGGGGCCGATTCCCCCCCCAGCTAGGGGGTTCGGGGGCCAGTGGTCCCCCAGTGGGGGCTCAGGGGCAGCGCCCTCGAAGCCAAAAATAGATGTAAAATTGCCTTGTAAAAGTATAGTAATTTCTAGTCAATCTGGGCCGTTCATTAGGCGGATGATCTGATGGTAGAACTTATGTTTAGTTTAGAGTTTTTTTCCCTAGAAGGCAACCCCCTCTCTTTGTATGAGGGCATTGTATTTGAGGTTGTGAAATAGATGTGTATTCTCTTAGCGAGAAATAGAGAGGCGAGACAGTGAGAGAAAACAGAGGATATTACAGCGGATCTGCTGTAGGTTGTGTCTCTTCATTTTGTTGGATAATAGAAAGGAAGGACTGGCTGTTTGGGGTGGACGTAGCCCAAACTGGGTGAACCACGTATATCTGTGTCTCTCTTGTCTTATGCGTTTTTTGTGCTTATATTTCTGCAATATTTTATGTGTTCCATTGCTCTGTAATATATAATTTTCTAACATCAGGTACTGGAACACCTTTCTAAGAGATTTAGTCTTATATGTATTTTTAGGTGTCTGGCGGAAATTAGATGGCTCTTTCACCCAAGTTTTGATGACATCCTTGGTGCTCAAATAATTGATGACTGCATAAAAATGAGAATCCATGTATGTTTTTGTCTTGGTAAAATGATACATGAGATGAATATCATGAGCCATATATGAGCAAGTCATTTTCCACTAACACTATTAGGGGTCATGCTCTTTGTATCTATGTGGGGTAGTATCCACTTGATGATATCTGCACAAGGGAAGACTGGGAACCTTCAAGCATATTTATGAAATCTTGACTTCTATACATTTATATATACATGTTTGTCCTCCATATCTGCATTGAAATTGGTAGCTGCAAATGCATCCTTTACTGTATGCCATGTAATATCTGAATCCTTTTCTATGAATACTTTAGTGTCAAACATAATAGGCATGGTAACTGGAGTATTCTAAACTACTTCACTAGTGTTGCTCTCTACAGTGTCTTTTGAGGCTGGTCTCTTTGGATTCATGATGACGGCAACTGATAAAAGAGAGATGAGCTCAAAACCAACAATACCTATATCAAAATATGCACTCATGGTGAAAGGAAATTAGATTAAGAAAACCAGTTCATTCATCAAGAACAAAGCAATAACACACTCACTGGAGAGAAGGATTCTGCAATTTTTGGTCTCAGGGAGGCAGAATGGGCTAATGAACTATGCATTGTGTAGTCTCGATAGGCAAGGGAATAGCTTGAGGCTTGAGACTGCACAATGTGCAATCTCACCTAGGCATATTGAAGGAAGAGATTGTGTATTGTGTAGTCTCAGTGGCCAAGGTTGAGGCTTTAGGCCTAGCACTGCACAATGTGAAACTAGGCAAGCCAGTGATTGCACATTATGTAGTCTCAGAGGCTAATGGTGAAGCTTTAGCATTGAACTTGTGAAATTTGCAGTTGGAAGGGGTAGCAGTTGCTCAAGATTGGGAAGATCTTCCTAGGAAGGAGAGATAAAACCTTGTGGATCTAAATGTCAAGGCAGGAAGAAGTGTAAATTTTCATCAAGGTAAGTTATATCAGTGAATAACATGGGCCATAAATGATCACGCAAAAGGAAAAACATACATGCACAAAATAACCTAGCAGCAACAACTACTAGTAGGAAAAAAGAAGTCGATATGACACTTGTTAAAATTGAATGACGGACCAAAACAACACTTGTACAAGCTAATAAAAATAGAAACACCATCTATTTTGAAAATAAACATGCAAAATAACACTCATAAAAGAAAAAGCAACAAAAGCAATAGAAAAAGTGACAAAAAGCGACACATGAAAGAATTACCTAAAAAAAACGCTACAAACTAAGTCGAAGTCTCCTTGATCTCATTGGGAAGGCTAGAGCTCCAATGTCGAATATGTAAATGATCTCTAAGGGAAACTATTATATAGATCTAGCCACTAAGGGGTTATGTTAGGTTTTATGATGCACATGCCTAAAATCAAGGAAAAAGCGACACTTGTCTTGAGATAGAAAATAGTAACTTATGCCACTTGTCAAACATTAATTATGCACTCCCTATTTTATAGGGATGAGCACTTAGCTTATTCTAGGAAACTACATATTCACACTGGCAGAAGGAACTGCACAATTCCCAACAACAAGGGATTGTGAAATTCATTGTCTCAGTGGATTATGCAATCTTAACTCTGAAAGAGAACTAGTGCATTTTATGTGCTCAGTGAATTCCTGCCTTCAAGAATTGCACAATTTTGATCCTCGAGGCATAACGCATTTTCCAGGGATAATGGATTGCATGGTTCTTAGAGGGAAGACCAGCAGTAGGTGCAAGATCAAGGTAGGAGATGGCTTGTGTTTAAAAGTGGTTAAGTTGTTGTGTACAGGACGTAGTCATCATTAAGACAACCTGATCAAATCATCATAAGCAGTACCTGAAAATATGAGTCATCATAACACTTAGACAATCAAATAAATACTTGAAGACAGTAAAAATAGGTTCCTATGAACAGAAGGTAGGCTCAAAAATCAAGGCATGGGCAAACTTTTGGAAGGGGTGTATAGCTAATACAAGAGGAAGTAAAAAAATCAGTCTTAGGAATACCAAAAAATAGAGCCCCTAGCTTGGATGAGTTTACCGCATATCTCTACCAAGCCTATTGGCCTTTCCTAGGATATGAAATCCAAGAAGTGTTGGAGTATTGTCATAGTTCTACCTTGGCCTTATTTTCCCGAAAAACCAATTTTATGCCTTTTGATCCAAAACAAGGGAAGGCATATGATCCAAGTGGGTTTTGACCAATTACACTATGTAATACAATCTACAAGATCATCTCAAAGGTAATAACCAATTCAAGGAATCAATTGGTTGAATTTCCTAAGAATTGAGTGTATATTAAGGCCAAGAAGGACAAAAACATCATCTAAGGAATTTGGAGCAATTATAAGCTAGTTAAAGTTAGAGTGAATTAATAAGGGTAGGTTGAGGAAAACTTTTTTAAGCCTGTGAATTTTTAGAAAATTGGGGTATCAAGTTAGAAATTTGCAGATTTTAGGTTTTAGCCCCAATCCTTGGTCGTGTGGGATGATGGAGGCTATGACTTAGGCTTATACATAAGGGCTCTTAAGAGCACAAGATTGAACTAGCAAAAACCATTTTAAGTTTTTATTCTAGAGTGTGTATAAGTGATGGAAGATGGAGGTTTGTTCATTAATGAATGTGTCAACTGTATTGAACCAAGTCAAAAATAGATGTGTTATGGGACACTCATTGGCATGATTTTTGGTTAACATAACCGACAAGTCATGGGAATTGGGGGTTTATTAGTTAACAGTTACATCCACTAGACTAGACTAATTGGAAAAGACATGGACAATTGGAAAAATGTTTTTTCACTTGATAAAGGAGGTAAAAAAACATTAATCAACTTATCCATAATAATTTTCCCTTCTATAGTTCCCACCATGTGTGAAAAACTATCCACTTTATTCCTTTCTATCATCAGCATTTCTCTATATGCATGTAAATATTAAATTCTCATTCACATCCCAACATGATGGAAGACCAAGCTCCACCTAAGCATTAAATCTACTAGTAAATGAATCTACATTCTTTTTTACTATTTTTCATTTATTTTGGTCTTGTTGAAGTAAGTTTGTTTGTCACACACCTAGTTCCCTCAATAGCTTACAGAGGTTACAAGGTATCCAAAATTTTATTTTTCTTCTTACTAGGTTCCCAATAAGCTCCAATACCACTTTTTCACATACCCTTACTAGATTTATCCTAGACACACTTTCAAAAACTTGATTTTCATCTCTCAAACATTTTACATGTAAACCTTTCTTCAAATATTTTGTATACAGCCAATTAAGTAGTATTTTCCTTGTATACATGTTGTCAAACATTTTGTATGAATTCAAATAAAAAACATTTATTTGATTCCACTTGTAACATACTAACTGAAATATACCACTCAATCATGAAAATTTTGATTTATATTAAACTCTAGTGTTAGATCAATTGGTTGAGTCCCTATTGTTAAAGCACCTTTTCTATTGAGAGGCCACAGGTTCAATTCTCTCGACACCCTCGTGGTGAGGCTCCATGGTTGATTTGGTGGGAAGTGATCCCTTCGGGTGGATTTGCGTGGTACAAATATTCCATGGATGTAGTGGTCAGTGATCTTCGAGATTCGTGAACCACATAGAAAATAATGATTTATGTCTTTGAGTTATTTTATCAAATAGTTTGTATGCAAATTGTAATAAAACACCTTTACCACATGTTAGAAAATTATATATTACGGAGCAATGGAACACATAAAATATTGCAGAAATATAAACACAGAAAATGCACAAAACAAGAGAGACATAGATATACGTGGTTCACCTAGTTTGGGCTACGTCCACCCTGAACAGCCAGTCCTTCCTTTCTATTATCTAGCAAAATGAAGAGACACAACCTACAATAGATCCGCTGTAATATCCTTTGTTTTCTCTCACAGTCTCACCTCTCTGTTTCTCGCTCAGAGAATACACATCTATTACACAGCCTCAAATACAATGCCCTAATACAAAGAGAGGGGTTGCCTTCTAGAGGAAAAACCCTAAACTAAACATAAGTTCTACCGTCAGATCATCTGCCTAATGAACAACCCGGATTGACTAGAAATTACTATACTTTTACAAGGCAATTTTACAGTTGTTTTTAGCTTCGAGGGCACTGCCCCTGAAACCCCCGCTAGGGGGGGGCTCCCAAAGGTCGCAACCACTCCCCCTGGACCCCCCCTGCAGCAAATATTTTACAGGAGGCATTGCACCCCAATTTCGAACTGGGGTCCAATGTGGCGATACCTTTGAATATAGAAGATAATCAGGCTCCACACCCAACAATCTCCCACTTGGAGACTGATTGTAGCAATTCCACCGCTGCTCCATTTGCTGGAAAATGACTCCTCTTTGGACCTGGTTGTTTCTCATCTTCATCGTCATCCTTGAAGACCAATTGAAATTGAGCATATTCTCAGTTTCTCCCTGGTTACAACTTTTGTTAGCATATCTGGATTTTGGCTAGTGTGTATCTTTTCCAGCTTCAACTCTCCATCTTCCAACACTAATCGTATGAAATGGTACTTGAGCTGTATGTGTTTAGTCCTGGAATGAAATGCTGAGTTCTTTGCAAGATGAATGGAACTTTGGCTATCACTGTATAGTGTGCCCATATCATGCTCCTTACCCAATTCACTCATAAGCCTTTGTAACCAAATCATTTCTTTACTAGCCTCTGTAGCAGCAACATACTCTGCTTCTATTGTTGAAAGTGCAACAACACTTTGGATTTTTGAAACCCAACTGACAACTGTTCCACCAACAGTAAATACATATCCTGTAGTGCTCCTCCTATTATCTCTGTCACCTGCCATATCTGCATCAACATATCCCTATAGGGAAATGTTTGAACCACCAAAGCATAATGCTTGATTTGTGGTACCTTTCAAATATCTGAGAATCCATTTCACTGCCATCCAATGTTCCTTTCCTGGATTGTTCATGTACCTACTTACAACTCCCACTGCATGTGCAATATCAGGCCTTGTGCAGACCATTACATACATTAAGCTTCCAACTACTGATGCATATGGAACTTTAGACATATAATCCATGTCTTCTTGGGTCTTTGGGCACATTTCCTTGCTAAGTTTGAAATGGCTAGCAAAAGGTGTATTAAATGGTTTTGCATTGTGCATGTTAAATCTTTTCAACACCTTTTGTATGTACTTATTCTAAGACAATGTTAATTTACGATTTTTCCTGTCTCTAGTTATTCTCGTACCAAGGATTTGTTTTGCAACTCCCAAATCCTTCATTGCAAATGAATTTTCCAATTTTCTTTTGAGCACATTTATTTCCTACATGTTAGATCCTGCAACAAGCATGTCATCTACATACAATAACAATATAATATAGCTGCCATCATTTTGCTTTTTTAGATAAACACAATGATTAGAGTGACATCTAGTATAACCTTGTTTAGACATAAACTTGTCAAATTTTAGATACCACTGCCTTGGAGCCTGTTTTAAGCCATACAAGCTCTTCTTCAACCTGCACACTAGTTTCTCCTTCCATTTCACTTCATATCCTTGTGGCTGCTGCATATATATCTCTTCCTCCAAATCCCCATGGAGAAAGGTTGTCTTTACATCTAACTACTCAAGATGCAAATCTTCAACTGCCACTAGACTTAAAATAGTTCTGATTGAAGTCATTTTAACAACAGGAGAAAATATTTCATCAAAATCAATACCTTTCTTCTGTGCAAACCCCTTCACCACAAGTCTAGCTTTGTACCTCTGTTTTCCTCCATCTTCTTCCTTCAGCCTGTAAACCCATTTATTTTGCAATGTAGTTTTACCTGCAGGCAACCTGACTAAGTCCCAAGTCTGGTTATGCATTAAGGAGTCCATCTCTTCTTTCATGGCTACCTCCCACTTCTTCCTGCTTTTAACCTGCGTTGCTTCTTCATAACATTCGGGTTCACCGGAATCAGTCAACAATAAATAATACAATGAAGGAGAGTATCGTTCAGGGGCCTACTTATCCTGGTAGATCTTCTAACACCACTTTCAGGTGTTTGGGGTGCCTGTTGTTGTTGTGGTGGTTGTTGTTGTTGTGGTTGTTGATTATTATTATTTTCAGGCACCTTTACTTTTTCAGTGATTTCATCAAGAACTGCGTATTCCTTGTTTTCTTTTTCCTGTTTCTTTTCCTGCAACTGATTCTTATACAAGACCTTTTCATTGAATATTACATCTCTGCTCCTAATGATTTTTTGATTTTCATAATCATATAAGCGATAACCAAAATCATTAACACCATATCCAATAAAGGTACATTTCTTTGACTTTGCCTCAAGCTTTGTTCTATTTTCTTTATCAATATGGACAAAGGCCTCACAACCAAAAGGCTTTAAAAAGGAGTAGTTTACCTTTTTACCTGTCCATGCTTCCTTTGGAACACCACCATCCAAGGAACTTGAAGGCCCTCTGTTTATTAGATAAACAGCAGTATCTACAGCATCTGCCCAAAACTGTAAAGGCAATCCTGCTTCTCATGCACCTTACACGCTCCATGATTGTTCTGTTCATCCTTTCTGACACACCATTTTCTTGTGGTGTTCTTGGAACTGTCTTCTCTCTATGAATTCCATGCTCTAAACAGTACCTATCAAACTCTTTGCTACAATATTCACCTCCATTGTCTGATTTAAGACACTTCAATTTCTTCCCTGTCTCAATCTCAACCAAAGCTTTCCATTTCTTGAAAGTATCAAA